>CM077164.1:98960771-100208271 GCA_039583875.1 Platanthera guangdongensis | reverse complement strand
GAAGGACGTCGGGAGATGTTCAATCATGCACACTCATTGCTTAAAAGTGTGATAGACCGCTCATTCGGTGTCTGGAAGAAGAAGTGGGCAATACTACGGGACATGCCAAGCTATAGCTTCGACAAACAAGCACGTATAGTGATCGCCACGATGACACTACATAATTTCATTCGTCGTCACCCTTCGCGTGTAGATATAGATTTCATTGAGTCTGAGCAAAGGTATCCATATCTTGGGATGACCTCTCAAAGGCGGCAAGAAGATTGCTCTGACACTGCGGCTGGTGTAGAGGAGATGATTGCACTGCGTGATATTATAACAGATCAGGTGTTCGAAGCTAGATCATAGACTTAAAAAATGTCTGGATGAAAAAAAAGATTTTCTGCGTTGGGTGTAACATTATGTAAAAGATGTTAATTATTGAAAAATATATGTTATGATTGAAAAAAAATATATGAATGACATTTTATTTTGTGTTAAATTTGAAAAAAAAAATAATTCAAAACTCCGTTTTGTATCCAAACAACTTTTTGAAAACTCCGTTTCGTAAACTCTTTTTCACCCAAACAGTTTTTTAACAAAACTCCGTTTTTCAGAATCAACACTTTTTCTATCAACAACAGTTCAACAACAGCTTTCCATCAGCAACAGCCGAACCAAACAGAGCCTTATAGTGACGCTTCAGGGAGCGGCTTAGGATGCATTCTTCTGCAATTCCGAAAGGTTATTATTTATGGCTCACGCCAGTTGAAAGTGCACGAGCGGAATTATCCAGTCCATGAATTGGAGTTGGCGGCTATGATTTTTGCACTTAAGCTATGGCTTCATTACTTATATGGCGTAAAAGTTGATATATTCATGGACCATTAGAGCCTTAAGTACTTGTTAGATCATAAGGATCTAAACATGTGACAACGGAGGTTGATGGAGTTACTCGGGTACTATACCTTTCAGATAAATTACACTCCCAGTAAGGGAAATGTGGTCGCAGATGCCTTGAGTCGTAGGACTCCAGTATGGGCAGGTTGTCTATAGATGCATGATGAGCATCTAATCCAAGAGTTGGAGGCTTTAGATATTTCTTGTGTTGACAAGAATACCACTGCAAATGCGTGCTTGAACAGGACGAAGGTGCAATATGATCTCGCGGACAGGATTTGACATGCAATGAAACTCGATGAGAGTATGAAATGTTATGCAGCAGATGGATCAGATTCCCAGTACTCTTTGGTAGATGGTCTTTTGAGAAAAGACAGTCGTTCGTGTGTCCCAAATGCAGGTAAACTATGGGAGGAGTTAATGTGTGAGGCACACTTCACGAAATACTCAATCAACCCAGGGAGCACAAAAATGTATAAGGACATGGAAAAGATGTTCTGGTGACCGGTTTAAAGAAGGACATAGCTCTTTACGTGACAAAGTGCCAAACTTGTGCCTTAGTAAAAGCTGAATGTCAGAAACCTGGTGGTTTTCAGAAGTCATTTCTAATTCCAGTATGGAAGTTCGATGATAAATCGATTGATTTCATGCACGGATTGCCGAGATCTCAGAATGAGAATGATGCCTGTGGGTGATCGTTGACCGATTGACAAAGGTATCACACTTCATACTGAAAAAAACATGATTCAGTTGAAAAATTGGCTAAATTGTACGTTGACAACATAGTACGGTTGAATGGTGTGCCTCGTAGCATCGTCAGTGACCGAGATTGCCGCTTTACTTCTATTGATTGGAGGCTAATCCACCAGTTGTTGGGTACTGAACTGAAGTTCAGTACGACCTTTCATTCGCAAAGGTATGGTCAGACCGATAGGACCAACAAGACAATTGTTAACCCAGAAATCGGCGATCCCTCCCAAGGTTGCCAACTTGCAAGTTGCGGCCTGCTCCAGGTTCCCCCTGAAGGTCGCGACATGTCTTAGCAACCTTTTCTGGGTCTGGCGGACAGATTCTTCTCTGTCCGTTCAGGCCACGTGGCTAGGGTGGTCTCCCAGAACTGACCGCCCAGGTCGTGCAGTAGCCACTTTGTTGGGTATTGTATCCACAACGTACCTGATTTGAAGAAGCCCCTGAACAAGCTAAGGTAAATAGACAATGTATTTGACAAAATATTTCAAGTTGTGCTTGCAGTTTTTCCACGCTAAGTGCACACCAATGTCAGGGTGCAGTAGGTCAATATACACGGGTCTGCACGACGTAATCCCTCGTTGAGCAGATCAGTGTGTTGGCCTACGTGTACTCTCTCTATTGGAGTGCACTTACTTTCAAGTACAGGGCTGTGTTTATGCAAGAGCAGACAAGGAGCAAGGATGAGTCAAAGAGCAGCTCAGAGGCGTAAGACGAAAAATCATCTAAGTAAGAATCGACGAGAATCACTAGTGATTCTCGCCGAATCGTCGAGAATCACTGGCTGATTCTTGACGGCTAAATCAGAGTGCAATCAAGTCAAATTCGACGAGAATCACTTTGTGATTCTCGACGAATCGTCGGGAATCACTTTGTGATTCTCGCCGAATCGTCGGGAATCACTTTGTGATTCTCGCCGAATCATCGAGAATCACCCTTGATTCTCGACGATTCGACGAGAATCACAGGTGATTCTCGCCGATTTTTACTTTGGCAATTTTCGGGAAAAAGCTGGACCGGATTCTGCCGTTGGCACTATTTTGAACCGAATTTAGGGTTTCTTCTTGTGGGACCCACAACGGTCATTAAGGTGTTTACTTGTGTATATATATACGGGTATTTTTGAACAGTAAAAATACACAGAAAGAAGCCGAGCGACGATCTTGACCTAAAATCGCGAAACTGCTCCGCCGCCGCCGTCGCCGCTCGCGCTTGTTGGTCGCCGCTTTTGATCGCGATTCTTCCTGATCTTCCGGCGACAGAAGCTTAGCCAAGCTTAGAGTCTCACGTGTCTAACCGGAGATCTCTTGTCTCTTGATTTGTAGATCGGGAAAATCTTCCCCATCCGAATCGATCGAGATGATTGATCCTAGTGTGACCGTTGGTAGACCTAGCTAGCTTCGCTACGAAGTTTGGATCTCCAAAGTACTGCAGCCGCACACCGTTGTCGCCGCCGATCCCGTGAACCAAGCCGCCGCCCATCTTGCCGCCGCCGGTTCCGGGGAGATTCTCTCCAAGAGAGATCTAGGGTTGTGGACTCTTCGTGGACTTCAAAAACACGTCGTCAACGAAGAGGGACACCTTAGTCTCCAAACGTAGTTTGTATCTCTTGTACATTCTAGTTTTACTTTTGTTGTAAAGGAACGTTGGTTCCTAATTGTAAGGGTTGGGTGCAACCCGTGTTGTGGGAGTGTTGACTCCTACGTGTGGAAGGGTTCCTTCCGATAGTGCAAGGATTGGATTTCAATCCTGTTGGTGAAGAGACCGAGTCGTCCCTTGTTGGGAGATAGGTCGAAGGGGGAAAGTGGATGTACCCAAATCGGGGAACCACTATAAATTGCTTGTGTACTTTCTGTGCTGTGCCGTTTTGTTTTATTGTTCAGGTACAATTTTAAATTCCGCAAAAACGCTGCACGTCACCTATTCCCCCCCATAGGTGAAGATAGTTGACACTAGGTGGACTTTCAAGTGGTATCAGAGGGAGGTTACTCATCAAAAAGGTTAACACCTTGAGTTGAATCCTGCCGCAAGTGTCAAGAAGAAGGCAAACATCTACTATGGACGGGTTCAAGTTCACAGGCAAGATCCCCGTGTGCACCAGACTCAACTTTCCTATCTGGAAGGAAAGGATCAGATTCTACATGCAAGCAGTTGATCCTAGACTCTTCATGATCGTGGAGGAGGGACCTTATGTCCCCACTAAGGTCTCCACCATTGATCCTACCAAGAAAGTGCCGAAGAAACTTTCTGAAATGGACAAGGACGAGATGGTGCTAGTGGGACTTGACAAGAAGGCGCAGAACATTCTGGTCAGCGCGGTTGATGACTCAATGATGCAGAACTTCTGCAACTGCAGGACAGCAAAGGAGATCTGGCATTGCCTGATCATCCTAATGGAGGGCACTGATGAAGTGAGGGATGATCGTAGATCCCTCCTGAACCAGAAATATGAGGCCTTCAGACAAGGGCCTAAGGAAGAGATCGGAGTCACCTTCGAGAACTTCCTCAAGATTGTCAATGCCCTCAAAGGATACGGAAGGGTGTTCACTAATGGTGAACTCAATGATAAATTCCTTAGGTCCCTTACTAAGGAATGAGACACAAAGATCTGCGCCATCCGAGAGTTTGACAGACTAGCTGAAACAGACCCGCAAATTCTATTTGGGAAGCTGATGTCCTATGAGCTTCAACTGAACACCAGGAAAGCAGAAGAAGAAGCAGAGAAGGCTGCAGCCAAAGAAAAGACTGTGGCTCTAAAAGCCAGTCACTCCAGAAAAGGCAAGGGTGCGGTTTCATACCGTGTCAGGAAAAAGGATGAGGAGGAGGACTCCGAGCCATACTCCTCCAACTCAGAGCTGTCGGAGGAGGATTTCTCCCTCATCACCCGAGAGTTCAAGAAGTTCCTCAAGATGAGGAATCAAAGAAAGAAAGACGGCTCCTCCTCCAGGCATCAGAAGAAAAATTATTCTTCTGACAGGTATGCTTCTAAACCGAACAAACATCGCTCCTCTGACATTATTTGCTTTGGATGCAATAAGCCAGGACATGTCATGGCCGACTGCTATCAAGGCAAGAGAGAAAAAGGGAAAGGAGAGGAGCACAAATCCTCTAGAGATAAGAAGAAAGAGCGGAGCTACATCGCCAAAAGGCCAAAGACACTGAGTGAGTCTGATTCCACAGACTCCAGTGATGATGAGGAAGCCTACTTCGAGCTGGTGGGTCGCTCCGACTCAGAAGGAGAATGCCCCCCATTTACTGGGAAGGTAAAAGCTCACACCCCTCTCTCCGACTCTGACTATGATCCTGAGTCTCAGGATGATGACCCTGAGGATAGCCTTTCGGCCCGTGAAGCGGAGCTCCTCGAGAAGTATGAGCTTCTGCTCAACACTTTCGAGGAGTGCCGTAAGAGATTGAAGGCTGAGAAAAAGGAAGTGAAATTCCTTAAGGGTGAGTGTGTCTCCCTAAGGGAAGAGGTCACCAGTTTGATTTCTCTCCGACAGGAGCACCTTGACCTGACTTCAAAGCATTCAGAGTCTCTTAAACTCCTTGATCTTAAGCAGGAGGAAGTCGACAAGTTGGAAGAACAACTTGCGGCAGAAAGGAAGATCGTCAAGAGCTTCTCTATGCCAAAAACTGTTCTTCCAGTAGTTGATACCTTCTCTGCTCAGGCCAAAGGAGCTGGCTTGGGGCATGTAGGGGTATCTGGTTCCTCATCCAGGAGAAACAGGAACCAGAGGAAGAATAAGGCCGCCAAGAAGGCCTCTGCTGATGAAAAGGGAAAGGCTCCGCTCAGTCCTGTTGCGTTCAGAAAGCCTAGCTTTCCTTGCAACCAACATGACTTTGAATCAACCTTTGGTCATCATTTCCGGCCCTCGGTTGCAAAGCCAAAGAGCCGATATGATGGTTGGACCTTTCCCCGGAACTTCGGTGAGAGTGCCCTCAAGGCACCTTATGAGGAAATCCACATGGGAAATTATGGTCAATTCTCTAGCGGCCATAATGGAAAGCAGGCACCAAGAGTCAAGCCTGTTATACTGACGAAACAGAAGGTGAAGAAGTCCTGTGACTGCAATCACTATGAGGCCTCCGCCTCCAGATCCAAGGCCCCGGCTGTACCCACGATTCCCAGGGTAAGGCATGAGCCTAGGAAGAGGTACAACAGATTCGACTGTTGGTGTTATGGCAAAGTCGGTCACTTTGCCGTGGATTGTTGGTTTAATCCAAGGTATCTCGAGACTCCCTATGTTAGCAATGCGAGGCTGACCACTCGTAGGGTTAACCAATCAAGGGGGAGTATGCTAACCAAAAATCTAGGACCCAAGTTCGATTGGGTTCCTAAGGGAAATTGATTTTGTTTTGCAGGAATGTCCAAAGGCCACCAAAACGCCAATCTGGTACTTGGACAGTGGATGCTCCCGACACATGACTGGGATAAGAAGCCTGCTGCGTGATTACACTCCAGTCGAGAATGGACCCAAAGTTATCTTTGGAGGGTCAGATCGAGGAGTCACCAGAGGTTACGTTATGATTTCCAACGGTATAATCTCTATCACCGACGTGGCTTATGTTGAAGGGTTAAACCATAACCTGATCAGTGTAAGTCAGTTATGTGACAAGGGTTATGATGTTAAGTTCTGCAAGGATAAATGTCTGATAATATCATGTGCCTCTTCTGAGACAGTATTAACAGGCATTAGGAGCAGGAATATCTTCTGCTTAAATTTTCTCAGTTTAGATTCATCTACCCCCGTATGCCTTGTGGCAACAGGCAGTGCATCTCTTTGTGAACAATGACACAAGAGATTGACACATATTACTTTCAAAACAATTAGTATGCTCTTTTCTAAAAACTTAGTAAGAGATGCTCCTGTTATCAAGTGCATCAAAGATAGCCCCTGTCCTGCGTGCCAGATGGGCAAACAGACTCGGGCTACCTTTAAGAGCATTGCAGACAAAGACTCTTCCCGATGTCTTTACCTTCTACATATGGACTTGTTTGGTCCAATGCAAGTTCATAGCTTGGGAGGCAAGTCCTATACGCTAGTGATAGTTGATGATCATTCTCGGTTTACATGAGTGTTCTTTTTAAAACGAAAGTCGGATACGTTTGACATCTTCACTAGTTTTGTCAAGCAGGTTCAGAATGAATTTAATTGCCCAGTGGTCAAAATCAGAAGTGACCATGGAACAGAATTCGAATCTGGTGCTATGACAGAGTTTTGTGAAGAACAAGGTATCTTTCATGAGTTTTCCTCCCCGCGCACTCCTCAGCAAAATGGAGTTACGAAGAGGAGAAATAGAACTCTCATTGAAGCCTGCATGACAATGTTGAAAGACGCTTCTCTCCCAGAATACTTCTGGGCAGAGGCTGTCAACACAGCTTGTCATGTACAAAACCGGGCATTGATCAACAAGCATCATCGTAAGACGCCTTACGAGCTACTGGAAGGCAGGAAACCAACCATGTCCTACTTGAGGATCTTTGGTTGCAGATGCTATGTACTGAATAATGGGAAGTACCCGCGTACTAAATTTGGTGAAAAATGCTTCGAAGGCATATTCATGGGCTATAGTTCCCACAGTCGGGCATATAGGGTCTTCAATAAGAAAACCCTTGTGGTAGAAGAATCAATTAATGTTGTATTTGATGAAGGAAGTTAGCTTAACAGCAATTCTTCCAGTGGTATTCTTGAAGATGCAGGTGCACGACTTGAATAGCTGGATCTCGATGAGACCGCTAAAGATGAAACTCCTAAGTACGTCAAAGTTTCCACCTCCACGTCATCTGGGAATGTTGAAGATCAAAATGGAACAAATCTCTTAGAAGAAGGAGAAGCCCAAGAAGTAGTCGAAGCTCCAGACGCCAGACTTCTAGAGCTCCGGCCCGTGAGGGATCATCCTAGAGATCAGATCATCGGAGATCCTCGTGTCGGTGTCAGAACTCGAAGAGGTACTATTAACGAAGTTTTGCATCTTAGCTTCCTGTCACAGGTTGAGCCAAAGAAGTTCGACGAGGCGAACAAAGACGCGACATGGATTTTGGCCATGCAAGATGAACTACATCAATTCGAACGATGCAACGTTTGGACGCTGGTTCCCAGACCACACAAGCAGAATGTGATTGGCACCAAGTGGATCTTCAGAAACAAACTGGATGAACATGGTGTCATTATAAAGAACAAGGCCAGACTGGTGACTCAAGGTTACAGACAGGAGGAGGGGATTGACTTCGACCAGACCTTTGCACCAGTGGCAAGGCTCGAGGCAATCAGACTGTTCCTGGTGTATGCTTCGCACAAAGGATTCACAGTCTATCAAATGGATGTGAAATCAGCATGCCTGAACGAAGACCTGAAAGAGGAAGTATACGTCGCTCAACCCCCCAAGTTTTGTCAATCCTACTTATCCCAATCATGTGTATTTTCTCAATAAAGCTCTATATGGCTTAAAACAAGCTCCACGAGCTTGGTATGAGACTTTATCTAGTTTTCTTCTTGAGAACAAGTTCTCTAGAGGTAAAATAGATAAAACATTGTTTCTCAGGGAAGTCAAAGGCAAGATTTTGCTGGTGCAAATCTATGTCGATGACATTATATTCGGCTCAACGGACAACAATCTTTGCAAAAAGTTTTCTAAACTTATGCAAGGAAAGTTTGAAATGAGCAGTATGGGAGAGCTCAAGTATTTCTTGGGACTTCAAGTGAAACAGTCTGAGGATGGAATCTTCATTTCTCAGATGAAGTTCACAAATGAACTCCTTAAGAAATTCGGTATGGAGAATGCAACCTCTATGAGGACTCCAATGAGATCCACTATGTCTCTGGATAAGGATGAGAAAGGTAAACCTTTCGATGAAACCAAATACAGAAGCATCATTGGATCCCTGCTCTACCTTACTGCCAGTAGACCAGATATCATGTTCTCCACATGTGTCTGTGCCAGATATCAGGTGAACACTAAGGAATCTCACTATGTCGCTGCAAAGCGAATTCTAAGATACCTTAAAGGTACTCCCAATCTTGGCTTGTGGTACCCGAGAAACAATGATGTCGAGCTAACAGGTTTTTCAGATGATGATTTTGCAGGGAGTAGGGATGACAGGAAAAGCACCTCCGGGACGTGTCAATTCCTCGGAAGAAGGCTTATCTCATGGAACAGCAAAAAGCAGAATTGTGTAGCTACCTCCACAGCAGAGTCTGAGTACATCTCGACAGGCAGCTGTTGCGCACAACTCCTATGGATCAGAAACCAGTTAGCCGACTACGACCTTCAGTTCAAGGAAGTTCCAATGTACTACAACTCCTCCAGTGCAATTGCAATTGCCAACAATCCGGTATCGCACAGCAGAACGAAGCATATTGAAGTGCGCTACCACTTCATTCGGGAGCACGTGGAGAACAAGGACATCTCTCTCTGTTATGTCCCCACGGACAAGCAGATTGCAGATATATTCACAAAGCCCTTATACGAGGCCAAGTTCAGTCTTTTCAAAACTGAATTGAGGATGCTAAATTATGAGGAATGAAGGCTACAGAAGCTCCAGGATCATGCCTCTAGGGGGAGCCTCTGCCAGGAACTCCATTGTGAGCACAGGTGCCAGAACTGAGGGGGAGCAAGGGGTCAAATGCTACAGACCCAGATTTGTAGAAGCCGAAAAGGGGGAGATTACCCTCTCGGCTAAGGCTAAGGTGGCTCCAAGTTTGCTCCCAAGAAATTGGTCTTGGTAATGAATAACTCACTCAACTCAATTTCAAATTTATGATTTTCATTCCCATATGCTCTATTCACCTTAGCTTGTAGGGTTTAGGCTTCTTCAAATAGGGGGAGATTGTTGGGTATTGTATCCACAACGTACCTGATTTGAAGAAGCCCCTGAACAAGCTAAGGTAAATAGACAATGTATTTGACAAAATATTTCAAGTTGTGCTTGCAGTTTTTCCACGCTAAGTGCACACCAATGTCAGGGTGCAGTAGGTCAATATACACGGGTCTGCACGACGTAATCCCTCGTTGAGCAGATCAGTGTGTTGGACTACGTGTACTCTCTCTATTGGAGTGCACTTACTTTCAAGTACAGGGCTGTGTTTATGCAAGAGCAGACAAGGAGCAAGGATGAGTCAAAGAGCAGCTCAGAGGCGTAAGACGAAAAATCATCTAAGTAAGAATCGACGAGAATCACCAAGTGATTCTCGCTGATTCGGCGAGAATCACTAGTGATTCTCGCCGAATCGTCGAGAATCACTGGCTGATTCTCGCCGGCTAAATCAGAGTGCAATCAAGTCAAATTCGACGAGAATCACTTTGTGATTCTCGACGAATCGTCGGGAATCACTTTGTGATTCTCGCCGAATCGTCGGGAATCACTTTGTGATTCTCGCCGAATCGTCGAGAATCACACTTGATTCTCGACGATTCGACGAGAATCACAGGTGATTCTCGCCGATTTTTACTTGGGCAATTTTCGGGAAAAAGATGGACCGGATTCTGCCGCTGGCACTATTTTGAACCAGATTTAGGGTTTCTTCTTGTGGGACCCACAACGGTCATTAAGGTGTTTACTTGTGTATATATATACGGGTATTTTTGAACAGTAAAAATACACAGAAAGAAGCCGAGCGACGATCTTGACCTAAAATCGCGAAACTGCTCCGCCGTCGCCGTCGCCGCTCGCGCTAGTTGGTCGCCGCTTTTGATCGCGATTCTTCCTGATCTTCCGGCGATAAAAGCTTAGCCAAGCTTAGAGTCTCACGTGTCTAACCGGAGATCTCTTGTCTCTTGATTTGTAGATCGGGAAAATCTTCCCCATCCGAATCGATCGAGATGATTGATCCTAGTGTGACCGTTGGTAGACCTAGCTAGCTTCGCTACGAAGTTTGGATCTCCAAAGTACTGCAGCCGCACACCGTTGTCGCCGCCGATCCCATGAACCAAGCCGCCGCCCATCTTGCCGCCGCCGGTTCCGGGGAGATTCTCTCCAAGAGAGATCTAGGGTTGTGGACTCTTCGTGGAATTCAAAAACACGTCGTCAACGAAGAGGGACACCTTAGTCTCCAAACGTAGTTTATATCTCTTGTACATTCTAGTTTTACTTTTGTTGTAAAGGAACGCTGGTTCCTAATTGTAAGGGTTGGGTGCAACCCGTGTTGTGAGAGTGTTGACTCCTACGTGTGGAAGGGTTCCTTCCGATAGTGCAAGGATTGGATTTCAATCCTGTTGGTGAAGAGACCGAGTCATCCCTTGTTGGGAGATAGGTCGAAGGGGGAAAGTGGATGTACCCAAATCGGGGAACCACTATAAATTGCTTGTGTACTTTCTGTGCTGTGCCGTTTTGTTTTATTGTGCAGGTACCATTTTAAATTCTGCAAAAATGCTGCACGTCACCTATTCCCCCCCCATAGGTGAAGATAGTTGACACTAGGTGGACTTTCACACTTGTTCTACAGGCGCTGCAAACTGCTTCTACAGTCCGCCCCTGCAGGCCGCGCGGTTAGAACGGCTAACCACGCAATAGTTTGCTCCATTCCTACAGGTGCGGACTACCCAACAATGTGGCGGACTCGCATTGCTATCCGCCCAGATCACTCGGTAGCCGCATGCCCATCAGGAGGCGCGGTCTGCTCTTCAGCCCGCTCCTATAGGTCGTCTGGCTAGCAAGGCTGCGTCACCACCAGTTGACCTCCTTTCTTCTACATGTGTGGATAGCTCTCTACTATGTCCCAATCTGCCAAGACGTAGGCGACCTACCTCCAGGTTGCCCAACAGAGCAACAAGCTTCAGTTCGCTCAGACAAACACTCCAGGTCGCCCAACAGAGGGCGACAAGCGTTAGGCCGCCCTGTAGGGGAGACAAGCCTGTCCATCCAGTAGGAGACGAACATGCTCCACCCACAGGGGCGACCTGCTCCTTCAGTCTGCTAGGTCGCCCAGTCGGCGACCAACCCTCCTGCCCGCCAGCCGTTCGCGGACTCGGTTCAGTCAGCCCAAGGGGGTTGGATGGCGGCAGGACCATCAACCAGCACGACATCTAGCGACCTGCTCCACCCGTTCGATAGCAGTGGGTGGACTCGGTCTCATTCTGCCTGAGGAAGGACTCGGCAGTAGGACCAACAACTCTTCACCAATCCTCGCAACATAATGCGGACTCAACTCCAGCCCGCTAGATGGTGGTGAGCTCACTCCTCTAGTAGGTGACCTGTTCCTTCTATTCGGGAAAAGGCGGCAGACGTCTCCATGCAGCAGTAGAGGCAGACTTAACCTTTCTGCTGCGAGCTAGGCAGACTCATTGCGTAGTCCGCGAAGAGAACTCCAGCTTTCCAGCACCAATCACTTCCCAGCAGCATGCGAACTACACCTCAGCTCGTATAGCTTGGCACGGGCTCGATTAGTGCAGCAGAGGCAGACTCGTCATAGTCTGCCAATAGTAACCAGTCCAAGAAAATTTCCTATCAACACATGGCGCGGAATCGACAGATTCCCTTGTTTACTCGCACCACTCACCGACGTACCGAGGGTAACGTTACTAAGACCGTTACCTCCTTGGGCCTATAAATAGACCCACATACCTCTCATTCGGGGGACACATGACAGTCAAGGACCAGCCAGCACAATAGACCATGCAGACACAACTGCGCGGTTAAGTCTCCATGGCCTTCTTCTTGGCTTGATCGCGCAGCCTGCTCCGCCTTGTTTTGTGAGCTGCGAGATCAAACAGTTCGCACAGTTTTCCGACCTCTTTGCTCAGTCCGCACGGCCTCTGACATCTTCTTTCCTCTAGCCGCCAGCTTCCCCCAATACCCTTTATTTTCTCATGTAAAGGACTCAACACAAGCTGTAACACTGAATTATAATCAAAGGAAAGGTTGTCGCAAGAGTGGCATTTATGCCGTAGTGGGCGAAGTCTGCTTTTACCGCTACAAGCGGACCCTCTTCTCCTCCTCTCCTATCCACTCTCGGCATCAACCTGCAAACCTAACCATCAAAGTAACCGTCTGCTCGACAGTTCCTCATCAACCTGCCATTAGCCCCGCATCTCAGATCAAGTGTGCTCTACTCTCGAGCATGGAGAGACATTTCCCGCATTCTCATCAACCTCTCCTATATCCCGACAACCTTATTCTCCACCTCTCTTGTGAGACTGAACACCTGTTAGCTGCTGGTGTGCCGTTCCTTTTCGCGCATCAACAGTTAACACGCGACCTTCAGATATCGAACAGATGGTGAAAATCAATGGTTACTCATGTCAGACAACCAACCCCCTCAAAACATGCCTCGTACCAGCCAAGATGCTATCTGGGAAGCCCTCGTGCTGATACGTCGGGAAACTACCCAGCAGATCACAGTGATTAACGACACCATAGCTGCTATAATTCAGCAACTAGACTCGCAACCTGCAACAGCGCCAGTTACTAAAGTCAACCCAGCAGTGGGAAATCCACATTCTTATCCGCCAACTTTTCTGCCAGTTGATCCTCTACCTATCCGGCAAGTTACCCACCGAGGCAAGCCGCAGTCCCTTTGTAGTTTCCAGTTGCTGAACAAAGGGAGAGTTTCTACAAACTCAGTCCTTGAACCATCGCATATTCTGGCAATCATCCGAGAAAACTGCCTAAGTTTCCCACTAAGAGGAAAAGAGGCCCAGAGGCTTTATTCCACATCAAGCAAAGTGAGAACGAGACTTTGGCCCACTTTATTAAATGCTTCCAAAAAGAGATCTCAGAAGTAAAGAACATTGATCCAGAATTCTACAAAGTCGTGTTGATGGTTGGTTTACAAGAAGGACCACTCAAGTCCGAAACCTGCCTTTGACAATCAAAGACATATAAGGAGATGATTAGTCTCGCTAATGAATATATTCACAGTGAAGAGAGTAATCCCAACCACATCTCCGGGCTTATAACAAAGGGAGATGCATCTTCTTCATACAAACAACCCCTGAGGTCTCCTTGGAAGGATTTTCAACCACGAGCAAGGAAGGGAGGAATTGGCCAGCGTCATCAACACTTCTTCCCAAGCAAAGAATCCAGGATTGATAGCACAGTGGGTGGGGAAACTCAGGTCATGAAGAGCAAACCAAACGATGAGGGATCTTCTCAGCCTATTGATTAAAAGGTCAAAGACTCTGACCAATACTGCCAATATCATAAAGGAAAGGGTCATGCAATAGAAGATTGCAGAGCTCTTCAACAACTAGTGGAAAAAATGCTGAAGCAGGGTAAATGTCAACATTTGCTCCAGAAGGATAGTCCATCTTATCCATAAATCTCAAAAGGCAAAAGGAGGCAGGAGACTTTCTTGCCGCAAAGTCCTCAAAACTCCTTGCGATCACTACCAGTTATTTTTTACTTTACATTCTTCAAACATTTCCTTTCTAAAAGCACTCATATTTGTTCTTTCATTCATTTCAATAAATGTTACGTCAGAGATCCCATACTGACACATTTCCCTTTTTAAAGTGCCTCCTCCTCTATTTTCTCTTTGCCAAAGAGATCACTGAACCCCCAAGATATCGCCGACTCTTGTTGTTCCCTCCATAGATTGTTCTCGGGCTTAAGACCACGATGACCACATATAGTGGGGAGTGTTCGCGTATGTGGAGTGGGTGACGCACAATCTATGATGGTGAACGTCATGGCTTCGGATCCCAGCCGGTATCTAACCCAAAGTGTGTATCAAGGGAGGTCTCATGTGTTAGCTCTGCTGTGATTCACTAAGGATACATTAAAGTTATGATGATCTTTGCTTAAAAAGCAATGGCGATCAAGTGTAGCCTTGTCTCTTAGATCATCTCATGATTGTAATAGTCGAATACTCTATGGTACTCTCAATCCGTGCTTTCGCGGGGCCCACATCTCCGCTGATCTTTCCAAAGACAAGTAATGCTACAGGCCACTTGGTGCATCTAGTCTAATTGATCAACGATGTTTGTAACCCTAGGCATGAGAGTAGTGTATCTGTCATTCCTTCTTACGATTCTGCTTTTTCTTTCTGTGCCCTTCCAAGGGAGCGCAGTTCATCCACATTTTTTCCTTTTTTGTACCCTTCCAAGGGATCGTGGTTAGTCCTCTCTTGGTAGGACTACACTCGTGATGACCTTTCTTGGGCAGGCGATGCTTAAGGCCCTCAGGGAACACCTGTGGTAGCATCCAGCCTTTTTTGGGTCATCTTCGGGTGTAGCCCTCCTTTTTCATTCTGCCTTATTACAAGTTAACATGTTAAGTCCAACCTATCAAAAGGATTAACAACATCGTTTTTTGCTTATGCTCATCTTGTGTACTCGGCTTGCATGAAGCTCAATCAGATGATGATTAACAAGCTCTCTATCTACTCTTATTGGATATTATTGACACCAATCATCAATCAGAGTATCTGGTTCTCCTTGATTAACAAGCCATGCTTTTGAACTCTAATCAAGATGGTCTCATCTTACTGATCTAGATTTCATATTGGGATATCATATCTGACCACACAAGAATATTATTATCGTGGCTTGATCTCTACTTGATTTTGCTTATTCGGTTAATAATAGAGTTTGTCAGACATTTCTTCTGCTATCCGATTATATCTTCCTTATCGTATCAACATTTAACATTCGCAAGTTCCCTTCAGGTACTTGCAAGTTAATTTTCTTTCATATCTGTTTCTAACTCTTCTTTTGCAGAGATTAGCAGATATTTGTAAGTCCTCTTCAGGTACTTGCAACTTAACTTATCTTTTATATCTGTTACTCACTCTTTTCTTGCAGAGATTAAAATGTATTTGCATGTTCCATCCAGGTACTTGCAACTTAGTTTTCTTTCATATCTGCTGCTTACTCTTCCTATTGCAGAGATCAACAGATATTCCCAAGTCCTCTTCAGGTACTTGCAAATTATTATTCTTTCATATCTGCAACTTACTCTTTTCTTGCAGAGGTTAGCAGATATTTGCAAGTTACCTTCAAGTACTTGCAACTTACTTTTTTTCATATCTGCTTCTCACTCTTCCTTTTATAGATATTTGCAAGTCCTCTTCAAGTACTTGCAACTTAATTTTCTTTCACATATGCTGCTTACTCTTCTTCTTGCAGAGGTTAGCAGATATTTGCAAGTTTCCTTCAGGTACTTGCAACTTACTTTTCTATCATATCTGCTACTCACTCTTTTCTTGTAGAGATTAACAGGTATTTGCAAGTTCCATTGAGGTACTTGCAACTTAGTTTTCTTTCATATATATTGCTTACTCTTTCTTTTGCAGAGATTAATAGATATTTGCAAGTCCTCTTCAGGTACTTGCAATTTAGTTTTCTTGCAGAGATCAACATATATTTGCAAGTTCCATATAGGTACTTGCAACCTAATTTTCTTTTATATCTCCCGCTTACTCTTTTCTTGTAGAAATTACAGGATATTTGCAAATAACCTTCAGGTACTTGCAACTTACTTTTTCTTTCATATATGCTTCTCACTCTTCCTTTTGCAGAGATTAGCAGATATTTGCAAGTCCTCTCAGGTACTTGCAACTTAGTTTTCTTTTACATGTGTTGCTTACTCTTCTTCATGCAGAAGTTAGCAGATATTTGCAAGTTCCCTTCAGGTACTTGCAACTAACTTTTCTGTCATATCTACTTCTTATTCGTCTTTTGCAGAGATTAGCAGATATTTGCAAGTTCCCTTCAGGTACTTGCAACTTAGTTTTCTTTCATATCTGCCGCTTACACTTCTTGCATAGATTAGCAGATATTTGCAAGTTCCCTTCAGGTACTTGCAACTTACGTTTCTATCATATCTACTTCTCACTCTTTTTTTGCAGAGATTAGTAGATATTTGCAAGTTCCCTTCAGGTACTTGCAACTTAGTTTTCTTTCATATCTGCCGCTTACTCTTCTTCTTGCAGAGATTAGCAGATAATTACAAGTTCCCTTCAGGTACTTGCAACTTACTTTTCTTTCATACATACTGCTTACTCTTCCTATTGCAGAGATCAACAGATATTCCCAAGTCCTCTTCAGGTACTTGCGAATTATTATTCTTTCGTATCTGCCGCTTACTCTTTTCTTGCAGAGATTAACGGATATTTGCAAGTACATTTTAGGTACTTGCAACTTACTTTTATTTCATACATACTGCTTACTCTTCCTTTTACAGAGGTTAACAGGTGCTTGCGAGTTTCTTTCAGGTACTCGCAAGTTATTTTCCTTCTATATTTTCTCTCACCTTTATTTTGCAGAGCCCCATGGAAGACATTCACAAGTCTTCTTCTCTTTGCAAAAACAATTCAGGTACACACAAAATGTGCCTCTTTTCGCCTGTAATAACTTTTCCTTTACAGGAAAAAAAGATAGGCATTGACAAACCTTTTCTAAGAAGAGACATAAAGTTATATCTCTCTATGCCTCTTATTTCTTCGAGGGGTGGATCACAATTTTAATGGGTATCCTACTTTTTCGAAGTTCCCTTCGGGACTTAAAAAAGTGCGGGGATTATGTTAACCTAGAAATCGACGATCCTTCCCAAGGAAGTCAGCTTGCAAGTTGCGGTCTGCTCTAGGTTCCCCCTGAAGGTCGGGCCTATCTCAGCCCCCTTTTCTGGGTCTGGCGGACATATTCTTCTCTGTACGATCAGGCCACGCATCTAGGGCAGTCTCCTAAAACTAACCGCCCAGGTCGCGCAGCAGCCGCTTATTCTGTAGGGGCTACAGACTGCTTCCACAGTCCGCCCCTGCAGGCCGCGCGGTTAGAACAGCTAACTGCATAATAGTTTGCTCCATTCCTACAGGTGCGGACTACCCAACTATGTGGCAGACTCGCATTGCTATCCACCCAGACTGCTTGGTAGCTGCACGTCCAACAGGAGGCACAGTCTGCTCTTCAGCCCGCTCCTGCAGGTCGCCTGGCTAGCAAGGCTGCGTTATCGCCAGGGGATCACCTTTCTTCTACAGGTACGGATAGCTCTCCACTACATCCCAGGCCGCCATGACGTAGGCGATCTGCCTCCAGGTTGCCCAACAGAGCGACAAGCTTCAGGTCGCTCAGACAAAACCCTCCAGGTCGCCCAATAGAGGGCGACAAGCATCAGGCCACCCAGCAGGGGCGATAAGCCTGTCCATTGATGAGTACAATTATAATAGGCTTTTTACTATCATAATTGTAATCAAGTCCACTATTTTCTACCTCCATATGCAATAATTTCGCGAGAATAGTTATGAATTTGCCTTATCATGATTAGAAGAGCACATATTAGAAGTCTCTATTATTCCATGTTTTAAGCTGTCTAATTATTCCTTTATTTTTCTAATGCAGGTATTGCTAACCAGTAGAGCTAGAAGTCTTGAAGTAAATAGAGGAGTTCACGGATTTGACATGGCTGATGGCAGGACAAGAATGGGGCGTACACGGGTAGGCACACGCCTGTATTGCCTACCTGTGTCCTATCCGAGATGGAGCAGAAGAACTGAAGGAAACATACAGAGCACCACACGGGTGGAAACACACCCGTGTGCTCACCCGTGTCCTTTTCGGGACAAACCCAGTTTCGGCTGCCAACCAACCCGTGCGCGAAGAACATGAAGAACAACACGGCCGTGTTCGTACCTGCGTCATCTTACACGGCCATGTCCAGACCCGTGTTATCCGACACGACCCACTAACATATACGTCTGTTCGTGTGGAACTGCTTGAGAACCATCAACACGGCCTGTGACACGGCCGTGTTGGAACCCGTGTCCAACCCTGTTTGCTAGGAGACTATAAAATACCTGTAGAAAAATTAGAGAAGGACTTTTGGATCATTTTGTGTTGGGGAACTTCTAGAGCACGAAGTGGAGCATCCAAGGGAAGGAGGAATTGAAGGAGATTATTTGTATGCTTTTAATCTTTCTTATATCTCTTTTAATCTTTCCTATCTCTTGGTGATCTAACTTGATTTATCTTTTATTTTGCATGAACTTTAATTTGAACAATTTGGTAATCATGTATCTTATTGTTTTCATCAAATTTGTGGTATTTTATTCGTATGTAGGCTTACAAACAAAGAGTTTTATCCTAATTGTGAATTGCTTATTTGTTTTACATGAATTGCAAATTTCTAGATTGAGAAATTGGATATTTGTGATGATATTTATATGTTCATATTTTGGTGTTAGATCTCTTTGTAATTCAAATTTCATGATCGAGAGATATGTTGTTTGGATAATTAGAATACGAATAAATGGATTCATGGTATTTTAGAGATAGGATTTCATGAATTTATGTAGTAGATAGGATGCTTCCATTAATGCAAATTCGAGTGTTGTAAATTGTTCGAGAGAAAATTTACTAACTTAGATTTAGATTTTGAATTGCTCGAGAGAGAATTCGATAGATGTTTACCCTTTACAATACAACAAATTTGATAGTCTTATTATTTCATAATTACATAGAATTGAGTTAATGAATGAGTATTTTCATGTAATTGCTCATAAGCTTTCGGCTTTTTATCATCTTTAATCCTTCAATGTTTATTTATCCAAGTAGTCATAGTTAAGTTAATTTAAATTAGAAATCAATTTTAATTATAGGTATGATAATAGAGTGAGGGTGAGTACGAGTATTTGAAATGGTCCTGTGGAATATGACACGAGATTGAGATTTCTCCTTTATTATGATTGATAGGTGCACTTGCCTGAAAGTTAATTCAATCTAGCTTATGCCCATCTACATAGTTTATACTAGAGTGTAGAATGTGAAAGATATTGTACCTAAACACCTAGAGGGGGGGGGGGGTGAATAGGTGACCTAATCCTTTTCTAACTTTACTGGCAGCAAACAGTTTATTATCACTGATTTTTAACTTTTGCACAGCAATCACAAAGTATTCACAGCATACACAGCACAATCACAGCACAACACAGTGGTTTATAGTAGTTCCCCATGATATGGGTACATCCACTTTCCCCCTTCGCCTATCTAGCAGTGTACTAGATTCGGCCAAACTCCTCCACTGTCTCAGAACCCAAATTGGTTCCTACACCTCAGGCCCAAAGCCTTACAACTCAGCTTTATCCCAAAGCCTACACTCAGCCAATCAAGGCCTACACTCAGCCAACCAAGGCCTACACTCAGCCAACAAGGCCTACACTCAGAGATCTCAATCTCCTACACTCAGGCTAACAAGCCCTACCCTCAGCCTTTATAAATACAGGCTTACAAATCACTCAGATCCAAAAGATCCTACAAGTTAAAATGTATTACAAATAATAACTCTACAACTCAGAAATAAAAGAGGGGAGTTGAGAGTTTCTTGATGAGTTCTTGGAAGAACTCAGCTGGATTCACTCTGACTTAGCTTTCTTCAAAGCTTCTTGAGTAGAACTGAATAAGACTGAATCCTCCTGCAGTAGTTCCTTGACCTCTGCTACTTAAGATCCAGAATTGAATCTGAATCCTTCTTCTCAGCCTAGTTCCAGAGGCTGATTTCTTGGAAGGAGCCCTCTCTCTCCAACTTCTTAGATCTGCACTTGGACTGCAAGATCTTCTTATGTTGATACTCTTGGTACCACTTCAATAATTTGTTTTTCAACAAACTGAACTTTTGAACAATAATCTGATCCACAATTTCTGTAAACTGTAGATGCCTATTTATAGGCCTACTTCATGGTAACCGGCTGATCCGGTTCATAACTGTTTTCTGACATCTCTGACAGGTGCTGTAGACCGGCTAGAACGGCAGCTGTCAAGTCATCCAGTCATTTCTTGAAAATCTCTAACTGTCTGAAAGTGTCGAGACTTTCTGTCTTTAAGTGTCGACACTAATAGTCCAAGTGTCGACACATGCTGTGTAAGTGTCGACACAAGTCTACAAGGTGTCGACACATTTCCTTGTATGTCTCGACACAAGTTCTTCTGCATGTGTCGACACTGAAATTGAGTGTCGACACAAGTACTTGTTCTTCTAGCTTTTGCTGAATTCTTCTAAGTGTCGACACATCTCCTTTGTGTCGACACAACTTCTTGTGTTGAATCTGTCAAGTGTCGACACTGCTTCTTGATGTCGACACATAGTCTTCAATGTCGTTACTTGCTGAGTGTCGACACAGCTCCTTGTGTCGACACACCTTCTTCTTGTTGAGACTTCAGCTGAGTGTCGACACATTCCTTTAGTGTCGACACTTGTACTTAGAATATTTTGGAAATAATTCTGTTCTTTGCTAAGTGTCGACACAGCTCTTTGTGTCGATACTTTTTTCAAGTGTTGAGTCTTCAGCTGTGTGTCGACACATTGTTCTGGGTGTCGACACATACTTCAAATGCTGACTCTTCTGTTGAGTGTCGACACATTGTGTTGAGTGTCGACACTTGTACTTAGCCTCTGCAGACTTTTGCTGAGTGTCGACGCAGCTCCAAGTGTCGACACTTTCTGGTGTAGACACAGCTTCACTGAGTGTCGACACAGCTCCTTGTGTCGACACTTTCTGTCTGCACTTTTCTTCACTGAGTGTCGACACAGCTCCTTGTGTCGACACTTTCTGTCTGGTGTCGACTCTGCATCCCAGGTGTCGACACAATGACTCCAAGTGTCGACACTGCTTGTCTGGGTGTCGACACAAGCTTTCTTGAGTGTCGACACTTTCCCTCTGGGTGTCGACACATGGACTTAGAAACTTTTTTGCTTCAGTCCAGTGATTACTTAACCTGCACAAGTAAACTCAACATACATCAAATACATTATGATGTATATCATTGAGTTGGGTGAGGCTTCTTCAAATCAGGTACATTTGACCAATGTACCCAACAATCTCCCCCTATTTGGAGAAGTCATAACCCTTAGTCAATGATATACACCATTCATAATTAAAGATTACAAAATGATGTAAAGCAGATTATTTACAGCAGGGTAAACATAACATGTATTAAATCACACATGTATACACATTCATCAGCACAGAACAAATAAGAAATAGACACATTCACAGAACAAACATGAAATATATGAATCATATATTGTTCTAATATCTGTCTTATACATTTTCAGAAGTTTACTAAATGTGTTACATCCAAAAGATTACAACATAAACTTCAAGAAAACTCTTAATCTATTTCTGCTCTGGCTCCTTAATTACTATGCCTTTGCCAGCTTGAACTTGATCTTTGACAGGGGCTTCAACAGTTTCAGCATCAGCATGCTTCTTTCCTTTCAAGTCCTTCTTCTTAAGCTCTTCAGCTTTGATCTTCTGCCTCTCAAAATAGTGATATGGCTTGGGGAAGTACTTGCTAGGCTCCACTGCAGTAGGAGGTAGCTTTCCCATCTTAGCCTTCCTTCTGAATTGAACAATGGCCTCTTGTCTTATTTCATGTTTTCTCCATTCAGCTTCAGAGAACCATTTGTTCCTGTCATGTGTATTGTCCTTGGCAGCTTTCCAGGCAGTTAAAATGATATTCCTAGAGGTAGGGCTCCACTGTTCAAAATCTGGCCTTTGTTCTGCTTGTTCCCTAAACCTCTTCTTGGACAACCTTGTCTCTTCCTCTTTCTGTAGAGCCTCTTGCATGGCTTCAGTAATAGGTTGAACAACCTTTTCAATATGAACATGGTCCTTGCCCTCAGGTGGGCTATACATGGTGCTCACATCTGCTTGAATCATGTCAAAGTCTGGAGGTGGATAAATGACCTGAGCTACCTCTGGTTGCTCACCTCCAAGATAGGCAGTTTGAATCCCTAATTCAGTAACATTATCATCATCACAGAGTGGAGGATAGCCCAGTGTAGCTCTGATGGAATTAGATATCCATTTGGCATGGTCAGAGCTAGCTTTGACTAATACTCTCTCCCCCTTTATGACTTCTCGAGCCATATGGTCTCTGACATCATCCTTTTGAAATCTTATTTGACTGTCCAAATATCTGATTCCCTCTTTAAAGAATGGTTTGAGCTTTTGCAGTTGATCAGATATAGCTTTCTGAGAGGCTTGGATGGCAGTCTTGACAGTAGAAATTTCTTGTTGAAAGGCTTTGTCAAATTCTATTTTAGCAGCAGCAGTAGATGTAGAAGGTTCAGCACCCTTGGTCTTCAACTCAGTGACTATAGCATTGTGTGAAGCAGTCAAATTGTCATTCATTCTTATCTGATTTTCCAGGATATACCCTTGCTTCAATGCTATATCATCTACCTGTGCCTTGATCTTCTCTTGGTGTGTTGCCAGATACACCACTGCATTTCCACCCTTGTGGAAGCATTCATTCATTTCCTTCTTGTTAAGGTTCATTTCAAACCTTATAGACTTTATATCTTGGGCCAGATCAAATTGTAAAGTCTTCTGCCCTTCATCCACATAAGCCTCTATAGCCTTTCTTTGTTCATCAAGTTTTATCTGCATGGCAATCATTAAGGCACTATAATCAACAGTTGGGGCTTGTTGAATTATAGGCTGTGGGGCTATAGATTGCAGAGCCTTCTTGTAACTCTGGCTCCTTCTCTTGAATACATAGAGTTTCTTTTTCCTTGCCCTTGCAATCTCCTCATCTTCAGAGGCAGATGTGCTGGCAATATCAACCCTCTCCTTAGTGCTTGGAGGCTTGTCAGCTTGCACATCTTGTGCCTTCTCAGTTTCTTGCCTTATAGGCTCCTCCAGAACTTGCATTTGCTCCCCCTCAGCAGCAGCATTCTCTCCTTCAACAGCATCAATTTCCTTGTCAAAATCTGCTTGATCCAAATTTAGGAACAAGTCTTCCATTGTGTATTCAGGGGGTGAAGAAGCTGGAGACATTCTTTGTTCTTCAACTACTGGAGCAGGAATCTCTTCTTGTACAGCAGATGTGTCCTCTCTAACAACATCTGGAACTTGACTAGGCAGCTGTGTTTGCTGAGGAACATCAGACAAATCAGCATCTTCTATAAGATATTCTAAAGTTTTTAGATCAGTAAGTACCTCTTGAATGATGGTTGTGGCTTGCTCACTGTCCAGTGTAGATGCTGCTTCTACAACTGGATGCTCCCCCTGGCTTTGATCCCTGTGGATGGGGCTAGCTAGAGGCAGCTCCCCCTGGATCTCAGCATCAGTTGGAGGAGCAGGAGACTTCACTGCAGGCACTTCCTCATGATCATCAGGAGTGAAAACAACCTGTGCTTCACTCCCAGAACTGCTGGAGGACTCTTGTGCCACAGGAGCTATCTTCCTTTTCTTCTTAGGAGGAGTGACTTTTTCAGTAACTGTCTTCTCTGGTGTTGGCATTTCCTTGGACAATACCCTGTCCCATCTTAAAAAGATCCTTAGATCCATCTTCCTCATGTGGTTTATTTTGCTACCTGCAGCTGCACTCATCACCTCTGGTATGGTACCAACTAGGTAGAGACTAATGATCCTGCCCAGATTGGGCTTCTTCAAGCTCTCCTTAATCTTGTCAAATACTATGATTGACCAATCAGTTCTTAGATTAAAGATAATTCTTGTCATTACTCCAAACATATTGGCAGACACTCTGTCATGCCCTCCTGGCTTACTGAGTAAGACTTTTCCCACAATCTCAGACATGAATTTTCCTTGAGTATTCATGCCTTTCCTGTTAAAGATAGAACCTATCTTCATCTTTGGATCAAGACCACACCAGGTTAAAGCTTCCCTGGTCTTTGAAGCAGTAACCTCTTCTTCATCTTGAATTTTTGGTAGCTGAAGTACCTTCCTCAGACTCTTAGGTGAAACCTTAATCTTTGTTCCATGAACTCTGGATTTGATTCTGAATCCAGATTCATCTACGGCAGCTCCATTAAGAAATTCAAGCACCTCCTTATTCCATATCTTAGTTGGTTCAGAAACTAAGTACTCTAACCCTGAATCGGCGACTAGGGTTACTACGGCCCTGATTTCTTGATCAGCATCGTCGAACGCGCCGCGCACAAGCTCATAGCCTTCGTTAACGTTCTCCTCAAGCTTAGGTGCCATTAGGGTTTGTAGAATTTGTCTTTAGAAAAGAGAGGTGTCGACACATTAGTTTTGGTCTCGAAACTTTGAAAGCGTATCGACAAACAAAGACAGAACCCTATTTATACCTTTCTGATTTTGAAGATGAACAGGCGGGACAACTAACTTAAAATGTGTCGACACTGGCAACAAGTGTCGACACTGACTTATAATGTCTCGACACATATGTGTCGACACAAGTTTAGTCAATAGATTTTATGTGTCGACACTTGGTTATGTGTCGACACAACATAACTCGACACATTGTCGAGACTTTACTTAGAAAAATTCTGAGTAAAACTTAAGTGTCGACACCATATTGGATGTGTCGACACCTACTTGACATGTGTCGACACTAACATTCTGAAGTGTCGACACCACATTCCTAGATGTGTCGACACCTTTTTCCTGAAGTGTCGACACCACTATTCTGTGTCGACATAGACTTGTCTATGTGTCGACACCTTTTTACTTAGTCATTTTCAAATCTGTAAACTTACTCTAAGTTTATCATTTCTAGTTCAATTTTGAATCTATTGAACTTAGCTTCTTCTAGTGGCTTAGTAAACATATCAGCTACTTGTTCATCTGTTTTAACATATTCTAATAAAATATCTTCTCTTTCTACATGCTCCCTAAGAAAATGATATTTAATCTCAATATGTTTTGTCCTACTATGGGATACAGGGTTATTAGCTATTGAAATAGCACTTGTAGAATCACAGAAAAGTGGAGTTCTACTTACCTGAAATCCATAGTCCTCTAGCTGATGTTGAATCCACAGAAGTTGAGCACAGCAACTTCCTGCAGCCACATACTCTGACTCAGCTGTGGAGATAGCCACACTGGTTTGCTTCTTGCTACTCCATGAAATTAGTCTCCCACCTAGGAATTGACAGGTTCTAGTAGTGCTCTTTCTATCCTCTTTGCATCCTGCAAAGTCTGCATCTGAATAACCTGTTAGATCAAAATCTCCATTCCTAGGGTACCAGAGGCCTAGATAGGGAGTGCCCTTTAGATATCTCAATATTCTTTTGACTGCAGTCAAATGAGACTCTTTAGGGCAGGCTTGATACCTTGCACAAACACATGTAGCATACATGATGTCTGGTCTACTAGCAGTCAAGTATAATAGGGAGCCAACTATCCCTCTATACAAGGTTTCATCTACAGGTTTCCCTGCATCATCCTTGCTAAGAGACATACTTGACCCCATAGGAGTCTTCATGGTACTGGATGAATCCATACCATACTTCCTTATGAGTTCTAGGGTGAACTTTGACTGACAAATGGACAAACCACTCTCAGTCTGTTTAACTTGGAGACCCAAGAAAAACTTCAGCTCTCCCAAACTACTCATCTCAAACTGACCTTGCATAAGTTTTGCAAACTTTTTGCAAAGGCTGCTTTCAGTAGACCCAAATATAATGTCATCTACATATATTTGGACTAGTATGACTTTGCCTCTAGATTCCCTAAGGAATAGAGTCTTATCTATTTTCCCCTTGAGAACTTGTTCTCAATGAGAAAACTAGATAGGGTTTCATACCAAGCCCTAGGAGCTTGCTTTAACCCATATAAAGCTTTCCTAAGTCTATAGACATGATGAGGTAGAGTTGGATCAACAAAACCTGAAGGCTGCTCCACATAGACTTCTTCTTTCAAATTACCATTTAGGAATGCTGACTTGACATCCATTTGGTATACCTTGAATCCTTGATAGGTTTCATAGGCCAAGAACATCCTTATGGCTTCCAGTCTGGCTACTGGAGCAAAGGTTTGATCAAAGTCAATACCTTCTTCTTGCCTATATCCTTTAGCAACCAGTCTAGCCTTATTCTTAATGATGACCCCTTGTTCATCCATCTTATTCCTGTAGATCCACTTAGTTCCTATTACATTGTGGTCTTTAGGTTTAGGAACCAATTCCCAGACCTTGCACCTCTTGAACTAATTAAGCTCTTCTTGCATTGCTTCAGTCCATTGTGGATCTTGTATTGCTTCTTCAAACTTCTTAGGTTCAACTTGTGACAGAAAGCTGGAATAGATTGTAGCATTCCGATTTCTGCTCCTTGTTTGAACTCCTTGTTTTGGATCTCCAATAATCAACTCTACTGGATGATCTCTAAGATGCCTGTGGGCTGGAGGCATCCTCACTTCTGGTTGAACCACTTCAGCATCAGCATCATGCTGTATTCCTTGGATTTCTTCAGTAATTGGCACATGTAGTTCTCCCCCTGGACAACAGCTACTTTCTTCTACTTGCTGTCTTGCAGCAGACACTTCTTCTATAGTAAGCTTGTCCATTTTCTTTGTCAAACCTATGGGGCTGCATACACTGCTAGACAACTCATTATTAATAAGTTTAGTCTCATCAAAAACTACATGCACTGATTCTTCTACAACTTGTGTAGTCAAGTTGTAGACTCTATAAGCCTTACTATTATTGCTGTACCCAACAAAAATTCCCTCTTGGGACTTGGCAGCAAACTTAGTTAAGTAAGACTTCCCATTGTTAAGTATGAAGCATTTACAACCAAAGATCCTAAAATAGGATAGGTTTGGTTTCCTGCCTTTCACTACTTCATAGGGGGTCTTGTTAAGCCTTTTAGTGATGGTAGCCCTATTTATAACATGGCATGCAGTGTTAACTGCTTCAGCCCAAAAATACTCTGGCAGTGATGTATCACTCAATAGGGTTCTACCAGCCTCTATCAAGGTTCTATTCTTCCTCTCAGCAATGCCATTTTCCTGAGGTGTTCTAGGTGAAGAGAATTCTTGAAATATCCCAAAGTCTTCACACAGTTTTGTCATGCTATCAGACTGAAATTCAGTACCATGGTCACTTCTAATTTTGACCACTGTACTATTTAGTTCATTCTGAATTTGCTTGACAAAGCTATAGAAGACACTAAGTGTTTCAGATTTCTGTCTTAAGAAGAACACCCAGGAATACCTTGAGTAGTCATCTACAACTATAAAGGTATAGACCTTCCTACCTAAGCTGTGAACTGGCATTGGACCAAAAAGATCCATATGCAAGAGGTATAAACACCTCACAACATCTTTGTTCTCTATGCTTCTAAAGGTGGATTTAGTCTGCTTGCCCTTTTGACAAGCTGAGCAAATGCCATCTTTAACACACTTAACTTGAGGAACATTCCTCACTAACTCTTTGCTAAAGAGTTTGCTAATAGTCTTGTAGTTAAGATGGGCAAGCCTCTTGTGCCATTTGACACAAGGAGAGACTGTCTCATCAGCTACAAGACAAACTGGAGAACCATTGTTCTCAACCATAATGTCTAGGCAGTAGACATTCCTCTTCCTATATCCTGTCAAAATGATCTCTTGATCACTTGACCTCTTGATATGACAACCATTTTTAGCAAATGAGATGTCATACCCTACATCACTTAATTGACTTATACTTATTAGGTTGTGTTTCAACCCTTTAACATAAGCCACTTGAGTAATGGTAACTAAGTTTGTAGAAATGTTACCAAATCCTTTGATGATTCCTTTTTCAGAACCACCAAAGGTTACTTTTGGACCATCTTTTACTGGAATGTAGTCCTTTAGTAATCTTCTTGTTCCAGTCATGTGTCTGGAACATCCACTGTCCAAGTACCATGTTGGGGTGTGGCCACTTGGACTTACCTGTAAAACAGATTAATTGACCTTAGAACCCAAAGAATTCTTGGGTCCTTGGTATTTGTTAGTCTGCAATCTGACAAAGCTCCCTGCAGGCTTTCCAACAGGTAGCTTGCTACTCACCTTGGCACTGGCATTGTGCCAACAGTCCACTGTAAAGTGGCCAATTTTGCCACAGCACCAACATTCAAACTTGTTGTACCTTTGCTTAGGTACAGCCTTTGCTGTATTATCTACAACAGTCTTGTTGAATGCTGGGGCTTTGCCCTTGGACTTAGACTTGGACTGCTCAGTCCTTGCAGGTATAATAAAGCCCAGTCCAGCCTTGCCTTTTTGATGAACAAATTCATCAATTAAAGGTAACACTGACTTAGGTTTAGAAAAAATAACAACTAAGTCCTTCTCCTTCTGAAGATTGATCTCCAGACTCTTAATTTGATCATTCTTAAATGATATAGTACCCATCTGAATCACTGTTATGTGTTTCAGTCTAGCTATCTCATTCAGCTTTTGATCAAATTGCTTCTCAAAATCTGTTACAGCAGCTTTAAGATCAGCAATTTCCTTTACCTGACTTTTGGCTAAGGACTTGCTTTTCTTGTAAGCTTGCAACAGCACCTTATATTCATCTATAAGTTGATGAATATCATCCTCAGACTCAGATACATTCTCATCACTTGATGAAGAAGAATCTGAATCTGAACTAGAACAAGAAACTGAACTTGAACATGAACCTTGTACCTGACTGGGTCCTGGCTGCTCCAGGATTTTAGCACTCTCTGTCAAAGCCATTAGCCCTTGGCATTGACTATCTTCTTGTTCATAAATAGACTCCATGATCTGCATGAATTCATCCTCTTCTTCTTCAGCAAACAGCCCTATGTAGGCTTCAGCCTCAGACTCAGTTTCTGAAGAGGAGATATCTGATAAAGTCTTCTCTTTCTTGGCTACAAAAGACTTCTCTTTCTTTCCTTTGAAGTGAGTCTTTTTCCTGTCACCAGATTCCTTTCTCTTCTCTGGACAATCTGCAATAACATGGCCCTGTCTATTGCAGCAATAGCACACTATCTTAGATCCAGTTGCTTTGCTTGACTTTGTCCTCTTCCTATCTTTCTTTGAAGGCTTTTTCTCCTGATAAAAGACTTCCTTTCCCTTTGAAGAAGAAGGTCTTGACCTCCACTGTTTCTTCTTCAAGAATTTCTGAAAGTGCCTAGTGAAAGCAGCAAAGTCTTCATCACTTTCACTGCTCTCAGTCTTTGTGCTGACTGACTCATCTGATTCTGAATCAACTACCTCTGGAGGTGGAGTTGATGACTTATTCCTGCACTTTCTGGGGACATCTGTCTTGAAAGCAACTGTTCTCTCCTTGTGCTCAGTCCTTGTTGATTTCTCCTCCTCTTTTCTCACAGTCAACTGCATCTCATATGACAATAACTTGCCAAACAGTGTAGGAGGAGGAATTTCCCCCAACTTAGCCATTTCTCTTATGACACAGATCTTGGTGTCCCAATCTTTGGTTAGGGACCTTAAGAACTTGTCATTTAGTTCATAGTTACTGAACTCTCTTCCATAAGACATGAGTTCATTAACTATTCTGTAGAAGTTTTTGTAGCACTTAGTTATGCTATCACCTTTTCCTTGTCTAAAACTCTCATACTCCTGATTTAGCAAGGATTTTCTATCTTGTCTAACTTCTTCAGATCCTTCCATATACACTATAAGAGTGTCCCACATCTCCTTGGCTGTCTTACAATGTATAAGATTCTGAAAAGTTGCATCATCAATGGCACTCACTATTATGTTTTGTGCCCTCTTGTCCATGATAGCTAGGACAATCTCATCCTTAGTCATCTCAGAGAAATCCTTTGGAGTTCTCTGATTTGCATCCAAAACTGAAATCTTCATTGGCACATAAGGCCCTTCCTTTACTGTGATGTAGATTCTAGGGTCAGAGGCTTCCATAAATAGCCTTACCCTTTCTTTCCAGATCCCAAAGATCTCTTTCCTGCATATGGGTAATTTCATGGAACCCAATTCCTTGTGATTCTCAGAAGAACCCATGTTTCTTGATTTTCTTGAAACTGTGTTTTGTCTTACACTGAATCTGCCAAACAGGATCTCCTCAAACTGTTAGTCCTTTTTGAGGAACCTCGCTTTGATACCACTTGAAAGATATTGTACCTAAACACCTAGAGGGGGGGGGGGGGGTGAATAGGTGACCTAATCCTTTTCTAACTTTACTGGCAGCAAACAGTTTATTATCACAGATTTTTAACTTTTGCATAGCAATCACAAAGTATTCACAGCATACACAGCACAATCACAGCACAACACAGTGGTTTATAGTGGTTCCCCAAGATATGGGTACATCCACTTTCCCCCTTTGCCTATCTAGCAGTGTACTAGATTCGGCCAAACTCCTCCACTGTCTCAGAACCCAAATTGGTTCCTACACCTCAGGCCCAAAGCCTTACAACTCAGCTTTATCCCAAAGCCTACACTCAGCCAATCAAGGCCTACACTCAGCCAACCAAGGCCTACACTCAGCCAACAAGGCCTACACTCAGAGATCTCAATCTCCTACACTCAGGCTAATAAGCCCTACCCTCAGCCTTTATAAATACAGACTTACAAATCACTCAGATCCAAAAGATCCTACAAGTTAAAATGTATTACAAATAATAACTCTACAACTCAGAAATAAAAGAGGGGAGTTGAGAGTTTCTTGATGAGTTCTTGGAAGAACTCAGCTGGATTCACTCTGACTTAGCTTTCTTCAAAGCTTCTTGAGTAGAACTGAATAAGACTGAATCCTCCTGCAGTAGTTCCTTGACCTCTACTACTTAAGATCCAGAATTGAATCTGAATCCTTCTTCTCAGCCTAGTTCCAGAGGCTGATTTCTTGGAAGGAGCCCTCTCTCTCCAACTTCTTAGATCTGCACTTGGACTGCAAGATCTTCTTGTGTTGATACTCTTGGTACCACTTCAATAATTTGTTTTTCAACAAACTGAACTTTTGAACAATAATCTGATCCACAATTTCTGTAAACTGTAGATGCCTATTTATAGGCTTACTTCATGGTAACCGGCTGATCCGGTTCATAACTATTTTCTGACATCTCTGACAGGTGCTGTAGACCGGCTGGAACGGCAGCTGTCAAGTCATCCAGTCATTTCTTGAAAATCTCTAACTGTCTGAAAGTGTCGAGACTTTCTGTCTTTAAGTGTCGACACTTACAGTCCAAGTGTCGACACATGCTGTGTAAGTGTCGACACAAGTCTACAAGGTGTCGACACATTTCCTTGTATGTCTCGACACATGTTCTTCTGCATGTGTCGACACTGAAATTGAGTGTCGACACAAGTACTTGTTCTTCTAGCTTTTGCTGAATTCTTCTAAGTGTCGACACATCTCCTTTGTGTCGACACAACTTCTTGTGTTGAATCTGTCAAGTGTCGACACTGCTTCTTGATGTCGACACATAGTCTTCAATGTCGTTACTTGCTGAGTGTCGACACAGCTCCTTGTGTCGACACACCTTCTTCTTGTTGAGACTTCATCTGAGTGTCGACACATTCCTTTAGTGTCGACACTTGTACTTAGAATATTTTGGAAATAATTCTGTTCTTTGCTAAGTGTCGACACAGCTCCTTGTGTCGACACTTTCTTCAAGTGTTGAGTCTTCAGCTGTGTGTCGACACATTGTTCTGGGTGTCGACACATACTTCAAATGCTGACTCTTCTGTTGAGTGTCGACACATTGTGTTGAGTGTCGACACTTGTACTTAGTCTCTACAGACTTTTGCTGAGTGTCGACACAGCTCCAAGTGTCGACACTTTCTGGTGTAGACACAGCTTCACTGAGTGTCGACACAGCTCCTTGTGTCGACACTTTCTGTCTGCACTTTTCTTCACTGAGTGTCGACACAGCTCCTTGTGTCGACACTTTCTGTCTGGTGTCGACTCTGCATCCCAGGTGTCGACACAATGACTCCAAGTGTCGACACTGCTTGTCTGGGTGTCGACACAAGCTTTCTTGAGTGTCGACACTTTCCCTCTGGGTGTCGACACATGGACTTAGAAACTTTTTGCTTCAGTCCAGTGATTACTTAACCTGCACAAGTAAACTCAATATACATCAAATACATTATGATGTATATCATTGAGTTGGGTGAGGCTTCTTCAAATCAGGTACATTTGACCAATGTACCCAACAGAATGAATCCGCATCAAGTTATTATATGTTAGCAAAATAATTCACCAAGTTTTTGGCGCCGTTGCCGGGGAATTGTTTTCAATATTTTGAAAGCCTAAACTTTATTAATCTACCAATGTTTGTTTATTAATATATAATTGTATAATAGTTTATGGAATAATTCTATCGCTTAATCTCTGTTTTGTAGTCTATTAGTCTATGACCAAGGGCAGAAATTCTGGGTTAGCACCATTTCATCCTGACCCAGAGTGAATTATTCATAACACTAACCAAAGAGACGTGGGAGTTAATACCACAGACATTTCAAATGGATTATCAGAAGAGGATACAGTGAACCAAGGAGAGCATCATCCGGAACATTTGGATACCATGGCTAACCAAAATGAGCAAACCATGTCTGACTTTACTAGGCCTAATCTCCAAGGAACTGGGTCAAGCATCGTTATACCACCAATAGTCACCAATAACTTCGAATTGAAGCCTAGTGTTATACAGATGGTTCAACAGTATGTCCAGTATGATGGCCTACAAGATGAGGATCCTAACACCCTGTTGAAGCCAAAATTGACCTCTGTGGAGTTCGAGGTCCCTAGAGAGGGGTGACCTCACACCTATTACACTCAGGAGAACGTCATGGACCAAAGGATCAAGAAGCTAGAAACAGATCCTCGGCTCTAGTGCGGAGGTCCCACCTCACACCCGGAAGGATACCCGAGCACTTCCCCTCCCTAGCCAATGCTTGAGCTAGGGTGCCTTGAAGGATGAAGAGAGAGTGAAGAAGTGATCCTCTCTAAGGCACCCCTAAATTTATAGTTTTCCAAATACCTTGGACCAAAATGTCCGAAATACCCCTACGCCAAATATGCCACGAGCCAATAGAAAACAACCACACCGGGGGGTAAAGGGGTAAACCCCCCCTCACCCACTTAGGGGCCGAGCACAGGGGCGACGGGGGCAGGGACGACACCCCCGGCCTTGGCCGATCTCGCCTCACCAAGCCGCGGGCAGGGGCGAGACCCCCGGCCTTGGCCGGTCTCGCCCCGCCAAGCCGCGGGCAGGGGCGAGACCCCCGACCTTGGCCGGTCTCGCCCCGCCAAGCCGCGGGCAGGGGCGAGACCCCCGACCTTGGCCAGTCTCGCCTCACCAAGCCGCGGGCAGGGGCGAGACCCCCGGCCTTTGTCGGTCTCGCCCCGCCAGGCCGCGGGTAGGGGCAAGACCACCAGCCTTGGCCGGTCTCGCTCCTCCAGGCCGCGGGCAGGGTCGAGACCCCCGGCCTTGGCCAGTCTCGCCCCACCATGCCGCGGGCAGGGGCGGGACCCCCGTCCTTGGCCGGTCTCGCCCCACCAAGCCGCGGGCAGGGGAGAGACCCCCAGCCTTGGCCGGTCTCGCCCCGACAGGCCGCGGGAAGGGGCAAGACCCCCAACCTTGGCCGGTCTCGCCCCGACAGGCCGCAGGGGGGGGGGGGGGGCAGGGGCGAGGCCCCGGCTCCCCAAAAAAGGGCCACTGGGGAGGTCGATTTTTCCTCCCCCTACTAGTATATTCCAAGGGCTGGGCCAAAATTGGCCATCAAGAGCTCAAACCACTCAAAAAGCTTAAAACCCAAAACCTGCGAATACGGGGTTGTACACACCCACTTGGCCGGATTCCTGGAGATATGTGACACATTCAAGATCAATGGTGTTTCCAACGATGCCATTCGATTGAGATTGTTTCCATTCTCATTAAGGCATAAGGCGAAGCAGTGGTTGAACTCATTACCTAGAGGGTCGATTACTACTTGGGATATGATGGTTGAGAAGTTTTTGATGAAGTATTTCCCACCGGCAAAGACTGCAAAGCTAAGGAATGACATCTCTACATTTATGCAATTGGAATCAGAATCATTGTACGACACATGGGAACGATTCAAGGACCTTTTGAGGAGATATCCCCACCATGCTCTACCTTCATGACTTCAGATTCAAACTTTTTACAATGGTCTGAATCCGGCCACTAAATAGATGATTGATGTGGCTAGTGGAGGCACCTTGAACAACAAGACACCTGAGGTTGCTCAGCAGTTGATAGAAGATATGGCTATGAACAACTATCAATGGACTACCGTAAGACAAAGGCCTAGTAAGCCCACAGGAATGTATGAAGTGGATGTTGTCACTGCCTTAGCCATTCAAGTAGAGAAGCTTCACCAAAAGATGGATAACCTTGCCTTAGCATCACCCTCTATGGCACCTCAACAATGGGATCCTTCATGTAGTGGAATGCCTGGTTGTGAACCTTCAGTACAAGAGCATGTTGACTATATGGGCAACAATATTAGACCTCCTTTTAACCAATCAAGCAACCCATATAGTTCTACATATAATCCTGGATGGCGGAACCACCCCAATTTCTCATGGGGAGGAGAAGGAAACCAAGGGAAGCAACCAATATTTGGACAACCACAACCGAAACCAAGGAAGCCTACATTGGAAGATGTGCTTACCAAGTTCATGCAAACTACTGATGTAGCCTTCCGGAATCAAGAGGGTTCAATTCATAATTTGGAGAATCAGATTGGTCAGCTTGCAAGGATGGTATCTAAAAGACAACAAGGAACACTTCCAGGAAATACTGAGACAAATCCGAGGTAGCATATAAAAGCCATTCAATTGAGGAGCGGAAAGGAGTTACATGACCCAAGGCCTACGAAGGAAGCGCCCCAAATGGAGTCTAGCGGCGAAGGACCGAGCGAGATTAACGTGCAACCGATGGAGTATCAACTAGCAGTACCATACCCAGCAAAGCTTAACAAGGAGTGCATGGAGTGTATGGTAAATTTTTATCTATGTTTAAACAATTATATGTCAATTTACCTTTTTCTGAAATTATTCAAATGCCTAAGTATGCTAAATTTCTTAAGGATTTAGTTTCTAATAAAACAAAATAGAGGAATTATCTTTAGTAACACTTAGAGAAGAATGTTCTGCTATTTTGCAAAATAAATTATCACAAAAATTTAAGGATCCCGGTTTGTTTTTAATTCCATGTTTAATCGGAGATTTACAAGTAAATAAAGCTTTAGCGGATTTAGGAGCTAGTATAAATTTAATGTCTTATAAACTATATTTGAAACTAGGTCTAGTAGAACTTAGCCCAACTAGAATGAGTATTCAACTAACAGATCGATCAGTTAAGTATCCTAGAGGAATAGTGGAGGATGTATTGGTTAAGGTAGATAAGTTTATATTTCCTGTTGATTTTGTTATTCTAGATATGGATGAAAATATCGAAATACCACTGATATTAGGTCGTCCATTCTTAGCTACATCTAGAGCTCTTATTGATGTTTTTGATGGTAAGTTTGTTTTGCGAGTAGGGGAAGATGAAGTCACATTTCAAATTGGCAATACAATGAAACAATCTTTAGATAATGATGATTATTGCTATTTTTCTCATGGTATTGATGATTTTATGACTTCTATAAATTTTAATTTTTATTATAGAGATCCTTTAGAAATTTGCATTACTAACTGTTATCTAGAAAATGAAAAAAATGAAGACATTGTTGAACATTTATTTTTTCTAGATAATTGTGTTTCGATGAATAGAACGATTGAATATAGTTTGATTACACAAGGAGATTGTGAAACTCTTAAGAATAATACTAAGGATCCACCGATAGTAGAACTAAAAAAATTACCGGATCATCTTGAGTATGCATTCTTAGGAACTAATTCTTCTTACACAGTTATTATCTCTACCAATCTTTCTAATACTGAAAAAGCTAAATTAATAACTGTGCTAAAGAAATATAAAGGTGCAATAGCATGATAAATATCTGATATAAAAGGTATTAATCCTAGTTTTTGCGCTCACAAGATCCTTTTGGAAGAAAACTATAAACCTTCTATTAAACCGCAACGTAGGCTAAATCCGAATATGAAAGAGGTAGTTAAGGTGGAGATTGTTAAGTTATTAGATGCTGGTATGATATATCCTATTTCGGATAGTTCATGGGTTAGTCCTGTCCAAGTCATTCCTAAAAGGGTGGTCTAACAGTGGTAGCTAATGATAAAAATGAGTTAATTGCAACGCGAATGGTAACAGGTTGGCGTGTCTGTATTGACTATAGGAAGTTAAACGATACCACTAGGAAAGACCATTTCCCTCTTCCTTTCATTAACCAAATATTAGAACGCTTATTAGGACATTCTTATTATTGTTTTCTAGATGGACTTTATGAATATTTTCAAATCCCTATAACACCAGAAGACCCGGAGAAAACAACATTCACTTGCCCATTCAGTACTTTTACCTATAGACATATGCCTTTCGGGTTGTGTAATGCACCCGCCACTTTCCAAAGGTGCATGCTAGCCATCTTTAACGAATATGTTGAAGATATCATGGAAGTGTTTATGGATGATTTTTCTGTTTTTGGCGACTCGTTTGATATATGTTTGAATAATTTAGAGAAAGTTCTTAGGAGGTGTGAGGAGACTAGCCTAGTGCTTAGTTGGGAGAAGTGTCATTTCATGGTACAAGAAGGGTTAGTACTTGACCATAAAATCTCAAGCCAAGGAATTCAAGTCGACAGAGCGAAAATAGAAACCATAGAAAAATTACCACCACCAACCTCCGTTAAGGCAGTGAGAAGTTTCTTAAGACATGCGGGATTTTACCGCCGGTTTATTAAGGACTTCTCTAAAATCTCTAAACCACTTACTAGGCTGTTAGAAAAAGACACACCTTTCAATTTTGAACAAGAGTATCTACATGCATTTGCGTTCTTAAAAGAGAGATTAATTAATTCTCCTATTATGATCGCACCCGATTTTAGTCAACCATTTAAGATCATGTGTGACGCTAGCAGTTTTACAGTAGGAGCTGTTTTAGGACAACGCCGAAACAAACACTTTCACCCTATTTATTATGCTAACAAAACACTTAATAATGCATCGGAGAATTATACGACTACAGAGAAAGAACTTCTAGCAATGGTATTTGCCTTTGATAAATTTAGATCATATTTAACATTGTCCAAAGTGGTAGTATACACGGATCACTCTGCCCTTAGATATTTGCTAGCCAAAGCAGAAGCAAAGCCTCGTTTAATCCGTTGAGTTCTTTTATTGTAAGAATTTGATTTGGAAATTAGGTATAAATGAGGAGCGAAAAATTTAGCGGCAGACCATCTTTCACGTTTAGAAAATCCACTACAATCAATGTTAGATGAATCTGAAATTTCTGATACATTTCCTGAGGAATTGCTATTTGCCGTATCTACAAATATACATCTTGATTATCCATGGTTTGCGGATTATGCAAACTATCTTGTAGCTAAGGTCCTTCCAAAAGATTTTCATATCAGCAGAAAAAGAAATTTTTCTCTGACTTGAAATATTACTTTTGGGAGGACCCATTTCTTTTTCGGATATGTGCAAATTTCGTTATACGAAGGTGTGTATCAGCGGAGGAAGGTTGGAAAATTCTGGAGTAGTGTCATTCAGGCCCTGCTGGTGGTCACTATGGAGCAAATCGCTCTGCAAAAAAGGTTCTTGATTCCAGTTTTTATTGGCCCCTTCTATTCAGGGATGCCCAAAGGTATGTGCTTTTATGTGATTCTTGTTAGAAAGCAGGTAATATTTCTAAATTACATGAAATGCCACAAAAATTTATTCTTGAATGTGAAGTATTAGATGTGTGGGGGATTGATTTTATGGGACCATTTCCAGTTTCTTTTGGGAATAAATATATTTTAGTAGCTGTAGATTATGTATCGAAGTGGGTTGAAGCTCAAGCTTTGCCTACTAATGATAGTAGGGTAATAGTCTGATTTTTAAAATCCTTATTTGCACGATTTGGCACACCACGCTCACTTATTAGCGATAGGGGTTCACATTTCTGTAATTTGCAGCTAGATAAAGTATTGGAAAAATATGGAGTTACATATAGGATAACCACTCCTTATCATCCGCAAACTAGTGTTCAAGTTGAAGTTTCCAATAGAGAGCTTAAGAGGATCCTATAAAAATCTATAGAAGGGAATAGGAAGCAATGATCTAGAAAACTTAACGATTGTTTGTGGGCATATAGGACCGCCTTCAAAACACCTATAGGGACCACACCTTTTAAATTAGTCTGTGGTAAATCTTGTCACATGCCTATAGAATTAGAACACAAGTGGCATTGGGCAATACATTCTTTGAATTTTGACGCCAATTCTATAGGGGAGAAACGTAAACTTCAACTTAACAAGTTAGATGAGTGGAGAACCATGACCTATGAGAACTCCCAGATTTGTAAGGAGAAGACCAAGCTATTTCATACCGTCACCTTCGCAAACCCAAGACATTCCAGAAAGGTGACCAAGTCCTCCTTTTCAATTTCAGACTGCATTTATTCCCAGGGAAGTTAAGGTCTAAGTGGTCCGGACCCTTCAAGGTTAAAGAAGTCTTTCCCTACGGTACCGTCAAACTTACCCACCATGAGAAGGGAGATTTTAAAGTTAACGGACACCGACTAAAGCCTTATTATGGTGAGCTTCCTAAAGACTTCGCTCGTCAAGAGACCTGCCTCCATCTAAACTAGGATTATGTAAAATATAGTAATATTCCAAAGTTATAAAATGTTTAGTATAAGTCTAGTTAGATTTTAAGAAAAAATTTCTGTAATACATTTCACTTAGGAAGAATTCGATAGTCAGAAGAGGACACGGGTAACCACACGTCCGTGTGGGTTGCCGTGTGCTCAACACAGCCTTAGGCCCAGCCGTGTCATTTAAAATTTGATGTAGGAAGGATTCATCCCGAGAACCACACGGGTTCACACACACACCCATGTGTGTAGCCGTGTCGATGGAACGTCAAATTTTTCCCAAAAATGCCCGAGCAGGACACGGGTGGACACACACCTGTGTGCATGCCCATGTAACTCTACACGGGTCATCACCTAGCCGTTTTCTATGTCGTGTCGCTGGTCGACAAATTATTTACCGAGAAGGACACGGGGCGACACCCGGCTGTGTTTGGTGCCATGTCGCTGTTCGACGAAATACTGCCCGTCAAGGACACGGGTATCCACCCACCCGTGTCTTAGCCCGTGTGCCTTTTAATGCTCTGTGCTAGATCAGACACGGGTCCATACATGGCCGTATTGTTGACCGTGTCCACCTGACACGATGCCTTCCCATAATATTTGACCACATGTCCCGAGATACCCCGTGTTCTACGCGGGTTTAGATTCCCTAACACGGGTGCACACACGACCGTGTGTGCACCCGTGTTCGCATTCTTTAAATAGGGGCCATGTGCTTGTCTTTCTCATCTCCTTCCCCTGGTTTCCAGGAATCAGTCCTGTACATGTTTTTGCCTCCAGGTCCGGTTGAGTTTTCGCTTTCAACGTGCGTGGCTTCGTGTCCGACATTCATCTTCTTTCTTCCTAGGTACCACTTCGTTTCCATTTTTATTCATCTTCTTCTTCATCTCCACTTTTCTTTCCAAATTCTTCTCCACCAATTTAGTTTTTTTTTAAAAAAATCTTTTTACTTTTGCGCATAACATGTCGTCTGGACGAGCACAAGGCGGTCGCTGTCATCGACCGAAGCTTCAGGCTCTATCTACTGAGAGGCGCGACGCCGCTGCGCCGCTGGTGTTCACAGATCCTGCGCACGTCGCCTGCTACAACTGCCTCCAATCGAAGAAATATCAAGATATCCGAACAATTGACTGGAGTGTATTAGAAGAAATAAATTTAGCGGGGGATGTCAGGGAGTTAATCTCTGTAGCGGGTTGGGAGCAGTTTTTTGCAATAGAGGAGTTAGATTTTAAGGAAGTCACACTCGAGTTCATGTCCTCATTTTATTTAAACCTTAGACCTAATCTCACCGAGCACGCGCTCGTGCACGAGGGGGTCATTTCCTTTAGAGTATGGGCACTTTTTACACACTCACCCTGCTCGAATTCACCAAATACCTAGGGGTGTATGAGGATTCACACCTCCCCTCTCGCGACCTTGCCAGCAACATCTGGTCCCGGCTTTCTTTTGACACTAGTCCCTATGAGACCAAGTGATCTAAGGCTTATAAGTTGGATTCTCCCGCCCTCCACTACATTCACCACCTCCTTAGCCACACCTTGAGAGGCTGGGGCAAAAGCTCCGGCATTGTTAGTCGGCAGGATGTGCTATACCTTTATAGCATATCGTCTCATTATCCCCTACACCTCGGTTTCCTGCTCGCCCAGTTCATTCTTCACCAGGCCGACAACCCGCATAGGGTCTATTTGTGTAGCACCCTACATCACCCGCTTGGTGAAGAACATGGGCATCTTCTCATCCCTCCCCCCGATGACTGTGGTCGTGAAGACCGTGCCGATTACGATGGCCAGTCTTCGATCCCTCCGCCTCATCACCGCCCGTCAGGGCCGGGGAGGCATTATTTATTCTCTTGCGAGGCGTGGACGACATGTGTAGGACGACAATGACGACGAGGTGGATTCGGACCTCTATGAGCCTCTGGTGCCTCCATCACGTTCTACTTATGATCAGGGAGAGTCTTCTGCTGCTCCTCGTCCGGCTCGTTCGCAGTATTTGCGGGAGTTCCGGCACTTCTTCGACACCGAGCTTTCGCCATGCTTCTAGCGTATCGAGGATGCGTAGATGCCGACAGAGGACCTCCTTATTCAGATCAGGGACCACCGGGGGATCGCTCCTAGAGCACCGACAGCTCCTGGCCAGCCTCATCTCCCCGACGACCAGACCGACCAGCCAGACTACTTTTGACATGTCTCAGTGTCTTTTACCAGCATTTACATGTATCCATGTATTTTATCAGCATTTAGTTGTATCAGTTTATTTGTTTCAGTGTATTTTCTGAAATTATATATATATGATATCAGTTTTGCTTCTCTGACATTCATGTGCTCTTCTATTTTCATGATGCACAGTTCTTTATTTATTGGTGAAATTACTCTAGCAACTCTTTACATTGCAATGAGGACATTGCAAATTTCAAGTCTGGGGGTGGATGTTCTTTAATTAAATAATTTCTGTGAAAGACATGATTACAATTAGTTATACTTTTGCTATCATAGCACTCAAGGTTGTTATGCCCCCCAAATGTTTTTGTACCCCTTTAAGCTCTCATATATTCCCTCATTTGGGATTATAACTATCTAATTTAACTTCGCACGCTGATTAAAATGAATTGATGTAGACTCATTGAGTGCTCAACTTTGTTGATTCGTAATTAAGTATAGAAATTCATTAGCCTAATTTTCTCTATATAATTTATTTTTAAGATTAAACCTTTATATCATTAACTATCAATCACTCTATTTGGGAAAAATATAATTATCTATGATAAAGTGAGTTGATGTGTGTAACATTTTTATAATTTTGTATTAGGGAATCAAATTAAAGAATACTCTCTATTGATGTCTAAAACTTACCCTCTAGCGATCCTCAAAACTTTTACATAAGTTAATTAGTGAGGGCGGAAATGGCTTAGGCCTCCTTTTGGATAGCTTGAGCCTTGCAAACCCAAAACCTTAAACATTATACCCTTCACACCCAATTTGGACCTAATCCTTATTCCTTTTGATACTCTACCACTAAAATTCTTCAAGGCCAAATCCTTACCTATTAGCATACCTATCATTGAGATCTTCTTGGAATGAATTTGTTTATAGTGATATGTGGCCTGAGTGCGTGTATACTTGCATCCATTCGGAATGATCCCTACTATGAACCCTTAAAAAAAGACATAGTGATATGTGGCCTGAGTGCGTGTATACTTGCACCCATTCGGAATGATCCCTACTATGGCCCCTTGGATAAGAAAAAAAAATAAAATATTGAGTTTCCATCAAGAATGTGGGAAGTATAATAATTGCAAAGTCTGGGGGTGCTTTTATAACATTGATTTATGTTAAGGTATTTACAAAACAAAAGGCTCAATCATGATGTAGGTGTGAAAAAAGAACCAATCAAATTTATCTTTGATTACCCCACCTATAATCGCCTATCCTAAGCCAAAAAAAGGTTACACCATAATACAAGTCCTAAGGATCCAACCTCACTAATTCTAACTAGTGTCGTGGAGAGGGTGTGAAAGGGTAAGCTCATGACTATCAATGGTGGTACTTACAAGTTTTGAAATACTAATACATATCTTATTGAGATTGTTATTTTCTCCGCACAATTGTTATAGATGACTATACTTCTATTTCTACGAAAGAGTGAAGGATAGTTAAAAGATATATTGAAGAAATTTTAAGATAAATTTATATTTAGAAAAGTCCGCTATATTATTTCCTATACGATTACATCATCAAAGCTCTCTTTAAATTCATAACTGTTGAATCAAAATATGACCTCAACTGAAGTTCGAAGAAAAAGGGGTGCAGCCAAAACCTACTTCTCTCAAGTCTCAACCCTTGACTGGATTCAAAGGTCCTAAGACTGACCCAATAGCCTCAGCAGGGAGGTCCCACCTCACATCCAGAAGATCTCTGAGAGCTTCCCCTCCAAAGCCAAAGATGGGCTAGGAGCTCCTCAGAAAGCACGGGAATTTGAGAGATAATGATAGCTTGCCTTCTGAGGAGCCCTTATGGGCCTATTTATAGCATCTTGCTATCCTGAAATTACTGAAAAGCCCCTAGTTGGTCTGCCAAAAGCCGAATCCCGCTGTTTTTCTGAGGGTACTGGAGTAATTTCTCCTGAGGGTAATTTGGTCATTCCACCCAAGGCCCCTGGTCCCCACTCAGCGAGAGCCCCGAGCCGAGAGCCTTTTGTCAGAGCCCGGCGGAAGCGGTCTCGCCTATCTATAGGCGAGAGCTTTTTTACGACGATCTGGGGGCTGGCGCAAGCGTTCGCGCGTTGATCTTTGTTCGTCGATTTGGCTGCGCTCGCCGATCTGGGCTCGACGAATACGGGGCGCCTTCCGGGCGAGAGCTCATATGTGGCGGGAGCTTATCGCTTGGCGTAAACGTTCCCGCCTACTTGGGCGAGAACTTCTCCGGCTAGCCTGTCTGACCGTTTGTGCCTCCTGGTCTGGCTCAGCGAATATGAGGTTGTACACAATCCCCGCTCTTTTTGAGCTAGCTCTGCGCTCGAAAAGACATGTCCAACCCAAAAAATATTCGCTGAGCACGTGTCATCATCAGGGAATCTTTCGGTGGGCCGTATGGTGCCTATAAATATGTGTGCTGATAGACTGCCATTACACTTTCCTCGAGTCGTTATTCCCCGCCTGAGCTCTCGCCTCCTCTCGCGATGCCTTCCAAGTACGCCGACAAACCGCTTCCGCAGGACCTGCAAGACCGCATCAATGCGGCACAGGCGCGAGCCAGGGCTAACAGCGCCCTGGTCGCCCCATGGCTAGCGAGACCTCCGTCGGTCGCTGAGCCTTCTCTGCCCAAGAAGAAGAAGAAGAGGGCGAAGGTAGTTCAGCGGGACTTGCCCTGCGAGAACAGGAGCCGCCTACCCCAACCCCTAGCCGCGCGGACGGCCCCTCACCGCGGAAGGTATGCCCGATTTATCAATTATTGAAAGCACCAGTTGCTCAGTAGTTGACGCGATACCTCTCGCAGGAGACGGTTCCCGATGCTGCCGCGTCCTCGCGAGAACCCCTGGATCTATCCTCTAGCCATCACGAGGATCAACCGCAGGTTCCAGAGGTGGCCCCTCCACCTGACCCGAACACCGCAGGTAACGGTTTCCCCTCTTGCCCTTAACTTAAATCTTTGAATGCTGAACTGTTTTCTCGCAGCGCCAGTTTTCGTACCGCCGGATCTCGCCACCCGGGAGAGCGGGGCGAGAGCTGCGAATTAGCCTGCCCTTGCGGTTGATTCCTCCCCACCGGCGGGAGGAAAAATTGCTGAGTCCCCCGCGCCTTTGTTAAACGCCAGCTCTCCTGTGGGAGTGGAGACCCGCTCCCCCTCTCCCGGCCAAGCCGGGATCACCATTCGCAAAGTTTACCCCCCCCCCCCCCCCCCGGAAAAGGAAAGACAATCCACCTCCTCTTTGGAGCTGGGGGGGGGGGGGGGGGGGCTAGGCCTTCTCGCCTGCCGTTGGTCGGGGGGCCTCGTCATGCTGCAGGTATATGAGAACTTTATCACAGCTACCCTTTAGCTCTCGCTAAAATAGGGACTCTTTTGACAGGGGACATGGGCTCGCAGCTTGGAGCTGAGGTAGAGGAGGAAGAAGAAGAAGAAGAAGAACAAAGAGAGGGAGAAGACGGCGAGAGCTCTCCCTTTCCTTCATCTGACGAGATGGAGGAGATCCTGACTGGTGTCGGGAGCGCGAAAAGACGGGGGAAGAAGGTCGCCGCCGTTCTGTCGAAGCTCATCCGGTGAGAACGGGTCCACGACCTTGCGGCGAAAGAGTTTCGCCAGTCAGTGGAGAAAAGGCTAGGGATCCTGGAGCAGGATTACCTTATCGGCGAGATGGACCGGCCGGGGGGAGCTACCGCCGGATCCTCACCCGAGAGGTGCATCGAGCGAATCCGGGATCTGTCTCGCCGGGTTGACCTGGGATGCAGCGTTCTGTCGTCCTACTTCAACCCGCAGGCACCACCCCGAACCAAGCTGCGGGACCGAGGAAAATGGCGGTGGGAGCAAGGAAAATGGTGTTGGGAGCCTTACTGAAGCGCGAGACCTACCCTTCTCTTCCCCAGGCCTTTCCTTCTCAGATGTACCCTTATTTACTTGCTTAGAGCTGTAACTAATGATTCTGCACTTATCGCTTTATTTTTTATCCCGTTCTCGCTCGGCGAGAACAATAACTCGGTATTTATTACTTTCTATTATTGTATGAGTATGTGTTATTTTTCCGGGACCTTGGGTGGCGAGAGCCACCTTGCTTCCGCCTACCTTACCCGTCACATGCCATCTCGCAACGTTTGCGCTAGTCACTTAGTCAATCGGTCACTGTCAAACTCAGGCGGGAAAAACGAAGCTTCGCTGACCTAGGACGCGCCGGCTGTACCCCCGCCGCCTTTCTGAAAACAGCCATCATTACCACGGTTTTCTATAAATAGGGAGGCTCACCTACCACATTCATTTCTCCTATTCTATTCTCTCTCCTCTTCCGTTGCTTTCGCGGACCCTTCAAAGCTCTCGCCTGTCTCCGCATCCCCCTTCCGTTCCCGTACCGCTCTCGCTCTCGCCTTCTTCTTGAAGCTCTCACCTTCTTCTTAAAGCTCTCGCCTTCACATTCTTCATCGTGATGCCGGGCGGAGGTGAGGGACGATCTAATTGCGCGGAAGCTTTTCAAAAGCATCTTTTCCCTTCCTGCACTCTCACCGTGGATGAGTTCAACCAAATCAAGACTCAACATGTTCCCGCCAGTTTCACCGTGCGGAACCCGGGCAATCACGACAAGGTAAACACCGCAGGGGAGGGGGAGCTTGCCATCCCCATCGAGCACTTCGAGGTGGGCTTCTGCCTCCTGCTGTGGCCCGAGATGCGGCAGGCCCTCCGATATTACGGGGTGGTTCCCGCGCAGCTGAACCCAAATTCAGTGGCGATTCTCGTGGCATTCATATGTTATATGCGGTCCGAGAGGATCGAGTTTAGCTTGCCGATCTTCCGCAAGCTGTTTACTTTCCGCGCGAAAGGAGGTGTGGTATTCTTCTCAGGGCAACTGCTCAAGACAATCAGTCTCGGCAACAAGCACCATCACTGGGGCGAGAGGTTTATCTACGTCTCTGGCGACTTCGGGAACGTACCCCTTGCCCCCATCCAATACGAGGATGCCGCCTACAAGCCCCCCTCCTCGGGCTCGCGCGAGAGCGCCCTCCTTGAGTTCTTTGGAACCAAGGACTTCGACGTCCTCTACCTTCAGCGAGACGTCGATTCCCTCCTCCCTGTGCTTCCAGGAGAAGGTAAAAGTCTCGCCTTTATCTTGCCTTTCCTTGTCTTCTTCAAGGCTGGTACTTAGTGTCATTGTCTCTTTCGCAGGAGAGCGCGAGATTCCTCGACGCCAACCCTTTAACGAGGCTCGCGCTGGCGGGAGCCAACCCCCAAAAGACCCGCTGGCTCTCGCAAAGGCCGCTGCACATGCCTGCCGCAAAGAGCCGCCCCGCCTTCTTCATCCGGGGTTGCGAAGCAGAAGCCCGGCGCCCCTGCGCCTCAACCAATCAAGAGACCCAAGACGACTGACACCGAGAAGGGCAAGGCCATCGTGGTGCCGCCCGCCCAACCTATCCCTGCAGGCCGCTCCTTTGAGGAGGTCTTGTAGGCCGTTAGCAAGATTGCGGCCACCAGGGGCGCCCCTGAGACCCCTGCCGAAATCCCTCAGGCCCCTGGTGCCGCAGAGAGCGAGGGTGCCGCCGCCGGTACCTCCGGCCAGCCTTCGTCTGCAGAGGTGCCGCGGGGCCATCGCAATTTTGGTCTCGGCATGAGGTGCCTGGACGCGGAAAACAAGCCGCTGCTGCAGTGAGATCCTGACACCAACAAGGTCTCGATCTCGTCCCTCTTGCCAAGCTGGACAGAGCGAGACGAGGTCACCAGCGAGGCTTTCGCCTTAGGCTATTGCCTCTACAGCCGGGAGGATGCTAGCGTCTACGACAGGATGTCGACCCGGCTGTTGGCCTACGACTCCACTCGCGCCCTGATGCGTGGGCTGGAGCTTGCGCACATGTGTGCCCGCCGGAGCATCACAACAGATCGCAACTTTCAGGACATGTTCAAGGCCAGGGATGACGCGGTGGCCCAGGCGGCCACTCTGGCCAAAGAGCTGGCCGAGGACCAGCAACTGCTATCCTCGCGCCAAGCGGAAGGGGTAAGCAAGATCTTTCACAATCGCTTGCTCTCGCCACCTTAACTCTTCTCTTTTATGCTAAGCTTTCGTTGTTCAGGATTCCGCCCAAGCCACGATTCGTGAGGAGCTGTCCCAAGCCCGATACAACAACATTCTCCTGCGGGAGCAGATTGCGCGTCTCGAGGCGAGTGCGGCCCCCCGCTGGACGAGAGGCTGAAGAGCCGGTATTACTCGGTTTATGATATCGACAAGCTGCTCCAAGGGAACGCGCAAGCTACAGTACGGTTGACGCTGGAAACACTGCGAGACGTCAACTGCTGGGACGGGAGGGGCAAAGACATCACTGCTCAACAGCTCGTTCCATGGCTTTTCGAGCCCATTCCGAAGCCCCCGGGCGCCCCTGATACCCCACCCTCAGATGTCCCGAAATCCCCTGCTGGGGGTGGCGAGATCTCTGGGGAGAGCTCCGGCGAAAGCTCCAGCGGGAGCTCAAGCGGGAGCTCTGAGGGGTACAGCTTGTCTCCATGAGGGGACCCCTCTTCTTTTTCTTTCCGCCTCTGCTTTTTCTTTCCGCCTCAATGTAAAGCGCGAGATGCTACCAGTTAGTTCTTATATATAATATATTTAATGCCCACGCTTTTATTGTAAATATCTCGCTCTGTCATCATGATTGTGCCCGATGTGATTGTTGTGGTCGAATGTTTTCCGCGCGTGCTTCCGGCGAGCCCCTTGGCCTTCCAGGATGGTCTCCCTTAGAGATGGTTAGGCGGGAACCTGCTGCAAATGACCCGCCGGAAGCGTGGCTCACGAACCCTTAGGTCGGAACCGTCCCCTTTAGCCTACGCGAATCCCTTCAGGACCGTCGCATAACGATCCCGCCTGTTTGCCCGAGAACATTAAGAGGAGCCTTCTCGATGGAGGCTCCCGCCCTTTCTGCGAGACCTTTTTTGGCGAGGACTTCCCTTTCGAGATCTATCCCTGCCGAGACCTTTTCTACCCTTTCCATTTCATACTCCCGATGCACTTCTTGCCTTGTCCAAACCAAGCTAACCAATCCAAACCTATCCCCCACAGGCGAGCCTACGGACCTGCCAGCTAGATGAGAGCCTGCGCAGCGGGTCTACCTGGGGCCGAGCCGAGCTCGGGGTGCCGATGAAGATCTCAAACCAACCAAACCTATCCCCCACAGGCGAGCCTATGGACCTGCCAGCTAGATGAGAGCCTGCGCAGCGGGTCTACCTGGGGCCGAGCCGAGCTCGGGGTGCCGATGACGATCTCAAACCAACCAAACCTATCCCCCACAGGCGAGCCTATGGACCTGCCAGCTAGATGAGAGCCTGTGCAGCGGGTCTACCTGGGGTCGAGCCGAGCTCGGGGTGCCGATGATGATCTCAAACCAACCAAACCTATCCCCCACAGGCGAGCCTACGGACCTGCCAGCTAGATGAGAGCCTGCGCAGCGGGTCTACCTGGGGCCGAGCCGAGCTCGGGGTGCCGATGATGATCTCAAACCAACCAAACCTATCCCCCACAGGCGAGCCTACGGACCTGCCAGCTAGATGAGAGCCTGCGCAGCGGGTCTACCTGGGGCCGAGCCGAGCTCGGGGTGCCGATGACGATCTCAAACCAACCAAACCTATCCCCCACAGGCGAGCCTACGGACCTGCCAGCTAGATGAGAGCTTGCGCAGCGGGTCTACCTGGGGCCGAGCCGAGCTCAGGGTGCCGATGACGATCTCAAACCAACCAAACCTATCCCCCACAGGCGAGCCTACGGACCTGCCAGCTAGATGAGAGCCTGCGCAGCAGGTCTACCTAGGGCCGAGCCGAGCTCGGGGTGCCGATGACGATCTCAAACCAACCAAACCTATCCCCCACAGGCGAGCCTACGGACCTGCCAGCTAGATGAGAGCCTGCGCAGCGGGTCTACCTGGGGCCGAGCCGAGCTCGGGGTGCCGATGACGATCTCAAGCCAAAACCTATCGCCCACAGGCGAGCCTTCGGACCTGCCAGCTAGATGATAGCCTGCGCAGCGGGTCTACCTGGGGCCGAGCCGAGCTCGGGGTGCCGATGACGATCTCAAACCAACCAAACCTATCCCCCACAGGCGAGCCTACGGACCTGCCAGCTAGATGAGAGCCTGCGCAGCGGGTGTACCTGGGGCCGAGCCAAGCTCGGGGTGCCGATGAAGATCTCAAACCAACCAGACCTATCCCCCACAGGCGAGCCTACGGACCTGCCAGCTAGATGAGAGCTTGCGCAGCGGGTCTACCTGGGGCCGAGCCGAGCTCGGGGTGCCGATGACGTTCTCAAACCAAAACCTATCCCCCGCATGCGAGCCTTCAGACCTGCGAGCTAGATGATAGCCTGTGCAGCGGGTCTACCTGGGGCCGAGCCGAGCTCGGGGTGCCGATGAAGATCTCAAACCAACCAGACCTATCCCCCACAGGCGAGCCTATGGACCTGCCAGCTAGATGAGAGCCTGTGCAGCGGGTCTACCTGGGGCCGAGCCGAGCTCGGGGTGCCGATGACGATCTCAAACCAAAACCTATCCCCCACAGGCGAGCCTTCGGACCTGCCAGCTAGATGAGATCCTGCGCAGCTGGTCTACCTGGGGCCGAGCCGAGCTCGGGGTATTACAAAACACATGATTACGTTATGTTATGAAAAATTTGACAATAGTTAACAGAAAATCCATCAATGTAATATAAGAAGTTTATTCTTGAGATACATGGTTACATCCTTCCCCCTTCATGGGTAGAAGCATTTTAGGTCATCACCACTCTAGGTGTGGCTTAGGGCCCTACCTTCCACGTCCTGGAGGTAGTATCCTCCCGTTCCGAGGACTTCCTTCACTATGTACGGACCTTCCCAGTTCGGGTGGAGCTTAACCACGGGAGCCGACCTTCCTGCCGCGTCAACCTTTCTCAGCACCAGATCCCCTTCAGCAAACTGCTTGACCCTGACATGCTTATCAAAATGCTTGGCCATCCGTCGCTTGATCTCTTTTTGCCGGATAGCCGCCACGTCTCGCAGTTCCTCCACCATATCTAACGAGAGGCGCTGCCCCTCCTCATTCTCCACCCTCCAAGCCTCGTCTCCTTTTACCGCGGCTGTGACTCGCGGGGATCGGACCTCGAACTCCACTGGTAGGACGACCTCACACCCATGAGAGAGCTTGAAGGGGGTCTCACCGGTGGCCGTGTTCGGAGTCGTTCGTAGGGCCCACAGGACCGAGGAGAGCTGTTCCACCCAATTCCCCTTTAGGTTCTCCACTTTTTTCTTTAATAGGTTCACAATGATTTTGTTTGCTGCCTCCACCTGGCCGTTACTCCGGGGGTGGTGGACGGAGGCAAACCGGAGATCTATCCCTAGTTGAGCGCAGAAGCTGATGAACTCCTCGCTGGCAAACTGGGGGCCGTTATCGGTCACTATTGCTTGGGGCAACCCATGTCTACAAATGATTTCCCCCCAGAAGAAGTTCCTTATGACCCGCGAGGTGACCTTGGCCAAGGCTTTAACCTCTAGCCACTTTGAGAAATAATCGACCATGACCAAGAGGAATCTCCTCTGCCCACTAGCCGGAGGAAAGGGCCCAACTAAGTCCATTCCCCAGATAGCAAATGGCCACGGTGCCGTGATACTTCAGAGCTTCTGAGCTGCCAAGAGCTGAAGGGGGGCGTAGAGCTGACATTTTTGACACCTTCTTGCAAACTCCATGGCATCCTTCCTTTGGGTGGGCCAGAAGTACCCCTGCCTGACCACCCTTGCCTCCAACGTCCTTCCTCCCGAGTGACTACCGCACTCGCCCGAGTGCACCTCCCTCAATATCTTCGGGATCTCTTCTTCGGTCACACATCTAGCTAGGAGCCCTGACAACATCTTACGATGTAGGCCCCCCTCCATCATTAAGTAGTGTGCTGCTTTGCGCTTGAAGCTTCTCCCGACCTTGGTCCCTTCAGGAAGTTCACCGGTGGTTAGGAAGGTCACAAATGGATCCACCCACGAGGGTTGCCGATCCACCACCATCAACTCCCCTTCCTCGATAGCCGGTCGTAATAGCTCCGTCAAGGTTCCTCCCCCCCCGAGGTCCGAACTTGGCTAATCGATCGGCGGCTATGCTTTCTTCCCTTGGAACATGTTGAATCGAGAATGACCGGAATCCTCCGATGATCGCCCTTACCTTGGAGAGGTATTTGATGAGGGTAGGATCTCGAGCTTCAAACTCTCCCCGGATCTGCGATGCTACTACCTTTGAATCAGTGAACGCTTCCATATCCCGAATCTCCAGCTCCTTTGCCAAGCGGAGGCCGGCGATCATGGCCTCGTACTTCGCTTGATTGTTGGTCACGGGGAAATGTAAAATGACCGCTTGCTCTATGGTTACCCCCTGAGGACTTGTTAATACCACCCCTGCCCCGAGGGAGTGCCTTCCCGAGGCCCCATCAACCATCAACTTCCATGCTTCTCGAGGTTGCTGTTCTCCCCCCTCGACTTCGATGATGTAGTCTGCTAGGAAGTCCGCCACTGCCTGTGCCTTGATGGAGAGCCTTGGGACAAAGGAGATGTCGAATTCGCTTAGCTCAATGGACCACTTAGCCAGTCTCCCCGAGTGCTCCACTCCTTCGAAGATCTTGCGAAGAGGGTGGTCGGTCACCACCCTAATCGAATGCGCTTGAAAGTACGGCCGGAGTTTCCTTGCCGAGATGACCAAGGCGTAAGCGAGCTTCTCCAGGATGGGGTAGCGAAGCTCTGCTTTCCTCAATATCCGGCTGACGTAGTAGATGGGCAGCTGCTTCTTTCCTTCTTCCCTCACTAGGACAGAGCTCACCGCCTCCGCTCCTACCCCGAGGTACAAGGTCAGGTCTTCTCCATCCTTTGGGCTCTGAAGCAGAGGAGCCTGAGAGAGTTGTCTTTTCAGCCCTTGGAAGGCCTCTTCACACTCGGCTGTCCATTCGAACCTTTGATTCCCCCGCAACACCTTAAAGAATGAAGAACACTTGTCTCCTGCCCTGGAGAGGAACCTGCTTAGCCCAGCCAGCTTGCCTGTCAAGCGCTGGACCTCCTTGGCGTCGCGAGGTGACTCTAAATCCAGGATGGCCTTGACCTTGTCCGGGTTGGGCTCCACCCCTGCCGGAGTCAGAAGATGCCCGAGGAACTTCCTGCGGCTGGCCCCGAAGACACACTTCAAGGGGTTCAGCCTCATCTTGAACCTTCTTAAGGTGGCGAACATTTCCTCCAGATCTTGCAGGTGCGAAACCATGCACTTGCTTTTGATCATTAGGTCGTCGACGTAGACCTCCAAGTTCCTCCCCCTCTGATCCCGGAAGACTCGATCCATCATGCGCTGATAGGTTGCCCCTGCGTTCTTTAACCCAAAGGGCATCATTTTGTAACTGAAGCATCCCTCCCTCGTGATGAAAGAAACATCCTTGGTATCAGGAGGGTGCATCCGGATCTGGTGATAATCTGAAAAAGCATCTAAAAAGCTCATGACAGAAAAACCGACGGCTGAATCAACCAGCACATCGATCCGAGGCAGGGGGTAGCAATCCTTAGGGCATGATTTATTCAACAAATAAAAGTCAATATACATTCTCCATTTATCACCTCCCTTCTTTACCATTAGCACATTGGAGATCCAGCCCGGATACTGGATCTCTGAGATGAAGCCCGCCTCCAGGAGCATCTTGACCTCCTCGCGAATGGGCTCCTCCAGCTTGGTGGTGATGGCTCTCATCTTCTGACGTATGGGGCGAGTGCGGGGATCCAAGTTCAGGCGATGGCAGGCTACGTCTGCGTCGATGCCCGGCATGTCCGCCGCGCTCCAGGCGAAGATGTCGACGTTGCCTTGAATGCAAGCCCGCACTTGTTCCCGGGCCTCGGGACTCAAGCCCCCGCTGACCCGCACCCTTTGCACTTGTCCTGCGCTGGTGAAGACCTCCATCTCCACCACTTATTTGGCCGGCTCCAGCCGCGACTGCTCCCAGCCGGCCCTTGCCTCTTCCTCCAGCTCCAGCTCTCCTCTTTCTCCCTCCTCCTCGATCTCCATCGCTTCTACCAGCCCCTCCTGCTACTGCTCAACTCCTACGCCCCTCGGGGCCTCTCCCTCAACTCCTGCCGCTTGCTCTCCTGCTTCCATTGCCCCTTCCGGGCTTCCCTGCTCCCCGTCCCCCCGGACCACCTGCACATCTCCTTGCAGCTTCTCAGTCTCCTCCTCTCCGACTTCCTCCCCAGCTATCTCTCTTGCCTCCTCTAGGACCATCTTCTCTTCCTCAACAACCTCTTCTAGGGCCGCCATCTCTATCTCCAACTCTTCTGCCTCTGCCATCCATGAAATGGTGTTGACTACTGTAACGTAACATTGTCTTGCCACCTTCGGGTCCCCTCTTACCCTGACCTGCACCCTCCATTGTTGAACTTGAGGCATTGATGGAACGAGGAGGGGACGCAGCGAAAGGCACTGATGAGGGGACGCCCAAAGATGGCATTATAGCTGCTCGGGGCGTCCACGATCACGAACCTACAGTTCCGTGACACGCCCCCCAACCTTACGTGCAGCCCTACCCCTCCTTCTACCTCTTTCCTCTCTCCGAAGAACCCGAACAGAGGTCCATCCGAGGCCAAGACCCTCTTCCCTTCAACCCTCATCTCATCAAAGGCCTTCTTGAAGATGACATTTACCGAGCTCCCGTTATCTACCAGTATCCTTGAGACCGTGTAATTTTCCACCGCTGTATGGATCACCAGGGCGTCACAGAACGGATCCTCATAGTATGGCATGTCTGCTGATGAGAAAGTGATCTTTTCTTCTAGTGGGGGAACCTGGGAGGTAGAGGCCACCCCCCTTCGGTACATGGTTTGCAGGCTCCCCTTGCAGGTTGCCTCAATCCCCACTCCTCCGTGAATCACCCCGATTCCTCCCCGGGTCCCTACATCCACCCGGTCTTCGCACCTGTCTTCCACCTCGCCCTGCTGCACCTCCACTATCCTCACCGGTGGATCCTGCCTCCCTACTCCTCTTGCCTCTCTTAAGTCTAAGAACTCCGGGCAGGTGGCCGTTGCGTGACCTTCCTCCTGGTGGAAGTCACAAAAAGGCAACGCCTCCCCGCCCCTTCTTCCCTCTCCTCTCCCTCTTCTACCTCCTCCTCGAGCTCCTCTCCCTGCTCCTCTTCCTCTTCCCACTTCCATGGCCTCCTGCGGTGGTGGGGGACGACCCCTCGGCTCCTGCCTCTACGCCGGTCGGTCGAACCTCCGGGGCTCCCGCAGGTTATCTCTCCCCTGGAAGCCTTCTCCTGGCCCCTGGGGGCGACCCTCCTAGGGCCTCCAACCTAACCTGTTGTTCGGCTCCCGGGCCCCCCAACCCTGCTGCTGCCCGAACCTTCGGGGCTTTTCCCTTCTCCTTTCTTCCCTTTGCTCCCTCTGTTCCTTCGGCTCCTTCTGTCTTCCCGCTGTTGGTTCCTTCACATCGTCCTCTGCTAGCTTGGCCAACTTCCTGGCCAATGCTGGGTTTGCTCTCTCGAAGTCAATTTCCTTTGCCGCCCTCTCCATGAGCTCCTCAAAGGAGATGGGAGGCACCCTTTTCAACTCCATGCTAAAGAATCCCGGTCTCAGCCCCAGGGTGAAGGCCAGCATCAGTGCGTACCCTGGGACCTCCTGGACCAGGAGGATCTCTTCCTGAAACCAGTCGACATAGTGACCCAGCGTCTCATCCGGCTTCTGCCTTACCGCAAACAGACACTCCGCTTCCTTCTTCTGCATCTTCGAGGTAGAGAACTATTGGGTTTCTCTGTGAGGATAACACAATGCTTGTGCACGCAGCGGAAGAAAAACATCAAGAAAACCCAAAAGAGATGGGATCGGGCCATGATAATTGAATCAAGAAGTTAACATTTAACTAAGCAAAAATTACCTCGGTGGCGTTGAGTCACAACTCAACGAAGATGCTCCAAGCTTTGTATTCCTGCTGGTAACGAGTTCTACGTAGAATAATGTCCACGTCTCTGCAGAAATCCACACGAGCAGGAGAATGCCGATCTTTCCGTCGCACGGATTATCGGGAAGGAGAAAGACCACACCTTGCTTTCCCAAGGACTGCTAGGTCCGCGCCAGGGATTGCAACGCCAGCGACGATCGCCGGAGAGAAGGAGGTCGACGGAGCGAACACGGCGGCAGAACCCTTCCGTCGGCGAGATCCAGGATCGGCGGAACGAAGGGAGGAACAGCTTCCGTTGATTTCGATTCGATCGACTGCTAAAAGCTTATTTCCGGAAAACCCTAAGTGTCCCTTTTATACCGAAGGCATAAATAGACTTAGGTTTATCGCTATTCACAGACCACCCAGAAATAGGGTTCCAGAATCGGCGAGTATCAGTCGGCGAGAATCGGAGACAATCGGCGAGAATCATCACGCAGATTCGGCGAGAATCAGTCGGCGAGTAACACCTAGGATCGGCGAGAATCAGAGTACAATACTCGACGATTCTCGCCGAACGCGGGGTGGACTATACTCGTCGACCGTCGACCTGCGGTCGACGATTCTCGTCGATCGTCGAGAATCATAGTAACGATTCTCGTCGATCGGCGAGAATCAGAGAACCATTCTCGACGATTCTCGTTGATCGGCGAAAATCATAGAACCATTCTCGACGATTCTCGTCGACCCTCGGTCGACTATTCTTACCAGTCCTTCAAGGCAACATTTGCCCAACCCGACGATCCTATAAGGCAACACTTTGCCCATAACCCCATTCAGGTCGGTGATTGGTAACCTTTACCAACACAGTCAATCATCCAACTTATCCACATCTCTTATGTGCGACCCTGCAGGCTCATATCGCGTTGGCAGTGAGATCACATGTTTGACCACTTACAGATCACCATGGTAACTCCAACAGACTCCCACTTGATCTTGAAAGTATCAAACCAAAAACCTCACAAACAATGAGCGGCATCTAGCAATGCATCATTGCTCCCCAAGCAATAAGAGTTTATAACTCATAAGCCTTTATGACCAATGTATCAGCGTTGTCTTTGTCCCTTTGTCCCTTACATCCGGAAAGAACTAGAGGCATGGACCGTGTCACCCTCGTAATAGCTCAATCCAAGTTTCTTGATCCAGGATGGACTTCCAGAGAATGGTGAGTCCAATATCACATATTGACTCAACCAAGCATGGCCATGCATTTCTCAGTCCAGTTCCATCAAGGGGCCCATGGATGCAACTCCTGTCATACAGAAGGAAAAATCCCATATCTGCTCACACACAAACACCTAAATGATTCGTAACATGCCCAACAACCACCCTTATCATCAACCTTTCTCAAGGAAGACTTTAGATGGCATCAAAGCACGCTCTTCCTCACTTGATGAATGCTATGACTTCAGGTCAAAGGACCACAACACCATTGTCAATTGAGACCTACTTATGACACGATTGGATGACAATCCACAGAGTAGTCTCAGGTTGGGTCTGTCCAGTACAACTTGTTCACTAACAAGTACCCACGTGATGACTTGATATCACAATATCATGACCTGTGAGAACCGGTCATCAGTCAACGCACGTGCTAGCCTTCATGTACCATCATCACCCTTAGCTTCTATGATGATACTCGACCAGGGACCTTTAAGAATGAAGCTTCAAATAAATCATAGGCTCTCACATTCAAGTCACGTACTTGATGTCCCATGGAAGCGAACATTATAAGGGTATCTATTAAGTTAACATTTAACTATCATATAGAAAAATTCATAATAAAAGAACTTGCCATTAATTGTAAAAGAAAAACTAGGTACAATGTTCATCATATGAACAAATAGCCAACAAAATACAAGTTTACATGCAACCCACAAGATTCTCACTAGAGTTGATCATTTAGGTATCGTATACCCATCGATCTAGTATGACCATCATGCTTTCTCTGCGCGAGAGGCTTTGTCAGTGGATCCGCAATATTCTCTTCAGTCGGCACTCTGCAAATGTTTATATCCCCTCGTTCGACAATCTCACGAATAAGATGAAACCGCCGAAGTATGTGCTTGGAGCGCTGATGGGATCTAGGTTCCTTAGATTGTGCAATTGCACCATTGTTATCACAGTAGAGAACTACGTGACCAACAATGCTAGGAACTACATCAAGCTCGCCGATGAATTTCCTAATCCATACAGTCTCCTTCGCCGCATTAGCTGCGGCGATATACTCGGCCTCTATTGTAGAATCAGCAACTGTCTCTTACTTGGAACTCTTCCAGCTCACAGCTCCTCCATTCAGGCAAAACACAAAACCTGACTGAGACTTGGAGTCGTCTCTATCAGTTTGGAAGCTAGCATCCGTATAACCACTTACAACGAGCTCTTCCTCTCCACCATACACCAAGAACGCATCCTTAGTCCTTCTCAAGTACTTCAGGACATTCTTGACTGCAATCCAGTGACACTCACCGGGGTCTGACTGATACCTGCTAGTCATGCTCAAAGCAAAGGAGACGTCGGGTCGAGTACATAATATCGCGTACATGATTGATCCAATTGCCGAAGCATATGGAATCAACTTCATGCGGTCCTTATCTTCACAAGACTTTGGACACTGGTCCTTAGAGAGATTCACACCATGAGACATGGGTAAAAATCCTTTCTTGGACTCAAGCATGTTGAACCGCTTCAACACCTTCTCGATGTACGTACTCTGGGTCAAACCCAGCAACTTCTTCGATCTATATCTATAGATCTTAATACCGAGTATATAAGTCGCTTCACCCAAATCCTTCATTGAAAAGCAGTTCCCTAGGTTGTTCTTAACAACTTTCAGGGTAGGAATATCATTCCCAATCAATAGTATGTCATCTACATACAATATCAGGAAGACAACAATGCTCCCACTGATTCGCTTGTAAACACAAGGCTCATCTTCATTCTTGATGAAACCAAACTCTTTGATTTTCTCATCAAAACGAAGATTCCAACTTCGAGAGGCCTGTTTCAGTCCCTAGATGGACTTATTCAGGTTGCATATTTTAGTGGCTTCATCTGGGGATACAAAACCCTCGGGTTGTGTCATATACACTTCCTCAAGGAGGTTTCCATTAAGGAAAGCCGTTTTGATATCCATGTGCCAGATCTCGTAGTCATAATACGCAGCAACAGCAAGCAATATCCTTATGGACTTTACCATAGCAACAGGGGAAAAGGTCTCATCATAGTCAATACCATGAATTTGCTTGAAACCCTTAGCCACCAGTCGCCCTTTGAATGTCTGTACATTCCCATCCATGTCGGTCTTCTTCTTGAAGACCCACTTGCACCCTATGGGTCGTACCCCTTGAGGTGGTTCCACCAAGTTCCAAACTTGGTTTGCATACATGGAGTCCATTTCGGATTTCATAGCCTCAAGCCATTTGTCGGAGTCCGGTCCATTCATAGCCTCTTGGTAGGTTGCTGGTTCATCATCATGATCCATAAGCAACACATTACCTATTTGAGACACGAGAAATCCATATCTCTCAGGCTCAAACCTCGGTCTACCAGATCTACGTAGGACTTGTGTTCCCTGAGCAGGTTCTCTAGCTACAACATCTTGTAGTCCTGTCTCAGAATCCAATTCCGGTTCATTCATTACATGTGGTCCTTGAACTTCTTCAAGCTCTACCTTTTCAGTCTTTCTTGATAAGAACTCTTTCTCCAAGAAGACACCAGTCCTTGCGACAAACACTTTGCCTTCAGACAGTAGGTAAAAGTAATACCCTTTCGTTTCCTTAGGATATCCCACCAGATAACATTTATCCGATTTGGGTTCCAGCTTGTCAGGCATTTGACGTCTCACGTATGCCTCACAGCCCCAAATTTTAATGAACGACATACTAGGACGCTTCCCAGTCCATATCTCATATGGTGTCTTCAGAACCGTTTTCGTTGGAGCGCGATTCAATGTCATTGCAGCAGTCTCTAAAGCAAAACCCCAAAAGGAAACAGGCAAGTCTGCATGACTCATCATCGAACGTACCATGTCTAACAGTGTACGATTTCTCCTCTCAGACACACCATTATGTTGTGGTGTTCTAGGTGGAGTGAGCTGTGATACAATACCACACTCTTTCAGATGATCACGGAACTCATGACTCAGGTATTCGCCACCTCGATCAGATCGGAGTGCTTTAACCCTTTTACCCAGCTGGTTTTCTACTTCATTCTTGAACTCTTTGAACTTTTCAAAGGTCTCCGATTTGCACTTCATAAGATACATATATCCGTATCTACTGAAATCATCAGTAAATGTAACAAAGTAGAAATACCCACCTCTAGCCATGGAACTCATGGGTCCGCATACATCACTATGTACAACACCCAAGAGATCCTCAGCCCTCTCAGTATAACCAGTGAAAGGAGCTTTAGTCATCTTGCCTAACAAACAAGATTCACATCGCTCAAATGATTCATAATCAAATGAGTCCAAAAGTCCATCTCTATGGAGCTTGGATATGCGCTTCTCGTTGATATGGCCCAAACGACAATGCCAGAGAAACGTAGGGTTCGTGTCATTTATTCTTAGTATTTTATTATTTTCTACATTACAGATCAGATGGTCCAAGTTCAAAACATAAAGACCATTAAACAATTGAGCTACAACATAACAAACATCATTCTTAAATATAGAACAACAGTTGTTCTTAATTATAAAATAAAATCCAATCATGTCCAAACATGAAATAGATATAATGTTTCTAGTTATGGCCGGAACAAAATAACAATTATATAGTTCTATTACAAGCCCACTGGGCAAAGAAAGACGGTAAACCCCTACGGCTACAGCAACAACTCTTGCTCCATTGCCGACGCGGAGGTCCACCTCCCCTTTACTCAGCAATCTTCTCCTTCCCAGTTCCTGCACATTTGCACAAATGTGAGAACCACATCCGGTATCCAATACCCAAGATGAAGGAGCAGAAAGGTTTATCTCTATAACGTAAACATTTGAAGCGGAAGTCATACCTCCCTTCAATTTCTGCAGACCTTCAATGTACGAAGGACAGTTCCTCCTCCAATGACCAGCATTGCCACAGTGGTGGCATTTCCCTTCCTTCACCGTGCTTTTCTTTTTCATCAGTGCAGAAGACTTGGGCTCAAGATATGACTTAGGTACCACCTTTGTCTTCTTAGAGCCCTTGGCCTTGCCCTTGCCCTTATGCACCATCAGTATGGGGCTGGCAGGCTTGGCCTTCTTCATATTGATTTCGGCAGTTCTCAACATGCCTAGGAGTTCGGGCAGTGTCTTGTCTATCTCATTCATGTTGTAGTTCAAGACGAACTGCTCATAACTGTCCGGCAACGATTGCAGGATCAGATCTGTGGCCAACTCTTGACCAAGAGGAAAACCCAGCCTTTCAAGGTTCTCTATATACACAATCATCTTGAGTACGTGAGTCCCTACTGAGTCTCGAACTCTCATCTTGCACTGAAACAACGCTTTTGTGACATCGAACCTCTCTTGACGAGCCTGCCCTTGAAACATTTTCTTGAGATGCTCGTCAATCTCCTTGCACCCCATGTTCTCATGTTGCTTCTGAAGCTCAGAGTTCATAGTGGCAAGCATAAGGCATTCGACATCTAAAGCATCATCAGTATACTTCTTATAAGTATCCTTCTCAGCACGGGAAGAGTTCCTGGTCGGCACCTCGGGGGCTTCTTCTTCCAAGACATAGAGCTTTCGCTCTTGCCTGAGAACAATTCTCAGGTTCCTATACCAGTCCATGTAATTTGTCCCACTGAGCTTATCCTTCTCAAGGATGGCTCTCAGAGACAAAGTGGAGTGTGAAACACTTGCCATGGAATTCTACAAGAATTTATGCAGAATAAAATCAGTACCAAAATTTCAAATACAATTATTTTAATTTGGACTTCAATTAAAACACTCCCACTATTTTATTCGAAATGATAGCCCTCACTAACAATTCGGAGAGTTCATGCGAGCTACTCTCTTAGTGGACAAGATCCGTATTTCACCAACACAATGAGTCAGCTTTGGCTTTCCTCTCACGATGCGGTTATTTAGGTAGGCAACACTTGCCAATTGCATCCTCATGCAATTCTTGTATGGTTGGTGAATAACTCCTTATTCGCATCCATCATATGGTGCATGCCAACCCTATGCCTCTAGGCACTCAACCTTTGAGGTCACCTAGTTAAGCTGGACCCGATGTCGACAGTGGGATATCACAATTATCCGCTCTCACCCTTACCAAGATAGATTAATGCACCTTGCTTTGGCAAGCCCACACTTCATCGATCGAGGCAGGAAGAGTGTCATCCATCGGAAGGCATCCGAACACTTAATATTTGATGAAGGGATTTTAATTATAGGTTAACAATTAACCATGATCAACATTTGATCAATGTGCAAATCCAAAGAAAAACAATATTTTCCTAAAACCACATGTATCCCTTATGTGCACAACCTGACACCATCAACAATTGATAGAAGGAAGGGCAAAATCTTAACATTCGGAAACTTCCAAATCCTCAGATTTACATGCATTGGACAAAGGCAAAGACAACTCAACTTAAGCAGTAGACAAGCTCATCTCTCTATGTTGGATTCAAAATCCAAAACAAACTCGAGGGATGGTTACTGTTAAGGAGACTACAATTTCTAACAATTAGAAATTCCCACGAAATTTCAGAAGTTCTTGGCGGGGTACCAAGACTAAATCTAGACATTTAGAACACTTCTAAATCCCTAGGTTTACACGCACTGGAATAACAAAACTTCCAATTCAACAATCATGGCCGCAACCTCCCTATGATACCACTGTTGGGTTTCTCTGTGAGGATGGCACAACGCTTGTGCACGCAGCGGAAGAAAAACATCAAGAAAACCCAAAAGAGATGGGATCAGGCCATGATAATTGAATCAAGAAGTTAACATTTAACTAAGCAAAAATTACCTCGGTGGAGTTGAGTCACAACTCAACAGAGATGCTCCAAGCTTCGTATTCCTGCTGGTAACGAGTTCTACGTAGAATAATGTCCACGTCTCTGCAGAAATCCACACGAGCAGGAGAACGCCGATCTTTCCGTCGCACGGATTATCGGGAAGGAGAAAGACCGTACCTTGCTTTCCCACGAACTGCTAGGTCCGCACAAGGGATTGAAACGCCAGCGACGATTGCCGGAGAGAAGGAGGTCGACGGAGCGAACACGGCGGCGGAACCCTTCCGTCGGCGAGATCCGGGATCGGCGGAACGAAGGGCGGAATGGCTTCCATTGATTTCGATTCGATCGGCTGCTAAAAGCTTATTTTCGGAAAACCCTAAGTGTCCATTTTATACCGAAGGCATAAATAGACTTAGGTTTATCGCTATCCGCAGACCACCCAGAAATAGGGTTCCAGAATCGGCGAGTATCAGTCGGTGAGAATCGGCGACAATCGGCGAGAATCATCAAGCAGATTCGGCGAGAATCAGTCGGCGAGTAACACCTAGGATCGGCGAGAATCAGAGTAAAATACTCGACGATTCTCGCCGAACGCGGGGTGGACTATACTCGTCGACCGTCGACCTGCGGTCGACGATTCTCGTCTATCGTCGAGAATCATAGTAACGATTCTCGTCGATCGGCGAGAATCAGAGAACCATTCTCGACGATTCTCATCGATCGGCGAAAATCAGAGAACCATTCTCGACGATTCTCGTCGACCCTCGGTCGACTATTCTTACCTGTCCTTCAAGGCAACATTTGCCCAACCCGACGATCCTATAAGGCAACACTTTGCCCATAACCCCATTCAGGTCGGTGATTGGTAACCTTTACCAACACAGTCAATCATCCAACTTCTCCACATCTCTTATGTGCGACCCTGCAGGCTCATATCGCGTTGGCAGTGAGATAACATGTTTGACCACTTCCAGATCACCATGGTAACTCCAACAAGAACCTCAACAGGAAACTTCTCCGCAGATCCTCAAAACAGTAGATTGATCTTGCTGACAACTGGTGGAACTAGTCCCGAGCCTTCTCCTTCAGCGTGATGGCAAACAGCCGGCACTTGAAGGCATCTGTCATCTGCCTTATCGATACAACATCTTCAAACCACTGTACGTGCTGTACAGGGTCATCCTTCCCCGAGTAGTAGGATATGTCGGGCTCCCGGAACCCCTCCGGTACCGGAGCTGAGATGATGAGCTCGCTAAATGGGCTCTCGCCTCCTGCCTGGCGAGAAGGCACGTCTCGCGGCCTCGGCTGACTTGCCCGATCCGCGAGACCGTGCCTCGGGAAGAGCTCCCGCACTGCCGCTTCCTTCTCGCCCAGATCCGTCAGCGCCTCCTTGCCCGGGCACTGGCTCTGGCCTGGGAAAAGTTCCCGCGCTGCCATGTCTCTCTCGCCTGCCTCCCCCGGGACCTCCTTTCCCGGGCGCTGCCCTGGGGCATTCTCGCCCAAGTGCGAGACCTTTTCTATCGGGACCTGAGGGGTGGCCCACTCGCCTCTCGCCGAGAAGGCCAAACTGATTGTTTGCAAAACCTCTCGCCTGAACTCATCCAGCATCCTCTTCGTCACTTCCTCTCCCCGGGTGGGGGAGCCTCCAGAACCTGACCCTTCACCTTCACCTCCAGCCATGGGACAAAACTTAAGGCTTTCTTGAATCGGCTGCCTTCCACGCTCACCGCACCAGAACTATTGAAGCCAAATATGACCTCAACTGAAGTTCGAAGAAAACGGGGTGCAGCCAAAACCTACTTCTCTAAGTCTCAACCCTTAACTGGATTCAAAGGTCCTAAGACTGACCCAATAGCCTCAGCAGGGAGGTCCCACCTCACACCCGGAAGATCTCTGAGAGCTTCCCCTCCAAAGCCAAAGCTGGGCTAAGAGCTCCTCAGAAAGCACGTGAATTTGAGAGATAATGATAGCTTGCCTTCTGAAGAGCCCTTATGGGCCTATTTATAGCATCTTGCTGTCCTGAAATTACTGAAAAGCCCCTAGTTGGTCTGCCAATAGCCGAATCCCGCTATTTTTCTGAGGGTACTGGAGTAATTTCTCCTGAGGGTAATTTGGTCATTCCACCCAAGGCCCCTGGTCCCCACTCGGCGAGAGCCCCGAGCCGAGAGCCTTTTGTTAGAGCCCAGCGGAAGCGGTCTCGCCTATCTATAGGCGAGAGCTTTTTTACGATGATCTGGGGGCTGGCGCAAGCGTTCGCGCGTTGATCTTCGTTCGCCGATTTGGCTGCGCTCGCCGATCTGGGCTCGACGAATACGGGGCGCCTTCCGGGCGAGAGCTCATATGTGGCGGGAGCTTATCGCTTGGCGCAAACGTTCCCGCCTACTTGGGCGAGAACTTCTCCGGCTAGCCTGTCTGACCATTTGTGCCTCCTGGTCTGGCTCAGCGAATATGGGGTTGTACAATAACAACCAGTGTGCGGAGGCAAAATTATTTATTGGTAACCCAAATGTGTGAATTAGTTTGCTTAGGGACAAGCAAAAATCTAAGTCTGGGGGTATTTGATGAGTACAATTATGATATGCTTTTTACTATCATAATTGTAATAATGTCCACTATTTTCTACCTCCCTATGCAGTAATTTCGCGAGAATAGTTATGAATTTGCCTTATCATGAGTAGAAAAGCACAGATTAGAAGTCTCTATTATTCCATGTTTTAAGCTGTCTAATTATTCATTTATTTTTCTAATGCAGGTATCGCTAACCAGTGGAGCTAAAAGTCTTGAAGTAAACAGAGGAGTTCACAGATTCGACATGGCTGATGACAAGATAAGAATGGGGCGCACACGGGTAGGCACACACCCTTGTTGCCTACCCATGTCCTATCTGAGATGGAGTAGAAGAACTGAAGGAAACAGATAGAGCACCGCACGGGTGGGAACACGCCCGTGTGCTCACCCGTGCCCTTTTCGGGACAAACACAGTTTCGGCAGCCAACCAACCCGTGTGCGAAGAACACGAAGAACAACACGACCGTGTCCATACCCGTATCATCTAACACGGCCGTGTCCAGACCCGTGTCATCCGACACAGCTTACTACCAGACACGCCTGTTTGTGTGGAACTGCTTGAGAACCGTCAATACGGCCTATGACACGACCGTGTTGGAACCCATGTCTGACCCTGTTTGCTAGGAGACTATAAAATACCTGTAGAAAAATTATAGGACTTTTGGATCATTTTGCATTGGGGAACTTCTGGAGCACAAAGTGGAGCATCCAAGGGAAGGAGGAATTGAAGGAGATTATTTGTATGCTTTTAATGCTTCTTATATCTCTTTTAATCTTTTCTATCTCTTGGTGATCTAACTTGATTTATCTTTTATTTCGCATGAACTTTAATTTGAACAATTTGGTAATCATGTATCTTATTGTTTTCATCGAATTTGTGGTATTTTATTCGCATGTAGGCTTACAAACAAAGAGTTTTATCCTAATTATGAATTGCTTATTTATTTTACATGAATTGCAAATTTCTAGATTGAGAAATTGGATATTTGTGATGATATTTATATGTTCATATTTTGGTGTTAGATCTCTTTGTAATTCAAATTTCATGATCGAGAGATATGTTGTTTGGATAATTAAAATACAAATAAATGGATTCATTGTATTTTAGAGATAGAATTTCATGAATTTATGTAGTAGACAGGGTGCTTCCATTAATGAAAATTTGAGTGTTGTAAATTCTTCGAGATAAAATTTACTAACTTAGGTTTAGATTTTGCATTGCTCGAGAGAGAATGAAAGTAAGGGTTAGATCTGAAATACTCTAGAGGGGGGGGGGGGGTGAATAGAGTATTTAGGGTTTATAAAACTTTTTGCTAATTAACAAATCAGTCCTAAGATAATTCAATCTATCACTGGTGCTGCAGAAATTAAATTAAATACCACAAACACAGCAAACCTAAGCCACACAACCACAACAAGAACAAAAGAAAAAGTGCAACCAGACAACACATGAATTTTATAGTGGTTCCCCAACCTGGGTACATCCACTCTTCTACCACCCTAGTAGGAATCCACTCAGGTTTTTGATCAGGTGACTGCCACTAATGAGCTTTTGATCAGGTGCTCAAAAACCAATTCTCAAGTCTTTTGGTCAGGTGTCTTGCAACCAGGAATAACTTTTGATGGGAGTTAAGAACCCTTTATACAGTGGGGGATGAGAGAGTGATTATGTCTTCTCTTTTTCAAATACAATTGAGAAGACTTTAGTGGATCTTGATTTTGACAAAGCTCCCCCTGAGATATAGATTTGTTCAGGAAGGATGGAGCTTTGCTTCAGGGTGAGTAGGCCTTCAATGTTTCAGCCTTGACCAGCAGGTATGCAGGTGCTTCTTGACTGATATAGTAATTATTGTCCTTTGAAGAATCCTGGGATGAAGACAAAAGAAGACTCTTGATTTAAATGGTTCTTCTTCTTCTTCTTCAGCTTGCTGTTCTTTTTCTGGTCAAGGGCTAGGGCTTCTTGTTCTCTGTTACTATATGATTACTGTTACTCTATTGTGCTCTGCGTGTTCTCCTAAGAAGAAGGAAGAAAACCCTTATTGTTGTCTTATGTGTGCTTCTCTGAGAAAGAAGAGAAAGAAAATCCTTTTTATATTTCCTGTGAAATATTTCTTCTGAATTTTGAATTTCTTCCTTCATTTAATGCTGACGGCCTAAAGAATATTTGCATTGATTGATTTCCCCAAATGTCCCATTGAAAATCGTCAAGCAATAATCCTGATGAAGACCGTAATCAATGCTTGCTTCTAACGGTAATATTTAGAGAATATTTAGCATTGATTATACAGGAATTACTGCAATAAAATAAGGACAGAGGGAGGAAAATTTCTAAGTCTGGAACTTCTCAGAAATCGTTGAGCAGAGAACAGAATTCGTCGACCTGGATCCAGAGTTCGCCGAGCTGAGAAGTCAAGTTCGTCAACCAGATAATATTTGTTCGTCGAGCTGAGATCCAAGATCGTCGACCTAAGAATAGATAACTGCTTTCTCTAAACCCTTGCCAATTCTGTGCATCAAGATCGTCGAGCTGAGAGTATAACTTTGTCGACTGGAGTTCAGAATTCCATGTTTATTTTACTTAAGAATGTTGATGTAACGTGTCCAGAAATCGTCGACCTCAGAACTGGGTTCATCGACCTAAGAACTAGTTTCGTCGAGCTGAGAGCTTCTAACTGCTACTTGATAAATCTTGCCAAGAATGTGGTCTAAGTTTGTCGAGCTGAGAAGGTGAGTTCGTTGACCGGAGTGTGATTCTGGACTTAGAATACTTAGATGTTTCTGGAATAAGATGTTAAAGTAGAATACCAGAGATCGTCGACTTGAGAACTAAGTTCGTCGACTGGAGTTTAGAGAGAAATTTTGGAATTGAAATGTTGAAATATGATGTCCATAAATCATCAACCTGAGTACCAAGTTCGTCGAGCTCAGCTCAGAGAATTGTCTCTGATTTCGTCGAGCTGAGCACGACTTTCATCGACCTGAGTTCGAAGAACGTCGAACTCATTTTCTGAGTCTTTGAAATTTCTCTAAGTCTTGAGTCTTTTGCAATCTGTTGATGGCTGGTCCAAGCAGTGCTGATTCTAAGGATATGGCCTAGACTCTAGGACACAACCATGACCCTGGCTATACATGTAGTGTCAAACATACTAGTTTAGTGAACTTAGCCCAAATCCAACTATAGATCCAATAATCTCCCCTTATTTGGGTGAGGTCACTAATTACAGACATTCAAAATATACAAAGCAATAAAACATATATCTGGCATGAAAAATTTTAAATGTGAAGCAGATATATATATACAGTAAGCTTTGTCTCAGAAACATAAACAAACAGTTTTAAAGATAACAGAAAGACTGAAGACAGTTCATAATTTATTTCTTCTTCTTTTGTTCCTTGTGTTTCTCCTCTTTAGCTTTCTTACCTGGCTGAGTAAACTTAATCTCCCTATTAGGATCAGCTGCTTGAGCTTTTTTCATTGTCATGTCAGAAACTCCAATGATATTTAGGGAAGTGGCCCTTGACACTACAGCTTCAGGATGCAGTTTAATATAATCATCAACATTAAATAATTTGTTAGCCTTAGCAAACCTGTTAAGATCTTCCTTTCTGTACTTGGACATTGTAGTATATTCAGATGGATCTTTCCCTTCAGCTCTTGCTTTGTTGATCATGGATAGGCCAACCAATTCCTGGAATTTGGCCATCCTAGCAGTTGTAGTTGTCTCGGGATCTTCAAATGGTACAGGAGGGGAAGCAGGTCTCTTTGAGCTTTTAGCTTTCTGATGTTCTGTAATTTGCTGCTGTTGATGTTGAGGTTGTTGTTATTGTTGATGTTGCTGTTGCCTGTCTGATGAGTAATGCCTCTGCTACCTGCTTCCTGAAGAGGAGGACCTACCCTGATGTCTTTGATATGTTTGAAAATGGGTAGTCCTCTGAGTTGAAGAACTGGAAGCACCAGCAGCAGGTGGAGAAGGAGGAGGATCCTTTCTGTATCTTTGAGGAGGTGGGGAATATCTCCTGCTTTTCTTCCTTTCTTTCTGTTGATTTTTGGACAGCCACATCCATACTGGCATGCCCTTTTAGGGTGTGATCTTCTGGAGTATATAGTATGGAGTGTCATTTGCTGGATTTGGTTTTGGGGCAGGAGGTGGAGGAGCTTTCCTCTTCTTAGATACTTTCTTTTTTTAGGCTCATCATCTGAGTCCTCTTCATCATCATCCTCATCATCAGAATCCTGAAGAGTATCATACAAACCATTAATAGATTTTATTACTGATTTGTCAATGGGCTTTTCATCCTGAATAGGAGTTGGAGGAGCTGGAGGAGGAGCTGAAGTTGGAACAGGAGGGCTATACAGAACAGTGCTTTCAACCACTATTTTATTTTCTTCTTCTATATCAGCCATGATCAATGCATTAAGATCAGGCATGGGTGAATCATCCATATCAAAAACTGGAGTAGGAGGAGATGAGATAATGGGGGGAAACAGCTCTGGGAGGAGATGGAATAACTGGAACCTTTTTTGTAACAAAACTAGCCTTTAGTTGCTTGGCAACCTTGGGGCTTATGGGAGAGGTGTATGGGACTATAACCAAAGATGGCTTCATGCTGTACTCTGGAAGGTTATTAAAATAAGTTGTATCAAAACTGCTCAATAAATTTAAAAGATCAACTATGGGATTTATAATAAAATTATCAGCAGTTGTTATTTTCTCTGGGACTTGCTCATCTATTTCTATATCAAATTCAATAAAATGAATTAAATCAAATAAATCTTGATCAACATCTGCATCTGCTTTTGCTGCTGTGTCTGCTGCTGCATCTACTGTTGTTGGTTCTGTTGCTACTATTACTTCTGCTGCTGCTACTGCTATTACTACTGTTGGTTCTGTTGTTGCTGTTACTGCTGCTACTGTTGTTGTTGCTGCTGCTTCTTCTTCATGGAGTATCTCCTCCTGTCTGGTTTCAGTGGATAATGAAGCCAGGCCCCTAAATGAAGAGGAAGGAGCAGAAAGAGCAGATATTTTTGCAGCTAGGGAGGAAATGGAAGTAGCAAGAGGTGAAATGGCCTCTGCTATAATGGTTTTAAGAAGAGGAGTGAGAAGTGCAATGAGTGGTGGTATGATGGAGGGATCCAATAGTGGAGATACAGAGGGTTGTGCAGAAGATGTAGTAGTGGAGACAGAAGGAGGGGTGGAGGTTGATGGTGGAGGAGGAGGTAGAGTATCTTGCATGTGTTCATCTGTAGGAGAAGGAGTATGAAGGGGGAATGTGAGCAGATTGAATGTTGGGAGGGTGGACAGATTGGATAGGGGAATGTCAGCTAAGTGAGGTGGAAGAGGTGATGAGGGTGGTGATGTAGTTGGTGTACCATGGGGAGATGGAGTATGAGTGTGGGATGGAATTTGTACAACATGTTGGAAGGTGGGTGAGGTATGAAGGGGAACATGAGTTGGAGATATATGAATTGGGGATGATGGAGGTGTGAGAGTATGGACTGTAGTGTGAGCTGTGGAGGGGAGTTGGTGTACCACTTGAGAATGAGGTTGGATGGCTGGAGGTGATGGAGGTGGAGGAGGGAGATCTTCAGTAGGGTGGGGAGTGGCTAAACCAACCCTGGTACTCTCAGAAGGCCTGGTGGAGGAGGAAGAAGCCTTGGAGGGCTTGGTGATGGTCCTCTCCCACCTGCCAAAGAGGGCACAGATGAGCCTCTTGGAGGCATTGATGAATATGGTCGGAGAGACCAGGGATTCAGCAGCCTTTTCCTTTAGGAAGATCCCTAAGATCCTTCCAAAACTAACCTCATTATTATTATTTTTCTTAATTAGCTCAAACAGAATCTGAGCCCAGTTCACCTTCTTCTTGTTTACCACAACACACATTACCAGGAATTGATGCAGGGTTATGTAATCATGTGCAGTGTGTTTGCCCCGCAACACTTTCCACACAATGTCCGCTAGAAATTTGAACTCGGCAGACATGTGTTTCTTCAGCAATTTATTTGGGGTTTCTCCAGTATACTCCATCATAATCAACATCACATCAAATTCCTCAGTATCAATTTCTAACTCTTCTTCACCGTTAATTAATCCAAAAATTTCTGTTAGAATGGCGGGAGTAAGTGGAACAGCATTACCAGAGATTGTGCCAGTCATAGAGTTCTCATCTGTGGTGGAAGAAGTATAGACCCACTCTCTGATCTCAGCGCCAGATATCTTGATCCTGATGGACAACAGATTCTTCAACTGCTGTTCTTCAAGGAGTTACAGGATGTCCAGGAAGATAGGGTCTGAATGTTGAAATGATTCAAAGTCTACATCGAATCCTGTATCGAATTTCATCGCTGCAAGACTGCCTGCTGGAATCACCATTAGTTCACCTGCAAGAGAAAAACGATGATCAAGTGCAAGGGAACTGAAAGCGTGGGATGGAGGTCGAAGAAAACATAGATATAAGGGTTTCCAGAATATGAATTGACAAACTCTGTTCCACGAAAAATAAAATAATTCTTCGATCTGAGGTCGACAAAATAATTTGTAGTTAAATGATTCGTCGAGCTCAGTTTGAAGATTTGAAAAGATTTCATTGAGCTCTGTTCGACGAAAGTTTTCAGAAGCAGATTCGTCGATCGCCGTTCGACGAAAATAACTTCACTCACAGAGAGTTCGTCGATCTCAGTTCGACAAATATCTCAAGAACTCTTCCAAGTTCGTCGATCTCCGTTCGACGAACTTTGAAAAATACATCGAGTGCAAACAAAAATTAAATTAAGGTTTCTCCATTTATCATTCCAAGCTGATTTATAAAGAACAAGTGATTTCTTTCATCCAAGGGTTTGGTGAAAATATCAGCTCTTTGTAAATCAGTGTAGATATATACAAGTTTAATTTTGTTTTTGTCTACACACTCTCTAATGAAATGATGCCTAATATCTATATGTTTAGTCTTACTGTGATGGACTGGATTCTATGCTATGGATATAGCACTTGTGTTATCACATAATAAAGTTGAATTATTTAAGTTGAAGCCATAGTCCAGGAGTTGGTTTTGGATCCACAACATCTGGGAACAGCAACTGCCAGCTGCTATATATTCTGCTTCAGTAGTTGATGTGGACACAGATGACTGCTTCTTGCAAAACCAGGACACTAATCTCATACCAAGAAACTGGCAGGTTCCTTATGTACTTTTTCTGTCCACCATGCATCCAACAAAGTCAGCATCTGAATATTCAGTTAAATCAAAATTTGACTCAGTAGGATACCAAAGGCCTAGACCAGGACAACTCTTTATATATCTCAAAATTATTTTTAAGAAAATTAGGTGAGATTCTTTAGGGTTCACTTGGAACCTAGCACAAAGACATGTGACAAACATTATATCAGGTCTGCTAGCTGTAAGATATAATAGGGACCCAACAATGCCCCTATATAACTTCTGGTCAACAAGTTTCCCATGTGGATCGGAATCTATTACGGTTAAAATTTGGGCGGTTGGGCTGTGTCCTCGGTGTTCATGTCCCGAGGCCCCTTTCTTTCCAAGTGAACGGTTGGGTTGTGTCCTCTCGTCCCTTCTTTCGAGGCCCCTTCCATGTCACACCAGGCCAGTTCGGGCTGTGTTCTCGGTGCACATCTACCCGAGACCCCGCTGGGCCATAGTACGCATGGGCTCCACTGTTGTGTTCTTAGTGTTGAGTCGTACGGAGGCCTAGGTGAAGTAGTGTGGATACCCGCCTAGTAGTAGAGATGCCTGCTCTACTGTCACCGCCTGGCCACAGCGGCTGATGCCTGAGAGGTTAGCTACCTACTCGAATAGTGGGAACTATAGTCTGTGTCGACATAGCAATTGCATGTGTGTGATCATAGGTGAGTCATTGCATATCATACATACCATTATATAGCATTGCACACATAAGACCCTCATCGTATAAGTTTGTATAGGCACTCTTATACGATAAGTTACTTTTATGTAACCCGATCGTTAACTTATAAGTTCGTATGTACATTCTTATAAGTTAAGTTACTTTCCTGCTGTAGTTACTTGTACTTGTTGATTTACTAATAATGTTATTCAAGTAGAACTGCTAGTTTATAATGTTATTATTCATGTAATATTACCACCTGCTTGTACCCGCTTTACTACTTGTATTATACTTGTACCCTTGTTCCTTTCTTCGCCCGGTGCCAAGGAGTCGCCGGGGGAGCGGATGTGAAGCCACTTAGTCTTTCGACTAACGGTTGCTACGTCTTCCTTTTTAGGAGGTCACCCCGCAGGTAGAGCAGCTGCAGACTTTGCAGCAGGACAGCCATGCCAGGATGACAGGGCCTGATGTGATGGTGTCGTCGCTACCGTCGGTTACGGATGTGAGTGTTGTGAGATTTTGATGTAGCCCATTTGGGCAATGTTGTAGCTGTACTCTGATATTGAAGAAGCATGTTTTAGATTCTCTTTATTTACTGTATTTGGACATATATACTTAGTGTGGATTTGACTTCTTCTCTTTTGTATTATGGTTGGGTTGGCATATTTATACTGATATTGGTTGTAGCCGGCGGAATAGGCGTCTTGTAGTACAGGTTAGCCAGTGTGCTAATGCTACCGTAAGGCGACTGTTCTGGGCATAAGACCCCCCTTCGTGCCGTGTTTTGGGATCTGGGAGGGGGAGGGGGTCTTACAGTAGGCACATTACTTTTAGATGCTTATATGCCACTATCCTTTTGGGCAGAGGCTATAAGCACGGCAAATTATGTACTGAACAGAAGTTTGATACATAAACTTAAGAATAGGACTCCCTATGTATTACTTAAAGGGAAGAAACCTAAAATCACTTACTTTAAGTATTTGGATGTGTATGTTATATACATAATAATGACAAGAAATACATTAGAAAGTTTGAAGCTAAGACTGAAGATGGAATTTTTCTAGGATATTCCCAAGTAAGCAAAGCTTATATGGTATTTAATAAATCATCTTTAAAAATTGAAGAATCAATTCATGTTACTTTTGATGAGGCTAATATGTCTTGCAAGGAGAAAGAAATTTCTACCAGTAACCCTCTGCAGATACCTCACTTGTGTGAGAATTTGGATGGACTAAGCCTCACCCAAGAGGTTCCAACACATCCTTCTCCACAAGTTGATGAAGACAGTGAAGAAGAACCTTTGGAAGAAGCTGAACCTCACTCAATAGCAAACATAATTCCACAAGAAGAATTAAATCCAAATGTTGTTGCTGAACAAACTCCACCCACTGATCTTGTCACACTAAGGGATCACCCTAGATCCCAAGTGATTGGAGACATAACAGTAGGTGTACAAACAAGGAATTAACTCAACAAAGATGTGATGCATGCTTGTTTTCTCTCCCAAGTTTGACCTCAATCCATAAAAGATGCTGAGCAAGATCCCCACTGCATCATTGCTATGCAAGAGGAACTCAACCAATTTGAGAGATGTAGAGTTTGGGATTTAGTTCCAAGACCCAAAGACTACTCAGTCATTGGAACTAAATGGGTATATAGAAACAAGCTTGATGCCCATGGTGTAATTGTGAGGAACAAGGCTAGGCTTGTTGGTCGAGGATATAGGCAAGAAGAAGGTATAGACTATGACCAAACCTTTGCACCAGTTGCAAGGTTAGAAGCAATCAGAATCTTCCTTGCCTATGCTGCCTACAAGAAGTTTAAAGTCTACCAGATGGATGCGAAAAGTACATTTCTGAATGGAGTATTAAAAGAAGAGGTTTATGTTGAACAACCTGCAGGTTTCATCTCTCCAACCCATCCTTCTTATGTATTTAGATTACATAAAGCCCTCTATGGTTTAAAGCAAGCTCCAAGATCTTGGTATGAGACCTTAGCTAGCTTTTTGATAGAGCATAAATTCACTAGAGGTATAATAGATAAAACCTTATTCACTAGACACCATAAGGACCAAACATTGTTAGTACAAATATATATAGATGACATTATATTTGGGTCTACTGATTCTAAACTATGCAAGAGGTTTTCTCACCTCATGCCTTCTAAGTTTGAGATGAGTAGCATGGGTGAGCTCTCCTACTTCCTTAGTATCTAAGTGAAGCAGCTGTGTGATGGTATCTTCATCTCCCAAGCTAAATATGTTAAAGAGCTTATTAAAAAGTTTGGGATGGCTGATGCCTCAGCAAAGAAAACACCTATGGCTACTAATATTGTAATAGATTCTGATCCACATGGGAAACATGTTGACCAGAAGTTATATAGGGGCATTGTTGGGTCCCTATTATATCTTACAGCTAGAAGACCTGATATAATGTTTGCCACATGTCTTTGTGCTAGGTTCCAAGTGAACCCTAAAGAATCTCACCTAATTTTCTTAAAAAGAATTTTGAGATATATAAAAAGTTATCCTGGTCTAGGCCTTTGGTATCCTACTGAGTCAAAATTTGATTTAACTGGATATTCCGATGCTGACTTTGCTGGATGCAGGGTGGACAGAAAAAGTACATCAGGATCCTGCCAGTTTCTTGGTATGAGATTAGTGTCCTAGTTTTGCAAGAAGCAGTCATCTGTGTCCACATCAACTACTGAAGCAGAATATATAGCAGCTGGCAGTTGTTGTTCCCAGATGCTGTGGATCCAAAACCAACTCATGGATTATGACTTCAACTTAAATAATTCAACTTTATTATATGATAACACAAGTGCTATATCCGTAACACAGAATCCAGTTGATCACAATAGGACTAAACATATAGATATTAAGCATCATTTCATTAGAGAGTGTGTAGACAAAAACAAAATTAAACTTGTATATATCTATAATGATTTACAAAGAGCTGATATTTTCACCAAACCCTTGGATGAAAGAAATCACTTCTTTAATATCAGAGTAGAACTACAACATTGCCCAAACGAGCTACATCAAAATCTCACAATACTCACATCCGTAACCGACGATAGCGACGACACCGTCACATCAGGCCCTGTCATCCTGGCCTGGTTGTCCTGCTGCAAAGTCTGCGACTGCTCTACCTGCGGGGTGACCTCCTAAAAAGGAAGACGTAGAAACCGTTAGTCGAAAGACTAAGTGGCTTCACATCCGCTCTCCCGACGACTCCTCGGCACCGGGCGAAGAAAGGAACAAGGGTACAAGTATAATACAAGTAGTAAAGCAGGTACAAGCAGGTGGTAATAATACATGAATAATAACATTATAAACTAGCAGTTCTACTTGAATAACATTATTAGTAAATCAATAAGTACGAGTAACTACAGCAGGAAAGTAACTTAACTTATAAGAATGTCCATACAAACTTATAAGTTAAGGATCAGGTTACATAAAAGTAACTCATCGTATAAGAGTGCCTATACAAACTTATACGATGAGGGTCTTGTGTGTGCAATGCTATATAATGGTATGTATGCTATGCAATGACTCACCCATGATCACACACATGCAATTGCTATGTCGACACAGACTATAGTTCCCACTATTCAAGCAGGTAGCTAACCTCTCAGGCATCAGCCGCCGTGGCCAGGCGGTGATAGTAGAGCGGGCATCTCTACTACTAGGCGGGTATCCACACTACTTCACCTAGGCCTCCATACGCCTCAATGCTAAGAACACAACAGTGGAGCCCATGCGTACTATGGCCCAGCAGGGTCTCGGGTAGATGTGCACCGAGAACACAGCCCAAACTGGCCTGGTGTGACCCGGAAGGGGCGTTGGAATAAGGCACGAGGACACAACCCAACCGTTCACTTGGAACGGAAGGGGCTTCGGGACATGAACACCGAGGACACAGCCCAACCGCCTAAAGTCTAACCATCAACTCCCATCGGTGTGACAATCGGCGAACCCGTAGACCTACCACATTATCCTTAACCCAGGATTACGACACCGCGTGTCGACTCACACTGCATGCAAATGCCACGACACCGTGGCATGGAAGGGGCCTCGAAAGTAAGCACGAGGGAACATCCCAACCATCCATCTATACCTCATCTCAAATAGTGATGGCCAATGACGCACTTACATCCATTCACAATACTACCCGTAGGGAGACTACGCTCTAAGTACTGGACTACTATATTTCATTCTAACCATCATACATACTCATGGCCATGACTTATCCTTCTCTTTGTCATTCCAAATGATTTCAACATATTACAAACATGATGCGCATAAATAATAATCTGTCAATTTGTATCTAGTCATTTCATTCATCATATTATAAACATGATGCACATTTATAACAATCTATCAATTTTAGCAAGTCATATCATGCATTAAAGCTTGCTCCACAATTCAGTTTTATAAAATCTAATTAATAAGATTTATCATTCATAGCACTACGGTGGCCAGCATAAAATAGTCCATCAAAATCTAGAGTTAATTAGCAACATTAATTCCACAGAATTCAAATTCATATTATATAAACCCAAGAATTTAAGTGCATAATAAATCTGGATAGCAACTTCAACCGGAGATTCCCGAAGCTACAGAAATCTGGTGAAGACGTGTAACCCCTCGATGGAAAGGTCATTCCATGGGTTACAACTTTCATATTCAGCCTACAACCTAGATTTGAGCGTATCCTATTTGAAATCAGCCTTGAAGTCCGCTGCGTACAGAACACAATTTCTGCATGCAGGATTTATCGGACGTCATGTTCGTTCAGACGTTCCTGTGGCTACAGACTTCGCATGAAGACATGCAACCATTCGTTGGAAAGGTATTTTCAAGGGATTCAACTTTTGTGTTTAGTCAAAAGCCCAGATCTGGCCACAAACTACATGAAAATGTCCAAGAATATCGCTACGCGCAGAATACAGATTCTACACGTATCTTAAAGAGGAATGAACGACATCGGTTCATCTTCCTCTTCAAGTCGATCTTCCAAAATCACTCCAGAAATTCCTCCTCCTTTATTCAACCTCAAAGGGCCATGATTCTTCACGAAACCATCCACCCATCATCACATAGAAGAAAGGGGAGGTTGAAGAGATCTAAAACCTAGAACACATGTCCTAGTATGACCGTCCCTAGAAAACACCTTCTCTCCATCAAGACTCTCTTGAGTCGATATATCTCCTAAGAAAATAACTAAAGATCTAACACCAAGGGAGAGGGTATGAAGCTCACCTCATTTCTGGCGTTTCCACCATTTCCGGCCATGGATCTCGTGACTCTTCTCGGCGACATCTTCTTTTCCACGACAGCGGCAGATCTCCTCTAGAACTAGATCAAGCGACTTCCTTCTATCAACAGGAGTTTCTCTCAGAAAAATGGCTGGAATGAGGAGTGAAAACGGCTAGGGTTATCACTTCCCCTTTTATATAAAAGTGACACGGGTAGGGACACGCCCGTGTCCTTACCATTATCTTGCTTAGGCAAAGCGTTACGACAGTTTTTATGCGTCGGTTCAATACTCGACACGACACACGGGTGTGATACGCTCGTGTTGGCCCAGTCACTCCCGTGACATGGGGCGTGTAACTCACTCGAGACCTACTCGAGAGGACTTACTCGAGAGAAAGCCAACTACTCGAGTACCCAGATAGGATACGCCCGTGTCACAGGGATGACACGCCCGTGTCACCCCATCTTACTCGAGTACTTTCCACCTACTCGAGTATATTTCGACCTACACAAGAGCTACTCGAGGATGAGCGGGACACGCCCGGTGACACGCCCGTGTCACAGGCCGTGTACCCTATACTAGACACTCGACGATCATCGAGCGCTGGTCATCGACCAAAGGGAACACACGCCCTCCAACACGCCTGTGTCGGATAGGACACGCCCGTGACACTGGGCGTGTTCCCTCTGTCGACCATTTTCGTCGACCAAAGTCTCGAGTGTCTACACAAATGACACGCCCTAGGTCACACCCCAGACACGCCCGTGACACGGGGCGTGTCTCGCCCGAACACTTCATCAAACCCATTTTCGTCGACCTCGACACGCCTCGTCGAGCTCAACTCGACACAACAACATACAGGTAGGGATACGCCAGTATCTCTACCCGTATCATACAATTCGTCGATCTCGACACGAAGTTCGTCGATCTCGGCACACTATGTCGATTTCAACTCGACACACACACACACGGGTAGGGACACGCCCGTGTCTCTACCCGTGTCCTATGCTTGACTGATTTCTCCTCCTTTTCACATGTGCTGCCCTGTTGTCAGCACTCCCCCTGAACCCAAGTCAGCTCTCCTGACTCAAAAACACGTACGAGGGGCCTAGTGCAATTCGGGATGTTATAAATCCTATAAATAAAATAAAAGATTTCGTTCCCGAAATCAGGCTTAGGCTATGGGGAGAAAAGCATAACAGAAGATACAATATGATTTTAAATAAAATTACCTTGAGCAAACAACTTCGGATAGTATTTTTGCTTCACATCCATCGGCTCCCATGTATATTCCTCCTTCCCATGATTGGACCATAGCACCTTTACCAAGGGAACACTTTTGCGGCATAACTTTCTTGTCTCGCTATCTACGATCCGCACCGGCTCTAGTCGCACAGACCTATCAGACGCCACAACACCATCAGTTGTGGGGATGTATTGATCGGGCCTTAACAGCACCTTCCGAAGCGACGACACATGGAACACGTCGTGGAGGTTCTATAGCTCGGGCGGTAACTCCAACCGATAGGACAACATGTCAATTATTTCCAATATAGTATAAGGCCCAACATACCTTAGACTGAGCTTTTTCGCACCACGCACACGTGACACTCCATGCATCGGTCGGATTTTCAGGAACACCTTATCACCCACTTGAAACTCCACCATCCGGTGCTTTGCATTATAATACTTCGCCTGCCGACTTTGAGCTTCCAACATGCGATCCCGTATCAGTCTAACTGTCGCATCGGTATCATCAATATATTCAACACCCAAAGCCTTCAGGTCTTCATCTTGCACCGAAGACAAGGGGGTTCTACATCTTCTTCCATAAAGAGCTTCATGAGGAGCCATGCCGATACTAGCGTGGTGGTTGTTGTTGTAGGAGAATTATACCAACGGTAAGAGTCTTTCCCATGGCTCTCCTCTATACAACACACATAATCTCAACAAATCTTCCAATGTCTGAATGGTCCTTTCATATTGCCCGTCTGTCTGAGGATGAAACGCGGTGCTGAAGGTAAGGCGTGAGCCCAAATATGCCTGTACCGCTCTCCACTCATTGGAGGTAAACCGACCATCACGATCAGACATGATCGTCTTAGGCACGCCATGATACCGTACAAATTGCTCCACAAAGAGGCGTACTAAGACATCCACATGAGCTTCTTTCTTCATTGGGATAAACTGGGCTACTTTCATCAGGAGATCAACTATCACCCACACTGAATCATTCCCGGAGCGTGAGCGAGGTAACCCATGGACGAAGTCCATGGAGATATCCTAGAACTTCCATTCGGGGATGGGCAACGATTGTAATAAACCACCGGGGCTCTTGCATTCTGCCTTCAATCTTTGACAAGCTTCACAGTGTGTAACAAAATATCGGACATCCTTCTTCATTCCCGGCCAACACATGGTCTTCCGCAAGCCGGCATACATCTTGGCAATACCCGGGTACACCGAATACTGAGAGCAATGTGCCTCTCTCAAGATATCCTCCCAGATTCTACCGCCCTTGGGAATATAGAGCCGACCTCGAAAATAAACGAGGCCGTCTTTTAGCGTATACTCATCCGTAGTCCCATCTTCGATTAACTTGATAGTCGGGGCCAGGGCCGCATCCACTCCTTGCTCCACTCTAATTCGGTCCCGGATATCACAAACTATGCTCATGCTTGCCAAGTACTCCGTATACTCTACCGAAGGAGCCTTAAACACCAAAGTAATATCCATCTCCTCAATCATCTGAGCCAACTCCATACTCATCAATCGAGCCTCTAGGATAGAGCCTGGTATCTTCCTACTCAATGCATCAGCCACCGAGTTCGCCTTTCTAGGGTGGTAGTTCATGGTGAACTACTAGTCGCATAGAAATTCTAACCACCGTCGTTGTCTCAAGTCCAACTCCTTCTGAGTATGAACGTACTTCAAGTTTTTGTAATCTGAAAAGATCTCGCAGTGGACGCCGTATAGATAATGCCTCCAAACCTTCAAGGCGAACACCACTGCTCCAAGCTCCAAATCGTGAACCGGGTAATTGATTTCATGTTTCTTCAGTTGTCTTGAAGCATAAGCAATCACGTGTCCATGCTGCATCAACACCGCTCCCATCCCTTGATATGATGCATCAGTGTAAACTTGAAATCCTTCCTTCCCAAACAGAAGTGCAAGGATGGGGGGTAGAGGTAAGTCTGTCCTTCAGCTCCTGGAACGCTACTTCATATTGGGGTGTCCACTCAAATGGCACACATTTCTTCTTCAATGAAGTAAGAGGAAGAGCAATCTTTGAAAATCCTTTTACGAACTTGCGCTAGTACCCGACAAGTCCAAGGAAACTCCTCACATCGGCCGCCGACTTCAAAGGCGACCACTCCTTCACGACACGCACCTTGGACAGATCCACTACTAGTCCTGCTCCGCTAATCACATGCCCCAAGAAAGCAACCTCTTTAAGCCAGAATTCGCACTTGCTGAAATTGGCAAACAAGGCGTGCTCTTTTAATTTCTTCAACACCAAGGTCAAGTGCTCAACATGCTCCTCCTCCGTCTTTGAGTAGAACAAGATGTCGTCAATGAAGACAATGACGAAGACATCCAAATAAGGTTCAAACACCTTGTTCATCAGGCTCATGAAGGCCGAAGGGGCATTTGTGAGCCCAAACGACATTACAGTGAACTCGTACAACCCATATCTTGAACTAAAGGCCGTTTTTTGGATGTCCACTTCTTGTATTCTCAACTGATAATACCCTGAGCGCAAGTACAGCTTAGAAACCCCATGCACTCCCACTAGTTGATCGAACAACTAATCGATTCGTGGTAGCGGATAAGTGTTCCACACCGTCAGTTGATTGAGTTCCCGATAGTCTATGCACAAACGTAGGGTTCCATCCTTCTTCTTTACAAACAATACATGGGCTCCCCAGGGCAACGAACTGGGGCGAATGAACCCTGACTCCACCAGTTCTTGTAGTTGAACTCTAAACTCCACGAGTTCCTTCAGGGCCATTTGGTAAGGGGCCTTGGATACCGGCTTGGCACCCGATACTAGATTAATCTGAAAGTCAACCTCTCTATGCGGGGGTAATCTTGGCAGTTTCTCAGGGAATACCTCAGGGAAATCCCGTACTACCCGTACGTCTTTCATATCCAGTGAATTCTCCTTCAACTCGAACCAGATCATGAAGACTTCGTCCCCAACATATGGGCTTTTACAGCCTGAACTAAAGATAACAACATATGAGGTGCAAAGCTAATACCGTGAAAGATGACGTCGGTGTCTCCATGTTTGAAATAGATTCGCTTTTCTGCGCAATCGATCCTTGCGAAGTGCCAGTCCAACCACGCCATGCCCAAAATGATGTCAAACTCCGACATTCTCAAGACGGTGGCAGGTGTATCAAAGGCCTTTCGTTCAACAAATATCTAGAACTCGCACTTAGAGGTTGCAATCATCTTTGAGCCGTCCGGTAGGCGCACTCGTTGGGCTATACCAGTAAAGTATTGTACGCCCTCCATGTCCTTAATGAAGTCCTCAGACACAAAGGAGTGTGAGACACCGGTATCAAACATCGTATAGGTCAGTTTCTCAGTAACCATTATGCCTAAGTATCAAAATTGTGAAGGCTCAAGCCAGATTCCTAGAACAACTTAGGTAGACTAAGGACGAATGCTTAATTTCTTCCTCGTAGTCCTCGTCCTGAAGTTGGGTCATGCTTCAACTACTCCTTCAGCGAGTCTCTTAACGTTTGTCTGAACACCCAAAAGACCCGCTTCCAACCACTTTACCATATCCATTATCTCCATCAAGCTCGAGTCTGCTATAAACAAAAGTGGTTGCCCTAGGAAATCTGTCATATCTATTATCTCCGCTAGATTCAAAATCCTCTATAAACAAAAGTGCTTGCCCTAGGGGATCTTGCAAGACTTTATACAATAGGTTTACATACCTAGGGTCGTCCAAACTTCAGGAGATCAACGTATAAGGATACATACCTAAGGTCAGGTTGGCTAATCTTAAGGTCAAAGTTGGACAAACTTAGTGTGAATTATATATGGGCACACAACCGCTTCTACTAAGTCAGTTTGTCCGCAAACTGACTAATCGAACAGGGGTGGTACCATTGTTGAATGACTTCTTGAGTTGAGGATCGTGGCAATCTGATACCATTTGTAAGACACCCCCTCCCGGATACCAAAACACTACACGAAGGGTGGTCAGAGTCGCGCAGCGGAAGCATGGTGGGCCAATAACCCACATGTCCTAGGATCGAAACCTGGCTCTGATACCATTTGTAAGACCCCCCTCCCGGATCCCAAAACACGGCACGAAGGGGGGTCTTATGCCCAAAAAAGCCGCCTTGCTGTAGCATTAGCACACGGGCTAACCTGTACCACAAGGCGCCTATTCCGCCGGCTACAACCAATATCAAAAAAAACATGCCAACCCAACCATAATATAAAAGTGAAGAAGTCAAATCCACACTAAGTATATATGTCCAAATATAGTAAAAAAAGAGAAGCTAAAACATGATTCTTCAATATCAGAGTACAACTACAACATTGCCCAAACGGGCTACATCAAAATCTCACAGCACTCACATCTGTAACCGAAGGTAGCGACGACACCGTCACATCAGGCCCTGTCGTCCTGTCCTGGCTGTCCCGCTGCAAAGTCTGTGACTGCTCTACCTGCAGGGTGACCTCCTAAAAAGGAAGACGTAACAACAGTTAGTCAAAAGACTAAGTGGCTTCACATCCGCTCCCTCGGCGACTCCTCGACACCGGACGGAGAAAGGAACAAGGGTACAAGTATAATACAAGTAGTAAAGCAGGTACAAGCAGGTGGTAATAGTACATGAATAACAACATTATAAACTAGTAGTTCTACTTGAATAACATTATTAGTAAATCATCAAGTACAAGTAACTACAGCAGGAAAGTAACTTAACTTATAAGAATGCCCATACAAATATATAAGTTAAGGATCGGGTTACATAAAAGTAACTCATCGTATAAGAGTGCTCATACAAACTTATACGATGAGGGTCTTGTGTGTGCAATGCTATGTAATGGTATGTATGCTATGCAATGACTCACCCATTATCACACACATGCAATTGCTATGTCGACACAGACTATAGTTTCCACTATTCGAGCAGGTAGCTAACCTCTCAGGCATCAGCCGTCGTGGCCAGGCGGTGATAGTAGAGTGGGCATCTCTACTACTAGGCGGGTATCCACACTACTTCACCTAGGCCTCCGTATGCCTCAATACTAAGAACACAACAGCGGAGCCCATATGTACTATGGCCCAGCGGGGTCTCGGGTAGATGTGCACCGAGAACACAGCCCGAACTGGCCTGGTGTGACCCGAAAGGGGCCTCGGAAGAAGGCACGAGGACACAGGCCAACCGTTCACTTGGCACGGAAGGGGCCTCGGGACGTGAACACCGAGGACACAGCCCAACCGCCCAAAGTCTAACCGTCAACTCCCGTCAGTGTGACGTTCGGAGAGCCTGTAGACCTGCCATACTATCCTTAACCCAGGATTACGACACCGCGTGTCGACTCACACCGCATGCAAATAGCACAATACCGTGGCATGGAAGGGGCCTCGGAAGTAAGCACGAGGGAACAGCCCAACCATCCATCTATACCTCATCTCAACTAGTGACGGTCAATGCCGCACTAACATCCATTCACAATACTACCCGTAGGGAGACTATGCTCTAAGTATTGGACTACTACATTTCATTCTAACCATCATACATACTCATGGCCATGGCTTATCCTTCTTTTTGTCATTCCAAATGAGTTCAACATATTACAAACATGATGCGCATAAATAATAATCTGTCAATTTGTATCTAGTCATTTCATTCATCATATTATAAACATGAAGCACATTTATAATAATCTATCAATTTTAGCAAGTCATATCATGCATTAAAGCATGCTCCAAAATTCAGTTTTATGAAATTTAATTAACAATATTTATCATTCATAGCACTACGGTAGTCAGCATAAAATAGTCCATCAAAATCTAGAGTTAATTAGCAACATCGATTCCACAGAATTCAAATTCATATTATATAAACCCCAGAATTTAAGTGCGGAATAAATCTAGACAGCAACTTCAACCGGAGATTCCTGAAGCTACGGGAATCCGATGAAGACGTGTAACCACTCGATGGAAAGGTCTTTCCATGGGTTACAACTTTCATATTCAGCCCACAACTCAAATTTGAGCGTATCGTATTTGAAATCATCCTTGAAGTCCGCTGCGTACAGAACACAATTTCTGCATGGAGGATTTATCGGACTTTCCTGTGGCTACAGACTTCGCATGAAGACGTGCAACAATGCATTAGAAAGGTATTTTCAAGGGCTTCAACGTTCGGGTTTAGTTGAAAACCCAGATCTGGACACAGCATACATGAAAATGACCAAGAAGATCGCTGCGTGCAGAATACAGATTCTGCACGTGTCTTAAAGAGGAATGAACGGCATCAGTTCATCTTCCTCTTCAAGTCGATCTTCCAAAATCACTCTAGAAATTCCTCCTCCCTTATTCACCCTCAAAGGGCCATGCTTCTTCACGAAACCATCCACTCATCATCACATAGAAGAAAGGGGAGGTTGAAGAGATCTAAAACCTAGAACACATGTCCTAGCATGGCCGTCCCTAGAATACTCCTTCTCTCCATCAAGACTCTCTTGAGTCGATATCTCTCCTAAGAAAATAACTAAAGATCTAGCACCAAGGGAGAGGGTAGGAAACTCACCTCATTTCTGGCATTTCCACCATTTCCGGCCATGGATCTCGTGACTCTTCTCGGCGGCATCTTCTATTCCACGATGACGGCAGATCTTCTCCTCTAGAACTAGATCCAGCGACTTCCTTCTCTCAACAGGAGTTTCTCTCAGAAAAATGGCTGTAATGAGGAGTGAAAATGGCTAGGGTTATCACTTCCCCTTTTATATAAAAGTGACACGGGTAGGGACACACCCATGTCCTTACCCGTGTCCTGCTTAGGCGAAGTGTTACGACGGTTTTTATGTGTCGGTTTAATACTCGACACGATACACGGGTGGGACACGCCTGTGTCGGCCCAGTCACGCCCGTGACATGGGGTGTGTAACTCACTCGATACCTACTCGAGAGGACTTACTCGAGAGAAAGCCAACTACTCGAGTACCCGGATAGGACACGCCCGTGTCACAGGGATGACACGCCCGTGTCACCCCATCTTACTCGAGTACTTTTCCACCTACTCGAGTATATTTCGACCTACACGAGAGCTACTTGAGGATGAGTGGGACACGCCCTGTGACACGCCTGTGTCACAGGCCGTATACCCTATACTAGACACTCGATGATCGTCAAGAGCTGGTCATCGACCAGAGGGAACACACGCCCTCCGACACGCCCGTGTCGGATGGGATACGCCCGTGACACTGGGCGTGTTTCATCTGTCGACCATTTTCGTCGACCAAAGTCTCGAGTGTCGATACAAAGGAGGACACACCCTAGGTCACCCCAAGACATGCCCGTGACACGGGGCGTGTCTTGCCCGAACACTTCATCGAACCCATTTTCGTCGACCTCGACACGCCTCATCGAGCTCAACTCGACACAACGATATATGGGTAGGGACACGCCCGTGTCGCTACCCATGTCATACAATTCGTCAATCTCGACACGAAGTTCGTCGATCTCGACACACTGTGTCGAGTTCAACTCGACACACACGCACACGGGTAGGGACACGCCCGTGTATCTACCCGTGTCCTATGCTTGACTGATTTCTCCTCCTTTTCACATGTGTTGCCCTATTGTTAGCACTCCCCCTGAACCCAAGTCAGCTCTCCTGACTCAAAAACACGTACGAGGGGCCTAGTGCGATTCAGGACGTTACACCTGCAGCTCCAATCAAGGTTCTATTCTTCCTTTTACCTATCCCATTTTGTTGGGGAGTTCTAGGAGCTGAGAAGTAGTGCCTGATACCTTCCTTCTCACAGAACTCATGCATAAGAAGAGACTCAAACTCTGTACCATGATCACTTCTGATCAATGCAACATGAGTAGAGTACTCAATCCGTATGGTCCTGAGAAAATCTGTAAGAACTTTAAAGGTATCTGACTTAGATCTCAGAAAGAACACCCAAGTGAATCTTGAGAAGTCATCTACAATGACTAGAGTATAGGATTTCCCTCCTAGTCTTTATACAGCAATGGGTCCAAAGAGATCCATGTGTAGCAAGTACAAGATCGTAGGTGAATCACTTTTATTAACTGACTTAAAGCTAGATTTAGTTTACTTGCCTAATTGACAAGCCATGCAAAGGCCTTCCTTATTGTAGGGAGCAGAAGGCAAACCTCTCACAAGGTTGTCTTTAGATTGTCTAGTAATATTTTTCATGTTAACATGTCCTAGACTTTTATGCCATAAATCATTTTGATTGCTAACTAAGTTAAGTAGACAAAGGTCTGAAGGTGCAGAATAAAAATCTACTATATATATGTTTCCTTGTCTATTTCTAATTAAAACATTTTGTTTTTCTTTGTTAGAAATAATACAAGATGTTGAGTTAAAGTGTACCTAATAACCTTCATCACATAATTGGCTTATTGAGATGAGGTTATGCTTGAGTCCTCTTACATAAGTCACTTTCTTGAATGTGACTGCTCCAATCCTTACTTCTCCATAGCCTTCAGAGTGGCCACACTTTGAATCACCAAAAATTACCTTTGGTCCTAGCTTGGACTTGTAATTGTGTAGGTTGTCCTTACTTCCAGTCATATGCTTGGAGCATCCACTGTCCAGATACTATAGTTGATTAACAATTGGACAGCTCTTCACCTGCAAAAAAAAATAATTAATTGTTCTTGACCCAGATTACCTTGGGTCCTTTGTTTTGCTGATAAGAAAAGCTAGATATCATAGAGAATTTAGGTTGTGATTTATATCCTAAGGGGTGATATCTTCTAGGTGAAATTATCCAATCAGTAAGTGGGTTAAAGGGTTTCCTAGTTTGATTAGGGTTGCTGTTATAGTTATAATTTTTACCAAGTCTGACTGGGTTCGACGAAGTGTTGTGAGTTCGTCGACCAGAGTTCGACGAAATGGGATGAGATCGTCGATCTCTGCTCAGAGAATGAACATAGTCATTTTCTGTGCCCCAAGTTCGTCGACCTCTGCTCGACGAACCATGTAGAGTTCGTCGATCGTAGTAAGACGAATGATTATTATATAGTTTTGCATTCAGCGTTCGTCGACTTGAGTTCGACGAACTGAATACATTTTGTCGATCTGAGTTCGATGAAATCTGCTGAACTTTTTTTTTATCTATGGTTCTCTGGTTTCTGTTATTGTGATTTTTGAGGTTGGGTAATTCTTCTGTGGTTTGTTTGTTGTTGATAATTTCCTTACCCTTAGCAGAAACAAATTTAATGGGGGTTGATAAAATATTCTTCTTAAGAATGGGAGGTAAACTTGATGATGCACCCAAGCCCAGTTTGCCATTCAATCTGGCATTTAGGCTCTGTTTGGCGCGGCTGTAGCGATCGGAGAAGCAGTGGTGAGAAGCAGTGGTGAAATAATCAGCTGTTTTGCAGAGTGGTGACAAAATCTATGAATCTGTTTGGAAGGGCAGCGTTTTGCAGAGTGGTGACTTAATATTTAATATAATAATCAATAATAATAATATTAATAATATATATAACTTAATATTTAATAACTATATATTTAATAATATATAATTTAATATTTTAAAAAAAAAGGCTGCAGCGCTGCAGCCTTTTGGCTGCAGCGCTGCAGCTGCTGCTGCGATTTTTGAGTCGCGGAACAGGTTCCGCGACTCAAAAATCGCAGCCCACCGCCATTTTGAGCGGTGGCTGATGCCACCGTGGTCCCCCTCCCATCTTGTTTGGCGCGGCGTTTTGAAAAACAGCGGCACCCCACTCCTAAAACGCCGCGCCAAACAGAGCCTGACTGTGCTTGTGATGTCCATCAGCTTAAGGCTTCTTCCATTGAGAGATTTCTCAAGTTGTTTGGCCTCACATAGCTGTGTTTTAAAAGAGATAATTTATTCATTGGCTAGATTTAGTTCATCCTTTAACCTAGTGTTTTTAGAAATCATAGTTTCCTGATTAGCTAATTTTTCACTAAGTGTTTTGATTTCTTTTTCAGAGTTTATTAAATCAATACACATGGTTTTGAATTCAGATTTGAAAGCATCAGAAGTATAGTCAAATGATAAGAGTAACTGATCAGCTTTTGTTTCTGAAGCTTCTTCATTGTCAGATTCTTCTTCTTCTGATTGGCTTCTAGAGGCATCAATGGCCATGAGGCAGACTTCTTTGGTCCTTGCCTCTTCTTCTTCTTCACTGGAGCTGGAGGATGTGGATTCATCTTCAGTTTCACTCCAGGATTCAGCTACAAAACCTTTGTCCTTCTTCTTGTATTTACTGGAGGAAGGTCTTGAACTTTGTTGTCTTCTTGTATCCTTCTCTCTTCTTTTCTCTTTCTTCTGATTCTCTGAATACTCTGAGATGAAGTGTCCAGATTTCCTGCAGCCAAAGCAAACTACCTCTTTAGTAGGAGTTTTATCATACCTTGGCTTATCATCCTGCCTGGATGACTTTCTTCTGAAATCTTTCCTTGTCATTTTATAAAATCTCTTTGCAAAGAGACTCATCAACTCTTCATTAACTATTGAAGCTTCAGATTCTTCAACAACCTTGAATGCCAGGTTGTGTTCCTTCCTTGCTGGTGGAGGTGTTCTCTGCTCAGCTGCTTCTCTGGATTTAATGAGCTGCTCACAAGATTTGAGCTTTCCTAAGAGAGATTCTGTAGAAATCTCATTTAGGTTCCTGGCCTCCATGATTGGACAAATCCTTGAATCACATGAGCTTAGGAAGCACATAAGGATTTTGCCATTCACCTCAGTGAGGGTGATGTCCTTATCCAGGGTCTTCAGCTCATTGATGATTGAGCTCAGCCTGTTGTACAAATCTACAACAGATTCTGCTTCCTCCTTCTTGAAATTCTCATATTGGGATATGAGATTGGATCTTCTGTCCTTCCTTTCATCAGTAGATCCAGCCACCATTTAGTTAAGGGATTCCAAATGGCCTTGGCTGATGTGCACTCAGCCACCTTCTGGAATATGTCATCAGATATTATTTGGGCCAGAATGTTCATGGCTTTAACATCAGTAACTCTGGCTTTCTTCTGGGCTTCAGACCACTCAGGTGGTGGTACTGCTTGAGTGCTTGAGGTTGCTGTAGATGTAGATTGTTGAAGAGGACCTGTCAAAATGGAATTGTAAATATCCTCATCAATAGAGTTCATATATAATTTTATTCTTGACTTCCAGATGGCAAACTTATTTAGATTGCATACTGGAGGTCTGGTGCTTGCATAGTCTTTGTTCTGTGCCATGTTGTGTATATAATCTTAATAGAAATAAAACAATATCAGATCTAACACAGGATCTTTTGGTTCACGGGTTAGCTTGTACAACCAAAAGTACCTTGTTCTGATACCAATTGAAAGTAAGGGTTAGATCTGAAATACTCTAGAGGGGGGAGGGGGGTGAATAGAATATTTAGGGTTTATAAATTTTTTTGCAAATTAACAAATTTGTAACGCCCCGAAACTCAAAAGAGCGACGGGGGACGTTTTGGGCCAGTTTTGGGTTCTGGCAGGAGGCACACGGCCTGGGACACGGGCGTGTCCCAGGGAGTGTCAGGCTTATGTCGACACTCAGCCGGCGAAGTCGATATTTTGCTCTCGACATTGTATCGAGACTGGGCACACGGCCTGGGACACGGGCGTGTCGCAGGGCTTGTCGACCTGTGTCGACACTCAGCCCGCGAAGTCGACACTCTGCGCTCGACGAAGTGTCGAGACATGGCAAACGGCCTGCGACACGGGCATGTCGCAGGGCATGTCGACCCGTGTCGACACTCATCCCGGGGAGTCGATGAATTTTGCTCGACGATATGTCGAGACAAGGCACACGGCCTACGACACGGGCGTGTCCAAGGCCGTGTCGTCAGGTCGACGATCTTCGCTCGACGAAGTGTCGAGTTCCGAGACCGTGTACACGGCCTGGAGCCCAGGCGTGTTGAGGTAGACATGGGCAAGGACACGGGCGTGTCCTAGAACCCGTGCAGTTCTCGGGTTGTTTTCGGGATAAATCGATGGGTCTACATGGCCAGCTACACGACCTGTCAGGTGGAACACGTGCATGTCAGGTCGAACACGGGCGTGTTCGATGCCCGTGTGTTGTTCCAGGCGCGTCGATTTTGATGGCAAATGAGGCACACGGCCCTGGACATGGGCGTGTGCCAGGCCGTGTTCGGTCCAGATTGGACATTTCAGTCTCGAATCAAAGCCGTTCGTTTCTTTAATTGGTGATCCAATGGCTGGGGGTTGTTCCTGATGGGATATACCCGGGACTAGGCCTTAGAAACACTCACTTTTTCATGAGTGGTTATCTTTCTAAAGCTTAGAGAGAGAGGAGAGCCAAGGAAGGAAGAAGGAGCTAGATCCGGCCATTGAAGGAGCTTCGAAGCTCCAAATCGCGAGCCGACTTCGGATCCACAGAGAGGAAGAGAGTGCGGTGCTTCTCATCCGCTTACTTTTCCATGGCGCTAAAGAGAAGCGCTAGGGTAACGATTCTCTTCTTGAGCATGTGTAGCTCTCCTTCTTGGCATAGGAAGCCCGCTCTCGCGAGTTTGCGGTGAGTTGGAGGCGTTCCTTCGGGTAGATATGTAAAGTCCCCGTTGTTTAGAGTCCGTAAGCGAGAACGGACATAGGCATGATGTGTGAAGCCTACCCGGACATGTTGGTCTGGATCGGTGATGTTGTATTGCATAAATGCCGGAGAAGACTCCGCACGATTAGTTGCTTTTCGGGTTTTCTACGAGGTAGATTGCAACAGGAAACCTTGGGGATTAACCCAAAGGTGCACCCGGAAAACTGGGCGGATGCGTGGTCTTGCCAACTTGTGGGCCTAGGAGCCAACTTGTACATAACCGGGTTATGTAATATTGTACGTTCGATTCACGGGCTTCGGGGAAACTTAACTCGTGCCGATGATATTTAAGTGTTGTGGCAAGTGAGCAGCAGGTTGAGTGGGAACCGTTCCTGCTTTATGCCGAGGGCATAGAGGTCGGGTCTTGATGTCGATGAGATTAAAGTGTCGTGACATAGGCTGTTGATGACATTAAAGTGTCGTAACATCTGCCTAAAAGACCAATTTGCTCACGAGATATTGCCGTCCTGGAGATGGTGGTGAGTTAGCGGCTTAGACTGCGATCACCGAGAATGTGCTCTGAGAGCACGGGGCGTGTGGCCATGCGTGCCAACGCCTGTGATGTAATGAATTATTATATTGCTCGCTTATGCTAATGAAATGTAGGGAAGGAGTATCGCCGTCCCGAGTTGGGGGCGGGATCGTTATAATTTGGTCAGCATTGCTGACCGTTGCCTTTGTTTGCCACCGTGCGGTGGTTTTGTTGCTTGCAGGTGTTGCTGGACCAAGCGGTCAATAGCGGGCTAAAGCCCAAATTACGAAGCCGGCCCTCGAAGGCATAAATGGAGTGTTTACTGCTTTTACTCATGTATGACCGGCTTGCGTGCCGTGGTTTGTAAATCATGTTATGTTGAAGTAAACCATTTTGTAAAGCCTTAAGGCTTGTACTCGTATATGTACGACATTCCTATTTGGTTTTAGTGGACATTCATGATTTTGTGCTGGGTTCTTTATTGCAACTTGTATAAATTGCTTCCGCTAGAATGCTCTGTGTAGGACGTTATGATTGGTTGGATGGTTTCCATGAGTAACCACCCGGTCTGTCTGTGGCATACGGCGTCGGGCCCCGACCGAACCTACTGTTATATGCTATGCGACGGATAGGGGGTGTTACAATTTGGTATTAGACTACTGGTTTTGGTCGGACTTAAGATGACTTCGTGAGCGAATTCGTTTTATGGGGTGGTGAGCACATTGTGTGCGTCATCGTTATAACAGTAAAAGAACCCATAAATGTCCACTTAGGAATGAAAATACACGTGTTTGAGGAACCTGTGTGTTCCTATAATTGCTGTTTGCAATTTTATTTGGTCGCTTAACGGTGTTTTGTACCACTATAGGTGACCAAAAGTGGTGTTGGGCCGTCGGAACGTCGAGTTTCTGAGGCTAGCAGTGCACCAGATGTTGCTCCTACAACACCTCTATCGGCTGAGAGCATACGATTGGTGGTCGAAGCAGTGTTGGCCGTGATAAATGCGCAGCCTTCAAGGCAAACGCAGCAGCCCGCTCCTACGATGCAGCAGGAACCTCTTCCAGAGGTTGAGCCGAGGAGAGTGGAACAGGTGGTAGTGGAGCCGGTGGTGCCAAGGATGGAAACCGAGAGACAACTCAAGCATGTCATGAGCTTTAGTCCTCCGGTGTTCTCGGGGTTGGGAACCCCATCTCAAGCTGAAGACTGGCTCTCCAGGGTGAAGAGAGTCATGATAGCAACGGAGACGGAGGAGTGGCAAATGACCACCATCGATACGTTCCTTCTGGACGGTGAAGCGAGAATGTGGTGGGAAGGTTTGGAGCTGCACCTATTGAGAGGTAGACAACTTGTTGATGTCTCGATGGAGGAGTTCTCGAGATTGTTCTGGGCTAGATACCTCCCTTCAGCGCAGAGGATAGCGTCGGAGAATGAGTTCCTGAAGCTGGTACAAGGAGACAGTACCGTGGATGAATATCTCCACGAGTTTACCCGTTTGAGTCGATATGCTAGCTCCACCATTGCGGATGAGGAGAGCAAGACGAATCGATTCTACGAAGGCTTGAGAGATGAGTTGAGATTACTACTCTCGGGGCCGATGATGCAGGGTTTCTTGACCTTGGTCAACACGGCCCGGTCCTTGGAGAAGGACATGAAGAATGTGCAGTCAAAGAAAAGCTTGGGCGGGAAGAGGTCGGAGTTCAGAGGGCCGAACACCTCAAAATCTGTGTTCCGAAAATGGAACAAGAAAGCTAAGACTTTGGGTCTAGCCCTCTCTGCTGGTGCTTCTGGGGCGACTACGGGTCGGACCCCGGGCGCATGTTATAACTGCGGGATGTTGGGCCATTATGACCGTGAGTGCTGGAGCGGACGTCCCAAGTCCGAAAGGAAGCCGGGAGCTACTTACGAAGAGAAGGGCAAGGCGATGGAGTCGACCGCGTCCCACTATGCTCCAGCCCAACCAAGGGTGTATAATCTTGGCCAACAGGAGGCCATCAAACAGGCTGATGTGGTGACAGGTACGATTTAATTTATAGCAAGTCAATTTCTTTAAATACTTGTTATGCACATGCTACCTTACCACTGCTTGTTTAGGATTTGTTTTGATTTGTGAAAATCCGGCAAGTGCACTCTTCGATACGGGAGCTTCACACTCCTTCTTGTCTGAGGGATTTATATCACGCATCGGAGTCCCTTCTTCGATGGCGAAGGATAAGTTGGATGTGTTGTTGCCCAATGGGTGTTCGATGCGCGCGGATAGGATCTGCGATGTTAGGATTCGTATTGGGAATCAGGAGTTCGATCTGCATGCGTCGTTACTTCCGTTGGTGGAGTTCGACACTATATTTGGCATGGACTGGCTCTCGGAGCAGCAGGCCTATATTGACTGCGGTCGCAAGGAAGTCAAGCTGGGAGCAAGTCGTGAAACGAATTTTACGGGCTTAAAGGGGTCGAGCAAGACGTTGATGTCTGCTCTTCAGGTGGTGAAGGCGGTTCGTGCCGGTGCAGAACTGTTCTTTACACTAGTGGAGGTTGCAAAGCCGAAGCCCGCGTTGGATTGTATTTCTATAGTATCAGAATACCCTGATGTGTTCCCTGCCGATCTTCCTGGATCCCCGCCTCAGCGGGAGATAGATTTTACGATTGAGCTAGTGCCAGGTGCAAAGACTGTGTCACGATCTCCTTATCGGCTAGCGCCTAAGGAAATGACGGAGCAAAAAGTTCAACTGCAAGAGTTGTTGGAGCAAGGGTATGTGCGCCCGAGTTCTTCGCCTTGGAGCGCACCGGTCCTCTTTGTTAAGAAGAAGGACGGAAGCTTGAGGCTATGTATTGATTACCGGGAGCTCAACAAGTTGACGGAGAAGAACAAGTACCCGATCCCCCGGATTGATGATCTTTTTTATCAGTTGGTCGGGTCGACGGTGTACTCGAAGTTGGATCTCAAGGCTGGGTACTATCAGCTGTGAATAAGGGAGAGTGATATCCCGAAGACAGCGTTTAGTACGAGATACGGGCATTATGAGTTTACGGTCATGCCGTTTGGGCTGACTAATGCACCGTCAGTGTTCATGGATTTGATGAACAGAACTTTCAGGGAGTACTTGGACAATTTTGTGATCGTCTTCATCGACGATATTTTGGTGTACTCGCAAAGTGAGGAAGATCACTTCAATCATCTTCATTTGGTTTTGGAGATGCTAAGGAGGAATCAGTTGTATGCCAAGTTCTCGAAATGCGAGTTTTGGCTATCCTCAGTGGCGTTCCTTGGTCATATAGTGAGTGGAGAGGGTATTGCTGTGGATCCGGCGAAGATTGTTGCGATACGGGTGTGGCCTGAGCTTGCTATGGTAGCGGAAGTCCGGAGATTTCTGGGGCTTGCCGGCTATTATAGGCGCTTCATAGAGAACTTCTCGCGGATAGCGTTACCTCTCACTACTTTGACGAGGAAGGAGCAGAAGTTCGTTTGGACGCCGGAGTGCGTGCGAGCTTTTGAGGAGTTGAAGTATCAGTTGACCACGGTGCCTGTGCTGAGTTCTCCATGTGGGACCGAAGGCTATGAGATTTACAGTGATGCTTCGGGCAGCGGCTTGGGTTGCGTGCTACTGCAACACGAATGTATAATAGCTTATGGCTTGAGACAACTAAAAGTGCATGAAAGGAACTATCCGGTCCATGACTTGGAGTTAGCGGCCGTGATTTTTGCCTTAAAGCTATAGAGACACTATTTGTACGGTGTGAAGATTGATATCTACAGCGATCACAAGAGCCTGAAGTATCTGATTGATCAGAAGGATCTGAATATGCGGCAGCGTAGATGGATGGAGTTCTTGGGAGATTATACATTCAATATCCACTACGTGCCTGGTAAAGGGAATGCAGTTGCGGACGCGTTGAGTCATCGAGCCCCAGCTCAAGCCAATTGGCTATCGGTGCATGATGAGCGGTTGGTGCGGGAGTTGGAGGCGTTGGAGATTGTTTGTGTGGATAGGCAATCAAGTGCTGAAGCAGTTCTGAATTGGACTGAAGTCCAATATGACCTGGCTGATCAGATTCGACAGGATTTGGATATGGATGTCCATATGAAGCAGTTCGTGGTAGAGGCTCTGGATGGGTCAAATTCCCAATTCGTTGTGGAGGACGGATTGCTTTGGAAAGACGGTCGTCTGTGCGTCCCAAGTGTGGGTAATTTGCAGGTGGAATTGTTGTACGAGGCGCACCATACCAAGTACTCAATTCACCCGGGGAGCACGAAGATGTACCGTGATGTGAAGAAACTATTTTGGTGGTCGGGTTTGAAGAAAGATGTGGTGCTCTACGTGGCGAAGTGCCAAACTTGTGCCTTGGTGAAGGTGGAATGCCAAAAGCCGGGAGGATTTCTTAAGTCCTTGCCTATTCCGGAGTGGAAATTCGATGACATCTCTATGGAATTTGTGCACGGTTTGCCAAGGTCGCAAAAGGGGAACGACGCCATTTGGGTGGTCGTGGATCGATTAACGAAGGTGTCGCATTTCATTTCGCATAGGAAGGATGATCCGGTGGAGAAGTTGGCAAAACTGTATGTGGATAACATAGTACGGCTTCACAGTGTGCCCCGCAGCATCGTGAGTGACCGAGATGGGCGGTTCACGTCCAATGATTGGAGGCTTGTGCAGAAAATGTTGGGAACAAAGCTAAAATTCAGCATAACCATCCATCCGCAAACGGATGGGCAGACCGAGAGGGTCAATAGAACCATGGAAGACATGCTCCGCATGTGTGTCTTGGACTTTGGAAAGCAATGGGAAGACCACCTTTATTTGGTGGAGTTCGCATACAATAATAGCTACCAGGCGAGTATTCAAATGGCGCCCTTCGAGACTCTACTTTCTAACAAAAATGTCGCACGCCATTGTCTTGGTTAGAAACGGGTGAGTCAAAGTTGTATAAGCGATTGGAAGTGGAGGATGCTACTTCTTTGGTGAGAACCATTCGGGAGAGGTTGCTTATCGCTCAGGACCGGCAAGCGAAGTACTATAATGCCAAGCACAGGAACGTGGAGTTCGCTATGGGCGACTATGTGTACTTAAAGATCAAGCCGTTCAAGGGTGTCTCACGGGTGCGGCGATTGAAAAACCTAAGCCCGAGGTACCTTGGGCCGTTTGAGGTTCTGGAGCGATTTGGTGAAGCGGCCTATCGTTTGAAGCTTTCAATGGAGCTTAGTGGTTTACATGATGTATTCCATATTTCGGTGCTTCAGAAGGCGGTGCAAGAGCCTACGCAAGTGATCGCGGTTGATCAAGTGCCGGTGGATAGTGGGCTGACGACAAAAGTCAAGCCCGTGCGGATTGAGGATTCGGAGGTCAAGTGGATAAGCAATAAATAGATCAGGATGGTCAAGGTCCGATGGGACAATTGCGGTCGTGAGGAGCTCTCTTGGGAGCGAGAGCAGACTATGCTTGGGAGTACCCGGAGTTGTTTTGCTCAGGTACCGTTTAAGTTTTATGCTTTGTTTATAGTCCGTAGCGTGAGGAGCTCTCTTGGGAGCGAGGGCTGACCGTTGCTTTGTTTGCCACCGTTACGGTGGATTGTTCTGTAACGCCCCGAAACTCAAAGAGCGACGGGGGACGTTTTGGGCCAGTTTTGGGTTCTAGCAGGAGGCACACGGCCTGGGACACGGGCGTGTCCCAGGGCATGTCAGGCTTGTGTCAACACTCAGCCGGCGAAGTCGACATTTTACTCTCGACATTGTGTCGAGACTGGGTACACGGCCTGCGACACGGGCGTGTCGCAGGGCATGTCGACCCGTGTCGACACTCAGCCCGCGAAGTCGACACTCTGCGCTCGACGAGGTGTCGAGACATGACACACGGCTTGCGACACGGGCGTGTCGCAGGGCGTGTCGACCCGTGTCGACACTCGTCCCGGGGAGTCGACGAATTTTGCTCGATGATGTGTCGATACAAGGCACACGGCCTAGGACACGGGCGTGTCCAAGGCCATGTCGTCAGGTCGACGATCTTCGCTCGATGAAGTGTCGAGTGCCGAGACCGTATACACGGCCTGGAGCCCAGGCGTGTTGAGGTAGATACGGGCAAGGACACGGGCGTGTCCTAGAACCCGTGCAGTTCTTGGGTTATTTTCAGGATAAATCAATGGGGCTACACGGCCGGCCACACGGCCGTGTCAGGTGGAACACGGGCGTGTCAGGTCGAACACGGGCGTGTTCGATGCCCGTGTGTTATTCCAGGCGCGTCGATTTTGACGGCGAATGAGGCACACGGCCCTAGACACGGGCGTGTGCCAGGCCGTGTTCGGTCCAGATTGGACATTTCAGTCCCGAATCAAAGCCGTTCGTTTCTTTAATTGGTGATCCAATGGCTAGGGGTTGTTCCTGATGGGATATACCCGGGATTGGGCCTTAGAAACCCTCACTATTTCATGAGTGGTTATCTTTCTAAAGATTAGAGAGAGAGGAGAGCCAAAGAAGGAAGAAGGAGCTAGATCCGGCCATTGGAGGAGCTTCAAAGCTCCAAATCGCGAGCCGACTTCAGATCCACGAAGGCGAAGAGAGTGCGGTGCTTTTCATCTGCTTACTTTTCCATGGCGCCAAAGAGAAGCGCTAGGGTAACGATTCTCTTCTTGAGCATGTGTAGCTCTCCTTCTTTGCAAAGGAAGCCCGCTCTCGCGAGTTTGCGGTGAGTTGGAGGCGTTCCTTCGGGTAGATATGTAAAGTCCCCGTTGTTTATAGTCCATAAGCGAGAACGGACATATGCATGATGTGTGAAGCCTACCCGGACATGTTGGTCTGGATCGGTGATGTTGCATTGCATAAATGCCGGAGAAGACTCCGCGCGATTGGTTGCTTTTCGGGTTTTCTACGAGGTAGATTGCAACAGGGAACCTTGGGGATTAACCCAAAGGTGCACCCGAAAAACTGGGAGGATGTGTGGCCTTGCCAACTTGCGGGCCTAGGAGCCAACTTATACATAACCGGGTTATGTAATATTGTACGTTCAATTCACGGGCTTCGGGGAAACTTAACTCGTGCTGATGATATTTAAGTGTCGTGGCAAGTGAGCAGCGGGTTGAGTGGGAACCGTTCCTGCTTTATGCCGAGGGCATAGAGGTCGGGTCTTGATGTCGATGACATTAAAGTGTCGTGACATAGGCTGTTGATGACATTAAAGTGTCGTAACATCTGCCTAAAAGACCAATTTGCTCATGAGATATTGCCGTCCTGGAGATGGTGGTGAGTTAGCGGCTTAGACTGCGATCACCAAGAATGTGCCCTGAGAGCACGGGGCGTGTGGCCATGCGTGCCAACGCCTGTGATGCAATGAATTGTTATATTGCTCGCTTATGCTAATGAAATGCAGGTAAGGAGCTTCTCCGCCCCGAGTTGGGGGCAGGATCGTTATAATTTGGTCAGCATTGCTGACCGTTGCCTTTGTTTGCCACCGTGCGGTGGTTTTGTTGCTTGTAGGTGCTGCTGGACCAAGCGGTCAATAGCGGGCTAAAGCCCAAATTGCGAAGCCGGCCCTCGAATGCCTAAATGGAGTGTTTACTGCTTTTACTCATGTATGACCGACCTGCGTGCGTGGTTTGTAAATCATGTTATGTTGAAGTAAACCATTTTATAAAGCCTTAAGGCTTGTACTCGTATATGTACGACATTCCTATTTGGTTTTAGTGGACATTCATGCTTTTGTGCTGGGTTCTTTATTGCAACTTGTATAAATTGCTTCCGCTAGAATGCTCTGTGTAGGACGTTATGATTGGTCGATGGTTTCCATGAGTAACCACCCGGTCTGTCTGTGGCATATGGCTTCGGGCCCCGGCCGGACCTACTGCTATATGCTATGCGACGGATAGGGGGTGTTACAAATTAGTCCTAAGATAATTCAATCTATCACTGGTGCTGTAGAAATTAAATTAAATACCACAAACACAACAAACCTAAGCCACACAGGCACAACAAGAACAAAAGAAAAAGTGCAACCAGTCAACACAAGAATTTTATAGTGGTTCCCCAACCTGGGTACATACACTCTTCTACCACCCTGGTAGGAATCTACTCAGGTTTTTGATCAGGTGGCTGCCACCAATGAGCTTTTGATCAGGTACTTAAAAACCAATCCTCAAGTCTTTTGGTCAGGTGACTTGCAACCAAGAATAACTTTTGAAGGGAGTTAAGAACCCTTTATACAGTGGGGGATGAGAGAGTGATTATGTCTTCTCTTTCTCAAATATAATTAAGAAGACTTTAGTGGATCTTGATTTTGACAAAGCTCCCCCTGAGATATAGATTTGTTCTGGAAGGATGGAGCTTTGCTTTAGGGTGAGTAGGCCTTCAATGTTTCATCCTTATCCAGCAGGTATCCTGGTGGTTCTTTACTGATATAGTAATTGTTGTCCTTTGAAGAATCCTGGGATGAAGACAGAAGAAGACTCTTGATTTAAATGGTTCTTCTTCTTCTTCTTCTTTAGCTTGTTATTATTTCTCTGGTCAAGGGATAGGGCTTCTTGTTCTCTGTTACTGTATGATTGCTGTTACTCTATTGTGCTCTACATATTCTCCTGAGAAGAAGGAAGAAAACCCTTATTGCTGTCTTGTGTGTGCTTCTCTGAGAAGGAAGAGAAAGAAAATCCTTTTTATATTTCCTGTGAAATCTTTATTCTGAATTTTGAATTTCTTCCTTCATTTAATGCTGACGGCCTGGAGAATATTTGCATTGATTGATTTCCACAACTGTCCCATTGAAAATCGGCAAGCAATAATCCTGATGAAGACCATAATCAATGCTTACTTCTAACGGTAATATTCAGATAATATTTAGCATTGATTATACATGAATTACTGCAATAAAATAAGGACATAGGGAGGAAAATTTCCAAGTCTGGAACTTCACAGAAATCGTTGAGCAGAGAATAAAATTCGTTGACCTGGATCCAGAGTTCGTCGAGCTGAGAAGTTAAGTTCGTTGACCAGATAATATTTGTTCGTCGAGCTGATATCTAAGATCGTCGACCTGAGTTCGACGAACGTCGAACTCATTTTCCGAGTCTTTGAAATTTCTCTAAGCCTTGAGTCTTTTGTAGTCTATTGATGGCTGGTCCAAGCAGTGCTGATTCTAAGGATATGGCCTAGACTCTAGGACACAACCATGACCCTGGCTATACATGTTGGGTCAAACATCCTAGTTTAGTGAACCTAGCCCTAATCCAACTAGGGAACCAACAAAGAATTTGATAGATGTTTACCCTTTACAATACAACAAATTTGATAGTCTTATTATTTCATGATTATATAGAATTGAGTTAATGAATGAGTATTTTCATGTAATTGCTCATAAGCTTTCGGCTTTTTATCATCTTTAATACTTCAATGTTTATTTATCCAAGTAGTCATAGTTAGGTTATTTTAGATTAGAAATCAATTTTAATTATAGGTATGATAATAGAGCGAGGGTGAGTACGAGTATTTGAAATGGCCCTGTGGAATATGACACGAGATGTAGATTTCTCTTATACTATGATTGATAGGTGCACTTGCCTGAAAGTTAATTCAATCTAGCTTATGCCCATCTACATAGTTTATACTAGTGTGTAGAATAAATCCACATTAAGTTATTACTTGTTAGCAAAATAATTCACCATCCATCCACTAGGAGACAAACTCGCTCCACCTGTATGGGCGACCTATTCCTTCAGTCCGCCAGGTCGCCCAGTCAGCAACCAACCCTCCTACCTGCTAGCAGTTCGCCGACTCGGTTCAGTCTGCCCAAGGAGGGTGGACGACATCAGGACCATCAACCCGCACGGCCACTAGCGATTTGCTCCACCTGTCCCACATCAGTGGGCGGACTCGGTATCAGTCTGCCTGAGGAAGGACTTGGTAGCATGACCGACAACTCTTCACCAGACCGCGCAACACAATGCGGACTCAACTCCAGGCCGCCAAATGGTGGAGAGCTTACTCCTCCCAAAGGCGACCTGCTCCTTCTATTTGGCAGAAGGCGGCATACGTCTCCATCCAGCAGTAGAGGCGGACTCAACCCGTCCTCCGCAAGCTAGGCGGACTCATTGCACAGTCTGCTAAGAGCACTCCAGCTTTCTAGCATCAGCCACTTCCTAGCAGTAGGTGAACTATAGCTCAGCCCGCATAGCTTGGTGCGGGCTCGATTAGTGCAGTAGAGGCAGACTCATCCTAGTCCGCCAACAGCAGACCAGTCCACGACAAGTTCCTATCCGCACATGGCGCAGACTCGATGGATTCCCTTGTCTACTCACACATCTCACGGATGTACTGGGGGTAACGTTACCAAGACCGTTACCTCCTCAGGCCTATAAATAGACTCCCATACCTCTCATTTGGGGGGACACATGACAGTCAAGGACCAGCCAGCACAACAGTCCCTGCGGACACAATTTTCCTGTATGTGAGGTTAAGTCTCCCTAGACATCTTCTCGGCTTAATCGCGTAGACCGTACCGCCTTGTTCTGCGACCTGCGAGATCAAATAGTCCGCACGGTCTGCCGACCTCTTTGCTCAGTCCGCGTGTCCTCTGGCATCTTCTTTCCTCTAGCCGCCAGCTTCCCCTTATACCCTTTTTTTTCTTATGTAAAGGACTCAACACAAGCTGTAACATTGAATTATAATCAAAGAAAAGCCTGTTGCAAGAGTGGCTTTTAAGCCGCAGCGGGCAAAGTCTGCTGTTGCTATTGCAAGCGCCCCCTCTTCTCATCTTCTCCGATCCACTCTCGGCATCAACCTGCAAACCTAACCATCAAAGTAACTGTCTGCTTTACAGTTCCTCATCAACCTCCCATTGTCCCGCATATCAGATCAAGTGTGCTCTACTCTAGAGCGTGCAGAGACATTTCAAGCATTCTTATCAATCTCTCCTCTATCCCCGCAACCTTTTTCTCCACCTCGCTTGTGAGACCGAACACATGTTAGCTGTTGGTGTGTCGTTCTATTTTCGTGCAACAACAACAATGGAGGATATGCTCCGTATGTGCGCCTTGGATTTCCGGAAGTGGTGGGAGGACCATCATTATATGATCGAGTTCGCCTATAATAATAGCTATCAAGCTAGCATTTAGATGGTGCCCTTAGAAGCTTTATACTGTAGGAAGTGTCGTACTCCTTTAGCTTGTGCTGAAATAGGCGATTTGAAGTTATATAAGCGTAAAGAGGTCGAAGATGAAAATTCGACGATACGTACAATACGCGAGCGGCTAATCATGGACCAAGATAGGCAAGCGAAGTACTACAACGCCAAGCACCAAAACGTGGAGTTTGCGATGGGCGATTGGGTATATCTGAAGATAAAGACATTCAAAGACGTGTCCAGGATTCAGCGCTTGAAAACGTTGAGTCTGAGGTATCTTGGTCCTTTTGAAGTTATTGATCGGATTGGAGAAGTTGCCTATTGATTAGCTATTTCAGCGAAGCTAAGTGGTTTGCAATATGTGTTTCACATATCGGTGCTACAGAAAGCTTTGAAAGAGCCTATGCAAGTGGTCACTGATGATCGGATACCAGTTGATAGTGGGCTGATGACGAAGGATAGACCCATTCGAATCGAGGATACAGAGATCAGACAATAATGAAACAAAACAATCAGGATGGTCAAAGTCCGCGAGGATAATTGTGGCAGTGAAGAACTAACATGAGAGCGTGAGCAAACCATGCAAGAGGAATTTCCCAAGTTGTTTTTGTAAATTAATGTTGTAAGCTAATGTACTGATTTCCTTTTGATAAATAAAATTTCGGGATGAAATTTCTTAAAGGAGGGGAGAATTGTAATGCCTCAAAAATCCTGAAAAAGGAAGGATTGGAAGTTAACGCGTGACAGTAGGGTTAACACGCCGCCAACTATTGAATTAATTCATATGGCGTCTCCGGTATCTACCTTGCGGCGGTAGAAAGGTACCGTGCCATATTATCACTCAATGCACTCGACTCACTCAACGCTTTCGACGAATCATTGAGAGGCTAATGTACTGATTTCCTTTCGATAAATAAAATTTCAGGATGAAATTTCTTAAAGGTGGGGAGAATTGTAATGCCTCAAAAATCCTGAAAAAGGAAGGATTGGAAGTTAACGCGCGACGGTAGAGTTAACGCGATGTCATCTATTGAATTAATTCATATGGCGTCTCGGGTATCTATCTTGCGGCGGTAGAAAGGTACCACGTCATATTATCACTCAACGCACTCGACTCACTCAACACTTTCGACGAATCATTGAGAGGCCTACCGCGCGGCTGTAGAAAGTTAACGCATGGTGATATCACTCAACGCAATCGACACACTCAAGGCTTTCGACGAAGTGTTGAGTGACTAACGCGCGATGGTAGTTGGCTAACGTGCGACGATAGCTCGAGGAAAAGTACCGCTTGGCGGTAGTAACTTAATGCATGGCAGTCAATGGCCATGTTGAAGTCAGACGGAGGCTGCTTTGGGCTACAGAGCGATGTCCATTGGGCTAAGCGGCGACCGCCTTAGATACCACGCGGTGGTAGTAGATACAAAACGACGGTAGCTTGCTTTTAAGTGTTGGACTTGAGATTGCATTCTCATTTTCCTCACTTAAACTTTCTTTCTTAGTTCTTGAGTTTCTTGAGGGAAGAGGAAGAAGAAAGTCCAGGAGGCTAAGGGGAGAAGCGATCCAAGGTGTACTTGTGATCGGAATTACAAGTCGACGCTAGATTTACGGAGAGGAAGTTGTGACGCTCAGTTCCATCCGGATCAAAGAACAAGGACATGGCTACTAAGCGATCGATAAGGGTAATGACTTTTTCCAAGGACAAGTGAAGTCCTCAATTTGCATACGTGCATGAAACCCCTCACCAAAAGCTGAAGAAAAAAGGTAGTTTCCAGCGGGTAGATCGTTGTGATCCATGATAGAACTTGAATATAGATATAGAATCGAAGTACGAAATATGCATGCTGTGTGAAGCCCTTCTAGACAGGTTGGTCTGGATTGGTGAAGAATTGTATTGTGTGTCAGAGAAGACTTTGTGGAGAAAAAGTGTGGATAAACATGTAGAATCCGGGTCTGGGGGTGTGTAGGATGCTGCAGTGATAGTACTGGAGATGATCTCCAAGAAAATTCCAAAAGATGGGGGAAGAAGTGATTTCTGTCCCTACCGTGCGACAGTAGTGCTACCGCTGGTGATAGCTTCCAGGGAGCTATATTTGTAAGTGGTCTGTCTCTGGGATACCTGAGGTCCTTTACTTAATATCTGTGTATGATATGTGCGCGAGGACTTAAAAGTTCTTCGGTCTATTAACGATTACTTAAAAAGTTCTGCTTGGGCAAGGGGGACGCCGACCCGCTTGGTGGCTTGAGGGCCTGACGATTTGATCAATAGGATTTGGCTAACATGTACCCACCTTATGACGATCGACTTTGAGTGAGTCGCTGGATTGAATCTGAAAGTAGAACTCCTTTGACTTTGTCGACTCATAGGAAGAAAAGATAAATGCTCATGTCTGACCATCAAGTCTAGGACTGTGGATGGTGGTGGTACCCGGGAGATCCGGTACACCGAGAATGTGCCCTGAGTGGACGGGGCATGTGGCCGATCGACCCTGTGTCTGTGGCGAATGGTGCTTAAGTTACACGTTCCTATTGCCATATATATATATATGATGCAGCTTGTAGGGAAGGAGAACCGCCGCCCTGAGTGAGGGGTGGGGTTGTTATAAATTGGTCGCCGTTGCTTTGTTTCACATTTTAGTGGGTCTTGCTATGCAGATGCTGCAGAGCCAAGTGGGAAGTAGTAGGCTGAAGTCCCTTATACTACAATTGGCTGGCCCTCGAAAGCCTAAAGACAAACGTTTACTATTTCTCACTTGTGGCCGACATGTGCACCGATGTATGAAAATACTTTTTGTAAAAGGAAACAGTTATAAGGCCTTAAGGCCAGAACATTTTGTGTATTTGTTTATCATTCCTTTATGTATAGTGGACATTTCTGGTATATGGGTTCTACAAGTTAAAATGCTTCTGTTAGAATGCACTCTGTGTTAGGATGCGTATGCGATAACTTGGTTTCAATGAGTAACTCCGCATCCTGTCTGTGGAATATGGCGTGGAACCCCGACCAGACCCTCAGTTATATTGGATAAGACGGATGAAGGTGTTACAATTCGGTATTAGTTTCTGGTGTTAGTCTTTCTTATTCGAATTCTTGGTCGAATTCTTTTAAGGGGTGGTGAGCACGTATATGTACGTTACCGTTATAATGTGAATGAACTCATGATTGTCCACTTAGGAATGAAAATACACACGTTGAAGGAACTTGCGTGTTCCTATAATTGCTTTTGGCAATATTGTGCATTGCTTAATTATGTGTTTCAAGATTATAGGCAACTAGAAGTGGCGTGGGGCAGCAGGTGTAACGCCCTCATCCATCATATAACATATGACAGAAGGTCCGTCGGGGGCCCGACGCCATATACCACGGACAGGTAAGGAGACTAGAAGTTGTATGTCAAACCCAAGTTCAAGAGAAACTCGTCCTATCATAGAGCATTCTAGCGGAAACATTTTAATTTGAGAACCATACATATAGAGAACGTCCACTACAACAAAGGAATTACATAACATACATATATATTACATCACATGTTTCGATCGTAGCCTTCTTACAACTATTTCATAAATAACAAGTGGTTTCGTACATCGGCACGCAGGTCGGCCACACATGAAAACAGTAGGTATTCGCTTTTGGGCCTTCGAGGGCTAGCCAACTACAGCAAATGAGCTTCAGCCTGCTGCTTTCACTCGGCTCTCCAGCACCTGCACAAAAGAGCCCACCAAAACATGGTAAACAAAGCAACAATCAATATTTTGCTGACCTGTTTATAACGATCCCACCCCTTACTCGGGGCAGCCTTTCTCCATCCCTGCAAACAAGTTATAGCATATATATATATATATATATATATATATATATATATATATATATATATATATATATATATATATATATATATATATATATATATATATATATATATATATATATATGTGGCAACAATAAAGTGCATTTAAGCACCATTCACCACAGATGTTGGCCCAACGACCACACACCCTGTGCACTCAAGGCAAATTTTTGGTGTACCAGACTTCCCCGTGTAACACCATCGTTCAGAGGTCCATCACTTAACTGTAACTTTGTCATTCAGAGGTACTTAACTTGATGACTACGCCGTTCAGAGGTACTTAACTTGATGACCGGCTACCTATTCAGAGGTACTTAACTTGACGACCCGGTCATTCAAAGGTACTTAACTTGATGGCACAGTAATTGGCCTCCACGACACTCATCATAAGCCACACGGCTCTTTACCATTTCAGGCTGGTACCCACCATCCCTGTGCAGTTTAGGCACACAACTTTACATACAGTGACCCCTAGGTCTCTTCAAGACAGGTTATACAAAATTCTAGCTCACGAGGAGCTATCGCCCGACGATACTCACTATCGCCCGACGATATCAACAGTTCTCCAGACTGTGATATTTTTTGGTTGTTTTCCTAAATATGCTTCCAGTACTTTGATGCAGCATCCTGCATACCCATAGACCCCGAATTTCACACGCACTTCACACGCATATCCACGGAGTCTTCTCCATCATGAAAATTAAACATCACCAATCCAGACCAACTTGTCCATATGGGCTTCTTACAGCATGCCTATTCTGTACTCTACATTTCCGTATCTAAATGCAGGAATATATGGGGATCAAACCGATCTACCCATTGGAATCCACCCTTTTTCCACCTTTTGGTGAGGGGATCCATGCAAATATGCATATTAAGGACTTCATTTGTCCAGGAGAAATTCATTACCCTTGAAGTTCTCTTCGGAGCCATGGCGAAGCTTTTCTGTGTGGATGGAACGAAGCACGTCACTCTCCTCTTCTCGATCCTCAGATCTTTCCTCCGACCACAAGATCTCCTTCAACGAACTCATAAAGCTCAGCACTTCCTTAGCTTCTTCTTCCTTTTCACTCAAGGAAAATCAAGAAATGAAGAGAGAGAGAGAGAGAGAGAGAGGGAGAAAGAGAGTGAAACCTCCTTCCTATTCTTCTCTGGTTAAGTGGATTCGGGAATAATCCTAACCACATGATCTCTCATTCAAAACAAAGCAAAGGGCAGGATTTGAGTTGACTGGTCAACTTTGGCGCTATCGCCTGGCGATATCGACTGTCTCCACTCGACGATATCGACTTCACTACTTTGACCGCTTTGACATAAGTCAACCACCGCTTATTGGCCGCTTAACAGCCAAGCCGACACGTGTCTCACGCCATGAGACACTATCGCCCGTCGATATCCACTGTCGCCCGCGATATCAAGCCACTAGACGCTTTCAGGCATTTGGTGCGTCGAGAGCATCGAGTGCGTCGAGTGACGTCTCAATGCTTACCGCTATTGCCATATGGCGATACCGAATGTCACCACTCGGCGATATCATTTTGACGATTCGTCGAATGCGTTTTGTCGACCGGCAGTATGTTCGTCGAACCGAAAAGATTTCACATAACAGGCCATAATCGTCGAGCTCTGCTCGATGGTCAACCTTTTCGTCGATCTCCGCCCGACGATATTCGTCGAGCTCCGCCCGACGATATTAGTCGAGCTCCGCCCGACGATTTTCGTCGAGCCTAGGTCGACGTTTAACCTGTGCTCGCCAACACCTTTTGGGGTGTTAGAATTTTCCCCTCCTTACAGAAATTTCATACCGAAATTTGCATACAACACCCAGAACACAGTAACAAATATGTTACAACATCCATTTTCTTCAACAGAAAAAATGTTACAATAGTTTTAGATAAACAACTCGGGAAACTCAGCACGTATGATATGCTCCCACTCCCATGTTAGCTCTTCACGACCACAGTTATCCCATCAGACCTTGACCATCCCGATTATCTTGTTCCACAGCTGCTTAACAGCCGTATCCTCGATCTGAATGGGCCTAACCTTCGTCGTTAGCCCAAATTCGACCGGTATGTGATCATTTGCAATTACTTGATCTGGCTCTTTTACGGCTTTTTGAAGCACTGATATGTGGAACACATCATGCAATCCACTCAACTTTGCCGAAAGAGCTAGCCGATAGGCAGCTTCTCCAACTTATTCCACCACTTCAAACGGGCTAAGATACCTTGGACTCAGCTTTTTCAAGCGCCGAATCCTGGACACGCCTTTGAATGGTTTGATCTTTAAGTATACCAAATCGCCAACCGCAAACTCTACGTTTCAGTGCTTGGCATTATAATACTTTTCCTGCCGGTCTTGGGCTATTAATAGCCTCTACCGAATAGAGCGTATTGTCAAATTAGCCTCTTAGACTTCCTTATGCTTATACAACTTAGATTTGCCTATTTCTGCCCAAGCTAACGGTGTACGACACTTCCTACCATACAAAACTTCAAAGGGCGCCATATTTAGACTAGCTTGATAGCTATTATTGTAGGCGAACTATACCATATAGAGACGATCTTCCCATCTCTTCCCAAAATCCAAGGCGGACATTCAGAGCATGTCCTCCATTGTTCTGTTAGTCCTCTCAGTTTGGCCATCCATTTGTGGATGAAAGGCCGCACTGAATGTTAACTTTGTCCCCAACAACTGATGGATTATCCTCCAATCATTCAAAGTGAAGCGCCCGTCTCGATCACTTACGATGCTACGGGGAACACCATGTAACCGTACTATCTACTCAACATAAAGCTTAGCCAAGACTTCTACCAAATCATACAACTTGTTTGGAGTGAAACGAGCCACTTTCATCAACCGGTCTATGGTCACCCAAATCGAATCGTTACCGCGTTGAGATCTCGGCAAACCGTGCATGAAATCCATCGAAATATCATCAAACTTCCATTCCAGAATAGGTGGCGACTTCAGGAAACCTCCAGGCTTCTGGCATTTAGCTTTCACTAAGGCACAATTCTGACATTTAGCCATGTAATGTGCTATGTCTTTCTTCAAATCCGGCCACCAGAATAACTTTTTCATGTCTTTATACGTCTTTGTGCTCCTGGGGTGAATTTAATATTTCGTGAAATGAGCTTCATACATCAATTCATCTCTTAGCTTACCCATATTTGGGACGCACAAACGACCATCTTTTCATAAAAGGAAGTCATCCTAGGAGAATTGGCCCTTTGACCCATCCACTGCATAGCGTTGTAAACTTTCATCAAGTTCCATTGCTCGCTGAATTTTATCCATAAGGTCATATTGTGCCTCCGTCCAGTTCAAGCACGCATTTACTGTGTAATCCTTGTCAACACAAGAAATCTCTAACGTTTCCAACTCCTAGGTCAGACGCTCATCATGCATCTGCAGCCAAGTTGCCCTTGTTGGCGTACTACGACTCAAGGCATCTGCGACGACGTTCCCCTTCCCTAGAGTATAGTGAATCTGGAAGGTGTAGTCCCTGAGGAACTCCATCCACCTACGTTGTCGCATGTTGAGATCCTTCTGATCCAATAAATACTTTAGGCTCTTATGGTCTGTGAATATATCCACCTTCATGCCATATAAATAATGACTCCATAGTTTAAGTGCAAAAATCACCGCCGCCAACTCCAAGTCGTGGACGGGATAGTGCCGCTCAAGCACTTTCAACTAGCGTGAGCCATAAGCAATCACCTTTCCAAACTGAAGAAGAATGCAACCTAAGCCGCTTCCTGATGCATCACTATAGATTTCAAAGCCGTCAGAACCATATGATGACTTCAAGATTGGCGCCGTGGTCAAGCGACTCTTCAGTTCTTCAAAAGCTCGCGTGCACTCCGACGTCCAAACAAATTTTTGATCCTTCCTCGTTAGTGTGGTAAGAGGCAAAGAGATCCATGAGAAGTATTCTACGAAATGTCTGTAGTAGCCCGCCAGTCCAAGGAAACTCCTGACTTCGGCCACAGAAGACAACACTGGCCACTCTGGTATGACACTATCTTTGCAAGATCCACCGCAATGCCCTCTCCACTAACCACATGGTCAAGAAAGTCCACTGACGACAGCCAGAACTCACATTTTGAGAAATTGGCATAAAGCATATTTCTCCTCAGGGTGAGCAACACCATTCGTAAATGGTTAGCATGATCTTCTTCAGACTAAGAGTACACTAGATTGTCATCAATGAAGACAATTACAAACAAATCCAAGTACTCTCTAAACGTTTGGTGCATTAGGTCCATAAATACCGATGACGCATTTGTTAGCCCAAACTGCATTACAGTGAACTCATAATGACCCTAGCGTATCCCAAACGCTGTCTTGGGAATATCACACTCCCAAATCTTCAACTAATAGTAGCCAGACTTCAAGTCTAGCTTCGAGTAAATAGTTTATCCCACTAGCTGATCGAACAAGTCATCAATCTGTGGAATCAGATACTTGTTCTTTTACGCCAGCTTATTCAACTCTCGATAGTCAATGCATAGCCGCAAGCTTCCATCCTTCTTTTTCAAAAATAGGACCGAAGCGCTCCAAGGTGACATACTTGGGCGTATAAAGCCTTGCTCCAACAACTCTTGCAATTAAACCTTTAGTTCCGCCATCTCCTTTGGCGCAACATGATATGGCAAGTGGGACACATGTTTCACACCTGACACCAACTCAATAGCGAAGTCCATCTCTTGCTGGGGCAGTAATCCTGGAAGATCCTTAGGAAACACATCAGCATACTCCGATACAATAGGAACATCACTCACACTGGGTCTTGGCTCAACAACCTCCAACAACGTGAAGAACAACTCCGCGCCCTTCCGAACTGCCTTGACCACTTGGACAACAAACAACAATGTGTTGCTCATTCCTTGCATACCATCGAATTTAGTCTCTCGTTCAGTGTTTTGCCCCAGTGCGACTTCCTTAGAGTTGCAATCTATATAGGCACGCTGATCTGAGAGCCAGTCCACACGAAAGATTACATCAAACTCCGATATCGGGAGCACAGATGCTTCAAATCCAAAATCTTGACTTCCTATCCGTACCTCAACACAGCAGGCTCGATCTGCGCGCATCAAGCACCCATTAGGATGCAACACAACCACTTGATCTGTCTACGTAAATGAAGGCACGCCGATACGCCCTACGAAGTCCTCCAACAGAAAAGAATGAGAAGCTCCTGTATCTAACAGTGATCTCGCCGGATATTCTAATATCAGGACAAAGCCTAAGGAAAACCAATCACACACAAAAGTAACACGTAAGGTACTAAGTATGGAAAGCAGTAAAAATTGAATCTTAACTCATACATGTTACGACGTCACTTTATTTTATGGCCTCTTGTTGGCCAAGATTATATACTCGGGGTTGCGCTTGAAATGCAGTTGATTCCACCACTATCTTTCCTTTTTCAGCATAAGACGCACCCGTCTTTTTCTCCCCCTTTGGAGGGCCACTCCAGCAATCTCGAGCGATATGACCCACCTTTACACATGTATAACATGTGGGTGGACCTCACCTAGATGTTGCTCCAGTTGTTGGAGAAGAAGGAGCTGGTGCAGACGTTTTCAGCTTCTTTTTCCACCGTCGAAACCCAGACTTTGACGAACCAAGTACTTTGAACTCTGTCTTTTTCCCTACCAAGTCATTCTTCCACTGCACTCGCTTCATGTCCAGCTCAAGGGAACGGGCCGTATTGACCAAGGTAAGAAAACCCTGTGTCATCGGCACTGAGAGAAGCAACCGCAGGTCATCTCTTAGCCATTCATAGAATTGATTTGTCTTTCGTTCCTTATCTGCAAACGTAGAGCTTGCATATCTTCCCAACCTCGTAAACTCATGCAAGTAGTCATCCACCGACCTCTCGCCTTGAGTTAGACTTTGAAATTGGTTCTCCATTGTAATCCGCTGTGCCGATGGAACATATCGTGCCAAAAAAACATCTTCAGAATTCCTCCATCGAGATCTCAGTCAACGGCCGACCAGCAAACCGGTATAGCTCCAGCTCATCCCGCCAAATTCTTGCCTCACCATCCAGCAAGAAGGTAGTCACAGTGACTTTTTGCCACTCTTCCATTTCTATTGCCATCAGGACCCTCTTAATTATTGAGAGCAAATCTTCGGCTTGTGTAGGGGTTCCAGTACCCATAACATAGGGGTATTGAAACTCATCACGTGTTTCAATTGCTTCTCCATTACTCGCCTTGTGGCCGCTAGCTCAATGACCATTTGTCTCACCGCTACGGGCTCCACTATACCAACCGGTTCCTGAACCATTATAGGAATAGGGGGTTGTCGCTGACCTCCAGGTTGTGCATTGATCATTGCGAACACGACCTCAGCAACCAACCGTATAGTTTCCGCATAAGGAGGAGGTGTCGACACCTCATTTGGTGCACTACTCTCCACCGAATGCTGGGGTTCTTATTGCCCCGCACCACTTCGAGTCGCCTACATTGTGAAACACACAATTAGGCAACTACGAATATTGCCAAAAGCAATCACAGGAACATACCAGTTCCGCAAACATGTGTATTTTCATTCCTAAGTGGACATTCATGGGTTCATTTATTGTTATAACAGTAGCGCACATACACGTGCTCACCACCCCTTAAAAGAATTCGACCACAAATTCAAATAAGAAAGACCGAGAACGGAATCTGATACCAATTTTGTAACGCCCTCATCCGTCGCATAACATATGATAGAAGGTCCGGCTGGGGCCCGACGCCATATACAACGGACAGGTAAGGAGACTACAAGTTGTATGCCAAACCAAGTTCAAGAGAAACACGTCCTATCACAGAACATTCTAGCGGAAGCATTTTAATTCGAGAACCCATACATACAGATAATGTCCACTACAACAAAGGAATGACATAACATACACATATATTACATCTCACGTTTCAATTGTAGCCTTATTACAATTGTTTCATAAATAACAAGTGGTTTCGTACATCGGCACGAAGGCCGGCCACACATGAAAATAGTAAGTATTTGCTTTTGGGCCTTCGAGGGCCAGCCAACTGCAGCACATGGGCTTCATCCCGCTACTTTTCACTTGGCTCTCCAGCACCTGCACAAAAGGGCCCATCAAAATGTGGGAAACAAAGCAACAATTAACATTTTGCTGACCCATTTATTACGATCCCACCCCTTACTCGGGGCAGCCTTTCGCCATCTCTGCAAACAAGGCATATCATATATATATTTATAGTGACAATAATAAAGTGCATTTAATCACCATTCACCACAGATGTTGGCCCAACGACCACACGCCCCATGCACTCAGGGCACATTTTCGGTGTACCGGACTCCCCCGTGTAACACCACCGTTCAGAGGTCCATGACTTAACGGTAACGTTGTCATTTAGAGGCACTTAACTTGACGACTACGGCGTTCAGTGGTACTTAACTTGACGACCTACTGCCCATTCAGAGGTACTTAACTTGACGACCCAGTCATTCAGAGGTACTTAACTTGATGGCACAGTAATTGGCCTCCATGACACCCATCATAAGACAACCAGCTCTTTACCATTTCAGGCTGTTACCCACCATTGTTGGGCAGTTTAGGCACACAGCTTTACATATAGTGACCCCTAGGTCTCTTCAAGATAGGTCACACAAAATTCTAGCTCACGAGGAGCTATCGCCTGGCGATACTCACTATCGCTCGACGATATCAACAGTTCTCCAGACTGTGATCTTTTTTGGATGTTTTCCTAGAAATGCTTCCAGTACTTTGATGCAGCATCCTGCACACCCCTAGACCCCGAATTTCACACGTACTTCACACGCATATCCACAGAGTCTTCTCCGACATGCAAATTAAACATCACCAATCCAGACCAACTTGTCCAGATGAGCTTCTCACAGCATGCCTATTCCGTACTCTACATTTTCGGATCTAAATGCAGGAATATATGGGGATCAAACCGATCTACTTATTGGAATCCACCCTTTTCCACCTTTTGGTGAGGGGATCCATGCAAATATACATATTAAGGACTTCACTTGTCTAGGAGAAATTCGTTACCATTGAAGTTCTCTTCAGAGTCATGACGAAGCTTTTCTACATGGATGGAACGAAGCACGTCACTCTCCTCTTCTCGATCCTCGGATTTGGCCTCCAACAACAAGATCTCCTTCAACGAGCTCACAAATCTCAGCACTTCCTTAGCATCTTCTTCCTTTTCACTCAAGGAAAATCAAGAAATGAAGAGAGAGAAAGAGAGAGAGAGAGAGAGAGAGAGAGAGAGAGAGAAAGAGAATGAAACCTCCTTCATATTCTTCTCTGGTTAAGTGGATTCGGGAATAATCCCAACCACATGATCTCTCATTCAAAACAAAGCAAATGCCAGGATTTGAGTTGACTGGTCAACTTTGGCGCAATCGCCTAGCGATATCGACTGTTGCCACTCGATGATATTGACTTCACCGCTTTGACCGCTTTGATATAGGTCAACCACCGCTTATTGGCCGCTTAACAGCCAAGCCGACACGTGTCTCACGCCACGTGGCACTATCGCCCGACGATATCCACTGTCACCTGTGATATCAAGCCACTTAATTCTTTCAGGCGTTTGGTGCGTCGAGAGCGTCGAGTGCGTCAAGTGATGTCTCCACTCTTACCGCTATCGGCATATGGCGATACCCACTGTCGCCACTCGGCGATATCATTTCGACGATTCGTCGAACACGTTTCGTCTACTAGGAGTAAGTTCGTCGAACAGGAAGGATTTCACATAACATGCCATAATCGTCGAGCTCTACTCGACGGTCAACCTTTTCATCGATCTTCGCTCGATGATATTCGTCGAGCTCCGCTCGACGATTTTCGTAGAGCCCTGGTCGACGTTTAACTTGTGCTCACCAACGCCTTTTCAGGGTGTTATAGTAGGAACCCTAGCGCTCAGTGGAGAGTAAAGCACCAGCTGAGTGCGATCACCTCCTCCTACGAAAACTATATAGTTGGTTGCTGAAGCCGTGTTTGCATTAACCAATGCACTACCAGGAGGGCGAGTACACCCTCCTACCCCTGCAGTGGTCCAGGAACCGGTTGCCATAGTTGAACATGTGGCGGTAATATAAGTGGCCATTGAGCCAGTGACCTCATGGTGAGCGACCAAAAAGCAATTGAAACACATAATGAGTTTTAATACTCCTGGATTTGTGGGTACTGGAACCCCTACACAAGTTGAAGATTGGCTCTTAAGAGTAAAGAAAATCATGATGACAACTGAAATAGAGGAGTGGCAGAAAGTCACTGTAGCCACCTTCTTGTTAGATAGTGAGGCGATGCTATGGTTAGATGAGATAGAGCTACACCAGTTTGCTGGTCAGCCGTTGATTCAGATCTTGATGGAGGAATTCTCGAGGTGCTTCCTGGCGAGATATATTCCATCTGCACAGCGGATTGCAATGGAAAACCAATTTCAAAGGCTAACTCAAGACGGGATTTATGTGGATGACTACTTACATGAGTTTACAAGATTGGGAAGGTATGCAGGCTTTACGTTTGTAGGCGAGGAATGGAAAACAAATCGATTATGTGGATGGTTGAGATACGACTTGCGATTGCTTCTCTCAGGACCAATGACATAAGGTTTTCTTACCTTGGTCAATACGGCCCATTCTCTCGAGCAAGATATGAAACATGCACAATGTAAGAATAACTTGGCGGTGAAGAAGCCAAAGTTCAAAGTACCTAGTTTTTCAAAGTTTGGGTATTAACAGTGGTATAAGAAGTCTAAAAATTCTTCACCGGCTCCTTCTTATCTTATGTCTTGAGCGACGTCTGGGCGAGGTCCGCTCACGTGTTACACATGTGACAAGGTGGGACACATGACCCGAGAATGTCGGAGTGTCCCTTGAAAGACGGAGGAAAAGACGGGTGCGACTTATGATGAAAATCAAAAAGCAGAGGTGGAGTCAACTACATCTCAAGCGCAACCCCAAGTCTATAATTTTGGCCAGCAGGAGGCCATAAAACAAAGTGACGTCGTAATAGGTATGAGTTAAGATACAGTTTTACTGCTTTCCATACTTAGTACCTTGTGCGTTGCTTGTGTATGATTTGTTTTAATTAGGCTTTGTCCTGATATCGGAATATCCAACGAGAGAACTGTTCGATACTGGTACTTCTCATTCATTTTTATATGAGGACTTCATATCATGGATCGGAGTGCCTACTATTTTGTCAACAGATAAAGTAAAGGTGTTGTTACCTAACGTATGCGTGATGTGTGCAGATAGGTCCTACTGTGTTGAGGTGCGGATAAGAAGTCATGACTTTGGTTTGGAGGCATCTGTGCTGCCGATATTTGAGTTCGATGTAATCTTTAGTATGAACTGCCTCTCAGAGCAGCGTTCCTATATAGATTGCATCTCTAAGGAAGTCATATTGAGGCAAAATACCAAACACGAGACTAAGTATGCAGGTATGCGAGGAGCGGGCAAGATATTGATGTTTGCCCTCTAGGTCATCAAGGCGGTTCGAAAAGGCGTGGAATTGTTTTTCACACTATTGGAGGCTGTAGAGACGAAGCCCAGGTTTAGTGACGTTCCTGTTGTATCAAAGTTTACAGATGTTTTTCCTAAGGATCTCCCTGGGCTTCCACCACAGCGGGAGATTGACTTTGCTATTGAGTTGGTACTAGGTTCAAAACCTGTGGCCTGCTCACCGTACCGAGTAGCGCCATAGGAAATGGCAGAACTGAAAGTTCAACTGCAATAATTTCTAGAGCAAGGCTATAGACGTCCAAGTATGTCACATTGGAGTGCACCGGTACTCTTTGTGAAGAAGAAGGACAGAAGCTTGCGTCGATGCATTGACTATCGCGAATTAAACAAGCTGACAGAGAAGAACAAGTATCCGATACCACGAATTGATGACTTGTTTGATCAGTTGGTGGGATCAAATGTATATTCGAAGATAGATTTAAAGTTTGGCTATTACCAGTTACGAATCCTGGAAAGTGATATTCCCAAGATAGCGTATGGTACATGCTATGGGAATTATGAGTCTACTGTGATGCCTTTTGGACTCACTAAACACCATCATTATTCATGGATCTGATGCATTAGACTTTTCGAGAGTATTTGGACCTATTTGTGATTGTCTTTATTGACGACATAATGGTATACTCTCAGTCTGACATCTGAGGTTTGTTTTGCACACCCTGAGAAGAAATAACCTCTATGCAAAGTTCTCAAAGTGTGAGTTTTGGCTGTCATCGGTGGCTTTTCTTGGCCATGTGGTTAGTGGAGAGGGTATTGCAGTGGATCCGGCGAAGATTGTTGATATACGAGAGTGGCCTGAGTTGTCTACTATAGCGGAAGTCAGGAGCATCCTTGGACTTGCTGGATACTGCAGGTGCTTTTTAAAGAACAAATCGATGACAATTTTACCTCTCACTATACTGATGAGGAAAGATCAAAAGTTCATTTCAACACCTAAGTGCGCCCGGGTTTTTGAGGAGTTAAAGAGTCGTTTGATCACAACTCCTATCTTGAGTTTGCCATGTGGTACGGACGGCTACAAGATTTATAATGATTCTTCAGGGAGCGGCTTAGGCTGCATTCTTTTGCAATTCAAAAAGGTTATTGCATATGGCTCACGCTAGTTGAAAGTGCACGAGCGGAATTATCCAGTCCATGACTTAGAGTTGGCGGCTGTGATTTTAGCACTTAAGCTATGGCGTCATTACTTATATGACATGAAAGTTGATATATTCACGGACCATAATAGCCTTAAGTACTTGTTAGATTAGAAGGATCTGAACATGCGACAATAGAGGTGGATAGAGTTCCTCGGGGACTATACCTTTCAGATACATTACACTCCCGGGAAGGGAAATGTGGTCACAAATGCCTTGAGTCATAGGACTCTAGTATGGGCAGGTTATCTATAGATGCGTGATAAGCATTTGATCCAGGAGTTGGAGGCTTTAGATATTTCTTGTGTTGATAAGAATACCACTGCAAATGTGTGCTTGAACTGGACGGAGGTGCAATGTGATCTCGCGGACACGATTCGACAAGCAATAGAACTCGATGAGAGTATGAAATTCTATGCAGCAGATGGGTCAGATTCCCAATTATTCTTGGATGACGGTGTTTTGAGAAAAGACGGTCATTTGTGCCACCCGAATGTGGGTAAACTACGAGAGGAGTTGATGTATAAGACACACTTCACGAAATACTCAATCCACCCAGGGAGCACAAAAATATATAAAGATATGAAAAAGATGTTCTGGTGGCCGGGTTTAAAAAAGGACATAGCTCTTTACGTGGCAAAATGCCAAACTTGTAACTTGATAAAAGCTGAATGTTAGAAACCTGGTGGTTTTCAGAAGTCAATGTCAATTCCGGTATAAAAGTTCGATGATATATCGATGGATTTCGTGCATGAAGTTTTGAGATCTCAGAACGGGAACGATGCCATGTGGATGATCGTTGACCGATTAACAAATGTATCACACTTCATACCGAATAAAAAGGATGATTTAGTTGAAAAATTGGCTAAATTATATGTTGACAACATAGTACGGTTGAATGGTGTGCCTCGTAGTATCGTTAGTGACCGAGATGCACGCTTTACTTTTACTGATTGAAGGCTAATCCACCAGTTGTTGGGTACTAAAATGAAGTTCAGTATAGCATTTCATTTGCAAATGTATGCTCCGTATGTGATCCTTGGATTTCGGGAAGAGGTGGGAGGACCATCTCTATATGATCGAGTTCACCAATAATAATAGCTATCAAACTAGCATTTAGATGGAGCCCTTCGAAGCTTTATATAGTAGAAAGTGTCGTACTCCTTTAGCTTGGGCGAAAATAGGCGACTCGAAGTTATATAAGGGTAAAGAGGTCGAAAATGCAAATTCGACGATACATACTATACAAGAGCGGTTAATCGTGGCCCAAGATAGGTAAACAAAGTACTACAATGTCAAGCACCGAAACATGGAGTTTGCGGTGAATGATTGGGTATATCTGAAGATAAATCCATTCAAAGGCGTGTCCCAGATTTGGCGCTTGAAAAAGTTGAGTCCGAGGTATCTTGGTCCATTTGAAGTGGTTGAGCGGATTGGAGAAGTTGCCTATCAATTAGCTCTTTTAGCGGAGCTAAGTGGTTTGCACGATGTATTTCACATATCGATGCTATGAAAAGCTTTGAAAGAGCCTACGCAAGTGGACACTGATGATCAGGTATCAGTCGATAGTGGGCTGATGACGAAGGTTAGACCCATTTGGATCGAGGATACAGAGATCAAGCAACTACGAAACAAAGCAATCTGGATGGTCAAAGTCCGTTGGGACAATTGTGGCCATGAAGATCTGATTTAGGAGCATGAGCAAACAATGCAGGAGGAATTTACCGAGTTGTTTTCTAAATTAATGTTGTAAGCTGATGTACTGATTTCCTTTCGATAAATAAAATTTCGGGACGAAATTTCTTAAAGGAGGAGAAAATTGTAATACCCCAAAAATCCTTTAAAAAGAAGGATTGGAAGTTAATGCGCGGTGGTAGAGTTAACGCCGATGTTAGCTATTGAATTAATTTGTCTAGCATTTTGGGTATGTACCGTGCGACGGTAGAAAGATACCGCATCGCATTATCACTCAACGCACTCAATGCTTTTGACGAATCATCGAGAGGCCTACCGCGCGGCAACAGAGCGATGTCCATTGGGCCAAGCGGCGACCGCCTCAGATACCACGCGGCGGTAGCAGATATCACGCGGAGGTAGCTTGAATTTAAGGGTTGGACTTGAGATTGAATTCTCATTTTCCTCTCTCACACTTTCTTTCTTAGTTATTGAGCTTCTTGAGGGAAGACGATGAATAAAGTCCAGGAGGCTAAGGGGAGAAGCGATCCAAGGTGTACTTGTGATCGGAATTACAAGTCGACGCTAGATCCGCAGAGAGGAAGCTATGACGCTTAGTTCCATCCGGATCAAAGAACAACGACATGGCTCCTAAGCGATCGATAAGGGTAAGGACTTTCTCCTTGGACAGGTGAAGTCCTAAATTTGCATACATGCATGGAAACCCTCACCAATAGGTGAAGAAAAAGGGTGGTTTCTCGCGGGTAGATCGTTGTGATCCCCGATAGAACTTGTATATAGATCCAGAATCGAAGTACAGAATATGCATGCTGTGTGAAGCCCATCTGGACAGGTTGGTCTGGATTGGTGATGAATTATATTGCGTGTTGGAGAAGAGTCCGTAGATAAAATGTGTAGAATACGGGGTCTGGGGGTGTGCAGGATGCTACAGTGATAGTACTGAAGATGATCTCTAGGAAAACACCAAAAAATTGGGGAAGAAGTGATTTTTGTCCCTACCGCACGACGGTAGTGCTACCGCAGGAGATAGCTTCCAGTGAGCTATATTTGTAAGTGACCTGTCTCTGGGAGACCTGAGGGCCTTTACTTAATATCTGTGTATGATATGGTCTGCGGATATGTGCTCCGAATCGTTGTCGGAGGGTAGATTCGGAAAGCTCTCGCCGAGATCTATGCGTGTGCGGTAAGTTTTCCCTGTTTTGTGGCTTTTTGGCGTTAGGATTTTTGACCTTGACTCTCGTTTGTCCCGAAAAGTTTCAGAAATCGTTGCCTTGGAGTTCTTGCGGCCGATCCTTGGAGCGGAGCGCTCGTAAGGCCGGATTTTGGGAGATCTTGAGGCAAGTGGTGATTTATTTCCCTTTGCTACTCTCTTGTTTGTATTTCCTTTCCATCCTCTTGATCCTCCCCTAAAAAGATAGGAGTAGTGTAGGGTTCGACTAGGTTGAAGTCCGCCAGGTAGTGATGGAGATTGACTATTTGAAATTCATCGAGTGTGGAAAAGTCACCTGTGAGAATTCACCGAATATTAGTATTAGGTCCACCTTTCCGACCAGTACCTCAATTTTTTGAGTCGGGCTAAAATTCATCGAGTATTCCTGAGAGGTTAAGTCATTTTGATCGAGTATCTATGGGTTAAGTCATTTTTTTCGAGTGATTAGTTTCTGGTGTTGAGTGCGTCGAGTAATTTTGCTTTGGCATCGAGTTTGTTGAGATAAAATGGCTCTAAGTCAAATTCATCAAGTGATTAACCTTTGGTGTCGAGAGCATCGATTGATGAGCCTTTGGCGTCGAGTGCATCGAGTGTTCATAAGAAGTTAAGTCCTTTTCATTGAGTAATGCTTTTGGCATTGAGTGCATTGGGCGCAACTGCTTTGACGTCGAGTGATGTGAGTATAAGAGTCTTGGCATCGAGTGTTTGAGTAAAGTTGTCTCTGGCATCATGTGCGTTGAGTAAACTCAGCTAGGCATCGAGTGCGTTGAGTAAACTCAGCTAGGTGTCAAGTGCGTTGAGTGAACTCAGCTTGGTGTCGAGTGAAGTGAAATTTGTTGAGTTAAGCTTTGGCGTTGAGCGAAGTGTTTTTCATCGAGTTTTAGTATGAGGTAAAGGAGAATCGTCAAGTATTATCGACAAATTCCTTGTGGACTTAGAATATTTGTGCCGATTCGTCAAGTATTGAGGTAAGGGTAAGCCAATTCGTCGGGTATACTCGACGAATGAGTGTGGGCTTAGGATTTTCTCACCGAATAAGGTTAATTCGTCAAGTATAGACTTAGATGAGTTTTTTTTGGATTTTATTTCCTCCTTGCTGTTGAGGGATTTTGATTATATGCTTGGGTTTATTGGTGTTCTTGATGTTTGGTTGTGGCTAGGTTGGCTGTGGATAAAGGACCACCAACTTGATGCCAGTTCGTGAATCATTACAATTGGTGGGTTGTTTGTTTTTCTTATGGACTGTTGGGTTCTGTTGGACATTGTAGCCACCACCACAGTGCCTTTTTGAGGTGTTTGAATTGTTAGGTTCTATTGGATATTGTGGCCACCACCACAGTACCTCTTTGAGATGTTTGGACTGTTGGGTTGTGTTGGACATTGTGGCCACCACCCCAGTGCCTTTTTGAGAGGTTTGGTCTGATGGTTTGCGTTGGACAATGTGCCACCGCCTCAATGCTGTTTTTGCCAAGTGTTAATGATTCACTTGTTTGGAACGGTTTAGTCTCTTCCTTCTTATTATATAAACATTTGTTACTATGCTCACACTTGCAGATCTTATCGAAGCATGACTTCATTTCGCACTTGGTGTAACTTCTCATACTTATACCCTTGAGAACTCTTTCTTACTTCTTCTGTTATGAATTAATTGCTGTATTTGGATAGTTTTTCCTTATATTTGGGTGGGTACCCCTTTGTCTCTTTTGATTATTGCTTCTAATAATCCTTGTTTGCCACTTGTATATTCATACTGAGGTATTCTTTTCTTTTGAATGCCTCAGGCTCGGAGCAGTAGCCGATTGAGCGGCTAGAGTTGGTAGTGCTGATGTTCTGCAACTGTTGCAGTTGTATTTTCCTCACCATTGTGAGGTAGTTTTGCTGTTGTGTTTTTTTTCTTTATTTCAAGCATACATGCCTTTTGGTGGGTTCATGTCAGGATGTTGGAGCCCACCAGAGATTTGTAGAATGTTAAGTTACTTGCAAGCTGCTAAATCACTATTTAGATGATTTGTTGTTGTTTACTTTCTCTCTGGGAAGGTTTTATGTTAGGATTGCATGTACTTACTTTCAAGTTATAAACCGCACAATTATACTAATCTCATTCTCATGGTATCTGATGAAACATAATTTAGCTTAGTTTATTAGGGCAAAAATATGTATATTCTCGTTTAAATCTTTTGTCTTTTCTTTTTTTAGTTTCTTTTCTCAATTATTGTTCTAACATAGTTTATTTTTTATTTTTCAGGTTTTGGGGTTTTCTCCTGTTACACTCCCCCAGGTCATACCCTCCCAGGGCGTGTAACCCATGTAGAATGAAGCTACGGTCCAAAGTCAAAATCCAGGAAAATTCAGCCTACACGCCCTTGGTCACGCCTGTGTACCACCACCAATGGAATGACTCTGGGGCGTGTCCTGCCAAGTCCTGAAAAATCACAACAGTGTGACTTCCCCGCTCGACCATCGCACCGTATCTGACACGCCCTCCTACACGGGCATGTTATCAGGGCATGTAACCCAACCACCGCGCCAGTCACTTCCAGACTTTAATTTCAGCTAGCCAAAGTCAACAAATATTACACGCCCTAGGTACACACCCGACCCGGGCGTGTAAGGGGGCGTGTACTTCCCGAAAAATTTCTATAAATAACCACAAGCTCTAAGTGTTCTGGGACCAGATTGAAGCCTTGTAGAGAGCTGTTGAGAGTTTATTTTCAGAATAATTTAGCTTAATGTTTTCATTTCTTAACATTCTTGTAATCTTGTTTATCATATTTGTAATCTTTTTGAAAACTCTCTTTGTAATGTCCTTTTGTCCTTTCCGTAGCTTCTTTTCAATCAGAAATAAAATAGTTTGCTATTCCTTTTCTCTCTCTCTCTCTCTCTCTCTCTCTCTCTCTCTTCTTATTATGTATATTCTTAACATGATTTTTATTTCCTACTTCCTCATGAGTAACTAAATCCTCATAGTACTCGATCTTGATGATCTGGGGTTGAGTTGATTAAGTTATGATGCTTTAGTTTACTTTCTCTTTTTAAGGTTTAGGCCTTCGATTTACTCTTGAAATATTGTGTTTGGAATTATATCATCGATATATAATCTCCATCTAGGTTTTCATGCTTAGCTAGCCGAGAGGCTCATAGTTTGAAGTGAATTCTCAAGAGTAAAGAGAGTTGCATGCTCCCCTCGAGAGAGGATGACGTAAATCTCCCGGATTGGAGTGAAATCCAATAGCGGGGTTCACTACTTAAAGCGAATTTTAGGTATTCAAATACAAACGAGAGTCTGGTCTGATTTTCCTAACCTCAGTTGGGTATGTCTTTGAGAGAAGCGTGCTCAAGCTTTGGGAACCCCCACGGTCAAGGATCTTTACCTTATTAAGTTTTAGTTTGTTATCGTATCTTTGATTAACTTAAGCCGAGGTGATTCATGATTGAGTACTATCCCTTAACCATCGTTCAACCTTTTTTTAATCACTAGTAGTAGTCTTTCTTAATAGCTGCAAGTAATTTCCTTTTTTCCAATTTAGTAATCAAAACCTAAGCCTTCAATAGATAATAACAATTCGTGCGAGTATAAGTAATCAACGGTTCCCGGATCTAAATACGACACATGTGTCCCCTTACTACAATTTGATAGGTATACTTGTCTTCGTTGGATTGATAGTTCAGATTTCTTTTCGTAACGATTTGTAGACACCAAGATTTTGGCGTCGTTGTCGGGGACAACTTTATGTTGATATTTTGAAATCATGAATCTATTATTTTTATCACCTCTCTTCATCCCCCTGTTTTTTAAAAAAATCTAAATTTTTTTAAAAAGAGAGTAAGTTCACTTTTTCAAGTTTTTCTATCTCTTTCTCTTTCTCTTTTCCCCTAGTGCATGATCCGACGAAATTCGTCGATTCTACTTGATTTGGATCTAGAGATCGAACGCACCTTTCGGCGTGAACAACGATCCCACCCTCCAATTCTAACTAATTCGGTTGAGGAGTCCGTAGGGGACGTTAAATTTTCAACCATGAATTTGAATGTAAATGATGGCCAACCGGCCGACCTTGACCCAAATGTGGCCGAGCAACATACCATGTATCATTATGCTCGACCTAACTTGGAAGGGACATATTCAAGCATTGTTCGACCCCCTATGGCAAACAATAATTTTGAGTTGAAGCCTAGCATCATATCAATGGTGCAACAATACGTGCAATTCGACGGAATGCAAGATGGAGATCCGAATGCACATATTGCTTGCTTTTTAGAAATCTGTGATACGTTTAAGATAAACTATGTTACAGATGATTCTATAAGGCTAAGACTCTTTCCCTTTTCTTTAAGAACAAAAGGCAAGCAATAGTTGACTTCTCTCCCAAGAGGATCAATCATTACATGAGAACAGTTAATGAATACATTTTTAGCTAAGTATTTTCCTCCAGCTAAGACGGCTAAGCTTAGAAATGACTTTTCTTTGTATATCCAAATCGATTCTGAAACCCTCTATGACACTTGGGAGAGGTATAAGGAACTCTTAAGAAGATGCCTCATCATGCTCTGCCTGTATGGTTACAGGTTCATACATTCTATAATGGGCTAAATCAAACGACAAACTAAATGATAGATGACACATCTGGTGGTTCTTTGAACCACAAAACTCCGGAGGAAGCTCTTGAGATGTTTTGAGGATATGGCAGTGAATACTATCAGTAGAATGTTCCTAGATCCCGCCCTAACAAAGTTGCTGGTATGTACGAGGTTGACACGGTGTCCAAGCTGGCGTTGCAAGTAGAGATACTGAACAAGAAGATTGTAACGCCCCCGACTTTTTGATAATTATTTGATTTTGGTAATGTCATATTTATGACGTCAGAGCGTTACTTTTTAACGTCATGTTGACGGCGCTGCACCGTTAGTACGTCTTCGCGTCTGTTAGGTCTGTTTGACCAAATTTTGGGTTTTTTGACGAGATTGAAGGTTTTCATGTTGGAAGAATTAAGTTTGTGTTTTTGGATTTGCTTGTCCAGTTTTGTTGTTGTCCGTGCATTTTTGGAGTCTCGACGCATATTTGAAGTTTTGTGATATTTATGCTTATTGTGAGCATGTGGTGATAGTGTCTCGAGAATGGTGCGCCAGATTCTAGTTTTTTTTGTTTTCGCCATTATATTCATAGCGCAAACTTTCATCTACGACGCGAATTTCGTTCAAATCGGAGTGCGTTTAGTCCGTATGGTTGACTGATTTCGATATAAGAGACAAATCTGAGTTTCTAAAAAAATGCCCCACTATATTCTCAAGAAAGCCTTGACCGGTTCTCAAGAAGTCGAGAGTTGTTCCTGAAAAGTGTTATTCTTTCCCGAGATGGCCAGCTCCGTTTCTCGAGAAGCCGGGAGTTGTTCCCAAGAAATGTTATATTCTTTCTCGAGAAGTGTTGATTTGTTCCCGGGAGGCCTTGCTTCTTTCTCGAGATGCCCTTCCCTAGTTCTCAAGAGGTCCTGAAGCTCTCGAGAAATCCATCCTTTAGTTCTCGAATAGTCTTAAAGCTCTCAAGAAGTCCTTGTTTGTTCTCGAGAGGTCCATGTTGTTCACGAGAAATCCATCCTGATCTCTCAAGAAGTCCTCAACCTTTCTCGAGAAATCCTTATCCTTCCTCGAGAAATCCTTATCCCTCTTGAGATACCAAAGAACCTTCTCGAGAAATCTGCTTCAGCCGACCCCTGTATGTTCTCTTAAGTGTAATAATTTTAATATATATATATATATATATATATATATATATATATATATATTGTTGAAGCCAAAAATGACCTCAACTGGAGTTCAAAAAAGGGGTGCAGCCAAAACCTACTTCTCTCAAGCCTCAACCCTCGACCGGATTCAAAGGACCTAAGATTGACCCAAAGCCTCAGCAGGGAGGTCCCACCTCACACCCGGAAGATCTCTGAGAGCTTCCCCTCCAAAGCCAAAAGCTGGGCTAGGAGCTCCTCAGAAAGCACTATAAGTTGGAAGATAATGAAAAGCCTGCTTTCCAAAGAGCCCTTATGGGTCTATTTATAGTCTTTGCTATCCTGAAATTACTGAAATGCCCTTAGTTGATCTGCCAATAGCCGAATCCCGCTGTTTTCCTGAGGGTACAGGGGTAATTTCACCCGAGGGTAATTTGGTCATCTTACCCATGGCCCTGGGCCCCACTCGGTGAGAGCTCTGAACCGAGAGCCTTCTGTCCAGAGCCTGGCGCAAGTGGTCTTGCCTGCCTATGGGCGAGAGCTTCTTTAAGACGATCTGGGTGCTGACACAAGCGTTCCCGCGTTGATCTTCGTTCGACGATTTGGCTGCGCTCGTCGATCTAGGCTCGACGAATACGAGGAGTCTTGAGGGCGAGAGCTCATTTGAGACGGGAGCTTGGCGCTTAGCGCAAGCGCTCCCGCCTACTTGGGCGAGAACTTCTCTGGTTAGCATAATGGTGACCATTGCTCCTCCTGGTCTAACTCAGCGAATATGGGGTTGTACACAATCCCCGCTCCTTTTGAGCTAGCTCTGCGCTCGAAAAGACACGTCCAACCCATAAATATTCGCTGAGCACGTGTCAACATCAGGGAATCTTTTGGTGGGCCGTACCGTGACTATAAATATATGTGCTGATAGACAGTCATAATTCTGCCATCGAATCGCCATTCTTTGCCTATGTTCTCGCCTCCTCACGCGATGCCTTCCAAGCGCGCTAACAAGACGCTCCCGCAGGATCTCCAAGACCGCAACAATGCGGCACAGGCGCGAGCCAAGGCTAATAGTGGCATGGTTGCCCCATGGTTGGCAAGACAGTCGTCGGCCGCTGAGCCTTCTCAACCCAAGAAGAAAAAGAAGAAGGCGAAGGCGGTCCAGCGAGACCTGCCCCACGAGAACAGCAGCCCGCCTACCCCGACCCCAAGCCGCGCAGACGATCCCTCTCCGCGGAAGGTATGTTTGATTCGCCAATTATTGAAAACACTAGTCGCTCTGTTGCTGACGCGATATTCTCGCAGGAAACTGTTCCCGACGTCATCAAGTCCCCGCGGGAACCCCTGGATCCATCATCTCGCCAACTTGAGGGCCAACCACGGGTCACGGAAGCGGTTCCTCCACCTGACTTGAGAACTGCAGGTAACTTTTCCACTTGCTCTTAACTCAAATCTTAGAATGCTGAATTGTCTTTCCCCAGCGCCAGCTTCCGCCCAGCCGGGTCTCGCTACCCGGGAGAATGAAGCGAGGGCTGCAAATCAGCCTTCCCTCGCGGTTGATTCCTCCCCACCGGTGGGAGGAAAGACTGCTGATCCTTCCGTGCCTCTATTGGATGCCAGCCATCCCGCGGGAGAGCGGACCTCCCCCTGCTTCCGGCCAAGCCGGGATTACCTCTCGCAAAATCTACCCTCCGGGAAAAGGAAAGCCGATCCACCTACTCTTTGGAACTGAGGGGGGGGGGGGGGGTCTGGGCCTTCTCGCCTGCCATCGACTGGGGGTCCTCGCCATGCTGCAGGTATGCGGTATGTTTATCACGATCATCCTTTGGATCTCGTCTTAACTGGAGATCTTGTCAGGGGATCTGGGCTCGCGGTCTGGAGCTGACGCAGAGGAAGAAGAAGAAGAAGAAGACAGAGAGGGGGAAGACGGCGAGAGCTCCCCCTTCCTTTCATTTGACGAGATGGAGGTGATCTTGACCAGTGCCGGTAACGCTAAAAGACGGGGGAAGGAGGTTGCCGCCGTCCTGAAAAAGCTTATCCGACGGGAACGGGCCCGTGACTTCGCGACGAAAGAGTTTCGCCAAGCAGTGGAGAAGAGGCTGGAGGTTCTGGAGCAAGACTACCTCATCGGCGAGATGGATCGGCCAGGTGGGCCTACCGCCGGGTCTTCTCCTGAGAGGTGCATTGTGCGGATCCGGGACCTATCTCGCCGGATCAACCTAGGGTGCACCGTCATGTCGTCTTACTTCAGCCCGCAAGCGCCACCGAGGACCAGATTGCGGGAGCAAGGACGATGGTGGTGGGAGCCTTATTGATTGGCGAGACCTCACCCTTCCTTACCCCCGTCCTTCCCCTTCTCCGATGTACCCCGTTAATTCTGTCTTAACTGATAGCTTCGCTTTCAACGGTGCTACTTTCTATTCAGCTCTCGCTCGGCGAGAGTGATAATTATTGTCGTTATTATTATTGTTTCCTGTTTAGTTTTCGCTTGGCGGGAGCAACCTGGCATCCTGTTTTAATTCATTTTTTATTCAGCTCTTGCATTAATCGCCTGTCCGTCCGTCACTGTCAGACTCGGGCAGGAAAACGAAGCGCCTCCGACTTTTGAAAAGTCATAATGATCACGGCCTTTTATAAATAGAGGGTCCACCTACTACATTTATTTCTCTGGTCTGAATCCCTTTCCCTCTCTTGTCACTTTCGCGGTTTCCAAAAGCTCTCGCTTTCTTTCACCTTTTCTTCCCGTTCTCGCACGGTTCTCGCTCTCGCCTCCCTCCTAAAATACTTTGCCTACAACTTCATCGCGATGCCGGGCGGAAGCGAGGGTCGTTCAAACTACGCGGAAGCCTTCCAGAGGCACTTGTTTCCTTCCTTCACCCTTACCGTGGACGAGTTCAACTTGACCCAAACACGCTACATTCCCGCCGGCTTCACCGCGCGGAACCCCGGCAACCACAATAAGGTAAACAGCGCGGGGGAGGGGGAGCTTGCCATCCCCCTTAAGCACTTTGAGGTGGGCTTCCGCCTCCCGCTGTGGCCCGAGATGCGCCAGGCCCTCCGATATTACGGAGTGGTTCCCGCACAACTGAATCCAAATTCGGTTGCGATTCTGGTAGCTTTCATTTTCTACATGCGATCCGAGAGGATTGAGTTCAGCCTTCCAATCTTCCGGAAACTATTCACCTTCTACGCCAAAGGAGGGGTGGTTTTCTTCTCAGGACAACTGCTCAAGACGATCGGCCTCGCCAACAAGCACCACCACTGGGGCGAGAGGTTCATCTTTGTTTCCGGCGACTTCGGGAACGTGCCTCTTGCGCCCATCCAATATGAGGATGCTGCCTACAAGCCCCCCTGTTGGGTACATTGGTTAAATGTACCTGATTTGAAGAAGCCTCACCCAACTCAATGATATACATCATAATGTATTTGATGTATGTTGAGTTTACTTGTGCAGGTTAAGTAATTACTGGACTGAAGCAAAAAGTTTCTAAGTCCATGTGTCGACACCCAGAGGGAAAGTGTCGACACTTAAGAAGGCTTGTGTCGACACCCAGACAAGCAGTGTCGACACTTGGAGTCATTGTGTCGACACCTGGGATGCAGAGTCGACACCAGACAGAAAGTGTCGACACTTGGAGCTGTGTCGACACTCAGTGAAGAAAAGTGCAGACATAAAGTGTCGACACAAGGAGCTGTGTCGACACCCAGTGAAGCTGAGTCTACACCAGATAGTGTCGACACTTGGAGCTGTGTCGACACTCAGCAAAAGATTGCAGAAACTAAGTTAAAGTGTCGACACCAAGAACAATGTGTCGACACACAACAAGAAGAGTCAGCACTTGAAGAAAGTGTCGACACCAAGAACAAAGTGTCGACACTCATCAGAAGAGTCAACATTTGAAGTAAGTGTCGACGCCCAGAAAAATGTGTCGACACTCAGCTAAAGACTCTACACTTGAAGTAAGTGTCGACACATGGAGCTGTGTCGACACTTAGCAAAGAACATAATTATCAACAAAATATTCTAAGTACAAGTGTCAACACTAAGGGAATGTGTCGACACTCAGCTGAAGTCTCAATAGAAGAATCAAGTGTCGACACAAGGAGCTGTGTCGACACTCAGCAAGTATCAACATAGAAGACTATGTGTCGACACCAAGAAGCAGTGTCGACACTTAACAGATTCAACACAAGAAGTTGTGTCGACACAAAGGTGATGTGTCGACACTTAGAAGAATTCAGCTAAAGATAGAAGATCAAGTACTTGTGTCGACACTCAATTTTAGTGTCGACACCTGAAGAAGAATCTGTGTCGAGACATACAAGGAGTTGTGTCGACACCTTGTAGACTTGTGTCGACACTTACACAACATGTGTCGACACTTGGACTATAAGTGTCGACACTTGAAGACAGAAAGTCTCGACACTTTCAGACAGTTAGAGTTTTTCAAGAACTGACTGGATGACATGACAGCTACCGTTCCAGCCGGTCTACAGCACCTGTTAGAGATGTCAGAATTCAGTTATGGACCGGACCAGCCGGTTACCATGAAGAAGGCCTATAAATAGGCACATACAGTTTACAGAAACTGTTGATCAGTTTGTTGAAAAACAAGTTATAAAAGTGGTACATAGAGTATCAACACAAGAAGATCTTGCAGTCCAAGTGCAGATCTAAGAAGTTGGAGAGAGAGAGGGCTCCATCCAAGAAATCAGCTGTTGGAACTAGGCTGAGAAGAAGGGTTCAGATCTATTCTGAATTCTAAGTGGCAGAGGTCAAGGAACAACTGCAGAAGGAGACAATCTTATTCAGTTCTAATCAAGAAGCTTTGAAGAAAGCTAAGTCAGATTGAATCCAGCTGAGTTCTTCCAAAAACTCATCAAGAAACTCTCAACTCCCCTCTCTTGTTTCTGAGTTGTTGAGTTAATATTTGTAAAATCATTTTATCTTGTAGGATCCTCTGGATCTGAGTGAGTTGTAAGCCTATAATTATAAAGGCTGAGGGTAGGGCTTTTGGCTTGAGTGTAGGAGATTATTATCTCTGAGTGTAGGCCTTGATTGGCTGAGTGTAGGCCTGGGTGGCTGAGTGTAGGCCTTTGTGGCTGAGTGTAGGCTTTGGGATAAAGCTGAGTTGTAAGACTTTGGGCCTGAGGTGTAGGAACCAATTTGGGTTCTGAGACAGTGGAGAAGTTTGGCCGAATCTAGTACACTGCTAGATAGACGAAGGGGGAAAGTGGATGTACCCATATCTTGGGGAACCACTATAAAACACTGTGTCTGCTGTGCTGTGCTGTGATTGTTTGCTGTGTATGCTGTGTGTTTGCTGTGATAGAATAGTTAGAAATCTGTAATATTAACTGTCTGCTGCCATTAAAGTTTAAAAAGGATTAGGATACCTATTCACCCCCCTCTAGGTGTTTATGTACCATATCTTTCAAGTGGTATCAGAGCGAGGTTCCTCAAAAAGGACTAACAGTCTGAGGAGATCCTGTTTGGCAGATTCAGTGTAAGGCAAAATACAGATTCAAGAAATTCAAGAAAATCAAGATACATGGGTTCCTCTGAAAATCACAAGGAATTGGGTTCCATGAAATTGCCCATATACAGAAAGGAAATCTTTGGGATCTGGAAGGAAAGGATAAGGCTGTTTATGGAGGCCTCAGACCCTAGAATCTACATCACAGTAAAGGAAGGGCCTTATGTGCCCATGAAGATATCTGTTCTAGATGCAAATCAGAGAACTCCAAAGGATTTCTCTGAAATGACTAAGGATGAGATTGTCCTAGCCACCATGGACAAGAGGGCACAAAACATAATAGTGAGTGCCATTGATGATGCAACTTTTCAGAATCTTATACACTGTAAGACAGCCAAAGAGATGTGAGACACTCTTATTGTGTATATGGAGGGATCTGAAGAAGTTAGACAAGATAGAAAATCCTTGCTAAATCAGGAGTATGAGAGTTTTAGACAAGGAAAAGGTGATAGCATAACTGAGTGCTATAAGAAGTTCTACAGAATAGTGAATGAACTCATGTCTTATGGAAGAGAGTTCAGTAACTATGAACTAAATGACAAATTCTTAAGGTCCCTAACCAAAGATTGGGACACCAAGATCTATGCCATAAGAGAAATGGCTAAGTTGGGGGAAATTCCTCCTCCTACACTGTTTGACAAATTATTGTCTTATGAGATGCAGTTGACAGTGAGGAAAGAGGAGGAGAAATCAACAAGAACTGAGCACAAGGAGAGAACAGTTGCTTTCAAGACAGAAGCCTCCAGGAAGTGCAGGAATAAGTCATCAACTCCACCTCTAGAGGTAGCTGAATCAGAGTCAGATGAGTCAGTCAGCACCAAGTCTGAAAGCAGTGAAAGTGATGAAGACTTTGCTGCCTTCACCAGACACTTTCAGAAATTCTTGAAGAAGAAACAGTGGAGGTCAAGACCTTCTACTTCAAAGGGAAAGGAAATCTTTTATCAGGAGAAAAAGCCTTCAAAGAAAGACAGGAAGAGGACAAAGTCAAGCAAGGCAACTGGTTCAAAGATAGTGTGCTATTGCTACAATAGACAGGGCCATGTTATTGCAGACTGTCCTGAAAAGAGGAAAGAATCTAGTGACAGGAAAAAAACTTATTTCAAAGGCAAGAAAGAAAAGTCTTTTATTGCCAAGAAGGAGAAGACTCTATCAGATATCTCTTCTTCAGAAACTGAGTATGAGGCTGAGGCCTACATAGGGCTGTTTGCTGAAGAAGAAGAGGAAGAATTTATGCAAATTATGGAGTCTATTTATGAACAAGAAGACTGTCAGTGCCAAGGACTGATGGCATTGACTGAGAGTGACAAAATCCTGGAGCAGCCAGGACCCAGTAAGGTACAAAGTCCAACTCTAAGTTCAGTTTCTTGTTCTAGTTCAGATTCAGATTCTTCTTCATCAAGTGATGAGAATGTATCTGAGTCTGAGGATGATATTCATCAGCTTATAGATGAATATAAAGTGCTGTTGCAAGCTTACAAGAAAAGCAAGTCCCTTGCCAAAAGTCAGGCAAAGGAAATTGCTGATCTTAAAGCTGCTGCAACAGATTCTGAGAAGCAATTTGATCAAAAGCTTAATGAAATAGCCAGGCTGAAACACATAACAGTGATTCAGATGGGCACTATCACCTTTAAGAATGATCAAATCAAGAGTCTGGAGATAAATCTTCAGAAAGAGAGAGATCTTGTTGCTAGGTTTTCTAAACCTAAGTCAGTGCTACCTTTAATTGATGAATTTGTTCATCATAAAGGCAAGGCTGGACTGGGCTTTATTAGACCTGCAGGGACTGAGCAGTCCAAGTCTAAGTCCAAGGGCAAAGCCCCAACATTCAACAAGCCTGCTGTAGACAAGACAGCCAAGGCAGTACCTAAGCAAAGGTACAATAAGTTTGAATGTTGGTGCTGTGGCAAAGTTGGCCATTTTGCAGTGGACTATTGGCACAATGCTAGTGCCAAAGTGAGTACCAAACTACCTGTTGGAAAGCCAGTGGGTAGCTTTGTCAGATTGCAGACTAACAAGTACCAAGGACCCAATAATTCTTTGGGTTCTAAGGTTCATTAATCTGTTTTGCAGGTGAGTCCAAGTGGCCATACCCCAACATGGTACTTGGACAGTGGATGTTCCAGACATATGACTGGAACTAGAGGATTACTAAAGGACTACATTCCAATAAAAGGTGGTCCAAAAGTCACCTTTGGTGGTTCTGAAAAATGAATCATCAAAGGGTTTGGTAACATTTCTACAAACTTGGTTACCATTACTCAAGTGGCTTATGTTAAAGGGTTGAAACACAACCTAATAAGTATAAGTCAATTAAGTGATGTAGGGTATGACATCTCATTTGTTAAAAATGATTGTCATATCAAGAGGTCAAGTGATCAAGAGATCATTTTGACAGGATATAGGAAGAGGAATGTCTACTGCCTTGACATTATGGTTGAGAACAATGGTTCTCCAGTTTGTCTTGTAGCTGATGAGACAGTCTCTCAATGTGTCAAATGGCACAAGAGGCTTGCCCATCTTAACTACAAGACTATTAGCAAAATCTTTAGCAAAGAGTTAGTGAGGAATGGTCCTCAAGTTAAGTGTGTTAAAGATGGTATTTGCTCAGCTTCTCAAAAGGGCAAGCAGACTAAATCCACCTTTAGAAGCATAGAAAACAAAGATGCTGTGAGGTGTTTATACCTCTTGCATATGGATCTCTTTGGTCCAATGCCAGTTCACAGCTTAGGTAGGAAGGTCTATACCTTTATAGTTGTAGATGACTACTCAAGGTTTTCCTGGGTGTTCTTCTTAAGACAGAAATCTGAAACTCCTAGTGTCTTCTATAGCTTTGTCAAGCAAATTCAGAATGAACTAAATAGTACAGTGGTCAAAATTAGAAGTGACCATGGTACTGAATTTCAGTCTGATAGCATGACCAAACTTTGTGAAGACTTTGGGATATTTCAAGAATTCTCTTCACCTACAACACCTCAGCAAAATGACATTGCTGAGAGGAAGAATAGAACCTTGATAGAGGCTGGTAGGACCCTACTAAGTGATACATCACTGCCAGAATATTTCTGGGCTGAAGCAGTTAACACTGCATGCCATGTTATAAATAGGGCTACCATCACTAAAAGGCTTAACAAGACCCCCTATGAAGTTGTGAAAGGCAGGAAACCAAACCTATCCTATTTTAGGATCTTTGGTTGCAAATGCTTCATACTTAACAATGGGAAGTCTTACTTAACTAAGTTTGCTGCCAAGTCCCAAGAGGGAATTTTTGTTGGGTACAGCAACAACAGTAAGGCTTATAGAGTCTACAACTTGACTACACAAGTTGTAGAAGAATCTGTGCATGTAGTTTTTGATGAGACTAAACTTATTAACAATGAGTTGTCTAGTAGTGTATGCAGCCCCACAGGTTTAACAAAGAAAATGGACAAGCTAACTATAGAAGAAGTACCTGCTGTAAGACAGCAAGTAGAAGACAGTAGCTGTTGTCCAGGGGGAGAACTACATGTGCCAATTGCTGAAGAAATACAAGGAGTACAGCATGATGGAGATGCTGAAGAGGTTCAACCAGAAGTCAGGATGCCTCCAGCCAACAGGCATCTAAGAGATCATCCAGTAGAGCAGATTATTGGAGATCCAAGACAAGGAGTTCAAACCAGGAGCAAATACATGAATGCAGCAATCTACTCCAGTTTTCTATCACAAGTTGAACCTAAAAAATTTGAAGAAGCAATACTGGATCCACAATGGACTGAAGCAATGCAAGAAGAGCTTAATCAGTTCAAAAGGTGCAAGGTCTGAGAATTAGTTCCTAAACCTAAAGACCACAATGTAATAGGAACTAAGTGGATCTACAGGAATAAGATGGATGAACAAGGGGTCATCATTAAAAATAAGGCTAGACTGGTTGCTAAAGGATATAGGCAAGAAGAAGGTATTGACTTTGATCAAACCTTTGCTCCAGTAGCCAGACTGGAAGCCATAAGAATGTTCTTGGCCTATGCAACCTATCAAGGATTCAAGGTTTACCAAATGGATGTCAAGTCAGCATTCCTAAATGGTAATCTTAAGGAAGAAGTCTATGTGGAACAGCCTTCAGGTTTTGTTGATCCAACTCTACCTCATCATGTCTATAGACTTAGGAAAGCTTTATATGGGTTAAAGCAAGCCCCTAGGGCTTGGTATGAAACCCTATCTAGTTTCCTCATTGAGAACAAATTCTCAAGGGGGAAAATAGATAAGACTCTATTCCTTAGGGAATCTAGAGACAAAGTCATACTAGTCCAAATATATGTAGATGACATTATATTTGGGTCTACTGAAAGCAGCCTTTGCAAAAAGTTTGCAAAACTGATGCAAGGTCAGTTTGAGATGAGTAGTATGGGAGAGCTAAAGTTTTTCTTGGGTCTCCAAGTTAAACAGACTGAAAGTGGTTTATCCATATGTTAGTCCAAGTTCACCCTAGAACTCATAAGAAAGTATGGTATGGATTCATCCAGCACCATGAAGACTCCTATGGGGTCAAGTATGTCTCTTAGCAAGGATGATACAGGGAACCCTGTAGATGAAACCTTGTATAGAGGGATAGTTGGCTCCTTATTATACTTGACTGCTAGTAGACCTGACATCATGTATGCTACATGTGTTTGTGCCAGGTATCAAGCCTGCCCTAAAGAGTCTCATTTGACAGCAGTCAAAAGAATATTGAGATATCTAAAGATCACTCCCTATCTAGGCCTCTGGTACCCTAGGAATGGAGATTTTGATCTAACAGATTATTCAGATGCAGACTTTGCAGGATGCAAAGAGGATAGAAAGAGCACTACTGGAACCTGTCAATTCCTAGGTGGGAGACTAATTTCATGGAGTAGCAAAAAGCAAACCAGTGTGGCTATCTCCACTGTAGAGTCAGAGTATGTGGCTGCAGGAAGTTGCTGTGCTCAACTTCTGTGGATACAAGATCAGTTAGAGGACTATAGATTTCAGGTAAGTAGAACTCCACTTTTCTGTGATTCTACTAGTGCTATTTCAATAGCTAATAACCCTGTATCTCATAGTAGAACTAAACATATTGAAATTAAATATCATTTTCTTAGGGAGCATGTAGAAAGAGAAGATATTTTACTTGAATATGTTAAAACTGATAATCAAATAGCTGATATGTTTACTAAGCCCCTAGAAGAAGCTAAGTTCAATAGATTCAAAATTGAACTAGGAATGATAAACTTAGAGTAAGTTTACAGATTTGAAAATGACTAAGTAAAAAGGTGTCGACACATAGACAAGTCTATGTCGACACAGAATAGTGGTGTCGACACTTCAGGAAAAAGGTATCGACACATCTAGGATGTTGGTGTCGACACTTCAGAATGTTAGTGTCGACACATGTCCAGTAGGTGTCGACACATCCAAAGTGGTGTCGACACTTATGTTTTACTCAGAATTTTCTAAGTAAAGTCTCGACAATGTGTCGAGTTATGTTGTGTCGACACATAACCAAGTGTCGACACATAAAATCTGTAACTAAACTTGTGTCGACACATGTGTGTCGAGACATTATAAGTCAGTGTCGACACTTATTGCCAGTGTCGACACATTTTGAGTTAGCTGTCCCGCCTGTTCATCTTCAAAATCAGAAAGGTATAAATAGGGTTCTATCTTTGTTTGTCGACACGCTTTCAAAGTTTCGAGACCAAAACTACTGTGTCGACATCTCTCTTTTCTAAAGACAAATTCTACAAACCCTAATGGCGCCTAAGCTAGAGGAGAACGTTAACGAAGGATATGAGCTGGTGCGCGGCGCGTTTGAAGAAGCAGATCAAGAAATCCAGGCGGTAGTAACCCTAGTCGCCGATTCTGGATTAGAATACTTAGTTTCTGAACCTACAAAGATTTGGAAGAAAGAGGTTCTTGAATTCCTAAATGGAGCTCAGATAGATGAATCTGGATACAAAATCAAATCCAGAGTTCATGGTGCAAGGGTTAAGGTATCCCCTAAAATCTGAGGAAGGTGCTCCAGCTACCAAAAACTCAAGATGAAGAAGAAGTTACTGCATCCAAGACCAGGGAGCTCTAACCTGGTGTGGACTGGATCCTAAAATGAAGATTGGTTCTGTCTTTAACAGGAAAGGCATGAACAGCCAAGGCAAATTCCTGTCTGAGATTGTTGGTAAGGTCTTACTCAGCAAGCCTGGAGGGCATGACAGAGTGTATGCCTATATGTTTGGAATCATGACAAGGATAATCTTCACTCAGAAAACAGACTGGTCTATAGTGGTTTATGAGAAGATTAAGGAGAGCTTGAAGAAGCCCAATCTGGGCAGAATCATTAGTCTATACTTAGCTGGTGTGATACCAGAGGTAATGAGTACTACTGCAGGAAGCAAGATAAATCATATGAGGAAGATGGATCTAAGGATCTTTTCAAGATGGGACAGGGTGTTGTCCAAGGAAATGCCAACCCCAGAGAAGACAGTTACTGAGAAAGTCACTCCTCCCAAAAAGAAAAGGAAGACAGCTCCTGTGGAACAAGTGTCCACAAGTAGTTCTGAAAGTGAAGAACATGTTGTTTTCACTCCTGATGATCATGAGGAAGAGCCTGCAGAGAAGTCTCCTGCTCCTCCAGCTGATGCAGAGATCCAGGGGGAGCTCCCACAAGCTAGCCCCATCCACAAGGATCAAAGCCAGGGGGAGCCTCCAGTTGTAGAAGAACCCTCTACACTGGACAAGAGGTACTCACTAACCTAAATACTTTAGAATATCTTATAGAAGATGCCGATTTGTCTGATGTTCCTCAACAAACTCAGCTGCCTAGTCAAGCTCCAGATGTTGTTATAGAAGACACATCTGCTGTTCCAGTAATTCCTGATCCTGTGGTTGAAGAACCAAGAACTTCTCCAGCTTCTTCACCACCAGAATACACAATGGAAGATTTATTCCTAAATCTTGATCAAGCAGATTTTGATAATGAAAAAGATAATGCTGCTGCTGAGGGGGAGCAAGTACAAGTTCTGGAAGAGCCTATTAGGCAGGAAACTGAGAAGGCACCTGAAGTATAGAAAGAGAAGCCTCAAAGCCCTAAGGAGAGGGTTGACATAGCCAGTACTTCTGCCTCTGAAGACGAGGAGAGTGCTAGGGCAAAGAAGAAGAAACTGTATGTCTTCAAGAGAAGAAGTCAAAGTTATAAGAAAGCTTTACAATCAATTGCACCACAACCTATAGTTCAGCAAGCTCCAACTGCTGATTATAGTGCTTTAATGGTTGCACTACAGATAAAGTTAGATGAGCAAAGAAAGGCAATAGAAAAGTATGTAGATGAAGGGCAAAAGTCATTACAATTTGATCTGGCCCAAGATATAAAGTCTATAAGGTTTGAGATGAACCTTAACAAGAAAGAAATGACTGAATGCTTCCACAAAGGTGGAAATGCAGTGGTGTACTTGGCAACACACCAGGAGAAGATCAAAGCCCAAGTGGATGATATAACATTGAAACAAGGATATGTTCTTGAAAATCAACTAAGGATGATTGACAACTTGACTACTTCTCATAATGCTATAGTCACTGAGTTGAAAAACAAGGCTGCTGATCCTTCTACATCTTCTGCTACTGTCAAAGCTGAATTTGACAAAGCCTTTCAAGAAGAAATTACTGCAGTAAAGACTGCTATCCAAGCCTCCCAGAAAGCTATATCTGATCAACTTCAAAAGCTCAAACCATTCTTTAAAGATGGAGTCAGATACTTGGATAGTCAAATCAGATTTCAAAAGGATGATGTCAGAGATCATATGGCTCGAGAAGTCATAAAGGGGGAGAGAGTTTTAGTCAAAGCTAGCTCTGATCATGCCAAATGGATATCTAATTCCATCAGAGCTACACTGGGCTATCCTCCACTCTGTGATGATGACAATGTTGCTGAATCTGGGATTCAAACTGCATATCTTGGAGGTGAGCAACCAGAGGTAGCTCAAGTGATATATCCTCCACCAGATTTTGACATGGTGCAAGCTGATATTCATCATATGTATAGCCCAACTGAAGGGAAGTCTAATGTTATTCTGGATAAAGTGGTTCAACCTATTACCGAAGACATGCAAGAGGCATTACAGAAGGAGGAAGAGACAAGGTTGTCTAAGAAGAGGTTTAGGGAACAAGCAGAACAAAGGCCAGACTTTGAACAGTGGAACCCTACCTCTAGGAATATAATATTAACTGCCTGGAAAGCTGCCAAGGATAACACTCATGACAGGAACAAGTGGTTTTCTGAAGCTGAATGGAGAAAACATGAGATCAGGTAGGAAGCAATAGTTCAGTATAGAAGGAAGGCAAAGATGGGAAAGCTACCTCCTACTGCATTGGAGCCTAGCAAGTACTTTCCTAAGCCATACCATTATTTTGAGAGACAGAAGATCAAAGCTGAAGAGCTCAAAAAGAAAGATCTAAAAGGCAAGAAGCCTGCTGATGCTGAAACTGCTGATGCCCCTATCAAAGCTCAAGCTGGCAAGGGAATAGTTATCAAGGAACCTGAACAGAAATAGATTAAGAATTTACTTGAATATTATTTTGTAATCTTTTGAATGTAAAACATTTTTGTGAACTACTGAGAATGTATAAGACAAATGTTAGAACAATATATGATCAATATATTTCATGTTTGTTCTGTAAATATGTCTATTTCTTATTTGTTCTGTGTTGATGTTTGTGTATACATGTGAAATTGATACATGTTATGTTTATCCTGCTTACATAATCCTGCTTTACATCATTTTGTAATTTTTATTATGAATGGTGTATATCATTGACTAAGGGTTATGACTTCTCCAAATAGGGGGAGATTGTTGGGTACATTGGTTAAATGTACCTGATTTGAAGAAGCCTCACCCAATTCAATGATATACATCATAATGTATTTGATGTTTGTTGAGTTTACTTGTGCAGGTTAAGTAATTACTGGACTGAAGCAAAAAGTTTCTAAGTCCATGTGTCGACACCCAGAGGGAAAGTGTCGACACTTAAGAAGGCTTGCGTCGACACCCAGACAAGCAATGTCGACACTTGGAGTCATTGTGTCGACACCTGGGATACAGAGTCGACACCAGACAGAAAGTGTCGACACTTGGAGCTGTGTCGACACTCAGTGAAGAAAAGTGCAGACAGAAAGTGTCGACACAAGGAGCTGTGTCGACACCCAGTGAAGCTGAGTCTACACCAGATAGTGTCGACACTTGGAGCTGTGTCGACACTCAGCAAAAGACTGCAGAAACTAAGTTAAAGTGTCGACACCAAGAACAATGTGTCGACACACAACAAGAAGAGTCAGCACTTGAAGAAAGTGTCGACACCAAGAACAAAGTGTCGACACTCATCAGAAGAGTCAACATTTGAAGTAAGTGTCGACACCCAGAACAATGTGTCGACACTCAGCTAAAGACTCTACACTTGAAGTAAGTATCGACACATGGAGCTGTGTCGACACTTAGCAAAGAACAGAATTATCAACAAAATATTCTAAGTACAAGTGTCGACACTAAGGGAATGTGTCGACACTCAGCTGAAGTCTCAACAGAAGAATCAAGTGTCGACACAAGGAGCTGTGTCGACACTCAGCAAGTATCAACATAGAAGACTATGTGTCGACACCAAGAAGCAGTGTCGACACTTAACAGATTCAACACAAGAAGTTGTGTCGACACAAAGGTGATGTGTCGACACTTAGAAGAATTCAGCTAAAGATAGAAGATCAAGTACTTGTGTCGACACTCAATTTTAGTGTCGACACCTGAAGAAGAATCTGTGTCGAGACATACAAGGAGTTGTGTCGACACCTTGTAGACTTGTGTCGACACTTACACAGCATGTGTCGACACTTGGACTATAAGTGTCGACACTTGAAGACAGAAAGTCTCGACACTTTCAGACAGTTAGAGATTTTCAAGAACTGACTGGATGACATGACAGCTGCCGTTCCAGCCGGTCTACAGCACCTGTCAGAGATGTCAGAATTCAGTTATGGACCGGACCAGCCGGTTACCATGAAGAAGGCCTATAAATAGGCACATACAGTTTACAGAAACTGTTGATCAGTTTGTTGAAAAACAAGTTATAAAAGTGGTACATAGAGTATCAACACAAGAAGATCTTGCAGTACAAGTGCAGATCTAAGAAGTTGGAGAGAGAGAGAGGGCTCCATCCAAGAAATCAGCCATTGGAACTAGGCTGAGAAGAAGGGTTCAGATCTATTCTGAATTCTATGTGGCAGAGGTCAAGGAACAACTGTAGAAGGAGATAATCTTATTCAGTTCTACTCAAGAAGCTTTGAAGAAAGCTAAGTCAGATTGAATCCAGCTGAGTTCTTCCAAGAACTCATCAAGAAACTCTCAACTCCCCTCTCTTGTTTCTGAGTTGTTGAGTTAATATTTGTAAAATCATTTTATCTTGTAGGATCCTCTGGATCTGAGTGAGTTGTAAGCCTATAATTATAAAGGCTGAGGGTAGGACTTTTGGCCTGAGTGTAGGAGATTATTATCTCTGAGTGTAGGCCTTGATTGGCTGAGTGTAGGCCTGGGTGGCTGAGTGTAGGCCTTTGTGGCTGAGTATAGGCTTTGGGATAAAGCTGAGTTGTAAGGCTTTGGGCCTGAGGTGTAGGAACCAATTTGGGTTCTGAGACAGTGGAGAAGTTTGGCCGAATCTAGTACACTACTAGATAGGCGAAGGGGGAAAGTGGATGTACCCATATCTTGGGGAACCACTATAAAACACTGTGTCTGTTGTGCTGTGCTGTGATTGTTGCTGTGTATGCTGTGTGTTTGCTGTGATAGAATAGTTAGAAATCTGTGATATTAACTGTCTGCTGCCATTAAAGTTTAAAAAGGATTAGGATACCTATTCACCCACCCCTCTAGGTGTTTAGGTACCATATCTTTCACCCCCTCCTTGTGCTCGCGCGAGAGCGCCCTCCTTGAGTTCTTCGGAACCAAGGACTTCGATGTCCTCTTCCTCCGGCGAGACGTTGATTCTCTACTCCCCGTGTCTCCGGGCGAAGGTAGGGTCTCGTCTTTATCTCACTATTTTTCTTATTTTCAAGGTTAGAACTGAGTATTGTCGCTTTCGCAGGAGTGCGTGAGATTCCCCTATGCCAACCCTTTGACGAGGCTCGCGCTGGCGAGAGCCAATCTGCAAAAGACCCGCTGGCCCTCGCAAAGGCCGCAGCGCAAGCCCGCCGGGACAAGCCGGCCCCGCCTCCTTCAACCAGTGCCGGGAAGCGAAAGCCCGGTGCCCCTCTGCCCCGCCGATCAAGAGGCCTAAGATAACTGACGCCGAGAAGGGCAAAGCCATTGTGGCCCTCTCAACCTCTCGCCGCGGGCCGCTCTTTTGAAGAGATCCTGCAGGTCATGAGCGAGATTGCGGCTACCAGGGCTGGCGCTGAGGCCCCTGCCGAGAACCCTCCGGCCCCCAGTGTAGTGGAAGGCGAGGGAGCCGCTGCCGAGACCTCCGACCAGCCTTCGTCTGGAGAGGTGCCGTGGGGCCACTGTAATTTTGGTCTCGGCATGAAGTGCCTGGACGCGGAGAACAAGCCGCTGCTATAGTGGGACCCCGACGTCAACAGGGTCTCGATCTCGTCCCTTCTGCCTAGCTGGGCGGAGCGAGACGAGGTTACCAGCGAGGCCTTCGCCTTAGGATACTGCCTCTACAGCCGGGAGGACGCCAGTGTCTATGACAGGATGACCACCCGGCTGCTGGCTTATGACTCCACTCGCGCCCTGATGCGCGGGCTGGAGCTTGCGCATATGTGTGCTCGCCGGAGCATCACCATCGACCGCAACTTCCAGGACATGTTCAAGTCCATGGAGGGCGCGGTGGCTGAGGTGGCTTCTTTGAAGAAGGAGCTGGAGGACGCCAAGCAAATGCTGTCATCTCGCCGTGCGGAAGAGGTAAGCGAGACCTTTCTCGGCACTAGCTCTCGCCACTACAGATTTTGACTTCTGTTTCTTCCACGCTAACTCCTCGCCATACAGGATTCCGCCCAAGCTGCGGCGCTTCGCGAGGAGCTGTCCCAGGTGAGATACGAAAACGTCCTCCTGAGGGACCGGATCTTGCACCTGGAGGCGAATGCACCCCCTCCCCTGGATGAAAGACTGAAGAGCCGCTACTACTCCGTCTACGACGTCGACAAGCTCCTCCAGGCCAACGTGCAAGCGACCGTCAAGCTGACCTTGGAGACGCTGCGAGATGTCGGATGCCTGGACGGGAGGGGCAAGATTATTACCGCTCAACAGCTCGTCCCCTAGCTCTTTGAGCCCGTCCCAAAGCCCCCGGGCGCGCCTGATACCCCACCCTCGGATGTCCCGAAATCCCCTCCCGCGGGTGGCGAGACATCCGGGAAGAGCTCGGGCGAGAGCTCCAGCGGGAGTTCAAGCGCGATCTCTGAGGGGTACAGCTTGTCTCCCTAAGGGCCTCCATTTTTCTTTTCCTTCTGCTATACTGAGCGAGAACTCTCCAGATGTGTAATTACATTAAATATATTGCAAATGTTTTGTATGCATTCCTTTTCTTATTGTGAATGTGCTTGATGTAATTGCTGTGGCCGAGTGTTCCTTACGCATGCTTCCGCCGAGGCACTTGGCTTCACTAGGGTAGTCTCCCTTAAGGATGGATAGGCGGGAACCTGACAAGAACCTTCTGCCGGGAACATGGCTCACGAACCCTTAGGACGGGTCCGTCCCCCTTCGGGTTGCGCGGACCGTTCATGGATGTCGCGTAACGTTTCCGCCCCTCTGTCCAAGAATATTATTAGGGGCCTTCTCGCCGAAAGCCTCCTTCCGCGAGACCTCCTTGACGGGGGTCTTTCTGCCGAGATCAGTTCTCGCCGAGACCTTTCCTATCTTCACCTCTTTCCATTTCGTGTTTCGGGTGCGTTTCTTGCCTTGCCCAAACCAATCCTATCCCCCAAAGGCGAGCCTTCGGACCTGCCAGCTAGATGAGAGCCTGCGTAGCGGGTCTACCTGGGGTCGAGCCGAGCTCGGGGTGCCGATGACGTTCTCAAACCAACCAGACCTATCCCCCACAGGAGAGCCTTCGGACCTGCCAGCTAGATGAGAGCCTGCGCAGCGGGTCTACCTGGGGCCGAGCCGAGCTCGGGGTGCCGATGAAGTTCTCAAACCAACCGAACCTATCCCCCGCAGGAGAGCCTTCGGACCTGCCAGCTAGAAGAGAGCCTGCACAGCGGGTCTACCTGAGGCCGAGCCGAGCTCGGGGTGCCGATGAAGTTCTCCAACCAACCAAACCTATCCCCCACAGGCGAGCCTTCGGACCTGCCAGCTAGATGAGAGCCTGTGCAGCGGGTTTACCTGGGTTCGAGCCGAGCTCGGGGTGCCGATGAAGTTCTCCAACCAACCAAACCTATCTCCCACATGCGAGCCTTCGGACCTGCCAGCTAGATGAGAGCCTGCGCAGCGGGTCTACCTGGGGTCGAGCCGAGCTCGGGGTGCCGATGAAGTTCTCCAACCAACCAAACCTATCCCCCACAAGCGAGCCTTCGGACCTGTCAGCTAGATGAGAGCCTGCGCAGCAGGTCTACCTGGGGCCGAGCCGAGCTCGGGGTGCCGATGAAGATCTCAAACCAACCAAACTTATCCCCCACAGGCGAGCCTTCAGACCTGCCAGCTAGATGAGAGCCTGCACAGCGGGTCTACCTGGGGTCGAGCCGAGCTCGGGGTGCCGATGAAGATCTCAAACCAACCAAACCTATCCCCCACAGGCGAGCCTTCGGACCTGCCAGCTAGATGAGAGCCTGCGAAGCGGGTCTACCTGGGGCCGAGCCGAGCTCGGGGTGCCGATGAAGTTCTCCAACCAACCAAACCTATCCCCCAAAGGCGAGCCTTCGGACCTGCCGACTAGATGACAGCCTGCGCAGCAGGTCTACCTGGGGCTGAGCCGAGCTCGGGGTGCCGATGAAGATCTCAAACCAACCAAACCTATCCCCCACAGGGGAGCCTTCGGACCTGCCAGCTAGATGAGAGCCTGCGAAGCGGGTCTACCTGGGGTCGAGCCGAGCTTGGGGTGCCGATGAAGTTCTCCAACCAACCAAACCTATCCCCCACAGGCAAGCCTTTGGACCTGCTAGCTAGATGAGAGCCTGCGCAGTGGGTCTACCTAGGGCCGAGCCGAGCTCGGGGTGCCGATTGTAACAGCCCCATCTGTCGCATGGCATATAACAGAAGGTCCAGCTGGAACCCGACGCCATATACCACAGATAGTCGGAAGGATTATCAAATGAATATTCAAACCATCCAATTAAGTCTACTCGTCCTACACAGAGCATTCTAGCGGAAGCTTTTAAAGTTGAAAGAACCCAAATCTTAAATCCAATATGTAAATGAATGTCCATGACCACAACCACAGGAATGAACCAAGTACACTGAAAAGGTACATGGCCTTATGGCCTTACAATAGTTCACTTAATAAATAGTGTTTTCCATACTTTGGCTCGCAGGCCGGCCACACATGACAAAAGTAAAATACAACTATTCTTTACGGCCTTCTAGGGCCAGCACAGCAACATGGGCTCCAGCCCGCTATTTGGTACTCGGCTCTGCAGCACATGCAGGCACAATTCCACCGCACGGTGGCAAACAAAGCAACGGTCAGCCAAAACCCAACCAAATTATAACGACCCTGCCCCTTACTCGGGACGGCGGTGCTCTTTCCCTGCATAACATTAGCCCAATAAATCCTTTAATCGTCATTATGCTACGCCACAGGTGTAGGCTCGCACGTCCAAACACCCCGTGCACTCAGGGCACATTAACGGTGAATCCTGACATATCAGTGTCTTCACCACCATCCCAAAGATGGCAACCAAGTGAGCATTTTAGCCTTTCTGACCCTATCTAGTCTAAGGCTCCCGACTATGCCAACGACCAGTGCCCGTCTTCGGATTTCTCGCACCGTTCCACATAGCCTAGGTCCAATTCCAATTTCCCGTTGCTCACGCCGCATATACAGTTTAAGTCCTACGCGCGGGCCAAGCTTCTCTCGGATCCCAAAATTTTCCAAACAATCTCATAACCCAGTTATGATCAAGGCTGGTTCCCAGACCGCCAAGTTAGCAGAACACGTTTCCGCTCAGCTTTTCGGGTGCACCTTGAAGCTAACCTCCAAGGATCCCTGCTGCAATCTACCGCGTAGAAACCTGAAAAACCCAAAGCACAGAGTTTTCTCCGGCAAATCATATCAAATGCAACATCACCGATCCAGACGATACACGTCCGTGTAGGCTTCACACACAATGCCTATGCCCGCACTTACGATTCCGGACTCTATATGCAACACAAGGGGGACTATTCACATCAACCCCAAGGAACACCACGCACTCACAGCACACTCGCGGGAGCGGGATTCCCTATGTAGAAAGAAAGAGATTCACATGCTCAAGTTGAGAATCGTTACCCTTGTAGTCCGTTTTGGCGCCATGGAAAAACTACACGGACAGAACTCTTCGTAACGAACTTTCCTCCACGGATCCGCTCTCTGATTTCGAAATGGTGCTCCGATGCTCCGCCGGCGGCCAGAATCCTCCTTCTTCTTCCTCTTCTCTCAAACACCTTGGAAAGAGAAAGCCTTGGAGAGAAATGAGGGATTAACTCCCCTATTCCCGGCCTTAACAGAGCAGGAAACCATCTGGGCCGTTGGATCTTAATTAAAGAAAACAAACGGCTCAGATCCGCCCAAAAATCTCCATACCTGGGCCGAACACGGCTTGGCACACGATCGTGACCCAGGCCGTGTGCCTCGCTCCAGGCACGATCGTCGAACTCAGACCAATGACACGGGCACAGACACGCCAGTGTCTCACCCGACACACCCGTGTCGGGTCTCTCGACACGCCCGTGTTTGGGGGCGTGTCACGCATAACCGCCACGACAACGGACACGACCCAAAAGAACACGGGTAGGGACACGGGTATGCACACGCCCGTGTCACTTGAAAATCATCGAACAACAATCATCGATCGCCGAACGCAGAACACGGGTACAGACACGGTTAGGCACACGCCCGTGTCCAACGACACGCCCGTGTCCTTTAGCCGTGTTTATAGTCGTGTCCTTCTCGGGAAGAAAATGGCCAAAAACACCAGCCAAACACGGCCTTGGACACGCCCGTGCCCTAAGCCGTGTACCCCTATACAGGTACCAAAAATCCCCTTTACGCGACCGACTCAAATACAATTTTCGGGGCTTTACAAATCTCCCCCACTTAAGGAATTTCGTCCCGAAATTAAGTAAAGGTACACAAATCTAGATAATACCTGAGTGGAATAACTCGGGGTATTCCTCCAACATAGCTTGCTCTCACTCCCAAGAAAGCTCCTCACGTCCGCAATTATCCCATCGGACCTTTACCATACGGATATCCTTGTTGCGGAGTTGCTTGACTGCAATATCTTCAATACATACCGGCTTGACCCTTGTGGTCAACTCGTAATCAACTAGTACTTGATTATTCGTAATGATCTGCGAAGGCTCTTGCACCGCATTACGCGACACCGACACGTGAAACACGTCATGCAGCCCACTCAATTCCGCCGACAGTTTCAATCTATACGCCGCCTCGCCAACACGCTCCAGGATTTCGAATGGTCCAAGGTATCTCGGACTCAGGTTTTTCAAGCGTCGAACCCGCGATACACCCTTGAACGACTTGATTTTTAAGTACACCCAGTCGCCAACATCGAACTCCACATTCCTATGCTTGGCGTTATAGTACTTTGACTACCTATCCTGAGCGATCTTCAACCTTTCTTGAATTGTCCGTATCACTGAAGTGGCATCTTCCACCGCTTGACGTTTATACAACTTCGATTCGCCTGCCTCCAACCAAGACAACGTTGTACGACACTTCCTCCAGTACAAGGCTTCGAAAGACGCCATTCCAATACTTGCCTGAAAGCTGTTGTTACACGCAAACTCCACCATGTACAGGTGATCTTCCCACTGCTTTCCAAAATCTAGGACGCACATGCGAAGCATGTCCTCCAACGTCCGGTTGACCCTCTCGGTTTGGCCATCCGTTTGCAGATGAAAGGCTATACTGAACTTTAGCTTAGTACCCAACAGACTATGCACCAACCTCCAGTAATTCGACGTAAGCATCCATCTCGATCACTAACAATACTGCGCGGCACACCATGCAATCGTATAATATTCTCCACATAAAGTTTGGCTAATTTTTCCACCGGATCTTCCTTCCTGACCGGAATAAGGTGCGGCACCTTTGTCAACCTATCCACGATCACCCAAATGTCGTCGTTTCCCCTCTGTGACTTCAGCAAACCATGTACAAAATCCATAGATATGTCATCGAATTTCCATTCTGGGATAGGTAGGGATTTCAAGAAACCTCCGGGCTTCTGGCATTCCGCCTTCACCAATGCGCCAGTACGGCACGTGGCCACATAAAGTGCTACATCCTTCTTCAAACCCGGCCACCAGAATAATTTCTTCATGTCTCTATACATATTCGTGCTTCCCGGGTGGATTGAGTACTTGGTATGATGAGCCTCATACATCAACTCCTCCCGAAGATTATTCGCACTAGGAACGCATAGACGACCGTCCTTCCTTAGTAACCAATCTTCAACCACAAACTGGGAGTTTGACCCATCCAAAGATTCATCCAAGATTTGCTTCATGCTGCTATCCTGAACCAAAGCCCGCCGAACTCTATCCACTAGGTCACACTGCACCTCTATCCAAAACAGTTTCACCTCGGCACTAGACTGCTTGTCGACGCATGATATCTCCAAAGCCTCCAACTCTAGAACCAATATCTCATCATGTACTGATAACCAGTTGGCCTGCGCTGAAGTCCTGTGACTCAATGCATCCGCCACTGCATTTCCTTTCCCAGGCACATAATGAATCTTGAAGGTGTATTCCCATAAGAACTCCATCCACCTCCGCTGCCTCATGTTCAGATCCTTTTGGTCCAATAGGTACTTCAAGCTCTTATGATCGGTGTAAATATCGACCTTCACACTGTACAGGTAGTGCCTCCAAAGATTTAGAGCAAATATCACGGCCGCTAACTCTAAATCGTGGACCGGATAATTCCTCTCATGAACCTTCAGTTGTCGTGAACCATAGGCTATCGCTCTCCCTTGCTATAACAGAACACAGCCCAAACCATTACCCGAAGCATCACTATCGATCTCGAACCCTTTGGTTCCACTTGGCGAACATAAAAGAGGCGTCGTGGTCAACCGCCTCTTCAACTCTTCAAAAACCTGCTCGCACTACGGAGACCACACTAATTTCTGATCCTTCCTTATCAACGTCGTGAGTGGAAGTGCTATCCGTGAAAAGTTCTCTACGAAGCGCCTATAGTAGCCAGCAAGTCCCAGAAAACTCCGGACCTCTGCTACTGTAGTCAAAGAAGGCCACTCTCGTATCGCCACTATCTTTGCCGGATCCACAGCTATCCCTTCTCCACTAACAACATGACCAAGGAACGCTATCGAGGATAACCAGAATTCACACTTGGAGAACTTAGCATACAACTGATTCCTTCTCAATGTCTCCAACACCATATGTAGATGATTGTAATGGTCTTCCTCACATCTCGAGTACACCAGGATATCATCGATAAATACTATCACGAAACGACCCAGGTACTCTCTGAACATCCTGTTCGTCAGATCCATAAATACGGATGGCGCATTCGTCAACCCAAACGACATGACCGTGAACTCATAATGCCCAAACCGCGTACTGAATGCTGTCTTTGGGATGTCGCTCTCCCTTATCCTCAACTGGTAGTATCCGGATTTCTGATCTAACTTCGAATATACCGTTGACCCAACCAACTGATCAAACAGATCGTCAATCCTCGGAATCAGATACTTGTTCTTCTCCGTAAGCTTGTTCAATTCTCGATAGTCAATGCAGAGTTGTAAGCTCCCATCCTTATTCTTAACGAAAAGAACCGGTGCGCTCCAAGGCGACAAACTTGGACGCACATATCCTTGCTCCAACAACTCTTGTAATTGCACTTTTAACTCAGCCATCTCTTTTGGCGCTATACGATATAGAGAGCGTGACACCGGTTTGGCACTACACCGAACCACCTTAACCACATGAGGGGAAGACATCAATGTCTTACACGACCCCTTTCACGCCCACAAATGTCGTCTCATGACTAGCTCTCAACTGAGCCCCTAGTAACCTCGATCAACGTATGCCTGCTGCTCCGAGAGCCTGACCATACTAAAGATCACGCTGAACTCTCCTAGCGGTATCAACAACGCTTGCAAATCAAACTATTGACTCACAATCCAGACCTAAACGCAACAGATTCTATTCGCGCGCATTGGGCACCACTAGTCAACAACACATCCATTGTGTCTTTTGTCATCGGAAGATGTACTCCGACACGCAATACAATTCCTTTGGGCAAACGGAGACGCGAAGCCCCCTTTAACGAACGGTGCTCCCGCCAGATAAACGAAATTCATAACAAAGCTTAGCACAAGTGGTTCTAGCTAACAAGCACAAAGGCAACAAGTGTCTAAAACTAAATGCTAGAATTTTAAACCTTACCTGTCACCACGACCGCGTGCTTTCTGGCCTCTTGCAGACCAAGGTTGTAGACTCTAGGCTGGGCTGGAGCATGATGGGACGCGGTTGACTCCACCGCCTTCCCTTTCTCCTCATAGGTCGCTCCAGGTTTCCTCTCGGACTTTGAACGTCCGCTCCAACACTCACGAGCAAAATGCCCCGTCTTCCCGCAGTTGTAGCAAGCTCCTGGGACTCGACTTTTAGTTGCTCCCGACGCATCAGCCGAAGGGGCTGGGTTCGAAGTCCTCTGCTTCTTGTTCCATCTGCGGAATCCTGACTTAGAACTAGGCACTTTGAACTCTGACTTCTTTTCTCCTGAGTCCTTACCTGCTCCTGACATAGCTTCCTTACTCTTCTGAGCACCATCCAAACATTCTCGGGCAAAGTGCCCTTTCTTGCCACAAGCTCGACAGTTGTACATAACTTTGCTAGTCCCAGCCTTAGCCCCCTCTTTGGACATTCTACGAGATGCAGACCTCCTAGGATTTGCAGAGTTCGATACCCCACTCACTGGCATCGGGTGAATCCTCCCCAAATCTACTTCCAACGATCTAGCCGACTCCACCAGGGCTCGGAATCCCAATAGTTTTTGGTCCTACCAGTAGGATTCGCAGCTCACCACGCAGCCCATTATAGAATCTATCAACTATAGACTGTTCGTTCTCCAATTTAAAGCATGGGTAGCGGCTTATGAAAAGGAACGCCTGCAAATACTCATCTACTGAGTGCGTACCCTGCACTAAGGACATGTTCAACTGCTGGCCTGCAGGCCTTCTTAAAGTCCTTTGATCCAACACACCACCCGACATTGAAGCCATCTTAGGGACAAAGGGTTGCACATTGCTTCCCTGTTGTGCACTAGTTACAGCGAGAACTACTTCAATGATTCTTCTTATGGTTTCAAACGATGGAGGGGTCTCAAGCACGACGCTGGGTGCACTATAATCCTCCGAAACCAGATGTTCTGTCGGCTCTACGCCACCCCCGGTCACCTATAGTCGTACAAAATACAAATAAGTGACTAAAAAAATTGCAAAAAGCAACTATAGGAACATGCAGGTTCCTCAAAATAAGTGTATTTTTCATTCTTAAGTGGACATTCATGGGTTATTTTTTGATGTTATAATGATGACGCACACAAGTGCTCACCACCACTTAAAAGAATTCGCCCACGAATTCATTCAAGCATGACCGTAACCAGAAGTCTGATACCAAATTGTAACACCCCCATCTGTCGCATGGCATATAACAGAAGGTCCAGCTGGAACCCGACGCCATATACCACAGACAGTTGGAAGGATTACCAAATGAATATTCAAACCATCCAATTAAGACTACTCGTCTTATACAGAGCATTCTAGCGGAAGCGTTTAAAGTTGAAAGAACCCAAATCTTAAATCCAATATGTAAATGAATGTCCACGACCACAACCACAGGAATGAACCCAAGTACACTGAAAAGGTACATGGCCTTATAGCCTTACAATAGTTCACTTAATAAATAGTGTTTTCCATACTTCGGCTCGCAGGCCGGCCACACATGACAAAAGTAAAGTACAACTATTCTTTACGGCCTTCTAGGGCCAGCACAGCAACATGGGCTCCAGCCCGCTATTTGGTACTCGGCTCCGCAGCAACTGCAAGCACAATTCCACCGCACGGTGGCAAACAAAGCAACGGTCAGCCAAAAGCCGACCAAATTATAACGACCCCGCCCCTTACTCGGGACGGCGGTGCACTTTCCCTGCATAACATTAGCCCAATAAATCCTTTAATCGCCATTATGCTATGCCATAGGTGTAGGCTCGCACGGCCAAACACCCCGTGCACTCAGGGCACATTAACGGTGAATCCTGACATATCAGTGTCTTCACCACCATCCCAAAGATGGCAACCAAGTGAGAATTTTAGAATTTTTTACCCTATCTAGTCTAAGGCTCCAGACTATGCCAACGGCCAGTGCCCGTCTTCGGATTTCTCGCACCGTTCCACATAGTATAGGACCAATTCCACTTGCCCGTTGCTCACGCCGCATATACAGTTTAAGTCCTACGCGCGGGCCAGGCATCTCTCGCATCCCAAAATTTTCCAAACAATCTCATAACCCAGTTATGATCAAGGCCGGTTCCCAGACCGCCAAGTTAGCAGAACATGTTTCCGCTCAGTTTTTCGGGTGCATCTTGAAGCTAACCTCCAAGGATCCCTGCTGCAATCTACAGCGTAGAAACCCGAAAAACCCAAAGCACAGAGTTTTCTCCGGCAAATCATATCAAATGCAACATCACCGATCCAGACGATACACGTCCGGGTAGGCTTCACACACAATGCCTATACCCGTACTTACGATTTCGGACTCTATATGAAACACACGGGGGACTATTCACATCAACCCCAAGGAACACCACACACTCACCGTACACTCGCGGGAGCGGGATTCCCTATACAGAAATAAAGAGCTTCACATGCTCAAGTTGAGAATCGTTACCCTTGTAGTCCGTTTTGGCGCCATAGAAAAACTACACGGACGGAACTCTTCGTAACGAACTTTCCTCCACGGATCCGCTCTCCGATTTCGAAACGGTGCTCCGATGCTCCGCCGGCGGCTGGAATCCTCCTTCTTCTTCCTCTTCTCTCAAACACCTTGGAAATAGAAAGCCTTGGAGAGAAATGAGGGATTTACTCCCCTATTCTCGGCCTTAACAGAGCATGAAACCATCTGAGCCGTTGCATCTTAATTAAAGAAAACGAACGGCTCAGATCCGCCCAAAAATCTCCAGACCTGGGCCGAACACGGCTTGGAACACGGCCGTGACCCAGGCCGTGTGCCTCGCTCCAGGCACGATCGTCGAACTCAGACCAATCACACAGGCACAGACACGCCCGTGTCTCACCCGACACGCCCGTGTCGGGTCTCTCGACACGCCCGTGTTCGGGGGCGTGTCACGCATAACCGCCACGGCAACGGACACGACCCAAAAGAACACGGGTAGGGACACGGGTATGCACACGCCCGTGTCACCTGAAAATCGTCGAACAACAATCGTCGATCGCTGAACACAGAACACGGGTACAGACACGGTTAGGCACACACCCGTGTCCAACGACATGTCCGTGTCCTTTAGCCGTGTTTATAGCCATGTCCTTCTAGGTAAGAAAATGGCCAAAAACACCAGCCAGACACGGCCTTGGACACGCCCGTATCCTAGGCCGTGTACCCCTCTACAGGCACCAAAAATCCCCTTTATGCGACCGACTCAAATACAATTTTCGGGGCGTTACACCGATAAAGTTCTCCAAACAACCAAACCTATCCGCCACAAGTGAGCCTACAGACCTGCTAGCTAGATGAGAGCCTGCGCAACGGGTCTACCTGGGGCCGAGCCGAGCTCGGGGTGCCGATGAAGTTCTCCAACCAACCAAACCTATCCCCCACAGGCGAGGCTTCGGACCTGCCAGCTAGATAAGAGCCTGCGCAGCGGGTCTACCTGGGGCCGAGCCGAGCTCGGGGTATTACAAAACACATAATTACGTTATATTATAAAAAAATTTGACAATAGTCAAGAGAAAATCAACTGATGTAGTATAATAAGTTTATTTTTGAGATACATGGTTACATCCTTCCCCCTTCATGGGTAGAAGCGTTTTATGTCATCACCGCTCCAGGTGTGACTTAGGGCCCTCCCCTCCACATCCTGGAGGTAGTATCCTCCTGTTCCGAGGACTTCCTTCACTATGTATGGTCCTTCCCAGTTCGAGTTGAGCTTGCCCACGGGAGCCGACCTTCCCGCCGCGTCAACCTTTCTCAGCACTAGATCCCCTTTAGTAAACTGCTTGACCCTGACATGCTTATAAAAGTACATGGCCATCCGCCGCTTGATCTCTTCTTGCCGGATAGCTGCCACGTCTCGCAGTTCTTCCACCATATCTAGCGAGAGGCGTTGCCCCTCCTCATTCTCCAACCTCCAAGTCTCATATCCTTCACCCGCGGCTGTGACCCGCGGGGACCGAACCTCGAACTCCACTGGTAGGATGGCCTCACACCCATGAGAAAGCTTGAAGGGGGTCTCACCGGTGGCTGTGTTCGGGGTCGTTCGCAAGGCCCACAGGACCGAGGGGAGCTGCTCCACCTAGTTTCCCTTTAAGTTCTCCACCTTTTTCTTTAATAGGTTCACAATGATTTTGTTCGCCGCTTCCACCTGGCTGTTGCCCCGGGGGTGGTGGACAGAGGCGAATCTGAGGTCTATCCCCAGTTGGGCGTAGAAGCTGATGAATTCTTCGCTGGCAAACTGGGGGCCGTTATCTGTCACATTGCTTGAGGCAACCCGTGTCTGCATATGATTTCCCCCCAAACGAAGTTCCTTATGACCTGCGAGGTGACCTTGGCCAAGGCTTTAACCTCCAGCCACTTTGAGAAATAGTCGAACATGACCAAGAGGAACCTCCTCTGTCCACTAGCCGGAGGAAAAGGTCCAACTAAATCCGTCCCCCAGATGGCGAACGACCATGGTGTCGTGATACTTCGGAGCCTTTGGGCTGCCAAGAGCTGAAGGGGAGCGCAGAGCTGACATTTTTGACACCTCCTTGCAAACTCCATGACATCCTTCCTTAGGGTGGGCCAGAAGTACCCCTGCCTGACCACCCTTGCCTCCAAAGTCCTCCCTCCAGAGTAGCTGCTGCACTCTCCCGAGTGCACCTCCCCCAAGATCCTCGGGATCTCTTCTTCAGTCACACCTCTAGCTAGGAGCCGTGACAACATCTTACGATGCATGCCCCCTTCTATCATCAGGTAGTGAGCTGTCGTGCGCTTGAAGCTTCTACCGTCCTTGGCCCCCTCAGGAAGTCCACCGGTGGTTAGGAAGGTCACCAATGGATCCTCCCACGATGGTCGCCGATCCACCATCATCAATTCTCCTTCCTCGATAACCGGTCGAAATAGCTTTGTCAAGGTCCCTCCTCCCTGAGGTCCAAACTTAGCCAATCGATCGGCAGCTACGCTTTCTTCCCTTGGAACATGTTGGATTGAGAATGACCGGAACCCACCGATGATCGCCCTTACCTTGGAGAGGTATTTGATGAGGGTAGGCTCCTGAGCTTCAAACTCTCCCCGTATCTGCGATGCTACTACCTTTGAGTCTGTGAAAGCTTCCACATCCTGAATCTCCAGCTCCTTTGACAAGCAAAGGCCGGCGATCACGACCTCATACTCCGCCTGATTGTTGGTCACCGGGAAATGGTAAGCCACCACCTGCTCTATCGCGACTCCCTGGGGGCTGATCAGCACCACTCCTCCCCCAAGGGAATGCTTTCCTGAGGCCCCATTGACCATCATCTTCCATGCTTCCCATGGCAGCTGCTCTCCCTCCTCGACTTCAACAATGTAATCTGCTAGGAAGTCCGCCACTGCCTGTGCCTTGATGGAGAGTCTTGGGACAAAAGAGATGTCGAACTCGCTTAGCTCAATAGACCACTTAGCAAGTCTCCCCGAGTGCTCTACTCCTTAGAAGATCTTGCAAAGAGGATGGTCGGTTACCAGTCTAATCGAATGTGCTTTAAAGTATGGTCGGAGTTTCCTTGCAGAGATGACCAAGGCGTAAGCGAGCTTTTCGAGGATGGGGTAGCGGAGCTCTGCTTTCCTCAATATCCGGCTGACGTAGTAGATGGGCAGTTGCTTCTTTCCTTCTTCCCTCACTAGGACGGAGCTTATCGCCTCTGCTCCCACTCCAAGATACAAGGTCAGGTCCTCCCCTTCTTTTGGACTCTGAAGTAGAGGAGCCTGGGAGAGCTGTCTCTTCAGCCCTTGGAAGGCTTCTTTGCACTCGACGGTCCATTCAAACCTTTGATTCACTCGCAACACCTTGAATAATGAAGAACACTTGTCTCCTGCCCTGGAGAGGAATCTGCTCAGCCCAGCCAGCTTGCCTGTCAAGCGCTGGACCGCCTTGGCATCACGAGGTGACTCCAAACCCAGGATGGCCTTCACCTTGTCCGGGTTGGGCTCCACCCCTGCCGGAGTCAAGAGATACCCAAGGAACTTCCCACGGCTAGCCCCGAAGACACACTTCAAGGGGTTCAGCCTCATCTTGAACCTCCTCAAGGTGGCGAACGTCTCTTCCAAATCTTTCAGGTGCGAATCCACGCATTTGCTTTTGATCATTAGGTCATCGACGTAGACCTCCAAATTTCTCCCCCTCTGATCTCGGAAGACCCGATCCATCATGCGTTGGTAGGTAGCCCCTGCGTTTTTCAACCCAAAGGGCATCATTTTGTAACTGAAGCATCCCTACCTCGTGATGAAGGAAACATCCTTAATATCGGGAGGGTGCATCCGGATCTGGTGATAACCTAAAAAAGCATCCAAAAAACTCATGACAGAAAACCTGACGGCTGAATCAACCAGCGCGTCGATCCGAGGCAGGGGGTAGCAATCCTTAGGGCATGATTTATTTAACAAATAAAAGTCAATACACATTCTCCATTTACCACCCCCTTTTTTAACCATTACCACATTGGAGATCCAGCCTGGATACTGGATCTCTGAGATGAAACCGGCCTCCAGGAGCTTTCTGACCTCCTGACGGATGGGCTCCTCCAACTTGGTAGCGATGGCTCTCATCTTCTGGCATATGGGGCGAGTGCGGGGGTCCAAGTTCAGGCGGTGGCAGGCCACGTCCGCGTCGATGCCCGACATGTCCGCCGTGCTCCAAGCGAAGATGTTGATGTTGCTTTGAATGTAGGCCCACACCCGCTCCCGATCCTCGGGACTCAAGCCTCCGCTGACCCACACCCTTTGCACCTGCCCTGCGCTGGTGAAGACCTCCATATCCACCACTTCTTCGGCCAGCTCCAGCCGCGACTGCTCCCAGCCGGCTCTTGCCTCTTCCTCCAGCTCCAGCTCCTCCCTTCCTACCTCTTCCTCGATCTCCATTGCCTCTTCCGGCCCCTCCTGTAGCTGCTCGACCTCTACGCCCCTCTGGGCCTCTCCCTCAGCCCCTCCTACTCCTTGCTCCTCTACCTCCATCGCCCCTTCTGGGCTCTCCTGCTCCTCATCTCCCTGGACCTCCTGCACATCTCCTCCCTGCTGCTCCTCAGTCTCCACTCCTCCGACTTCCTCTTTTGCTACCTCTCTCGCCTCCTCTGGGCTAATCTCCTCTTCTCCGACAACCTCTTCATGCGCCGCCATCTCCATCTCCAACTCCTCTGCCTCTTCCATCCATGATATGGTGTTGATCGCAGTAACGTAGCATTGTCTCGCCACCTTCGGGTCCCCTCTTACCCTGACCTGCACCCCTCCATTATTTAACTTGAGGCACTGATGGAACGAGGAGGGGACGCAGCGAAAGGCGCTGATGATGGGGCGCCCAAAGATGGCATTATAGCTACTCGGGGCGTCCACGATCACGAACCTGCAGTTCCGTGACATGCCCCTCAACTTCACGTGCAGCCCTACTCCTCCTTCTACTTCTTTCCTCTCTCCGGAGAACCCGAACAACGGTCCATCCGAAGCCAAGATCCTCTTCCATTCAACCCTCATCTCATCGAAGGCCTTCTTAAAGATCACATTCACTGAGCTCCCGTTGTCCACTAGTATCCTTGAGACCGTATGATTCTCCACCGCCGTCTGGATCACCAGGGCGTCACAGAATGGATCTTCGTAGTCCGACATGTCTGCTGACGAGAAGGTAATTTTCTCTTCCGGTGGGGGAGCCTGGGAGGTAGAGGCGACCCCCCTTCGGTACATGGTTTGCAGGCTACCCTTGCGGGTTGCCTCAATCCCTACTCCTCCATGAATCACCCCTATTCCTCCCAGGGTCCCCATGTCTACCCGATCTTCACATCTATCTTCCATCTCCCCCTGCTGCACCTCTACGATCCTCACCGGTGGATCCTGCCTCCCTGCTCCTCTTGATTCCCTTATTTCTAAGAACTCCGGGCAGGTGGCCGTTGCGTGACCTTCCTCCTGGTGGAAGTCACAAAAGAGTAACGCCACCCCACCCCTTCTTCCTTCTCCTCTTCCTCTTCTTCCTCCTCCTCGATCTCCTCTCCCCGCTCCTCTTCCTCTGCCCACTTCCATTGCCTCTTGCGGCGGCGGGACACGACCCCTTGTCTCCTGCCTCCATGCCGGTTGGTCGAACCTCCTCGGTTCCCGTAGGTTATCTCTCCCCTGGTAGCCTCCTCCTTGGCCCTGGGGGCGACCCTCCTGGGGCCTCCAACCCAACCGGTTGTTCGGCTCCCGGGCCCCCATCCCTACTGCTACCCATGCCTTCGGGGCTCTTCCCTCCTCCTTTCTTCTCCCTGCTCCCTCTGCTCCCTTGGCTCCTTCTGTCTTCCTGCTGCTGGTTCCTTCACGTCGTCCTCCGCCAGCCAGGCCAACTTCCTGGCGAATGCTGGGTTTGCTCTCTCGAAGTCTATCTCTTTTGCCGCCCTCTCCATGAGCTCCTCAAAGGAGAGGGGGGGGGGGCACTCTCTTCAACTCCATGCTAAAGAATCCCGGTCTCAGCCCCAGGGTGAAGGCTAGCATCAGTGCGTACCCTGGGACCTCCTGGACCAGGAGGATCTCTTCCTAAAATCGGTCGACATAGTGACCCAGTGTCTTATCCGACTTCTGCCTCACCACAAACAGGCACTCCGCCTCCTTCTTCCGCTTCTTCGAGGTTGAGAACCTCGACAGGAAACTTCTCCGCAGATCCTCAAAACAGTAGATTGATCTTGCTGGCAACTGGTGGAACCAGTCCCGAGTCTTCTCCTTCAACGTGATGGAAAATAGCCGACACTTGAAAGCATCCGTCATCTACCTTATCGATACGACGTCTTCAAACCACTGCACGTGCTGTACAGGGACATCCTTCCCTGAGTAGTAGGACATGTCAGGCTCCCTGAACCCCTCCGGTATCGGAGCTGAGATGATGAGCTCGTTGAATGGGCTCTCGCATCCTGCCTGGCGAGAAGGTACGTCCCGCGGCCTCGGCTGACTGTCCCGATCCGCGAGACCGTGCCCCGGGAAGAGCTCTCGCACTGCCGCCTCCTTCTCTCCCAGATCCGTCAAAGCCTCCTTGCCCGGGCGCTGGCTCTGGCCTGGGAAGAGCTCCCGCGCCGCCACATCTCTTTCGCCAGCCTCCGTCGGGACCTCCTTCCCCGGGCATTGTCCAGGGGCGTTCTCTCCTAGGAGCGGGACCTCCTTTATCGGAACCTGAGGTGTGGCCCACTCGCTTCTGGCCGAGAAGGCCAAGCTGATCGTCTGCAGGACCTCTCGCCTGAATTCATCCAGCATCCTCTTTGTCGCTTCCTCTCCCCGGGTGGGGGAGCCTTCAGAACCTGACCCTTCACCTTCACCTCCAGCCATGGGACAAAACTCAAGGCTTTCTTGTATCGGCTTCCTTCCAAGCTCATCGCACCAGAACTGTTGAAGCCAAAAATGATCTCAACGGGAGTTCAAAAAAAGGGTGCAGCCAAAACCTACTTCTCTCAAGCCTCAACCCTCGTCCGGATTCAAAGGACCTAAGACTGACCCAAAGCCTCAGCAGGGAGGTCCCACCTTACACCCGGAAGATCTCTGAGAGCTTCCCCTCCAAAGCCAAAAGCTGGGCTAGGAGCTCCTCAGAAAGCACTATAAGTTGGAAGATAATGAAAAGCCTGCTTTCCAAAGAGCCCTTATGAGTCTATTTATAGTCTTTGCTGTCCTGAAATTACTGAAATGCCCTTAATTGATCTGCCAATAGCCGAATCCCGCTGTTTTCCTGAGGGTACGAGGGTAATTTCACACGAGGGTAATTTGGTCATCTTACCCATGGCCCTGGGCCCCACTCGGTGAGAGCTCTGAACCGAGAGCCTTCTGTCCAGAGCCTGGCCCAAGTGGTCTCGCCTGCCTATAGACGAGAGCTTCTTTAAGACGATCTGGGTGCTGGCGCAAGCGTTCCCGCATTGATCTTCGTTCGACAATTTGGCTGCGCTCGTCGATCTGGGCTCGACGAATATGAGGCGTCTTGCGGGAGAGAGCTCATTTGAGACGGGAGCTTGGCGCTTAGCGCAAGCGCTCCCGCCTACTTGGGCGAGAACTTCTCTGGTTAGCCTAATGGTGACCATTGCGCCTCCTGGTCTGACTCAACGAATATGGGGTTGTACATATATATATATATATATATATATATATATATATATATATATATATATATATATATATATATATATATATATATATATATATAAACTTCTTCTTCTTTAAGCCGAACTCCTCCTCTTTCACCGAACCAGAGAAGCGAGAGCGAGAGATGGAATGTCCGTTCGTGAATCTTCCGGTGGCTGCCGACGGTGCTCCGGTGCTCGAAATCTTTAACCGAACGTAGATTCGGAAAGCTCTCAACAAGGGCTACATCATTGTGGTAAAACTTTTCCCATTTATTGAGTTTTTCTTGTAAAAGTTTTTGGCCCTAACTTTTATTTTGGCCATTTTTGTTTAGATTCCGACATCTCCCGTCTTTCTTTGCCCCGATCTACGATGGAGAGTGATTTGGAGAGTTTTTCCGGCAAAACCAAAGCAAGTGGTGGTTTTTCCCCTCTTCCCTCCTCTTCCAATCTTGATGGAATTGCTAATCTTCTTTATTTAGTGATGTTATCATGATTATCTTTCTGATTAATAGTATTGTTTTAATCTTTTACTTGAGATCCACTTGTATTATTAAGTTTTGCTATGATAATCCAACCTTGTAGTGTTGTTAATGATTTTGATGATGTGTTTAAATCATTGGCTTTTAATCGTCCATAACCATCATGTAGGACGTGCTAGAGTATATTTAAGGTCTTTAATATTTCCTACAGGTTGATCAACCGTTTTCAAAATTTAGCGATGTTTAGTAGAATCCGATGTTCCAAGTCTTGAGATATATCATGGATTTTCTTAGTTGCGGGAGTTATGGATGAAACCACCTCTGCAATGTTTGTTTCCTTTATTAGTACCTTGTGGAACTCTGCCGGGTGTTGTTTGTGCCTCTATCAGTGTATGGTGGAGTGAATGATTCTCCCACTTCAGTTAGACAGATATTTATCCGTGAGGGTGTGTCCGGATGAGTGACCACCTCGTCCGTGTTTTTTTGGGTAGAGTTGACCACATGTGGATAATAAAGATATGCAAATTCTTCCTTATGATTTAATCATGTTTTCCCCCTTATAGCCTTGTGCATCTGGTGTATTTTGATGTACATGACAAATCGCGTAAGTGTTCCTTTCTAACTTTGGTACTTTACTTATGTACTTTACTTCAGTAATTTTGGTCTTGGGTTGGTACCCCTTATGACATGTGCTTGCTTTTGTTTAAATTTTCTGCCATCACTTGTACCTTCATGCTGAGTTGTTCTGTCTTTGGAGTGCCTCAGGTTCAGAGTAATAGCAGGTAGTGGAGCTTGCTTTGGAGTTTCAGTGCAGCAGTATTGGCCGTGGCTTTCACCTCGCCGTCACGAGGTAGTTTGACATTTTTAGTTTTTCTTTACCTATTTCAAACATACTTTTGGTTATGTGGGTTCGTGTCAGGTTGTTGACGCCCACAAGGTTATTAATTTTTGGACACTTTGCTAGCTGCTAGTTGTTTTCTTTCAGATTGTTTGGATTACTTACTCTCTGTGATGTTTTATGCTAGGACTGCATGTTAGATATTTTTAACTTGTAAAACCTTATTATTAGCATATCATACTTGCCATATCTTTCAAAACTAAGTCGCTACTTTCTGGTTAGTGTAAAAACATTTTCCTATACTTATTATAATTCTAGAGTCTTGCATAACATGAGTTATCCTTCGGGGACGTTTATACTCATGAAGGATGTTAAAATCAACCTAATCAAAGTAGTTTTCCGCAGCGTATAACTATATTTTTATTCGTGGACTAGTTGACGCACTAAGCCGAGGGATACCGCTAACTGCTTAACTTAAAACTTTATTTCCCTTAATTAATATATAAATTTTAAAAAAAGTGTCTAGTTGAGGTCTCACCTGAATGTCTGCAGTTATCCCCTGCTAACGTGGAATCATGACGTGTGTTTTCACCTTACTCTGATATATCCTTTAATGCGGAGAAAATGCGGGTTGTGACAACTAGTTTCAGAGGGAGGTTTGTTTGACAAGTTGGTCGAACCAGCCAATCTGATATTATTTTGAATTCCTCCATTCATTTGCATAGACACACTGATGTGTCATCATTACATCTTAGCCGAAGCATAGTCACTACACTCATAGCATGATAAGAAGTATACGTGCCTGAGATGCATAATATGTGTTTGTATATGGATCCATCATAGGTGGCGATATGTGAAGGTTATGTAGTATGCGTTGCATAACCACCATCACACGGATGCCCATTAGTACGCTTTCTTTTCTTGTTGCATGCAATGTTATGTAGTATGAGATGCTTAACATTTCATGTATATGCCGCTCATAACATGCACCAAGGCCTTTTATAGCACTACATACATAACATATCATCGCATAAGCACGCGTGCTAAGTTAAGGTTTACATGATGACACATGTACACACATGATTTTTTTAATTAAAATAAAAAATTCATGCATTCATATCATAAGCACATGAGTTAATAGGATGAGAGGATATCATCCTAAGTAGGACATAACGTCTTTATAAAATCCCAGAGCAAGTTGCAGCATAAGCAAGTGTCTTTTAAGTATGGTTTGAACTAAGTTGTGTGGCCTATTTGTAATCTAGGATTTTGATGAGTCGTTCATTACTTTTCTAGAAATGCCGACTAAATGTCCTGCGACTAGTTCGACTCCCCAATCAGAGATTGAGTCATTAGGTGTGCAAAGCGATGCTGTGATTGAGAGTTTACATCAGAGTAACATGGCTCTGTCAAGACAGTTCGTGGCGATGCAATCGTAAATTCAGTCCTTGTTGTCTGCCACTCCCGCGCAATAACCCTTAGTGCAAGATCCTACCGTGGGTCAAGCCGTACCCGTTACTCCTGCTCCTCTAGTGCCCCCAATGATGCTACCACCAGAGATGAATTTTATTTTGCCTTTCCAGAGACTGGGACCTCCTACCTACGACGGGAGTGCCGACTTTATTGTTTTGGATGATTGGATCTTCGCTATCGAGGAGATGTTCTTGTATTCAGGGATTGCAGAAGCCCAAAAGGTGATGATTGCGGCCTACCAGCTAAAAGGACTGGCAAAGAGCTAGTGGATTCGGGAAAAGGAGAGTCTGAAGGAAGGATGTCTTGGGAGTCCTTCAAGAAGATGCTGCTTAAGAAGTTTCTACCCTTGGTCGAGCAAGACTGCCTGATGAATAATTTCCTTCATTTGAAGCAGAGGCAACTCACGGTGAGCGAATATGAGATCGAGTTCAGTAAGTTGAGCAGATTTGCTCCGGATATGGTAGCTTCAAAGGCAGGAAAAGTGAAACACTTCCTCGGAGGACTAAGAAGTGATGTCCAACAGTTGACATGTGCTTATAGAGCAGAAAGTTACGCTGAGGCAGTGGAAGCCGCTTTGACGGTTGAGGCTATCGATAACGCCAAGAATCTGGGTGCGACGTTAAGGAAAGAAAAGAGAAAGGCTGAAGATGATGGGAGTTCTAAGGCATTTGGCCCTACTTACAAGAAGAAAGGTGGAGAAATATGTACCTTCTGTGGTCGATCTGGCCATCCTTACGAAAGGTGTTACAAGAGGACTGCCACTCAGAAGCAACAATGGGTGTTCGCCATCCAAGGCGCACCCAAGGGAGATCTGGTGTGCACGTTCTGTATGAAAAACAGACATGACATGAGTTTCTGCAGGTCGAAGGAAAAGGCCTGCTTCCAGTACGGGCAGAAGGTGCACCTGAAGTCTTCATGCCCCAGGCTCAGTCTCCACTACAGCCTACCCCACTTCGAGCTCTGCCACCGCCACAAAACCAGGATAAAGGGAAAGGAAAGCTGAATGTGGTGACCAGGGAGAAAGCTCAGACTTCTACTCAAGTGATATCAGGTTAGATTCCAGTCTAGCTTTTAATATGTATTGTTGCTCTATGTCACAACCCGCATTTTCCACCACCAATAAAGGTGCATCAGAGTAAGGGAAAAATGCATGTCATGATGCCACATCAGTAGGGGATAACTACGTACGCTCAGGAAAACACCTACTTAATCATGAAAAAATATGCTTTAAGTTATCTAAAGATAAAAATCTGTTTAAGTGTGGGAGTTAGCCATATCCCTCGGCTTGGTGGCTCATCTAGTGCACGAGGAAAGTAGTTATACGCTGCGAAAATTTCTTCTTTTACGAAATTAGATGCCCTATATGCGTTTAGAGAATCCCAGGGGACACCTCACAGTATGCAAGTTCTAAATTTATAATAGCAATAGAAGTAGATTTTTACGGTCGTGAAATATAGTGAGTTAGAGTTTTCAAGTATGCAATGCATGAAGTAATAATAGTAGATTTTATACTGGAAAATACCTAACATGCAATCCTAACATAAAACATCTCAGAGAGTAAGTAATCAAATGCACAGAAGGAAAACTAGCAGCTAGCAAGTATCCAAAATCAACAATCATGTGGGCGTCAACAACAGACTCGAGCCCACGTAAAACGAAGTATGTCTGTACTAGCAAAGAAGGCAAACAACAATCTACCTCGCTACGACAAGGCAAAAATCCATAGCCACAACAGCTACCCAGGAACTCCAACACCAGCACGGCTATCAGCTACAGCTCTGAACCTGAGGCATTCCAAAGACAGAACACATCTGCAAGAAAGTACAAGTGAGGATAGAAAGTAAGCCAATAGTAAACGAGTCAAGGGGTACCAACCCAAGACCATGGAAAAATACTTACATAAAGTACAGCAGTCAGGTACAAGGTAAAAGAGAAACACTTACGTGAAGAGTCACATATAACCACAACACCCCAAATGTATAAGACTATGAGGGGAAAGAAAGTCAAACTTAAACCATCAGGAGAGAAACAACCCCCATTAGCCACCTGTGGTCAACTCCACCAAAAAACCAAAACAGGCAGGGTGGCCAACCCAGAAGACAATTTATCCGTCTAATTATGGGGGAGACTAGATACTCCACCATTCACCACAAATGCCCCAAACACTGGGGTAGAGCCCCACAAAGTGCTAATAGGGAGAACAAATGTTGCGGCGGTGGTTCCATCCACAAATAACACCCGCAACAAAGGAAACCCGGAAAGAAAAACCTCGTAATGATCCGGGTTTAGAGCTCAGAGGCCCACCACAACCCTTCCTGGTCTGGAGGGGTGTCTCGCCCCACGGCGTCGCCATGAAGGAAACCATGATATAAGTCTCAAGACAATAATAACACATCAGATTCTACTGGACAATTCTAGATTTGACATGGTTGATCAACCTTTAGGAAGAATTTACAATCCTATACGAACTCTAACATGTCCCACTTAAACATTGAGGAACGGTTAAAAGAGTAAGATCCCACCACATGTGATACTAACAAGATTAAGTAATAAAATCATGAACATGGTGATTATAAACGAACTAGACAAGAGATCTAAACCGCACTAATATTCAGCAAGTTAATTAACAATCATGATAACACAAGTTAGAAATTTCTGTAAATCGTGGTAAAGAAAGGAAGAGAAGGAGAAAACCATCACTTGCCTTGGTTTTACTTGGAAAAATTCTCCAAATCACTCCTTGTCACAGATCGGGGCTAAAGAAGACGATGGAAGTCGAAATCTATCAAGAAATAGCTGAAATAGAGGTTAGGTCCAAAAACCCTAGCGAGAAAATCTGAAGGAATGGGGGAGATTTTACCACGATGGCATAGCTCTCGTTGAGAGCTTTCCGGATCTATATTCGGTTGAAGATTACGAGCACCGGAGCACCGTCGACGACCACCAGAAGGATCACAGAAAACTTTCTCTCTCTCACGCTGCTCTGGTTCGGGAGATGAACAGGAAAGTTCGGTCAAAATGAAGGAGCTAATAAGAAGTAGGTATATATATACCTAGGGTCAAATTAGGATAAACGCACTTAAGAAAAAGATTGGGGTCAGCTGAACAGGGCATCTCGAGAAGAAATATAGATTTCTCGAGTAGGAGATCATACCACTCGAGTAGAAGAAACATTACTCGGGTAATAAGGAAGAGATTTCTCGAGAGCAAGAAGATTACTTGAGAGCAAGGAAGGAGATCACTGGAGAACCAGGAAGGGGATTACTCGAGAATAAGAAGACTACTCGAGAACAGGAAATCATGTTATCGAGTTCATAGGGCAAATCTCGAGTACTAAAGAAGCATTTCTCGAGTACAACAACAGACTTCTCGAGAACTAGACGGGCAGTTCTCGAGTACAGCGACAGACTTCTCAAGAACTAGACGGGCAGTTCTCGAGTACAGTAAAACTTCTTGAGAACTAGAAGGGCAGTTCTCGGGAACAAAGATCATTTCTTGAGAGTAAGAGGAACTTCTCGGGAACTAACATCATTTCTCGAGAACAAGGGAAACACCACTCGAGAACAGCGAACCCAGTTCTCGAGTACAGAGCCAAAATTTCTCGAGAAGAAGGGCAATTCTCGAGTACAAGCGATTACCTCTCGAGAATAGAAGCATTTCTCGAGAGCTAGAGGAGGAAGAAAATATCCCGATTGTCAAACGCAAGACCCGTTCGACGAAATCAGTTCGAAGATCGTCGAACGCAAAACCCATTCGACGAAATCAGTTCGAAAAAATTGTCGAACGCAAAGGAAACACCCGCTCGACGAAGTTAGTATATAATTTGTCGAACCCAAAGCCAGGTCGATGAATTCTGCTTGAGGTTCGTCGGGCCTAGAACCCAGAACTGCTCGACGTTCGTCGAGCTCAGCTCGACGATTGTCGAGCCCCATACAGCGCGCAGAAATTCAAGGGAAAACTGAGTTTGACGAAAACCCACCCTTTTAGGAGAGTTTATCGAGAATCAAAATGAGTTTAAGGCTTTGACAAAAAGAAATTATCATAATCAAATGGTTGACATAGAATTATCATAATCAAATAGTTGAACAAGAAAGTATGAGTTCAAAATAGAGGCCCAAACGCGCGTTGAATTAAACGAATTCAACAACGACGACAACCCTAGAATCCGACATACCATTTCTTGAGACACACATCAAATGATCTCACAAGCAAATAGATCTCCACAAGGGTCCAAACACACGTCGAGACTCCAAAATGCTCGGAACACAACAGAACTGGACAAGCCCATGGCCTCAAAACCTCATCCTTAATATCAAGGAAAACATTCCAACCGATCAGAATACCAAAATCTGGGTAATCAAGCTCAACGGATGTGAAAACGCACAAACTGTGCGGCGCCGACAACAAAACGAAAAAGGGTAACGCCCTGACGTCAAAATCATGACATTGACAAACCAAATAATGACACCAGAAAATCGGGGGTGTTACGGTCACACCCCCTAAAAAGAAGTTTCGTCTCGAAATTTAACACAACCTTAAAACCAAACCCAAACCAAAATCCATTTATTACCAAAAACCTGAAGACATACCCAAACTAAGGGAAGAGATGCAGATGAGTTTCTCTCATCACCGACTCTAATTCCTACGTCGCGCTCTCGACATCCTGATTTCAATAGAGAACTTTAACCATGAGGATGGTCTTTCTACGCAACACTCGATCTTGAGAATCCAGAATACGAACAGGTTCTTCCATATATGAAAGGTTGGGCTGAATCTGGGGCACCGAGTCAAGAACTTGATGATCACTATAGATACACTTCCATAACTGGCTCACATGAAACACATCATGGACAACATGGAAGGTAGCAGGCAACTCCAGCTTATAAGTTGACACTCCGATGCGCTCAAGAATTTTAAAAGGTCCCACATACCGAGGTTATAACTTGTGGTTCCTTCCAAACCTTTTAACACCTGACATCAGAGAAAATTTCAGAAAAACTAAGTCCCCAACGGTGAACTCTAGATCAACCCTTTGTTGATTAGCATATTTCTCATATCGCTCTTGTGCCACACAGAGCTTTTCTTGAATATGAGTCACGACATAATTCGTCTCATCAAGGGCTTCCAGACCTAGCAACGGTCTTTCACCAACTTCAGCCCAAAACAAAAGAGTCCTATAATGCCTCCCATATAGGGCCTCAAACGGGGCCATCTGCAGACTCTCTTGGTAACTATTATTGTACACAAACTCCATGAGTCTGAGGCATTCATCCCAAGCACCACCGTAATCCAAAATATAACACCTAATCTTGTCTTCTACGATCTGATTAAATCTTTCCGTCTGACCATTCGTCTGCGGATGATAGGCGGTGGAATACCTCAAGTCGGTACCCAATCCCTCCTGGAAACTCTTCCAAAAACGAGACGTAAATCTAGAGTCCCGATCTGATACGATACTGACTGACACTCCATGTAAACTGATAACCTAATCAAGGTACAATTCAACAATCTTCTTTGTAGAATACCCAATCTTAAAAGGGTACAAAGTGAGCAATTTTAGTCAATCTGTCAACTATCACCCATATAGAGTCGTGCCCACGGGGAGATCTCGGTAAGCCAGTGATGAAATCCATCAAAATACTCTCCCACTTCCAACTTGGAATATCAAGCGGTGTCAATTTACCACCAGGCCTCCTATTGTCATCCTTAACACACTGACATGTATAACATTCCGCCACAAACTTTGCTATATCATTCTTCATCCCCGACCACAAAACTATCTGCTTTAGATCTTTATACATTTTAGTGGAACCAGGATGGTAGGCAATACTGTAACCATAAGCTTCAGTACAGATTTTAGCCCGAATATCACCAAAAGCGGGAATGCAAAATCTATCCCGATACTTTAAGGTATCCAACTCATCCAAGGAAAAATCAGGTAGCTATCCCTTCTCAGTTCTATTCCGGAGTTGCAACAAATCCGGATCATCCTTCTGGTGTGCTCTAGTAAGGGAAATTCAAGAGGGTTCTTCTGCTTCCAAAATAGCAGGCACAACGCTATTCCCAACTTTAATTTCCATCAACAAGAATTCTTCTACCAACGACTACACAAACAAATTAAAAATTTTGGCGGTCTTTCTACTCAAAACATCAACTACTACATTAGCTTTCCTGGGTGATAAAGGATTTCCACACCATAATCAGACACATATTCTAACCACCGATGCTGGCGCAGATTTAGTTCCTTCTGAGTGAATACGTACTTTAAACTCTTATGGTCTGTATAGATCTTGCACAACGCACCATATAATAAATGTCTACAAAGCTTCAATGCATAAATTACTGCAGCAAACTTCAAGTCATGCGTATGATAGTTTCTTTCATGAATCTTCAATTGTCTTGATCCATACACGATCACCTTCCCATCTTTCATCAAAACACAGCCAAGTCCAATATGCAATGCATCCACATACAAAGTGTACTCAGCCCCTTCGGTAGGCAAGACTAAGATTGGAGCAGTACACAATCTCTTCTTCAACTCTTGGAAATATTCTTCGCACTTATCACTCCAAATGAATGCAGTATTGTTCTGGGTAAGTCTAGTTAAAGGAGTAGACAACACTGAAAACCCTTCCACAAATCTTCTATAATTGTCAGCCAAGCCTAGGAAGCTCCTAATCTCCTTAGGTGAAGTAGGTCTCTCTCATTCCATCACAGCCAAAATCTTGGTCGGGTCTACAAAAATACCATCCTTGTTTACAACATGCCCCAAAAACGACACCTGAGATAGCCAGAACTCACACTTGCTCAGCTTCGCATAAAGCTTATGCTCCCTCATGGTTGACAAAACCATTCGTAAATGTTGAGTATGCTCCTCAGCACTGCGAGAATACACTAGGACGTCATCTATGAACATGATCACAAAATGATCCAAGAAATCCTTGATCACTTTATTCATTAAATCCATGAACGCAGAGGGTGCATTAATAAATCCAAAGGACATCACCAAAAACTCAAAATGTCGATGCCGCGATCGAAAAGTGGTCCGTGGAATATCTGCCTCATGAATTCTCAACTGGTGGTAGCCTGAACAAAGATCAATCTTTGAAAATACCGAGCTACTATGCAACTGATCAAATAGATCATTAATCCTCAGTAGGAGATATCTATTCTTAAAGGTCACCTTATTCAATTCTCTATAATCGATGCAAAGCCTCATCGATCCATCCTTCTTCTTTACAAACAATACCGGAGCACCCCACAAAGAAGAACTTGGTCTAATAAATCCACACTGCAGCAAATCATCAAGCTGAGTACGCAACTCATCCAATACATGTGGAGCCATGCGGTATAGTGCTTTGGCAATAGGACGAGTACCTGACTCGAGATCTATCACAAACTCTATCTCCCTCATCGGAGGAAGTCCTGGAAGACAATCAGGAAAACATCTGGAAACTCTCGCACCGAGACATCCTCAAGACATGGTGTAACAAACGTAGTTCCCAAAGAAAAAATAAAAACCAAAAATGCCTCACAACCAGACTCTAAAGCACGACAATCCAGTTCTGAGATGCACTGGATGACCGCATCATACTTAGATAGTCACTCCATGCCCAAGATCACATCAAAGTCTGCTAGATATAATACCATCAGATCCGCAAAGGCTAGGAAATCGCCTAGATAAATAGGGCATCTCAGTACTCCTTGATTAGATATTACCGATTCACCAGAGGGAAGCTTGATGTTGAAGGAGTCTCCTAACTGATCCACGCTCAAATGATGTTTATCTACGAACTTCTGGGCCATAAAGGAATGAGTGGCACTCGAATCGAAAAGAACGTGTGCCCACCTATTCCGCACCTTAAACTCCCCTAAAACCATAGCATACATAACTAAACGAACGAAAACTAGGGCAACTAAAGAGGATAAAAAAAGGAAACTAGGCTCTAACCGGAAATCACTTGAGTAGAGGTCTGAGCTTCCTCTCTGGTCACAACATTTAGCTTCCATTTCCCTTTGTCCTGGTTAGGAGGCGGCGGCAGAGCCCGAAGCACGGCAGGCTGCAGTAGAGTCTGAGACTGGGGGCAAGAAGACTTCAGGTGCCCCTTTTGCCCGCACTGGAAGCAAGTATTATCCTTCGACCAGCAACGACTGAAATCATGACCATTCTTTATACAGACCGGGCACACCAGATCACTTTTGGGTGCACCTTGGATGGCGAGCACCTACTGTTGCTTCAAGGTGGCAGTCCTCTGGAAACATCTTTTGAAAGGGTGGCCAGATCGACCACAAAAACTACATACTTCTTTACTTCTCTTCTTCGAAGAAGGGCCAGATGCCCTACAGCTTCCATCATGATCACCTTTCCTCTTCTCTTTCCTTGGCACAACACCTCGATTCTTGGCATTTTTGATTGCCTCCACCTTTAGAGCGGCTACCACTGCTTCAGTATAGCTTTCAGCTCTATAAGTGCATGCCAATTATTGGACATCGCTTCTTAATCCTCAGAGAAAATGCTTCACTCTTCCTGCCTCCGAGGCTACCAAATCAGGAGCAAAACTGTTCAACTTACTAAACTCATTCTCATAATCGGTCACCGTGAGCTGTCTCTGCTTCAAATACAGGAAATTGTTCATCAAACGGTCCTGCTCGACCGAGGGTAAGAACTTCTTAAGCAGCATCTTTTTGAAAGACTCCCATGAGCATACTTCCTTCAAACCTTCCTTTTCTTGAATCCACCAAGTCTTTGCTAGGCCTTTCAGCTGGTAGGCCGCAATCATTACCTTTTGGGCTTCAGCAATCCCCGAATATGTGAACATCTCATCCATAGTGATGATCCAGTCATCCAAAACCTTAAAGTCGGCACTCCCGTCATAAGTGGGAGGTCTCAATCGCTAGAAATGCGATATAAGGTTCATCTCCGGTGGTAGCATCACTGGGGGTACCAAAGGAGCATGAATAGCAGGTACGGCTTGAATCGCAGCAGAATCTTGCGCTAGAGGTTGCTGCGCGGGAGCGGCAGACAACAAGGTCTGAATCTGCGACTGCATCGTAACTAACTGCCTCTACAGAGCCTCATTACTCTGACGTAAACTCTCGATCAACGCATCACTCTGTGCACCTAACAACTCACCCTCTGACTAGGGAGTAGAACTCATCATAGGACGCTTTGGCGGAATTTCTAAAAAAGTAACGAACGACTCGTCAAAATTCCTAGATTACAACTTGGCCACACAACTAGATCAGACCATACTTAAGACACTTGCTTACGCTGCAACTTGCTCTGGGATTTTATAATGATGCTATGTCCTACTTAGGATGATATCCTCTCATCCTATTTACTCGTGTGTCTATGATATGAATGCATGAATTCTTTATTCTTCTTTGAAACCATGTGTGTACATGTGTCATCATGTAAACCTTAACTTAGCACGCGTGCATATGCGATGATATGCTATGTATGCAGTGTTATGCATTCTAAAAAAAAGCCTTAATGTATGCATGAGTGGCGTACACATGAAATGTTATGCATCCCATACTATATAACATTGCATGCACCGAAAAAGGAAAACGTGCTAATGGGCACCCATGTGATGATGAATATGTATCCCATACTACATAATCGTCACATGTTGCCTCTTATGGTGGATCCATATACAAACACATATTATACATCCCATACTATATAATATGCCTTGTATACTTCTTATCATACTATGAGTGTAGTGACTATGCTTCGGTTAAGACGTACTGATGACACATCGGTGTGTATGCAAATGAATGACGAGAGACAAACTAAATGAGATTGGCCGGTTCGACCAACTTGTCAAACCAACCTCCCTTTGATACCAACTGCCACAACCCGCATTTTCCACCACCAATAAAGGTGCATTCGAGTAAGGTAAAAATGCACGTCATGATGCCACATCAGCAGGGTATAACTGCGGATGCTCATGCAAACACCTACTTAATCATGAAAAAAAGATTACTTAAGTTATCTAAAGATAAAAATCAGTTTAAGTGTGGGAGTTAGCCGTATCCCTCGGCTTGGTGGCTCACTAGTCCATGAGGAAAGTAGTTATACACTGCGGAAATTACTTCTTTTATGAAATTAGACGCCCTACATGAGTTTAGAGGATCCCTGGGGACACCTCACAATATGCAAGTTTTAAATTTATAATAACAGTAGAAGTAGATTTTTACGGTCATGAAATATAGTGAGTTAGAGTTGTAAAGTATGTAATGCATGAAGTAATAATAGTAAATTTTATACTTGAAAATACCTAACATGCAATCCTAACATAAAATATCCCAGAGAGAAAGTAATCATATATATATAAGGAAAACTAGCAGCTAGCAAGTATCCAAAATCAAAAATCCTGTGGGCGTCAACAACTGACATGAACCCACATAAAAAGAAGTATGTCTGTACTAGCAAAGAAGACAAACAACAATCAACCCCGCTACGGCAAGGCAAAAATCCACAGTCAAGACAGCTGTACAGGAACTCCAACACCAGCATGGCTATCAGCTACAGCTCTGAACCTGAGGCATTCCAAAGACAGAACACCTCAGCAAGAAAGTACAAGTGAAGGCAGAAAGTAAGCCAACAGTAAACGAGTCAAGGGCTACCAACCCAAGGCCATGAAAAAAATTACATATATAAAGTACAACAGTCAGGTACAAGGTAAAAGAGAAACACTTACATGAAGCGTCACGTATAACCACAACACCCCAAATGTACAAGACTATGAGGGGAAATAAAGTCAAGCTTAAACCATCAGGAGAGAAATAACCCATATTAGCCAACTATGGTCAACTCCACCAAAAAACCAAAACGGGCAGGGTGGCCAACCCCGAAGACAATTTATTCATCTAATTGCGGGGGAGACTGAATACTCCACCATTCACCGCAAATGCCCCAAACACCCGGTAGAGCCCCACAAAGTACTAATAGGGAGAACAAACGTTGCGGTGGTGGTTTTGTCCACAAATAACACATGCAACAAAGGAAACCCAAAAAGAAAAACCCCGTAACGACCCGGGTTTAGATCTCAGAGGCCCACCACAACCCTTCCTAGTCTGGAGGCGTGTCTTGACCCACGACGTCGCCACAAAGGAAACCATGATATAAGTCTCAAGACAACAATGACACATCAGATTCTACTGGATAATTCTAGATTTGACTTGGTTGATCAACCTTTAGGAAGAATTTACAATCTTATACGAACTCTAACACATCCCACTTAAACGTTGAGGAATGGTTAAAAGAGTAAGATCCCACCACACGCGATACTAACAAGATTAAGTAACAAAATCAACAACATGATGATTATAAACGAACTACACAAGAGATCTAAACCGCACTAAAATTCAGCAAGTTAATTAATAATCATGACAACACAAGTTAGAAATTTCTGTAAATCGTGGTAAAGAAAGGAAGAGAAGGAGGAAACCATCACTTGCCTTGGTTTTACAGGGAAAAATTCTCCAAATTACTCCTTATCGCAGATCGGGGCTAAAGAAGACGAGGGAAGTCAAAATCTATCAAGAAATAGCCGAAATAGAGGTTAGGTCCAAAAACCCTAGCGAGAAAATCTTAAGAATGGGGGAGATTTTACCACGATGGCGTAGCTCTCGTTGAGATCTTTCCGGATCTATATTCGGTTGAAGATTCCGAGCATCGGAGCACTGTCGGCGACCACCGGAAGGATCATGGAAAAACATTCTCTCTCTCTCACGCTGCTCTGGTTCGGGAGATGAATAGGAAAGTTCGTTCAAAATGAAGGAGGGAATAAGAAGTAGGTATATATATACCTATGGTCAAATTAAGATAACCACACTTAAGAAAAAGATTGGGGTCAGCTGAACTGGGCATCTCGAGAAGAAGTATAGATTTGTCGAGTAGAAGTACATACCACTCAAGTATAAGAAAAATTACTCGGGTAATAAGGAAGAGATTTCTCGAGAGCAAGAAGATTACTCGAGAGCAAGGAAGGAGATCACTCGAGACCCAGGAAGGAGATTACTCGAGAACAAGAAGACTTCTCGAGAACGGGAAATCATGTTCTCGAGTTCACATGGAAGATCTCGAGTACTAAAGAAGCATTTCTCGAGTACAATAACAAACTTCTCGAGAACTAGACGGGCAGTTCTCGAGTACAGCAACAGACTTCTCGAGAACTAGACGGGCAGTTCTCGAGTACAGCAAAACATCTCGAGAACTAGAAGTGCAGTTCTCGGGAACAAAGATCATTTCTCAAGAACAAGAGGAACTTCTCGGGAAATAACATAATTTCTTGAGAACAAGGGAAACACCACTCGAGAACAACGAACCCAGTTCTCGAGTACAAAGCCAAAATTTATCGAGAAGAAGGACAATTCTCGAGTACAAGAGATTACCTCTCGAGAACAGAAGCGTTTCTCGAGAGATAGAGGAGGAAGAAAATATCCCGATCGTCGAATGCAAGAACCGTTCGATGAAATTAGTTCGAAGATCGTCGAACGTAAAACCCGTTCGACGAAATCAGTTCGAAAAAATCGTCGAACGCAAAGGAAACACCCGCTCGAGGAAGTCAGTACATAATTCGTCGAACGCAACGCCAGGTCGATGAATTCTACTCGAGGTTCGTCGGGCCCAGAACCCATAACTGCTCGACGTTCATCGAGCTCAGCTCTACGATCGTCAAGCCCCATACAGTCCCCAGAAATTCAACGGAAAAACTGAGTTTGTCGAATACCCACCCCTTTAGGAGACTTTCCCGAGAATCAAAACGAGTTTAAGGCTTTGACAAAAAGAAATTATCATAATCAAATGGTTGACATAGAATTATCATAATCAAATAATTGAACAAGGAAATTTGAGTTCAAAATAGAGGCACAAACGCGCGTTGAATTAAATGAATTCAACAATGACGACAACCCTAGAATCCGACGTACCATTTCTTGAGACATAACATCAAATGCTCTCACAAGCAAAAAGATCACCACAAGGGTCCAAACATGCGCCGAGACTCCAAAATGCTCGAAACACAACAGAACTGGACAAGACCAAGGCCTCAAAACGTCATCCTTAATATCAAGGAAAATATTCCAACTGATGAGAATCCCAAAATCTGGTTAAACAAGCTCAACGGACGCGAAAACGCACAAACGGTGCAACGCCGTCAACAAAACGAAAAAGGGTAATGCCCTGACGTCAAAATTATGACGTCGACAAGCCAAATAATGACATCAGAAAATCGGGGGCGTTACATGTTGAAATTTGTGAAGTGGAAGTGGGTGATGGGCAGGTCGGGCGGCCTGTGCGGACTGAGTCCGCGACCTGGGCGGATTGCTGACTGCGGCCTGGTTAGTAGCTGTCTTGGTGGCTTGTTGATTGAGCAGCCTGTGGTCCGAGCGGCCTATGAGGACTGAGTCCACGGCCTGGGCAGACTGTTGTCTACGGACAGGGTGTTGGCTGTCTTGGTGGCTTGGCTGATTGAGGAGCGGACTGAGCGGACAGAGATTTGCGGGCTGTAGGCAGTGCTTTGTTCAGTGGCCTTGTGTTGCAAGCTTGTGTTAACCGGCCGATTGGGTGTCCTGTCTGTAGGAGGCTTGCGGACTGGCGTGTCCGCGGTGTCCGCTGTGGCGGACTGACCTTGGAGTTTGTCTGTGGCCCTTGCCGAACTCTGGTGGTACAACAGGTGCTAACTGCTGGGGAGGACTGCACAGACTGATGTCAGAGTCCGGCAGTTGGCCGCTTGTTTGGGCAGTTGTACGAGGATTGCTTGCGGACTCTGCCTTAACTCTGGAGGAGTTTTGGCGATCTGCTTTGGGTATTGGCAGACCGGGCCTTGTCCGCCGAGCTCGCACGAGGACTTTGCTGATTTACTGGACTTGGTCACATTTTGTGACAAGTCCAGTGTGTCCGCAGTATCCGCCAAGTCCGCTGTTGACTGGGCGGACTGCCTTTGGTCGTGGACTTGTGGCGGATGGAGGCTTTGCTCTTGTGCTATACAGACTGCCTATCGCATATGTGGACTATCACTGAAGGAGTTGTGTATGTCCTAATGATGATGTGTGCGGACTGTGCGGACTGTACCTTGTCTGTATAGTGTGGGCGGTCTGGTGCAAGGCCACCCATTAGTGAACATCGGTGCCTTGCTCATGGCGGTTTTCATGGAATCTGGCTAAGTCTTTGCGGACTCAGCGGACGGAGGTTTTGCTAGCGCGCGGGCTGGGGTGGTGTTTCTATCCACTAGGGCAGTGACCACACTCCTCACCTCGCCTATAAATAGAACCCCCCCAGCACGTCTACAGTAACAGAGTGAACAGTAAATTGGGCTTGGGCAAGTGTTGCGGTCTGCGGTTTTCTGTCCGCGCAGATTGAGTAGTGCTGATGGTGTGCTGTGTGCAGGTCGCGTGGAGAGCTTCAAGGAGCAAAGAGTTGGGCATTGAAGTGTGCGGTCTCTGCAGTCTCTGCAGTCTCAGCTGGTCGTTTCCGCGGCTTGTCAGATTTCTACTTCATCTTGTTCAAGTTCCAATAACCTGTCCGCCGGTCTCAGGCGGGTAGGCGGTCTGTTCCTCTGTTCTTCAGCAGGCAGCGAATAACGGTGTGTTCGCTTGACCTCGCGGTCTCGGTGGACTCCGTGTGCTATTCGGCTTGTAGAAGTTACATCTTGGGCGGCTTGGGCGACCTTGGCAGACGAGGCGGTCTTGGTGGTCTCCAGTGATGTATGCCCGACTTGTTTGTTCTTTCTGTTTGTAGTTATTGTACTAGCGAAATCATGTCTCGCTAAGTATACCTCGCCTTGTAAAGAAGTGTGAATGAATAAAAGACCTGCTTGTGCTTCCATTTGTGGTTGGTGTTAAACTTGCTCCTTGCGTTTCCGCATGATCAAAGTGTGAACTGGGTAGTTCTGAGAATATTAATTTGGCTTTAGGCTACCTTGCTGACCACTTTGAGAAAATTCAACATGGTATCAGAGCCAGGTTCAGTTGCTTGAGCGGTGTTCAACCAGTGTTGTTTCTCTATGCTTGAGTGGTGATCAACCTGTGTTGATGCTCTGTACTTCTGGAAGTTTGCTTAACCAACAGTTGTTGCAATGGAAGGGAGTTATGCAAGAGGTCTTGATATTTACCTCTTAATGCCGACTAACTTCAAGAAGTGGAAGTCATGCATGAAGAGTTACCTTCTTGGTGAGGAGCTATGGGAGGTCGTCGGTGGTTACGACAGATAGGAAGTGACTGCTGCGTTTGGAACTACTGAGCAGGTGAGGCTCTGGAGAAAAACAAATGCTAAGGCGGAGTTTGTTCTCAAGAGAGCTGTTTCACCGGAGTTGTTTGATCACATCATTGGATGTAAATCACCTGCTGATATTTGGACAACCATTGATGAGTTGTTCAATAGGAAGAATGTAGCAAGGCTACAATTCTTGGAGAATGAGTTGGCCAGGACAACTCAAGGAGACCTGACTATCTCTAAATACTTTTTGAAGATGAAGAGTCTGTGTGCAGAGATATTAGCGCTTGATCCTGATGATCCTATCTTTGAGGCTAAGTTGAAAAGGCACATAATCCGCAGCTTGTGGAAGGAGTATGTTGCTTTTGTGACATCAGTTCAAGGCTGCGCTACTCAACCATCTTTGCTGGAGCTTGAGAATCTGCTTGCTTCACAGGAAAGCTTGGGAAGGCAGATGGCTGGAGTCACTGTCTCTGAGGAGAGCAGTGAAACACTCTTCATGGGCAAGAAGAAGAAGAGATGGGAAGGGAAGAAGAAGCAATTCACTGCTGAGAATGAGCCTTCAACTTCTTATCAGGCAGAGAGGAGCACTGCTCTTAAGAAGGACTGGAGAAGAACCTGAAGTGCTACAGGTGTCATCAGCGGGGACACTTCAAGCAGGACTGGAAGGTCAAACTGTAACCTGGGCATGTTGCTGGCAAAGAAGAAGCTTGCTCTAAGAGTGAGGAAGCGGAATGGGGGCAGAGCCTTCATGACGGGCACTTGTCTCCATGCCTTGTCCGCTATCGACTTCAACGATGATTGGATCGTGGACTCCGGGTGTCGTCATCACCTCACCGGTGACAAGTCAAAGTTCTCTTCTATGCAAGCCTACTCAGGTAATGAAGCTATTATAACTACTGATAGTACTATTTATGCTGTAGAGAAGGAGGGAGTTGTGTCTTTAGGTAGTGATAAGGGGCCACCCACGTTCAGGAGTGTGTATCACGTACCGGGCATGAAGAAGAACCTCTTCTTTGTGACCAATGCGGTAGATGCAGGTTATCAAGTTCAGTTTGGGGCAACAGAAGTGAAGTTCCTTTGCAACGTATCAGCGGTTAATGCTGATGTTGCTCATGTTGGGAGGAGAGTGAAGAACTTGTTTATTCTTGCTACTAACTCTTATGTTGATCGGATGAGAGCAAACGATAGCGCTGCTATTTAGCATGAAAGGCTGGGGCATGTATGAATGGAGAAATTGAAGGCTATGACTAACAGAAGCCTTGTAAGGGGCTTGCCTAAGCTATCTTCATTTGGCGATGGTCACGTTTGCGCGGGATGTCAGTACGACAAGGCTCATCTCCTTCCATTTGATAAATAACAAAAGAGGAGCAAGAGACCATTGGAATGCATCCATGGAGACTTGATGGGACCAACCGTCACTGCAAGCCTTGGCAGGTGCAGATACATGCTGGTGCTGATTGATGACTACTCAAGATACACTTGGGTATATTTATTGAAGGAGAAGTTAGAAGCCTTCCGTTTGTTTGTGGAATTCAAGGAGTTGGTGGAGGTCCGGCTTGGCTTGCGGATCAAGAAGCTTAGAACAGATAACGGTGGTGAGTTTATCTCCTCCGAGTTTTCTAACTTCTGCAGGAAGCACGAGATCCAACGAGAGCTCACTTGTGCTCACACTCCACAACAAAATGGAGTAGCGGAGCAGAAGATCCGTCATCTGACGGAGACTTGCAAATGTTGGCTTCATGTGAAAGACATTCCAAGGTCCTTTTGGGCGGAGGGGATGTCTTGTGCTTCTTATGTCATCAACCAGATGCCGCTTAGCCCGATCAACATGAAGACTCCTTTTGAGTTGTTGCTGAAGGAGAAGCCTAGTGTGCAACACCTTTGGGTGTTCCGTTCAACTTGTTATGTGCATGTCCCGGATGCTTCAAGGACTAAGCTGGATGCAAAGGCAAGGAAGCTTGTCTTTGTTGGCTACGATGAGCGGAAGAAGGGTTGAAAATACATGGATCCTGTGATGAAGAAGTTCGTTGTGTTAAGAGATGTTGTCTTTGACGAGCTGACGTCATATGGAGGTGGCTTAGTTGAGCTAACCGGAAGCAAGGTTGATGAATAACCGATGGTGGCTGCTGAAGGCCTGGAAGAGGTGCTTGTTGTTTCACCAGCAGCTCCTGTTGCTTCAAATTCTGGTGCTGAGGCTTCTGGCTCAGGAAGCAGGGGGAGCATTGATCAAAGCTAGCCTAAAGGTTGTGCTGAGCCTGAATGAGCAATAGAGGTAGTAAGCAAGGAGCAGACCCTTCGGAGATCGAAGAGGGTTATTAAGCCACCGGCTCGTTACTGTGATAGGAATGCAGTGAGCTTTGTCTCCTGCTTCTTTGCAGGTCCTCTGGATAAGCGAGAGCCTGCAAACTTCAATGAGGCCACTGGAGTCAAGGAGTGGGATGATGCCATGAAGGAAGAGATTGCTGCTCTCAAGAAGAATGAAACCTGGGACCTTGTGCCCAAGGTTGATGACATTACTCCAGTGACTTGCAAGTGGGTGTATAAGTTGAAGAAGAAGGCTGATGGGAGCATTGATAGGTTCAAAGCTCGTCTGGTTGCTCGAGGATTCTCACAGCAGTATGGAGAATACTATGAGTAGACTTTTAGTCCGGTTACAAAGATGAATTCAGTTAGAGTGGTGATCGCCTTGGCTGCTAGCAAGGGATGGAGGATGTGGCAGCTTGATGTGAAGAACGCCTTTCTTTACAGAGAGATTGATAAGGACATCTTCATGGATCACTCACTTGGATTTGTTTCTGAAGTTCATCCGGACTATGTCTGCAAGCTCAGGAAGGCTCTCTACGGGTTGAAGCAAGCTCCTAGAGCTTCGTATGGGAAGATAGTAGAGTATTTGCAATTCTACGGGTATCTTGCTTCCAACTCGGATTCTAGCTTGTTCGTCAAGAAGAAGGGGGAGATTCAAGTCTTGGTCCTGCTGTATGTGGATGACATGATCGTCACAGGGAATTCAGAGGAGGAAGTAGCAAGGCTCAGGGCTGAGCTTGCTATACGCTTCGAGATGAAAGACTTGGGCGAGCTTCAACACTTTCTCGGTTTTGAAGTGGAGAGGAAGGAGTGCAGAATTCTCATTTGCCAGAAGGGATATGCAGATCGCATTGTAAGTCGGTTCGGCATGGGCAAAGGGAAGTGTTGCTTTACTCCACTAGAACATGGGCTGAAGCTTCGACGAGATGAAGAAAGGATTCTTCCTGATCCCTTGGTGTTTAGGGCTCATGTAGGGAGTTTGATCTACCTGAAAATTACAAGGCCAGACATTGATTATGCTGTTGGCCGATTAAGTCGGTTTATGGCTGAACCAAGAAAGTCTCATCTGGTAGCAGCAAAGCACATCTTGAAGTATGTCAAGTCAACTTCTGATATGGGACTCCTCTATAGTAGGGATGCGGACTTTGCTTTGCTTGGATATACAGACGCTGACTATGGTGGTGACTCGGATGATTGGAGATCAACTTCGAGTTATATTTTCACTTGTGGTTCAGTTGGTATTTCGTGGTGTAGCAAGAAGCAGGATTCTGTGTCTGTATCTACTACGGAAGCTGAGTATAAGGCTTCGGCCTTGGCTGCTCGGGAAGCTATCTGGTTGCGGATGCTTGTAGAGGATGTTCATGAAGAAGTGCAAGGGCCTACTTTACTCCGAGGTGACAATGAGAGTGCTCTCAAACTGGTAAACAATCTAGTGTGTCACGCAAGGACCAAGCATATTGAGATCGCACACAACTTCATAAGGGAGAGGGTGTTGGAGGGATCTCTTCTGGTCGGGCATGTTCGGAGTGAAGATAATCTTGCTGACATCTTCACGAAGCCGCTGTTGAAGGGGCCTTTTCAGCGATTACGTAGCTTGTTGGGCTTGATCACCACTTCTAACTTCAAGGGGAGGGGGGGAGTGTTGAAATTTGTGAAGTAGAAGTGGGTGATGGGCAGGCCGGGCGGCCTGTGCGGACTGAGTCCGCGACCTGGGCGGATTGCTGACTGCGGCCTGGGTAGTAGCTGTCTTGGTGGCTTGCTGATTGAGCAGCCTGTGTTCTGAGCGGCTTGTGCGGACTGAGTCTGCGGCCTGGGCGGACTGCTGTCTACGGACAGGGTGTTAGCTGTCTTGGTGGCTTGGCTGATTGAGGAGAGGCCTGAGCGGACAGAGGTTTGCGGGCTATAGGCAGTGCTCTGTTCAGTGGCCTTGTGTTGCAAGCTTGTGTTAACCGGCGGATTGGGTGTCCTGTCCGCAGGAGGCTTGTAGACTGGCGTGTCCGCGGTGTCCGCTGTGGCGGACTGACCTTGGAGTTTGGCTGTGTCCCTTACCGAACTCTGGTGGCACAGCAGGTGCTAATTGCTGGGGAGAACTGCATGGACTGATGTCAGAGTCCGGCAGTTGGTCGCTTGTTTGGGCAGTTGTACGAGGATTGCTTGCGGACTCTGCCTTAACTCTGGAGGAGTTTTGGCGATCTTATTTGGGTATTGGCGGACTGGGCCTTGTCCGCCGAGCTCGCACGAGGACTTTGGTGATTTACTGGACTTGGTCACATTCTGTGACAAGTACAGTGTGTCTGCAGTATCCGCCAAGTCCGCTGGTTACCAGGCGGACTGCCTTTGGTCGTGGACTTGTGGCGGATGGAGGCTTTGCTCTTGTGTTGTGCGGACTGCCTCTTGTATATGCGGACTATCACTGAAGGAGTTGTATCTGTCCTAATGATGATGTGTGCAGACTGTGCGGACTGTACCTTGTCCGTATAGTGTGGGCGGTCTGGTGCAAGGCTGCCCATTAGTGAACATCGGTGCCTTGCTCCTGGCGGTTGTCTTGGAATCCGGCTAAGTCTTTGCAGACTCAACGGACGGAGGTTTTGCTAGCGCGCGGGCTGGGGTGGTGTTTCTATCCACTTTGGTGGTGACCACACTACTCACCTCACCTATAAATAGAACCCCCCCCCCGACACGTCTACAGTAACGGAGTGAACAGTAAGTTGGGCTTGCGCAAGTGTTGCGGTCTGCGGTTTTCTGTCCGCGTGGATTGAGTAGTGCTGACGGTGTGCTGTGTGCAGGTCGCGCGGCTAGCTTCAAGGAGCCAGGAGTTGGGCATTGAAGTGTGCGGTCTCAGCTGGTTGCTTCTGCGGCTTGTCAAATGTTGGGTATATTGAAAAATATGTACCAGATTTGGAGAAGCCTCATTTAGCTCAATGATATTCATCAAGGTGTATTTGATATTGTTTTGAGTTTATATATGCAGGTTAAGAATATGCAGGAAATGTTTCTAAGTCCATGAGTCGACACCAGAAGAAGCTGTGTCGACACTTGTGAAGACTTGTGTCGACACTTGAGAAAAGCTGTGTCGACACCTGGAGTCAATTATATCGACACTTGGAAAAGCTGTGTTGACACCAGAAGAAATTGTGTCGACACACAGGACTTGTGTCGACACACAGAAAGTTCAGTCGACATCAACTGTGTCGACACACGGGACTTATGTCGACACACAGAAAGTTCAGTCGACATCAACTATGTCGACACACAGGACTTGTGTCGACACACACACCAGAATTTCTTCTAAGTTAATTGTGTCAAGACAAGAAGTGACCGTGTCAACACACAGGACTTGTGTTGACACATTCTTACTGAAGCTATGTCAAGAAGTAGAGTCAACACCATGAGAGCTGTGTCTACACCACCAAGGATTGTGTCGACACTTAGTCTACTTGTGTCAACACATGTGAAGTTCAGACTCGACACTTTGCTGACAGAGACAAAGTTTCAAGAAGTGACTGGAGACTTGACAGCTGCCATAACCAACAAGTCTACTGCAACTGTCAGATCTGTCAGAAGTTGGTTAACAACCGGATAAGTCGGTAACCTTGGTTGAAGTCTATATAAAGACAGATTCTATCAACTGAAAACGATGAAGTACACAAAACACAATTACAACAGAAGATCCAACATACACAAGAAAATCCAGTCAGAGATTTCAAGTGGATCTAAGTGAAGAATTTTAAAATGTCTTCAGAAGAATTTGTAGAGAGAGAGGTCCAACAATTCAAGTGAAGAAAGAGACTATCATCAACTAATCTCTTAAGAGCAGATCTTGAACTAATCTACAAAAAAGAATTCAGATTAATTTCTGGATTTTAAGAAGGAAGCTGATTGAAGATCAACTTCAAGAAATTCAACCTTACTGTGTTCAGATTCAGGATGCTTTGAAGAAAGCCAAAGACAGGTTGATTTCTGTGTAATCAGATTCTTCAAGAACTGATCAAGAAAACTTTCCACCCATTCTCACTCAACTTGGGTGAAAGGTAAAACTTATTTTATATCATTTGTCCGTAAGATCATTATTGATCTGAGTTGTAAGCCTAATTTATAAAGGCTGAGGTAGGGCTGAGTGCCCGAGGTAGGAGATTTACATCTCTGAGTTATAGGCCTTGGGAAGGCTGAGGTAGGGCTGTGTGCCTGAGGTAAGAGATTTAATTCTCTGAGTTGTAGGCCTGGGTGAAGGCCTAGGTAGGGCTTAATTGCCTGAGTTGTAGGAGTGTGGTCTCGCTCTGAGTTGTAGGAACTTTGACTAGGTTCTGAGATGTAAGATCTGTGGATCTGAGAAGGAAGGAAGAAGTTAGGCCGAATCTAGCACACTGCCAGATAGGCGAAGGGGGAAAGTGGATGTACCCATCATTTGGGGAACTACTATAAATCTGTGTGTCATCTGTGATTGTTTGTGATATTGTGATTTCTATGATATGGTAGCTGTAGAACTGTTTGATTCTATTTGATTAACTGAATTAATATTCTGTCTTACAGTAAAAAGGAATTGAACCTATTCACCCCCCTCTAGGTGTTTAGGTTATCTTAAAATCAATTCTTTCAAGTGGTATCAGAGGGAGGTTACTCAAAGATAGACTTAATAGTCTGAGTAAGATCTGTGAGGCAGGATAAATTAGAAAAGATGGGTTCAGGAGAAAATCATAAGGAACTTGGTTCCATGAAGTTGCCCATATGCAGGAAAGAAATCTTTGGAATATGGAAAGAAAGGGTCATATTGTTTATGGAAGCATCTGATCCAAGAATATATATAATTGTTAAGGAAGGTACTTATATTCCAATAAAAGTCTCTGTTCTTGATGCTAATCAGAGGACACCAAAAGACTTTTCATAAATGACTAAGGATGAGATTATCTTGGCTACTATGGACAAGAGAGCTCAAAATATTATAGTGAGTGCCATAAATGACTCAATATTCCAAAATCTGATTCACTGTAAAATCTCAAAGGAGTTGTGGGACACATTGATAGTCTACATGGAGGGATCATAAGAAGTTAGGCAAGATAGACAGTCAATGCTTAATCAGGAATATGAGAACTTCAGACAAAGCAAATCAGACAGCATCACTGAATGTTACAAGAAGTTCTTCAGAATTGTGAATGAACTAATGTCATATGGAAGGGTCTTTAGTACATACGAGTTGAATGATAAATTCCTTAGATCTTTGACTAAGGATTGAGACAGCAAGATCTGTACCATCAGGGAAGTGGCCAGACTGGCAGAAATCTCTCCTCCAACACTATTTGGCAAATTGCTTTCTTATGAAATGCAACTCATGGCTAGAAAGGAGGAATAGAAAAGTACTAAAGTTGACCATAGAGAAAAGTCAGTGGCCTTCAAGGCAGAAGGCACAAGAAAGGATAGGAGGATGTCTCCTTCTCCTCCTAAGAAAGCTGCAGAAGTGATCTCTGAAAGTTCTGGTAGTCACACCTCAGACAGCAATCATTCTGATGAGGACTTTGCTGTCTTCACAAGGCAGTTTCAGAGATTTTTGAAGAAGAAGCAGTGGAGAACTAAGCCATCCTCCTCTCAGTCCAAAGATGAATATTATCAGAAAAGAAAGTCATCTAGAAAGGACAAGAGTAGGTCAAAACCTAGCAAATCAACAACTACAAAGATTGTGTGCTATTGCTGCAACAGACTTGGACATGTAGTAGCTGATTGTCCAGACAAAAGAAAGGAATCTGCAGATAAGAAGAAATCTCAGTATAAGAACAAGAAGGAGAAATCCTTTGTAGCAAGAAATAGAAAAGCAGGACAGATCCATCATCTTCAGATTCTGAATCTGATGTTGAAGCTTATATTGGTCTGTTTGCAACAGAAGAAGAGACTGAGTTCTTGCAATTGCTGGACTCAATAAATGGAACTGAAGATCATCAGTGCCAGGATCAGCCTGGTCCCAGTAAGGTAAAAAGTTTATCTGAAGACTCTGATTATTATACTGGCTCAGAATCAGAAGCATCTACATCAAGAGATGTGGATGGATCTGAATCTGAAGGAGATATTCATCAACTTATAGATGAATATGGTGATTTGTTGCAGGCATTTAAGAGATGCAAAAACCTAACTAAAATTCAGGCTAAGGAAATTGCAGCTCTTAAGTTGGTTGCATCTGATTCAGAAAAGCTACTGGATCAGAAGATGAATGAGATTGCCAAGCTGAAAAACTTAACTGTTATTCAGATGGGAATAATCACATTCAAGAGTGATCAAATCAAAAGTCTGGAAGTTAAACTTCAGAAGGAAAAGGATCTAGTGGCTAGTTTCTCTAAGCCAAAATCTGTCCTACCCTAATTGATGACTTTGTGTCTCAAAAGGGTAAGACATGATTGGGTTTTAAGGGAAATACTAGGGCAGCTAATTCTAAAAGAAAAAGAAAAGCCCCAGCTAAGCCACTTGTCTTCAATCCCCCCATTGCTCTCAGAAAAGTGCAACAGCCTACCAATAGATATGATCATGATATCATACATGGTCATGGTAAGCCAGATATTCTGAATGATAAGTGGTATCCAACACTCAAGCAAAGAAACACTGTACCTACAGTATTAAGAATAGCTGACAGCAAAGCTGTTAAAACTATACCTAAAAAGAGGTATAATAGATATGAGTGCTGGTGTTATGACAAGGTGGGACACTTTGCCATTGACTGTTGACACAACACTAGTGTCAGGATGAATGTCAGCTTACCTAGAAGAAGGGCTGCTACAAATTATGCTAAATTTCAGTCTAACCTGAACCAAGGACCCAATAACAATTGGGGTTCTAAGGTTAAGTAATTATTTGTTGCAGATAAGTCCAAGTGGCCATACCCCTTTATGGTACTTGGACAGTGGATGTTCCAGACATATGACTGGAACAAGAGGATTGCTGAAGGACTACTCACCCATATTGAATGGACCTAAAGTAATCTTTGGTGGTTTTGAAAAAGGAGTCATCAAAGGGTTTGCTAACATTTCTAACAGCTCAATTACATCACTCAAGTGGCTTATGTGAAGGGTTTGAAACATAACTTGATAAGCATAAGTCAACTGAGTGATCTTGGATATGACATTTCATTCATTAAGAATGGTTGTCATATTAAAAGGTCAAGTGATCAGAAGATCATGTTGACTGGTTATAGGAAAGGAAATGTGTATTGCCTAAACTTTGTGAGTGAGAATAAAGATTCTCCTATTTATCTGGTAGCTGATGAGAAAGCCTCTCATTGTGTCAAATGTCACAAGAGGCTAGCTCATCTAAACTACAAGACTATTGGTCAACTCTTTGATAAAGAGTTAGTGAGGAATGGTCCTCAAGTTAAGTGCATTAAGGATGGAATATGCTCAGCTTGTCAAAAAGGCAAGCAGACCAGATCCTCCTTTCATAGCCTAGAAACCAAAGACTCAGTAAGGTTTTTATACCTCTTGCATATGGATTTATTTGCTCCAATGCCAGTTCAGAGTCTAGGTAGGAAAGTCTACACATTTGTGGTTGTAGATGACTATTCTAGATTTTCATGGGTTTTCTTTCTGAGGCAGAAATCTGAAACACCAACTATTTTCTGCAACTTTGTTAAGCAAATTCAGAATGAACTGAACAATTTAGTGGTCAAAATCAGAAGTGACCATGGAACTGAATTTCAATCTGAAAATATGACAAAGTTGTGTGAAGAATTTGGGATTCATCAGGAATTATCCTCACCTAGAACTCCTCAGCAAAATGGAATTGCTGAAAGAAAGAATATGACTCTTATTAAGGCTGGTAGAACTCTATTGAGTGACACTTCTCTCCCAGAATATTTCTGGGCTGATGCAGTAAACACTGCATGTCATATGCTCAATAGGGCTTCCATCACTAAGAGCCACAAAAAGACACCCTATGAGGTTATGAAAGGCAGAAAACCAAACTTATCCTATTTTATGATCTTTGGTTGCAAGTGTTATGTACTTAACAATGGCAAGTCTTACCTGACAAAGTTTGCTGCCAAATCCCAAGATGAGATATTTGTTGGGTACAACAACAATAGTAAGGCATATAGAGTCTATAACTTGACTACACAAGTTGTAGAAGAGTCTGTTCATGTTATATTTGATGAATCAAGACTTATTAATAGTGAGTTGCCTAGTAGTTCTTGTAGCTCTACAGGTATAAAAGAGAAGATGGACATGGTGACTATCAAAGAAGATCAAACTGCAAGGCAGGAAGAGGAAAATGATGGTTGCGGTCCAAGGGGAGTACAAGACTCATAAGATGCTGATGAAGACCATGAAGTACATCAGAATGAAGAAAATGGAGAAAGTCAAACTATAGACAGACTTCCTCCAGCAGTTAGACATTTAAAGGATCATCATGTACACCAGATTATTGGTGATCCTAGACAAGGGGTTCAAACTAGAAGCAGGAGCTTGAACACTGTACTATGCTCAAGCTTCTTGTCTCAACAGGAACCTAAAAGATTTGAAGAAGCTATATAAGACCCACACTAGATTGATACTATGCAGGAGGAGTTGAATTAATTCAGGAGATGCAAGGTCTGTATGTTAGTTCCTAAACCAAAAGACCACAATTTCATAGGGACTAAGTGGATCTACAGGAACAAGCTAGATGAGAGTGGGATCATAATTAAGAACAAGGCAAGGCTTATTGCCAAAGGATACAAACAGGAAGAGGGCATAGACTTTGATCAAACATTTGCCCCTATGGCAATATTGGAAGCAATAAGGCTATTCCTATCCTATGCAGCTTATCAGTGTTTCAAAGTTTTCCAAATGGATGTTAAGTCAACATTCCTGAATGGAAACTTAAAGGAGGAAGTCTATGTAGAACAGCCATCAGGTTTTATTGATCCACTCTATCCTAATTATGTGTATAGGCTTAGGAAAACCCTATATGGTTTGAAACAAGCCCCAAGGGCTTGGTATGAAACCTTGTCTACTTTCCTCATTGAGAACAAATTCTCAAGGGGGAAATAGAAAAAACTCTATTCCTTAGGGAATCCAAAGGGAAGATAATCCGAGTCCAAATATATGTTGATGACATAATATTTGGTTCTACTGAAAACAGCCTTTGTAGGAAGTTTGCTAAACTTATGCAAGGGAAGTTTGAGATGAGCAGCATGGGAGAACTTAAGTTCTTCTTGGGACTCCAAGTAAAACCGACTGATGATGGCCTGTCCATATCTCAGTCTAAGTTCACCCAGGAGTTAATTAAGAAGTATGGTATGGAGTCATCCACTACCATGAGAACTCCAATGGGGACAAGTATGCCTATAAGCAAAGATGATGCAGGAAAACCTGTAGATGAGTCTTTATATAAAGGGATAGTTGGCTCCCTCCTTTATCTGACTGCTAGTAGACCTGACATCATGTATGCTACATGTGTCTGTGCTAGGTACCAATCCTGCCCAAAAGAATCTCATTATACTGCTGTTAAGAGGATTTTGAGATATCTTAAGGGCACACCTAATCTCGGCCTTTGGTACCCTAAGAATAGAGATTTTCTACTAACTGGATATTCAGATGCAGACTTTGCATGATGCAAAGAAGATAGAAAAAGCACAACTGGCACCTGTAAATTTCTAGGAGGGAGATTGGTGTCATGGAGCTGTAAGAAGCAGACTAGTGTGGCAATCTCCACAGTTGAGTCTGAGTATGTAGCTGCAGGGAGCTGTTGTGCACATCTATTATGGATACATCATCAACTTAAAGATTATGGTATCCATGTAAGTAGAACCTCATTATTCTGTGATTTTACAAGTGCTATTTCTATTGTTAATAATCCTGTTTCTCATAGTAGAACAAAACATATAGAAATAAGATATCATTTTCTTAGGGATCATGTAGAAAAAGAGGATATATGTTTAGAATTTGTCAATACAAGTTTTCAAATTGCTGACATGTTCACTAAGCCATTGGATGAAACTAAATTCAATAATTTTAAAATTGAATTAGGTATGCTGAACATAGAATTGATTGTCAAATTTGTCTAAGTAATTTTGTGTCGACACAAAAAGAGGTCTATGTCGACACAGAGAAGTTGTGTCGACACATCTAGAAAATTGGTGTCCACACTTCAGAGGAGTTGTGTCGACACATCTAGAAGTTGTGTCGACACTTAGAATTAGAGTCGACACAGAATTTCTGTTGAACTAATAAGTATGTCTGTGTCAACACATCATCAATTGGTGTCGACACATAGAAGTCAACACTTCTGTCGAGACATTAGAAGTCTGTGTCGACACCATCTCAACAGTATCGACACACTAAGTAAATTTTGACGCGCCTTTTTACCTTCTATGTTTAGACACATATAAATAGGTCAAGAACAAACCCTGTCAACACGCTCTCCAAATGTTTGAGATTAGATTCTTATGTCGACAAACTCTCTCTTCTCCATTCAAGATTTCTCACCATCCTAATGGCGCTGAAACTTGACAAAAACGTGAACGAGGGATATGAACTGGTACGGAATGCCTTTGACAATGCTGAACCAGCGATTAAAGCTGTGATAGCTCTAATTGCAGAAAATGGCTTGGAGTATTTGGCATCAGAACCTACAAAGATATGGAAGAAGGAAATCCTTGAGTTCTATGGAGCTGCAACTCAGGATTCAACTGGACCAAAGATTAGGTCTTCAGTCCAGGGTAATAAAATCAAACTCACTATTAAGAGCATACAAAAACTCTTAATCTGCCCAAAAATCAAGAAGACGAAGAAGTTACCTCTTCCAAGACCAGGGAAGCACTCCAGTGGTGTGGATTAGATCCCACCATGAAAATTGGATCATCCATGAATAAAAATGAATGAATGTACAAGGAAAATTCCTTTCTGAAGTAGTTGGCAAAGTAATCGTATGCAAACCAGGTGGACATGATAGGGTCTCAGCCTACATGTTCTGCCTCATGACCAGGATCATCTACAAACTCAACACCAATTGGTCTGCAGTCATATATGAGAAGATTAGAGAAAGCATCAAGAAACTGAATCTGGGAAGGATATTAAGTTTATACTTGGCTGGAGCAATTCCAGAAGTGATGCAACAGGCTGCTGGATCCAAGATCAATCACACGAGGAGAATGGATCTAAGGATAATCTCTAGATGGGATAGAGTGTTGATAAAAGACATGGCTGATGAAGAGAGGCCAGAGAATACTGAGAAATCACCTGCTCAAGACATTAGACATGATGATCAGATGTAGGGGGAGCCTCATCTTGAGGAAGAGCCAACACACTTAGAAAGTGAAATGACTAATCAAACTATTCTTGAGACCACTCAACTCAACAATCAAGCACAAGATGTTATCATGGAGGATACATCTACAACTGCTGATGCTCCAGAGTTTGTTATGCTTCCAGTACAAACTCAACAAGAGTTTACTCTTGAAGAGTTGTTCCCTGATATAGAGATAGCAAGGACTAGGGGGGAGCAAGCCAGGACTGAGGGGGAGCAAGCTTAAATTGAGGGGGGAGCAAACTAGGACTGAAAAGAAATTGCCTCCTAGTCCTCAGGAAAGAGTTGATATAATAAGTACCTCAGCTTCTGAAGATGAAGCAGAATCTCAAGAAAAGAAGAGAAAGCTGATGGTTTTCAGAAGAAGAAGCCAAAGCTATAAAAGGACATTGCAAACTGCTCCACAACCAGTTCCTGCACATGATTATAGCTCCTTACTGGTATCTTTGCAAGTCAACTTAGATGAACAAAGAATAGCCATGGAGAAGTATATGGATGAGAGCCATAAAGAATTGCGGTTATCATTGTCTCAGGATATTAAATCCATAAGATTTGAAGTGAATCAGAACAAGAAGGCGATGACAGATTGCTTCCACAAAGGAGGTAATGCTGTAGTTTTCCTAGCAAAACAACAAGAAGGAATAAAGACTCAAGTTGATGATCTGGTAGTTAAACAAGGCTACATTTTGGAAAATCAGATCAGAATGAATGACAATCTGACTGAATCTCACAATGTGATTGTCACAGAACTTCACAAACAAGCTCCCACTAGGACTGAACAACTTGTTAAATTGAAGTCAGCTTTTGATGAACACTTACAGGAAGAATTAACTGTTGTACAAACAGCTATTAAGAATTCTCAAAAGATCATTTCTAATCAGCTACTAAAGATAAGGTCATTTTATAAAGATGGTGTCAATTATATCGATGACCAAGTAAGATTTCAGAAAGATGACCTCAGAGCTCATATTGAGAGAGAAGTCATAAAGGGGGAGAGGGTGTTAGTCAAAGTCAGCTCAGATCATGCTAAATGGATATCAAATAGCATCAGAGCCACTCTTGGATATCCACCCCTATGTGATGATGACAATGTTGCTGAGTCTGGTGTGCAACCTGCCTATATTGAAGGTGATCAACCTGAAGTTGCTCAGGTCATTTACCCTCCAGCTGATTTTGACATGGTTCAACAAGAAGTTCAGTCAATATACAGCCCTCCAAAGGAGGTTGACAATATTATTCTTGAGAAAGTGGAAATGTCAATGGCTACCAAGGAAGCTTAGAAGGAAGCACAACTGTCCAAGAAAAGGTTTAGAGAACAGGCTGAGTTGAAGCCTGATTTTGAGCAATGGAGTCCTACTTCCAGGAATATTATATTGACTGCCTGGAAAGATATGAAGGAAAAGACCTAAGAAAGGGGTAAATGGTATACTGAGTAAGAATGGAACAAGTATGAGGCCAGGCAGGAAGCCATTCTTCAATACAAAAGAAAAGCAAAAGCTGGGAAGTTACAAGGAGCCTGAAAGGAAAGAAACCTACTGATGATGTTGAACCTACTGTGCAAGCTCAAATCAAACCAGGAAAAGGCATAGTCATCAAGGAGCCTGATCAGCCTTAGAATAGATTAATTAGATTTTACAACAATGTAATCTTTAGTTGTTAAAAAAAATCTATGTAAACTAATTGTTGACAAACTTTTGATAGTTTAAACAAAACAATGATTCATGCTCACCGTGTTTGCATCATTCTGTGATGACATATTATACATGTTTTGTTTATATGTTATCCTGTCATGTAATGTTTATATACATCATAATGTATGTTTATTATAAATGGTGTATATCATTGACTAAGGGTTATCACTCCTCCAAATAGGGGGAGATTGTTGGGTACATTGGAAAATGTGTACCAGATTTGGAGAAGCCTCACTTAGCTCAATGATATTCATCAAGGTGTATTTGATGTTGTTTTGAGTTTATATGTGCAGGTTAAGAATATGCAGGAAAAGTTTATAAGTCCATGAGTCGACACCAGAAGAAGCTGTGTCGACACTTGTGAAGACTTGTGTCGACACTTGAGAAAAGCTGTGTCGACACCTGGAGTCAATTGTGTCGACACTTGGAAAAGATGTGTCAACACCAGAAGAAATTGTGTCGACATACAAGACTTGTATCAACACACAGAAAGTTCAGTCGACATCAACTGTGTCGACACACAGGACTTGTGTCGACACATAGAAAGTTCAGTCGACATTAACTGTGTCGACACACAGGACTTGTGTTGACACACACACATACTAGAATTTCTTCTAAGTTAATTGTGTCATGACAAGAAGTGACTGTGTCGACACACAGGACTTGTGTCGACACATTCTTACCGAAGCTATGTCGAGAAGCAGTTTCGACACCATGAGAGCTGTGTCGACACCACCAAGGATTGTGTCGACACTTAGTTTACTTGTGTCAACACATGTGAAGTTCAGACTCGACACTTTGCTGACAGAGACAAAGTTTCAAGAAGTGACTGAAGACTTGACAGCTGTCATAAACAACAAGTCTACTACAACTGTCAGATCTATCAGAAGTTGGTTAGCAACTGGATCAGCCGGTAACCTTGGATGAAGTCTATATAAAGACAGATTCTATCAACTAAAAATGACGAAGTACATAAAACACAATTATAACAGAAGATCCAACATACACAAGAAAATCCAGTCAGAGATTTCAAGTGGATCTAAGTGAAGAATTTCAAAATATCTTCAGAAGAATTTGTAGAGAGAGAGAGATCTCCAACAATTCAAGTGAAGAAAGAGACTATCATCAACTAATCTCTTAAGAGCAGATCTTGAACTAATCTGTAAAGAAGAATTCAGATTAATTTCCGGATTTTAAGAAGGAAGCTGATTGAAGATCAACTTAAAGAAATTCAACCTTACTGTGTTCAGATTCAAGATGCTTTGAAGAAAGCCAAAGATAGGTTGATTTCTGTGTAATCAGATTCTTCAAGAACTGATCAAGAAAACTTTCTATCCATTCTCTCTCAACTTGGGTGAAAGATAAAACTTATTTTATATCATTTTTCCATAAGATCATTATTGATCTGAGTTGTAAGCCTAATTTATAAAGGCTGAGGTAGGGCTGAGTGCCTGAGGTAGGAGATTTACATCTCTGAGTTGTAGACCTTGGGAAGGCTGAGGTAGGGATGTGTGCCTGAGGTGGGAGATTTAATTCTCTGAGTTGTAGGACTGAGTGAAGGCCGAGGTAGGGCTTAATTGCCTGAGTTGTAGGAGTGTGGACTCACTCTGAGTTGTAGGAACCTTGACTGGGTTCTGAGCTGTAAGATCTGTGGATCTGAGAAGGAAGGAAGAAATTAGGCCGAATCTAGCACACTGCTAGATAGGCGAAGGGGGAAAGTGGATGTACCCATCATTTGGGGAACCACTATAAATCTGTGTGCCATCTGTGATTGTGTGTGATATTGTGATTTCTGTGATATGGTAGTTGTAGAACTGTTTGATTCTATTTGATTAACTGAATTAATATTCTGCCTTAGAGTAAAAAGGAATTGAACCAATTCACCCCCCTCTAGGTGTTTAGGTTATCTTGAAACAAATTCTTTCATCAGATTTCTACTTCAGCTTGTTCAAGTTCTAATAACCTGTCCGCCGGTCTCAGGCGGGTAGGCGGTCTGTTCCTCTGTTCTACAGTAGGCAGCGAATAACGGTGTGTCCACGTGACCTCGCGGTCTCGACGGACTCCATGTGATATTCGGCTTATAGCAGTTGTGGCTTGGGCGGCTTGGGCGACCTTGGCGGACGAGGCGGTCTCAGCGGTCTCCAGTGCTGTCCTCCCGGCTTGTTTGTTCTTTCTATTTGTAGCTGTTGTACTAGCAAAATCATGTCTTGCTACATATACCTCGCCTTGTAAAGAAGTGTGAATGAATAAAAGACATGCTTGTGCTTCCATTTGTGGTTGGTGTTAAACTTACTTCTTGGGTTTCCTCATGATCAAAGTGTGAACTGGGTAGTTCTGAGAATATTAATTTGGCTTTAGGCTACCTTGCTGACCACTTTGAGAAAATTCAACATTACAGTCTAGTTCCTCGTCACTTTAGTTACGTATTCTATGGTTATAGGGAAGTTTAAGGTGCGGAATAGGTGGACGCGCATTCTCTTTGATTCGGGTGCCACCCATTCCTTTGTAGCTCGGAGTTTTGTAGATAGACATCGTTTGGATGTGGATCAGTTAGAATATTCCTTCAATGTCAAGCTTCCCTCCAGAAATCTGGTTATATCAAATCAAGGAATTCAGAGATGCCTTATTTGCATAGGTGAATTCCTAGCCTTTGCGGATCTGAAGGTGTTGGATCCGGTGGACTTTGACGTGATTTTAGTCATGGACTGGCTGTCCAAGTATGATGCGATCATTCAGTGCAAGGCAAAGCAATTGGACTTCAAGATGGACAACAACCAACCTATGAGTGTTTATTATTTTCACCTATTATTTCTACGGTACATGCTTATTGAGCTCTAGAGTCTGGTTGCGAGGCATATCTTGTTTCTATTTTTTCTTGGGAAAAAACTTTTGTTACACCACGTCTCGAGGATATCTCAATGGTGTGAGAGTTTACAAATGTTTTTCCTGATAGTATTCCAGGACTTTCTCCTGAGAGAGAGGTAGAGAGTTTGTTAGACCTCGAGCCAGGAACCCTCCCTATTACCGAGGCACCGTACCGTATGACTCCACATGAGTTGGATGGGTTACGTACTTAGCTCGATGAGTTGCTGCAGAGTTTATTTATTAGGCTGAGCTCTTCACCTTGGAGTGCTCCAGTCCTGTTTGTGAAAAAAAAAGGATGGCTCGATGAGGATGTGCATCGATTATAGAGAGTTAAAAAAGGTAACCATCAAGAATAGGTATCCGTTGCTGAGGATAAATGATTTATTTGATCAGTTGCGTGGTAGTACGGTGTTTTCGAATATTGACCTTTGCTCAGGCTACCACCAGTTAAGGATCCGTGAGTCTGATGTCCCACAGATAGCTTTTCAATCTCGGTACAAACATTTTGAGTTCTTGGTGATGTCCTTTGGACTGATGAATGCACCCTCTGCCTTTATAGATATGATGAACAGGATATTTAAGGATTTCTTGGACTATTTCGTAGTCGTGTTTATTGACGACATGCTTGTGTATTCTCAGAGTGTGGAGGAGCATGCCCAACACTTGTGTTTGGTCCTGTCTACCGCGAGAGAGCATAAGTTATATGCGAAGCTGAGCAAGTGTGAGTTCTAGCTACCTCAGGTATCCTTTCTGGGTCATGTGGTGAGTAAGGATAGGATTTCAGTTAATTCAGAAAAGATCTCTGCTGTGATGGAATGGAAGAGACCTTTTACACCTAAGGAGATTAAGAGCTTCTTAGGCCTGGCTGGCTATTATAGAAGGTTCGTGGAATGGTTCTCTGTGTTGTATTCTCCTCTAACAAGACTTACACAGATGAACACTGCGTTCATTTGGAGCAATAAGTGTGAGGAAGCCTTACAAGAGTTAAAGAAGAGGTTGTGTACTGCTCCAGTCCTGACCTTGCCCAACAAAGGAGTTGAGTACGCTGTATATGTGGATGCATCGCATATTGGACTTGGTTGTGTTTTAATGCAGGAAGGAAAGGTGATCACGTACGGATCAAGGCAATAAATATCTGTTGGGTACATTGGAAAATGTGTACCAGATTTGAAGAAGCCTCACCCTACTCAATGATATACATCAAGGTGTATTTGATGTGTTTTGAGTTTATATGTGCAGGTTAAGTAATTGCAGGAAATGCAGAAAATTTCTAAGTCCATGTGTCGACACCTAGAGAAGAAGTATCAACATTTATGAAGACTTGTGTCGACACTGGAGAAAAGCTGTGTTGACACTTGGAGTAGATTGTGTCGACACCAGGAAAGGCAGAGTCGACACCAGAAGAAAAGTGTCGACACATACAGGCAGTGTCGACACACTGTGAAGAATTGTCAACATAAATTGTGTCGACACTTAGAGGCAGTGTCGACACCCAGAGAAGCTTAGTCGACATCAAATGTGTCGACACCAGGAGGCTGTGTCGACACTCAGCAAGCTTCAACAAAGTTAAAGTAAAAGAAGGCTTGTGTCGACACAAAGGAGATGTGTCGACACTCAGCAAGTTTCAACACAAGAAGGCATGTGTCGACACAAATGAGATGTGTCGACACACAGCAGAATTCAACTAAGTGTTAAAGAAGAAGTACTTATGTCGACACACAGAATCAGTGTCGACACATTCAACAGAAGGCTTGTGTCGACACACAGAATTAGTGTCAACACATTCTGAAGAAGCAGTGTAGAGAAGCTGTTATAACAACACAAGGAGTTGTCTCGACACCATCAAGGCTAGTGTCGACACTTTGTTCACTTGTGTCAACACTTTGTCTATTTGTGTCGAAACATAATGAAGATCAGTCTCGACAATTTCAGACAGAGACAGTATTTTCAAGAAGTGACTGGATGACTTGACAACTACCATTTCAACCAGTCTACTACAACTGTCAGAGCTGTCAGAAGTTCGTTAGAAACCGGATCAACCGATTACCTTGGAGGAAGACTATAGAAAGGCCTTTCTCCTTCAACAGAAAGGAATCGAACAATCAACAACAATTGAGAGATCAGAAGATCAATCATTGCAGAATACAAATCCAGAGAAAACTGTAAATCAGTATTTTGAAGAAATTTCAGATTTACTTGGAGAGAGAGAACTCCAGTAATTGAAATCAAGAAAGAGATTTGTTTAATCATATCTCTTAAGGAGCAGGTTCTGAACTAGACTGCAAAGAAAGATCCAGATTTAATTCTTCATCTTAAGAAGGAAGTTGCCAGCCGGTCTACTTCAAGAAGATCAACTTTACTGAGTTCAGACTCAAGAAGTCTTGAAGAAAGCAAAGACAAAGTTGATCTCAGGAATCAGTACTATCAAGAACTGATCAAGAAGGTTGCCCTCTTCATTCTCTCAAACAGAGTGGTGATCTAAAACTTGTTATTATCTTTTTGTAGGATCCGAAGGGATCTGAGTTGTAAGCCTAAATTTATAAAGGCTGAGGTAGGGCTTTTGAGCCTGAGTGTAGGAGAGTCTATTCTCTGAGTGTAGGCCTTGTTGAAGGCTAAGGTAGGGCTGTTTAGCCTGAGTGTAGGTCTTGTTGAAGACTGAGTGGTAGGGCTTTATGCCTGAGTTATAGGAGTGGGGACACTCTGAGTTGTAGGAACCTGGTTTGGGGTTCTGAGCTGTAGGATCTGAGGATCTGAGGAGAAGTGCAGAAGTTAGGCCGAATCTAGTACACTACTAGATAAGCGAAGGGGGGAAAGTGGATGTACCCAGACCTTGGGGAACCACTATAAAAATCTGTGTGCACTCTGTGTTTGATTATTTCTATGATTGCTGAGCTAGCTGTGCTGAATAGTTGTAGAATATTACAAATACAGGTTTAATTGTACAGAGTTTCTGCCTTAAAATTAAAAAAAAAATACACCTATTCACCCCCCCTCTAGGTGGTTAGGCACTATTTCTTTCAAGTGGTATCAGAGGGAGGTTGCTCAAAGTAGTACTTAACAGTCAGAGTAAGATCCTTAAGGCAGATTTAAGAATCAAGAAAGAATCAAGAAAATGGGTTCTAGTGAGAATCACAAAGAGCTGGGGTCAATGAAATTGCCAATATGTAGAAAAGAGATATTTGGTATATGGAAAGAGAGGGTCAGACTCTTTATGGAAGCTTCTGACCCAAGGATATATATTACAGTCAAAGAAGGCCCATATGTGCCAATGAAGATATCCATTCTGGATGCAAATCAGAAAACTCCTAAGGACTTTTCTGAAATGACTAAAGATGAAATCATCCTGGCCACTATGGACAAGAGAGCCCAGAATATCATTGTTAGTGTCATTGATGATTCAACATTTCAGAACTTAATTCATTGTAAAACCTCTAAAGAAATGTGGGACACATTAATAGTCTATATGGAGGGATCAGAGGAAGTAAGACAAGATAGGAAGTCAATGTTAATTAGGAATATGAAAGCTTCAAACAAGGAAAGTCTGATAGCATTACAGAATGTTACAAGAAGTTCTATATGATAGTTAATGAGTTGATGTCCTATGAAAGAGTCTTCAGCAACTATGAGCTGAATGACAAGTTCTTAAGATCCCTGACTAAGGACTGAGACACCAAGATTTGTGCCATTAGGGAAGTGGCCAAACTTGCTGATATACCTCCTCCAATTTTGTTTGGAAAACTTCTATCTTATGAGATGAAGTTAATGACTAGAAAGGAGGAAGAGAAGAATACTAGAGTGGAGCACAAGAAAAAGTCTGTGGCCTTCAAGACTGAAGCCATTAAGAAGTATAGAAGCGAGTCTCCATCTTCACCTAAAATAATTGCTGAGGCTGTCACAGATAATTCAGATAGCAAGGGTTCTGATAGCAGTGAGAGTGATGAAGATTTTGCTGCTTTTACTAGGCATTTTCAAAGATTTCTAAAGAAAAGGCAGTGGAGGTCTAAGCCTTCCACTTCTCAGCCAAAAGATGACTACTATCAGAAGAGAAAGTCATCCAGGAATGACAGAAGCAGGTCCAAGCCAAGCAAAGCTACATCTTCAAAGATAATGTGTTATTGTTGTAATAGACAGGGACATGTAGTGGCTGACTGTCCTGAAAAGAGGAAGGAGTCAGTTGACAAAAAGAAGACTCAGGTTAAGAGCAAAAGGGAAAAGTCCTTTGTTGCTAAGAAAGACAATAGTCTGACAGACCAGTCATCTTCAGAAACAGAATCAGAAGCTGAAGCCTACATTGGATTATTTGCTGAAGAGGAAGAAGATGAGTTCATGCAGCTAATGAACTCAATTTATGAGCATGAAGACCATCAATGCAAGGGACTGATGGCTATATCTGAAGGAGACAAGATCCAGGATTAGCCTAGACCAAGTAAGGTACAAAGTTGTTCTTCTAGTTCAATTTATAGTACTGAGTCAGAGTCAGATACATCTGCATCAAGTGATGTTGGTGGGTCTGAATCTGAAGGAGATATTCATCTGTTAATGGATGAATATAGGGAATTGTTGCAGGCCTTGAAGAAAAGCAAAACCTTGGCCAAAACTCAAGCAAAGGAGATTGCTAGTCTTAAGTTGGCTGCAACAGATTTAGAGAAGTTGTTTGATCAAAAACTGAATGAGATTGCCATATTGAAAAACATAACTGTTATTCAAATGGGCACAATAAATTTCAAGAATGATCAGATTAGAAATCTGGAGGTTAGACTTCAGAAGGAGAAAGAGATTGTGGCTAGCTTTTCTAAACCTAAATCTGTTTTACCCTTGATAGATGAGTTTGTACCTCAAAAGGGTAAGGCTGGATTAGGGTTTAAAAAACCTGCCTGGACTGCTAGGTCCAAATCTAAGGGCAAAGCCCCAGCACAAAACAAGAAGTCTGCTGTAGATAATTCAGCCAGGGTAGTACCTAAACAAAGGTATAATAGGTTTGAGTGCTGATGTTGTAGCAAGATAGGCCACTTTGCCTTAGATTGTTGGCACAATTCAAGTGTCAAGGAGAGTAGAAAACTGCCTGCTAGAAGAGCTACAGGTAGTTTTGTTAAAAGTCAGACTAACTTGCACCAAGGACCCAAGAGTTATTTGGGTTCTAAGGTTAAGTAATCTGTTTTGTAGGTGAGTCCAAGTGGCCATGCCCCTATATGGTACTTGGACAGTGGATGTTCCAGACACATGACTGGAACAAGGGGGTTGCTGAAGGACTACACACCTATCAAGGATGGCCCTAAAGTAACCTTTGGTGGTTCAGAAAAAGGAATCATCAAGGGATTTGGTAACATTTCTAGTAATCAGATTACTATCACTCAAGTGGCTTATGTAAAGGGTTTGAAACACAACCTCATTAGCATAAGTCAGCTGAGTGATTTAGGATATGACATCTCATTTGTCAAGAATGGTTGTCATATCAAAAGGTCAAGTGATCAAAAGATCATTCTGACAGGATATAAGAAGAGGAATGTTTATTGTCTTGACTTTGTATGTGAGAATAATGCTTCTCCTATTTATCTTGTAGCTGATGAGAGAGTCTCACATTGTGTTAAATGGCACAAGTGGCTGGCTCATCTTAACTATAAGACTATTGACCAACTCTTTAGCAAAGAGTTAGTGAGGAATGGTCCTCAAGTTAAGTGTATAAAGGATGTAATATGTTCAGCTTGTCAAAAAGGCAAGCAGACCAAATCCACCTTTCATAGCCTTGAAAACAAGGATTCTGTGAGGTGTCTATACCTCTTGCATATGGATCTATTTGGTCCTATGCCAGTTCACAGTCTAGTTAGGAAGGTCTACACATTTATGGTAGTAGATGACTATTCTAGATATTCCTGGGTGTTCTTCCTAAGACAAAAATCTGAAACCCCAAGTATCTTATATAGTTTTGTTAAACAAATTCAGAATGAGTTGAACAGTACAGTGGTCAAAATCAGAAGTGACCATGACACTGAATTTCAGTCTGAAAGTATGACAAAACTGTGTGAAGAATTTGAGATTTTTCAGGAATTTTCCTCACCAAGAACACCTCAGCAAAATGGTATTGCTGAAAGGAAGAATAGAACATTGATAGAGGCTGGTAGAACCCTATTGAGTGACACTTCTCTCCCAGAATATTTCTGGGCTGAGGCAGTAAATACTTCATGTCATGTGATCAATAGGGCTACTATCACCAAGTGCCACAAGAAGACTCCCTATTAGATTGTGAAGGGCAAAAAACCAAATTTATCCTATTTCAGGATCTTTGGTTGTAAGTGATATATACTTAACAATGTCAAGTCTTATCTAACCAAGTTTGCTGCCAAATCCCAAGAGGGGATCTTTGTTGGGTACATCAACAATAGTAAGGCTTATAGGGTCTATAACTTGGTTAGTCAAGTTGTAGAAGAGTCTATACATGTAGTCTTTGATGAAACAAGACTGATTAACAGTGAGTTGCCAAGTAGTGTATGCAGCTCTACAGGTATAACTGAGAAGATGGACAAGCTTACCATTACAGAAGGTTCTACTACAACTCAGCAAGTGGAAGATGGTGGCTGCTGTCCAGGGGGAGTACAAGACTCTCTAGATGCAGAAGAATACCAAGAGGTGGAGCTAAATTAAGAGGCTGGAGGTGTACAACCTGAAGACAGAGTACCTCCAGTAAATAGACACTTAAAGGATCATCCAGCCAATCAGATAATTGGTGATCCCAGACAAGGAGTGCAAACAAGAAGCAGGAATCTGAGTACAGTTCTTTACTCCAGTTTCCTATCACAAGTATAACCAAAGAAATTTGAAGAAGCAGTTCTAGACTCTCATTGGATTGATGTCATGCAAGAGGAGTTAAATCAGTTCAAAAGATGCAAGGTCTGGGAGCTAGTTCCTAAACCAAAAGACCACAACATCATTGAAACTAAGTGGATCTTTAGGAACAAGTTGGATGAGAATGGAATCATTATAAAGAATAAAGCTAGACTTGTTGCAAAAGGATATAGGTAGGAAGAAGGTATTGATTTTGATCAAACCTTTGCTCTAGTAGCAAGACTGGAGGCAATCAGGATGTTCCTTGCCTATGCAACATATCAAGGGTTTAAGGTATTCCAAATGGATGTTAAGTCAGCTTTCCTAAATGGAGATCTAAAGGAAGAAGTCTATGTAGAGCAGCCCTCAGGATGCAAGGAAGATAGGAAGAGTACTATAGGAACCTGTCAATTTCTAGGTGGAAGACTAGTGTCTTGAGCAGTAAGAAGTAGACCAGTGTGGCAATCTCCACAGCTGAGTCAGAATATGTTGCAGGAAGCTACTGTGCACAACTTTTGTGGATTCAACATCAGCTAGTAAACTATGGTATTCAAGTAAGTAGAACACCTTTACTTTGTGATTCTACAAGTGCAATTTCTATAGCTAATAATCCTGTCTCACATAGTAGGACTAAGCACATAGAAATTAGATACTATTTTCTTAGAGAACATGTAGAAAAAGAGGACATTTCTCTAGAATATGTTAAAACAGATAATCAGATTGCTGATATGTTTACTAAGCCCCTAGATGAAACCAAATTCAATAAGTTTAAAATTGAATTAGGAATGTTAAACTTAGAATAGTTTCATAAAATTGGCTAAGTAAAATGGTGTCGACACAAGGAGTTGTCTGTGTCGACACATAGAAGTGGTGTCGATATTTCAGAGAAATGGTGTCGACACATCTAGAAAGTCTGTGTCGACACTTCAGAGAATTAGTGTCAACACATCCAGAGTAGGTGTCGACACATCCAGGGTGGTGTCGACACTTAGGATTAACACAGAATTCGTCGAGTGAAGTATCGACTAATCGTCGAGCGCAGATATTTAAGTGTCGACACATATATTTTGTCGACTATATTTGTGTCGACACATAGTTGTCGAGACATTAGAAGTAAGTGTCGACACTTTTCAACAGTGTCGACACATTTAAAGTATTTTGACGCGTCTTTTCACCTTCGATTTTCGAAAGGTATAAATAGGTCTTCACCATCGTTTGTCGACACGCTCTTCATAGTTTCGAGACCAAACTTATGTGTCGACATCTCTCTCCTCTAAATTCAAGATTTCTCAAAACCCTAATAGCGCCTAAGCTCGAGGAGAATGTGAATGAAGGATATGAGCTAGTACGACATGCCTTTGATGATGCAGAATCTGAAATTAAGGAGACAGTAACCCTAATTACAGAGACTGGATTGGAGTATCTAGTGTCTGAGCCAACCAAGATCTGGAAGACGGAGGTACTCGAATTCTTTAGTGCAGCTACCCTTGATGAAACTGGACTCAAGATTAAGTGCACAGTCCATGGGGCAAAAGTAAAAATCACCCAGAAAAGTCTAAGAAAAGTTCTACATCTACCTAGAACTAAAGAAGAGGAAGATGTACCTGCATCAAGGATAAGGGAGGCACTGCAATGGTGTGTATTAGATTCAAACATGAAGATTTGATCAGTTTTTAACAGGAAAGGGATGAACATGCAAGGAAAGTTTTTATCTGAAGTAGTTGGGAAGGTGATTCTGAGCAAGCCAGGTGGGCATGATAGGATATCAGCTCACATGTTCTGCTTAATGACAAGAATCATTTTTAAACTAAAAACTGATTGGTCAGCAGTGATGTTTGAAAAGATAAAGAAAAGTCTGAAGAAGCCCAATCTGGGTAGGATTATGAGTTTGTACTTGGCTGGAAGTATTCCAGAAGTCATGAACCAAGCTGCTGGTTCTAAGATAAACCACATGAGGAAAATGCACATCAGAATAATCTCAAGATGGGATAGGGTGTTAACTAAAGAAATGCCTACACCATAGAAGGAAACACCTCAGAAGAAGAAGAAGAAAGCCATAGTGGCTCCTGAATCATCCAGTAGCTCAGAGGAGCAAGTAGTTTTCAGTTCTAATGAAGAAGAAGCTGATAATACTGGAAGGTCACCAGTAAGGAATGCAGATGCACAGAGGCAGGGGGAGCAACCATCTGCTAGCCCTATTCACCTAGATCCACTCCAGGGGGATCCTCAACATGTGGAAGAGTCAACTCACTTGGATAGTGAACTGGCTACTCAAACAATCCTAGAGGTAATACATGAAGTTAATCAATCTATTTTCCATATTGAGGATGAAGTATTAACTGAGTCTTTAATTGATGTTAATCAGCAAACTCAGTTACATTGTAACATCCCATGTTACTTCTGGACCCCTCAACTTAGATTGGGTTAGGCCTGGGTGAGATTTAAGGAAGACCAACTATGTTTGACCCTAGGTAGTGAGTGGTAACCATGTGGGGCCCATTATAAGACCATAGTCAAACTAGGTCAAACTAGCCTAAGTGGGGACCCTAGCCACTCCATGACCCCACCATATTTCCCTAACCCTAAAGACAATCTAAGTGGACCCTAGGGCATATCACTAGGTCAACACTTTGACCTAAATTGACCAAAGTCAACCTTGGGCTTAATTTGGTCAAACCCACACTCATAAGCCCAATTAGCCTAAGTAGGGCACCCCCTTGACCCAACCCAAGTTGGGTGGTGCCACTAGACCCATTTCCACCAAGTAGGGTCAGCCCACCCACCATGGTTGACCAAGTCAACTCCCCAAGTCAACAAGTCAACAAATTGACCTAAAGGAGTGAAATGAAGACCAAGTCATTTTCCCTTGTACCAAGCCCACCAAAATTGGCCCATGGCCAGCCCAAGTGAACAAGACCAGTCCTACCCCTCTAAATCAGGAGAGAGAATACATGCAAGGGGGTAAAATTGGGATTTTAAGGGTAGGAGGAGAGAGAAAATGAAAAGAGAGGAAATGGTGGCCACATGGCCACCCCATCAGATGGTTTTAACTGCCCAAAACCAGGTGGCCGACCTCCCCTCTTCATTTCCAGCAGAAAACCAGGGCTGTGTGCCACTTGGCAGCAAGGGCGGAGCAAACAAAGCTCAACCGAGCTCACATAGGAAATACCTCTCCACATACTCCACCTCAGTCCAAACAGACCTCACCAACAGCTTCAGGAGGTAGAAGGGAGTGGAAATCGAGTGCTGGATCATGGATAATGGTGGAGAATCGCGTTTTCGGGGTGGAGCTCGCCGGCGCACCACCACCACGGCAAACCGCCGCCTGACCCACAGCCAAGCCCCAATTCAGGTGCGTTTAACCTCACCTCTTCATGTCCTAGATTTCTAGATCTATTTAGGGAGATATCGGGCTCAATCGAGCCCGATACCATGAGATAAAAATGGAGAAAACCAAGATTTTCCTTCTTGCTCGGGTTCGCCGGAGGAGCCAACTCCGGCGGCCCCACCGCCGGGAAACGCTAGCCCTCACCTTAACGAAAGTGGTGGCGATATCCGCCGGCGGTGGTGGTGGTTCAGCTGGCCGGAAAACGCCAGCCAACATCATCCAGGAAAATGCAATCGTAGCCGTCCATTCATTGGGGACGATGAACCGATCCCGTCGGTTTCCGGCTTTAAGATTCGTGCAATGTATTTAAATGATTAAATTTTATATGATGAATAGTGAAATCCCTATCAAACAAATACAGCCACTTTGCATATTAATTGTAGGCCTATTAGAGGCATTTCCAGAACATAGTCTCTTAATTAAAATTGTAGCTGATGGTCTTATCTTTAAATTGCCACCTTAAAGATGTGATTTGGTGCAGTGTACAGTCCTGTAGGACATTTCTCCTAGGACTGGTCCTAGAGTAGGGCAGAAATTAAATTGGATGCCCAGGTCAAACCATTAGTCACCATGGCCCCATATTTTGGGCACATGCATGATTAGGGCATACTTAGCCCCTGCCAAAAAGTAGGAATTTTAGAGAATATTTTCCTATAGTTTTTGCCAAAATATCAAAATAAAAATAAATGAAATATATGGAGTTTTACACCTCCCCATGGTCCCAAATCTTGGTGGTAGGTCAATGGGGGCATACTTGGTGCATGATGAAAATTCCAGCACCTTGGGTTCACTGCATGTTGGAGAATCCACTTGCATGTGTTAGCTCATGTTTTGCCTTGGTGTGCAAATAGCAAAAACTCAAATATGGTGTATTTAGCCCAATGGTGACATGTAAAGGTCTTGGAATTATTTACAGAGGTTCATTAGGGTAAATGTCATCCCTCAAAATAATCATGGAATTTTTGGAATCAAATTCCATTTATTGGAATTTATTTTAAATATAGCTATTTTGGAAATAAAATTGGAAAATAGGTTTTCCTCAAGTACAAATCCTAAAATTTTGCCAAGACATAGATAATGTCACATTGGACTTAGGAAAAATATGATCCCTTTGTTTTGAAGAACCTTTGGAGTAGATATCTTAAATTGTCCATTTTACCCTTATCTTATTAATTCTTGAAAGGATGGGTATGTACCTCAGAAAAATTTGGAATTTATTCTACTGCTATAAAATGGTATTATTAGTTTTGCATGAATTTCTCAGAATTAATGGATGCATTGTTAGTTGTTAAATTAATACAATGGCATTTTTGGTAAATATGTTATAATGGAATTTTATAGGCCATTACACAATAAATGTTGATGATACTCTGCCAATAGTCATAAATTAGTGTTCTAAAAGTTTTGTAAATTTCCTGGAATTTGTGATTACATAATGCCTATACTTCATTTGGAAAATGGAATTTGTGTGAATTTGATATTAAATAGGAAATGGGAATAAATAGTTAAAGGAAAATTATGAAACTCTGTAGGCAGCAATATTCTATCAATATACATCTCAGGAAAAATTTCCTAGGTCAGTGGATATTTAATCATACTACTTCATGTGTAAAGGGACCTAGTGTTTAAATTAAAAGATTTAATTAAAGGACTATTTGGCAAAGAAAAATTATGAGAATTTATAGGGTAGTTCCCTTAGTCCATACCACCCTGGGATAAATATTTAGAGGCAAGATGCCTTAAGGTTTGAAAGATCACATTTTTAGGGTAATCATAGGACATGGTCTGCATATAACACAAATAGTCTTGCCTTAGGGGTTACCAGGGGATTGATTATCGGCAGAAATAAGAGAGTTCAACATGAGTAACCCTGGTGGGTAGAGTTGTCTTAGTGAGGGATCAAAAGTCCAAGTCTTAGCAATTGGAGTGGGGGTCGGCGGAAGATCGTCGGTTTCCCGGTAACACCTTAAGTCACTAGGGTTGTACTAGAGCAATAAGGAGAGTTGGGGAGATACATGGGTATCCATCAACTAAAATAAATATCCTTGCGAAAGGGAACGTTGGGCGTAATCCCAACACAGTTCCTAGTGCCCCTTGAGAGCCCTTCACAGGGAATACCGGGGGCAGTCCTGAGATTAACCTTAAATCTCTAAGTATAATAACCCGTAGACAAGAGTAGTTTAATAGGTTAAGACATTGCTGTACCTTTTCGCCCGTGTAGGGTTGGAGAGATTCATGATATATGCTCACCCGTTTTGGATTTGAGGGTGTTGGTATAAAGGCACTAATGTGCGATCTCACCCGTTTTGGGGTTTGAGGGAGTTGGTATAAAGGCACTAATGTGCATGCTCACCCGGGTTTGGGTTTGAGGGATTCAGGACGGGTTTGGTCCTACGAGCGGGAGGCTCGGAATGAAATACTTGCATGTGCATAAATATCGTGGCGGGGCATGCGGTACTGGCCGTTCGTCACACCGATGGCAGTACGGTGCACCAGGCAGTTGTGGGAGTTAGAGGGGCCAGTGGGTTATTTTACACTACGGTCTGGAGGACGATCCCCGATAACACACATCCGACCCAACAAGACTGGCGGGTTTGTCAGCAAAGTACGTACGCGAGACTCTAGAGTGCACCTTGGACGTGTACAGAGGCGTATGAGAGGTGTCTAAGGCTTGGTAGTGTGCATACCGGCCTAGAAGCGGAGACGCCCGCTCCGCTGCTGCCGTAGCCACAACGGTGGTACCCGAGAGTGATGCTAGCTCTCAAAAAGTGGGAACTAAAGGTCTGTGATCACAGAGTCGTTGTGTGTGAGTTGCACTTGCCTGCGCATAAAATTGCATCATATCATTCATTCATATTAGGTCATACGCTTCATAGATCCTTATCATATAAATTAGTATGGGCTCTTTTATATGATAAGTTAAATTTCCTGGAAATCCTAACTTATATATTTGTATGGGCATTTATATAAGTTAGGGTACATTTGTGATGATAACATAGTGGTAGTTTAGTTTATTTACTTGTTCATATTACTATTCTTTACTTTCCTTTACTGCACTGCTCTTACTTTTTACTTGTATCGTACTTAGAACTGCTAGAGTAGAACTACATTACTTATTACAACTCTAGTTAGATACTGTCACCTGCTTCCACTTTGCTACCCTTTTGTTGTCCTCCGCTTCGTCCTCCCGCTCGGTGCCTAGGAGCTGCGGGGTGAGGTGCGGAGGAAACGACTTAGTCTTTTTGACTAATGGTCGGTGACCAACTATTTTTAGGACCCCGGGGAGATGGAGCACCAGCACGTCGAGGAGGCAGGACATGAGGAGCAGATACCGCTTCAGCAGGCTACTACCACTACTGTGCGTCCTCAAGTGGGACGAGATCTGATGTTCTAGTATAGCTTCCGCATTTATTATTTTGTGAGAGAGTGATTTTGATGTACTGGGCATAAGCCCTTTTTACTCTTTCATTTGTACTCTTCTGTGGACTATAGTGATGTACTTTTCATTTCATTTACATGATTGTACCATGTGACTTGTGGACTGATGGTTTTATATACAGTTTTACTTTTTTCTTCTCATATTGGCCTACAGATTAAATGATCGTACTAGGCGGCAGAATCGACGTGTTGCGGTGTCGACTAACCCGTGAGTTAGTGCCACCGTAAGACGGCAGTTCTGGGCATAAGACCCGGTAGCCCTCCTTGGTAAGGGGGAGGGGGGGGGGTCTTACAAACTGGTATCACTCAAACAACGATCATATGAGAAAGAAGTCCACAACATGGGACCACCCCCACCCTAGCATTAGTTTGCGGACAAACTATGCAGCGGAAGCAGTGGTGTGCCCATGTGTAAAGTCACATAAATGGTCCACAAAGTACAATGAGTTAGCCCAGTTTTGTTTTAACCTTACCTTTATGCAACCTCCACAGGTCGCCGCGCCGCAAAATGTGGCTCCTCCCCCTCCAGCTGCCACTCCATTCCTACATACAGAGATGGGGCAGACCTTTACGGCGATTCTGGATGCCTTCAGATCCCAGCAAGTCCCGGCTCCACAGCCAAATCCGGGGTCGAGCTAGCTGAGTGCATTCAAGAGCCTGTCCCCACCGACTTACCGTGGGACAGAGGATGCGGTGAAGACGGAAGAATGGCTGGAGGCCATACACGAGATCTTAGCAGGCATCAGCTGCCAAGTCGGCGAGGCAGTACCTCTAGCCACCTCTGTGCTAGAGGCGCATGCGAAGAGATGGTGGAAATTAGTCCGGGAGTCTACTTATGCGGACTTTGAGCTGTCAGAGATATCATGGGAGGAGTTTGGCGATGTGTTTCTGGAGCACTTTGTCTCTGCTACGGACAGCGATGCCTTGGAGGAGAGGTTTTTGAACCTCAAGCAGGGGACTAGATCGGTGATAGAGTATCAGAGAGAGTTCTCCCATTTGGCCAGGTTCGCGGGGATTCAGGATACCGATGATAGGAGGTATGCCAAGAGGATCTACCGGGGCCTCAGGGACGATTTGAGGCAGGCCTTGCTATTCATTTCTCATGGCACATCTAGGCAGATCATCGAGACGGCGAAGAAGTTGGAGGCTGACCAGCTGATGGTGCGAGCCGGAGGGAAGAGACCATTTGATGGGTCGACATCAGGAGAGAGCAGTAGGGGCTCTTAGAGAGGCAGGACCATCGGATACAGGAAGGGTGGGGGACGTCATCGTCCCAACTTCAGGCAGGAGCAGGGGCCTCCTCCAGCATTGGCTCCCCCACCTATACAGATGCATGATCCGAGGAGACAGGATGACCGAGGCCACCGACAAGTGGTTTGTTACGGATACCGCCAGCCCGGGAACATCAGGTCGGAGTGCCCGCACCGATTCCATCCCCCTCCTCCTCCTCCACCTCTAGTGGCCCCAGTACAGCAGGGCCGAGGACGGGGCCGAGGACGAGGCTGAGGTCGTGGATATCACGGCAGGAGACGCGAGCAGGAGCAGATATATGCCTTGGACCTCACAGAGCCGAAGAACCCCGAGGAGGTTATCACAGGTACTTAAAGTTAATTATTGATTTTCTTGAATTTTCAATTATATATATAGTACCTGGAACTATAGGATAACAATTAACTTTCACGTAAACAAACCTCAGGCATAGTTATAATCAGCGGCAAGCCCACTCATACTCTCTTCGACACGGGTGCTTCGCACTCGTTCGTATCCGAGGCCTTCATCGACGGACTCGAAGGCGTGGAGAGGTTTCCTGGACTAGGGATGAGGGTGCGTCTACCCGATGGGTCGGAGCTGCAGACCACTGCACATTGTGATATGGAGGCCGAGATTGGCGGCAAGGCATTTGAGGTGCCGGCAACTATTCTAAAGCTGCAGGACTTTGACTTGATTTTGGGCATGGCCTGGTTGCATCAGAACCATGCTCAGATAGATTGTCCGTCCAGGAGGATCACGCTAAGGCATGGCGACTCTCATGTTATCGTTGAAGGTATCCAGCCTATCTGCCACCTACTGTTATCTTCTGTACAGGCTGTGAAGGCCCATGAGCAGGGTGAAGAAGTTTATCTTGTCTGCTTCGAGATGGTGGGAATAGAGGCGACTATCTCAGATATTCCGGTGGTCCGGGATTTCTCCGACGTATTCCCGGAGAAATTTCCCGGGCTGCCACCTGCTAGAGACTTGGATTTCAGGATTCAGCTAGTACCGGGAGCGAGGCCGGTGTCCCGGGCACCCTACAGGATGGCTCCCAGGGAGTTAGCAGAGTTCAGGACTCAACTGCAGGAGCTAGTCGAGTCAGGATTTGTGCGGCCCAGTTCATCGCCATGGGGAGCGCCAGTTCTCTTTGTGAAGAAGAAGGACGGATCACTGCGATTATGTATAGATTACCGGGAGCTGAACCGGTTAACGGTCCGCAATACCTATCCTCTGCCTCGGATAGATGATTTATTTGACCAGCTACAGGGAGCCTTCTGGTTCTCCAAGCTAGATTTGTGATCCGGCTACTACCAGCTCCGTATCAGGGAAGAGGACATACCGAAGACGACATTCAGTTCACGCTATGGATTATACGAGTTCACGGTGATGCCTTTTGGGCTCACGAATGCTCCTGCCGCATTCATGAGTCTAATGAACCGCGTATTCGAGCCTTTCTTAGACTGCTTCGTGATTGTGTTCATCGACGACATCCTTATATATTCTAGGACTCAGGAGGAGCATAAGGAGCACCTGGCACAGGTCTTGCAGAGGCTGAGGGAGACCCAGATGTACGCAAAATTTTCAAAGTGCCAGTTCTGGCTGCAAGAGGTGGCTTTCCTGGGGCACACGATCAGTGGGGCTGGGTTAGCAGTGGACCCAGCCAAGATAGAGATAGTGAGGGATTGGCTGCGGCCGAAGACCGCATCTGACATCCGCAGTTTCTTGGGACTAGCAGGGTATTATCGCAAGTTCGTGGAGGGGTTCTCGAGGATAGCACTCCCCCTCACGTCCTTGACGAAGAAGGACACAGATTTTGTTTGGTCAGAGCGGTGTGAGACGGCTTTTCAGGAACTGAAGGACCGACTCATCTCATCCCCCATTCTTGCGCTTCCATCCGGGAGCGAAGGATTTCAGATCTACACGGACGCCTCTTATCAGGGGATGGGTGCAGTCCTGATGCAGCATGGGCATGTTATTGCTTATACTTCGAGACAGTTGAAGAAGCATGAGCATAACTATCCAGTACATGACCTAGAGCTCGGGGCTGTGGTTTTCGCCCTAAAGATATGGAGGCATTATTTATACGAGATTCATTGTGACATCTTTTCAGATCACAAGAATCTCAAGTATATCGATACACAGAAGGACCTAAACCTGAGACAGAGGAGGTGGTTGGAGTTCCTCTGTGATTATGATTACAAGATCCACTATCATCCGGGAAAAGCGAACACGGTAGCGGATGCTTTGAGAAGGAGGGCCGGCACTTCTGGACCGGAGCCCCGATTGATGTCTATAGAGCTGCTATAGATGATGGAGGACATGCACATTACCATGGTGTCCGAGACCGAGCCAGTAGTATATAGAGAGTATTTGAGCTCAGTGATCAGTGGCGATGATATACAGGAGCGCATCCGAGCACATCAGAGGCTGGATGCTGCGTTACAGCCGATTTTCAGTGCCCTAGGGAGGGGCAAGGTTGAGGACTACACGCTACAGGATGATCTTCTTCGGTTCCGTGGGCGCATCTACATACCAGCAGGGGGCAGTATCCGGGATGACATACTCAGAGAGGCACATTGCTCGAGATATTCAGTGCACCCCGGCATCACTAAGATGTGGGCAGATTTGCGGAGGTCTATGTATTGGCCCGGGATGAAGAGGGAGATCACGGATTTTGTGACCCATTGTGAGACCTGCCAGCGTGTGAAGGCGGAATGCAAGAGCCCGGGAGGTTTACTACAGCCACTGCCAGTTCCAGAATGGAAGTTCGAGGACATTGTTATGGACTTTGTACACGGATTGCCTCGCTCCCACTCTGGGCATGACTCTATATGGGTTATAGTGGATAGATTGACCAAGGTAGCGCGGTTTATTCCAGTTCGAAAGGATGCCCTAGTTGCAGTTCTGGTGAGATTATTTGTGGAGCAGTACGTCAGATATCATGACATCCCCAGGATGATTGTTTCGGACCGTGATGGTCGGTTCACTTCGAGCGAGTGGAGGGCTGTGCATGCTTACTTGGGATCTCGGCTTACTTTTAGTACCGTCTTCCATCCACAGACCGACGGACAGACCGAGCGGACCATCCGGACCATGGAGGACCTGCTCAGACTATGCATATTGGATACGAGGAAGCCTTGGGAGATGCTGCTGCCATTGATTGAGTTCTCGTATAATAACAGCCACCAGGCTAGCATCAGGATGGCTCCATACAAGGCACTTTATGGGAGGAGATGCCAGACACCGCTATCATGGGTTCAGGATGTGGATACCAGGGCTCTTGGATCTGATTATATAGAGGATACTGAGGCTCAGATTCGATTGATCAGAGATCGGCTACTAGAGGCCCAGAGCAGGCAGGCAAAGTATTATGATGCTCGGCACCGGAAGGTGGAGTTCCAGGTTGGAGACAGGGTATTCTTGAAGATACGTCCAGTACATGGTGTCTCTCGGGTGCGGAGGCACAAGAAGCTCAGTCCACGATACATGAGGCCATACCTGATCCTGGAGCGGATCGGCCCCTTGGCTTACCGACTGCAGCTGCCACCGGAGTTGGGTGCATTACATGACGTCTTCCATGTCTCTTCCTTGCGAAGAGCTCTCCTTCGGCCGGAGCAGCACATTACTACTACAGCCGGACCGGTAGAGCCTGACAGATCAGTGAGATTGGAGCCGATCCGGATTGACGATACAGCCATCCGAGTGTTGCGGAAGAAGAAGGTCCCTCTGGTGAAGGTGCTGTGGTCCAACCATGGACGGGAGGAGCACACTTGGGAGCCGAGGGATCTGATGCTGGAGCAACACCCGGAGCTATTCGCATCAGGTACTTTCAAGTTATGTTTTTTTAAAAATATCTTAAAAATCCTTGCAAATAGAACCCCGTAGACCCGAACTTAAATTTCGGGGATGAAATTATTTTCTTGTTTATTGGAATTTGTAACATCCCATGTTACTTCTGGACCCCTCAACTTAGATTGGGTTAGGCATGGGTGAGATTTAAGGAAGACCAACTATGTTTGACCCTAGGTAGTGGGTGGTAACCATGTGGGGCCCACTATAAGACCATAGTCAAACTAGGTCAAACTAGCCTAAGTGGGGACCCTAGCCACTCCATGACCCCACCACATTGCCCTAACCCTAAAGACAATCTAAGTGGACCCTAGGGCATATCACTAGGTCAACACTTTGACCTAAATTGACCAAAGTCAACCTTGGGCTTAATTTGGTCAAACCCACACTCATAAGCCCAATTAGCCTAAGTAGGGCACCCCCTTGACCCAAACCAAGTTGGGTGGTGCCACTAGACCCATTTCCACCAAGTAGGGTCAGCCCACCCACCATGGTTGACCAAGTCAACTCCCCAAGTCAACAAGTCAACAAATTGACCTAAAGGAGTGAAATGAAGACCAAGCCATTTTCCCTTGGACCAAGCCCACCAAAATTGGCCCATGGCCAGCCCAAGTGAACAAGACCAGTCCTACCCCTCTAAATCAGGAGAGAGAATACATGCAAGGGGGTAAAATTGAGATTTTAAGGGTAGGAGGAGAGAGAAAATGAAAAAAGAGGAAATGGTGGCCACATGGCCACCCCATCAGATGGTTTTAACTGCCCAAAACCAGTTGGCCGACCTCCCCTCTTCATTTCCAGCAGAAAACCAGGGCTGTGTGCCACTTGGCAGCAGGGGCGGAGCAAACAAAGCTCAACCGAGCTCACATAGGAAATACCTCCCCATATACTCCACCTCAGTCCAAACAGACCTCACCAACAGCTTCAGGAGGTAGAAGGGAGTGGAAATCGAGTGCTGGATCATGGAGAATGGTGGAGAATCGAGTTTTCGGGGTGGAGCTCGCCGGCGCACCACCACCACGGCAAACCGCCGCCTGACCCGCAACCAAGCCCCAATTCAGGTGCGTTTCACCTCACCTCTTCCTGTACTAGATTTCTAGATCTATTTAGGGAGATATCAGGCTCAATCGAGCCCGATACCATGAGAGGAAAATGGAGAAAACCGAGCTTTTCCTTCTTGCTCGGGTTCGCCGGAGGAGCCAACTCCGGCGGCCCCACCGCCGGGAAACGCTAGCCCCCACCTTAACGAAGGTGGTGGCGATATCCGCCGGCGGTGGTGGTGGCTCAGCTGGCCGGAAAACGCCAGCCAACATCGTCCAGGAAAATGCAATCGTAGCCGTCCATTCATTGGGGACGATGAACCGATCCCGTCGGTTTCCGGCTTTAAGATTCGTGCAATGTATTTAAATGATTAAATTTTATATGATGAATAGTGAAATCCCTATCACACAAATACAGCCACTTTGCATGTTAATTTTAGGCCTCGTAGAGGCATTTCCAGAACTTAGTCTCTTAATGAAAATTGTAGCTGATGGTCTTATCTTTAAATTGCAATCTTAAAGATGTGATTTGGTGCAGTGTACAGTCCTGTAGGACATATCTCCTAGGACTGGTCCTAGAGTAGGGCAGAAATTAAATTGGATGCCCAGGTCAAACCATTAGTCACCATGGCCCCAAATTTTGGGCACATGCATGATTAGGGCATACTTAGCCCCTGCCAAAAATTAGGAATTTGTAGAGAACATTTTCCTATAGGTTTTGCCAAAATATCAAAATACAAATAAATGAAATATATGGAGTTTTACACCTCCCCATGGTCCCAAATCTTGGTGGTAGGTCAATGGGGGCATACTTGGTGCATGATGAAAATTCCAGCACCTTGGGTTCACTGCATGTTGGAGAATCCACTTGCATGTGTTAGCTCATGTTTTGCCTTGGTGTGCAAATAGCAAAAACTCAAATATGGTGTATTTAGCCCAATGGTGACATGTAAAGGTCTTGGAATTATTTATAGAGGTTCATTAGGGTACATTTCATCCCTCAAATAATCATGGAATTTTTGGAATCAAATTCCATTTATTGTAATTTATTTTAAATATAGCTATTTTGGAAATAAAATTGGAAAATAGGTTTTCCTCAAGTACAAATCCTAAAATTTTTCCAAGGCATAGATAATGTCACATTTGACTTAGGAAAAATATGATCCCTCTGTTTTGAAGAACTTGTGGAGTAGATATCTAAAATTGCCCATTTTACCCTTATCTTATTAATTCTTGAAATGATGGGTATGTACCTCAGAAAAATTTGGAATTTATTCTACTGCTATAAAATGGTATTATTAGTTTTGCATGAATTTCTCAGAATTAATGGATGCATTGTTAGTTGTTAAATTAATACAATGGCATTTTTGGTAAATATGTTATAATGGAATTTTATAGGCCATTACACAATAAATGTTGATGATACTCTGCCAATAGTCATAAATTAGTGTTCTAAAAGTTTTGTAATTTTCCTGGAATTTGTGATTACATAATGCCTATACTTCATTTGGAAAATGGAATTTGTGTGGATTTGATATTAAATAGGAAATGGGAATAAATAATTAAAGGAAAATTATGAAACTCTGTAGGCAGCAATATTCTATCAATATACATCTCAAGAAAAATTTCCTAGGTCAGTGGATATTTAATCATACTACTTCATGTGTAAAGGGACCTAGTGTTTAAATTAAAAGATTTAATTAAAGTACTATTTGGCCAAGAAAAATTATGAGAATTTATAGGATAGTTCCCTTAGTCCATACCACCCTAGGATAAATATTTAGAGGCAAGATGCCTTAAGGTTTGGAAGATCACATTTTTAGGGTAATCATATGACATGGTCTGCATATAACACAAATAGTCTTGCCTTAGGGGTTACCAGGGGATTGATTATCGGCAGAAATAAGAGAGTTCAACATGAGTAACCCTGGTGGGTAGAGTTGTCTTAGTGAGGGATCAAAAGTGCAAGTCTTAGTTAGCAATTGGAGTGGGGGTCGGCGGAAGACCGTCGGTTTCCCGGTAACACCTTAAGTCACTAGGGTTGTACTAGAGCAATAAGGAGAGCTGAGGAGATACATGGGTAGCCATCAACTAAAATAAATATCCTTGCGAAAGGGAACGCTGGGCGTAATCCCAACACAGTTCCTAGTGCCCCTTGAGAGCCCTTCACAGGGAATACCGGGGGCAGTCCTGGGATTAACCTTAAATCTCTAAGTATAATAACCCGTAGACAAGAGTTGTTTAATAGGTTAGGACATTGCTGTACCTTCTCGCCCGTGTAGGGTTGGAGAGATTCATGATATATGCTCACCCGTTTTGGGTTTGAGGGTGTTGGTATAAAGGCACTAATGTACGATCTCACCCGTTTTGGGGTTTGAGGGAGTTGGTATAAAGGCACTAATGTGCATGCTCACCCGGGTTTGGGTTTGAGGGATTCAGGATGGGTTTGGTCCTGCGAGCGGGAGGCTCGAAATGAAATACTTGCATGTGCATAAATATCGTGGCGGGGCATGCGGTACTGGCCGTTCGTCACACCGATGGCAGTACGGTGCACCAGGCAGTTGTGGGAGTTAGAGGGGCCAGTGGGTTGTTTTACACTGCGGTCTGGAGGACGATCCCCGATAACACACATCCGACCCAACAAGACTGGCGGGTTTGTCAGCAAAGTACGTACGCGAGACTCTAGAGTGCACCTTGGACGTGTACTGAGGCGTATGAGAGGGGTCTAAGGCTTGGTAGTGTGCATACCGGCCTAGAAGCGGAGACGCCCGCTCCGCTGCTGCCGTAGCCACAGCGGTGGTACCCGAGAGTGATGCTAGCTCTCAAAAAGTGGGAACTAAAGGTCTGTGATCACAGAGTCGTTGTGTGTGAGTTGTACTTGCCTGCGCATAAAATTGCATCATATCATTCATTCATATTAGGTCATACGCTTCATAGATCCTTATCATATAAATTAGTATGGGCTCTTTTATATGATAAGTTAAATTTCCTGGAAATCCTAACTTATATATTTGTATGAGCATTTATATAAGTTAGGGTACGTTTGTGATGATAGCATAGTGGTAGTTTAGTTTATTTACTTGTTCATATTACTGTTCTTTACTTTCCTTTACTGCACTGCTCTTACTTATTACTTGTACCGTACTTAGAACTGCTAGAGTAGAACTACATTACTTATTATAACTCTAGTTAGATACTATCACCTGCTTCCACTTTGCTACACTTTTGTTGTCCTCCGCTTCGTCCTCCCGCTCGGTGCCTAGGAGCTGCGGGGCGAGGTGCGGAGGAAACGACTTAGTCTTTTTGACTAATGGTCGGTGACCAACTATTTTTAGGAGCCCGGGGAGATGGAGCACCAGCACGTCGAGGAGGCAGGACATGAGGAGCAGATACCGCTTCAGCAGGCTACTACCACTACTGTGCGTCCTCAGGTGGGACGAGATCTGATGTTCTAGTATAGCTTCCGCATTTATTATTTTGTGAGAGAGTGATTTTGATGTACTGGGCATAAGCCCTTTTTACTCTTTCATTTGTACTCTTCTGTGGACTATAGTGATGTACTTTTCATTTCATTTACATGATTGTACCATGTGACTTGTGGACTGATGGTTTTATATACAATTTTACTTCTTTCTTCTCATATTGGGCTACAGATTAAATGATCGTACTTGCCGGCAGAATCAACGTGTTGCGGTGTCGACTAACCCGTGAGTTAGTGCCACCGTAAGACGGCGGTTCTGGGAATAAGACCCGGTAGCCCTCCTTGGGAAGGGGGAGGGGGGTCTTACATACATAGTAAACCACAAGATGTTGTCATGGAAGACACATCAGTTGCTGATAATGCTCCAGAGATAAGAAACTCTCCAGTTCCTTCTCAACAGGAGTATACTCTAGAAGAGCTGTTCCCTGATTTGCTACAAACTGATTTTGAGGGAGAGAAAGCAGCTTTTGAGGGGGAGAAGGTAGATCTTGAGGGGGAGCATGTACAGTCTCATGAGGAGACTGATAGAAATGAGGATGAGGAGCAAAGGGTGCAGGTGGAGCTACCTAAGACAACACAGGACTTGAATCCTAGTCCTAAAGATAGAGTAGACATTGTCAGTACTTCTGCTTCTGAGGATGAAGAAACTGCTAGAGCCAAGAAAAGAAAGCTCATGGTCTTCAAGAGAAGAAGCCAGAGTTACAAGAAAGCATTGCAAACTGTGGCTCCACAACCTGCCCCTATAGCTGACTACGGCTCATTGTTGGTGGATTTGCAAATTAAGTTGGATGAACAAAGAGTAGCAATGGAGAAGTACATAGATGAGACACATAAAGATCTCCAATTCTCTTTAGCAACAGATATAAAATCTATAAGATTTGAAGTCAATCAAAATAAGAAGGAGATGACTGACTGCTTTCATAAAGGTGGAAATGTTGTTGTTTACCTTGCCACTCACTAAGAAAAGATCAAAACCCAAGTGGATGATATGGCTGTCAAACAAGGATATGTTCTTGAGAATCAGATCAGAATGAATGAAAATCTAACTGAATCACATAATGTGATAGTAACTGAAATAAAGACTATTGCAGTTGCTCAGACTGAAGCAAGGACTGCTGTCAAAGCTGAGTTTGACAAGCAATTACAAGGAGGAATAGCTGCTGTAAAAACTGCTATTACAGATTCCCAAAAGACCATTTCTGGACAGCTATTGAAATTAAAAGCTTTCTACAAATATGGCGTTAATTTTCTAGATGAACAGATCAGATTCCAAAAGGATGATCTCAGAGATCATATAGAAAGAGAAGTCATAAAGGGGGAGAGGGTTTTAGTCAAAGCTGGATCTGACCATGCTAAATGGATTTCCAATAGCATCAGAGCCACACTTGGATATCCACCCCTGTGTGATGATGACAATGTAGCTGAATCTGGAATGAATCCTGCATATTTTGGAGGAGAACAAGCTGAAGTAGCTCAGGTGATCTTTCCTCCTGCAGATTTTGAAATGATACATCAAGAAGTCCAATCTATGTATAGCCCTCCTGAGGGTAATAAGAATATTATTATTGAGAAAGTAGATAAGCCTGTGCCTGAGGAAGTTTTGAAAGAGCAAGAAGCTCAATTATCTAAGAAGAGGTTTAGAGAACAGGCAGAGTTAAGGCCTGATTTTGAACAGTGGAGCCCAACTTCTAGAAATATTATACTGACTGCTTGGAAAGCTGCAAAGGATAATTTTCTAGAGAGGGGTAAATGGTACTCTGACCAAGAATGGAGAAAACATGAAGCCAGACAAGTGGCTATTGTACAGTACAGAAGAAAGGCTAAAATAGGGAAGCTACCTCCTAATGCACAGGAGCCTAGCAAGTATTTCCCTAAGCCTTATCATTATTTTGATAGACAAAAGATAAGGGCTGAAGAACTAAAGAAGAAAGATCTTAAGGGAAAGAAGCCTGCTGATGACATTGATGCTCCAGTTCAAGCCAAGATTCAATCAGGCAAGAGCATTGTCATCAAAGAGCCAGAGCAGCCATAGAATAGAATTTTCTTAAGTTTACAACTTTGTAATCATTTGTGTTGAAATCCATGTAAACTTTTGATTAAAGAAACTTTTGATAGTTGAAACAAATCTTTTATGAATGCTCATTGTGTTAGCATTAACATTTTGTGATAAAATATTTTATATGCTTTGTTTCAGTAATTACCCTGTCATATAATGCTGTTATATATCATATTGTGTATTTGTTATGTATGGTGTATATCATTGACTAAGGGTTATGACTTCTCCAAATAGGGGGAGATTGTTGGGTACATTGAAAAATGTTTACCAGATTTGAAGAAGTCTCACCCTACTCAATGATATACATCAAGGTGTATTTGATGTGTTTTGAGTTTATATGTGCAGGTTAAGTAATTGCAGGAAATGCAGAAAATTTCTAAGTCCATGTGTCGACACCTAGAGAAGCAGTATCGACACTTATGAAGACTTGTGTCGACACTGGAGAAAAGCTGTGTCGACACTTGTAGTAGATTGTGTCGACACCAGGAAAGGCAGAGTCGACACCAGAAGAAAAGTGTCGACACATACAGGCAGTGTCGACACACTGTGAAGAATTATCAACATAAATTGTGTCGACACTTAGAGGCAGTGTCGACACCCAGAGAAGCTTAGTCGACATCAAATGTGTCGACACCAGGAGCCTGTGTCGACACTCAACAAGCTTCAACAAAGTTAAAGTAAAAGAAGGCTTGTGTCGACACAAAGGATATGTGTCGACACTCAGCAAGTTTTAACACAAGAAGGCATGTGTCGACACAAAGGAGATGTGTCGACACACAGCAGAATTTAACTAAGTGTTAAAGAAGAAGTACTTGTGTGGACACACAAAATCAGTGTCGACACATTCAACAGAAAGCTTGTGTCGACACATAGAATCAGTGTCGACACATTCTGAAGAAGCAGTGTCGAGAAGCTGTTACAACAACACAAGGAGTTGTGTCGACACCATCAAGGCTAGTGTCGACACTTAGTTCACTTGTGTCGACACTTAGTCTATTTGTGTCGACACATAATGAAGATCAGTCTCGACACTTTCAGACAGAGACAATATTTTCAAGAAGTGACTGGATGACTTGACAGCTGTCATTTCAACCGGTCTACTGCAACTGTCAGAGCTGTCAGAAGTTCGTTAGAAACCGGATCAGCCGGTTACCTTGGAGGAAGACTATATAAAGGTATTTCTCCTTCAACAGAAAGGAATCGAACAATCAACAACAATTGAGAGATCAGAAGATCAATCATTGCAGAATACAGATCCAGAGAAAACTGTAAATCAGTATTTTGAAGAAATTTAAGATTTACTTGGAGAGAGAGAACTCCAGTAATTGAAATCAAGAAAGAGATTTGTTTAATCAGATCTCTTAAGGAGCAAGTTCTGAACCAGACTGCAAAGAAAGATCCAGATTTAATTCTTCATCTTAAGAAGGAAGTTGCCAGCCGGTATACTTCAAGAAGATCAACTTTTACTGATTTCAGACTCAAGAAGCCTTGAAGAAAGCAAAGACAAAGTTGATCTCAGGAATCAGTACTATCAAGAACTGATCAAGAAGGTTGCCCTCTTCATTCTCTCAAACAAAGTGGTGATCTAAAAACTGTTATTATTTTTTTGTAGGATCCTAAGGGATCTGAGTTGTAAGCCTAAATTTATAAAGGCTGAGGTAGGGCTTTTGAGCCTGAGTGTAGGAGAATATATTCTCTGAGTGTAGGCCTTGTTGAAGGCTGAGGTAGGGCTGTTTAGCCTGAGTGTAGGTCTTGTTGAAGACTGAGTGGTAGGGCTTTGTGCCTGAGTTGTAGGAGTGGGGACTATCTGAGTTGTAGGAACCTGGTTTGGGGTTCTGAGCTGTAGGATCTGAGGATCTGAGGAGAAGTGCAGAAGTTAGGCCGAATCTAGTACACTACTAGATAGGCGAAGGGGGAAAGTGGATGTACCCAGACCTTGGGGAACCACTATAAAAATCTGTGTGCACTCTGTGTTTGATTATTTCTGTGATTGCTGAGCTAGCTGTGCTGAATAGTTGTAGAATATTGCAAATACAGGTTTAATTGTACAGAGTTTCTGCCTTAAAATTAAAAAGAAAAAGTACACCTATTCACCCCCCTCTAGGTGTTTAGGCACTATTTCTTTCAATATCCATAAAATAAACTACCATACACATGATTTAGACTTTGCTACAGTAATATATGAGCTGAAGCTTTGGAGACATTTATTGTATGGTGCGCTGTGCAAGATCTACACAGATCATAAGAGTTTGAAGTATGTCTTCACTCAAAAGGAGCTGAATATGCACCAGTGTAGGTGGTTATAATATGTGTCCGATTATGAAGTGGAGATTATTTATCATCCGGGAAAGGCTAATGTAGTAGCTGATGCCTTGAACAGGAAGACCGCAAAAATATTTAATATGTCTGTGCAATCCATGGTTGAAGAATTCTTGTTGATGGACATCAAAGTTGGGAGTGTTACTATGCCTGCCAGTTTGGAATCAGAAGAGCCCTCTTGGATTTCCCTTACCAGAGTGCACCAGAAGGATGACCCTGATTTGTTGCATCTACGCAATAGAACTGAGAAGGGAGAGCTACCTGATTTCTCTTTGGACGAGTTAGATACTCTGAAATACCGGGGTAGATTTTGTATCCCCGATTTTGGTGATATTCATGCTAAGATTTATAATGAAGCTCATGGTTCCAGTGTTGTCTACCATCCTGGTTCCATCAAAATGTATAAAGATCTGAAGCAAAATGTTTGGTGGTCGGGAATGAAGAATGATATAACAAAGTTTGTGTCGGAATGTTATACGTGTTAGCGTGTTAATTCTGACCATAGAAGGCCTGATGGTAAATTAACACCACTAGATATTCCATGCCGAAAGTGGGGGAGTATTTCGATGGACTTCATCACCGGTTTACCAAGACTCCCCGTGGGCACGACTCTATTTGGGTGATAATTGATAGATTGACAAAGTGTGCTCACTTTATGCCCTTTAAGATTGGGTATTCTATGAAAAAGATAATTGAGTTATATCTTGATGAGGTCATCAAATTACATGGAGTGCCTGTTAGCATTGTATCAGATCGAGACTCCAGGTTTACATCTCGCTTTTGGAAGAGTTTACAGGAGGGGTTGGGTACCGATTTTAGGTATTCCACCACCTATCATCTGCAGATGAATGGTCAGATAGAAAGGGTAAATCAGATCGTGGAAGATATGATCAGTTGTTACATATTGGATCACGATGGTGCTTGCGATGAGCATCTCAGACTCACAGAATTCGCATACAATAATAGTTATCAAGTGAGTCTACAGATGACCTCATTTGAGGCCTTGTATGGGAGGCGTTGTAGGACTCCTTTGTTTTGGGTTGAAGTTGGTGAGAGACCATTGCTAGGTCCAGAAGCCCTTAAAGAGATGAATTATGCTTTAACTCATATTTGAGAGAAGCTCCGTATAGCACAAGAGCGTTATGAGAAGTATGCTAATCGACGAAAGGTTGATCTGGAGTTTGCCGTTGGAGACTTGGTTTTTCTGAAAGTCTCTCCGATGCCAAGTGTTAAAAGATATGGAAGGAACAACAAGTTAGATCCCCAGTATGTGGAACCTTTTCAGATTCTTGAGCGCATCAGAGTGTCAGCTTATAGGCTGGTTTTGCCTGCTACCTTCCCTAGTGTCCATGATGTGTTCTATGTGAGCTAGTTGCGGAAGTGTATTCATAGTGATCATCAAGTCCTTGACTCGGTGCCCCAGATTCAACCCAACCTTTCGTATGTGGAAAAACATGTCCGTGTTTTGGAATCTCAAGATTGAGTGTTGCAGAGAAAGACCATTCCCATGGTTAAGGTTCTCTGGCGAAATCTAGATGTCGAGAGCGCGACATGGGAATTGGAGTCGACGATGAGGGAATCTCATCCGCATCTCTTATCTTAGTTTCTGGTATGTCTCCATGCTTTTGGATGTATTTGTTTTTCTCATTTTGGTTTGGTTTTGGAGTTGTGTTAAGTTTCATGACAAAACTTCTTTTTAGGGGGAGTGACTGTAACGCCTCCGACTTTTTGATAATTATTTGATTTTGGTAATGTCATATTTATGACGTCAGGACGTTACTTTTTAACGTCATGTTGACGGCTCTACACTGTTTGTGCGTCTTCACGTCCGCCAGGTCTGTTTGGCCAATTTTTGGGGTTTTTGACGAGATTGAAGGATTTCATGTTGGAAGAATTAAGTTTGTGTTTTTAGATTTGCTTGTCTAGTTTTGTTGCGGTCCGAGCACTTTTGGAGTCCGGCGCATATTTGAAGTTTTGTGATATTTATACTTGTTGTGAGCATGTAGTGATAGTGACTCGAGAATGGTGCGTCGGATTCTAGTTTTTTTGTTTTCTCCGTTAGATTTATAGCGCTGACTTTCGTCTACGGCTTGAATTTCGTTCAAATCAGAGTGCGTTTAGTCCGTATCGTTGACTGATTCCGGTATAGGAGACAAATCTAAGTTTCTGAAAAAATGCCCTGCTCTGTTCTCGAGAAAGCCTTGACCTGTTCTCGAGAAGCCGAGAGTTATTCCCGAGAAGTATTATTCTTTCCCGATATGTCCAGCTCCGTTTCTCGAGAAGCCGGGAGTTGTTCCCGAGAAATTTTATATTCTTTCTCGAGAAGTGTTGATTTGCTCCCGGGAAGCCTGGCTTCTTTCTCGAGATGCCCTTCCCTAGTTCTCGAGAGGTCCTGAAGCTCTCGAGAAATCCATCCTTTAGTTCTCGAGTAGTCTTGAAGCTGTTGAGAAGTCCTTTTTTATTCTCGAGTTGTCCATATTGCCCTCGAGAAATTCATCCTCATCTCTCGAGAAGTCCTCAACCTTTCTCGAGAAATCCTTATCCTTCCTTGATAAATCCTTATCCCTCTCGAGATACCCAGGACCCTTCTCGAGAAATCCGGTTCAGCCGACCCCTGTACGTTCTCTTAAGTGTAATAATTTTAATATTATATTTATTATATATATAAACTTCTTCTTCTTCTTTAAGCCGAACTCCTCCTCTTTCACCGAACCAGAGAAGTGAGAGCGAGAGATAGAATGTCCGTTCATGAATCTTCCGGTGGCCGCCGACGGTGCTCCGGTGCTCGAAATCTTTAACCGAACATAGATCCAGAAAGCTCTCAACAAGGGCTACATCATTGCGGTAAAACTTTCCCCATTTCTTGATTTTTCTCGTTAGGGTTTTTGGCCCTAACTTGTATTTCAGCAATTTTTGTTTAGATTCCGACATATCCTGTCTTCCTTAGCCCCGATCTACGATGGGGAGTGATTTGAAGAGTTTTTCCGGCAAAACCAAGGCAAGTGGTGGTTTTTTCCCCTCTTCCCTCCTCTTCCAATCTTGATGGAATTGCTAATCTTCTTTATTTAGTGATATTATCACGGTTATCTTTCCGATTAATAGTACTGTTTTAATCTTTTACTTGAGATCCACTTGTATTATTAAGTTCTTGCTATGATAATCCAACCTTGTAGCGGTGTTAATGATTTTGATGATGTGTTTAAATCATTGGCTTTTAATCATCCCTAACCATCATCTAAGACATGCTAGAGTATATTTAAGGTCTTGAATCTTTCCTACAGGTTGATTAACCGTTTTCAAAATCTAGCGATGTTTAATAGAAACCGATGCCAAGTCTTGAGATATATCGTGGATTTTCTTTATTGCGGGAGTTGTGGATGAAATCACCTCCTCAATGTTTGTTTTCTTTATTAGTACCTTGTGGGACTCTACCGGGTGTTGTTTGGGTGTCTGTCGGTGTATGGTGGAGTGAATGATTATCCCACCATAGTTAGACAGATATTTGTCCGTGAGGGTGTGTCCGGATGAGTGACCACCTCACCTGTGTTTTTTTAGATAGAGTTGATCACATGTGGCTAATAAAGTTATGCAAATTCTTTTTTATTATGTAATCATTGTTTCCCCCTTATGGCCTTATGCATCTGGTGTATTTTGATGTGCGTGACGATTCACATAAGTGTTCCTTTCTGATTTTAGTACTTTATATCAGTACTTTACTTCAGTACTTTTGGTCTTGGGTTGGTACCGCTTATGACATGTGCTTGCTTTTGTTTAAGTTTTCTGCCATCACTTGTACCTTCTTGTTGAGGTGTTCTGTCTTTGGAATGCCTCAGGTTCAGAGTAGTAGCAGGTAGTGGAGCTTGCTTTGGAGTTTCAATGCAGCAGTGTTAGCTGTGGCTTTCACCTCACCGTCGCGAGGTAGTTTCTCATTTTTAGTTTTGCTTTACCTAATTCAGACATACTTTTGGTTATGTGGGTTTGTGCATAGCATGAGTTGTCCTCCGGGGACGTTTATACTCATGAAGGATGTTAAAATCAACCTAATCAAAGTATTTTTCCGCAGCGTATAACTATATTTTTATTCATGGACTAGTTGACCCACTAAGCCGAGGGATACGACTAACTGCTTAACTTAAAACTTGATTTCCCTTAATTAACGTATAAATTTTCAAAAAAAAGTGTCTAGTTGAGGTCTCGCCTAAACATCTGCAGTTATCCCCTGCTGAGGTGGAATCATGACACGTGTTTTCTCCTTACTCTTATATATCCTTTAATGCATAGAAAATGTGGGTTGTGATAAAGATGACGGAGATGTCTGCTGCCTCCGCCCCTCAGGTATGGGGAATTGCGAATGCTGCTGCCGAACAGGTGGATTATCTGGGGAACATTCTCAGGCCTGCTCCAAATAATTTTTCCGCTTTTTCTTCTCCTCCTGGTTTTAGTAATAATTCGAACTCTTATTATCCTGGATGGCGTAACCATTCGAACTTTTCTTGGAGTAATTACTCTAACGTGATGCGACCACCACCGCCACCACACAATTTTACATCACCACCTCCACCGCAAAATAATCAGAATTTTCAAAAGCCTCACTCTCTAGAGGATATGTTTTCAAAATACATTACTTCTAATGAAGCAACAATCCGAAATCTATCAGGTACGGTCAAATATTTAGAGAATACGGTCGGGAAACTCGCCAAAATTATTTCTGAGAGGCCACCTGGGACTCTTCCTTCAAATACCGAGTCCAATCCGAAAGAGCACGCGAAAGCGATTTCTCTTTGGAGTGGGAAAGAAATTTCCGGTCCAACTATAATCAAAGAGCCCGAGGTGAATGTCGCTCCTATTTTAAAAAACCCATCTATTTTAAATAATAATGTCGTTTCAATGGATATTTTGCAAAAAAAAACCCTCCACGATTTTAAAGGAGTCTATTCCTCCTCCCTACCCCTCTCAACTTTCAAAAAGTAAGTTAGATGATCAATATAATCGCTTTCTTGAAATGTTCAAACAAATTCACATAAATTTCCCACTTCATGAAGCCATCTCGTAAATGTCTAAGTATGCTAAATACCTGAAGGATCTCCTAATAAAAAAAATAGAAAACCTCTCGCATGTCACGTTAAATGAGGAATATTCGGCGGTCGTCACTAATAATTTACCTAAAAAAATTAACGATCAAGGTAGCTTTTCGATCCCTTGCGTTTTTGGAGATTTATCTGTGAAACATGCGTTTGGAGATTTAGGAGATAGCATCAATTTGATGCCTTTCTCCTTGTTTAAGAAATTAGGATTGGGTATTCTCAACCCCTCTCAGATCAGCATACAATTACCTGATCGGTCGATTATGTATCTGTTAGGAATTGTTGAAAATGTGTTAGTAAAGGATGATAAATTTATCTTCCTGGTAGATTTTGTCATTCTAGATATCGAAGAGGATGTCGAGGTACCTCTAATCCTCTGCCGCCCCTTCCTAGCCACTTCCCGTGCGGTAATAGACGTAAGCAACAAAAAATTGTTTCTCAGAGTAGGAAACGATGAGGTCATGTTTGAAATTAACCAATCAATGAAAAACTCTTTATCAAATGATGACTCATTTTTTCTAGATGTTTTAAATGAAGACTCTTTTTTTCTCTTTCTAATATGTCGAGTAATGAATTTTCTTCATCTTTTTCTGAAATATCTCCAAGTTTTTCTGAAATTTCGCCCGAATTTATTCTAGACACGGCCATGTCCGTGCAAACTAATGTTGAAAATGATTTTATTTCTAGGAAGAAAATTTTTGAAAATCTTACTTTTGAAAATGAAAAGGATTTTAAAAATTCTTATGACGAACCACCCACTCTTGAATTGAATACGCTCCCCAAACATCTAAAAAATGCTTTTGTCGAAAAAACTTCTAAGTTGCCCATTATAGTCTCAGCCTTTCTTTCTCAATCCGAAAACGATCAATTGATCGAAGTTCTGCGAAGGCATCGCCGAGCTATAGCGTGACAAATATCTGATATTTCTGGCTTAAGCCCCTCCTTCTGCACACATAAAATGCTTTTGGAAGAAAATTCTAAGAGTGTTGTCCAACTTCAACGTCATCTTAATCCAAACATGAAGGAGGTCATAAAGGGAGAGGTTTTAAAATTATTAGATGCGGGGATAATTTATCCTCTCTCGGATAGTGTGTGGGTGAGTCCGGTCCAAGTAGTGCCGAAGAAAGGAGGGATCACGGTAGTTTTAAACGAAAATAATGATCTAATACCGACGAGAATAATGACGGGGTGGCGGATGTGCATCGATTATCGTAAGTTAAATGATGCCACCCACAAAGACCATTTCCCCCTTCCCTTTATCGATCAAATATTAGAACGCTTATCCGGACATAGTTTTTACTATTTTCTCGACGGTCTCTCGTGATATTTCCAAATATTTATCGCACCTGAGGACTAAGAGAAGACAACATTCACTTACCCCTTCGGGACCTTCGCTTATCGTAGAATGCCTTTTGGGTTATGTAGTGCGCTAGCTAAATTTCAGCAATGTATGCTCGTTATTTTCGATAAATACGTAGAAAATGTTATGGTAGTTTTTATGGACGATTTTTAGGTTTTTGACGACTCTTTTGAGTTATGTTTAAAAAAATTGGGAAAAGTTTTACAACGCTGCGAAGAAACGAACTTATTTTTAAATTGGGAGAAGTGCCACTTTATAGTGCGTGAAGGCTTAGTCCTTGGCCACAAGATTTCTGCTAAAGGAATTTAAGTGGACGGGCAAATATTGAAGTAATTGAAAAGCTACCGCCACCTTTGAATATCAAAGCGATTAGAAGTTTTCTAGGGCACACTGTTTTTTACCGACGATTCATTAAAGACTTTTCAAAAATTACTAAGCCTCTCACCCACCTTCTCGACTCCCTTTGTTTTTGACGATTCTTGTCTAGCTGCGTTTGAATTAATTAAATCTAAACTTATAAATGTTTTGATTATGATCACTTTAATCTTGGATTTACCGTTCGAAAAAATGTGTGATGCGAGTAGTTATGCAGTCGGCTCAGTTCTAGGATAATGAATAGCTAAGAACTTTCATCTGATCTACTATACGAGTAAAACTCTAACTTCCGCTCAAGAAAATTACACCATTACGAAGAAGGAACTCTTAGGCATAATTTTTGCTTTTGATAAATTCCGACCATATATTACTCTTTCTAAAATCATCGTCTTTTCCGATCATTCTGCTTTAAAGTATCTCCTTTGTAAACCGGATGCCAAGCCGTGCCTTATTTGCTGGATTCTTCTCATTCAAGAATTCAACTTAGAAATTCGGGATAAGAAAGGAGCCAAAAATTTAGCGGCGGACCATCTTTCTAAACTAGGGAACCCCGAAGGCGAAACGTTAGATGAAAATTTTCTTAATGACTCTTTCCTAGATGAAAAACTCTTTAATCTCTCTTCTTATACCCATGGTTGTTCGACTTGTCCAATTATCTCGCGGCCCGTGTCCTTTCGAAAGAATTCTCACTTCAACAAAAGTGAAATTCTTTTCTAATTTGAAGTATTATTTTTGGGAAGACCCATTTCTCTTCCGAGTCTGCGCAGACCAAGTGGTACGAAGGTGTTTTTCCTGGGAAGAAGGTCAACAAATTTTAAAACATGTTCATGAAGGTCCGTCTGGAGATCACTTTCAGGCGAATCGGACCGCTCACAAGGTGCTTAGTGCTAGCTTCTATTGGCCAAACCTTTTCAAAAATACACAAACCTTTGTGAGTCGGTGTGATAGTTGTCAGCGGACTGGAAATATATCTAATAAAAAGAAATGGAACAAAAATATTTTCTCGAATGTGAGATCTTTGATCTTTGGGGTTTCGATTTTGTAGGTCCGTTTCCGTCAAGTTTGGGTAGCAAGTACATTCTCGTCGTCGTAGATTATGTTTCTAGGTGGCCGGAGGCCCAAGCTTTTGCTACTAATGACTCTCGTGTTGTGTCTTCTTTTCTGAAAAAACTATTTTCTCATTTTGGTTTTCCTTGGGCGATCGTTAGTGATAGGTCAATCCACTTTGGTAACGCTCAACTCACTAAGGTTTTATCTAAGTATGGCGTTACGCACAAATTATCCACCGCTTACCACCCTCAAACTAATGGTCAGGTCGAGGTAGTCAATCATGAATTAAAAATAATTTTGGAAAAAACCGTTTCTATTTCCCGTATGGATTTGTCGTTAAAATTAGACGATGCTCTTTGGGCCTATCAGACGGCGTACCAAACTACTATCAGTTGTACTCTGTTCCGCTTGGTATATGGAAAATCGTGTCACCTGCCAGTAGAAGTAGAGCACCATGCATATTGGGCGATGAAATTTCTGAATTTCGATCCGCACTCTGTAGGAGAACATAAGAAAAATTAATTGAACGAACTCGATGAGTGGCGCTCCAATGTCTACGAGAGCAATAAAATTTATAAAGAGCGGACAAAATTATATCTTGATAAAAATATTCAACATCCAAAAATGTTTCAACCGGGAGATCAAGTCCTTTTTAATTCACGATTGTGTTTATTCCCAGGAAAACTTAAGTCACGTTGGTCTGGACCATTTATGGTCAAGCAAGGTTTTCCATATGACACGATTCTGGTTTCGCACCTGGATAAGGGTGAATTCAAAGTAAAAGGTTATCGATTAAAACTCTATTTGTCAAATGATTTAATTCCTACTGCGACGGAACAATTCATGTTATTGAACTCTTGAACTATTTTTTTTATTTATTTGAACAGTAATAATAGTTTAAGACTTATTATTGTTGGACAATATTCTTTTTGGTCGAGCTCAAACGACCTTTAAATAAAGGGCGCTCTTGGGAGACAACCCAAGGTTTTTCTGTTTTCTTTATTTTTCACCTTTTGCCCTGGGTGGCTCCGACATGTTGAGGTTTTGCGATCACCGGCTCCAACATTGCTAATTCCATCAGAAGTTTAGGATGATATTTCAAGAAGTTCCAAAGCGCAGGCATGGGGAGCGACATCACCCAGCCATTCGCGACTCGCAAATTCGGGGAAGTATCTATTTTAATTTATTTAATTTCAGTTTTCTTTATTATCTTCTCTCCTCCTTCTCCATTGAGGACAATGTTTAACTTTAAGTACGGGGGAGTGTTTCCTTGGTTAGTTTACTTATATATATATATATATATATATATATATATATATATATATATATATATATATATATATATATATATATATATATATATATATATATATATATATATATATAATCTTTTGAAAAATTCCAAATTAAATTGAGTTAATCTTGGCCAAATCAATTAGTACCTCACCACTTTGCATTTTATTGTTTTTATGCTCATGTCTACTTGCTTAGTTAGAATAAATTAGATTAATTTTCTGTTTAAATATGTTTAGCGAGTAGTATGTTGACTCATGCAGTATTCGTATTTAGGGTAGTATGTTGTTTTTGAAAGTTTTTTTTGATTCTTTTTCAGTTTTACCTAGTCTTTTTTTATTTCTTTTACTTTTATAAAACCTATCATCCTTTATTTTTTCTTATTGAAATATTTTTAAACGTTAATTAGTATTAAGTGTAGTAGACACAAAACGGTCTAGACACTTATTATCATTATTTTCATGAAAACAAATTCTCTATTTTCTATTTTAGTACTTATCTTTTTTTGAAATTTCAAAGCTTTACTTAGAGTAGATTTATGAAGCATGAAAATGATCTATGCATTTCTTTTGAAAACATTTGAGCCTTTGCACCCCGCCTAAAAATAATAGTTGCAAGCCATTTTGTGCCTTTTTCCTTTCCTTTTTGTAGCCCCACTCTTTATTTTCACCACGGCCAAATAGCTTACCTATATGCACACTTTAAATTTATTTTTGAGCTTTAATTGCTAATATGCATCTTTTTGAAAAAAATTGTGGAAAATCCTTGTATTATCTTTTGCTACAAGAGTAGAAAGGTTTAAGTATGAAAAATGAATAAATGAAAAAAATATTTGATGAAAAGTAAAAGAAAAAAAGTGAAAAATATTTATTTTTGCTAGCATTATTTTGGCAAAGCTCATTTCATTTTGTTTTAAGTGTGCAAATACCGCTCGTGTTGACCTTTTGAATATCACACCCTTAAAAACCTAAGCCTAACTGTACGCCTAATTAAAGCCCTAGTGATTCATGCTTCCTACGTTTACTTTTTAGTATAGTAGCAAGAAACTAGATTGAGTAAGTGTTTTTTTGTTAGAAATATTGATCTTTATCTTGATTGACTATGATTTTAATTTGTCTCTTAGACTTTAGTAGTGACTCAAAGCGCTTTTTACTCGTTACTTTATTAAGTTTTAATTCTGTAAAAATTTGGGATGATTTGTTTTTATATTTAGTAAAATTTATAAAATTCTGTGCTAAGTTAAAGTAGAAATTTTTAGTTCTTTTTCAAAAACTCCTCTACCTCTAAATTCCCGTCATACTCGTTTATAGCATTTTTAAACTTTTCAATTAATCCTCTTTATTTTCGCTAACCCGTAGTCCTTGCTTGAGGACAAGCAAGATAATAAGTATGAGGGAATTTGATAAAACATAATTTAACTTAGTTTATTAGGGCAAAAAATATGTATATTCTCGTTTAAATCTTCTGTCTTTTGTTTTTTTTAGTTTCTTTTCTTAATTATTATTCTAACTTAGTTTATTTTCTGTTTTTCAAGTTTTCCCCTTTTACATGCCCCCAGGTCATGCACTCCCAGGGAGTGTACTTAGGGAGTGTAACCCAAGTAGAATTAAGCTATGGCGCGAAGTCAAAATCCAGCAAAATTCAGCCTACATGCCCTCAGTCACGCACGTGTACCACCACCACGGGCGTGTCTCTGGCGTGTGTCCCGCCAAGTCTCGAAAAATCACCGCAGCATGACTTTTCCCCGCTCCACCGTCATGCCGCATCTGACATGCCCTCCTACACGGGCATGCCATCAGGGCGTATAACCCAACCGCCGCACTAGTCACTTCCAGACTTTAATTTCAGCCAGCCAAAGTGAACAAGTATTACACGCCCCAGGTACCCGCCCGGCCCGTGCGTATAAGGGGGGCGTGTACTTCCCGAAAAATTTCTATTAATAGCCACAAGCTCCAAGTGTTCTAGGGCCAGATTAAAGCCTTGTAGAGAGCTGTTGAAAGTTTATTTTTAGAATATTTTAGCTTAATGTTTTCATTTCTTAGCATTCTTGTAATCTTGTTTATCATATTTGTAATTTTTTTGAAAACTCTCTTTGTAATGTCCTTTGATCCTTTCGGTAGCTCTTTCCAATAAGAAATAAAATAGTTTGCTATTCCTTTTCTTTCTCTCTCTCTTTCTTACTTTGCATATTCTTAACATGATTTTTATTTCCTACTTCCTCATGAGTAACTAAATCCTCCTAGTACTCAATCTTGATGATCCGAGGTTGAGTTGATTAAGTTATGATGCTTTAGTTTACTTTCGCTTTTTAAGGTTTAGGCCTTCGAGTAACACTTGAAATATCATGTTTGAAATTATATCATCGATATATAATCTCCATCTAGCTTTTCACTCTTAGCTAGCCGAGAGGCTCATATTATGAAGTGAACTCTCAAGAGTAAAGAGAGTTTCATGCTCCCCTTGAGAGAGGATGACGTAAATCTCCCGGATTGGACTGAAATCCAATAGCGGGGTTCACTACTTAAAGCGAGTTTTAGGTATTCAAATACAGACGAGAGTCCGGTCTGATTTTCCTAACCTTAGTTGGGCATGTCTTCGAGAGAAACGTGTTCAAGCTTTGGGAACCCCCATGGTCAAGGACCTTTACCTTATTAAGTTTTAGTTTGTTATCATATCTTTGATTAACTTAAGCCGTGGTGATTCATGATCGAGTACTATCCCTTAACCATTGTTCAACCATTTTTTTAATCACTAGTAGTAGTCTTCTTAATAGTTGCAAGTAATTTCCTTTTTTTCCAATTTTGTAATCAAACCTTAAAGCCTTCGATAAGATAATAACAATTTGTGTGAGTATAAGTACTCAACGGTTCCCGGATCTAAATACGACACTTGTGTCCCCTTGCTACAATTCGATAGGTATGCTTGCCTTCATTGGATTGTTAGTTCAAATTTCTTTTTGTAACGATTTCTAGACACCCGCATCTTTTAAATCAAATAACACTATATTTTAATGAACGTAAAAGCTCTTTCATACTTATAATAAATCTAAAAGTATGCATATCAAGAGTTACCCATTTTGGGATGCTTCTATTCATGTAGGATAATAATTGAACTAATAAAAGTATTTTCCGCTGCATATATACTGTTGATGCGCGAAAACGGCACCGGGGGGACAGCTATCACCGAGGGGGTGATTGGGCGTCACAGGCTAGGTGAGGAGGAAGGAGAAGGTTGCGGAGGAAGGGAGAGGCTTGAGAGAAGAGGCGAGCCTTGATCAACAGAGAGGGTTGATCAAGAGGGGAAGAGGAGGGAGACCGGGAACGGTCGAGCAGACAGTAATCGCAACGGTTGCACTTGCAGGTTGAAAGCCGAGGAGAGCTGAGCTGAGCTGAGGGCAAGTCTTACTGAGAAGAGGAGCAAGGCTTGCCGAGCAGAGGAGCAAGGCTTGCCGAGCAGAGGAGCAAGGCTTGCCGAGCAGAGGAGCAAGGCTTGCCGAGCAGAGGAGCAAGGCTTGCTGAGCAGAGAAGCAAGGCTTGCTGAGCAGAGGAGCAAGGCTTGCTGAGCAGAGGAGCAAGACTTGCTGAGCAGAGGAGAGAAGAGGGGGCCGCTAGCAGCGGCAACAACACACTTCGCCCGTCACGGCCTAAATGCCACTCCTGCGACGGGCTTTCCTTTTATTAAAAGCTAGAGGTTACAAGCTTACAAGTACACCTTTACAACAAATCAATAAAAGGGGTACAAGGAGAAGCTGGCGGCTAAGAGAGAAGAAGTTGCCAGAAAGCAGAGAAGAGAGGCTGCCAGAGACTAAGTAAAATAGTCTGCTAGCTGCCGGAGGACTGGGAAACTGAGTCTGCAGAGTCTGCTGGAAAGCTGCTGAAGAGCTGTGGAGGACTACGCGGATAGGAAACTGAGTCCGCTGAGCTTGCTGGAGAGGTGATGACGGACTGGAAAACGGAGTCCGTAGGGGCAGCTGGCAAGACTTGTCTCCACCACCAGGATCCAGGATCCAGCCTCCAGCCCCCCCTGAATGAGAGGCACCATGGGCTATTTATAGGCCCAGGGAAGTTCTTGAAGAAGCGGGGCCCAGTGACATCAGCATGACGACCTGCGCGGACTGCGCGGACGGAGATTTTGCGTCCGCCACTGTTGACTGAGGAAGCAAGCGGAAGGAGGCTCCTGGAGAGAACTGGAGGTCGCCCCCTAGCGGGCGACCTGGGCGGACTCCGGGAGGAGTCCGCCCGGCATGCCGGAGGCCACCCCCTAGCGGGCGGCCTGGGCGGACTCCAGGGGGAGTCCGCCCGGCAGGGCCTGGCCGCCCCCTTGCGGGCGGCCTGGGCGGACTCCGGGGGGAGTCCGCCCGGCTGGGCGCCGGGGCCGCCCCCTAGAGGGCGGCCTGGGCGGACTCCCCACTCCAGGGGGAGTCCGCCCGGCGGGCCTGGCCGCCCCCTTGCGGGCGGCCTGGGCGGACTCCAGGGGGAGTCCGCCCGGCTGGTCGCCGGGGCCGCCCCCTAGCGGGCGGCCGGGGCGGACTCCAGGGGGAGTCCGCCCGGCGGGCCTGGACGCCCCCTTGCAGGCGGCCTGGGCGGACTCCAGGTGGAGTCCGCCCGGCTGGTCGCCGGGGCCGCCCCCTAGTGGGCGACCTGGGCGGACTCCAGGGGGAGTCCGCCCAGCGGGCCTGGCCGCCCCCTTGCGAGCGGCCTGGCGGACTCCAGGGGGAGTGCGCCCAGCTGGCGGGCAGAGGCCGCCCCGGGTGGGCGGCCTCGGCGGACGGCGGTAGGAGGCCGCCGCCCCTCGGGCAGCAGGGAGGTCGCCCCTGGTGGGCGACCCCGACGGATGGCGGCAGGAGACTGCCGCTCCTTGGGCTGATTAGGAGGTCGCTCCCGGTGGTGCTGTTGGCGAACTCCTGCAAGGAAAAGCACTGCACGATTAGCGGACCTAACCGCATGTCCCGCGAGGGTGAGCCATGGGAACAGCCCGCCGTCCCGCAGGGCACGCGGTTGCTAGGAAACCTAGGAGGACAAGGAAAACTGTCCGCAAACGCGGGGACTTGTCGCGATCGAAAGGGAGAACCTAAGGGTCGCGACTAGCCAGCTGGCCACCTTGGGAAGGATCGCCAATTTCTGGGTTAACATAATCCCTGCACTTTTTTAAGTTCCGAAGGGAACTTCGAAAAAGTTGGAGACCCACGAAAATCGTGATCCACCCCAAAGGAAAGAGAGGGGGAAGCAAGGAGAGATAGAACCTGAAGCCTCTCCTTACAAGCTTGGTGTTTCCTGTTTTATTTTCCTGCAAGAGGAAAATTAAGCATAAGCACGTATGAGTGGTACATCGAGTGTGTACCTGAGTTTGATTTTGCAAAACGAAGAAGGCGCTTCTCCTGTAAAGTTCTGCAAAACAATAGTGAGGGAAAACAGAAAGGCATAACAACTTGCAAGTACCTGATAGAGGCTTGCAAGCACCTGTCATTCTCTGCAAAAAGAGAAGGGAAAAGAGTATACAAGGACAGAAAAAACGAGTTACAAGTACCTGGAAGGAACTTGCAAATCTTTGGTGGTCTCTGCGAGAGAAGAGTTAAGAGTATGCATAGTACATGAAAGTAACTTGCAAGTACCTGAATGGAGCTTGCAAGTGTTGGTGACTTCTGCAAGAAGAGAGTTAGAGGCAGATATTGTATATAGAGATAAGCTGCAAGTACCTGAATGACTTGCAGATGTCTGCTAACCACTGCAAAGTGAAGAGTAAGCAGCAGAGATAAAATAATGATTTAAACTGCAAGTACCTGGATGAGGTTTGCAGGTGTCTGTTGTTCTCTACAAAGAGAAAAGTTAGAAGCAGACAATTTGCATATGAATGGAGCTTGCAAGTACCTGTGGAGAAGGCTTGCAAGGGTTTGCTAACCTCTGTGAGGAGAGAGATTAGAAGCAAATAAGACGCGAGGATAACCGCACCAGAATCATACCAAAAATGTTGATATGACTCGATTAATGTTTGACGCCATTAGACTTTGGCAAGAATAATGAGTAGCTCTGTGAATCTCCATATGATAGAGCTTGAGCAGGCAAAGTATATGAGGTGAGCATAAGCAAGGTGATTGCTGAAAATCTTTTTGAGATAACCCATGAAGGTTGATGAGATAGGGTCGATATGACCAAGTAGTAAGAGAAATGCCCGATGAACATTATCACGAAGTCCAGATTAATGAATCGAGCACTAGCTGTTGACACGGCTGGAAATCCTTTTGGCAGGTTGGATTAACCTGTTCACCTGTGAAAGGAGGGAAGAGAGAAAAGGAGGTCTGTACCCGGAATGACTAAAGAGGGTTGAATGCTGCCACAGGTGTTCCCCGTGGGCCTTATGCATCACTTGCCCGAAAAATCATCCCGAGTACAGTCCTACTCAAAGCGGGCTGGCCGCGCATCCTCAAGGAGGGGGGAAAAGGAAAAAGAGGTCCATGTTCGGAATGACTAAGGAGGGTTGAATGCTGCCACAGGTGTTCCCCGTGGGCCTTATGCATCACTTGCCCGAAAAATCATTCCGAGCATGATCCTGCTCAAAGCGGGCTGGCCGCGCATCCTCAAGGAGGGCACAAAAGAGGAAAGCAAGGGAAAGGTCCTGAGAAGGACCGCTCTCTCGCCTTGGGTACAAGCATCACTGATCAATGAGACGGGTTGCGCCAAGAGGCCTATCTTGTCTGTGTATTGATCAGTGGAGTTGCGAACCCGAGAAGGCACGGATCGAGGATACCGGAGAGTGCTTCGGCCACCACAGTTGAAGGATGAGCAAAGAGACAAGGCTACGCTTGATCGCCATTGCTTGTCCAGCGAAGATCATCCTAACCGTAGTGTATCCTATAGGACACACAATAGAGCTAACACATGGGGCTCCCCTAGCACACACTCTGTGTCAGATGTTGGCTAGGATCCTAAGTCTGAAGCCCATAATCGTAGAATGAACTGCTCCCACTATACACATGGGTATACTCCCGCCATATGTGGTCGAAGCGGTAGTGCGAGAACAAGCTACGGAGGGAACGTTTCAGACTCGGCGAAATCTCATTGGCGTAACGATCCTAAGAGAGGGAGAAGAGAGGAAGGAGCAACACAAGAAGGGAACTGTGTCAGTATGGGATCCTTGAATAAAAGCTTTGCTGGAAAGCAAGTAAAGAACACTGAGAAGTGTTGTAATGAAAATGTTTGAAAAGGAGAGAGAGAGTAAGGGTTGAGATAACCCTTGTAGGTTGCAAGGAGCTCCGGAGGACTGTGAAGTCCATCGCTTTGGAGGACTGTGAAGTCCATCGCTAGCTTAGAATAGCCTTCCCAGCACACCCTCGTCGTCGGCATCGAAGCATTCGACTTCTTGGTTAACAACGAGGAGAGGAGGCTCTGCGACGTGGTTCACTCCTCTTGAGGAGCAAGGAGCATCTGCAAGTTCTTTGCCCTTTGAAGTTGATGGATCAGGGCGATCTTCTTTAGGAAGCAAGTCATGCATCTTGCCTTGCCGGAGCATCCTTTGCACAAGCTGGCGGAATGCTCGGCAGTCTTCTGTTGATGGCCTGACTCTTTATGGAATTCACAATAAGGCTCTGAGTTTCTAGACCTCTGATCGGTCGGCCGATAGGGTTTCTTGTAGTTTGCCCTATCTTTCATTATTTGGACTACTTCTTGCACGACGTCGTTGAGATCAGACTCATGCAAGTCATCGTCTTGCTCTTGTTGAACAGTTGTTGTTTGAGAAGGAGCTAGCAGCAGCAATAAGTCTTGAGCATTGTCTCGGCTTGGGAAGGAGTATCGCTGGCGATGAAGCCTTCTCTCCTTCCTTGAGTAAGTTGGGGCGTGATTGCGAGGAGACCTTGGAGGATGCTTGCGGGAGGGATCCTCCTCGGATAGAAGTTTGGAGACGAAGCCTGGATTGCTCTTCTCGCCTCGGATGTATGAGTTGGCTAGAGCGATCAACTCTTGATAAGTCCTTGGAACACGGACGTTAGCTTCAAATTTGAGAGGCCCTTCACGAAGACCGTGGATAAGAGCCACTCGGTACATCTCTTGGTCAGTAACTTCGATGTCCAAAATCTCTCTTTGGAATCGATCCACAAACTGAGACCAAGTCTCACTCCCGCGCTGCTTGATCTCAAAGAGGGCTTCAGGACCGCCCTTTCTCTTAGTTGACGTAGAGAATCTGAGAAGAAACTCCCTTCGAAGATCAAGGAAGGAAGCGATGGAGTGAGGACGGAGGCCATAGAACCAGTCCCTCACTTGCCCATCAAAAGAGGTTACAAGAAGCTTGCACTTGGTTGCATCTGAGAGAGTCTTGAGAGCAACGGCTGACTCAAAAGCTTGGAGGTGCTTTACTGGATCTGTCTCTCCAGTGTAGGTTGGTAGTCGAGGCTATCTGAAGTTTGCTGGAGTTGGCTCATGGCGGACACTCTCCGCGAATGGTGAAGGTTCTTCTTGCTCTCCTACAGCATAGGGATAAAAAGGAGCATAAGCTGCAGCTGCAAAAGGAGCATGAGGATAACAAGGAAAAGCTGCTGCAGGACGAGCAGGGGCAGGAGCTGAAGGGTAGGGATGACTTCCCTGAAAGTTGAGAACTCTAGCTGGACTTCCCCGGGCTGCTTCCCGGAAGAAGTTATGGCGAGCAGCGAACTCTTCATCTTGAGTCCGCAAAGGAGCTGCAGGCCCTTGCGGAAAGGTTGGAGTGTACGGGGGATAGAACGACGGGCAAGCTTGAGAGTAAGCTTGCTGACGCTCTACTGTTGGTGTTGGGTTGATTGGAGCAGCTGGAGCAGCTGCTGGATGAGCGTCCAATCGCTGCGTTATAGCAGCAAGAACTTTGTTGATAGCTTGGAACTGTTGAGCATTCTCTCGACACGACTGCTCAAAGGCTTCCCAGAGAGGATCTTCACTGGGACTTGGAGCATGGTTCTCAGCTGACTGATAGTCTGACATGGTTAGCTGTTGCTTTCACTGCCTGTTCTGATCTGAAGGTTTGCGCGTGAGCTGTTCGGGTCCACGCTCACCGCACCAAATGTTGATGCGCAAAAACGGCACCGGGGAATAGGGGAGGAAAGGAGAAGACTGTCGACCAATCGGTTACTAGCGGTCGCGGCTAAAGGACCGGAAAAGGGGGCCGCTGGCAGCGGCAACAACAGAGTTCGCCCGCCGCGGCTTAAATGCCACTCTTGCGGCGGGCTTTCCTTTACTTAAAAGTGATAAACAGTTACAACGAGTAAAAGAGGAAGCCGGCCGGACTACAAGCCGCAATACACTAGACTTGAGACCGCAGCTCTTAACAGGCGAGCTACTGGATCCCAGTCAGCGTGTCTTGGGGAGTGCACCCTCCCCCTATTTATAGGCTCGGGGGCCTGCCCAAACGGGCAGGGCTAAAATTACCGGCTGCCCGGGGTACAGGAGAACCGGGCAGAGGTGAGGGGAAGCAAAAGAGAGAGAAAAAAGAAAGGAGGGGAGCCGCGCGGCCTGGCGGATTCCTCCTGGCAAGCTGACGGCTGGGTCCTTGGGCCTTGTCGCTGAGCAGGGTCGGCGTTGGCAGCGGCCTGACATGGAGACCGCCCGGCTTGGGAGGCTTGGCGGCTTGAGTAGGCAGACCGCCCGGTCTGGAAAGCTGCGTGGGCAGGTCGCGGATTCCGGGCTTATCATATACATACTTTTATTCGTGGACTAGTGGATCCACTGAGCCGATGGATACGATCGTCAAACTTAGCTAAGAAAATTTGTTCTCTTCTTAATAAATGCGAGAATGCTTTAAAAAGTGTTAGGAGTAGGTTCTTGCCTGAGCGTCTGTAGTTATCCTGAGCACGGCGTGACATCACGACACATGTTTTCTCCTACTCTGATATAATGTTTTATGTTGAGAAAATATGAGTTGTGACAGTTGCTATGAGAGGGATAATTTTGTGGTCTAATTCTATTTCATACACACACTGATATGTCACCAGTACTGTTAACCCAGAAATTGGTGATCCCTTCCAAGGTAGCTAGCTTGCAAGTCGCGGCCTACTCCAGGTTCCCCCTGGAGGTCGCGGCCTATCTCAGCCCTCTTTAGGTCTGGCAGATTGACTCTTCTATCTACGTAGGATGCACGGCTAAAGAGGTATCCCTGGTCTGACGCCTAGGTCGTGCAGCAGACATTTATTCTGCAGGGGTTGTGGACTGCTTCCACAGTCTGCCCCTGCAGGCCACGCGGTTAGATCGGCTAACCGCGTAATAGTTCACTCTACTCCAACAGGTGTGTCCTACCCAACTAAGTGGCGGACTCGCATTTCTATCCGCCAAGACTGCTCTATAACCGTATGCTCAGCAGAGAGGCGCAGTCTGCTCTTCAACCCACTCATGCAGGTTACCCGGCTAGCAGGCTATATTATCTCTAGAAGATCACCCTTTCTACAGGTGCGGATAGTTCTCCGCTACATCCCAGTATGCCAAGATGTAGGTAACCTGCCTCCAGGTCGCCAAACAGAGGGCGACAACTCCTCAGGTCGCCCAAGCTACAAGCGTTAGGCCGCCCAACAGGGGCGACAAGCCTGTCCATCCAATAGGAGACATACTTCAGCAGCAGGGGGACCTGCTCCTTCAGTCTGCCAGGTTTCCCAGTGGGCGACCAACCCTTCAGTCCGCCAGCAGGTGGCGGACTTGGTCTCACTCCACCTGAGTAAGGACTGCAGCAGGACTGACATCTCTTCACCAGACCGCACAATACAACGCGAATTCGACTCCAGCCTGCCAGAAGGTGGAGAGCTCACTCCTCCAGCAAGGGCAATCTGCTCCTTATACCCGCTAGAAGGTAGAAAACTGGCTCCATCCAGTAGTAGAGGAGGACTCAACCTGTCCGTCGCGAGCTAGGCAGACTCATTATGCAGTCTGCTAAGAGCACTCCAGCTTCCTAGCACCGTCCACCTCCCAACATCAGTAGAACTTTTCCACAGCTCGTATAGCTTGGCACGGGCTCTCTTAGTGCTATAGAGGCGGACTCGTCCTAGTCCTCTAACAGCAGATCAGTTCTAGACAAGTTCCTTTCTATTCAATATGACGCGGAGTCAGTGGATTCATTGTCTTCTCGTACAACTCACCGACATGCAGGGGGTAACGTTACCAAGACTGTCACCTCCTCGGGCCTATAAATAGACCCCCATACCTCACATTGTGGACACACACGAGGGTCGAGGACCAACCAAAATAGCACCCTACAACCACAGTCTTTTTTGTCCGCCAGTGCTGCTCGCAGACTGATTACCTGTCCGCGCGGTTAAGCCCTTTCGGCCTGGTTCCCGGCCTTGGCTTCAGTGACCTACGCGGTCTTCTCTGCCTGATCACGCAGTCCGCTTGGCCTAGAGTTACGAGCTGCGGGATCAGCCATCCGTGCGATCTGCCGGCCTATTTGGTCAATCCGCACGGCCTCTGGCACTTCTTTCCTCTAACCGCCAGCTTCCCCTCATACCCTTTGTATTCTCATTTAAAGGACTCAACTCAAGTTGTAATACTGATTCATAATCAATGGAAAGCCCGCCGCAATAGTGACATTTAATCCATTACTGGCGAACTCTGCTGTTGCTGCTGCAAGCGGCCCCTCTCCTTCTCTTCTGCTCTCTTCTCTCGACATCGACCTCTAATCCTAACCATCAAAGCAACCAGCTGCTCGACAGTTCCTGATCAACCTCCTCCATCATCCCTGCAAGTTCGAACATTGTTATCTGGTGTTGCCCATTTCGGGCATCAAAAGTTAACACACGACCTTCATATCTCGAACAGACGGTGAAAACCAACGGTTAGCCATAACAGATCATCAACCTGCCGAGAACCTTGCTCCTCCAAGTCCTAGTGAAGATCCTCTCTGGGAAGCCTTGGAGCAGTCGCGATGGGAAACCACCCAACAATTTCAGGCAACCAACCGTACTCTTACTGCTATCACGCAGTGATTAGAGATGCAATTTGTAGCAACACCAGTTCCTCCAGTTAATCCAACACCAACTTCGGAGAATCCGTAAAATTATCCTCCAGCCTATCTGCTGGTCTATCCACCCATGTATCCACCAACCTATCCGCAAGGGCAGACCACATCTCCCTTACAATCTCAAAATGATGAGTTCATAGCTCGTCAAAATTTCTTCCGGGAAGCTGCCCAGGGAAGTCTAACAAGATTTCTGAATTTTCAGGGAAGTTACCCCTACTCTTCAGCTCCTACGTTTGCTCCTCCTGTAGCAACATTTCCTTACTATCCACCCGCTCCATTTTCACCCACAGCTTATGCTCCATTTTTTCCTTTCCCTTATGTGTTAGGGGAGCAGGAAGGGCCATCGCCGTTTATAGAGAGTGTGCGATAAGAGCCAACTCCAGCTAACTTCAGAGAGCCACGGTTACCAACTTATACTGGCTAATCTGATCTGATGGCACACTTACAAGCTTTTGAATCAACCATCGCTCTCAAGACCCTTATAGATGCTACCAGGTGAAAACTCCTTTTAACATCCTTTGATGGACAAGCGAGGGAGTGGTTCTATTGATTGTCCCCTCAATCCATCCCTTCCTTTGCCGATCTGCGAAGAGAACTTCTGCTCAGATTCTCTACTTCCACCAAGAGAAAAGGTGGTCTTGAAGCCCTGTTTGAGATCAGACAGCAAGAAAATGAGACTTGGGCTCATTTTGTTGATCGTTTTCAAAGAAAGATTCTTGACATTGAAAACGTCGATCTAGAAATATACCGAGTAGCTCTGATAAAAGGTTTAAGAGAAGGACCACTAAAATTTGAGGCTAACGTCTGAGTGCCAAAGACGTATCAAGAGATGATTAGTCTTGCCAACCTATACATACGAGGCGAAAAGAGTAATCCCAACTACATCTCAAGGTTTATAACATAGAAAGACTCTTCTCCGTCATACAGGAAACCTCCAAAGTCTCCCCCAAAGGATTTTCAACCACGAGTAAGGAGAGGAAGGAATTTCTGACGACATCAACGTCTCTTCCTAAGTGAAGATCACTTCCAAAATAAAAAATTACCATTGCTGACCCCCACTCCATATCCGGAACCAGCTCCACGAGCAGCTTCAATTTATCAGTAGCCGGATAATGACTTGCCCAAATCTAAACTATACCAAATTATGCAGTAAATTGCCAAAGTCATGAAAGGCAAGACAAGTTATAAAAGGCCTTACCAACCCGCTAATCAAAGATCTAAAGACTTGGATTCCTACTATGAATTCCATAAAGAGCAAGGGCACCCAGCCGAAAATTGTCGAGCACTCTGTCAACTGGTGCAAAAGATGCTGAGGTAGGGTAAGGTGCGTGACCTGTTCCCGAAGGATGACCATTCCGACCCATCTACTTCAAAAGGCAAAGAAGTAGCAAACATTCCTTGCTGCTCAAAAGGAGTGAGCCAAATCAGCGATGACACCAACTTCATTTTTGGTGAGACCATTAATGTGAATGACGTCGGCACACTTGGAAATCTATTCTGAGGTGAAGGACATGACAAAGTTCCAAAAGGTCTTCCCGACCATGGCTGATCGGGTTTGTTCTCCATATTGAACATTTCTCTTACATATGCTTAACACATTTCAAAACTCTCTTTCATTCATTTCAATAAATTTTTACATCAGAGATCTCGTACTGACACTTTTCCTTTTTTGAGTGTCTCCCCTCTATTTTCTCTTTGCCAAAGGGATCATTGAACCGACAGATATTGCCATGTCTTGCTCGTCCCCCCATAGGTTATTTTCTGTCGTAACAGCACGATGACCACATATAACAGGGAGTGTTCACATATGTATAGTGGGAGCCATCCAATCTGTGCAGGCGGACTTCAGGGCTTCGGATCCTAGCCAGTATCTAACACACAACGCGCATCAAGGGAGCGTGGTTAGTCCGATTTTGCTTGGCAAGCAATGGCCTTCAAGTGTAACCTTGTCTCTACGATCATCTCACAACTATAATGGTCGAACACTCTAATGTACTCTCAAGTCGTGCCTTCAGGGGACCCACAACTTCACTGATCTTTCCTGGAAAGCAATGTTATAGACCACTTGGCGCACCTGGCCTAACTGATCAGCGTAGCAAGTAGCCCAAGGCATGAGAGCAGTGTGCCCATCATTCCTTCTTAGGATTCTGCTTTTTCTTTTTAAGCCCTTCTGAGGGAGTGTGGTTCGTCCGCATTTTATCCTTTTTTGTACCCTTCAAGGGAGCGTGGTTAGTCTGATTTTGTGCAAATCTGCCTTCTTTCAGGTTAATAGGTTAAAACTCAACCTCTCCGAAGGATTTTTGGCATTATACTTCTTGCTTATACTCACTTTATATACTCGACTTTCATGAAGCTCTATCCACTGACGATTGACTATGCTTATTAATATTCTTGGCATCGATATTCAATCAAAGAATTTGTTTCTATTTATTGACAAGTCATGCTATTGAAGTCTAATCAAGATGGTTTCATCTGTGGATGATCTATATTTCATATTAAAGATATCATATCTGATCACACGAAAAGATCATTATAGCGGTTTGATCTTTATTTGTTTAATAGCAGAGTTGGTCGGATATTTCTTCTGCTATCCAATTATATCTTCCTTATCATATCAACAGTTAATGTTTGCAAGTTCACTTCAGGTACTTGCAAGAAACTTTCCTTTCATATCTGCTTCTCACTCTTCTTTTTGTAGAGATTAGTTGATATTTGCAAGTTCCCTTCAGATACTTACGAGTTACTTTCCTTTCATATCTTCTTCTTACTCTTCTTCTTATAGAGATTAGCAGATATTAACAAGTTCCCTTCAAATACTTACAAGTCACTTTCCTTTCATATATGCTTCTCACTTTTCTTTTTGCAGAGAATAACAGATATTTGCAAGTTCCCTTCAGGTACTTACGAGTCACTTTCCTTTCATATCTATTTCTTACTCTTCTTTTTGCAGAGATTAGTAGATATTCACAAGTTCCCTTCAGGTACTTGTGAATTATCATTCTTTCTTATCTGCTTCTCACTCTTCTTTTTGCAGAGATTAGTAGATGTTAGAAAGTTCCCTTTAGGTACTTGCAACTTACTTTTCTTTCATATCTTCTGCATACTCTTCTTTTTGTAGAGATTAAAAAATATTTGCAAGTTCCATTCAGGTACTTATAACTTACTTTTCTTTCAAATGCAGCTCACTCTTCCTTTTGCAGAGATTAGCAGATATTTGAAAGTTCCTTTCAGGTACTTGCAACTTACTTTTCTTTCATATTTGCTGCTCGTTCTTTCTTTTGTAGAGATTAACAGATATTTGCAAGTTCTCTTTAGGTACTTGCAACATAGTTTTCTTTTATATCTATTGTTTACTCTTTTCTTGTAGAGATTATCAAATATTTGCAAGTTCTCTTCAGGTACTTGCAACTTAGTTTTCTTTCATATCAGCCGCTTACTCTTTTCTTGCAGAGATTAGCAGATATTTACAAGTTACTTTCAGGTAGTTGCAACTTATTTTTATTTCACATCTACTACTTACCCTTCCTTTTGCAGAGCTTAACATGTGCTTGTAAGTTTCCTTCAAGTACTTGCAAGTTATTTTCCTTCTATACTTCCTCTCACCTTTGTTTTGCAGAGAATCAATGGAAGACATTCAAGTCTTCTTCATTTTGCAGAAGCAATTCATGTACACACAAGATGTGTCTCTTTTCACCTGCATTAACTTTTCCTTTGCAGGAAAAAGATAGGTATTGACAAACATTTTCTGAGGAGAGACATCAGGTTCTATCTCTCCCTGTCTCTTATTTTTTCGAGGGGAGGATCACAATTTTCGTGGGTCTCCTATTTTTTTGAAGTTCCCTTCGAGACTTAAAAAAGTGCGGGGATTATGTTAACCCAGAAATCGGTGATCCCTTCCAAGGTAGCTAGCTTGCAAGTCGCTGCCTGCTCTAGGTTCCCCCTGGAAGTTGCGGTCTATCTCAGCCATCTTTGGGTCTGGCGGATAAACTCTTCTATCTGCGCAGGCCACGCGGCTAGGGCGGTCTCTCCGGTCTGATTGCCTAGGTCATACAGCAGATATTTCTTCTGCAGGGGCTGCAGACTACTTCCACAGTCCCCCTCTGTAGGATGAGCGATTAGATCGGCTAACCGCGCAATAGTTCACTCTACTCCAAAAAGTGCGGACTACCCAACTAAGTAGCAGACTCTCATTTCTATCTGCCCAGACCGCTTTATAACCGTATGCTCAACAGAGAGGCGTAGTCTGCTCTTCAACTCGCTCCTACAGGTCTCCCGACTATAAATCTATGTTATCGCCAGGTGACCACCCTTTCCACAGGTGCAGACAGTTATCCACTATAACCCAGTCTGCCAAGATGTAGGCGACCTTCGTACAGGTTGCCCAATAGAGGGCGACAACTCCTCATGTTGCCAAAGCGACAAGCGTCAGGTTGCCCAACAGGGGTGACAAGCCTGTTCATCCAACAAGAGATGGACATCAGCAGCAGGGGGTCCTGCTCCTTCAGTCCGCCAGGTTGCCTAGTGGGCGACCAACCCTTCAGTCCGCCAGCAGGTGGCGGACTTGGTCTCAATCCGCCTGAGAAACGATTGCAACAGGACTGACACCTCTTCACCAGACCGAACAATACAAAGCGGATTCGACTCTAGCCCGCCAGAAGGTGGCGAGCTCACTCCTCCAACAAGGGCGATCTGCTCCTTCTATCCACTAGAAGGTAGCAAACTGGCTCCATCCAGCAGTAGAGGCAGACTCAACCTGTCCACCGCGAGCTAGGCAGACTTATTATGCAGTCTGCCAAGAGCACTCTAGCTTCCCAGCACCAGCCAATTCCCAGCAGGCAAACTACTCCTCAGCTTGCATAGCTTGACACGGGTATGCTTAGTGCAGCAGAGGCAGACTCGTCCTAGTCCGCCAACAACAGATTAGTTCTAGACAAGTTCCTATCCGCAGAACATTGCGCGGACTCGGTGGATTCCTTATCTGCTCACACAACTCTCCGACATACCGAGGGTAAAGTTACCAAGACCGTCACCTCCTCGGGCCTATAAATAGACCCCATACCTCTCATTGTGGACACACACGAGGGTCGAGGACCAACCAACATAACAAACCCTGCGACCACAGTCTTTTCTGTCTGCAAGTGCAGCTCATGGACTGATTACTTTCCGCGCAATTAAGCCCTTTTGGCCTGGTTCCCAGCCTTGGCTTTAGAGACCTACGTGGTCTTCTCTGCCTGATCGCGTAGTCCGCTCAGCCTAGAGTAGAGAGCTACGGGATCAGCCGTCCGTGCGGTCTATCGGCCTCTTTGGTCAAACCGCGCGGCCTCTAGCACTTCTTTACTCTAGCCACCAGCTTCCCCTTATACCCCTTATATTCTCATGTAAAGGACTCAACTCAAGCTGTAATACTGATTCATAATCAAAGGAAAGCGCGTCGAAAGAGTGCCATTTAAGCCGCGACGGACGAAATCTGCTGTTGCCGCTATAAGCGGCCCCTCTTCTTCTCTTCTCCTCTTTTATCTCAGCATCGACCTCTAATCCTAACTGTCAAAGTAATCGGCTGCTCAACAGTTCCTGATCAACCTCCTCCATCATCCCAGCAAGTTCGAACACCATTATCTGGTGGTGCCCATTTCGCGCATCAACAAGTACGTCTTGGACGAAGCATGAACACTACACTCATAAACCTGATAAGAAATATACGGGACATATTATGTAGTATGGGATGAATAATATATTTTTGCATATGGATCCTCATAGGATGCAACATGTGACTATTATGTAGTATGAGATGCATATCAATCATCACGAGAATGCCCATTAGATTTTGCTTTCGTTACATGCGATATTATATAGTATGTGATACATAATGTTTTATGTGTACGCCGCTCATAACATGCATTAAGACATTTATTAGACTGCATAGCATTACATGCATGACATAACATAGCATTAGCATACGTGACAAGCCAAGACTACATGATGATATATGTACATACATGGATTTGAACCAAAAAGAATAAGAATTCCTGCATTGATAGTTTACGCACATGAGTCAATAGGATGACGGTATATCATCTTAAGTTTAAGCATAACATCATTTATGAAATCCCAGAGCAAGTTAGCAGCAAGAGCAAGTATCCACATATGTATGGTCTGAACTAAGTTGAGTAGTTCTAGCATTAAGCTAGGTTTTGATTAGTCATTCGATGTATTATTAGGATGCCTCCTAAGCATGTTGCGACAATGTCGACTCCCCAGTCTGAGTGTGAGTCGTTAGGTGCGTAGAGTGAAGCTGTGATTGAAGGGTTGCGATAGAGCAATGAGGCACTATCTAGGAAGATGGTTGAGATGCAATCGGAGATTCAGGCATTGTTATCTGTTGATTCAGGACAACAGACTAGAATGCAGGACCCTGCTGTAGGTCAAGCCATTCCTATTCCTCCTGCTCCTTTGGAGCCTCCAGTTTTGCTGCCACCAGAGATGAATTTCATTTTGCATTTGCAGCGATTAGGACCTCCTACCTATGAGGGTAGAGTTGACTTTATGACGTTGGATGACTGGATTATTACTATAGAGGAGATGTTCTTGTATTTAGGAGTTTCTACTGACCAAAGAGTGATGGTCGTCGCTTACTAGCTGAAGGGCCTTGCAGAGAACTGGTGGTTAAGGGAAAAAGAGAATTGTTTATGGGACTCTTTCAAGGAGTTGATGCTGAGGAAATTTCTACCGTCGGTTGAGCAAGACCATTTGATGAATAACTTTTTGCATCTGAAGCAAAGACAACTCTCAGTCAGTGAGTACATGATAGAGTTTAGCAAGTTGAGTAGGTTTGCTTCGAATTTGGTAGCCTCTGAAGCGAGCAGAGTGAAGCACTTTTTAGATGGTCTTAGGAGTGATATCCAATAATTGGCTAGTGTGTATGGGTCTGAGAATTATGTTGAGTCAGTAGAAGTTGCTCTAAAAGTCGAAGTAATAGATAATGCTACGAATCAAGGTAAGCAAATGAGAAGGAACAAGAGAAAGTAGAATGATGGTAAGAGCTCTCGGGAATTTGGCCCTGCTTTAAAGAAGGGAAGCAAGGGGGTGTGTAGTTTCTATGGCAGGTCAGGCCACCCGTTCGAAAAGTGTTTCAAGAGGTTGAGAGCTCAGAAGCAGCAGCAAGTGCATGCAATTCAGAGCTCTCCCAAGGGAGATTTTGTTTATACTTTGTGTAAGAGAAAGGGGCATGATGCGGCCCATTGTTGGAGTAAGGATAAGGCCTGTTTCCAGTGCAGACAAAAAGGACATTTTAAGTCGGGATGTCCGTGGTCTCAACCCTCGCTGCAACCATTTCCACTTCAATCCTTGTCGTCGCCATAGCTTTTGGATAAAGGGAAGAGCAAACTGAATGTGGTGATCTTGGAAGAAGCTTAGGCATCCACCCAATTAATCTCAGGTTAGTTTTTAATCTAGTTCGTTAACTCGTAGCTTTAGTTTTGATATTGGTCAATTAGTTATGTATGCAATTTTACAGGAAAGTTTAAGGTAAAAAATAGTTGGGCACGCGTTCTGTTTGATTCTGGTGCTACCCACTCATTCGTGGCTAGGACTTTCGTAGAGCGTCATCATCTGACTCTTGATCAAGTTGGCGATTTGTTTCCTGTTAAGTTTCCCTCTGGTGACTCGGTGGTGTCAGACCACAGTATCCTGAGTTATCGTATTCTTTTAGGCGATTTTCTAGCCTTTGCTGATCTGAAGGTGTTAGACCTGGAGGACTTTGCTGTCATTCTGGGCATGGACTGGATGTCCAGATATGATATAGTTATCTGATGTAAGATTAAGCATTTGGACTTCAAGATGGACAATGACCACCCTATGTGTGTGTATGGTTTTCCACGCTAGGATTCCCTGAATATTTCTACGGTATGTGCTTGGAAGCTTTTAGATTCAGGTTGTTATGCTTATTTGGTTTCTATTTTAGGAACCGTTGGTAGCTTGTCGCCTGTCGAGGATTTTCCTGTAATATGAGAGTTTCCTGATGATTTTTTAGATAGTCTTTCTGGTCTTCCGCCTGAGAGAGATGTGGAGTTCGTCATAGATTTGGAGCCGGGTACTCGCCCTATTGCTAAGGCACCATACCATATGGCCCCGCGTGAGCTGGAAGAGTTGCGTACCCAGCTAGATGAGTTATTATAGTGTGGATTCATTAGGCCAAGTTCTTCTCCTTGGGATTCCCCCATGTTGTTTGTTAGGAAGAAGAATGAGTCTATGAGGCTGTGCATTGATTATAGGGAGTTAAATAAGGTAACTATCAAAAATAGGCATCCCTTGCTATGGATAGATGATTTGTTTGATCAGTTGCATGGTAGTAGAATGATTTTGAAGATTGACCTTCATTCAGGCTACCATCAGTTAAGAATCCATGAGTCGGATGTTTTGTGGACTGCTTTCCGTTCTCTGCATGGGAATTTTGAGGTCTTGGTGATGTCTTTTGGATTGACCAATGTACCCTCAACATTCATGGACATGATGAATAGAGTGTTCAAAGATTTCCTAGACCAATTTGTGGTGGTTTTTATTGACGATGTCCTGGTCTATTCCCGGAGTGCTGAGGAGTATGCCCAACATTTGCGTTTAGTTCTGTCTACTTTGAGAGAACATAGGTTGTATGCAAAGTTGAGTAAGTGCGAATTTTGACTACCTCAAATGTCCTTTTTGGGTCATGTTGTGAATAAGGATAGAATTTCTATTGAACCAGAGAAGATAGCCGCGGTTATGGATTGGAAAAGACCTACCACACCTAAAGAGATAAAAAGCTTCTTAGGCTTGATAGGCTATTATAGAAGGTTTGTGGAAGGATTCTCTTTGCTGTCTGCACCTTTGACTAAGCTCATGTAGAAGAATGCTGCATTTGTGTGGAGCGATGAGTGCGAAGGAGGCTTTCAAGAATTGAAGAAGAAATTATGTACTGCTCCTCTTTTGACCTAGCCTACCAAGGGAGTAGAGTACGTAGTTTATGTGGATGCATCACACATCAGGCTTGGATGTGTATTGATGCAAGAGGGAAAAGTGATTCTGTATGAGTCAAGGTAATTGAAGGTTCATGAAAATAATTACCTTACACATGATTTGGAGTTTGCTGCAGTGATCTATACCTTGAAGCAGTGGATACATTTGTTGTGTGGCGCATTGTGCAAGATTTACACCGACCATAAGATCTTGAAGTATGTCTTAAATCAAAATGAGTTGAATTTGTGCCAGCGTTGTTGGTTGAAGTATGTCATGGATTATGATGTTGATATCCTATATCATCAGGGTAAGGCTAATGTGGTGGCCGATGCCTTGAGTAGGAAGACCGCGCAGATCTTTAATCTTTCTGTAGAATCTTTGGTGGAAGAGTTTTTATTAATGGGCATTTCTATCGGAAGTAGCGATTCACAAAGTATCCTGGAAGTGGCGGATCCTTCATGGATTACGCTTACAGGGTTTCATCAAAAGAACAACCCTGATTTATAGCATATTTGTAGTAGGACTAAAAAAGGGGAATATTCGGACTTTTCAATTGATGATGCAGGGACTTTGAAGTACCGTAGTAGGTATTGTATTCCTGCTGTTGAGGATATTCGAGCAAGGATATGCAGTGAAGCGCATGGATCTAATGTTGCCTACCACCCTGGTTCTACAAAGATGTATACAAATTTGAAACAGATCGTTTAATGGTATGAAATGAAGAACGATATAGCCAATTTTGTGTCTGAGTGTTTACCTGCAAGCGAGTTAAGGCAGATCATAGAAGGCCTGGTGGCAAGCTAACCCCTTTGGATATTCCAAATTGGAAGCGGGAGAGCATATATATGGACTTTATTACTGGTTTACCAAGATCTCTCCGAGGACATGAATCTATGTGGGTCATTGTTGATAGATTGAAAAAATGTGCTCACTTCGTGCCGTTCAAGATTGATTACTCCATGAAGAAGATAACAGAGTTGTATTTGGAAGAGGTCATTAGATTGCACAGAGTACCTATAAGTTTCGTGTCAGATCGAGATTCTAGGTTTACGACTCATTTTTGGAAGAGTTTGGAGGAAGGGTTGGGTATCAATCTCAGGTATTCCACTGTTTATCATCCGCAGACCAATGGTCAAACAGAGAGAGTTAATCAGATTTTGGAAGATATGATCAAATGTTACATCTTAGACCATAGAGGATCGTGAGACGAGCAGCTTAGATTGATGGAATTTGCTTATAATAATAGTTATCAGGAGAGTTTTGGACTGAAGTTGGTGAAATACCATTGTTGGGTCCAAAATCTTTAGAAGGGATGAGTACCTATGTGTTGCTTATTTGAGAGAAGCTCCATATAGCTCAGGAGCATTATGAGAAGAACGCTAATTAAGGAAGGGTTGATTTGGATTATGCGGTTGGGGACATGGTTTTTCTCAAGGTTTCTCCGAGGGCAGGTATTAAGAGGATTGGAAGGAACCACAAGTTGGATCCCAGGTATTAGGACCTTTCTAAGTTGTTGAACGTATCAGTGTCAGCTTATAGGATTGATTTGCCCGCTAATTTCCCTAGTGTGCACGATGTGTTTCATGTAAGCCAATTATGTTTATGTGTGATTAGTGACAGGCACGTCCTTGACTCGGTGCCTCAGTTACAGCCTAATCTTTCTTATGTTGAAGTGCCTATTTGTATTGTGGATACTCAGGATCGGGTGTTGCAAAAGAAGACAATACCCATGGCCAAGGTTCTTGGCGAATCAAAGATGTTGAGAGGGCGACTTGGGATTTGGAGTCAGCTATGATAGAAGCTCATTTTCATCTGTTCTCATAGTTCTTTTCGTAAGTATTTCTATTCAATAACCTTTGGTTATCTTCTTTCTGTGATAGATTCAATTTTGTTTCAAGTTTTGGGATGAAATTATTTTTCAGGGGGAGCGGCTATAACGACCCTGATTTTTTGATGTTTATTTTAATTTCTTAAGTAATGTAATAATGACATTAGGGCATTACATTGACGCGTAATTAACGGGTGTCGTTGTTGGAGCGTGACTTTTGGTCATCAAAATCCGAGGTTTTGACTCGGTGGCTTTTAGTAGATTGATGTTGGGTGTAACTTCGAGGAATTTTAACCTGAGTTTAGTTTGTCGAATCTTAATTTCGAATTCATCGTCAGTTTTGTGGCGTTGGTATTTAGCCTTGGTGCGAATTTCATGGAAATCCAAGGTTAATATTAATCGTTGGTATTTAGCCTTGGTGTTTTGTGGCGTTTGAGTTAATATTAATAATAATATAATAATAATATATATATATATATAAGTTCATACGTTTAGACGAAACACTATTCATCGCCTCTCCCAAGCCGTCGGGCCATATCACTTAAGAGAGTGGGCGACGAACATCATGATGTTGTCGGCTACAGCCTATAGAAGTTTAGGTACTCAGAATCATCATCGTAGGGTAGATTCAGAAAGTTTTCGCTGAGATCTACGCGTGTGCGGTAAGTTTTCCCCATTTTATGGATTTTTGGCGTTAGGGTTTTTGACCTTGAATCTTGTTTGTCCTGAAAAGTTTTAGGAATCATTGTCTAGGAGTTATTGCGACCGATCCTTGCAGCGGAGCGCTCGTAAGGCCCGATTTTGGGAGATCTTGAGTCAAGTGGTGATTTCTTTCCCCTTACTAGTCACTTGTTTGTATTTCCTTTCCTTCCTCTTGATTTTTCCCTCCATAGAAGATAGGAGTAGTGTAGGGTTCTTCTTGGTTGAAGTCCGTCGGATAGTGAAGGAGATTGACTGTGTGAAATTCATCGAGTGTGGATAAGTCACCTGTGAGAATTCATCGAATATTAGTATTAGGTCCACCTTTCCGACCAATACCTCAATTTTTTGAGTCTGGCTAAAATTTGTCGAGTATTCATGAGAGGTTCAGTCATTTTCGTCGAGTATCTATGGGTTAAGTCATTTTCATCGATTGATTAGTTTGTGGCGTCGAGTAATTTTGCTTTGGTGTCGAGTTCATTAAGAGAAACTGGCTCTAAGTCAAATTCGTCGAGTGATTAAACTTTAGCATCGAGAGCGTCGAGTGATGAGCCTTTGGTGTCGAGTGTGTCGGGTGTTCATAAGAAGTTAAGTCCTTTTTGTCGAGTAATGCTTTTGGATTTGAGTGTGTTGAGTGCAACTGCTTTGGCATCGAGTGCTGTGAGTATAAGACTCTTGGCATCGAGTGTTTGAGTAAAGTTGTCTCTGGCGTCGTGTGCATTGAGTAAACTCAGCTAGGTGTCGAGTGCATTGAGTAAACTCAGCAAGGCATCGAGTGCGTCGATTGAACTCAGCTAGGCATCGAGTGAAGTGAAATTCGTTTAGTTAAGCTTTGGCATTGAGTGAAGTGTTTTTCTTCGAGTTTCACCTTGAGGTAAAGGAGATTCGTCGAGTATTATTGACGAATTACTCATGGACTTAGAAGTTTGTGCCGATTCGTCAAGTATCGAGGTAAGGGTAAGCCGATTCGTCAGGTATACTCGACGAATGGGTGTGGGCTTAGGATTTTCTCGCCGAATAAGGTTAATTTGTCGAGTATAGAATTTGATGATTTTCTTTGGGATTTTCTTTCTGCCTTGCGGTTGTGGGATTCTGATGATAGGCTCGGGTTTATTGGTGTTCTGGATGTTTGGTTGTGGCTAGGTTGGCAGTGGATAAAAGACCACCAACTTGATGCCGATTCGTGAATCATTACCATTTGTCGGTTGTTTGTTTTTCTTATGGACTGTTGGGTTGTGTTGGACATTGTGGCCACCACCACTGTGCCTTTTGATGTGTTTGAACTGTTGGCTTGTGTTGGACATTATAGCCACCACCACAATACCTATTTGATATGTTTGGACTGTTGGGTTTTGTTGGATATTGTGGCCACCACCTGTTGGGTACATTGGAAAATATGTACCTGATTTGAAGAAGCCTCACCCTACTCAATGATATACATCAAGGTGTATTTGATGTATTTTGAGTTACCTTGTGCAGGTTAAGTAATTGCAGGGAAAACATGGAAAGTTTCTAAGTCCATGTGTCGACACCTAGAAGAAAAGTGTCGACACTTAAGAAGGCTTGTGTCGATACCCAGAGAAGCAGTGTCGACACTTGGAGTAATTGTGTCGATACTAGGAATGCAGAGTCGACACCAGAAGGAAAGTGTCGACACACAATGAAGAAATATCCAGAGAAGCTGTGTCAACACTTAAAAGCAGTGTCGACACCCAGAGACTTTGTCGACATCAGAAAGTGTCGACACTAGGAGGCTATGTCGACACTCAGCAAACTTCAACAGAGTCTAAGTACAAGTGTCGACATAAAGGAGATGTGTCGACACTCAGCCAAAGTCTCAACACAAGAAGAATGTGTCGACACAAGGAGATGTGTCGACACTCAGCAAAAGAATCAACACAGAAGACATGTGTCGACACCAAGAAGATGTGTCGACACTTAACAAGTTCAACACAAGAAGATGTGTCGACACAAAGGAGTTGTGTCGACACTTAGCAGAATTCAACTAAGTACTGAAGAACAAGGAGTTGTGTCGACACACAATATCAGTGTCGACACATTCTGAAGAAGCAGTGTCGAGAAGAAATTTCTACAACACAAGGACTTGTGTCGACACCATGAAGGCTAGTATCGACACTTAGTCTACTTGTGTCGACACTTAGTCTATCAGTGTCAACACTTAAAGACTGACTGCCTCGACACTTTCATACAGTTACAGAAAATTCAAGAAGTGACTGGATGACTTGACAGCTGCCATTCCAGCCGGTCTACTGCAACTGTCAGAGCTGTCAGAAAGTTGTTAGAAACCGGATCAGTCGGTCATCATGAAGAAAGCCTATATAAAGGCTTATTCTGTCAGCAATCAAGAGAAGATGAACAACAATCAATTGAAGTGATCAAAAGATCTAAGAAGTTGGAGAGAGAGAGCTCCTTCCAAGAAGACAACTGTTGAACCAGGCTGTGAAGAAAAGTTTCAGATTGAGTTCTGATTCTTAAGTTAGCAGTGATTGAAGATCAGCTGCATAGAGACTTAACCCTACTGTGTTCTAAATTCAAGAAGCTTTGAAGGAAGCCAAGGGAGGTTGATCTCAGCAAAGTTCTTTCAAGAACTCATCAAGAAACCTGTCAACTCTTCTCTCTTATTCTGAGTTGTGGGTATATACATTGTAACTTTAATTTCTTGTAGGATCCATAGGGATCTGAGTTGTAAGCCTGAAATTATAAAGGCTGAGTGGTAGGGACTGTGTGCCTGAGTGTAGGAGATTCATTTCTCTGAGTGTAGGCCTTGTTGAGGGCTGAGTGTAGGCCTTGTTGAAGGCTGAGTGTAGGTCTTGGTGAAGACTGAGTGGTAGGGCTTTGAGCCTGAGTTGTAGGAACCTGGTTGGGGTTCTGAGTGTAAGATCTGAGGATCTGAGGAATAGTGGAGAAGTTTGCCGAATCTAGTACACTACTAGATAGACGAAGGGGGAAAGTGGATGTACCCAGACCTTGGGGAACCACTATAAAATCTGTGTGTTCTCTGTGTGTGCTTTATTCTGTGATTGCTGTGCTGTATTGCTGTGAAGAATTGTTTATAATTCTGTGATTCTGCCTAATAGTTTAAAAAGATTAAGGTCACCTATTCACCCCCCCCCCCTCTAGGTGATTAGGTATAATTTCTTTCAAGTGGTATCAGAGCGAGATTAATCAAAAAGGACATAACAGTCTGAGTAAAAGATCATGTATGCAGACTCAGCATAATCAAGAAAATCAAGAAAATGGGTTCAACAGAGAATCACAAAGAACTAGGATCCATGAAGTTGCCAATCTGTAGAAAGGAGATTTTTGGCATCTGAAAAGAAAGGGTTAGACTATTTATGGAAGCCTCTGACCCCAGAATCTATATTACTGTTAAAGAAGGGTCATATGTGCCAATGAAGGTATCTGTGTTGGATGCAAATCAGAGAACTCCAAAAGACTATTCTAAAATGACCAAGGATGAGATTATTCTGGCCACTATAGACAAGAGGGCACAGAATATTATTGTGAGTGCAATAGATGATGCCACATTCCAGAATTTGATTCACTGTAAAACATCAAAGGAAATGTGGGACACACTGATAGTGTACATGGAGGGCTCTGAAGAAGTTAGATAGGATAGAAAGTCTTTATTAAATCAGGAGTATGAAAGTTTCAGACAAGGCAGGTCTGATAGTATAACAGAATGCTACAAGAAATTCTATAGGATTGTCAATGAGTTGATGTCTTATGGAAGAGAATTCAGCAACTATGAGCTGAATGATAAGTTCTTGAGATCCCTTACTAAAGACTGAGATACTAAGATTTGTGTCATAAGGGAAATGGCCAAATTAGCAGACATTCCTCCTCCAACATTATTTGGAAAACTGTTATCATATGAGATGCAGCTAATGGTAAGGAAAGAAGAGGAGAAGACTACCAGAGTTGAGCATAAAGAAAGAGCTGTGGCATTCAAGACAGAAGCCACCAGGAAATATAAAAGTAAGTCTCCATCTCCACCTCCAAAAGTTGCTGAGACTGAGACAGATGAGTCAGAAAGCAAGAATTCTGAAAGCAGTGAGAGTGATGAAGATTTTACAGCTTTCACTAGACATTTTCAGAAGTTTCTTAAGAAGAAACAGTGGAGATCTAAGCCATCCACTTCACAGAAGTTATCAAAGTATGACAGGAGAAAGCCCAAGACAAGTAAAACTACATCTTCAAAGATAGTCTGTTATTGTTGTAACAAACAGGGACATGTTGTTGCTGACTGTCCAGAGAAGATGAAAGAGACAACTAATAAGAAGAAGACTCAAATCAAGGGCAAAAAGGAAAGGTCCTTTGTTGCTAAGAAGGACAAAAGTCTGTCAGATATGTCTTCTTCAGAAACTGATTCAGAAGCTGAAGCTTACATTGGACTGTTTGCTGAAGAAGAAGAAGATGAGTTCATCCAATTAATGAACTCAATATATGATCAAGAGGACAATCAGTGCCAGGGACTGATGGCCTTATCAGAAGGAGATAAAATCCAGGATCAGTCTGGACCAAGTCAGGTACAAAATTATTATGTTAGTTCAATTTCTAGTACTGAGTCAGATTCAGATACATCAACATCAAGTGATGTTAGTGAATCTGAATCTGAAGGAGATATTCATCAGTTGATTGATGAATATAGAGTAGTGTTGCAAGCTTTGAAGAAAAGCAAATCCTTGGCCAAGAGTCAGGCTAAGGAGATTGCCAGTCTTAAAGTTGCTGCAACAGATTTTGATAAGTTGATTGATCAGAAACTAAATGAAATAGCCAGGCTGAAGAACATTACTGTTATTCAGATGGGGACTATAACATTTAAAAATGATCAAATCAGAAATCTGGAGATTAGTCTTCAAAAAGAGAGAGATATAGTAGCAAGGTTTTCTAAACCAAAGTTTGTTCTATCTTTGATAGATGAGTTCATTTCTCAAAAGGGTAAAACTAGATTGGGGTTTACTAAACCTACCAGGACTGTAAAGTCCAAGTCTAAGGGCAAAGCTCCAGTGCTCAACAAGGAGCCTGCTGTAGATACTACAGCCAGGGTTGTACCTAAGAAAAGGTACAACAGATTTGAGTGCTGGTGTTGTGGCAAGGTAGGCCACTTTGCCATAGACTGTTGGCACAATTCTAGTGCTAAGGTGAGTAGCAATCTGCCTGCTAGAAAAGCTACAGGTAGTTTTGTTAAGAGGCAAACTAACCAGCACCAAGGACCCAAGAATTCGTTGGGTTCTAAGGTTAACTAATCTGTTTTGCAGGTGAGTCCAAGTGGCCATGCCCCCAATATGGTACTTGGACAGTGGATATTCCAGGCACATGACTGGAACTAGGGGATTGCTGAAGGACTATACACCAATCAAGGATGGTCCTAAAGTCACCTTTGGTGGTTCTGAAAAAGGGATCATCAAAGGCTTTGGTAACATTTCTAGCAACCTTATTACAATTACTCAAGTGGCTTATGTTAAAGGTTTGAAACACAACCTCATTAGTATAAGTCAGCTGAGTGATATAGGATATGATATCTCATTTGTCAAAGATGGTTGTCATATCAGGAGGTCAAATGATCAAAAGATCATTCTGACAGGTTATAGGAAGATAAATGTCTATTGTCTAGACATTATGGTTGAGAACAATGTTTCTCATGTGTGTCTTGTAGCTGATGAGAAAGTCTCTAATTGTGTCAAATGGCACAAGAGGCTAGCCCATCTTAACTATAAGACAATTTGCCAACTCTTTAGCAAAGAGTTAGTGAGGAATGGACCTCAGGTTAAGTGTATTAAATATGGGATATGCTCAGCTTGTCAAAAGGGCAAGCAGACTAGATCCACCTTTAATAGCATTAAGAACAAAGATGCTGTGAGGTGCTTATACCTCTTGCATATGGATCTCTTTGGTCCTATGCCAGTTCACAGCCTAGGTAGGAAGTTCTACACATTTGTGGTTGTAGATGACTACTCAAAGTTTTCCTGGGTGTTCTTCCTTAGACAGAAATCTGAAACTCCAAGTATCTTATACAGCTTTGTTAAACAAACTCAGAATGAATTGGACAGTATAGTGGTCAAAATCAGAAGTGACCATGGTACTGAATTTCAGTCTGACAGTATGACAAAACTGTGTGAAGAATTTGGAATTTTTCAGGAATTTTCTTCACCAAGAACACCTCAGCAAAATGGCATTGCTGAAAGAAAAAAATAGAACCTTGATTGAGGCTGGTAGAACCCTATTAAGTGACACATCTCTCCCAAAATATTTCTGGGCTGAGGCAGTAAACACTGCATGCCATGTAATTAATAGGGCTACTATCACCAAGAGCCATAATAAGACCCCCTATGAGATTATGAAAGGCAGAAAACCAAATCTATCATATTTCAGGATCTTTGGTTGTAAATGTTATATACTTAACAATGGTAAGTCTTACTTAACCAAGTTTGCTGCCAAATCCCAAGAGCGGATCTTTGTTGGGTACAACAACAATAGTAAGGCTTATAGGGTCTACAACTTGACTACTCAAGTTGTAAAAGAGTCAGTACATGTAGTTTTTGATGAAGCTAGACTCATTAACAATGAATTGTCTAGAAGTATTTGCAGCTCCACATGTGTGACTAAGAAGATGGACAAGCTTACTATTGAAGAAGTATCTACTGCAAGTCAGCATGTGGATGATAGTGGCTATTGTCCAGGGTGAGTACTAGACGTACCTGATGTAGAAGAAGACCAAGGGGTGCAGCAAGTTGAAGAAGCTGAAGGAGTACAACCTGAAGACAGGCTGCCTCCAGCTAATAGACATCTAAAAGATCATCCAGCCAATCAAATTATTGGTGATCTCAGACAAGGGGTACAAACAAGGAGCAGAAATCTAAGTTCAGTACTCTACTCCAGCTTTCTATCCCAAGTTGAGCCAAAGAAATTTGAAGAAGACATCCTAGACCTTCATTGGATTGAGGCAATGCAAGAGGAGCTGAACCAGTTCAAAAGATGCAATGTTTGGGAGCTAGTTCCTAAACCAAAAGACCACAATATTATTGGGACTAAGTGGATCTTTAGGAACAAGATGGATGAACATGGAGTTATTATAAAGAACAAAGCAAGACTGGTTGCAAAAGGTTATAAGCAGGAAGAAGGTATTGACTTTGATCAAACCTTTGCTCCAGTAGCTAGACTGGAAGCTATAAGGATGTTCCTGGCTTATGCAACCTATCAAGGGTTTAAATTATACCAAATGGATGTTAAGTCAGCCTTTCTGAATGGAAATCTGAAGTAAGAAGTCTATGTGGAGCAGCCATCAAGTTTTGTTGATTCAACTAAACCTAATTATGTTTATAGACTTAGGAAGTCATTGTATGGGTTAAAACAAGCCCCTAGGGCTTGGTATGAAACCCTGTCTAGTTTTCTTATTGAGAATAAATTCACAAGGGGGAAAATAGACAAGACTCTATTCCTTAGGGAATCCAGAGGTAAGATAATCTTAGTCCAAATATATGTAGATGATATTATATTTGGGTCTACAGAAAGTGGCCTTTGCAGAAAGTTTGCAAAACTTATGCCAGGACAATTTGAAATGAGCAGTATGGGGGAACTTAAGTTCTTCTTGGGTCTCCAAGTTAGACAGACTGAGAATGGTTCATCCATATGCCAGTCTAAGTTCACCCTAGAGTTGATAAGGAAGTATGGTATGGAATCATCCAGTACCATGAAAACTCCTATGGGGTCAAGCATGTCTCTAAGCAAAGATGATGCAGGGAAACTTGTAGATGAGACTTTATATAGAGGGATAGTTGGTTCCCTACTATATTTGACTGCAAGTAGACCAGATATCATGTATGCTACATGTGTCTGTGCTAGGTACCAAGCTTGCCCTAAAGAGTCTCATTTGACAGCAGTCAAAAGAATTCTGAGATATCTTAAGGGCACTCCTTATCTAGGCCTTTGGTACCCTAGGAATGGAGACTTTGAACTGACAGGCTATTCAGATGCAGATTTTGCAGGCTGTAAGGAAGATAGGAAAAGTACAACTGGAACCTATCAATTCCTAGGTGGAAGACTGATATCATGGAGTAGCAAGAAGCAAACAAGTGTGGCTATCTCCACAGTAGAATCAGAGTATGTTGCTGCAGGAAGTTGCTGTACTCAACTTCTATGGATTCAACATCAGCTAGAAGACTATGGTATACAAGTAAGTAGAACACCTCTATTTTGTGATTCTACTAGTGCTATTTCTATTGCAAACAATCCTGTCTCCCATAGTAGGACTAAGCACATAGAAATAAAATACCATTTTTTAAGAGAACATGTGGAAAAAGGAGATATTTCACTAGAGTATATTAGTACAGATAATCAGCTAGCTGACATGTATACTAAGCCCTTAGATGAAACCAAATTAAATAAATTCAAAATTGAATTAGGGATGATAAACTTAGAATAAGTTTTCAAAATTGGCTAAGTAAAATGGTGTCGACACACAGAGTTGTTTGTGTCGACACAGAAAATTGGTGTCGACATTTCAGAGAAATGGTGTTGACATATCTAGGAAGTCGGTATCGACACTTCAGAGAATCAGTGTCAACACATGCAGTGAAGGTGTCGACACATCCAAGGTTGTGTCGACACTTACGCTTTACTTAGAATTAGTCTAGATAAAGTCTCGACTAAGCGTCGAGCAAAGCGGTGTCGACACATAAACAAGTGTCGACACATATATTCTGTCGACTATACTTGTGTCGACACATAGTTGTCGAGACATTATGAGTAAGTGTCGACACTTTTCAACAGTGTCGACACAATTTAAATATTTTGACGCGCCCTTTCATCTTCGATTCTAGAAAGGTATAAATAGGTTTTCGCCATTATTTGTCGACACGCTCACTAAAGTTTCGAGACCAAACTTGTGTGTCGACATCTCTCTTCTCTAAATTCAAATTTCTTCAAACCCTAATGGCGCCCAAGCTAGAAGAGAATGTGAATGAAGGATACGAACTCGTGCGACACGCATTTGAGGACGCGGAACCCGAGATCAAAGGCGTGATAACCCTAATAGCAGAGACTGGGTTAGAATTTCTTGTTTCAGAACCAATTAAGATCTGGAAGAAGGAAGTCCTTGAGTTTCTTAATGCAGCAAAACTAGATGAATCAGGACTCATGATTAAGTCAAGAGTTCATGGGGAAAAGGTGAAGGTCTCTCCTAAGAGTCTGAGAAAGGTACTACAACTACCAAGAACTAAGGAAGAAGAAGAAGTTTCAGCTTCTAAGACTAGAGAAGCATTGACATGGTGTGGTTTGGACTCAAACCTGAAGATAGGATCTGTGTTCAATAGAAAAGGAATGAACATGCAAGGCAAATTCTTATCTGAAATTGTTGGCAAGGTTATCTTGAGCAAGCCTGGAGGGCATGACAGAATATCAGCTCATATGTTTCGTCTAATGATAAGAATTATCTTCAAACTAGAAACTGATTGGTCTGCAGTTGTGTTTGAGAAGATAAAAGAGAGTATGAAGAAGCCCAATTTGGGTAGAATTCTGAGTCTTTACCTTGCTGGAAGTATTCCAGATGTAATGAACCAAGTTGCAGGTTCAAAAATTAACCACATGAGGAAGATGGATATGAGAATCTTCTCTAGGTGGGACAGAGTATTGACCAAGGAAATGCCAACTCCAGTAAAGGACACACCCCAGAAAAAGAAGAAGAAGACAGCCCCTGTGGCTCAGGAATCCTCAAGCAGCTCTGAAGAGCAAGTTGTTTTTACTCCAAATGAGGAAGAAACTGGAAATGCTGGCCAGTCACCTGCTAGACAAGAAGATGCACCAAGGCAGGGGGAGCTACCACAAGCTAGTCCAATTAACCTGGATTCCATCTAGTGGGAGCCTCTACTGGTGGATGAGCCAACTCCACTAGAGAGTGAACAAGCTACTCAGACCATACTTGAGGTAATAACTGAAATCAACCAATTAGATTTCCCTATTGAGAATGAAGTTATGACTGACACATTATCTGATGTTAATCATCAACCTCAGATACATAGCCAACCCCCAGATGTTGTCATGGAGGACACATATGTTGCAGATAAAGTAGTTGATGAGATTAGAGATTCTCCACCCCATCCTCAACAGGAATTTACTTTAGAAGAATTGTTCCCTGACCTTCTACAAACTGACTTTGAGAGAGAAAAAGCTGCTGCTGAGGGGGAGAAAGTAATTATTGAGGGGGTGCAAGTGGAGATTATAGAAGAAACTGCAGGCAAAGAAACTGAGAAGCTAAAGGAAGCTGAGCAACCACCAAGGACTGAGAAGGATTCACATCCTAGTCCTAAGGAAAGAGTTGATATTGCTAGCACATCTGCTTCAGAATATGAAGAGGCTGCAAGAGCCAAGAAGAGGAAATTTCAAGTCTTCAAGAGGAGGAGCCAAACATATAAAAAGGCACTGCAAACAATTACTCCACAACCTGCCCCATCTACTGACTACAGTTCACTGATGGTAGAATTGCAGATAAAGCTGGATGAGCACATACAAGCTATAAAAAAGTACATAGATGAGGGGCATAAGTCATTGCAATTTGATCTGGCCCAAGACATCAAGTCAATCAGATTTGAAATGAATCTGAACAAGAAAGAAATGACTGACTGCTTTCATAAGGGAGGAAATGCAGTAGTCTATCTGGCCACTCATCAGGAGAAGATCAAAACACAAGTAGATGATATTGTAGTGAAGCAAGGCTATGTTCTGGAGAACCAGCTGAGAATGAATGATAATCTCACTGCTTCACACAATGCAATAGTAATAGAAATGAAGAATATAGCTACTGACTACAGCAAGTTCTACAGCTAAGGCAGAATTTGATAAAGCATTACAAGAAGGTATCACTCTGTTACTTCTACACTTCAAGATTCCCAGAAGCTAATCACTGAAAAGCTCCAAAGGTTGAAACCTTTCTACAAGGATGGAGTAAACTATCTGAATGCACAAATAAGGTTTCAGAAAGATGATCTTAGGGATCACATTGAAAGAGAAGTCATAAAGGGGGAGAGGGTGTTAGTCAAAGAAGGCTCTGATCATGCAAAGTGGATTTCAAATTCCATCAGAGCCACCCTTAGATATCCTCCATTATGTGATGATGAAAATATTGCAGAGTCTGGAATTAATCCTGCATATCTTGGAGGGGAGCAAGCTGAAGTGACTCAAGTAATATACCCTCTACCAAACTTTGATATGATACATCAAGATATACAGTCAATGTATAGCCCTCTTGAGGGAAATCAGAATGTCATCCTTGAGAAAGTAGTTCAACCAGTGTCAGAGGCAATACTGAAAGAACAAGAGGCTTTGCTGAAGGAACAAGAGACTCAATTGTCTAAGAAGAGATTCCGAGAGCAAGCTGAACGTAGGCCTGATTTTGAACAGTGGAGCCCCACTTCCAGGAATATTATTTTGACTGCATGGAAGGCTGCCAAGGACAATATCCAGGATAGAAATAAGTGGTATTCTGAACTGGAGTGGAGGAAGCATGAGAACAGGAAAGAAGCTATTGTTCAATATAGAAGAAAGGCTAAGATGGGAAAGCTACCTCCTACTGCCCAGGAGCCTAACAAGTATTTTCCAAAGCCTTATCATTACTTTGAAAGGCAGAAGATCAAGGCTGAAGAATTGAAAATGAAAGATCTTAAGGGAAAGAAGCCTGCTGCTGCTGAAGATACTGAAGCTCCTGTCCAAGCAAAGATACAATCTAGAAAGGGCATAGTTATCAAGGAGCCTGAGCAGCCTTAGGATAGAATTTTCTTAAGTTTACTATATGTAATCAGTTGCATTTAACTTTCTGTAAACTTTTGAATAATGAAAATGTTGAAGTTCTTAGAACAATGTGATATGTGTTAAATCTATTACATTACTGTTCTGTGATATTTGTGTATACATGTTTTGTTTATACATGTTTATGTACTTACCCTGTCATTTAATATTGTTTTACATCATACTGTGAATTTGTTATGTATGGTGTATATCATTGACTAAGGGTTATGACTTCTCCAAATAGGGGAGATTGTTGGGTACATTGGAAAATATGTACCTGATTTGAAGAAGCCTCACCCTACTCAATGATATACATCAAGGTGTATTTGATGTATTTTGAGTTACCTTGTGCAAGTTAAGTAATTGCAGGGAAAGCATGAAAAGTTTCTATGTCCATGTGTTGACACCTAGAAGAAAAGTGTCGACACTTAAGAAGGCTTGTGTCGACACTCAGAGAAGCAGTGTCGACACCCAAAGAAGCAGTGTCGACCCTTGGAGTAATTGTGTCGACACCAAGAATGCAGAGTCGACACTAGAAGGAAAGTGTCGACACACAATGAAGAAATGTCCAGAGAAGCTGTGTCAACACTTAAAAGCAGTGTCGACACCCAGAGACTTTGTCGACATCAGAAAGTGTCGACACTAGGAGGCTGTGTCGACACTCAGCAAACTTCAACAGAGTCTAAGTACAAGTGTCGACACAAAGGAGATGTGTCGACACTCAGCCAAAGTCTCAACACAAGAAGAATGTGTCGACACAAGGAGATGTGTCGACACTCAGCAAAAGAATCAACATAGAAGGCATGTGTCGACACCAAGAAGATGTGTCGACACTTAACAAGTTCAACACAAGAAGATGTGTCGACACAAAGTAGTTGTGTCGACACTTAGTAGAATTCAACTAAGTGCTGAAGAACAAGGAGTTGTGTCGACACACAATATCAGTGTCGACACATTCTGAAGAAACAGTGTCGAGAAGAAATTTCTACAACACAAGGACTTGCGTCGACACCATGAAGGCTAGTGTAGACACTTAGTCTACTTGTGTCGACATTTAGACTATCAGTGTCGACACTTAAAGACTGACTGTCTCGACACTTTCAGACAGTTACAGAAAATTCAAGAAGTGACTGGATGACTTGACAGCTGCCATTCCAGCCGGTCTACAGCAACTATTAGAGCTGTCAGAAAGTTGTTAGAAACTGGATCAGCCGGTCATCATGAAGAAAGCCTATATAAAGGCTTATTCTGTCAGCAATCAAGAGAAGATGAACAACAATCAATTGAAGTGATCAGAAGATCTAAGAAGTTGGAGAGAGAGAGCTCCTTCCAAGAAGACAGCTGTTGAACCAGGCTGTGAAGAAAAGTTTCAGATTGAGTTCTGATTCTTAAGTTAGTAGTGATTGAAGATCAGCTGCATAGAGACTCAACCCTACTGTATTCTAAATTCAAGAAGCTTTGAAGGAAGCCAAGGGAGGTTGATCTCAGCAAAGTTCTTTCAAGAACTCATCAAGAAACCTGTCAACTATTCTCTCTTATTCTGAGTTGTGGGTATATACATTGTAACTTTAATTTCTTGTAGGATCCATAGGGATCTGAGTTGTAAGCCTGAAATTATAAAGGCTGAGTGGTAGGGCCTGTGTGCCTGAGTGTAGGAGATTCATTTCTCTGAGTGTAGGCCTTGTTGATGGCTGAGTGTAGGCCTTGTTGATGGCTGAGTGTAGGTCTTGGTGAAGACTGAGTGGTAGGGCTTTGAGCCTGAGTTGTAGGAACCTGGTTGGGGTTCTGAGTGTAAGATCTGAGGATCTGAGGAATAGTGGAGAAGTTTGGCCGAATCTAGTACACTACTAGATAGGCGAAGGGGGAAAGTGGATGTACCCAGACCTTGGTGAACCACTATAAAATCTATGTGTTCTCTGTGTGTGCTTTATTCTTTAATTGCTGTGCTGTATTGCTGTGAAGAATTGTTTATAATTCTGTGATTCTGCCTAATAGTTTAAAAAGATTAAGGTCACCTATTCACCCCCCCCCCCTCTAGGTGATTAGGTACAATTTCTTTCACCACCCCAATGCCTTTTTGAATTGTTTGGTCTGATGATTCGTGTTGGACAATGTGCCACTACCTCAGTGCCGTTTTTGCGAAGTGTTAATGATTCACATGTTTTTAACTGTTTAGTCTCTTCCTTCTTATTTTATGAACATATGTTACTATGCCCGCACTTGTAGATCTTATCGAAACATGACTTCATTTCGCACTTGGTGCAACTTCTCATACTTCTACCCTTGAGAACTCTTTCTTACTTCTTCTGTTATGACTTAATTGTTGTACTTGGATAGTTTTTCCATATATTTGGGTTGGTACCCCTTTGTCTCTTTTGAATATTACTTCTAATAATCCTTGTTTGCCACTTATATATTCTTACTGAGGTATTCTTTTCTTTTGAATGCCTCAGGCTCGGAGCAGTAGCTGATCGAGCGGATAGGGTTGGTAGTGCTGGTGTTCTGCAGCTGTTGCAGTTGTCTTTTCCTCACCGTTGTGAGGTAGTTTCATTGTTGTGTTTTTTTTTCTTTAGTTTGGACATACATGCCTTTTGGTGGGTTCGTGTCAGGTTGTTGGCGCCCACCAAAGATTTGTAGAATATTAAGTTACTTGCTAGATGATAATTCACTGTTTAGATAATTTGTTGTTTTTACTTGCTCTCTGGGAAGGCGTATGCTAGGATTACATGTACTTACTTTCAAGTTATAAATAATACAATTATACTAATCTCATTCTCATGACATCTTTTAAATCAAATAACACTATATTTTAATAAACGTAAAAGCTCTTTTCATAATTATAATAAATCTAGAAGTATGCATATCATGAGTTGCCCATTTTGGGATGATTTTGTTCATGTAGGATAATAATTGAACTAAGAGAAGTATTTTTCGCAACGTATATACATACTTTTATTCGTGGACTAGTTGATCCACTGAGCTGAGGGATACGACCGTCAAACTTAGCTAAGAAAATGTGTTTTCTTCTTGATAAACTCGAGATTGCTTTAAAAAGTGTTAGGAGTAGGTTCTTCTCTGAGCGTCTGTAGTTATCCCTTGCACGACATGGCATCACAACATGTGTTTCTCTTACTTTGATATAATGTTTTATGTTGAGAAAATACGAGTTGTGACAGTCGACTCATAGGAAGAAAAGAGAAACGCTCAAGTTTGACCATCAAGTCTAGGACTGTGGATGGTGGTGGTACCGGGGAGATCCGGTACACCGAGAATGTTCCCTGAGTGCACGAGGAGTGTGGGTGATCGAGCCTGCATCTGTGGAGAATGGTGCTTAAGTTGTACGTTCCTATTGCCAAAAATATATATATATGATGAGGCTTGTAAGGAAGGAGAACTGCTACCCGAGTGAGTGATGGGGTCGTTATAAATTGCTCAGCTAATGCTGACCGTTGCTTTGTTTGCCACATTTTGGTGGGTCTTGCTATGAAGGTGCTGAAGATCCAAGTGGGAAGTAGCAGGCTGAAGTCCCTTATGCTGCAATTGGCTGGCCCTCGAAGGCCCAAAGATGAACGTTTACAAGTTTCTCATGTGTGTTCGGCCTGTGTGCCGATGTATGAAAATACTTTTTGTAAAAGGAAATAGTTATAAGGCCTTAAGGCCAGAACGTTTGGTGTATCTGTTTATCATTCCTTTATGTATAATGGGCAATTCTGGTATATGGGTGCTACAAGCAAAAATGCTTCTGTTAGAATGAGCTCTGTATTAGGATGCAAATGAAATAATTTGGTTTCAATGAGTAACTCCGCCGCCTGTCTGTGGAAAATGGTATGGGGCCCCGGCCGAATCCTCAGTTATATTTCATGAAACGGATGGAGGTGTTACAACATGTTCTTAATCTTTCATGTTGATGTAACCTGTGGGGCAATTTTTATTTAAATGGAGATCCATGTTGGATCTTGTGGCCAACCTTGGGGGGGGGGGGGAGGTGAGTGAATAAGGTTTGCATGAGATTACCCGAGATTAAAAATGATTTAGAGTCAAGAAGTAATTTCTCTAGAACTATCACCAAATAATATCGAGATATTGCAGACGATATCGTGTAACATCCTCGTCTGTAACATATCATATAACAGAAGGTCCGGCCGGGACCCAACTCCATATACTACAGATAGTCAAAGGAGTTACTAATTGAGACAATAATCCAAATACATGCATCCTATTCCAGAGTGCATACTAGCGGAAGTACTTTAAATATTAACAGGAACCCAACCAACTGAATGTCCACTAACATAAAAGTAGGAATGAATAAACAAATACACAAATAGTCTTGGCCTTAAGGCCTTACATTGTTCAACTCAAATTAAAATATCTTGCATACATCGGCATGCAAGACGGCCACACATGAACAATAAAATAAATAGGTAATTCACTTTCGCCTTCAAGGTCCAGCTTAGCAATCCTGGGCTCCAGCCCGCTATTTCTTGCTTGGCTCTGCTACACCTGCACGAAACATTTCACCACACGGTGGCAACCAATAACAATGGTGAACATTAGCTGACTAAATTATAATGACCTCGCCCCTCACTCGGGGTGGCGGTGCTCCTTCCCTGCAGACATTTGTATCATATATTGGCAATCAAATCATGTAGCTTAAGCACGATTCTCCACAAAAGTTAGCACAAATGCATAACTCACCGTGATATCAGGGCACATTCTTGGTGCACCGGACAACAAAGGTCGCATCACCGTTCTCCATGACGGTCAACAATGTTTGAGCTTTCAGTCTCACAGGGCCAAAGCCAGAGACAATGCCCCTATGGCTACGACCAAGTCATGTGATTTACACTTTGACTCACTCCATGTTGAACGGAATAGGGGAGGGTACAATTCAGTCACATCCCATGCTCAAATCATCTGGCTCGCAGGCTTGACGTGGGCCAGCATCCCCTTCACCTTTTTAATATGATCCATAATCCCGTTAGGATCCTAGTCTAGCACTCATGGCTACCAAAGCTGAGCAAATTAAGCTCACACTCCACAAATGGGCCCCAAGGTCTTCGAGAGATATGCACCCACGACCCTAGGTCTCACAAGACAGGACTCACAAAATAGCCCACAGGTCTCCTATAGACAGGCTTCAGTAAATGACCATAAGGTTTCCAAGAAATAGGACTCAACAAATAATATAATGCTCACTGGGAGCTAGCATCGGTGGTAGCGCTACCGGCATGCGGTAAAGGGATAGACTATCGATTCTTCTCCCAACTAGGGTGTTTTCCCGGAGTCTACATCCATTACTCTCAACGTAGCCATCTGCGCACCCTGCGATTCCAAAATCTACGCGATAACCACGGAGACTTCTCCGACATAAAAAAACATACAAACATCACTAATCCAGACCAACCTGTTTAGATAGGCTTCACACAACATGCCTATTCTGTACTTCGATTCCGGATCTAAATGAAAAACTAATGGGGATACATGGATCTACCCATCGAGAGAACCACTTCCACATGTTTGTGGAGTGCCTACCCTCTAATGCCAAAAAGGACTTCACGTGTCCAAGGAAGAGGATCGTTACCCTAGAAGCCACATAGCACCATGAAAGAGATTCTAGCAGGATGAAAATGGCTGTATCTGCTATGCCTCCATAGATTCATACTCGCGTTGTGAATCCGAGCTCCGATTCTCAAATGGCGACGAGATCTTCTCTCTTCGGTGCTGCTTCTCCTCCTCCAAACGGCTAGCCCAAGTTTCTCAAACTCCAAAAGAATGAAGTGAAAACAGCCAAACCAACACTATAAACTGAGCTACCGCCGGGCGATAACTTGCAACCGCCGCGCGGTACCGCTAATTAACACCTCGATTCACATGCCACCACCCAGTCCCTCCAACCACAGGCCGACACATGGCCAAATCATTACAGCTTCGCTATTACCAGGTGATAGGATGCTAACGCCTCGTGGTAGCTAGCGACGGTTACTACACGACTGCTCCTCCTACTGCCACACGATAGTTACTACCGCCTCACGGTATAAACCCGCGAGATCGACCAATTAAATGGCTAACGTTGTGCGATAACAACCTACCGCCGCGTGGCAGACTAGGCGTTTAGTCAACCTGCCTCACTCGACACTCTCAACGTCTGAAGCTACCGCCATGCAGTATCAGCCTACCGCCGCGCTATAACTAATGCGTTGAGTCAACTCACCTTACTCGACACTCTCGACATCTAGCGTTACCGCGATGCGGTATTGGCCTACTGCCGCGTTGTACCCTCTTTTCCTGCCTACAGAAACTTGGGGTGTTACAAATCTCCCCCACTTAAAAAATTTCGTCCCGAAATTACATATTGCAGGAAAATGAAAGAGTATCAATACTATGAAAGTATACCTCAAATGAAAAGCTTGAGGAACTCCTCCTTCATGGTTTGTTCCCGCTCCCATGACAGCTCCTCTCGGCCATAATTGTCCCAACAGACCTTGACCATCCTGATAGACTTATTAATAAGTTGCTTTACTTCCGAGTCTTCAATACGAATGGGCTTGACCTTCATTGTCAACCCACCATCAATCGGTACCTGATCCGCCGCAACCACCTGCGTAGGCGCTTGAACCTCCTTCCGCAATATAGATATATGGAATATATCACACAAACCACTAAGCTCCTTTGATAGTTTTAATCGATAGGCGGCTTCACCAATGCGCTCCAAATCCTCAAACGACCCAAGGTATCTCGGACTTAGCTTTTTCAGCCATCGAATCCTTGGCACACCCTTGAGTGGTTTGATCTTCAGGTAAACCCAATCGCCCATGGCGAACTCAACATTCTTGTGCTTAATGTTGTAATATTTAGCCCGTCTATCCTGCGTTATCAACAACCGCACTCTGATTGTCTGAATAATAGAAGTCACATCCTCAACCTCCTTCTGCTTATACAACTTTGACTTGCCCGTCTCCAACTATGACAACAAAGTACGACACTTTCTACAATATAGGGCCTTGAAGCGCACCATTTGAATGCTTGCCCGGTATCTATTGTTGTAAGGGAATTCGATCATTTACAAGTGATCCTCCCACTTTTTCCCGAAATCTAGGATGCACATACGAAGCATGTCCTGCATCATCCTATTTACCCTCTCGGTCTGACCATCCATTTGCCGATGAAATACTATACTGAACTTTAGTTTGGTACCAAGTAGTTGATGTACCAGCCTCCAGTCATTAGACATGAACTGCCCATCTTGGTCACTTATGATACTATAAGGCACACCATGCATTCGTACAATATTATCCACATATAATTTTGCCAGTTTCTCCATTGAATTGTCCTTCCTATTCCAGTTGAAGTGCGATACGTTCGTCAAACGGTCAACGATCACCCAGATGACATCGTTTCCCTTCTACGATCTCGACAAACCATACACGAAATCCATGGATATGTCGTCGAACTTCTATTCTGGTATAGGCAAAGACTTCAAAAATCCACCGAGCTTCTGACATTCAGCCTTCACCAAGGCATAAGTCTGACACCTTGATACATATAGTGTTATGTCCTTCTTCAGTCCTGGCCACTAGAACAACTTTTTCTTGTCTTTATACATCTTTGTCCTCCCTGGGTGAATCGAGTACTTGATATAATGAGCCCCATACATTAATTCTTCACGTATTTTACCCACCTTTGGGACGCACAAACTACTATTCTTCCACAATAGTCCATTATCAATAGTAAACTGGATCTTTAACCCTTCCAAAGACTCGGCCATGTAGCGTTTCATGCTGTCTTCAAAATCCAAAGCCTGTGAATCAGATTAGTGAGATCATACTGTACCTCTATAAAATTCAAACGTGCTTCAACACTACACCTCCTATCAACACAAGATATCTCTAAGGCCTCCAAATCTCGAATGAGACGTTTGTCATGCATCAGTAACCAATTGGCCTGTGCGGGAGCCCTGCGACTTAATGAATCCGAAGCCGCATTACCTTTGCCAGGGACATAATGTATCTTGAAGGTGTAGTCCCCAAGGAACTCTGTCTACCTTTGCTGATGCATATTTAGGTCTATCTGATACAACATATACTTCAAGCTCTTATGGTCTGTGTAAATGTCAACCTTCACGCAGTATAAGTAGTGCCTCTAGAGCTTCAACCCAAATATCACGGCCACCAACTCCAAGTCACGGACCGGATAATTCCTCTCATGCACTTTCAATTGGAATGAACCATAAGCTGTTACTCTCCCATGTTGTAGCAGAACACAGCCTAAGACGCTTCCTGAAGTGTCGTTGTAGATCTCAAAGCCTTCTGTCCCACATGGCGAGCATAGAATAGGCATCGTGGTCAGACGAAATTTGAATTCTTTGAAAGCTTGAACGCACACTGGCGACCAAACAAACTTCTGATCCTTCCTTGTTAGGGTCGTGAGAGGAAAAGATATCCGCGAGAAGTTCTCCACAAAGCGCATGTAGTAGCCGACAAGTCCCATAAAACTCCGAATGTCCGCTATAGAAGACAATACAAGCCACTCCCAAATTGCAGCAACCTTTGCCAGATCCACCACGATACCCTCACCACTGACAATATGACCAAGGAACGCTACAGAAGATAGCCAAAACTCACATTTAGAGAATTTGGCGTACAACTGATTACTCCTCAAGATTTCCAGAATAATATGTAAGTGCTCCACATGATCATCTTCTGATTGGGAGTACACCAGGATATCATCGATGAACACTATCACAAACTGATCCAAATACTCCTTGAACGTCATGTTCATTAAGTTCATAAACACAGATGGCACATTAGTCAGCCCGAAAGGCATGATAGTGAACTCATAATGCCTATATTGCGTACTGAATGTCGTCTTGGAAATATTATTTTCCCTGATTCTCAGCCGATAATATCTAGATTTCAAGTCTAGCTTCGAATACACAGTCGACCCAACTAGTTGGTCTAATAGATCATCGATCCTCGAAATTGGGTACTTGTTCTTCTCTGTTAGTTTATTCAATTCCTAATAATCGATACACAGTCACAGACTTCCGTCCTTCTTCTTCACGAAGAGGACTAGAGCGCTCCAAGGTGACAAACTTGGATGCACCAACCCCTGTTCCATCAGCTCTTGAAGCTGCACCTTCAATTCTGTCATTTCTCTCTATGCTAAGCGATAAGGAAAATGCGGCACTGGATTCGCACCTGACACCAATTCAATGGTGAACTCGATCTCTCTCTGAGGTTGGGGAGATTTTCGGGAAACACATCGGCAAACTCCGACACCACCGGGATACTGACCAAACTAGGATTGGGCTTCTTAGTCTCCAATAGGGTGAAGAACAACTCTGTCCCTCATGAACTGCTTTCACTACTTGGAGAGCAAACATCAATATCTTGCTCAATCCCTTCAGACTATAGAAAGTAGTTTCTTGGCTTGTATTCAACCACAGTTTAACAGTCTTCAAACTATAATCGATGAATGCACATTGCCCGAAGAACCAATCTGTATTGAAGATCACGTCAAACTCTACTATCGGTAGTAGTGACACTTCCATGTCAAAAGCTTGACTTTATATTAGTACTTTAATGCAATAGACTCTATCTGTGTGCATCAAACGCCCATTAGGTAGCAGCACATCCAATTTATCCTAAGCAAAAAAAGAGGGCACTCTGATACATGACATGAAGTCCTCGGATAGGAAAGAGTGTGAAGCTCCTGTATCAAATAGTGCTCGAGCCAGATAGTCCATAACCACGATAAAGTCCAAAACACGACAGTCATACTAATAGAGCATAAGACAAATAGTATGCAAAGTATTACAACTAAACTCTAACACACACCTGTCACCACATCGCCTTTCTTGACAGCCTCCTGCTGGCCAAGGCTGTAGGCTCTTTATTTGGCTGGAGCTTGATGGGATGATGTTGACTCCACCACCTTCCCATTTTCAGCATACGATGCTCCGACCTTCTTCTCTAATTTTCCACTCCAACAGTTACGGGCTATATGCCCTGGCTTGCCATAGTTATAACAAAGATTCAGGCCATCTCGCCAAGATGATGATCCAGAAGTAACCAACGAAGAAACCGGTCCAGAAGACTTGGCCTTCTTGTTCCACCTTTGGTATCCAGACTTCGGGGAACTTGGAACTTTAAAGTCTGACCTCTTCACCACTGAGTCCTTCTTACCTTGAACTCTCTTCAGATCCTTCTCCAGAGATCAGGCTGTAATGACCAAAACTAGAAAGCCCTGCATCATGGACTTGAGAGTAGCAACCTCAGATCGTCATGCAGTCTTTTGTAGAACCGGTTGGTGTTATGCTCCTCATCAGTAAATATGGAGCCAGCATAACGCCCCAATCTTGAGAACTCATGAAGGTAGTCATCCGCGCTAGTATCACCCTGATTCAGTCTCTAGAACTGATTCTCCATAGCTATTTTCTGCACTGATGGAATGAACCGTGCCAGAAATAGTCTTGAGAACTCCTTCATCGAAATATCATAAAGTTTCCTCCCAGCGAAGTGATGTAGCTCTAACTCCTCCCCCCATAACCTTGCTTCACTATCCAGAAGGAAAGTGGATATGGTAACCTTTTGCCACTCCTCAATCTTTGTTGTGGACATGACTCTCTTAACCATGGAAAGCCAGTTCTCAACTTGCGTTGGGGTCTCAGTCCCCAAAACCACTAGTGGATTAAAGCTCGTCACATGCTTTAGTTGTTTCTCAGTTGCTCTCCTATGTACTATGGGATTTACCTTTACTTGATCTGCCACTATAGGATTCGCTACACCAGGCGGTAAATGACCTAATCTAGGAGTAGGAGGTTGTACTTACCTCCCTGGTTGGGCATTGATCATAGCAAACACCGCTTCAGCTACCATACGAATGGTTTCAGCAGAAGGAGGGGTCGCAGGTGCATCATTCGGCGCACTACTCTTCGCAGAGTACTGACGTTATGACAGCTCTGCATCACTCCTAGTCACCTATAATTGTGAAACACTCAATTAGGTGACAAACAATTACCAAAAGGCAATTATAGGAACACGCAGATTCCTCAAACATGTGTATTTTCATTCCTAAATGGACATTTATGGGTTCTTTTATGTTATAATTGTAACACACATACATGTGCTCACCACCCCTTAAAAGAATTCACCCATGAATTCAAATAAGAAAGACCGACACCAGAGTCTGATACCAACTTTGTAACATCCTCGTCCGTCACATAACATATAACAGAAGATCCGGTCGGGTACCGAAACCATATACTACAGACAGTAAAAGAAGTTACTAATTGAGACCATAATCCAAATACACGCATCCTATCCCAGAGTGCATATTAGCGGAAGTAATTTAAAGGTTAACAGGAACCCAACCAACTGAATGTCCACTAACATAAAAGTAAGAATAAATAAACAAATACACAAATAGTCTTGGACTTAAGGCTTTACATTATTTAACTCAAATTAAAATGTATCACATACATTGGCATGCAAGCCGGCCACACATGACAATAAAATAAACGGGTAATTCGCTTTGGCCTTCAAGGGCCAGCTTAGCAATCCTGGGTTCCAGCCAGCTATTTTCCGCTTGGCTCGGCTGTACCTGCAAAAAATATTCCACCATGCGGTGGTGAATAATAGCAACAGTAAGCATTAGCTGACCAAATTATAATGATCCCGCCCCTCACTCGGGGTGGCAGTGCTCCTTCCCTGCAGGCATGTGTATAATCATATATTGGTAATAAAAACGTGCAACTTAAGCACCATTCACCACAGACATTGGCGCAAACACCCAACTTCCCGTGCTCACAGGGCACATTCTTGGTGCACAGGACCACACGAGTCGCACCACCATTCTCCATGACGGTCAACAACATTTGAGCTTTCAGTCTCATAGGGCCAAAGCCAGAGACAACACCCCTATAGCTACGACCAAGTGATGTGATTTACACTTCGACTCACTCTAGGTAGAACGTTATAGGAGAGGGTATAGTTCAGCCACATCCCATGCTCAAATCATCCGGCTCACATGCATGACGTAGGTCAGCATCCACTTTCCCTTTTCCATATAATCCATAACCCCGTTAGGATCCTAGGCTAGCACTCATGGCTATCAAAGCCGAGCAAATTAAGCTCACAGTCCAGAAATTGGCCCATAGGTCTTCGAGAGACAGGCACCCACGGCCCCTAGGTCTCATAAGATAGGACTCAAAAAAAATAGCCCATAGGTCTCCCAGAGACAGGCTTCAACAGATATCCACAAGGTTTTCAAGAAATGGGCCTCAATAAACAATACAACACTCACTAGGAGCTATCGCCGGCGGTAGCACTACCACCACATAGTAGGAGGACAAACCATCGATTCTTCCCCCAACTCGGGTGTTTTACTGGAGTCTATATCCAGTACTCTCAATGCAGCCATCTGCACTGCCCGTAGATCCGAAATCTACGCGATAACCACAGAGTCTTCTCCGGCATACAAAACATATAAACATCACCAATCCAAACCAACCTGTCGGGATGGACTTCACAAAACATGCCTATTCCGTACTTTGATTCCGGATCTATATGCAAAACTAACAGGGACACACAGATCTACCCGTATGGAAAACCACTTACACGTGTTAGTGGTGTCTACCCTCTAATGCCAAAAATAAAGACTTCAGATGTCCAAGGAAGAGGATCGTTATCCTAGAAGTCTGCTTCGGCGCCATGGAAGAGATTCTAGCCAGATGAAAATGACCATATCGGCTTTACCTCCGTAGATCCGAACTCACCTTGCGAATCCGATCTCTGAGTCTCAAACAACGACGAGATCTTCTCTCTCTGGTGATGCTTCTCCTCCTCCAAACGTCCATCCCAAGTTTCTCAAACTCCAAAAGAATGAAGTGAAAACAGACAAACCAACACTATAAGACGAGCTACCTCCACACAATAATTAACTATCGCCTTGCGATACCGCTAATTGATGCCTCGATTCACGTGCCACTGCTCAGGCCCTCCAACCACAGGCTGACACATGGCCATGTCATTACAACTTCGCTATTGCCATGCGATATGATGCTAATGCCTCACGGTAGCTAACGATGGTTATGACACGACCTCTACTGCTACCGCCACACGATAGTTACTACCGTCGTGCGGTAGAAACCTAAGAGCTCGACCAATTAAATGGCTAATGTCGCGTGATAACATCCGACTATCATGTGGTAAACTAGGCGTTGAGTAACCCTGCCTCACTCGATGCTCTCGATGCCTGAAGCTACCACCACGTGGTATTAGCCTACCGCCGCAGGGTAACCATGCATTGAGTCAACTCGCCTTACTCGATGCTCTCGATGCCTGGCGCTACCGCGATGCGGTATTGGCCTACTATCGCGTGGTACTGTCTTTACCTTCCTGCAAAAACTTGGGGTGTTACATATCGATAGAGACTTTGTTCCTTGTTTCTGAAGATTGTGTTGTAGTAAATACATGTATGCGATCAAACTTTTAACAATAAGCACATATGATTTAAGCCCAAACAAACAATTATGATTTTATCGAAAAAAAAATAGTGTTTATAAAATTCGAACTAGATCTCCACGACGCCGGAGATTGGAGACGGTGACTTTAAAACTTTTATGGTTTTTATACCGACCCTCCTCTAGGACCGATTGGTTCTCTCACTTCTCCCCAAGAAGATCGATGAGCCTAGTAGTTATCCAAATTTTATATGTCCTCATAGGACGGTTTCCACATATTTCTCCCAGAAATCTGACGACCTCCCAGTTCGATTTCCCATAAACTCCTCCCAGGAATTCGACGTCCATACAAGACAGTTTCTCTGCATAGAATACAACAAACAATAAAAAATAAAGAGAAATAGATCAATAATCAAAATGCTCCCTCAAAAGTAAATCTTTGGAGGCGGCAAAAGATCGGTGCTTTTGATTCTCGTGTCTTGGGCACACAATCATCTACAAAATCTCATTATAGCATTCCTTCTCCAAAGATCTCCTTTTTTGTGCAAGAGAGAAAGAGTTCTCCTTCTTGGATGGTGGCTCTCAATAATAGGGACAACAATATGGCACCTCTGGACATTTTAGGGTTCAAGCACCACCATCAGGAGAAAAAAAATCTCGTTTATAACATTTTAATGCTATCACTGTGCAATAGTGGTTATCACATGACGATATCCTAATTTAGTCCATTGCTGCAGCTGTCCTGAGCTGGAAAGAAAGGGTGGCAGTCGTTTCCAAATTTACGGCCATTATCGCATAGTTATATCCTAATTTAGCGCTTTCTTATGGCATCCCACACATTCGACCAGTCAACAGATCACTGACATGTCCACATCCAGGCTATCGTCAGTGATAGTGGCTATCATAATGATAGTGCCAAAAATTGCTGATCCTGAAACTTCACACCTGTAAACTTGCACACTATGCCAAAACATGTATGATCAAATACATCTTGGTATTTGGTATTATCAAACTTAAGAGATGTAGAACGCATGTTCCAACAAACTCCTCCTTTTGATAATAACAAATCTCGTTCATGAGATATAAACAATACCGAATATGATGTAATCTGGTATAGTGTAAGAATTATAGTCAATCAACAATAAACATGTTTAAATGTCAAAATATCATTAGGAATAATCATGGAAACATTATTTAGTGTGATCGTGCAGGCATAGTATGACTCCCCATACATCTGTTCTCGCCCTATATATGTGCATGCATGTAACTCCCCTACATGTGATCCCCCTAGATAACTAGCATAGGACTAGCTCACAAACATTTTAATCTCCCCCTCTGATATTATTGAAAGGGTTGGGCACGATTGTAAAGATTAATTAAAGAGAGTGATGCAGTTTAATAAGCATGAAAACCAAAAAGACAATGTAAGATACAAAAATAAGTATGAATGATATATGAGTGACCAAAATAAGTCAGAGAATTGAAAATTTCCGATCAAAAGCACGAGCAGAGCAAAAATTGATGTATAAATCGGCAGAGCATTTGAATTTGGACAAAGCATACAAAACTAAATACACTAGATTTGTTGTACAATATTAAGTGATTTTTAGAGTTAGTACACTATAACATTATAAGCATCATGAATATCAATCATGTACTAGTCCAATCGTGCAATAAATTAGAAGTCAAGTTTAAGTCCAATTCTTATGCATGGAAGAGTTAGATAAAATAATGACAGTTGCTCATCCTCGCAATGCTCATAGAGGCTTATCAGGAGAAATGAGTAGCGCTTGGGGGTATCCTTGGCACAGATTTTGATAGCATATATATACTATATGTTTTTTTCACTATCAATTCTATAATAATATATATTTTATTTGTACCTAACGTCCTCGAATCAATAAAAATCTACTCACATAGATAAATACACTTTAACTTGTATACAAAAGACCTTTCTAATGTAATTTTGGCCCAATGTTCTAAGCTTTATATGTGAAAATGAATAACGTGATATTGGTTTTTCAAGTCATTCTTAGCATGTTAGACATAATATTACGAGTTAAAACATGTAAGTTTTGAAATTTCTACAAGAGAGCATTTTCTAGAGATATGTGATAAGTGAGATGTTATTATTCTACATAAATTCTCACACATACCTAGAGGCATAGTAAACATACACTATCTTATTTTGTCACACTCAGCGGTTAAATACTAATAGATTAGACACATCATGACAAAGTCATACAGTGTTAAACAGAGATTACCAATCCTCAATCAAACATTGTATATAATCTTTATGCTTTCAGTTCTAGTCATGCATGCCCCCAAAATAATGATCGTACCATTTTTTATTGCAATTTTTATTTGAAATGACAAATAAAATTCCATCGTCTGGTTGGAAAATTTGAAAACCTAAGAAATATATCAATTCTCCCACTAAACTCATTAAAATTCGCTTTACATCACTTCAATAATTTCTCCACATAATTTTTCATTAGTGGCACCAAAGATTATATCATCGACATATATTTGCATTATCATTAAATCTGAATTACTATATTTTACAAACAATGTAGTATTCACACTACCCATCATGAAACCATGTTTGACAAGAAAAGTCATTAACCTATCATACCAAGCACGAGTTGTTTGCTTTAATCAGTTCAAGGCTTTTATGATTTTAAAGACAAGATTTGGATGATTACTATTTTAAAACTGGGTGATTGCTTTACGTACATCTCTTATTTAATTTAACCATTTAGAAAAGCACGCTTGATGTCCATTTGATACAATTTTATTCGTTTGAAACTAACAAATGCTAAAAACATCCTAATGGACTCAAGGTGAGCTATGGTTGCAAAATACTCCTCAAAATCCACCTTTTCAATCTGTCGGCATCCCTAAGTAACCAAAGAATTGTTTATCATTATCCTAAACTCACCATCAAGTTTATTTTTGTAGATCCACTTAACACCCATAACTGGATGGTTACTAGGTCACTCCACTAACGTGCACACTCTACTTCTTTCAAATTGATTAAGTACCTTGTTCATGGAAAAAAACCAAAACTCGTCATTTAGTGCTTCAAAAATGTTCTTTGGTTCAATTTTAGATATAAAACATAAGTTTGAAAATGATTCATGCAGGGCTGAACGAGTTCTAATCCTATATGAATGCTCTCCAATTACTAATTCTCGAGGATGTTCTTTTGAAAATTTTAGTTCACTTGGAGGTTTATATCCTTTAGTATGAACTAATTCATCTACTTCTTTCTCTCCCTTCACACTCTCCTCTTCTTGTGGAATGACATCATCAAATTAATTTGATCTAGAGTCTTCTTTTGGAGTATTTTTATTAAAGTGTATATGAGTTGATTCTTCAACAACCAAGGTTCTTTTATTATAGATCATATAGGCACGACTCGTGGAGGAATAACCTAAAAAATGCCAAAGTCAGATTTTTCATCAAATTTCCAAATTTATCCTTAGTATTAAGAATGAAACAGGGACAATCAAAGACTTTAAAGTAAGACACTCGGTTTCTTTTCAAAATAAAGCTCATATGGAGTACATTTAAGAATTGGGCGAAGCATGGTCTGATTCATTACATAGAATGTTGTACTAACTGCTTCAGCCCATAAGTATTTGGGTAAGCTATTCTCATGAAGCATAGTGCGAGCTAATTCTTATAGCGTCCGATTTTTTCTTTCCACTACCCCATTTTGCTGTGGGGTGAGTGGAGCAGAAAAATCATGTTGAATGCCTAAGTTATTTCAAAAAGAGGTAAAGTTTTTATTCTCAAATTCTCCCCCGTGGTCTGATCTTATACATTTAATTTTTAAATCCATTTTATTCTGAATCTTAGTGCACAGGATGGAGAATTCAGTGAAAGCGTTAGATTTATTTGCAAGAAAAATAGTCCAGCAAAAACATAAGTTATCGTCTATTATCACAAATGTGTACCGTTTCCCACCTAGACAACAAGTACTAAGAGGACCAAATAAATTTATGTGAATTAGTTGAAGTGGTCTAGAAGTGGAAATATCATTTTTTTCTTTTAAAATATGATTTTGTAAATTTTCTCTTTTGGCATGGAGCACCCAAAGAAGTCAAATGACCGCTTAGTTGTGGAAGTCTATTGATTAGTTTTTCTTTCAATAGTTTGACTATTAATTTACTCTCGGAATGATCGAGTCTCTTATACTATAGTTCTAACTCTTCATTTTTAGCGACGAAACATTTTAGATTTGAAGAAGATAATTTATCAAACATGATAGTGTAAACATTGTGTTTCCTTGGTGAGGTTAGCAATATATTTTGTGATTTAGCATCAATGATTTTATACATGTTTATAGAGGTTTTAAATAATACATTGATGCCTTTATCACACAGTTGACTAATAGATATTAAATTGTGCATTAAACCATCTGCTAACAATATGTTTGAAATAGAAAAATTCATGTTACCCACGGTGCTAACACCTACAATTCTTCCTTTGTTGTTGTCTCCAAATGTCACCATGCCTCCCTTTTTTTCTAGGCTAAGGAACTTATCTTCATCTCCCATGATGTGCTTGGAACACCTAGAGTCCAAGTACCACACATTCCTATAATCCTTAACCTAGCAACAAACCTAAAAAGCGAATGAGGGTAAAGTTCTAGTTACACAAATTATTCCACTCATAGTATATGTAGTCGACTTTGGCACCCAGATTTGTGCAATTTTAGTTAAACATTTATTCAAGCATAAGCCAAAAGTGTGACCAAACTTATTATATTTGGCATACTTAGTGTAGGAAATGGATGTCGCCTTTTGCGTTTTATTTGGGGCTTATGCTGGAAGAGGGAAATAAGCTTCCAGTTTGAACATAGTTAATTTTATTTTTATGAAGCTTATTGTTCGGATTTGCTAGAGAAGAGGTATCTCCAGCGATAGAGATATCATCAGGCGATAGTTTCACACGTTTGTATTCCAGCCCGAATTTTACAAATCCCTGAATTGATAACCCAACAACATATTCATTGATTTATGGCCTATTCTAAACTTTTGGATGACATAGTTCAGGTCATGGATCTTCTCCTTCAATGCAGTGTTTTCTTTGACAAACATCACACACTGGTTTGTGGATTACTTCTTTTCATTCTCAATAAGACTAAGAGAAGTCTGTAACCTCAACTCCAAGACCTTCCTCTCTTTGGTAAGAGTTTCATTTTTGGAGGAAGTCTTGGAGAGGCTCTCTTTCAGTTCCTTTATCGTGCTCAAGGAGTGAAAACATTCGCGACACTCGACCTTTTCTTTTCCACATTTGATTACTTCATTATTAAGACATTTTAAATCCTTTTTCATTTGCTTATTTTTAGATCTTAAAAAATCCCATATCATCGAGACAAGTCTTATATCATTGAGATAAGGTTCCATATCGTTGTGAATACTCCATATTATCATGAAGACTACATATCGATGTGAAGATAGCTCATTATTATCATGAAGACAACATGACTTGGTGTGAAGTTTTAGCTATTTCTTGTGATATTGCTACCACCTTGCATTAGTGGGGATTGTCTAGGTTATTGATGCATGTCTTTCTAAAAGTTGGAAGTAATTGGAACTTAATTTGGTAACAAAAATCTGCATGGAAGAGCATGCCACCTTTCATATCTATTCTAGGCTTGTTTTCAAATTACGCTCCATGTTTTTTAGAAAATGACAAATGAATGTTCCGACACCTTCATATCATAGAGTAGGATAGCTAGGTTAGATGCACAAAAAGTGTTATTGCCGATCAATTATGATTTTCGTAATCATATAAAAGTGATTTACTTTTCATATCTAATCCAAGGAGAAGAGCACTTCCCTCTTTGAAGAACAAAGAAGATCTTTGGAGAAGGAACACTTGAATAAGACTCTGAAGATGATTGAGTGCCCAAGTAATGAGAATCAAAAGCACTAATCGCAAGCCGTATTTAGATACATATTTTGAGGGAGAAAAATTTCTTTAATCTATTTGTTGGGTATTATATCCACAATAGCCCTGGTTTAAACAAGTCCCCCTTGAACTAAGATGAATTGAGTTTATATTTGATGCTTAATTTTACTTATGTACTTGCAGGTATTTAATTGCTAAGTACAAACCAATGTCAGATTACAATGTGTCATAAAACATAGGACTATGTAATGTAATCCCTCACTGCGTAGGACGTAGTGTTGACTCATGTGTAATCTCTCTATTAGTGTGTACTTTATCTTTAAGTGCTATAGAAGATTCAAAGAAGGAATGCTCGACGAATTCATGTAATTCATGTAATTCTAAGTGCTATAGAAGATTCAAGAAGGAGTGTTATTAGTGTGTACTTCATCTCTAAATGCTCGACGACTTCAGGACTTCACAATTTTCTTAAGTAAATTTTGTCGATACCTTACGTGAAGATTCATGTAATTCATCGAGACCTCATGTGAAGACTCATGTAATTTATCGAGTTTACTCGGAAAGTTTCTGAAGGTCTCAGAGAAGGTTCTGATTTGCCAAAGTAAAATTTGTTGAGTGATCTGATGATCTCTCGTGAATACTCGACGAATTCATCGAGTACTCTCGAGAAGTCTCATGAATATTGAACAGAAATTTCATTATGCCTCATTTTTCAGCCAAACCTTCTCGTTTAATGGACTCAAGTAATTCATTTAATGGACTCATGTAATTCACTGAGTGATTATGCTATTCGTCGAGTCTTCTGGGGATGTCACACATACACTCGACGAATGGAATTAATGATTTTTCATTTTAAATTTTCTAATGGGTTTCCTTTATGGCACTGACCATGTATAGTATACGTGGAGCTTGGTCCTAATATTTCATTCTACCAGTTGGAAGAGGAATCTATATATAAATACAAGGGTTAATTTTAGAGAACCCTAATCATAACTGGATGAATGCTCTCCAATTGGATGGTTACTAGGTCACTCCACTAACGTGCACACTCTACTTCTTTCAAATTGATTAAGTACCTTGTTCATGGAAAAAAACCAAAACTCGTCATTTAGTGCCTCAAAAATGTTCTTTGGTTCAATTTTAGATATAAAACATAAGTTTGAAAATGATTCATGCAGGGCTGAACGAGTTCTAATCCTATATGAATGCTCTCCAATTACTAATTCTCGAGGATGTTCTTTTGAAAATTTTAGTTCACTTGGAGGTTTATATCCTTTAGTATGAACTAATTCATCTACTTCTTTCTCTCCCTTCACACTCTCCTCTTCTTGTGGAATGACATCATCAAATTAATTTGATCTAGAGTCTTCTTTTGGAGTATTTTTATTAAAGTGTATATGAGTTGATTCTTCAACAACCAAGGTTCTTTTATTATAGATCATATAGGCACGACTCGTGGAGGAATAACCTAAAAAATGCCAAAGTCAGATTTTTCATCAAATTTCCAAATTTATCCTTAGTATTAAGAATGAAACAGGGACAATCAAAGACTTTAAAGTAAGACACTCGGTTTCTTTTCAAAATAAAGCTCATATGGAGTACATTTAAGAATTGGGCGAAGCATGGTCTGATTCATTACATAGAATGTTGTACTAACTGCTTCAGCCCATAAGTATTTGGGTAAGCTATTCTCATGAAGCATAGTGCGAGCTAATTCTTATAGCGTCCGATTTTTTCTTTCCACTACCCCATTTTGCTGTGGGGTGAGTGGAGCAGAAAAATCATGTTGAATGCCTAAGTTATTTCAAAAAGAGGTAAAGTTTTTATTCTCAAATTCTCCCCCGTGGTCTGATCTTATACATTTAATTTTTAAATCCATTTTATTCTGAATCTTAGTGCACAGGATGGAGAATTCAGTGAAAGCGTTAGATTTATTTGCAAGAAAAATAGTCCAGCAAAAACATAAGTTATCGTCTATTATCACAAATGTGTACCGTTTCCCACCTAGACAACAAGTACTAAGAGGACCAAATAAATTTATGTGAATTAGTTGAAGTGGTCTAGAAGTGGAAATATCATTTTTTTCTTTTAAAATATGATTTTGTAAATTTTCTCTTTTGGCATGGAGCACCCAAAGAAGTCAAATGACCGCTTAGTTGTGGAAGTCTATTGATTAGTTTTTCTTTCAATAGTTTGACTATTAATTTACTCTCGGAATGATCGAGTCTCTTATACTATAGTTCTAACTCTTCATTTTTAGCGACGAAACATTTTAGATTTGAAGAAGATAATTTATCAAACATGATAGTGTAAACATTGTGTTTCCTTGGTGAGGTTAGCAATATATTTTGTGATTTAGCATCAATGATTTTATACATGTTTATAGAGGTTTTAAATAATACATTGATGCCTTTATCACACAGTTGACTAATAGATATTAAATTGTGCATTAAACCATCTGCTAACAATATGTTTGAAATAGAAAAATTCATGTTACCCACGGTGCTAACACCTACAATTCTTCCTTTGTTGTTGTCTCCAAATGTCACCATGCCTCCCTTTTTTTCTAGGCTAAGGAACTTATCTTCATCTCCCATGATGTGCTTGGAACACCTAGAGTCCAAGTACCACACATTCCTATAATCCTTAACCTAGCAACAAACCTAAAAAGCGAATGAGGGTAAAGTTCTAGTTACACAAATTATTCCACTCATAGTATATGTAGTCGACTTTGGCACCCAGATTTGTGCAATTTTAGTTAAACATTTATTCAAGCATAAGCCAGAAGTGTGACCAAACTTATTATATTTGGCATACTTAGTGTAGGAAATGGATGTCGCCTTTTGCGTTTTATTTGGGGCTTATGCTGGAAGAGGGAAATAAGCTTCCAGTTTGAACATAGTTAATTTTATTTTTATGAAGCTTATTGTTCGGATTTGCTAGAGAAGAGGTATCTCCAGCGATAGAGATATCATCAGGCGATAGTTTCACACGTTTGTATTCCAGCCCGAATTTTACAAATCCCTGAATTGATAACCCAACAACATATTCATTGATTTATGGCCTATTCTAAACTTTTGGATGACATAGTTCAGGTCATGGATCTTCTCCTTCAATGCAGTGTTTTCTTTGACAAACATCACACACTGGTTTGTGGATTACTTCTTTTCATTCTCAATAAGACTAAGAGAAGTCTGTAACCTCAACTCCAAGACCTTCCTCTCTTTGGTAAGAGTTTCATTTTTGGAGGAAGTCTTGGAGAGGCTCTCTTTCAGTTCCTTTATCGTGCTCAAGGAGTGAAAACATTCGCGACACTCGACCTTTTCTTTTCCACATTTGATTACTTCATTATTAAGACATTTTAAATCCTTTTTCATTTGCTTATTTTTAGATCTTAAAAAATCCCATATCATCGAGACAAGTCTTATATCATTGAGATAAGGTTCCATATCGTTGTGAATACTCCATATTATCATGAAGACTACATATCGATGTGAAGATAGCTCATTATTATCATGAAGACAACATGACTTGGTGTGAAGTTTTAGCTATTTCTTGTGATATTGCTACCACCTTGCATTAGTGGGGATTGTCTAGGTTATTGATGCATGTCTTTCTAAAAGTTGGAAGTAATTGGAACTTAATTTGGTAACAAAAATCTGCATGGAAGAGCATGCCACCTTTCATATCTATTCTAGGCTTGTTTTCAAATTACGCTCCATGTTTTTTAGAAAATGACAAATGAATGTTCCGACACCTTCATATCATAGAGTAGGATAGCTAGGTTAGATGCACAAAAAGTGTTATTGCCGATCAATTATGATTTTCGTAATCATATAAAAGTGATTTACTTTTCATATCTAATCCAAGGAGAAGAGCACTTCCCTCTTTGAAGAACAAAGAAGATCTTTGGAGAAGGAACACTTGAATAAGACTCTGAAGATGATTGAGTGCCCAAGTAATGAGAATCAAAAGCACTAATCGCAAGCCATATTTAGATACATATTTTGAGGGAGAAAAATTTCTTTAATCTATTTGTTGGGTATTATATCCACAATAGCCCTGGTTTAAACAAGTCCCCCTTGAACTAAGATGAATTGAGTTTGTATTTGATGCTTAATTTTACTTATGTACTTGCAGGTATTTAATTGCTAAGTACAAACCAATGTCAGATTACAATGTGTCATAAAACATAGGACTATGTAATGTAATCCCTCACTGCGTAGGACGTAGTGTTGACTCATGTGTAATCTCTCTATTAGTGTGTACTTTATCTTTAAGTGCTATAGAAGATTCAAAGAAGGAATGCTCGACGAATTCATGTAATTCATGTAATTCTAAGTGCTATAGAAGATTCAAGAAGGAGTGTTATTAGTGTGTACTTCATCTCTAAATGCTCGACGACTTCAGGACTTCACAATTTTCTTAAGTAAATTTTGTCGATACCTTACGTGAAGATTCATGTAATTCATCGAGACCTCATGTGAAGACTCATGTAATTTATCGAGTTTACTCGGAAAGTTTCTGAAGGTCTCAGAGAAGGTTCTGATTTGCCAAAGTAAAATTTGTTGAGTGATCTGATGATCTCTCGTGAATACTCGACGAATTCAGCGAGTACTCTCGAGAAGTCTCATGAATATTGAACAGAAATTTCATTATGCCTCATTTTTCAGCCAAACCTTCTCGTTTAATGGACTCAAGTAATTCATTTAATGGACTCATGTAATTCACTGAGTGATTATGCTATTCGTCGAGTCTTCTGGGGATGTCACACATACACTCGACGAATGGAATTAACGATTTTTCATTTTAAATTTTCTAATGGGTTTCCTTTATGGCACTGACCATGTATAGTATACGTGGAGCTTGGTCCTAATATTTCATTCTACCAGTTGGAAGAGGAATCTATATATAAATACAAGGGTTAATTTTAGAGAACCCTAATCATGATCTAATTCAAAAAATTCACAAGTTCTTCCGCCGGCCGAATTGTTTGCTCTTGATTGTTCTTGTCTCTGACTCCTCGAACTCACGATTCCTCTTGAAGATAATTTCAACCAGATCCTTGCTCTGTATTTCTCCAAGAAACTCTTCAAGATCTAGTCGGTTCTTATATTTCAGATCAAAGTTCTTCTTCTTCATTCTTCAAGAACACATTTCTCTATTCTACAAGGAAGAAGAAGCAGTTTCTCAGATCTGAAATTGGATCTCGTTGAGATATCTAAGAAGATTGTTCACAATCTTTTATTATTGTAAAAACCTTTTTACAAATCTTGTAGGAAGTTTTTCTTCCGAGTTTATAGATCCTATTTTAAAGGATCGAGTGTAGGAGAGTTTGTTCTCCGAGTTGTAGGGGATGTTATCTCCGTGCTTGTAGGAGTTGAAGACTCTGAGGTGTAAGATTGGTTATAATCTGAGATTGGTGAAGTATCTAAGTCTCGCCCGAAGTGCTAGATAGGTGAGGCGGGATAGTGGACGTACCATTCTGGGGAGCCACTTTTAATTCTTGTGTTTGTGTCGTGTGTTTCTCTGATGCTGTGCGCTTATTTTTAAAGTGTTTTATTTCCTCTTAAAGACACAAAATTCACATATTCACCCCCTCTAGGTGATTTAGGTAGACAACTAGATACTTTTACTATTGTTCTTTCTTTTCTTTTATTTTTCTTATGTATTATGTGGGGATAAGTCGACATGGGAGGTTGTTGGATTCCTGAGAGGAGTTTGCGGGAAATTGACCTTAGAGGTCATCGAATATCTTGGAGGAGTACATGAAAATCATCCTGGGAGGATGTCTAGATCTGGAAGATCTTGTGGGCTCATCAATCTTTTTGGGAAGAAGGGAGAGTACCAACCGGTCTTAGAGGGGGTAGGTATAGAAACTACAAGAGTATTCAAGTCATCGCCTCGGATCTCCAGTGTCATGGATATCTAGTTTCAAATTTGTAAACACAACTTCTTATATTAAAAAAATCATCTGTATTTGCTTGATTTTTAATTATATGGGTTCACTGCGGAGTATTTGATTTGATTTCTGTGCATACACTGATACAATATTTGATAGCAAAGAGCAAACTCTTAGTTGATACCACCGACCATAGTAATATTGCCAGGTAATAGTTCTAGAGAGTGTGGTTCTTGGCCCGAAGTATTTTTAATCTTTAGTATTCCACTACAAACTTATTCACCCCCTATAAGGTGGTCCACTAGATCTAACATGGGGTCTGTCCCAGGGAGGTGTCAAAGAACCATTATTCGTTCACGCCTCAGTAGGACCAGGGTCCATCCGAGGGAGGTGGCAAAAAATCTTTGTTTGTTTGCACCTCAGGAGGACCAGAGTCTGCCCATGTAAAGGTATAGAAGGACCTTTGTCCATCTTAAATGGGAAGTACAAAAAGACTTTTGTCCATCTCGCCTTGATCATCCATTCTTCAGCAGGGTTGTTGTAGCTCACGAAATTGAAAACCATTATATTAATGATGAATGAAGATACAGGGGTATACAATCTTTACCATACGACTTGTTATTCCGACCACTGCGGAAGGTAGACTGCAGATGGTGGCTGAGCTTTCTTGTTGTTCTCTACGTATTAAGACCTGGTGACGTCTTCGAGCATTATGTCTCATGAACAAATCTCTATTAGGATGTGTTGCATGAGTACATCTTCCATTAGCACCCTCAGTAGTGTCCCCAGAAGGATGGCACTACATGTTGAGGTGGCTTGCACAATGATGAACTAGTTGCCACATGTGGCTTGTGCTGGGGGGATCTCCAGTGTTATTGTAATGACAATGCTTCCCAAGATGGGGGTCGTCGTGTGTTTTGTGATGTGTGCACCTCCCGCACTTAACTGAACACCCCTTCCAGAGATTTCCATTTAGAGCAGAGTTGATAAGAACAACACGTTGGTAGATATGTTATTGTCAATCAGGTTTCCTCTCACCTCAATAGGGGGCTTCCGATGATGGCCCACATGTGTTGGGGCCTTAGCAAAAATTCTTGCGTGCTAGTAGTGGCCGGTATGGCCGACTCTTATTGCATGCTGAGGGCACTTCCTTGTAGTGTTACCCCCTAGTGGGCTTAGTTGGGACTAGTAAAGTTATCGCTCTCTTACTCGGTGTTAGATTTTATGGAGCTTTGGTGGACAAGCGGTTTGGTCAGGTGGCCTAGCAGTTAGGCGGTCTACAGGTTTGGTCCTGGAAGATTGGTGGTTTAGTCCAAGCGGACTAGAGGTTTGGCAGACTGACAACTTAATATAAGAGGACTGGCGGATTAGCCTTGGCGGACTGATTTTCGCAATATTGCGAACTCTCTATGATGGTTTGATCAGGAGATTAGAAAGCTGTGTTGCAGACTGGTTCATATCTCGCTGTAGTGGTCTTGGTAAACAAATTTGAAGTCACGGCGAATAGAAGCATAACCGAAGCTGTGGTTTGGAAAGCATTTGAAGTTGCAAGTACCGACTATTATAGCGGCATGATGTTCAAGGGAGCTGGTTTGGAGGATACCAGTATGAAGCAGACTGCAGTTTACAGTCAGCGGCAGCGGACTGCTAGTGGATTCTAGTGGTTACCAGTATAAAGCAGACTGCTGCACAATCAACGGCAGCGAACTGCTAGTGGAGTCCGGCGGATACCAGTCTAGAGCGGACAGTGCCTAATTACTTAGTAGTTGTGGTCTATATTTTTTAACCATACAATCCACGTGGTGTTTTTCAGTCCCACATTGGCTGTTGTATTTTTTCCTTCTTTCTTTTCTCCCTAGAAATAGTGGGTCATACTCATGTAAATTAACTTTTTTGTGGAATAAAAAACTTGTTATTTGGATTTTTTCATAAGGTATTAGAGCTCTCCGTATCCTTGCAGTTTCTGCTTTTCTAACCGACATTTTTGCTCTGTTATGATTCTTGCAGTTTTCGAATTCTATCTGTCTGCCTCTCATGGTTTCTCCTGTCCTCTCGGATTCTTTGTTTTTAACCGCTTGCCTTTAGCAGTTTCTTCAGTCCACCTTGCAGTCTCTGTAGACTCTGAATTTTTTAAACTGCCCGCCGGTCCTTACTTCTATCCATATGGATTACTTTTCTAACTATATTCTTCGTGGCGGATAACGAGTGCTCTTCTTCCAGTTTATCCTCTTCTTCTTCTCAAACTGCACCAACTATTTCTACTCTTTCTAGCAACCTTGGAACTGCTTCCAAGTTAATTGGCCTAAATTATCCAGACTGGATTGTTTCGTTTATGTTCTTATTGAGGTCTCAACGCAAACATCATCATCTCACTGATGAACCTTCAGCTCGTGGATCTGCTACCCTTGATGATTCGGATGCAAATGATGCTTTGGTCAATACATGGCTTGCTAATAGTCTCTCTGATATGTGCATACCGGTTATTCAACATGATGATACCATTAAGGCTACTTGGAATCATCTTGCTGCTCTGTATTAGAAAGGTGGTCAGTCTTTGCGCATATACATATTGTATGCTGATTTGTTTGCGCGCCCCACTTTGACTCTTGTTGCTACTTATCAGGAAGTGGAAGCTCTTGGTGCTCAAATTCTACAACATCGCCCATTTTTTGCTGATCTAGCTGAGCAACACAAACACTTTCAAGAACTTCTGGTTGTTTGTTATCTTCTTTGCCTTCCATAGCCTTATGACATGGTATGACAATAGATTCATGGCGAAGTTGATTCTCCCACTCTTAAAACCATTGATGTCCATATTGCAGCTATTACCACTCTTCTTCAGTGACCTCTACTTGCCTCCCCACTCCATCCTAATACTTTTGCTCATCAAGTTTGCTCAGGTAATTTTAGTGGCTGTTGGGTCATACTAATGGGTGGGGTGGGTCTCGTCATGTCTGTTCTCACTGTGGCAAGACAGGCCATCTTGTTGATCGTTGTTGGGCTAAGTGTCCTCATCTTTGCCCATCTGCGGGAGAAAACACAAAGAAGTCCACATCTCTTTCCTCCACCTCTTCTACAAGTGCAAATGTTGTCACTCAGGGTAAGTGGCTGATTGAATCTGGCGCTACTAATCACATGACTAGTGATTCTAGTTTGTTCTCTTGCTTGAACAAGCATAACCAGTCTCCTCTGGTTTTTGTTGCGGATGGTAATCCGTATCCTGTATGCGTACAGTCTGTGTCACTCTGACTTTGCAGCTTGAGGACACACTTTATGTCACGTCTTTTCCACACAATTTACTATCTGTTCCTGATCTTTGTAAATAATTGAACTGCACAGTTACCTTTACTTCTCCTACTTGTTCTGTTCATGATCCACACTCCAAGGAGAAGATTGCTACTGGGATTGAAAGAAATGGACTCTTCTTCCTTGACAATATCACTGCATTCTCTGCTTCTCTTCTACACTGGTATCTTCGCCTTGGTCATCCTTCTCCTCGTCTCATCTACCAAATCCTACCATATTTACCCAGGGAGGACTCCTCCTTTAACTGTGAGGCCTGCCAACTTGGCAAGCATCATCATTCTTCTTTTCCAGTAAGAACATGATGTATCTCTTCTTATCCATTTGAACTTGTTCATTCTGATGTTTGGGGTCCTGCTCCTGTTAGGACTGTTGGTAGAGAAAGCTTATATTTTGTTACATTTGTTGATGATTTCTCTCCCTGTACTTGGTTGTATCTTTTAAAAAAGCATTTTGAATTTTATTTTATATTCATTATATTTTATAATACAATACAACTCAGTTTGATGTTTCTCTTAAAATTCTTCGAACTAATAACGCTCGTGAATATCTTAGTTAAAAATTTTCCATTTTTTGCATGCATCGGGGCATAGTTTATCAAACTAGTTGTCCCTATATGTCTCAATAAAATGGGGTTACTGAGCATAAAAAGTGACATCTCCAGGATGTTTCTCACACTCTTCTCACATAGATGAATGTTCCTTGCTCATATTGGGGATATGTTATGATTACACTCTTGCTATCTCATCAACCATATTCCCTCCTCAGTTCTTCAAGGCCACACCTCTTTCTCCATTTTACATCTAGAAGCTCAACCTTTTTCTTTACCTATCTATTTTTTGCTGTACAATGTTTGTGCATTCTCCGTCTCCTAGTCGTGACAAGCTTTCACATCACTCGGTAAAGTGCATCTTTCTGGGCTATTATCCGACCCAAAAGGGGGTATTGGTACTTTGATCCCCTGCTAAGGAAAAAATTTGTTTCTACTGATGTTACATTCTTCGAAGATATGCCTTATTTTTCTTGAGCTTCTAATCTCTCCTCATCTAATTCTTCACTATTTCTTCCTATTGTTTCCACAAATACATCTGTGTCTATTCCTCCTTCCATGTCATTATCTTCTCCTCCTTCCATACTAGTTCCTTTATTTTGGCCTTTATCTTCTGATTCTCCCTTGCCTTTGGATCCATTACAGATATTTCCCAGACCAGTAATCTCTCCAACGGATGGAGATACTATAGTAGAAAGTTAGATCTTGACCTTCCTATTGCTCTACGAAAGGGGGTTCAAAAGTGCACTAAATATACTATTCATGATGTAGTGTCTTATACTCGTACATCCCCAAATAAAAGGAGATTTGCACTTCCTCTCTAGGAAAATACTGTCCCGGTTAACTATCAAGAGGCTCTTGCTATTCCATATTAGAAAGAGGCAATGGACGAAGAAATGAACACCTTAACCAAAAGGGGTACTTGGACTCTTGTCCCTACTCCTCTAGTTGTAGATAGGGTTGGTTGCAAGTGGGTATTTGTCATCAAATTTCATCCAGATTGCACTATTGACCAATATAAGGCTCGACTTGTTTCCAAAGACTTTACTCAAACATATAGTGTGGACTTTTTCGATACATTCTCCCCGATTGCTCGTATTAGCACGATCAGTGTTCTTTTCTTTGTTACTATTAATCAGGGTTGGGAGATGTGTTAGTTAGATATAAAGAATGCATTTCTGTATGGTGATCTATAAGAGGTGGTTTATATGGAGCAAACTCCTGGGTATGTTGCTCTGGGGGAGTCTCAGATTGTAACAACCCGAAATTCAAAAGAGGGACGGGCAGCATTCAGAACCAAGTTTGGTGCTTAGTAGGGGTCATATGGCCTGGGACACGGGCGTGTCCAGGGCCGTGTCATTCTTGGATTCGACGATCTTGCCGAGTGGTCGATGAAAATGCAGTCGACGATCGTCGAGACAGCGAACACATCCTGAGACACGGGCGTGTCACAGGCCGTGTCCTGCTCGGGTTGTTAGCCGAGCTGTGTCGGGGGAGGAACATGGCCTGGAGCCCAGGAATGTTCGGGTTGACACGGGTGTGTCAAATGTGATACGGGCGTGTCGAGTACCCGTGTCCTCTTTGGGAAGTTTTTGATCCTATGTCGATTGAGGAACATGCCCCGCAACACGGGCGTATATTGATTGACACGGGCGTGCCAAGTTCGACACGGACATGTCGAGAGCCCGTGTCCTGTCTTGGATGCGATGGTTTCGGCGTTGATTGAGGCACACGGCCTTGGATACTGGCGTGTCACAAGCCGTGTTCGGCTAAGGAAATGGATTTTAAGTATGAATCGTGGCCGTCCGTTTACTTCTTTTGGGATCCAAGGGCCCAGGGCTATTCCTGCTGGGTTAAGTTCGAGAATAGGGTTTGAAACTCTCATTCTACTTCAAGCTTTCTCTTTTTAAAGGTTAGAGAGAGGGGAGAGCAAGGAAGAAGGAGGAGGAGAGATTCGACCACCGGTGGAGCTTCAGAGCCCCAAATCGCAAGCCGAGTCCCGATCTACAGAGGCGAGGCCGTTGCGGTGATTTTCATCCATCTAGATCTTCATGGTGCCAAAGAGAAACACTAGGGTAGACATGAATAGTCCCCGTTGTTTGCATGTAGAGTCCGGAATCGAAGAACGGATAAAGGCATGGTGCCTACCCGAACAAGTTGGTTTGGATCGGTGATGTTGCATTACATGAATGGCCGGAGAAGACTCCGCGATGATGGTTGTTTTTCCGGGTTTTCTACGCGGTAGATTGCAACAAGGAGCCTTGGGGACTAACCTCAAGGTGCACCTGGAAAATTGGGCTGAAACATGGTTCTGTCATCTTGGTGGCCTGAGAGCCAACTTGTACATAACTAGGTTATGTAATACTTTGTGCCAATACTCAGGCTTCGGGGAAGCTTGACCCGCACCGTTGACTTAAATTGCCATTGTGAGGTGAGCAACGGGTTGACTGGAACCATACCTGCTATATGTGGTTCGGTTTTAGGGGCCTACCGATGGCATAGAGGGTGGGTCTTAGGCTGTCGATGACTTCAATTGACGTGAATTCTGCCGGAAAGACTCAAATGCTCACGAGTTTGTCGTCCTAGGGGCGGTGGTGGACCGAGTTCACCGTATAAGTACCCTGAGAGCACGGGGTGTGTGGCTGTGCGTGCCTACGCCTGTGGTGAAGTGTGCTTAAATTGTACTTTCATTATCTTGTTTGGTTTTACTAATGCACTGCAGGGAAGGAGCATCTCCGCCTCGAGTAAAGGGGCGGGGTCGTTATAATTTAGTCAGCTTTAGCTAACCGTTGCTTTTGTTTGCCACCGCTTCGGTGGATTGTTGCTTGCAGGTGCTGCGGAGCCTAGTGGCAAATAGCGGGCAAAAGCCCTTGTTGCTGAGCCAGCCCTCGAAGGCCTATGCTGAAGTTTACTTTTATTCTCATGTGTGACCGGCCTGCGTGTTGATATATGGAAGACACTATTTGTATAAGTATACTCTTGTAAGTCCATAAGGCCATGTACTTTGTGTATTTTGTACATTCATTCCTTTTGGGTTATTATTTTAGTGGACATTCATGTTGTGGCTGGGTTCTTATTTTGCAACATTTAAAATGCTTCTGCTAGAATGTGCTCTGTGTAGGACGTTGGTTATTTGAAGGATGGTTTCATTGCGTAACCCTTCGGTCTGTCTGTGGTATATGGCGTCGGGCCCCAGCCGAACCTACTGCTATATGCTATGTGATGGATAGGGGTGTTACAATTTGGTATCAGAGCCAGGTTTTGGTCAACTTAAATGAATTCGTGGACAAATTCTTTTAAGGGGTGGTGAGCTCATGTGTGTGCGTCGTCGTTATAACATAAAAAGAACCCATGAATGTCCACTTAGGAGTGAAAATACACATGTTTGATGAACCTACGTGTTCCTATAATTGCTTTTTGCAATATTATTCGGTCACTTAATGGTGTTTTGTACGACTATAGGTGACCAGGAGTGGTGCAGGGCCATCAGAACGTCCGTTTTTGAGGAGAGTAGCGCATCGAATGATGTGCCTGCAACACCTCTCTCGGCAGAAACCATAAGATTGGTGGCTGAAGTGGTGTTTGCTATGATAAATGCCCATCCTGCAAGACAAATACAGCAGCCTGCCCCTGCAGTGGAGCAGGTACCGCTTCAAGCAACGGAACCGAGAAGCGTGGATCAGGTGGTGGTGGAACCCTTGGTACCTACGAGAGCAACTAAAAAGCAGCTCAAGTATGTTATGAGCATCAATCCTCCGGTGTTCTCGGGGATGGGAACCCCATCCCAAGCTGAGGATTGGCTCTTTCGAGTAACGAGAGTCTTGACAGCTATAGAAATGGAGGAGCAGTAGAAGACCACCATAACTACTGTTGGATCCCTAGTTGGATTTGGGCTAGGTTCACTAAACTAGGATGTTTGACCCAACATGTATAGCTAGGGTCATGTGTGTGTCCTAAAGTCTAGGCCATGTCCTTAGAGTCAACACTATATGGACCAACCATCAACAGACTACAAAAGACTCAAGACTTAGAGAAATTTCAAAGACTCAGGAAATGAGTTCGACGTTCGTCGAACTCAGGTCGACAAAAGTCATGCTCAGCTCGACGAAATCAGAGACAATTCTTTGAGCTGGGCTTGACGAACTTGGTTATCAGGTCAACGATTTATGGACACCATATTTCAACATTTCAAGTCCAAAATTTCTCTTTGAACTCCACTCGATGAACTTAGTTCTCAAGTCGACGATCTCTAGGTATTCTACTTCAACATGTTATTCCAGAAACATTTAAGTGTTCTAAGTCCAGAATCATACTCCAGTCGACGAACTCACCTTCTCAACTCAACGAACTTAGACCACAGTCTTGGCAAGATTTATCAAGTAGCAGTTAGAAGCTCTCAGCTCGACGAAACTAGTTCTCAGGTCGACGAACCCAGTTCTGAGGTCGACGATTTCTGGACACGTTACTTCAACATTCTTAAGTCCAAGAAACATGGAATTCTGAACTCCAGTCGACAAAGTTATACTCTCAGCTCGACGATCTTGATGCATAAAATTGGCAAGGGTCTAGAGAAAGCAGCTATCTGTTCTTAGGTCGACGATCTTGGATCTCATCTCGACGAACAACTATTATCTGGTCGACGAACTTGACTTCTCAGCTTGACGAATGTCACAACCCGCATTTTCACCGCATATAAAAAGCTTATCAGAGTAAGGGAAAATGCGCGTCATGATGCCACGTCAGGAGGGGATAACTGTAGACACTCAGGCAGACACCAAACTAATCATAAAGAAAGGTTCTTTTTAAGTTATTTTAAGGAAAATCAGTTAAGTGCAGTAACTAGCCGTATCCCTCGGCTTAGTGGCTCATTTAGTCCACAAATCAAAAAAATAGTTATACGCTGCGGAAAAATACTTAGTTAGATTGACTCCAACATCCTACATGAGTATAAACGTCCCCAAAGGACAACTCATGTTATGCAAGACTCTAAATTTATTATAGTAGTAAAGATAGCTTTTACGGTCGATAAATATAACAAGTTAGAGTTTCAAATTATGCAATGCATGAAGTAATAGTAGTAGATTTTATAGTTGAAAATACCTAACATGCATTCATAGCATAAATCCTCCCAGAGAACAAGTAATCCACATCCACATAACAGAAATAAGCAGCTAGCAAGTATCAACAACTAACAATTCAGTGGGCACCAACAAACTGACACGAACCCACGAACAAAAGTATGTCTGAACTAGTAAAACAAAACAAACAACAAACTACCTCGCAAAGACGAGGCAACAACCACGACCAACACTGCTGCCCAGAAAACTCCAAAACCAGCACTGCTAACTGCTACTGCTCTGAACCTGAGGCATTCCAAAGACAGAATGCCTCAGCAAGAAGGTACAAATGGTGGCAGGAAAAGTAATAAGCCAAAAAAGCAAAGGTCAACAGGGGTACCAACCCAAGACCAAAAACACTGAAGTAAAGTACAAAAGAAAACAGGGCATCAACAGGAAAAGAAATACTACGTGATTTGTCACGTTCCATAAGGGTACACCAGATGCACAAGGCTATAAGGTGACTACATGAATATTTCACCAGAAAGAAAATACAAAACCTTTATTAGCCACCTGTGGTCGACTCTACCCAAAAACACGGGCGAAGTGGTCACTCTTGGACACACCACCCAAAAACACTGCGGAGGTGGAATCGTCCACTAACTCCCGCATTCAAGAAACCCGAAGAAACCACAACACAAATATCTCGAGATTTGACTCGATAGATTCTACTTGACATTACCGAACTCAAGACGCAGTTGATCAACCTATAGGAGCAATTTACAGTCCTAGATAAATTCTAACGCGCTAAATAATGAAAGCTAAAACATTCATAGCCATCATTAAGACACACCAGGAACAATTAACCAAAACCCGACAAGATCGGGCTTTTTAAGACAACACCTTACAACAACAAAGGATCGTTGAAACGATTAATCATAACAATGATTTGGAAGAATAAGCGCAGAAAATTTCAAGAACATGAAAGTATAGTCGTTACCATCAGGTGGGACAAAGAGAAACGAGGGGAAACCACCACTTGCCTTGGTTTTTACCAGAAAAGTTCTCTGAATCGTTCCACGTCGTAAATCGGGGCAAAAGGATGCGGGAGGAGTTGAAATCTAGACAAAAATGGTCGAAAAGGGGATTAGGGCCTAAAACCCTAACGAGAAATCTCAAGAGACGGGGAAGAAATTACCACGAGGGCGTAGCTCTCGACGAGAGCTTTCCAGATCTACGATCGGTTTGAAATTCCGAGCACCGGCGCACCGGCAACGGCCACCGGAAGAAATAAGGACGGACAACCTCTTTCTCGCTCACGCCGCTCTGGCTCGGGAGGAAAAAGAATCGGGGAGGATGAAGAAGATGAAGTAGGTTTTTATACTAAGGTGATAACAGGAAGAACAAACAAAAAAAAAGACCGGGTTCGACTGAACCAGTTTTCCCGAGACAGAAGGAATGGATTACTTGAGTACAAGGCAACTGCTCGAGTACTACAAGAGGATTACTCTGGTAAAAGGAAATTACTCGAGTACTGAATGCAGTACTACTCGAGTACAAGGGAAGAAAAATTTACTCGAGTGCTAAAGGGAAGACAACTCCGTTCGACTCTTAGTCAAGCTCAGCTCGACGTTCATCGAACAAAAGGAAAAACTCCATTCGACGAATTCTGTTCGAAAATCGTCTAACGTAAGGCCTGATTGTCGATCCCAATTCGAAAATCATCGAACGCAAAATGCAGGGCCCGATCGTCGAACTCAATTCAAAGATCGTCGGACTCAATTCGAAAATCGTCGAACTCAATTCGAAGGGCCCGATCGTCGAACTCAATCCTAAGAATGTCGAACTCAATCCTAAGATCGTCGAACTCAATCCTAAGATCGTCGATCTCAACACGCAGAGCCAGATCGTCGAAATCAACACGAAGAGCCAGATCGTCGAACTCAACACGAAGATCCGCTAGACCTACAACAAGCTCCGCTCGACGTTTCGTCGAGCTCATCACGACAATCGTTGAGCTCCGCTCGATGATCGTCGACCTCCAGATAGCTCCCAGAAAAGAATTACAATCGTCGAGCTCCGCTCGACGATCGTCGACCTCCAGACAGCGCCCAGAGAAATTACAATAAGGTTGGTTCGACGAAATCCCACACCTTTAGGAGGGCTTCCCGAGAATCAAAACAAACAGTCATTAATATAGCAATTATCGTGTTCAAACAGTCATTAATAGTTGAATATGAGATCAAAATAAAAGCTCAAACGCGCCGAATTAAATGACACTCATGCCGTAGGCAAACACTGACGCTAAGAACACAACGGCGAAGTCAAAACCAGAATCCGACGAGCCATTCCCGAGATATTAACCGTCAAAGTATGTGGCGAATAAAAAAACAAAACTCAAAACTTCAATCGCGCGTCGAGACTCCAAAAATGCTCGGGTTGCGACGAAACTTGACGAGCAAGTCCAAAATTACTTAAATCCAACACTCGACGTTAAAAGTAACGTCACGACGTCATAAATCTGGCGTTGCCCAAACAAATAAAATCATCGAAAAAATCGGGGGCGTTACAGTCACTCCCCCTAAAAAGAAGTTTCGTCCCGAAACTTATCACAACTCCAAAACTGAACCAAAATCGATAAAATCATGCATAACTGAAAACATAGCAACATACCCGAATCTAAGAGAAGAGGTGCGGGTGAGATTCCATCATCACCGATTCCAATTCCCACGTCGCTCTCTCGTCGTCTTGATTTCTCCAAAGAATCTTGACCATAGGGATGGTCTTTCTCCGCAACACCCGCTCTTGAGAATCCAGAACACAAATAGGTTCTTCCACATATGTAAGGTTGGGCTAAATCTGGGGTATCGAGTCGAGGACTTGCTGATCATTATGAACACACTTCCGCAGCTGGCTCACATGGAACACATCATGGACACCAGGGAAGGACGCAGGAAAATCCAGCCTATAAGCTGACACTCCGATGTGCTCAAGAATCTGGAAAGGTCCCACATACCGGGGGTCTAACTTGTGGTTCCTTCCAAACCTTTTAACGCCAGACATCGGGGAAACTTTCAGAAAAACCAAGTCTCCAACGGCAAACTCCAAATCTACCCTTCGTAGATTAACATACTTCTCATAGCGCTCTTGAGCGACACGAAGCTTTTCCCAAATGTGAGTCACGGCACAATCCATCTCTTCAAGGGCTTCCGGACCTAACAACGGCCTCTCACCAACTTCAGCCCAAAACAATAGAGTTCTACAATGTCTCCCATACCAGGCCTCAAACGGAGCCATCTGTAGACTCTCTTGACAACTATTATTGTATGCAAACTCCATGAGTCTGAGACGATCATCCCAAGCACCACCATGATCCAAAATATAACACCTGATCATATCCTCTACAATCTGATTTACCCTTTCCGTCTGACCATTAGTCTGCAGATGATAGGCGGTGGAATACCTTAAATCAGTACCCAACCCCTCCTGTAAACTCTTCCAAAAGCGAGACGTAAATCTAGAGTCTCGATCTGATACAATGCTAACAGGAACTCCATGCAACCTGATGACCTCTTTAAGATATAGCTCCGCTATCTTCTTCATCGAATACCCAATCTTAAAGGGAACAAAGTGAGCACACTTTGTCAATCTGTCGACTATCACCCAAACAGAGTCGTGCCCACAGGAAGATTTTGGTAGACCGGTGATGAAATCCATTGAAATACTCTCCCATTTCCAACTTGGAATATCAAGTGGTGTCAATTTACCACCAGGCCTTCTGTGATCAGCCTTAACACGCTGACACGTATAACATTCTGATACAAAGTTTGCGATATCATTCTTCATCCCTGACCACCAAATAATTTGCTTTAGGTCCTTATACATCTTAGTGGAACCAGGGTGGTAGGCTACACTGGAACCATGGGCTTCAACACAGATCTTAGCTCGAATATCGCCAAAGGCGGGGACACAAAATCTACCCCGATACTTCATGGTATCAAACTCGTCGACAGAGAAATCGGGTAGCTCTCCCTTCAAAGTTCTATTTCGGAGGTGCAACAAATCAGGATCATCCTTCTGATGTGCTCGAGTAAGGGAAATCCAAGAGGGTTCTTCTGCTTCTAGACTAGCAGGCACAATACTACTCCCAACCTCAATATCCATCAACAAAAATTCTTCTATCAAGGACTGCACCGACAGATTAAATATCTTAGCGGTCTTTCTACTCAAGGCATCGGCTACTACATTAGCCTTTCCTGGATGATAAAGAATTTCCACTTCATAATCCGCCACATATTCTAACCACCGACGCTGGCGCAGATTTAGTTCCTTCTGAGTGAATACGTACTTCAAACTCTTATGGTCCGTATAGATCTTGCACAACGCGCCATACAATAAGTGTCTCCAAAGCTTCAGTGCATAAATTACGGCAGCAAACTCCAAATCATGCGTAGGATAGTTTCTCTCGTGGATCTTTAGTTGCCTCGATCCATACGCGATCACCTTACCATCTTGCATTAAAACACAACCAAGTCCAATGTGTGACGCATCAACATACACAATATACTCAACTCCTTCAGTAGGTAAGGTTAAAATCAGAGCAGTACATAATCACTTCTTCAGCTCTTGGAAAGCCTCTTCACACTTATCACTCCAAATGAATGCAGTATTCTTCTGAGTAAGTCTAGTTTGAGGAGCAGACAACACCCCTCCACGAATCTTCTATAATAGCCAGCTAGCCCTAAGAAACTCCTAATCTCCTTAGGTGTAGAAGGTCTCTCCCATTCCATCACCGCAGAAATCTTGGTCAGGTCAACAGAAATACCGTCCTTGCTTACCACATGACCCAGAAAGGACACCTGAGGTAACCAGAACTCACACTTGCTCAACTTCGCATATAACTTATGCTCCCTCAGGGTCGACAAAACCAGACGCAAATGCTGAGTATGCTCCTCAACATTGCAGGAATACACCAAGACATCATCTATGAACACAATAACAAATCGCTCCAAGAAATATTTAAACACCCGATTCATCAAATCCATGAAAGCAGAGGGTGCATTGGTTAAACCAAAAGACATCACCAAAAACTCATAATGTCCATGCCGTGAAGGAAAGCGGTTCGGGGAATATCTGCCTCACGAATCCTCAACTGGTGGTAGCCTGAGCGAAGATCGATCTTTGAAAATACCGAGCTACCACTCAATTGGTCGAACAGATCATCAATCTTTGGCAGGGGATATCTATTCTTAATGGTTACCTTGTTCAATTCCCTATAATTGATGCAAATCCTCATCGATCCATCTTTCTTCTTGACGAACAAAACAGGAGCACCCCATGGAGAAGTACTTGGTCTAATAAAACCACAACTGAGCAACTCATCGAGCTGAGTATACAACTCATCGAGCTCACGCGGAGCCATACGGTACGGTTCTTTAGCAATAGGACGAGTACCTGGCTCGAGGTCTATCACAAACTCTATCTCCCTTTCAGGAGAAAGTCCTGGAAGACTATCAGGAAAAACATCTGGAAACTCTCACACCACCGAGACATCCTCAAGACGTGGTGTAACAAAAGCTGTTTCCAGAACAGAAATAGAAACCAAAAATGCCTCGTAACCAGACTCTATTGCACAACAAGCACGTACAGCAGAAATGACATGGGAAACTCTGTCCTGAAATCCATAGACGCTCATAGGTTGTCCGTCGTCCATCCTGAAATCCAATCGCTTAGCCTTGCACTGGATGACCGCATCATACTTGGACAGCCAGTCCATGCCCAGAATCACGTCAACCAGACAGATCCAAAATCATCAGATCCGCAAAGGCCAGAAAATTACCAAGATAAATAGGGCATCTCAGAACCCCTTGGTTAGATATCACAGAATCACCGGAAGGGAGCTTGACATTGAAGAAGCCTCCCAATTGGTCCACACCCAGGCGATGTTTATCAACAAATCTTCGGACCACAAAGGAATGGGTGGCACCCGAATTGAAAAGAACGCGCGCCCACCTATTCTGCACCTTAAACTCCCCTAAAACTGTAACCTACATAACTAAACGAACGATAACTAGGGCAATAACAATAACTAACAAGGATAAATTAAACTGAGGCTAACCTGATATCACTTGTGTATTGGTTTGGGCTTCCTCGCTGGTCATCACGTTCAGCTTTCCTTTTCCTTTATCCAGGTTTGGTGGCGGTGGCAGAGCTCGAAGTGGGGCAGGATGCTGTAGGGACTGAGCCTGGGGGCACAAAGACTTTTGGTGTCCCTTCTGCCCACATTGGAAGCAAATCCTTTCTTTTATCCAGCAGCGAGTCATGTCATGACCCTTCCTTGCACAGAATGAGCACACAAGCTCTCCCTTGGGTGCACCTTGGATGGTGTGCACCTGTTGTTGCTTCAGGGTGGCAGTTCTCTTGAATCACCTTTCGTAGGGGTGGCCAAGACGACCACAGAAGCTACACACTTCCTTACTTTTCTTCTTCGAAGAAGGTCCAAATGCCCTGGAGCTACCATCCTCAACGTCTTTTCTTTTCTCCTTCCTTGCCACAGCACCGCGGTTCTTGGCGTTTTCAATCGCCTCCACTTTTAAAGCGGCTTCCACTGCTTCAGCATAACTTTCAGCTTGGTAAGCGCATACCAACTGCTGGACATCGCTTCTTAATCCTCCCAAGAAACGTTTCACTCTACCCTCCTCAGAAGCTACTAAATCTGGAGCAAACCTGCTCAGTTTGCTAAACTCAATCTCGTACTCGCTCACGGTGAGTTGTCTCTGCTTTAGATGCAGGAAGTTATTCATCAGGCGGTCTTGCTCGATCGAGGGTAGAAACCTCTTCAGCAGCATCTCCTTAAAAGATTCCCAAGAACAGCCTTCCTTTAGACCCTCTCTTTCCCGAATCCACCAACTCTTTGCCAGACCTTTCAACTGATAGGCTGCAATCATCACCTTCTGGGCTTCTAGAATTCTGGAATACGAAAACATCTCCTCGATGGAGCTGATCCAATCATCTATAATCATAAAGTCAGCACTCCCGTCGAAGGTGGGAGGTTCCAACTGCTGGAAGTGCGATATGAAATTCATTTCTGGTGGTATCGCCATCGGGGGCACCAGAGGAGCAAGGGTATCGGGCACGGCCTGGCCCACGGCGGGCTCTTGCACTAAAGGTTGCTGCGCTGGAGCGGCAGACAACACATACTCAATTTGCGATTGCATCGCTACCAATCGTCTCTACAGAGCCTCATTTCTCTGACGCAGACTCTCGATAATCGTGTCACTTTGCACACCTGATGACTCACCCTCCGACTGGGGAGTCGACCTCGTTGCGGGACGCTTTGGCGCCATTTCTAAAAAGCAAACGAACAACTCATCAAAATCCTAGCTTACAACAAAGCCACACGACTAGTTCAGACCATACTTAAAAGACACTTGCTTATGCTGCCACTTGCTCTGGGATTTTATAATGATGTTATGTCCTACTTAGGATGATATCCTCTCATTCTATTGACCTTTGTGCCTATTACATGAATGCATGGGTTTATATTCATTTTCTGATTTAAAACCATGTGTGTACATATGTCATCCCGCAAATCTTTAGCTTGGCACGTTGTGCTTATGCAATGTTATACTATACATGATTGTGGTATGCATTCTAAAAAGGCCCTAATGCATGTTATGAGGGGCGTACACATGAAAATGTTATGCATCCCATACTACATAACATTCTCATGTAACGAAAAAGAAACGTTCTAGTCGTATTAATGTGGTGAGGTTATGCATCACATACTACATAACCCTCACATGTTGCCCCTATGGTGGATCCATATACAGACACATATTATGCATCCCATACTACATAATATGCCCCATATACTTCATGTTATGTTATGAGTGTAGTGCTCGTGCTTCAGCCAAGACGTGCTGATGATATATTGGTGTGTGTATGATATGATGCTAAACACCTAATACCTACAAGGAAAGGTTGCCCTACAAAATGTCAAGCAACCTCCCTCTGATACCAACTGTCACAACCCGCATTTTCACCGCATATAAAAAGCTTATCAGAGTAAGGGAAAATGTGCGTCATGATGGCACGTCAGCAGGGGATAACTGCGGACGCTCAGGCAGACAACAGACTAATCATGAAGAAAGGTTCTTTTTAAGTTATTTTAAGGAAAATCAGTTAAGTGCAGTAGCTAGACGTATCCCTCGGCTTAGTGGCTCATTTAGTCCACGAATCAAAAAAAATAGTTATACGCTGCGGAAAAATACTTAATTAGATTGACTCCAACATCCTACATGAGTATAAAAATCCCCAAAGGACAACTCATGCTATGCAAGACTCTAAATTTATTATAGTAGTAAAGATAGCTTTTACGGTCACTAAATATAACAAGTTAGAGTTTCAAATTATGCAATACATGAAGTAATAGTAGTAGATTTTATAGTTGAAAATACCTAACATGCATTCCTAGCATAAATCCTCCCAGAGAACTAGTAATCCACATCCACATAACATAAATAAGCAGCCAGCAAGTATCAACAACTAACAATTCAGTGGGAGCCAACAAACTGACGCGAACCCACGAACAAAAGTATGTCTGAACTAGTAAAACAAAACAAACAACAAACTACCTCACTAAGACGAGGCAACAACCACGGCCAACACTGCCGCCCAGAAAACTCCAAAACCAGCACTGCTAACTGCTACTGCTCTGAACTTGAGGCATTCCAAAGACAGAACACCTCAGCAAGAAGGTACAAATGGTGGCAGGAAAAGTAATAAGCCAAAATAAGCAAAGGTCAACAGGGGTACCAACCCAAGACCAAAAACACTGAAGTAAAGTACAGAAGAAAACAGGGCATCAACGGGAAAAGAACTCCTACGTGATTTGTCACGTTCCACAAGGGTACACCAGACACACAAGGTTGTAAGGTGACTACATGAATATTTCACCAGAAAGAAAATACAACACCTTTATTAGGCACCTGTGGTCGACTCTACCCAAAAACACGGGCGAAGTGGTCAATCTTGGACACACCACCCAAAAGCACGGGCGAGGTGGTCACTCTTGGACAAACCACCCAAAAACAAAACGGATATATAATCCGTCTAACTACAAGGGAGTCTCATACTCTCAACCATACACCGCAGACATCCAAAAACCACGTAGACTTCCACAGGGCACTAATGAAGTAACAAACACTACGGTGTGGAATCGTCCACTAACTCTCGCATTCAAGAAACCCAAAGAAACCACAACACAAATATCTCGAGATTTGGCTCGACAGATTCTACTTGACATTACAGAACTCAAGACACGGTTGATCAACCTCTAGGAGCAATTTACAGTCCTAGATAAATTCTAACGCGCTAAATAACGAAAGCTAAAACATGCATAGCCATCATTAAGACACAACAGGAACAATTAACCAAAACCAGACAAGATCGGGCTTTCTAAGACAACACCTTACAACAATAAAGGATCGTTGAAACGATTAATCATAATAATGATTTGGAAGAATAAGCACAGAAAATTTAAAGAACATGAAAGTATAGTCGTTACCATCAGGTCGGACAAAGAGAAACAAGGGGAAACCACCACTTGCCTTGGTTTTTACCGAAAAAGTCCTCTGAATCGCTCCACGTTGTAGATCGGGGCAAAAGGCTGCGGGAGGAGTTGAAATCTAGACAAAAATGGTCGAAAAGGGGATTAGGGCCGAAAATCCCTAACGAGAAATCTCAAGAGACGGGGAAGAAATTACCACGAGGGCGTAGCTCTCGACGAGAGCTTTCCAGATCTACAATCAGATTGAAATTCCGAGCACCGGAGCACCGTCGACGACCACCGGAAGAAATAAGGACGGATAACATCTTTATTGCTCACGCCGCTCTGGCTCAGGAGGAAAAAGAATCGGGGAGGATGAAGAAGATGAAGAAGGTATTTATACTAAGGTGATAACAGGAAGAACAAACAAAAAAAGACCGGGTTCGGCTGAACCAGTTTTCCCGAGACAGAAGGAATGGATAACTCGAGTACAAGACAACTGCTCGAGTACTGCAAGAGGATTACTCGGGTAAAAGGCAATTACTCGAGTACTGAAGGCAGTACTACTCGAGTACAAGGGAAGAAAAATTTACTCGAGTGCTAATAAAGGGAAGACAACTCCATTCGACTCTTAGTCAAGCTCAGCTCGACGTTCATCGAACAAAAGGAAAAACTCCACTCGACGAATTCTGTTCGAAAATCATCGAACGCAAGGCTTGATCGTCGATCCCAATTCGAAAATCATTGAACGCAGAACGTAGGGCCCGATCGTCGAACTCAATTCGAAGATCGTCGGACTCAATTTGAAAATCGTCGAACTCAATTCGAAGGGCCCGATCGTCGAACTCAATCCTAAGATCGTCGAACTTAATCCTAAGCTCGTCGAACTTAACACGCAGAGCCAGATCGTCGAACTCAACACGAAGAGCCAGATCCTCGAACTCAAGACGAAGATCCGCTAGACCTACAGTAAGCTCTGCTCGACGTTTCGTCGAGCTCAGCACGACAATCGTCGAGCTCCAGACAGCGCCCAGAAAAGAATTACAATCGTCGAGCTCCACTCGACGATCGTCGACCTCCATACAGCACCCAGAAAAGAAATACAATCGTCGAGCTCCGCTCGACAATCGTCGACCTCGATACAGCGCCCAGAGAAATTATAATAAGGTTGGTTTGACGAAATCCCACACCTTTAGGAGGGCTTCCCGAGAATCAAAACAAGCAGTCATTAATATAGCAATTATAGTGTTTAGATAGTTGAACATGGAAATATAAGATCAAAACAAAGGCTCAAACGCGCCGAATTAAACGAAACTCACGCCGTAGGCAAACACTGACGCTAAGAACACAACGACGAAGTCAAAACCAGAATCCGACGAGCCATTCCCGAGATATTAACCGTCAAAGTATGAGGCGAACAAAAAAACAAAACTCAAAACTCGATCGCGCGGCGAGACTCCAAAAATGCTCGGGTTGCGACGAAACTGGACGAGCAAGTCCAAAATTACTTAAATCCAACACTCGACGTTAAAATTAACGCCACGACATCATAAATCTGACATTGCCTAAACAAATAAAATCATCGAAAAAATCGGGGGCGTTACAACGAACTCTGAATCCAGGTCGACGAATTATTTTCTCTGCTCAACGATTTTTGTGAAGTTCCAGACTTAGATATCTTCCTCCCTCTGTCCTTAATCTATTATAATAATTCCCGAGTAATCAATGCTAAATGTTCTCTGAATAATTCCTGAGTAATCAATGCAAAGCCCCCGAGCCAAGTTTGAGAAGTTCAGCAAGGTTGTCTCTCTTATTGGCTTCACTTGCAGTTCTGCTGATCTTTCTCTTTTTGTTCGCAAGAATACTAAGAGGCTTGTTGTAACACCACTGATTTTTCGGTGTTTATTTAATTCCTTTAATGATATATTTTTGACGTCAGAGCATTATGTTAATGCATATCGTTGCTGGAGCATGACTTTTACTCATTTGGTATCTGAGATTTTGGCTTAGAATATTAGCATGGATAAATTCTAGTGTGTTTTTGAGATTTCTCTCGCGAGCCAGGTTTATTTTGTAACTCGGTGGAGCCTTTTTGGGATATTTGATGTTTTGACTTCAAGCAGTTTTTAACCCATGTTTGGTTTGTCAGATTTTGATTTCGACTTCTCTGTTGAATTCATAGCATCGATATTTAGTTTCAGTGCGAATTTCGTGGAAATCCGAGTTGATTTGGAATTTCCGGTCTTTTGGACGCTTAGTGTAATAATAATATATTATATTATTTATGTATTATAAGTATAAATACCCATGCGATTTAGACGGAACCCTATTCATCGTCTTCTTCCCTAGCCGTCAGACCGATTCGCGGAAGAGGGAGAGAGCCAGACTTTTCAAGCTTTCGGTCGTCGATTGTAGGTGCTTTGGTGTACAAAATCAACATCAGAGAGTAGATTCAGACCGCTCTCGCCGAGAACTACATGTGTGCGGTGAGTTTTTCCCGTTCCTTGGATTTTTGTGCATTAGGTTTTTCGATTTTGACCATCTTTTACCCCGAAAAGTTTCAGGAAGTGTAGCCAAGGTGTTCTTGCATCCAGATCTTGGAGGAGGAGCGCTTGCGTGGACGAATTTCAGGTGACTTGATGTACGTGGTGATTTCTTCCCCTTGCTATGTATTCCTTTGTGTATTTCTTGTTTATTTTTCTTCCTTACTTAGCATTTAGGAGTATTGTAGGGTTCGAACAAGGCTGATCTGCTACATAGTGTTGGATTTCCGATTTAGGGCCATATGCCGATTAGAGGGCATGTAGCATAAGTAAAACCCGTCGATTATTCGGCTGTTAGACTAGGTTAATTCGTCGATTTATGGTGATTAGTCTAAGTTTAATCCGTCGAGTATGACTGTTGGTCTAAGTTGGAATTCGTCGAATGTGGTAGTTAGCTTAAGTTTAAATTCATCAAATATGGTGGGGTCAACCTGAGTGAAATTCATCAAGTATGGGTCTTTAGATTAAGTCAAAATCATCAATTAGCCTAGATGTTGAGTTAAGTCAGATTTGTCGAGTAATCTTGACGAATTAGTCAAGTATCTGTCTTGGCATTGAGTGATTCTACATTATTTGAGTTTAGGCGTTGAGTTCATCGAGTATCAGCCTTGGTGTTGAGTGAATTTGACTTGGCATCGAGAGTGTCGAGTGATCTGTGAGTCTATGTTAGATTCGTCGAGTATCAGCCTTGGCGTTGAGTGATTTGGTATTGACATCGAGAGCGTCGAGTGCTGGTGAGGCTAAGTCCAATTCGTCATATAATCTCGACGAATTCGTCGAGCATTGGCAGTTTGGCGTCGAGAGCATCGTGTGAACCAGATGGCGTTGAGTGTTTTGAGTGTTAATGTCTTGGCGTCGAGTGCGCTGAGTGGACTCAGATAGGCGTCGAGTGAAGGCATTGAGTGAAATAAAAACTGTGGAGTTAAGTCCAGGCGCTGAGTGGACTCAGCGAGGCATTGAGTATACTCGACGAATTTCCCCTAGACTTGGGTTATTTTTACCGATTTGTCGTATATCATGTTAACCAACTTTTTGCTAAGTTCAATTCATTAAATGTCTGTTGTATTCGTCGAGTATACTCGACGAATCAGTTTGGACTTAGAAAGTTTCTTTCCGAAATGAGTCCAATTTGTCGAGTATGGCCTTAGGATTATTTTTGGGGTTATTCTTCCTTTTTTCCATTGGAGTAAACCTATGTTTTTGGTTGAGGTTTTATAGTTTTTTGTCGATATTTGGACTATTTACGGATGTGGGTGTTAGTGGAATGTACCACCGCCACAGTAACCTGTTTCGTGAATCTTTGCCCTGGTGGGTTTACCCGGTGTTAGTGGAATGTACCCTTATGAAGTTTTTACTGTTGGCATGTTGGGTAGATTCCCACCACCGCAGGTGCCAGATTTTACCGGTGTTTATGCTCATTCTATGATGAGCTTGCCACTATTATGTATATATACACTTACTTTTATAAATGTTTTATAAAGCATAAATATTTAATGCACTTGGTGCAGTTTGGGATATCTAACCCTTGTGAGTTCTTTCTTACTTATTACCTTATGGTTGAGTATTGGTACTTTCTGTACAAATATTTTTGTGTGGTTTGGTAACCCTTTGACTCTTTTGCTTTCATTTGAAATTGATCTTCAATTTTGCCACTTGTATATTATTGCTAAGGTATTCTTCTCTTTGGAATGCCTCAGGTTTGGAGCAATGGCCGGTTGAGCGGCTATGGTTGGTGGTTGCTGGTGTTTTGCAATTGTTGCAGCTATCTTTTCCTCACCATTGTGAGGTAGTGTTGTTGATTTGTGGTTTAGTTCAGACATACATGTTTTTTTGGTAGGTTCGTGTAAGGTTGTTGACTCCCACTATAGTTTTTATATTGTTGAGTTGCTAGCTGCTTAGTATCTTCTAGATGACTTGTTGGTTTTACTTGCACTCTGGGAAGGTTGTATGTTAGGATTGCATGTTAGTTCTTTTAAGTATAAAAGTATCATTATGACTATCTCATTCACAACATATTTCAAGCCAAAGTCATTTTACTTTTAACTACGTAAAGGACTCTTTTCTTTACTTATATTAAATCTAGAGGTATGTGTCACGACCCGCATTTTCTCAACAATAAAATCATATCAGAGCAAGAGAAAATATGTGTCGTTGTTGGGTATTGTATCCACAATTACCTGGATTTGAGGAAGCCACCTGTCAAGCTAAGATGAATTCACAATGTATTTGATGAAACCTCTTAAGTTGTGCTTGCAGTTCTTCCACGCTAAGTGCACACCAATGTCAGGGTGCAGTAGGTCAATATACACGGGTCTGCACGATGTAATCCCTCGTTGAGCAGATCAGTGTGTTGGCCTACGTGTACTCTCTCTATTGGAGTGCACTTACTTTCAAGTACAGGGCCGTGTTTATGCAAGAGAAGACAGGGAGCAAGGATGGGTCAAGGAGCAGCTCTTGGGTGGAAAGACGAAAATTCCTCAGTATAATTCGACGAGAATCACCAAGTGATTCTCGCCGATTCGGCGAGAATCACTAGTGATTCTCGCCGAATCGTCGAGAATCACTAGTGATTCTCGCCGACTCTTTCCAGCTACCTCAAAACGGTGTCAAGTAAGATTCGGCGAGAATCACTAATGATTCTCGCCGAACCCATCGCTGAGCAGATCATGAATACCAAGTAATATTCGTTGAGAATCACTAAGTGATTCGGCGAGAATCACTAGTGATTCTCGACGAATCGTCGAGAATCACTAACTGATTCTCGCCGATTCGTCGAGAATCACCTGCGATTCTCGCCGATTTTTACTTGGTGTTTTCTCTGGAAGCTGCTGGACCGGATTCTGCCGCTGGACTATTTTGAACCGGTTTTCGGGTTTCTACGTGTGGGACCCACAACGGTCATATTGTAAATGTCTACAGTGTATAAATACATGGGTATTTTTGAACAGCAAGAGAGTGAAGAAGATAAGAAATACACGAGCACGGACGAACCCTAAAATCGCCGCTTCCGCTCCGTCGCCGCCGCCGCCGCTCGCGACAAGTTGTTCGCCAGTTGATCGTGGTTTCGCCCAGATCCTCCTGCGACAGAAGCCTAGCTAAGCTCAGCGTCTCACGTGTCTAACTGGAGATCTCTTGTCTCTCGATTTGTAGATCGGGAAAGTCTTCCCCATCCGAATCGATCGAGATGATTGATCCTAGTGTGACCGTTGGTAGACCTAGCTAGCTTCGCTACGAAGTTTGGATCTCTAAAGAAGTGCAGCCGCACATCGTCGTCGCCGCCGATCCCGTGAACCTTGCCGCCGCCCATCTTGCCGCCGCCGGTTCCGGGGAGATCCTCTCCAAGAGAGATCTAAGGTTGTGGACTCCTTGTGGACGTCAAGAACACGTCGTCAACAAAGAGGGACATCTTAGTCTCCAAACGAAGTTTGTATCTCGTGTACATTCTAGTTTTACTTTTGTTGTAAAGGAACATTTGTTCCGTGTTGTAATGGTTGGGTACAACCCGGTTTGTGGGAGTGGTGACTCCTACGTGTGGAAGAGTTCCTTCCGTTAGTGTAAGGATTGGATTTCAATCCTGTTGGTGAAGAGACTGAGTCGTCCCGTGTTGGGAGATAGGTCGAAGGGGGAAAGTGGATGTACCCAAGTCGGGGAACCACTATAAATTGCCTGTGTATTCTGTGTGCTGTGCTGTTTATTTTTTTTGTGCAGGTACAATCTTAAATTCCGCAAAAACGCTGCATGTCACCTATTCCCCCCCCCCCATAGGTGAAGATAGTTGACACTAGGTGAACTTTCAAGTGATATCAGAGCCAGGTTGCTCATCAAAAAGGTTTACACCTTGAGTAGTATCCTGCCACCATTGTCAGAAGCATGGAGCTGGATTATGAGATATCGCCACTAAGACTCCCCGCATGTACAAAGGAGTATTATCCCGTCTGGAGGATGAGGGTGTCATATCACTTGGAGGCCATCGATCCTCGAGCATCTTTCATCCTGGAAGAGGGTCCTTTTATTCCTATGAAGACCTTCTGCTCGGGAAAGAATATCGAAGTGCCCAAGTGCATTGCAGAGATGTCAGAGACGGAACTGTCGCTATTTAACTTAGACAAGAGGATTCGTCAAATTATCTTGGACATCTGGTCTGGAGCTTCTCGCTCTAGATTGGAAAAATGTAGGACGGCTAAATCCATGTGGGTGATGATCTCAGAGTTGATGGGGGGGTCAGAGAAAGCTGGAATCTGCTGTCAACCAGAGGATAAAGCCTATGTGGGGGTCCTCACCTCTGAAGATGAAGGCATGGATCTCTCGGACAACATCAGAGCTCCAGTGTCCGTGTCAGAGACTGAAGAGGCCAGTGAGGAAAGCAGCTCTGATGAGGATGAGACAATGGTCACTGGCTCTAATGACAATAACACAGAAGAGCAGGTAACTCTTCATCCTGCCCCGTATCTCTTGAAATTTTTGAAGACAGGAACTGCGTTCCTTCAGAAGATTCTGATTCCCTGAAGCGAGCCCTTCAGAAAAGCAACCTACTTGCTGAGGAGCAAGCTCAAGAGATTGCTCGACTGAAGATCTTGTTGGTTCTCCAATTGGCGTCCAACAAGGTCAAGGACTCTAAGATCTCAGCTCTAGAGAGTAGTCTAGAGAATGAGAAAAGAATAGTATCAAACTTTTCCAAGGTTGATGCTATAAAGAGAAAGCAAGAAAACGGGTGGATCTCCCGGATTATCAATTCGTGGAGAAATGGGGAAACGGTATTCTGACCCCCCACTCCAAGCAGGAAGGCAACTTATCATGCCTTCAGGTATGACCACAGGAATAGTCGTGGTCACTGCAAGGGTGATATGTCCCCATGTGGAGACACCCGTAGTGCAAGGGCCGTCGTGGCCACCCATGAGAGAATACCTAAGGCTCATTCTGAGCCCTTTGTATTCACTGCCACTGCCTCAACTCGGTGTGAATCCGCATGTCCCAGCTCACAGAAGACTTCTCACCACCCGAGGACACAGGATAGGGAGGTTAGAAGTCATGGTGTAAGTTTTCATGAGGCCTCAGGAAGGGGGTTGCCTGAAAGGAAGGCACCACCTCCCGGCCTCATGCCGCTCACAACATGCATTCCTTCCACCCTTCCACGTGTCACGGTGGAAGAGAAAATTTTGTTAGAAGATCATGCCCTATCCCGTTGAGACCTGGGACCGTAACTACCTCAGTCACTAGATCAGGTCAGAAATGACGATACAACATTCACCCGTGTTGGTGCTGTGGTAAAGTGGGACACTTTGCCATCGACTGTTGGCACAACCCCTCTGTGTCAAGAGCAAGGGCCTATCCACAGTTTCTGAGCAGAGGTAGCCTTCCTGACAGGTTTTCTGAAGGAAGGCAGTCGAGTGCTTATGCTAACAGGAACCTAGGACCCAATATGATTTGGGTTCCTAAGGTAAGGTAATTCTTTCTTGCAGGGTAGTCTAGGTTCCCGTAAATATGATGGGAACTAGACAGTAGGTGTTGTAAGACTAAATTGGAACATGCATCTGGAATAATAGAAGTGATATCTATATAAGCATACTCACATCGAGCACCTGGTATGTTATAGTCAGAGAGACTAAATGTTAACTCTCATAATCCCAGGTACTTTTGATCAGTTCAAGGACTTGAGTCATATTGTATCCACATTTACTTATATATCTATATATATGTATATTTATACTTATGCTTATACATATGTGTGTGCACATCTAAGGATAGGTTAACTCGATACATACAAACCTTTTATACATCAATAAAGAGTTAACGAAGATATGTCATTGTGAATCTCGACAACTCATAATTGACATCAAGAAGTGTTTGGAAAAGCCCCGTTCAAACCCAAATAGATTGGCTTTAAGATATATATATATTTATAATTTTTAAATTAACTTGACATCAGAAGAATTCGAAAATGCTGCAATGCCTCTTAACTTGAAGATTCCTAGTAAAGAAACCTTTCGTTTTCAACATAGACAAAGAAACCCTTCGATTACAACTTAGACAAATTCCCACCGACTCTTAGCAAATGGATCCCGTTATAACTTGTTAAACCCTTATTAAAACCTGTCGTTAACGCAAAGAAATCCCGCCGATTTCCACGGGAAACTTACCGCAGAATACTCGTCGAATGAGCAGAAATCCCGCCGACCCTTTATATATTTAGAATCCCGCCGACCCTTCACCTTCCATAGGAATCCCGCCGAAGGAGCAAACTCGCCGAATCCCGTCGAACTTCGCAGGAAACACGCCTAATCCCGCAAAGGTCTTCGCCGAGTCGTCTTCCCACAAGTGATTCTCACCGAAGCCCGCAGGAAAACTCGCCGACTCTCTCCGCAGGGGAAACTCACCGGAAGGGAAGCTCGCCGAATCGGTCTCCATCGAAGGACTCCCGCCGTATCCCGTTGGATACTCGTTAAATCGCGCCGGAAACTCGTCGACTGCCGCAAGATTAACCAAAGGACGCTCACTCTGTTCTTGGACGCTCTTCCGGTTTCGATTCTTGCTTCCAGGAATTTCTCCGCGTGCACTCATCGGGTGTCCCTCGTCTTCATCACACTAACTCACCGTCTACACCTTTAGGTAACCCCCCCTCACCCTTACTTGGACTTGATCACTAGTGTCGCTTCCTTTTTGATTTTTGATTAAGCGTAGAATAGGGCTTCTCTCCCTAGATCTGCAATGGCTCCAAGGACAACCGCTGGGTTGGTCACTGGTTGCGAGCTAGTTCGAACTGGGTTCTCTCATGCCTCTGACGAATTCAGAAACATCATTCTGATGCTGGAAGAGGCTGGGCTCTCATTCGTCCTGGAGCACCCGTGCAAAATCTTGGACAAAGAGGTGCTGGAGTTCTTCGCTACCGCAAAACTCCGGAATGGCGACTCTCTAATCAAAAGCAAGGTGGCTGGGGCAAAGATCAAGATGTCTGCCAGCAAGCTGACCCGCTTCCTGCAGCTCTCTAGCTCGGAGCACGAGGACTATCTTGAGGAAGAAGACAAAAGCAGGACTCTCTTATTCTGTGGTCTCCCACGAGGAACTCGGTCGATCAAGCGCAAGGACATGAATGAAGAAGGGAAGCATCTGTCTGACATAATTGGAAAGGTACTCATCTGCAAGCCAGGATCTCATGACCATATCTCTGCGGATATGTTCAAGATCCTGGTGGCTATTGTCTGCCGAAGAAGATTCAACTGGGGGTCATTGCTGTTTGAGAAAATAAAGGACACCCTGAGATCTCCGAGCTTTGGCCAAATCATAAGTCTATATCTCAATCAGCTGAATGGAGACAAGTTTGACATGAGTACAGGTGTTCCTCTACACTACCTGAAGAAAATGGACGCAAGTGTTTTTGATAGATGGGAGAGGCGAATTGGGCAGGCTGCCATGGAAGACCAATAGGAAGTATCTCCAGCAGTAATTCCCAGTGAAATTCCTGACGCTTTGACTGCAGGAATTGAGGGGGAGACTCTACCCACTCATGTTGATATAGTATCTGACATCTCCCAGATGGCCCGGGATTCTGTGGCAGAAATACAAGAAGAAAGTGAAACTGTGTTGGAGCATGAGGAGGCCCTGAACCGGAACGATCTAGGAGCCGGAGGTGTGGTAGAGGAGGCTGCTGATGAAGAGTTGGAAGATGATGCTGATGAAGATGATATCATGGATGATGAAGGAGAGGATGATGACAATGAGGGACAAGAAGCATTGGAGACTCAGGATCTCATTGAACCTCCATCTGACAAGCACGCACCTGAGAGCGTTCCTGAGAACATTGGTGCACAAGTGGAGGGGGAGTCCGAGAAATCTGTAGATGCTGCAAGTATTCCTCCATTAGAAACTGTGCTGGTGTCTAGCTCTACAGGTGCTTCTGCTGAAGAGCAAGGCCAAGAAGTGCCTCAGAATATTCCTCTACGAGATGATATAGCCACTCACACCGTGAAGATCATTCAGGGCATAGTGGATGAGCTTAAGACCTCTTTTGAAAAAGCTCAAAATAAAATGCTGAAAAGGATTAAGGAATCTGAAAATCTCATGCTCAAGAATATGGTGGAGATCAATCATAAACTTGACGTGATGGAAAAGAAATTTGAAGAAAAGTATACCGCGGCCGGCCAAGCGGTCACTCTTCTTATGGACTGGTTGAAAAGGAACACCGACACTCTTGTCGTGGTAAATCAGAATGCTCATGTTGTAGCAAACAACATTCAAAAGTTTGACGGTAATATGGTAACTCTTAACGCCAATCAGCAAGCCTTAGTCAATGAATTCTCCAGGACTTCAAAGCATATTGATGAGTCACTGCATTCTTATGCAAACTCCATAGCGGTCGAAGCCAAAAAGGGGGAGAAAGAGTATATAGCTAAGATGGCCGAGCTTCAAGAAATCATGATCACAAACTTCGAACAGTCAAACAAATACGTCTATGACAGCTGCTGGTGGATGCTTCAACAGGCATTAGGCGTCGTGTTGCCTGAAAATCCTGCGGATATTCATGCTCCTGAGACTTCTACGGCCGCTGAGGGAGTAAGTGTTGCTGAGGGAGTAAGTGCTGCAGATGTTCCCATGAGTGAAGCTGATGCTAGGGCTGTTTCCAAAGCTAAACTAATGAGCATGTTTGACCAAGAGGCCCTAGCAAAAGCCAGGGGTAAGAGAAAAGCTCAAGAAGGGACCTCCAAGGAGACACTAGCTGAGAAGAGAATCAGACTGAGTGAGGAGGAAGTACGAAACGAAAAGTGGAGTCCAGTTTCAAAGAATATCATCTTGGACACCTTCTGGCTACAAGAAAAAGGAGAACTCAATCGAAACGAAGTATACAGCCAGTATGAGTGGGAAATGCACAAGACGTATGAAGCGAAACGAAACATCTTCTTCAGGACGAACACGGCAGCAGATAAAGTTCCTCCTCCCAGATATTATCTGAAGCCTAAAGAGTATATGGAGAGGCAAAGGAAGAAGTATTTGGCGCAAAAATTCAAGGATGACTTAGCCAAGGAAAAATAGTCAACAATTTATAGCTTGTCATTTTCCCTTAAGAACAATTAATGCTTATTGTTATTATATGAATAATTCTGAGATTATATATATATATTTGTATATGTATTTGAATTTGTGAATGACTCAAGTCTTGATCTGATTACTTATATTCTTTTGTGTTGAATACTTAAATTCTGAATGTTGCTTATATTATCTGGTTGGTGTTATTCATCTTAGCTAGTATGGTGTTGGCTTCGTGAAATAGGGGGAGATTGTTGGGTATTGTATCCACAATTACCTGGATTTGAGGAAGCCACCTGTCAAGCTAAGATGAACTCACAATGTATTTGATGAAACCTCTTAAGTTGTGCTTGCAGTTCTTCCACGCTAAGTGCACACCAATGTCAGGGTGCAGTAGGTCAATATACACGGGTCTGCACGACGTAATCCCTCATTGAGCAGATCAGTGTGTTGGCCTACGTGTACTCTCTCTATTGGAGTGCACTTACTTTCAAGTACAGGGCCGTGTTTATGCAAGAGAAGACAGGGAGCAAGGATGGGTCAAGGAGCAGCTCTTGGGTGGAAAGACGAAAATTCCTCTAAGTATAATTCGACGAGAATCACCAAGTGATTCTCGCCGAATCATCGAGAATCATTAGTGATTCTCGCCGACTCTTTCCGGCTACCTCAAAACGGTGCCAAGTAAGATTCGGCGAGAATCACTAATGATTCTCGCCGAACCCATCGCTGAGCAGATCATGAATACCAAGTAATATTCGTTGAGAATCACTAAGTGATTCGGCGAGAATCACTAGTGATTCTCGACGAATCGTCGAGAATCACTAACTGATTCTCGCCGATTTGTCGACAATCACCTGCGATTCTCGCCGATTTTTACTTGGTGTTTTCTCTGGAAGCTGCTGGACCGGATTCTACCGCTGGACTATTTTGAACCGGTTTTCGGGTTTCTACGTGTGGGACCCACAACGGTCATATTGTAAGTGTCTACAGTGTATAAATACATGGGTATTTTTGAACAGCAAGAGAGTGAAGAAGATAAGAAATACGCGAGCACGGACGAACCCTAAAATCGCCGCTTCCGCTCCGTCGCCTCCACCGCCACTCGCGACAAGTTGTTCGCCAGTTGATCGTGGTTTCGCCCAGATCCTCCTGCGACAGAAGCCTAGCTAAGCTCAGCGTCTCACGTGTCTAACCGGAGATCTCTTGTCTCTCGATTTGTAGATCGGGAAAGTCTTCCCCATCCGAATTGATCGAGATGATTGATCCTAGTGTGACCGTTGGTAGACCTAGCTAGCTTCGCTACGAAGTTTGGATCTCTAAAGAAGTGCAGCCGCACATCGTCGTCGCCGCCGATCCCGTGAACCTTGTCGCCGCCCATCTTGCCGCCGCCGGTTCCGGGGAGATCCTCTCCAAGAGAGATCTAAGGTTGTGGACTCCTTGTGGACGTCAAGAACATGTCGTCAACAAAGAGGGACATCTTAGTCTCCAAACGAAGTTTGTATCTCGTGTGCATTCTAGTTTTACTTTTGTTATAAAGGAACATTTGTTCCGTGTTGTAAGGGTTGGGTACAACCCGGTTTGTGGGAGTGGTGACTCCTACGTGTGGAAGGGTTCCTTCCGTTAGTGCAAGGATTGGATTTCAATCCTGTTGGTGAAGAGACCGAGTCGTCCCGTGTTGGGAGATAGGTCGAAGGGGGAAAGTGGATGTACCCAAGTCGGGGAACCACTATAAATTGCCTGTGTATTCTGTGTGTTGTGCTGTTTATTTTTATTGTGCAGGTACAATCTTAAATTCCGCAAAAACGCTGCATGTCACCTATTCCCCCCCCCCCCCCCCATAGGTGAAGATAGTTGACACTAGGTGAACTTTCAGCCGTGATGCCACGTCGTGCAGGGGATAACTACACACGTTCAGGCAAAACTCCAGACTTTAGATTTTTAAGGAATATTCATAGTTTAATATGAAAGAAATCCAGTTATATTTAATGGTCGTATCCCTCGGCACAGTGGATCAGCTAGTCCATGATTAAAAATATATATTTATTCGCAGCGGAAAATACTTTAATTAAGTTATTTTGACATCCTAAATGAGCATAAGCGTCCCCGAGGGACGACTCATGGTATGCATGACTCTAAGGTTAGTATAGAATATATAAAAAGGATAGTCTTTACACCTAAGGAAAAATAGTGCTTTAGTTTTGTAAACATGATGTGCATGAGATACTTGTAGTAATAATTTAGGGTTTAAAATACCTAACATGCAACCTAGCATAAATCCTTCCCGGAAGACAAGTAAACAACCAAAATAGACAAAAGTAGCAGTTTTAGTTCATACCCAGCATCATAAGAAAGCCACCAGTGAGCGTCAACAACCTGACACGAACCCACTGGTGAGTATGCATGTCTATACAGAAAGGAAAATAACTACCTCACAAGGATGAAGATCGGAAACCTCAACTACCCAGGAGGCTATCAGCAAAACCCACCAAAAGATCTAGTCGCTCAACCCGCTACAACCTGGACCTGAGGCATTCAAGGAAAGAACACCTCGGCAAGAATATAGTCAAAATAAATAGAGTGTTAGCTTTAAGAATAGGTAAAGAAGGGTTTATCACCCGGCAACAATAAATGCTATCAGAAGAAGAAAAACAGGACAGTAAGAAAAGAACACTGTCTAAAGAACAGTAAAAGAAAACACAGCAAGTGTGAGTACAATAGCGACATGTTCTGCAAAAGAAAAGAACCTGCAGTAGCAACAGGGCATATAACATGTACCAAAGAAAAAGCCATAAGCAAGGAAAGGAGATAACAGTCCTAACTTTGTGGGTTAATGACAGGGGTCAAAACATGGATCTGAGTACATAACCAAAACCAGATCCAAAAAGGGCTAAGGGGTCAAACAGTGGCAGCCCTAGGGTCCAACACACCAACCCAAGCCGGGGCAAATAAAGGTGGTGGCCACGACTCCCCACATAAAACCACCCCTCCAGAGGCACCAAAACTCCACCACCTGCCACAACCCAAGAATCGGCATACCAAAGAACTACCCGAACACAAAATACCCCCTATGGAGAAGATCCACTAACAATCCTAAGGAAGCACACCAACCCAAGGCAAAAGCGTCGAGTCCACTCGACGCGGCATTGAGTGAGCTCCACACACTCAATGCCAAATGTCTTAGCCGCAAAACCGTCATTGGATGACGACGTTGAGTGAGCTCGACTCACTCAACGCTGCCAACGCTTTCTACTTAGCCGCAGAAACTAACTTCGGTGTTGAGTGAGTTCAAGACACTCCATGCCAAAAAGCCTAACAGCCAAGGCATTGAGTGAGGTGCACTCACTCAACGCTTGGAAACAGAGAGTTGCAAATTTAATTCCAACTCTAAAACCTCTGCCTAAGCTCAAACCTCTGCCTAAGCTCAAACCTCTGCCTAAAAGCTAAAACCTCAACGCTTGGAAACAGAGAGTTGGAAATTTAATTCCAACTCTCTCTTCTACCCTTTCTACCCGGCCACAATAGCTATCTGACTTATACTACAGCTAAATACAGCCATACTCTACCTCCAGCTACCAACTGGACACCAAATCGAGAATAAAGAAGGCGAGATTAGCCAAATTGTTAGACAACCTGAACCGGACATGGCTGAAATAAAGAAGCTATTGTGGCAAAATAACAAAGTAACAAAGTAAAAAGGAGGTCAAAATAACAAAGTAAAAAGGAGGTCAAATTGGTAAGGGCAAGGAGCCACTTGCCTCACCGCCAAGATGCAGCAGCTGTAATAAGAAATCTGGCTTTGGCGGCAAGATCGGCCACCTACGAGTCAAAAACAGGGCTTAAGAGAAGAAGAAGAGAAACTGAAAACCCTAACTCCTAGAAGCAGCCCTAGAACAAGCATAACTTACCTAGGACGAAAGATCCAGATGAGAGCAAGCCAAATATACAGACACACGAGGAAACCGAGCTAAAATCCTCCCGAAAATGGCGGCCAAAGCTCCAGTGCCTCTGCCTCCCGCACAACCCGCTGGAAGCTAGCAGCAGCTCGGGAAAAGGAGAAACGTGGAGAGAACAAACGGTCCTATATATAGAAACACTCGGGTCTAAGGTCGACACAACAGTATCGACACAATGTGTCGACACCAGACGCACAACGGTGTCGACACAATGTGTCGACACCAGATGGCCTAGCGGTGTCGACAAAATGTGTCGACACTAGATAGCAAGGCGGTGTCGACACAATATGTCGACACCAGATAGCACGGCGATGTCGACACAATGTGTCGACACCAGACAACATAGCGGTGTCGACACAATGTGCCGACACCAGACAACACAGCGGTGTCGACACAATGTGCCGACACCAGACAACACAGCGGTGTCGACACAATGTGTCGACACCAGACAACACTACGGTGTTGACACAACGGTGTCGACACCAGTCAACACAACGGTGTCGACACCAGTCAACACAACGGTGTCGACACACCGGCAGAGACACAGCCCACTAGCTAAAAACATAATAAGGACAAGTAACCAATCAGCTAGTTATCTAAACATATATATATATATATATGAAATGAAAACAGCTAAACACTTAGCCTAAAAACTGGGCACCAGCCCTACCAAGCGCGGCCACTCAAGGCCATGCACAACAAAAGCTACTGCTACTAGCTAACAAGCAAATGTCGAAACGATGTGAAAACAAACGATCTCAGATTTCAACAGAACTCGCACCGTAGCTAAACACCCAAGCTACGAAAACAACGGCGAAGTCGAAAACAACATCCGACGATCAAACACTCGGTCTAACACCTCCCAAGCCAAAGTACAAGCATTCCCTAAGAGGATCAGCCGAGTCACCAAAACAGACTCTGGCTAGCTGGGGAATCCTGCAAATAGGCTACAAATAGGCCACTCAAGGAACCTAAAGAGCTAAGACCACGCTCTAACAATGGAAAAAGGCCAGAAACGCGTCATCGTAACGCCAAATAATGATCAAACAAAACACAAAAAAACCGGGGGCGTTACAGTATGCATATCATGATTTGTCCTATTTGGATGTTTTTGCCCATATAGGATGTTAATCTATATAAGTAAAGTATTTTCCGCAGCGTATATTCATTTTTTTCACTTGTGGACTAGTTGATCCACTGAGCTGAGGGATATGGCCATCAAAACTTAACTTAAATTACAGATTTCTTCACATTAAACTTGAGGATTTCATAAAGTGTCAGGTTCGAGTTCTCGCCTGAGCGCCTGCAGTTATCTCATGCATGGCATGGCATCATGACACGTGTTTTCTCTTACTCTGATATATATTGTTTAAATGCACCGAAAATGTGAGTTGTGACACTTGTGGTTCTTGCTGTCCATGTGGATGATATTCTACTTACCGGTGATGATATAGAGAGAGTTGATCTAGCAAAGAAGCATCTTTAACATATTTTGTTACAAATGATATGGGCTCTCTTAAGTACCTCTTGGGAATAGAAATCTTGCAGAATTACAACTCTGTGGTTCTTTGACAATGGAAGTATGCGTTAGATCTTTGGAAAGAAACTGGTCTTATTGAGACAAGACCCGTTCGTTGTCCTATGGCTATTGGTGATGATAAGAGTTGGACGAAAGATTCATCTCTTCTTTCTGATTATACTATGTACAAGTGACTTGAGGGCAAACTCATCTATCTGACTGTTATTAGACCTAATATTTGTTATGCAGTAGGGAAGGTCAGTTAGTTTATGCAAGCTCCCAGAGAGTGTCATCTTCATTCCACATTAAAAATTCTGGAGTATGTAATGGGGTCTCTAGGGAAGGGGTTATTGTTTCGAAAACATAACCATCTAAAGGTTGAAGCATATTCTGATGTTAGTTATGCAGACAATAAAGAAGATAGAAAGTCCACCTATGGTTTTTGCACCTCTATAGGAGGGAACCTTGTCAGCTGAAAGAGCAAGAAATAATTTGTTATGTTACAGTCAAGTGCTGAAGCTGAGTACCGGAGCTTTGCATCAACCGCTAGCGAGTTGGTATGGTTGGGTGCCCTTATGCTTGACTTAGGAGAAATACATGATCATTCTTTACCTATGTTTTGTTACAATCAGTCTACTAACCAGAGCTTGGCATCAATCGCTTGCGAGCTGAAATGGTTGCGTGACATTATGCTTGACTTGGGAGAAATATATGATCCTTTTTTATCTATGTTTTGTGACAATTAGTCTGTTATACATATATCAAAAAATACAGTTTTTCATGAAAGGACAAAGCGCATTGAAGTTGACTGTCACTTTGTTAGAGAAGAAATTTTGAAGAATCAAATCTGCACTCCATTTATTAATTCTAACAAGGAGCTTGAATACAACTTTACCAAACCAATGTAATCTTCTCTTTCAGATTTCTGTAACAAGATCGGCATGGTTGAAATACATGCTCCAACTTAAGGGGGAGTGTTAGATTTTATGGAGCCTTGGCAAACTAGCAGTTTGGTCGGGTGGCCTGGCAGTTAGGCGGTCTGCAGGTTTGGTCATGGTGGACTGGAGGATTTGTGGACTGGCGCTTTAGTCCAGGCGGACTGGAGGTTTGGCAGACTGACAGATTAGTACAAGCAGACTGGTAGGTTAGCCTTGGCGGATTAGTTCCCTCTGTGTTGTGAACTGTCTATGATGGTTTGATCAAGAGACTAGAAAGTTGTGTTGCATTCTGGTTCTTATCTCATTATAGCGGTCTTGGCGAACAGACATGAAGTTGCGGAGGATAGAGGCATAGCTGAAGCTACGGTTTGGAGAGCAGCTGAAGCTAATTATACCGACTATTATCGCAGCCTGATGCTCAAGGGAGCTGGTCTGGAGTCTGCGAATACTAGTATGAAGCAAACTGTTGTTCACATTCAGGGACAACGGACTTCTAATGGAGTCCGACAAATACAAGTATGAAGCAGACTGCTGCACAGTCAGCGGTAGCGGATTGCTAGTAATGTTTGGAGGATACCAGTATGGAGCAAACAGTGCCTATATCTTAGTAGTTGTGGTCTAAATTTTGTAACCGCACAATTCACGTGGTGTTTTTTAGTCCCACATAGGCTGTTGTATTTTTTCTTCTTTCTTTTCTCCCTATAAATAAGGGGTCATACTCATGTAAATTAACTTTTTGGTGGAATGAAAAACTTGTTATTTAGATTTTCTCACACTCGGAACTCCTTAAGAAGGCCTTCGTGCCTAAGATGTTTGATTTTCTCCTTTAAGTCATGCATTCCTCTATGTCATGCCCGTGACTCCAATGTTAGTGGCAGTATTGGGATTGGTCCCCCTACTAGGGGGAGTGACTTGGGCCTCCAAAGTAGGGGTAGTTCTTAATGGCGTGTATAATTTCTATGTGAGAAGCATTGATCAGGGTAAAGTGTTGTTGTGCCTCGTCCATCGAGGTTTCATCGAGATGCCAATTTTCTTCTCTAGACGTTAGACTTGGACATTTTCTTTCTTCCTATCGTGGCTATCTTGCCCTTGATGGAGTGGTATTTTCCTAGGAGTGACACCCTCTATGGCCGGTGTTCCCCGACCCATGCATGGGGAGTGGCACGAAGCACTCTGTTGAGCGAGCAGTGGATGGAGGGGAATGAAGAATGGACCACACTTATAGGATAAGCCCCCCAAGGGTATTGCAACCTCTAAGTTCCAAAATAGGGCGAGTGCTTGAGACGTTCATGCATCTGTCACATTCCCTTCTCCACCAATGATGCTAGTGTGGGGATTATCTTCTAGAGGAGCTGTGCATTGCTGATGGATAAGTCTTCAGAGGCTTCATTACCCGCTTCCTTGAAAGTCATCTGGTCGGCAGCTGGAATGCCTCCCTTTATCATTATGGTTAGCTGGGAATGCTTGTGTGAGGCAAGAGTTGTCTTTTAAAATTCTTTAGATCTTTTGGAGAACACCTTCCCGAAGACGGTGCCAAACTGTTGCGGGTCACCCGATTTTCCCCAGTCCGGAGAATTGGACCACCTTAACTCAAAGTTAGACTACGTCCACAAATAGTTAATGAAAATACATCAGTAAATGACAGGTGATTTTTTTTATCATGGAAAACACAGACATGGTGAAAAACCACATGGCTGTTTCTGTGCCAGGACAAAATCCACTATTTCTATTAAAGTTTATAAGTTTCTTGGTTTTTTGGAGGGTGACAGGTCACCTCTCCATTACAAGCTTTAAAAAAAATCAGCAGAAAATAAACTAAGTCCTCAGAGCCTTGATGAGAGTGTTCCCTTGGGGGAAAATGCTAAGTCCTTGGAGCCTTGATGAGAGCAATCTTGTAGAGTTAGAGCCTTGATGAAAGAGCTCCCATGGAGAAGAATGTCAAGTCCTTGAAGTCTTATGATGCATTCACACTAGCATCCATGAAAGCGAATCCTACTGCCTTCTCTCAGGATCTCAAAAGCATCAAGTGAACATCGGGCATTGTGCACGCTAGAGAGGGAACAAAGCGAATTCCAAGTGGAGAAACGATCTAAGTCCTATATTCTACCCAAAAAACCTGAGAGATCTCTTTAGTATCTGGATTTGCATGCCTTTAAATGAGGGCCTAAGGGCCCTTTTATTGTTTTTTGGAGGGACATACTGGTAATTGATCCTAGATAGATTTTGAAGTGGTGAATGACATGGATTTGTTTTAGTAACGTAGAATACCAATTTTCATGAAATGAAGGAAGCGCCCGAGGGCGGCTCGGGCTGCCTGGGCAGGTTGCCTGGCAGTGGTGGTGGCCGGTGGCGATGGTTAGCACTCATTAACGTGGCATTTGGTGGTGGCGGCTGTCGCCACGCGTGTGCGCGTGAAAAAGTATGCGAGATACCGTGCGTGCAGGCCGTACGCACTTGGGTTGGCTTCCCGCCCACGCAAGCGTGCTACCCGTACGGGTGCGCTGCCCTCACATGCGTGTTATTTGCACATCACATGCTTAGCTTTGCCCTTCTTCCGGGATGCTTCTGGGTCTCTGGGTTTTACCCGGCTTCGCGCGTGCACTCGTTTAGTCAGGTCCCCATACTGTATGATGATTTTTTACCTATATTAGGGATAATACCTCTAGTATAAGAAACAACATCCTTAATATTAATTAGGATCCTAATAGTCAAGTTGCTCTTAAAATTCCTAGTTCATACACACAGGCAAAAAAGTAAGAACTAAAACAAAATATTAAATTTAAACTCAAACCAATTATCTAGACCATAAAATAAATTATGACTTTAAGATAGATAAAAACTTTAACTCATTATTATCAAACTGCTTAAAATATTCAAAGCATCTTAAAAATAAGGCAGGCATCTAAATGCAACCAACCCAAATTATTGAATACAAATTGTTCTCAAATCAAATTAACGATCAAATTGCATTCATAGACATTCAACCGTCAAGTCATATGGCAGAGTCATTAATATGCCATGTTTGATTCTATCAAAACAAAGCATATCCATAGTCCTCAATAATTCATGCTTGTTCATATCAGGGATTTGAGCAAGTGCGGTATATATGCCATCAATATTGCTCAATGATCGTCAAATTATCTATGGATGCCACCATTGCTTCAACACCCCCATAACTCTCTTCTTCGTCTTTTTGGTGCTTCATCATATACTCTAGTTTGTTCATGTGCACTGCTACTCTGTTCCATAATTTACTCAACATTGAACTCATTTATTGTCCCTATACCGGTCATCACATGACTACCAGTAGCCTTATCTTGTCCACATGACAACCAAATCAAACAAATTAAATATAACATTATCCTTGCAATTCTTAACTCCAGGTGAACTAACATTATTTAAAAAAATTTATCAATATTATCATAACGCTCTGTTAAATTAAATAAATAGCAAAAACATACACCTTCACATAATTTCCCAGACTTCTTCACTATCAAATTTCACTATATTTCTTTCCCAATTCCATCCAAAATCACTAGTGTTCAGTATTGCACTAAAATCTACGAAGTACTCATTCTATGTTTTTAGACGAGCCATCAACTTCTCCTTACTAGTATCAACCCCACAAATATATTTCAAGGTAGTCATTGTAGTGGTAAAAGCAATACTTTTCTAACCATTTGGTGTTTTATGTCCCATACTGTGTTGTTCTAATAACACATTTGAAAGAGCAATATTCATTTCATTAGTCCAAGGCATATAGACAGTTATGTCTTTCCTCCAATCTTAAACGTATCATATTTCATGATATGCATTATATTTTTTGGATTGTAAACCTACAACTTTTAAATATTTTAACATATTTGTCTACATAATAGTTAAAATAGAACAAAAGAAGTAAACATGAAACATTATAACTAAACATTAAAAAACACTCTAACAGCAGTATAAAACATAAAACAGATAAACATCAATGATAAACATTAAAACAAAATAGTTTTTCCAAGCAAAATGAAAAAAATGTCTAGTATCATAAAATAGATAAATTTCAAAGACAATTCTAATATTCGTTAAACATATTTATAGGCAAAGTGTTTTTGATATTTGTCCACGCATGTGTTGCTTGGATTGGACTAACGACACCAACATAATAATAGAACTCTTTTCCTGGCTCTTGTGCAAGTAATTCACAATCAACCATATTGAGCAGTTATGTATCACTATCTAATCTCTTCACTACTAAGAAATTGTGTAATATGCAACACGCTTTTATAATTTGCACATGTATGCAAAGTTATTATCATATTGTCTTACAGCCAAATGAATACTAGATAAATACTTCAATTCACATTGCACTTTGATGTTGAAGAATGATGATTGTTGTAAGGTTGCTCATCGTTTCTTTAACAATACACACAATCTCACAATCGTATTTCTTTCTCTAGCATGTCTTAGGTTGAAAAATTCTTTATAATTCATGGGTTTATTACCATGGGTTGACCACTCCTTAATGTGATAACCCATCAAACATTATGAGCAAGAAACTCTGGACAATTTGTGTAGCCAGCATCGACAAGGTAGTACATACCTAAATATTGCAAATGATTAATTAATATAAATTTCAGATAATAATTATGTTTGCAATAGTAAATTCAAATGTTTTAAAATTTGGGACTTCTAAATGATATTTTCATTACAATGCATCCCATAACACTCTCAAGTCAAATGAAGATCCTTCCCAGCCAGACAACACAAAATGGTAATTCATAGTACTATTACATACACCTAGTACATTTGTTGTGATTGTCGGTTTACTATTATGATATCCGTCTTGATCATTAATTATAGCAATCACTTAAATATATGTTCCATCAAAGCATCAACACAATCCACAAACCATTTAAATTTGAGTTCTTATCTGGATTCAGGAAACTTTATATAATCCTTCACTAGTCCTAAGATAACTCACAGTACAATAGTGAAGTGTCTGCTAATAGAATCAATTGAATGCGGGTGCATAACACCAACATCATGAAACTTCTTATCATGTGCCAATATGTATATAAAAAGGACAATAAATTCTTCAGTAGACACAAATTGAGTATCAAAACTAAACCTTTTGAACACAAAATATGATAGAGCGCGTTGACGGGTTCTTTAGCCCTTATGCAATTGATTGAAGCAATTTGCTTCTATTCCATCATACAAAAGTTTTAATAAGACAACATGTAGAGAATCATTGTTTATAACATCAATCAAGTACCTAGGATTATAATCCATAACTACTACAACAACACCATGAGTCGCTGCGACTACTGACTTTATAATTATATCTCTTCTATGCTTATTTTACAACTCTACAAGCCCATAATTAAAATATTATATATTATCAATACGTATAATAATGAGAAGGTGCAAAATAGCGGGCTGTATCCCATGTTGCTGAGCTGGCCCTTGAAGGCCCAAGTGAATAGTTGTTCTTTATTTTATCATGTGTGGCCGGCCTGCGGGCCGATGTATGGAAAACATTATATTGTTAAGTGAACTCTTGTAAGGCCATAAGGCCAAGTATCTTTCAGTGTATTTGTATTTCATTCCAGTTGTAGTGGTTGTGGATATTCATGATTATTGGATTACAGTTATGGTTTCTTCCAAATGTTTAAAAGCTTCCGCTAGAATGCTCTGTGTTAGGACGTGTAGTCTTAATTGGATAGTTTGGTTATTCATACGTAACCCTTCCGACTGTCCGTGGTATATGGCGTCGGGTTCCAGCTTGACCTTCTATTATATGTCATATGACGGATGGGGGTGTTACATTCCCCCACCAAAAGGTGGAATATTGAGGAATTCCCCTTGGGTTGATTCTGGATATCCCCAAGATATCTTGCATGTAGATCCGGAAATGTGTAGTACGGAATAGGCATACTATGTGAAGCCCATCTGGATAGGTTGGTCTGGATTGGTGATGTTTTATGTTGCACACCGGAGAAGACTCCGTGTTGAAATAAGTATTTTATGGAGTCAGTGGGTTGTGCCTGTGAAGGGTAGTATCAGGAAGTACTGGTGTGGAATTCCAGGAAAATACCCGCAACGTGCATGTGTTGTATGTTATGAAAGACCAGTGTTTATGGTACTACAGGCGGCTGTAGGAATGTTTGGATGGTTAGTCCAAATAAGGTTAGTGTTGGGAACGGAAAGAGAGTTCTATTGCTAACACCGGGCGATAGTGAGTGTCGCTGGCGATGGCTCGTAGCTAACCTGTGGTTGTGAAGCCAGTCCAGAGGAGACAGTGTGGCTATTGGGAGCTATATGAGCTCTAAATAAGGCTTCGTGTCAAACGAACATGGGGATGCCGACCTGAGTTAGTCTAGTCATTGAACTAACGATTTGAGCAACGGGCAAGGGCTGAACTGTATCCGCATGATGGTTGTCTAACTTGAGTGCCTGAAAACGTTGCTTCGTTAGGATCACATCATGAGAGTCTTAGGCCTGCGTGCCATTATGACTAAAGTATCTAGTTGAAGGCCGTGGAGCAAAATGCTCAAGTTTGTCATTAAGAATGGCAGTGGGACCCTAGTTTTCCGGTACACCGAGAATGTGCCCTGAGTGCATGGAGCATTGGGCCGTATGGCTGACGTTTGTGATATATTGATGGTGCGTGAGTGCACATCTTATGATATACCTGCTTGTGAAATGCTATGCATGTAGGGAAGGATTACCGCTGCCCCAGGTAAGGGGTAGGGTCATTATAAATAGGTCAACTGAACACTAACCGTTGCCTTGTTTGTCACCCTTGCGATGGATTGTCCCCATGCAGGTACAGGAGAGCCGAATGGTAAATGGGGGCTGAAGCCCTTACTTTTGTTGTTGCTACTGCTGCCCCTCGAAGGTCGAATGAAGAATTTTATGATTTTCATGTGTGGCCGGCCTGTGTGCCGATGTATGAAATCCACAGTTGTAAAGCTTAATTGTAAGGTCACAAGGCCAGACTTGTTGTGTATTTAGTGGACATTCTTTTGTGGTGATATATATAAATACTGGTTTATATATTGTGGATATTCAAATATATTGTGTTCAAATAACTTAAAAGCTTCCACTAGAATGCTCTGAGTTAGGATGTGAATAGTTTTTGATATTAACCTGTAACCCTGCCATCTGTTTGTGATATTTGGTGTGGCGCCCCGGTCGGACCTTCTATTATATGTCATGTAACGGATGGAGGTGTTACAATTTGGTATAATCTTGTCTCAGTCTTCCTCTTTCGAATTTGTGGTCGAATTCTTTTGTGGGGTGGCGAGCACGTGTAAGTGCGACCAGTATAACTCAAAATGACCTCATCAATATCCACTAAGGAATGTAAATACACTTGTTTGAGGAACCTACACATTTTTAGATGTTTTTTGTTGCTTTTGCCACGTCGCTAAAGTGCATTTTTTACCCGTATAGGTGACGTGAAGTGGTGCGAGGAGTATGAGCCCCAACGTTCTGATGAGAGTATGACACCAGCTGAGGTGCCTACACCTCTACCTTTTGTGGAGACTGTTCGCTTGGTTGCTGAGGTATTGTTTTCATGATCCATGAAAGTGCAACTAGATCTGATATACTCTAGAGGGGGGGTGAATAGAGTATATGGTGCTTTAAAAACTTTTACAAACTTTTACAACAATTGTTGTAATATGTGTGAGCAGGGAAGCAGAAATAAGTCTAATCACAGTACTAAGCTATGCAAAAACTAAGCACAGAAAAATCAAGGCCAGAAACAAAAAGAAAGCAAGCAGAACCAGAAGACACAAGGGAATATAGTGGTTCCCCAAACTTGGGTACATCCACTCTTCTACCACCCTAGGTAGGAATCCACTGCAGGATGAGTTGATCAGGTGTCCTGGGCACCAATGAGCTTTTGATAAGGTGCTCAAAAACCAAAGTAGATTTTTTGATCAGGTGTCTTGCCACCAATGAGCTTTTGACAAGATGCTCAAAAACCAGGTTCAAACTTTTGAAGGGAGTTTGAAAAACCCTTTACAGAGTGGGGGTGAGAGAGTGATGGCAGTCTTCTCTTTCTCAAACAACTGAGAAGACTATGTGGATTGTTGTCAAAGCTCTCCCTGAATCCTTGAAATCTTCAGGAAGAAAAACTTTGCTGAGGGTGATAGGCCTTCAAAGGTTGAACTCCAGCAGGAGATGATTTCAGCAATAGCTGAAATGTTGAATGTCTGGAGTCTGGAGTATGTTGGCCTTGAACACTTTGAAAACTAAAAGAGATCTGAAGATTTGAAAACTTGATCTCCTTGGATGAGTGTTCTTCAGAATTCTTTTAGACAGAAGATTTTTGAGGTTGTCTCTATAATCTGTATTGTGTGTTCTCTTCTTCTTGTTCTACATAGAGATTCAAAAACATTCTCTCTTTTATTCTCTGGTCCTGAATAGAATATCATTCTCTGTCAAGGATAGCCGTTGGTCTGTATTAATTGCATCCTTAATTGCATAATCTCTTTTTGAGGAAAGTCCACAGAATTATTCCTTGAAAAGTCCCTTGAAACTTGGTCCAGAATTGAATGAAAACGGCTAGCAAATCTCTGAATTAATTGCAGAATAACTCCTAACTGATTTGAATTTGAATTCTGGAAGTTATCTGAAATCATCGAACTGAGCTCTGTTATCGTCGAGCTGAGCTCAGCGATCTGAAAACACACAGCAACAAGATAATCATCGATCTGAGCTCAAAGATCGTCGAACTGAGCTCAGAGATAAAGATCCAAAGCAGAGTCAAAATCGTCGACCTGAGCTCACCGATCGTCGAATGGAGTTCGACGATATTATGAAGTTGAGCTCAGCGATCGTCGAATGGAGTTCGACGATCTGTCGAAGTTGAGCTAGACGATCGTCGATCGGAGTTCGACGAATCGTCGTGCTGAGCTCGACGATCAGACTTAGTCTCCAGACAGAAAAACTTGGTCTTCACGGCAGCTTCCAAACCTAGACTTCTAACCCTTAGACTCAATTCTAACTGACCTTTTTAAGCTATACAGGAGGTCAAGCAAAGGTTCCTAGAGACATAGTTATCCTGACCCAAATTAGTAATAGGGTGTTCCAACAATCTCCCCCTATTTGGGTTAGGATTACTATTTACAGACTTTGGAAAAATTTAAATAACAACATACAAGTGTTAAGCAGAAAAACAACAGCTAGACAAGCAGAAACACAGAGATATATATATATATCATCCAGATAATAATCAGAATTCACAGAAACTGTCACCTTACAATGTCACTTCTTCTCTTTGCATTTAACCATTTTGATTTCTCTGTTAGGGTTTAGGGCTTCTTTGTTGGACCTGGTGTCATCTGCTGCACCCAAATAAGTTTGCTTTGTAGGCCTGAGAACCACAGCAGCAGGATGCAATTCCATATATCTCTCAGCATCAAATAATTTACTGGAGCCATATTTCTCTAGTTCTTTTTGTCTTTGCTCAGACATTGTAGAAATGTTGGAAGAATCCAATCCTTGATCTCTGGCCTTCTTAATCTGATCCAGTGCAACCAATTCTTTTAACCTGGCAGTCCAAGCAGCTGGGTTATTTTCAGGGTCCTCAAAGGGTACAGGTGGCTCATACCTGTTAGAAGGGTTGTCTTGAGGAGGCCTGGCAGACACAGTCTCTTTTAGCTTATAGGGGAAAGGACCTGATGATGTATCAGATGAAACATGTCCTCCCCTAGAATATGGGTGCTGCCTGGAATACCCTTTAGAATATACTTGAAAATCTCTCTGATTACCCCTGTATCCTCCTCTCCTAGAATATGAACCCCTAGATTGGCTTTCCCTTTGGTAGGATCTGGCATGGGGTTGATAGGGAGCCTGGCTTCTGGCTGGGGCTTGACTTGCAGAGCTTCCACCTGCACCTGCATCAGGAGGAGGTGGTGGAGGAGGATGAGGGTGCTGGAATTGGGAAGAGCCCTTCTCATATATTCTCTTTTTCTTCATGGCTTTCAGCTGGTTCTTGGAAAACTGCATCCAATGTTCAGTGATTTGGCAGTTATGCAGAATGTAGTAAGGAATGTCATTGTTATCTTTGATTTTAGCAGGAGGAACCCTTTTCATAGCCTTGCTCCTTGCCTTCCTTTTCCTGGCAATGGTAGCAGATGAATCATCAGAGTCTGTTTTAAATTCATCAGTCTCAGAACTCTGGTCATCATATAGAGCATCTATTCTCTTCATTAAATCTTTCTTCAGTTGAACAGAGGCAGATGAGGCAGAAGCAACAACAGCAGCAGCAGGAGTGGTGACAGCAACAGTAACAGTCTCACTTACAGCAGAAACAACAGAATCACTAACAGCCACAGAAGCTGGAGAGGTGATAGCAGCAACAACTTCATTGATAACAGCAGTAACATCATCAAAATCTGCAGCAGGCTCAATTTCAGTGGCCTCTGACATCAGAAAGTCCTTGGATATTGGCTCAGCAGAATCAGTTGGAACTTCAGCAGCAGCAAGAATATCTACAGCAGCAGCATCAATATTTTCAGAAGCAAAGTCAGTCCTTTCTTCAACAGCAGCTGCAGCAGCAACATCTTCAGTAGCAGCAATTACTGAATGTACAAAAGAAGAGATAATGCTAGGGTCACAGCAATAGAAAGGCACCAGTGCCTTGGATAGGTCTTCTGGGGGCTGGACAACATTAACCTCTGGCAGATAGCTGAAGTAGGTAGAGTCAAAAGCAGAAAGCAAAGACCTTAGGTCTATTGCAAGAACTGCAGTAGGAGGCACAGCAGCAGCAGCAGCAAGAGGAGGAGCAGCAGAAGAAGCAGAAACAGCAGCAGCAATAGCAAGAAGGCTTTCTTCATGTGGCATCTCCCCCTGCCTAGATGCAGATACATCTGGATCAAGGCACACTGCTGGAGGTGCTGCCTGAGGAAGGAGGGAGGAAAGCCTGGCAAAGAGAGCTGCCACTGACAGGTGTAGAGGAGCCAAGGAGGTCTCCAATAGTAGAGTGAGCCTGGGGGCAATCAGCTCATACAGCCTGTCAGCTAGGGCTGAGAGGTCTACTTGCTCAACAGCTGGAGCAGAGGTAGATGGAATAGGAGGGGCTGAAGATTCTGGAAGTGGAGGGCTGGAGAGTGGTGGTATGGATGGCTGAGGTCTTAGGATGGTGGATATTGAGGACAAGGGGATGGATATGGATGGAGTGAATGTTGGTTGATCAATGATGTGGTGTAGGAGATCTTGGAATGAAGTGGAGGAGGAGGGTAACTCAGGAGGAGAGGATGGAGAATCATCCATATAGGAGTCATCCAGGAGGGTGAAGGATGGAATGGATGGTGAAGAGGTGATATCTGGTGGAGGGTATGAGAACAGAGGGTGGAATTGGTCATCTGGTGGAGGTAGAATGGGTGCTGGAGATGGAGTTAATGTTGGAGATGGGCTGGATATGGTAATGGGGGATGGAGTTGGAATGGTGGATGGTAGGGGAAGGGTTGGAATTGGAGGAGGAGAAGAGGCAGCAGCATCAGCAGCCAGGTCATCTGCAGGGGCAGAGACCTGTGGAGGAGTGACTCTTTGAGTCCTGGTGCCTGAAGGAGCACTAGAGGAGGGCCTGCAGGGCTTGCTTATTTGCCTGTCCCACTTGCCAAAGAGGGCACAGGTAAGTCTCTTGGAGGCATTTATGTGAACTCCAGAGGAGACCAGCAAGGCAGGGCACCTGGTCTGCAGAAAAACTCCAAGAATCCTTCCAAAATTAACAAAACTTTTGTTTATTTTCTTTTTGATTAGGTCAAAGAAGACCTCTCCCCATTTCAGATTTTTCTTATCCACCAGAGCTCCCATGATACAGAGCTGATGTCTGGATATAGTGTCATGAGCAGAGTGCTTTGCAAGCAGCACTTTCCCTACCACATCTGTCAGGAACCTGTATTCAACAGACAGATTCCTCTTGAATAGCTTGCTAGGGTTTCCCTCTGGATGACCCATCCTGGCAAGCAGGTCAGAAAATTCTTCTCCTGATAACTCAGCAATATCTTCTCCATTTCTCAGTCCAAAAACTATTGTGTTGTTGTCTTGATTATGAGAAGTGTAAACCCATTCTTTGATCTCATCTGAAGCCAGCTTGATCCTGGTGGTCATGAGGGCAGACAGGTTCTGATCCTTGAATAAACCCAGTATGTCTTAGAAAATCTGGTCGGTGGTGCTGAATGATTCTATATCAATGTCAAACCCGGCGTCAAACTTCATTGCAGCTAGGACAGCAACGGACACAGCCATTGTACCTGCAAAAGCTCAATAAACAAAACGACCAAGCGTAGTACTGTTTGGAGGGAAAGAAAATCCTGCAGAGAAATCGAAAGCGCAAAAGAGAACGACGGCGAAAAAAGAGTTTTATATTAGGGTTCGACGCTGAATTGGAAAGATCGTTGAACTCAGTTCGACGATCGGGGCTTCTAAAGGAATCTGAAGAGTTTTCAACATCGTCGATCTCCGTTCGATGATATTGGAGAGCGTCGAGCTCCGTTCGACGATCGTTCAGTGAACATAAACGTCGAGCGCCGTTCGACGATCGTTGACCGGAAGAGATAGTGCATACTATCTGAGAGGCGTTGAACTCAGTTCGACGATTTTGTAAATCATCGATCTCCGTTCGACGATCTTGGGGCAAATCGTCGAGCGTAGTTCAGAGATCAGAAAAATTCTAGACACTAAGAAAAATCAGAGAGTTTACCTAGTATTGGTCAATTTTTAGCTTTCAAAATCTTGGATATTATTTAAGGCTTCCTCCATCTAACATTCCTAACTGATTTAGGAAGAAGGTGTGTTTCTTTTCATCCAAAGGCTTGGTGAAAATATCTCCCCTTTGCAAATCAGTTGGGATATATTGTAATTCAATTTTGTTCTTTTCAACATTATCACTTAAGAAATGATGCATAATCTCTATGTGTTTTGTCCTACTATGGAGGACTGGATTTTGAGCTATGGAAATAGCACTTGTGTTATCACAAAAGATTTTAGACTTCTCTAAGTTGTAACCATAGTCTAGGAGTTGGTTTTGAATCCACAATATTTGTGAACAACAACTGCCTGCAGCCATATATTCAGCTTCAGCAGTTGAAGTTGACACAGATGTTTGTTTCTTACAAAACCAAGAGACAAGTCTGTCACCAAGAAACTGACAGGTTCCACTGGTGCTTTTCTTGTCAATTCTGCATCCAGCATAATCAGCATCAGAGAATCCAGTTAACTCAAATGCTGAATCTTTTGGATACCAGAGACCTAGATTTGGACAACTTTTAACATACCTGAGAATCCTCTTTACTAATATTAGGTGTGACTCTCTAGGGCTAACTTGGAACCTAGCACATATACATGTAGCAAACATGATATCTGGTCTACTAGCTGTAAGATACAGTAAAGAGCCAATTATTGCTCTATATGTTGTCTGATCAACAGGTTTCCCATGTTCATCAGCATCCAATACAGCATTGGTAGGCATGGGTGTTTTCATACAAGATGCCTCAGACATACCAAATTTCTTAACCAGTTCATTAGCATATTTGGTTTGAGAAATAAAGATGCCTTCAGCATGTTGTTTGACTTGCAATCCTAGGAAAAAGGATAGCTCACCCATACTACTCATCTCAAATTTAGAATGCATTAGGTTAGAAAACCTTCTGCACAATTTGGAGTCAGTATAACCAAAAATGATATCGTCTACATAAATTTGTACTAGTAGGGTATGGGACTTATGGGTTCTAATAAAAAGAGTTTGGTCTACTCTACCCCTTATAAAACCATTTTCCAAGAGAAAGTATGTTATGGTCTCATACCATGCTCTGAGAGCTTGCTTGAGACCATATAACGCTTTGTTCAGTCTAAAAACATAATCAGGAAAAGTTGGAGAGATAAAACCTGGAGGTTGTCTGACATAAACTTCCTCTTTGATGTCTCCATTTAAGAAAGCACTTTTGACATCCATCTGATAGACTTTGAGGCCTTTGTGAGCTGCATAAGCTAGAAAAATCCTGATGGCTTCTAATCTTGCAACAGGTGCAAAAGTCTGGTCGTAGTCGATTCCTTCTTCTTGAGAGTATCCTTGAGCAACTAGCCTTGCCTTGTTCCTTATAATTACTCATTGATCATCCAGTTTGTTTCTGAATACCCATTTTGTTCCAACAATGGAATGATCCTTAGGCTTTGGCACTAGTTCCCATACTTTGTTCCTCTCAAATTGATGCAACTCCTCTTGCATTGCAATGATCCAGTGTGGATCTTGCTCTGCATCTTGAATGGACTGAGGTTCAATTTGAGATAGGAAGCAGGTGTGCAGCAGGTTTTGGTTGACCTGATTTCTGGTTTGCACACCAGCTGAGATTTCTCCAATTATTTGGGAAATTGGATGGTCTCTTGATGTTACTAAATCAACAGGGGGTGTTGATTGTTCACCAACCTGTGTTGTTGTTTCCTCTTGTGGTACAACAACTGGATCTTCAGGTTATGCTTCAAAATGTTGATCATTTCCTTCATCTTCGCTGCTTTCATCCTCTTGAGTAACCTGTAACCTGTTCAAGTCTTCAACTAGAGAATGTTCCTGCAAAGGTTCTATGGTAGAAGAATTCTTCTCCTTGAAAGACATGTTAGTTTCATCAAATGAAATGTGAACAGATTCCTCAATTTTCAAAGATGATTTGTTATAGACCCTATAGGCCTTGCTGATCATGGAGTATCCCAGAAACACTCCTTCATCAGCTTTGGCTTGAAATTTTGCTAGATATTTCTTGTCATTATTATGAATGTAGCAAATACAACCAAAGACTCTAAAATAGTCAACTTTAGGTTTCTTCCCTTTGAGTAATTCATAGGGAGTCTTTCCCTTTAGTTTATGTATCAGACTTCTGTTCAACACATAGTTGGAGGTGTTCACTGCATCTGCCCAAAAGGATAGAGGTAGATGAGCATCTGACAACAATGTAGTGGCAGATTCAATAAGGGTTCTATTTTTCCTTTCAGCTACCCCATTTTGTTGAGGAGTTCTAGGAGCTGAGAAAGTATGCCTGATCCCTTCACTCTGACAGAACTCTTGCATAAGAAGAGAATCAAACTCTGTCCCATGATCACTTCTGATCAGGGCAATGTGAGTATTGAACTCAATCTGTATACATTTGAGAAACTCTGTCAGACACTTAAAGTTATCAGACTTCTTCCTTAGAAAGAACACCCAAGTGAATCTAGAGAAGTCATCTACAATTACTAAAGTGTAGGATTTCCCTCCTAGGCTTTGTACTGTGATGGGTCCAAAAAGATCCATGTGTAACAGATACAATATCCTAGGTGAATCACTCTTATTAAGTGACTTAAAACTATTTTTAGTTTGCTTGCCTAATTGACAAGCCTTGCAGAGTCCTTCCTTCTTGTAGGGGCCAGAAGGTAGTCCTCTAACAAGGTTGTCTTTGGATAGCCTAGCAATAGTTCTAAGGTTTAGGTGTCCTAGTCTCTTATGTCATAAAACATTTGGTCTACAGACAGAGTTAAATAAGCAGATATCTACATCAGTTGAAAGAAAATCTACTAGATAGATGTTACCTTTCTTTTTACCTGTCAACACAGTTGTGTTGTCCTCTGACTTGATTTTGCATAAGGCTTTGCTGAAGGTCACCTGGTAGCCTTCATCACACAGCTGACTGATGCTAATTAGGTTGTGCTTCAGTCCTTCCACATAAGCTACCTTCTTGAAGGTTACTGAACCAATCTGGACTGCACCATATCCTTTAGTTTGTCCAAAGTTGGAATCACCAAAGATAACTTTGGGTCCAAGCTTGGCTCTAAAGGAAGTGAGGTTGTCCTTGTTCCCTGTCATGTGCTTAGAGGATCCACTATCCAAATACCATTGCTGGTTAGATGTTGGATAGGTCTTCACCTGCACAAAAAACAATTCATTTGTTTTTGACCCAGTTTACCTTGGGCCTAGGTTGATAACCTCTAAATTCTGAAATGAAAGACATCCCAGGTTGACTCTTATATCCTTCAGGATGATATCTCCTTGGAGGTATAATCCATTCAGTATAAGGGTTAAAGGTTTGGGATGAAGAACCCTTAGGATTCAATTTTGATTTGCCTTTGAAAAAGTTTCCAGAGCTCTGACCTCTGTCCGACGATCTTGGAGCTGCGTTCGACGATCTTGGGTCAGATCGTCGAGCTCCGTTCGACGGTCGACTATGGGTGAGGTCAGGTATATGAGATCGTCGACCTGTGTTCGACGACTTTGGCTGAGATCGTCGATCAGCGTTCGACGATTTTTCCTGAGATCATCGAGCTGCGTTCGGCGATCGTCGATCTTTATTTGGCGATCGTCGATCTACGTTCGATGATTTCTGCTGGGACTTAGTTTTCTGAGGCAGATCAGAATTTTTCCTAGCAACCTCTACAACTCCTTTTCCCTTGTCAGAAATAAACTTGATGGGAGTTGTTAGAACAATAAGTTGGCTGGATGAGGCACCCAAGCCCAGTGTACTGTTAAATCTAGAGTTCACTGTGCTTGTGATGTCCATCAGCTTGATGCTTCTCCCATTAAGCGATTCTTCAAGCTTTTTGGCCTCAGAGAGCTCACTTTTCAGTGTAGCTATCTGTTCCCTACAGTTCTCCAACTCCTGAGAGAGTTTGAGGTTTTCTGACTTTAAAACATTGTGTTCAGATAATTGATTTCTGAGAGAGATAATCTCTTTCTCAGACTTTAGTAGGTCTAAGCACAGTGCTTTAAATTCAGATTTAAAATCTTCTGAACTAAAATCAAAAGAGCTAATTACCTGATCTTCTTCAGGTTGAGTCTCTGAGTCTGACTCTGACTCCTCTTCCTCTGAATTATGTTGTGAGGCATTGATTGCCATCATGCAGAACTCCTTTTCTTCTGCATCATCCTCATCATCACTAGAGCTGGAAGAGGCTTCTGACTCCTCTTCTGTCTCACTCCAGGATTCAGCAACAAACCCTTTTCTTGTATGCTTATTTTTGCTTGAAGAAGGTTTGCTATTGCCATTTCTTTTGGAGTCTTTCTCCTTCCTTCTTTCTTTCCTGTCCCTTCTGTCCTTGTTCTTGTTCTCTGGGCAGTCAGAAACTATGTGCCCTGGTTTCCTGCAACCAAAGCAAATGATGTCTTTATTATTACCAATGGACTTGTCATACCTTGGCTTATCCTGCTCCTTATATGATCTTCTTCTGAAGTCTTTTCTGGCCATCTTGTAGAATCTTTTTGCCAGCAAGCTGAGTAGTTCATCATTGCCTGTGACTTTATCTTCAGGCAGATCCTCAGTTGCCTTGAATGCTATGGTCTTCTCTTTCCTTGTGGCTGGTGAAGCAGCCTTCTATTCTTCCTCTCTGTTCTTGATGAGTAGCTCATAAGATTTGAGCTTACCCAACAAAGCTTCAGTGGTGATCTCATTCAGACTTTTGGCATCCTTAATTGGCCAGATTCTTGAATCCCAAGTGCTGGGGAAGCACATTAGGATCTTGTCATTAAGTTCTGTCAGAGAGATCTCCTTGTCCAATGTCCTTAGTTCACTGACAATTAGACTTAGTCTGTTATACATGTCTCCCACTGACTCAGTCTCTCCCTTCTTGAAGTTCTCATATTGAGAGATGAGATGGGATCTTCTGTCCTTTCTTTCATCAGCTGAGCCTGAGACTATTTCTGAGAGCTTATCCCAAATTTCCTTGGCTGAATTACATTCAGCTACCTTTTGAAATATGTCATCTGACATTGTCTGGGCTAGAATGTTCATAGCCTTGGCATCAGCTACTTTCCATTTTTTGATGTCAGCATCTGTTCCTGATGGAGGTGGAACATCATTTGTACTTATATTCTCTGGGGGTCTTAGACACACTGTCAAAATAGAATTAAATATATCTTCGTCAATAGAATTCATGTAAAGTCTAATCCTTGCTTTCCAAAGTGCAAACTTTGACAGATTGCACACTGGAGGTCTGGTGCTAGCATAATCCTTGTTTTGGGCCATGATTTGTGCAAACAAAAACTAATAATAAAATACAAAAGAAAAACAGATCTAGTTTGGGATCTTTGGGTTCAGGTGTTAGCCTGTACAACCAATCAGGTATGGTATGTTTAAACAACCTGGATCTGATACCAATTGAAAGTGCAACTAGATCTGATATACTCTAGAGGGGGGGTGAATAGAGTATATGGTGCTTTAAAAACTTTTACAAACTTTTACAACAATTGTTGTAATATGTGTGAGCAGGGAAGCAGAAATAAGTCTAATCACAGTACTAAGCTATGCAAAAACTAAGCACAGAAAAATCAAGGCCAGAAACAAAAAGAAAGCAAGCAGAACCAGAAGACACAAGGGAATATAGTGGTTCCCCAAACTTGGGTACATCCACTCTTCTACCACCCTAGGTAGGAATCCACTGCAGGATGAGTTGATCAGGTGTCCTGGGCACCAATGAGCTTTTGATAAGGTGCTCAAAAACCAAAGCAGATTTTTTGATCAGGTGTCTTGCCACCAATGAGCTTTTGACAAGGTGCTCAAAAACCAGGTTCAAACTTTTGAAGGGAGTTTGAAAAACCCTTTACAGAGTGGGGGTGAGAGAGTGATGGCAGTCTTCTCTTTCTCAAACAACTGAGAAGACTATGTGGATTGTTGTCAAAGCTCCCCCTGAATCCTTGAAATCTTCAGGAAGAAAAACTTTGCTGAGGGTGATAGGCCTTCAAAGGTTGAACTCCAGCAGGAGATGATTTCAGCAATAGCTGAAATGTTGAATGTCTGGAGTCTGGAGTATGTTGGCCTTGAACACTTTGAAAACTAAAAGAGATCTGAAGATTTGAAAACTTGATCTCCTTGGATGAGTGTTCTTCAGAATTCTTTTAGACAGAAGATTTTTGAGGTTGTCTCTATAATCTGTATTGTGTGTTCTCTTCTTCTTGTTTTACATAGAGATTCAAAAACATTCTCTCTTTTATTCTCTGGTCCTGAATAGAATATCATTCTCTGTCAAGGATAGTCGTTGGTCTGTATTGATTGCATCCTTAATTGCATAATCTCTTTTTGAGGAAAGTCCACAGAATTATTCCTTGAAAAGTCCTTTGAAACTTGGTCCAGAATTGAATGAAAACGGCTAGCAAATCTCTGAATTAATTGCAGAATAACTCCTAACTGATTTGAATTTGAATTCTGGAAGTTATCTGAAATCGTCGAACTGAGCTCTGCTATCATCGAGCTGAGCTCAGCGATCTGAAAACACACAGCAGCAAGATAATCGTCGATCTGAGCTCAAAGATCGTCGAACTGAGCTCAGAGATAAAGATCCAAAGCAGAGTCAAAATCGTCGACCTGAGCTCACCGATCGTCGAATGGAGTTGGACGATATTATGAAGTTGAGCTCAGCGATCGTCGAATGGAGTTCGACGATCTGTCGAAGTTGAGCTAGACGATCGTCGATCGGAGTTCGACGAATCGTCGTGCTGAGCTCGACGATCAGACTTAGTCTCCAGACAGAAAAACTTGGTCTTCAGGGAAGCTTCCAAACCTAGACTTCTAACCCTTAGACTCAATTCTAACTGACCTTTTAAGCTATACAGGAGGTTAAGCAAAGGTTCCTAGAGACATAGTGATCCTGACCCAAATTAGTAATAGGGTGTTCCAACAATCCATGCATTGCCGACTGGGCATGCGAGGCCTGCGGTGGTACCAGAACAGGTGGGTGTGAGGACCAAACTTGTTGCGGTTGTTGTAGATCCCCGAGCAGCTGAATGATAGTTGAAGTAATTTATGAGCTTCGATCCTCCTACGTTTACTGGGGTGGGACCCCCAACGCAGGAAGAGGATTGGTTGTTGTGTGTTAAATGAATATTGACGGCAATAAGGACGGAGGAAGAATAGAAAGTCACCTTAGCCACCTTCTTGTTGGAAGGAGAGGCTCGGCTATGGTGGGATGAGATAGAGTTGCAACACTTGGCAGGCAGGCAACTGACGGAAGTCTCGATCGAGGAGTTTTCGAGACTGTTTTTGGCAAAGCATTTACCTTCGGCTCAGCGCATAGCCATGGATAATGAATTCCAACATCTAACTCAGGGGGAATGTAGTGTGGATACCTACTTGCATGAGTTTACATGGTTGGGATGCTATGCGATAACGATCTTTGCTGATGAAGAGCGTAAAACCAATCGGTTCTATGAAGGGTTGCTGGATGAGTTGAGATTCCTACTCTCGAGTTCGGTGAACCAAGGGTTCCAAGTATTGGTCGATACGACTCGTGTGTTGGAAAAGGACATAAAGCAGGTACAGGGTAAGAGGGACTTGGTTGTGACAAAGCCGGAGTTCAAAGTGCCGCACTCGGGAAAGCGCAACTATCAAAGGAAGTTGGGCAAGAGATCCAAGTCTTCTTCACAGGCTCCCTCGAGTGTTGCATCTGGAGCAACTTCGAGGAAAGAGTCTCGGACCAGCTATACATGTGGTAGAGTGGGACATATAGCCCGTGACTATCGGGTTGGTCCACCAAAAGGATGAAAAGAAGACAGGAGCATCGTATGCTGAAAAGGGAAAGGTAGTGGTGGAGTTCTCTACATCCCATGCACAGCCCCGAGTGTATAATCTTGGCCAGCAGGAGCCATAAAGCAGAGTGACGTTATCACAGGTACGATCTAAGTTGTAGATTGTTTCCTTTTTCCTATTTCATACCTTGTTTGTAGCCTGCGTATGATGTGTTTGTATTTGGCTTTGTCTTGATTCAAGACTATCCGGCGAGAGCACTGTTTGATACGGGTGCTTCACATTCGTTTCTATCTGTGGACTTTGTATTACGGATCGGAGTGCCGATTCGTATGGTGGCAAATAGTGTGAAGGTGTTATTACCGAATGGATGTGTGATGCATGCGGATAGAGCTTGCTTTGTGGAGGTACGAATAGGAAGTCGGAATTTCAGGTTGGAGGTGTCTGTGCTGCCAATATCGGAATTTGATGTGATCTTTGGTATGGACTGGCTCTCAAAGCAGCGTGCCTTTATAGATTGCAATTCAAAGGAAGTCACACTGGGATAGAATACCGAACGAGAGATGAAATTCATTGATATGCGAGGATCGAGCAAGACATCGATGCCTGCTCTCCAAGTGGTTAAGGCAGTTCGGAAAGGCGTGGAGTTGTTCTTCACGCTTATTGATGCTGTTGAGACAAAGGCCAGTGTGAGTGCTGTTCCGATCGTTTCGGAGTTTGCTGATGTGTTTACAAAGGAGCTTCCAGGGTTTCCATAATAGAGGGAGATTGACTTCTCGATTGAGTTGGTGCCAGGTGCAAAACCTGTGGCCCGCTCGGCATATCATGTAGCGTCAATGAAAATGACGGAACTAAAAGTTCAACCACAAGAGCTGTTGGAACAGGGTTATATACGCCCAAGTATGTCACCTTGGAGCACACCTATTCTCTTTGTGAAAAAGAAGAATGGTGGCCTACGATTGTGTATCGACTATCGTGAATTGAACAAGTTGACGGAGAAAAAACATATCTGATTCCACGAATAGATGACTTATTTGATCAACTGGCTGGATCGACAGTATAATCAAAGCTTGATTTGAAATCTAGCTACTACCAGTTGCGGATTCGGGAAGGTGACATTCCCTAGACAGCATTTGGAACACGCTACGGTCATTACGAATTCACTGTAATGTTGTTTGGGATATGTAATGCTCCATCAGTGTTCATGGATTTAATACACTGTACTTTTAGAGAGTACCTGGATTTATTTGTGATCGTCTTCATCGACGACATTTTGGTGTACTCTCAATCGGAAGAAGATCATGCAAACCATTTACGGATGGTGTTGCACAGGTTGAGGAGAAATCAACTCTATGCCAAGTTCTCCAAGTGTGAGTTCCGGCTATCATCAGTGGCTTTTCTTAGACATATGGTGAGTGGACAGGGCATTACGGTGGATCCGTCAAAGATAAGAGCCGTTCGAGAGTGGCCGGTGTTGTCTTCGATGGCCAAAGTCAGGAGTTTCCTTGAACTGGCGGGCTATAACAGACGTTTTGTAGAAAACTTCTCACGGTTCACTTTGCCTCTTACCACATTAGCAAGGAAGGATCAGAAGTTCGTTTGGATGTCGGAGTGTGCACGAGCTTTTGAAGAGCTAAAGAGTCATTTGACCACAGTGCCTGTGTTAACGTCGCCAGGTGGTACAGATGGCTATGAGATCTATAGTGTGCCTCAGGGAGCGGCTTAGGCTGTGTTCTTCTTCAGTTTGGAAATGTGATCGCTTATGGCTCACGCCAGTTGAAAGTGCATGAGCGAAACTATCTCATCCACGACTTGGAGTTGGCGGCGGTGATTTTTGCACTAAAATTGTTGCGTCACTATCTATATGGCGTGAATGTGGATATAATCACAGATCACAAGAGCCTAAAGTACCTTTTGAATCAAAAGGATCTCAATATGCAACAACGAAGGTGGATGGAGTTCCTCGGGGACTATACCTTTGATATTCATTATACTCCCAGGAAGGGAAACGCTGTCGAGGATGCCTTGAGTCGTAGGACTCTAGTAAGGGCAAATTGGTTGCAGATCCATGATGAGCGACTGATCCAGGATTTGGAAGCGTTAGATATTTCTTGTGTTGACATGAATTCCACAACAAATGCATACTTGAACTGGACGGAGGTACAATATGACCTTGCAGATAGGGTTTAGCGAGCAATGGAACTTGAAGCAAGTTTGCAACGCTATACAGTGGATGGGTCAACTGGCCAATTCTCCTGGGATGATTACCTCTTGCTTAAAGATGGTCATTTGTGCATCCCAAGTATGGGTAATTTAAGAGAAGAATTAATGTATGAGGCTCACTTTACGAAATTCTCAATTCACCCAGGGAGCACAAAAATGTATAAAGACATGAAAAAGTTGTTCTGGTGGCCAGGTTTGAAGAAGGACATCACACAGTATGTGGCTAAATGTCAGACTTGTGCCTTAGTGAAAGCGAAATACCAGAATCCTGGGGGTTTCCTGAGGTCGCTACCAATTCCGGAATGGAAGTTCGATGATATTTTGATGGGTTTCATGCACGGTTTGCCGATATCGCAATGCGATAAAAACTCGGTTTGGGTAATCATAGACTGGTTAACTAAGGTGGCTCACTTCATTCTGAATAAGAGGGACGACTCAGTGGAAGTATTGGCTAAGCTTTATGTTGAGCAAATTGTACGATTGCAAGGTGTGCCCCGTAGCATCGTAAGTGATCGGGACGAGCGCTTTACTTTGAATGATTGGAGACTCATCCATCAATTGTTGGGGATAAAATTAACATACAGTACGACCTTTCATCAACAAACGGATGGCCAAACTGAGAGGACCAACAGAACGATGGAGGACATGCTCTGAATGTGCGCCTTGGATTTTGGAAAGAGATGGGAAGACCATCTCTATATGGTAGAGTTCGCCTACAATAATAGCTATCAAGATTGTATAAAGATGGCACCGTTTGAAGCTTTGTATGGTAGGAAATGCCGGACACCGCTAGCTTGGGCAGAATCAACCGAATCTAAGTTATATAAGCGTAAATAAGTCGAAGAAGCTAATTCGACAATATTCTCTATTCGGGAGAGGCTACTGATAGCCAAAGATAGACAAGTCAAATACTACAACGCCAAGCACCAGAATATGGAATTTGCGGTTGGCGAGTGGGTCTATTTAAAGATCAAACCGTACAAAGGCGTATCCAAGATTCGACCCTTGAAAAAGCTGAGTCCAAGAAATCTTGGTCCGTTTGAAGTGGTGGAACGAGTGGGCGAAGCTGCATATCGGCCATCTTTTTCGGTAGAATTGAGTGGATTGCATGATGTGTTTCACATCTCAGTGCTTCACAAAACTGTGAAGGATCCAGCTCAAGTAATTGTGAATGGTCGCATACTAGTCGAATCTGGGCTAACGATGAAGGTGAAGCCCATTCGAATCAAAGATAAAGTGGATAAGTAGCTGCGGAACAAGACAATCAGGATGGTCAAGGTCCAGTGGGACAATTGTGGCCGTGAGGAGCTCACATGGGAGAGGGAGCAGACCATGCGTGCGGAATTTCCCAAATTATTTGTTTAATCTGGTATGAGAATTTTGTGTTGCTGTTGAACAGCAAATACAATTGTTATGTTTTTGTTTGTATAGAACCTAAAAGATTATAACAATTGTTGTTTTTTTGGACAGAACCTAACTTGTTGTAACAAGTCATTATTGAAGAAAAGTTATGTGATAACATTTTTCTTTCTGACTGCTAGGCGCTGTATGCAAATTTCGGGGACGAAATTTTGTATGGTGGGGAGGCTTGTGAAATGCTATGCCTGCATGGAAGGATTACCACTGCCCCGGGTAAGGGGTAGGGTCGTTATAAATTGGTCAGCTGAATGCTGACCGTTTCCTTGTTTGCCACCCTTGCGGTGGATTGTCCCCATGTAGGTGCTGGAGAGCCGAGTGGAAAATAGGGGGGTTGAAGCCCTTGATGTTGTTGTTGCTACTGTTGTCCCTCGAAGGCCGTGTTGGATCCCTAGTTGGATTTGGGCTAGGTTCACTAACTAGGATAATTGACCCACCATGTATAGCCAGGGTCATGTCTGTGTCCTAGAGTTTAGGCTAAGTCCTTAGAATCAACTACACGTGGACCAGCCATCTGAAGACAGCAGAAGACTCAGACTTAGAAGAAAATCAAGTTCAGGAAGTGAGTTCGACGGTCATCGAACTCAGCTTGACGAAATTCATGCTCCGCTCGACGAACTCAGAGTAAATTCTCTGAGTTGAGCTCGACGATATTCGAGCTCAGGTTGACGAATTCTGGAAGTTCAACTTCAACACATTATTACAGAGTACCTTCGCTGAACTCAGGTCGATGAAGATAGATTATCAGCTCGACGAACTTGGTGCACAGAATTGGGAAGTTTCTCACAGAAAGCAGTTAGCTGAACTCAGGTCGACGAACTTGTTTCTCAGGTCGACGAAAAAGAATTCTCAGATCGACGAACATGATTTCTCTGGTCGACAAACTTTGATCTTAGGTCGACGAAATCTGTTCTCTAGTCGACAATGTCTGTGCAGTTCCAGACTTCGAAATTTCTCTCATTTTGTCCTTATAATCTTGCAGTAATTCCTGAGTAATTAATGCTTATATTCTCTGAATATAGCCGTTAGTGACAGCATTGATTACGGTCTTCATCAGGAATATTACTTGCTATTTTTAATGGGACAGTTGGGAAATTCATTAATGCAAATATTCGCTCCAGCCGCATTCCATTATCCAAGCAGTCAGCATTTAATGAAAAGAAATTCAAATTTCAAAGGAGAATTGAACTGAACATATAAAAGAGATTTTTTTCTTTCAGTCGACAACAAGAACACTGAGAACACATAGAGAACAAGACAGAACTGATACATAGAACACAAAATCATTGAAGAAAAAGATTTGTTGCTCTGTCTTCATCAAGTGTTCTTCTTCCAGTAAGCTTCAAAGAGACAATCAACTTCAATCTGTCAACAACTTTCTGGAGAACTTTTCAAGAAGACCTACTCACCCTACAAAGCTCTCAATCTTCTTGAACAGATCTTCATCTCAGGGGGAACTTTGACACCATCAAGGATCCACAAATCTTCTCAGTTGTTTTGAGAAAAGAGAAGACAACATATAGTTTTATATATTTCACCCCACTATACACAGGGTTCTAGCTCCCTTCAAAAGTTAAACACTTGGTTGCAAGTCTCCTGATCAAAAGACTTGATTTGGTTTTCTGGCAGCTGATCAAAAGCCTGAAGGTTTCCTGATCTACCTGAAGCAGATCTTGTGGTGACAGACACCTGAGCAAAAACCTAATTGGTGACAGGGCACCTGATCAAAAACCTGAGTGGATTTCTACCAGGATGGTAGAAGAGTGGATGTACCCAAGTTTTAGGGGAACCACTATAGAATTCTTGTGTCGTCTGTGATTCTATCTTATTTTAATTGTGTGCTACTTGCTGAATAGTTTAGTTTTATTTCTGCACCTATCTGATTACACATATAAGTATTACTATTTTAATTCCGTAATAAAAATCTAATAAGATTTTAAAATACTCTATTCACCCCCCTCTAGAGTTAAGCAGTCTAACCCCTCAGGTGGTTCTTTCATACCATCCTTCAATTGGTATCAGAGGGTTGTTTTCTTTGGTTACACAGATTCACATCTAAACCAAGATCATTATTAGATCATTTTTCTCTTCTTTAGTTTTCTATTGTTACAGCAATGGCAGAGAATAAAGATTATGCTAGCACCAGACCTCCAGTCTGCAACTTAAATAAATTTGAACTCTGGAAGGCAAGAGTCAAGCTTTACATGAATTCTATTGATGAGGATATTTTCAACTCTATTTTTATAGGTCCTCCTCAACCAACAGCTTCTACATCTACAGCAACCTCTAACACTCATGCAGTTCCACCACCTGAGTGGACGGATGCTCAAAAGAAAGTCAAAATAGCTGATGCAAAAGCTATGAATATTTTGGCCCAAACCATGTCAGATGACATTTTTCAAAAGGTGGTTGAATGAATTTCTACCAAATAAATCTGGGAATCTCTAAACCAAATGGTGGCAGGCTCAGCAGATGAAAGAAAGGACAAAAGATCCCTCCGAATATCTCAATATGAAAACTTCAAGAAGGAGGAATCTGAAATAGTGGCTGAGATGTATAACAGGCTTAATGTCATCATCAATGAACTAAAGACCCTAGATAAAGATATCTCCTTAACTGAGATCAATGACAAGATCCTAATGTGCTTCCCCAGAACTTGGGATTCCAGGATCTGTCCAATCAAAGAAGCTAGGAGTTTGAATGATAAATCCACTGAATCTCTCCTGGGAAAGCTAAAGTCCTATGAGCAATTAATCAAGACCAGAGAGGCTGTTGAACTGAAAGCCTCATCCTCTTCAAGGAAGGAGCACAATATTGCTTTTAAAGTAACAAAAGAATCAGACACCATTCCTGCCAATGAAGATCTGATGAGTTTGCTGGCCAAAAGGTTCTACAAACTGGCCAAGAAAGACTTCAGGAGAAGGCCCTCCAAGAGTGATGATAAACATAAGTATGACAGAAATCATACCAAGGATATTATCTATTTTGGCTGTAGGAAGCCTGGGCACATTCTTCCTGAATGCCTAGAAGCTCAAAAAAGAGATAGAAGAAAAGAGAAAGAAAACAAAAATAATTCAAGCAAGCACTCAAGCAAACACTCCAGCAAATATAAAAGAAAGGAAAAAGGCTTCAAGTATAAAAATACCATTATTACTTCATGCATTGCATGTTTTAAAATCTAAATCATTATATTAAGCGACCGTAAAAGCTACTTTAACTACTATTATAAATTTAGAACCTTGCATACCATGAGTTATCTTCTGGGGACCTTTATACTCATGAAGGATATCTAATCTTGTAAAAGAACTATTTTCTGCATCGTAGAACTATTTTTTTCATGGACTAGATGAGCTACTAAGCTGAGGGATACGACTAACTGCTTAACCTATACTGGTTTTTTCTATAAATAACTTAAAGATCTTTCTTTGTGTGTTAAGTAGGAGTTTTGTCTGAGCTTCCGTAGTTATCCCCTGCTGACGTGGCATCATGACGCACATTTTCCCTTACTCTGATATATCTTTAAAGGCGGTGAAAATGTGGGTTGTGATAGTTTGTATCAGAGGGAGGTTGGTTTGATAAGTTGGTCGAACCAGCCAATCTCGTATAGTTTTGATTTTCTCCATTCATTTGCATACACACACCAATGTGTCATTAATACGCCTTAGCCGAGGCATAGTCACTACACTCATAGCATGATAAGAAGTATACTGGGCATATTATGTAGTATGAGATGCATAATATGTGTTTGTATATGGATCCACCATAGGAGGCAACATGTGATGATTATGTAGTATGAGATGCATAACCACCATCACATGGGTGCCCATTAGCACATTTCTTTTCTCGTTGCATGCAATGTTATGTAGTATGGTATGCATAACATTTCATGTGTACACCGTTCATAACATGCATTAAGGCTTTTTTAGAATGTATATCATTGCATACATAGCACATCAGTGCATAAGCACACGTGCTAAGTTAAGGTTTACATGATGAAACATGTACACACATGATTTTAAATAACAATAAAGAATTCATGCACTCATATCATAGGCACATGAGTTAATAGGATGAGAGGATATCATCTTAAGTAGGGCATAACATCATTGAAAAAAAATCCAGAGCAAATTATAGCATAAGCAAGTGTCTTTTAAGTATGGTCTGAACTAGTTGTGTGGCTTGGTTGTAATCTAGTATTTTTGATGAGTCCTTCGCTACTTTTCTAGAAATGTCGGTTAAACATCCTGCGACTCAGTCGACTCCCCAGTCGGAGAGTGAGTTGTCTGGTGCGCGAAGTGATGCGGTGATTGAGAGTTTGTGTCAGAGTAACGATGCTCTATCGAGGCAGTTGGTGGCGATGAAATCGCAGATTCAATCCTTGCTGTTTGCCACTCCCGCGTAGCAACCCTTAATGCGAGACCCTGTCATGGGTCAAGCCGTACCCGGTAATTCTGCTCCTCTGATGCCCCCTGTGATGCCCCCTGTGATTGGGACCTCCTACCTACGACGGGAGTGCTGACTATATGGCTTTAGATGATTGGATCATCGTTATCAAGGAGATATTCTTGTATTCGGGGATTGTAGAATCCCATAAGGTGATGATTGCGGCCTACCAGCTAAAAGGACTGGCGAAGAGCTGGTGGATTCGAGAAAGGGAGAGTCTGAAGGAAGGATGCTCTTGGGAGTCCTTCATGAAGATTCTTCTTAAGAAGTTTCTACCCTCGGTCTAGCAGGACCGCCTGATGAATAATTTCCTGCATCTGAAGCAGAGACAACTCACAGTCAGAGAATATGAGATCGAGTTCAGTAAGTTGAGCAGATTTGCTCCGGATATGGTAGCCTCGGAGGCGGGAAGAGTGAAACCTTTCCTAGTAGGACTAAGAAGCGATGTCCAGCAGTTGGCATGCACTTGTAGAGCTGAAAGTTATGCTGAGGCAGTGGAAGACGCTTTAAAAGTTGAGGCGATTGAAAACGCCAAGAATCAAGGTGTCACGGTGAGAAAAGAGAAGAGGAAGGGCAATGAGGATGGAAGATCTAGGGCATCTGGCCCTTCTTTGAAGTGGAAACGTGGGGAAATATGTAGCTTCTGTAGTCGAACTGGCCACCCTTATGAAAAGTGTTTCAAACGGACTGCCACTCTGAAGTAGCAACAAGTGCTCGCCATCCAAAGTGCACCCAAGGGAGATCTGGTGTGCACGTTCTTTAAAAAGAAGGGACATGACGTTAGTCGTTATTGGTCTAAGGAAAAGACTTGCTTCCAGTGCGGGCGGAATGGGCACCTGAAGTCTTCATGCCCCCAGGCTCAGTCCCCACTACAGCCTGCCCCGCTTCGGGCTCTACCACCGCCACAAAACTAGGACAAAGGGAAAGGAAAGCTGAATGTGGTGACCCGAGAGGAATCTCAGACCTCTATGCAAGTGATAACTGGTTAGATTCCCCGTCTAGCTTTTAATCTGCATTGTTGCTCTAGTTCCTTGTTCCCTTTAGTTATGCATTCTACGGTTATAGGGAAGTTTAACGTGCGGAATAGGTGGGTGCGCGTTCTTTTTTATTACGGTGCCACCCATTCCTTTGTAGCTCGGATTTTTGTAAATTGACATCGTTTGTACATGGATCAGTTAGAAGATTCCTTCAATGTCAAGCTTCCCTCCGGAAATTTGGTGATATCAAATCAAGGAATTCAATGGTGCCCTATTTTTTAGGTGAATTCCTAGCCATTACGGATCTGAATGTTTTGGATCTGGTGGACTTTGACGTGATTTTGGGCATGGAATGACTGTCCAAGTATGATGCGATCATCCAGTGCAAGGCAAAGCGACTGGACTTCAAGATGGATAATGGCCAACCTATGAGTGTCTATGGTTTTCAGGACAAGGTTCCCCTATTATTTCTGTGGTACGTACTTGTCGAGCTATAGAGTCTAGTTGTGAGCCGTATCTTGTTTCTATTTCAGCTTTGGAAATAGCTTTTGTTACATTACGTCTTGAGGATATCTCGGTGGTGCGAGAGTTTCCAGATGTTTTTCTTGATAGTCTTCCATGACTTCCACCTGTGAGAGAGGTAGAGTTTGTGATAGACCTCGAGCCAGGTACTTGTCCTATTGCCAAGGCACCATACCGTATGACTCCGCGTGAGTTGGATGAGTTACGTACCCAGCTCGACGAGTTGTCGCAGTGTGGATTTATTAGGCCGAGTTCTTCTCCATGGGGTGCTCCTGTATTTTTTGTAAAGAAAAAGGATGGATCGATGAGGTTTTGCATCGATTATAGAGAACTAAATAAGGTGACCATTAAGAATAGATATCCCCTGCTAAGGATTGATGATTTGTCCGATTAGTTGTGTGGTAGCTCGGTGTTTTCAAAGATCAATCTTCGTTCAGGCTACCACCAGCTGAGGATCCGTGAGGCAGATATTCCACGGAATGCTTTCCGTTCGCGACATGGACATTTTGAGTTCTTGGTAATATCCTTTGGTTTGACAAATGCACCCTCTGCTTTCATGGATTTAATGAATAGAGTGTTCAAAGATTTCTTGGACCGTTTTGTGATTGTGTTCATAGACGACGTTCTTGTGTATTCCTGCAGTGTTGAGGAGCATACTCAATATTTGCGATTGGTTTTGTCGACCCTGAGGGAGCATAAGTTATTTGCAAAGTTGAGCAAGTGTGAGTTCTAGCTACCTCAGGTGTCCTTTCTGGGTCATGTTGTGAGCGGGGGCGGTATCTCTGTAGACCCGACCAAGATTTTTGCTATGATGGAATGGAAGAGACCTTCTACACCCAAGGAGATTAGGAGCTTCTTAGGCCTGGCCGACTATTATAGAAGGTTCATAGAAGGGTTTTCTGTGTTGTCTGCTCCTCTAACTAGACTTACCTAGAAGAACATCACATTCATTTGGAGCGATAAATGTGAAGAAGCTTTCCAAGAGTTGAAGAAAAGATTGTGTACTGCTCCAATATTAACCTTGCCTAGTGAAGGAGTTGAGTACAATGTGTATGTGGATGCATCACACATTGGACTTGGTTGTATTTTGATGCAAGAAGGAGAGGTGATCGTGTACGGATCAAGACAACTAATGATTCATGAAAGAAACTATTATACACTTGATTTAGAGTTTGTTGCAGTAATTTATACATTGAGGCTTTGGAGACATTTATTGTATGTCGTGCTGTGTAAGATCTACACAGACCATAAGAGCTTGAAGTACGTCTTCACTTAAAAGGAGCTAAATTTGTGCCAGTGTATGTGGTTAGAGTATGTGGCTGATTATGAAGGGGAGATCCTCTATCATCCGGGAAAGGCTAACATAGTAGCCGATGCTTTGAGTAGGAAGACCGCCAAAATCTTCAATCTGTCAGTGCAATCCCTGATGGAAGAATTCTTATTGATGGACATCGAAGTTGGGAGTAGTATTGTGCCTGCTAGTTTGAAAGCAGAAAAGCCCTCTTGGATTTCCCTTACCAGAGTGAACCAGAAGGATGACCCTGACTTGTTGCATCTTTTGAATAGAATTGAGAAGGGAGAGCTACCTGATTTCTCTTTGGATGAGTTTGATACTTTGAAATATCGGGTAAGATTTTGTATCCCCGCTTTTGGTGACATTCAGGCTAAAATTTGTAATGAAGCTCATGGTTCCAATATTGTCTACCATCCTGGTTCCACCAAAATGTATAAAGATCTGAAGAAATTTTTCTGGTGGACGGGAATGAAGAATGATATAGAAAGATTTGTGTCGGAATGTTATACGTGTCAGCATGTTAAGGTTGATCATGGAAGGACTGGGGGAAAACTGACACCGCTTGATATTCCTGCTTGGAAGTGGGAGAGTATTTCGATGGATTTCATCACCGGTTTACCGAAATCTCCCTGTGGGCACGACTATATTTGGGTGATAGTTGATAGATTGACTAAGTGTGCTCACTTTGTGCCCTTTAAGATTGGGTATTCTATGAAGAAGATACTAAATTATATCTTGATGAGGTCATCAGATTATATGGAGTGCATTCTAGTATTGTATCGGATCGAGACTCTAGATTTACGTCTCGTTTTTGGAAGAGTTTACAAGAGGGGTTGGGTACCGATTTGAGATATTCCACCGCCTATCATCCGCATACGAATGGTCAGACGGAAAGGGCAAATCAAATCGTAGATGATATGATAAGATGTTACATATTAGATCATGGTGGTGCTTAGGATGAGCTTCTCAGACTCATGGAATTCACATACAATAATAGTTATCAAGAGAGTTTGCAGATGGCCCCGTTTGAGGCCTTGTATGAGAGGCATTGTAGGACACCTTTGTTTTGGGCTGAGTTTGGTGAGAGACCGCTGGTAGGTCCGGAAGCCCTTGAATAGATGAATTGTTCTGTAACTCATATTCGAGAGAAGCTCCGTGTAGCTCAGGAGCGTTATGAAAAGTACGCAAATCGACGAAGGGTCGATCTGGAGTTCGCCGTTGGGGACTCGGTTTTTCTGAAATTCTCTCCGATGTCAGGTGTTAAAAGATTTGGAAGGAACCACAAGTTAGATGTAACGTCTCAATTCGCACCAGGCCCCTTGTGCGCACCTTTAAGTCAGGGGAGCTGACTTGGGCTCAGGAAGTGCAGAAAGTTAGGCTTGCACTCGAGTAAGGGAGGTGAAGTTGGTCCAGAGTATAACACGGAAAATGACACGGGCGTGTCCATGCCCGTGTGGTTCTTTGGTGTCTTTGCGTCTTCTTTGTGAAATTTCCAGAGAAGGACACGGGTAGTGACATGGGCGTGTCCCTACCCGTGTGTATGTATTCTTCGAGCAGAGCTCGACTAACACCGTCGACCGTGTTCCTCCCGAGCAGGAAACGAGTAGTGACAGGGGCGTGTCCCTACCCGTGTGTGTCCAAGCAACAGCTCGGCAATTCATCGAGCGGAGATCGACGAATCATCGACCATTTTCCTCCCAAGTAGGACACGGGTATTGACACGGGTGTGTCCCTACCCGTGTGTGTCCAAGCAGCAGCTCGACGATTCGTCGAGCTCCGCTCGACGAAGGTGGTCATGCATGGACTCAGTGAACACGGCTAATGATCCTGCAAGGCAGTACTTTGTCCATCAATCCAAGTCATTAGGCTAGTTGCCAATCGTTCTCCTTTTGTCCTCGCAGCGGAGACGAATCATCGACCACGTTCATACCAAGCAGGACACGGGTAGTGACATGGGCGTGTCCCTACCTGTGTAGCTCAATTTCGGGTTTTGGCGAATTTTCCAGCCACGTCGTTTCGAAGGGACTCATTTACTGAGTTGATTGGCGGTCCAATGGCAGGCCAACACATGGCTAAGCAGTTGCCCCAACTCCCCACATGATAAAGGGAGAAAACCCTAGCCGTTTCTACTCTTCCTTCCAAGCCATCGTTGTAAGAAGCTGCTGGAGAGGAATAAGGTGTTGGAGCCGATCTTCTTCTCGTGAAGAACTAACACCGACCGAGGAGAAGAAGATGCCGCCAAGAAGGGTGACAAGATCCATGGATGAAAATGGTGGAAATTCCGTAAATGAGGTGAGCTTCCTACCTTCTCCCTTGGTACTAGATCTTTAGTTATTTCTAGGAGAGATATCGAGTCAAAAGGGTCTTGATTTGTGAGAAGAAGGTTTCTATGAAAAGGTCATGCTAGGACTTGTGTCCTAGGAATTAGAGTCTTCAACCTTTCCCTCACTTCGAATGCAGTTTGTGGACTAGTTTCGTGATGACAAGTGGCCTTATGAGGGTGAATAAGGGAGGAGAAATTCTGGATGTTATTTGAAGGTTTGGTTGAAGGAAGAAGACGAACCGATGTCGTCCTATCTGCTTTAAGATGCACGCAGAAATCTGTTTTCTGCGTGCAGCAACCTTTGAGGCCGTTTTCAAGCTCGATGCAGCCATATCTGGGCTTTTGACAAAACACGAAAGTCGCAGCCCTTGGAAATACCTTTCCAACAAGGAGTTAAAAGCCTTTACGGGATTCCTGTAGCCTCGGGAATCCCCATTTGAAGTTGTTGTACAGTAATCATTGCTGCACCTGTAATTCTCGTGTTTGTTTTGTATTGGTAGAGAGATCATGGTACAGTAACGATAATGTTTATGGAATTTAGACTATAAATTATTGTGTTGGATCCCTAGTAGATTTGGGCTAGGTTCACTGACATAGGATGTGACCCATCATGTATAGTCTGGGTCAAGTTTTTGTCTTAGAGTCTAGGACAGTCCTCTATCTAAACTTCAGATGGACCAGCCATCTTCAGGACCATCAGGAACTCCAGATCTATCAGTTTTTCAGACCAAGTGAAAAGAGTTTGACGTTCGTCGAACTCAGCTCGACGAAGGAAGTTCTGCGCTCGACGATCATGAGACAATTTGCAGTGCTAAGCTCGACGAACAGTGTTCTTTGCTCGACGAACATCGGATTTTTACCTCAAGCTTATCAGGACTACTTCAGAATTTCTCTAAGTCCAGCTTCATGCTTCGATCGACGAATTATATTCTGAGCTCGACGAACTTGGACCTCAAGTTCACAGCTTGTCAGTTCGACGAATGCTGATCTCTACTCGACGATTTTTGTACTCAGAGAATCTGTGTCGACACTTAGGGCTTGTGTCGACACCAGACATTTTTTGTCGACACCAGGATTTCAGTCGACACCAGCTTATGTCGACACCAGAGGATTTGTGTCGACACCAAGATCAATCTGTCGACAACAATTTGTGTCGACACAGCATTTCAACAGATGCAGAGTATTTCGTCCAAGTCCAGAACTTTTCTCAGGTCGACGAAGTTTATTCTCAGCTTGACGAAGTTAGTTCTCTACTCAACGAATAGTGTTTGTCTGATATTGAAGATTGTCTATTCAACGAATGAAGACTGTCAGCTCAACGAACTCAGCTCAGCTCGACGAACTCAAACTCAGTTCGACGAATTCTGTTCTTCGGTCGACGATTCCAGACTAGGTCTTCTTCCATTCCCGTCTCATTTCATGGGGCTGATTCCTGAACATTTAATGGCGGTTCTTCACAGAATACTACCGTTAGGATGCGCAGTTAATTCTGGTTTATTACATGTCATTTTCTCATGGAAACAGTTGAGGAAATAATTAATTGATGCTTCCTTTCAGGCCGTCTACCATCACTGCTCGACATTCAAAAAATTCGAATGTGTTTTTATGAGAAATAGAGAGATATACAGAAACAGTCAGTAACACAGAGAGACACAAACATACAACAACAAGAAAAAGATAGACGGTGATTGAGACAGCACAAGAAAAAGAATTCATTCTTGGCCCAGAGAGAAATTGATCTAGAAGAAGAAGAACACTACATCAATATCAAGAGTCTTCTTCATCTGCTTTCACTTAGGATAACTTCAAGAAATAATACATTCATATCAGTTACAAGAAGTTCCAGAAGACTTTCTCTGTACCTGGAATTCTAGGTCTTTGAAGACCTATCACCCTGAAGTAGTGCTCAAGCCTTCTTCCTGATCCATTCTACATCTCAGGGGGAGCAATGCTGCTAAACAACAATCCACAAGTCTTCTCATTTGACTTGAGAAAGAGAATACCTCATCACCCTCTCACTCCACCTCTGTACAGGGTTTTAATTTCCTTCAAAATTATTCTGGTTGCAAGTCTCCCACCAAAAGACTTGAGGGTTTGGTTTTTGGGAACCTGATCAAAACCCCATTGGTGCCAGGACACCTGATCAACCCCTTCCTGCAGTGGATTCCTACCAGGGTGGTAGAAGAGTGGACTAACCAGATTTGGGGAACCACTATAAAATTCTTGTGTCGTCTGGTTGCTTTCTTTTCTTTTTGTTTTCTGGCCTTGCTCTGTGAATGTGCTGTGATTAGTCCATTGCTGTTTTCTTTTTGGTTTATTGTATTTGCTTCCCTGCACACACACACACACACACCTAAAATACAACAGCAGTTCTAAAAGTTTTAAAATCACCATATACTCTATTCACCCCCCCCCCCCCCCTCTAGAGTATATCAGACCTAGCTGCACTTTCAATTGGTATCAGAGGGAGGTTGGTTAATAACACCACATCTGATTGGTTGTACAGGCTAACACCTGAACCCCAAGATCCCCTAGTTAGATCTGTTTGTTTCTATTATGTTATTGGACTTATCCTTCTCACAGACATGGCCCAAAACAAGGATTATACAAGCATCAGACCTCCAGTGTGCAATCTTAATAAGTTTGCCATCTGGAAGGCAAGAATTAGATTATATATGAACTCCATTGATGAGGATATTTTTTCTGTTATTTCAACAGGTGTTCCTCCAGCTCCTGCACATTTTGCCAGCACATCAACTAATCTGAGTGCAGTACCACCTCCAGACAATACTGAAGCCTATAAGAAAGCTAAGATGACTGATGCAAAGGCTATGAATATTCTGGTCCAAACAATGTCAGATGACATATTTCAGAAGGTGGCTGAGTGCACCTCAGCCAAGACCATTTGGGACTCTTTCAATCAAATGGTAGCAGGCTCAGCTGATGAAAGAAAGGATAGGAGATCCAGTCTCATTTCTCTCTATGAGAATTTCAAAAAGGATGAGACAGAATCTGTGGCTGAGATGTACAATAGATTAAGCTCAATCATCAGTGAACTCAAGACTCTTGACAAGGACATCACCTTAACTGAGGTGAATGACAAGATACTGATGTGTTTCCCCAGTTCATGGGACTCCAGAATCTGGTCAATCAAAGAAGCCAGAAGCCTTAATGAGATCTCAACAGAATCTCTGTTAGGCAAGCTGAAGTCATATGAGCAGCTTGTCAAATCAAGAGAGGCAGCAGAACAGAAGGCAACTACCCCAGTTAGGAAGGAGCACAGCTTGGCCCTCAAAGCTTCTGAAGACAATGAAACATCTACATCCAATGAGGAGTTAATGAGCCTTTTTGCCAAAAGATTCTACAAAATGGCAAGAAAGGACTTTAGAAAAAAATCATCCAGGTAGGATGATAAGCCCAAATATGACAAGACACCAACTATGGAGGTTGTGTGTTTTGGATGCAGAAAGCCTGGGCACTATATTTCAGAATGCCTAGAGAATCAGAAAAAGGACAAGGGAAGGGACAAGGATTCCAGAAGAAAACTAAGCAGCAGACCCTCCTCCAACAAGTACAAGAGGAAAGACAAAGGATTTGTTGCTGAGTCCTGGAGTGACACAGAATAGGAAACATCCTCCTCCAGCTCCAGTGAAGAAGAGGAAGAAGCCAGATCCAAGGAGGTGTGCCTAATGGCAATAGATGTCTCTAGAAGCAACTGTGGATCAGAAGAGGATTCTGAAGATGAAGGTGCCTCAGACTCAGAGGCTGATCAGGTGATTTCTAGTTTTGATTTCAGTTCTGACTTGTTTAAAGTAGAGTTTAAAACTATGTGCATGGATCTAATAAACTCAGAGAAAGAGATAAAAACCATGAGGACTAGACAAGAAAACCTTGAATCTGTCAGCACAGAAAATAGAAAACTAACTGACCAATTGACACTAGCTAATGAACAGATAATCAAGTTAAAATCTGAATTATGTGAGGCAAAACAACTTGAGCAATCTCTCAATGGGAGAAGCCTCAAGCTGATGGATATCACAAGCACAGTAAATGCCAGATTAAATGGCAGGCTGGGCTTGGGTGCTTCATCAGGTTTACCCCCCATAATAAAGAAGAATATACTTTCTACTCCCATAAAGTTTATCACTGCTAAGGGTAAAGAGAAACTAACTGAAAAACCCAGGTCAGAAAACAAGTCAAATCCCCTAGACAATAGAAACAGAAAACAGAAGAAAGCTATTAAAAACCAAGTTCAGCAGAATTCGTCGAACTTAGATCGACGAAATCCTGCAAGATCGTCGAACCCCGATCGATGAACGCTGAACGCAAACTTCAGAAATAATTATTCGTCCTACTGCGATCGACGAACTATGTATGGTTCGTCGAGCAGAGGTCGACGAACTTGGGACGCAGAAAATAACCATGGTCATTCTCTGAGTGGAGGTCGACGATCTCATCCCCATTCGTCGAACTCTGGTCGACGAACTTACAATAATTCGTCAATCCCAGAATGACCAAATATAAATAATTTCTCCTATAGAAATTTTAAAACAGCTAACAAGACATTTAATCCAGTAGCTGATTGGATAATCCCACCTAGTAGATATCACCCACTAGGGTATAAGTCTCAACCTGCCTTATCAGTCATTTCTAGTTTTACTTTTCAGCCAAACCAAGGACCCAAGGTAACCTGGGTCAAGAACAATTGAGCTTTATTTTTGATGCAGGTACAGGTGAAGAACCGTCCAAGGCTAAGTCAGACATGGTACCTGGACAGTGGCTGCTCCAAGCACATGACTGGCAGTAAAGCAAATCTCTCCAATTATAAGTCCAAGCTAGGACCAAAGGTGATATTTGGAGACTCAAAGAGTGGTCAGTCAGAAGGATATGGAAGAGTAAGCATTGGAGCAGTGACCTTCAAAAAGGTGACATATGTAAGAGGACTTAAACATAACCTTATATCCATAAGCCAATTATGTGATGAAGGTTATCAGGTACATTTCAACTCTACCTCTTGTTCTATCATAAATGATAAAAACCAAACTGTTTTAATTGGACTTAGACAAGGAAACATATATTTAGTATATTTCATTTCTGCCACAACTGATATTTGTTTACTCAATATCACTAGTAACCAAAATGAGTTATGGCACAAAAGGCTAGGACATGTAAACCTTAAGAACATATCTAGGTTATCTAAAGACAACCTTGTTAGAGGTTTACCTTCTGGTCCCTACAAGAAGGAAAGCCTATGCAGGGCTTGTCAACTAGGCAAGCAAACTAAAACTAGTTTCAAATCCATTAATAAAAGTGATTCACCTAGGATATTGTATCTGCTTCATGTGGATCTTTTTGGACCCATTACAGTACAAAGCCTAGGAGGGAAGTCTTACACCTTAGTCATTGTTGATGACTTCTCCAGATTCAGTTGGGTATCCTTCCTGAGAGCTAAGTCAGATACATTCAAAGTTCTTACAGATTTTCTCAGGACCATACAGATTGAGTTCTCTACTCATATTGCATTGATCAGAAGTGATCATGGCACAGAGTTTGAGTCTCTTCTTATGCATGAGTTCTGTGAGAAGGAAGGTATCAGGCAGTGCTTCTCAGCTCCTAGAACTCCCCAACAAAATGGGGTTGCTGAAAGGAAAAATAGGACACTCATTGAAGATGCAGGTACATTGTTAGCAGATGCTTACATGCCTCTATCCTTTTGGGCAGAAGCTGTAAACACAGCTAACTATGTCCTGAACAGATGTCTTATACATAAGCTAAAACATAAGACCCCCTATGAATTACTTAAAGAAAAGAAACCTAAAATCACTTACTTTAAAGTTTTTGGTTGCATATGTTACATCCACACCAATAACAAAAGATACATTAGAAAATTTGAGGCTAAGGCTAAAGAAGGGATTTTTCTAGGATATTCCCAAGTAAGCAAGGCCTATAGGGTTTTCAACAAATCATCCCTTAAAATTGAAGAATCTATCCATGTGTCTTTTGATGAAGCTAACATGCCTTATAAGGAGAAAGACATTTCTACCAATAGTCTTTTGTAGGTTTCACCAATGTGTGAGTCTATGGATGGACTAAACCTTACCCAAGGGGTTCCAACTCATCCCACTCCACAGGATGCTGAAGATAATGAAGAAGAAATCCAAGAGGAAGTAACTGAACTTCCATCAACAGCCAGTACCATTCCTCAAGAGGAATTATTTGCAGAAGCTGTTGCTCAACCAACTCCACAAACTGATCTTGTCACACTTAGAGATCACCCCAGATCTCAAGTGATTGGAGACATTTCAGTTGGTGTACAGACAAGAAATCAGCTCAATCAAGACTTGATGCATGCCTGTTTTCTCTCTCAAATTGAACCTCTCACCATCCATGAAGCTGAGCAAGATCCCCACTGGATTCTTGCAATGCAAGAGGAACTAAATCAGTTTGAGAGATGTAGAGTTTGGGATTTGGTTCCAAGACCCCATAACTACCCAGTTATTGGAACCAAATGGGTCTATAGGAATAAATTAGATGCACAAGGGAACATAGTAAGGAACAAGGCTAGACTGGTTGCCCAAGGCTATAGGCAGGAAGAAGGAATAGACTATGACCAAACCTTTGCCCCTATTGCAAGGTTGGAGGCCATTAGATTATTCCTAGCCTATGCAGCATACAAAAAGTTCAAGGTATTCCAGATGGATGTTAAGAGTGTCTTTCTGAATGGTGTACTTCAAGAAGAGGTTTATGTAGAACAACCTCCAGGTTTTATCTCTCTAACTCAACCCTCTTATGTTTACAAATTGCATAAAGCTCTCTATGGTTTAAAGCAAGCTCCAAGAGCTTGGTATGAGACCCTAGTTAGCTTTCTTTTAGAGCATAAATTTACAAGAGGAACCATAGATAAAACCCTTTTCACTGGACATCATAAGGACCAAATCTTATTGGTACAAATATATGTGGATGACATTATTTTTGGGTCTACTGATCCCAAATTGTGCAAGAGGTTTGCTAACCTCATGCATTCCAAATTTGAGATGAGTAGCATGGGTGAGCTTTCCTACTTCCTTGGTCTCCAAGTGAAGCAGCTCCCTGATGGTATCTTCCTCTCCCAATCTAAGTATGCTAAAGAGCTTATTAAAAAGTTTGGGATGGACGATGCTTCAGGAATGAAAACACCTATGGCTACCAATGCTGTTGTGGTACCTGATGCAGCAGGGAAAACTGTAGATCAGAAACATTATAGGGCAATTGTTGGATCCCTATTATACTTAACAGCTAGCAGGCCTGACATAATATTTGCCACATGCCTTTGTGCTAGATTCCAAGTGAATCCTAAAGAATCTCATCTTATTTTTCTAAAAAGGATTTTGAGATATATAAAGAGTTGTCCTAGTTTAGGATTCTGGTATCCTGCAGAGTCAGAATTTGAGTTAACTGGATACTCAGATGCTGACTATGCTAGATGTAGAGTGGACAGGAAAAGTACCTCTGGAACTTGCCAGTTCCTGGGTATGAGACTTGTCTCTTGGTTTTGCAAAAAGCAGACATCTGTGTCTACATCAACTACTGAGGCAGAGTATATGGCTGCTGGCAGCTGCTGTTCACAGATGCTATGGATACAAAACCAACTCCTAGATTATGGTATCAACTTAAATAATTCGACCTTATTTTGTGATAATACAAGTGCTATTGCTATAGCTCAGAATCCAGTTCATCATTCTAGGACTAAACATACTGAAATAAGACATCATTTCATTAGAGATAATGTAGACAAAAAGAAAATTAACTTGATCCACATTCCTACTGATCTACAGAGAGCAGATATCTTCACCAAGCCTTTGGATGAGAAAACCCATCTATTCTTTATAAATCAACTGGGAATGATTGATGGAGAAGAGTTAAATTAATTTCTGTCTGCATTCGACGAATTTTCCAGAGTTCGTCGAACGGAGTTCGACGAATTAGGGAAAGTTTGAGAGATTCTCGTCGAACGAAGATCGACGAATTCTCTGTATGGAAACAATTTTCGTCGACCGGAGATCGACGAACCTTGCTTCTGAAACCATTTCGTCGAATGGAGTTCGACGAACTGTTTTCAATTCTTCTAAATGAGTTCGACGAACTACTTTCCTGTAACTTATTTCGTCGATCTCAGTTCGAAGATCTGTCTATTTTCGTGGAACGGATCTTGTCGATTCATATTCTGAAAATCTTATATCTAGGTTTTCTTTGACCTTCGTCCCGCGCTTTCAATTCCTTTGCTCTTGATCGTCGTTTTCTCTGTGATTTTCTTTGCAGGTCATCAATGGCGATTCCTCCAGGAGCACTTGCAGCGATGAAGTTTGATGCAGCATTCTCCATGGACTTTGAGTCCTTCCAACATTTCGATCCAATTTTTCTGTACATCCTTGAATTACTTGAAGAATTGCATCTCAAGGATTTCATGACACGCAGCATCAAGCTACACTCAACCGAGATAAGAGAATGGGTGTACACTGCCACAGTTTCTGAGGACGGAAATCTGACAGGAAATATTGGAAACACTGTCGTTTCCCTGTCCCCAGCAGTACTCTCTGAAATTTTTGGACTGATCAATGGAGAAGACAACTTGGAAATGGATGCTGAGGAATATGCTGATATGTTGAACGTAATGGGTTTCTCCGGCAACAACCCTAATAAGCTTCTGAAGAAGCAACTGTCACCCGCCTATCAATTTTTGACCGACATTGTAGGGAAAATTCTGATGGGCAAGCACTCAGCACATGACTATATCACTCGCCATCAATTCCTGATCATGTGCGCAGTGCTCAACAAGCGTCAGGTCGATTGGGGCATGGTTTTCTTTGACCTAATCAAGAAGAGAACTAGCAAGAAGGAAGTCTGCTACGGCAGAATCCTGGGGATTTTTCTCCAGGAAAAGGCCAGTGAATGTTTGGTCTCCCCGACCACATTCATCAACGCCAGCAAGCGCCTCACCTGCGCCTTGTTTGGCCGATGGGAGAGGACAATCACCAAACCATCCAAGGGTTCCTCCTCCTCCATCAATGCTTCTGAGAGCACCAGGACCGTCAAGGTCACTCCCCACCCTAACACTGAAGAGGTCATTCCCCCTACCAAATCTCTTCCCACTCCTCTTGCACCTCAATTGACTCCACCTCACCATCAGTCTCCACCGCCTGGTCTTACACATATCCCTACACCTCCAGTTTCCCCCACTGAAACACATATTCCCTCACCTCCTCAATCCCCTCTTCCACCACACCTATCCACTATTCCATCCTACACCATACCCACTGAACCACAACCTGTTCTCTCTCCTTTATCCCCTCCCCACATTCCTCCTTCCTCCTCTGTCTCTCTCCCCTCTACTATTCTTTCTCCACTTATGGACTCCTCCACTATTCCCTCCATCATCTCTCTTCTGACTTCTCTTATTAAATCACTCATCACAGAGGCCATTACACCTCTAGTGAATTCCATTGATTCTTTATCTGCCCAAATCTCAGCCCTCTCTGCTGCCCCCTCTTCATTCAGTGGCATGGCTCTAGGTTCTCCTGAACCCAGGCAGGGGGAGATGCTCCATGATGAAGCTGGTACAGCAGCTGCAGAAGTTGATACAGTTGATACAGATACAGATACTGCAGATACAGTTTTTGACACTACAGATACAGTTAATACAGTGCTTGATAATGCAGTCACAGATACAGCAATTGATTTTATTCAATTCATGGACACTGACAGTAGCTTTGATGAGTCAGCGGGTTCAATAACAATTGTTGGTGATTTCCTTATAAATCCCACAGTTAATTTATCTGAGATACTTTAGATCTTTGATCCTGTGTATATGAAGCTTCCTTCAGTAGAGGTTGCTAAGCCATATTTGGCTATTGTCCAGTATACGTCTCCAGCTAGTCCAGCAGTTGCCAAGCAACTTTGTGACACCTTTGCTGCTCCTACTGCTGTTCCCACTCCTGTGTCTATTCCAGAAATCTGCCCTGTCCCAGTTTTTGTCATGGATGATTCTCCCATGCCTGATCTGGATGAGCTCATTCTGGCAGACATTGAAGAAGAGAGCAAGTCAGAAGCTGCAAGCTCTGTCTCTACTGCTGTTGAACCCTCACCCTCTGAACCATCTATCCCCCCTCAAGAAAAACCTCTTATCATTCCTGATGCCACTCTGAGGAAATTGAATGCTCTGTATGACAACCCTCAGAGTTCAGAGTCTGATGATGATGATGATGATGAATTAGATGAGGAGGCTGCTAAAAAGAAAAAGAAGTTGCTCTCTAAGAAAAGGAAGGCTCCTCCTCCTCTTGCTCCCAAGCCTAATCCCACTGCAGACACTCCATACTATATTCTGCACAATGTTGCTCCTTACAAAGGGATGCCTGCATTGATGTGGCTATCAAAGAACCAGCAAAAAGAAAGGAAGAGGAGTAGGAGATACTCTCCTCCCCCAGCTCATAGATACAGAAAGGATCCTCCTCCTCCTCCAGCAGCAGGTGCCTCTGGCACTGGCTCTCAGAGATCTGCTCCTATTCAAACTTATCAGAGACAGACAGGGAGATCCTCTGGTGGCAGTCAGCCAAGGCCACCATCTTCAGGCAGACAACAGCAATAGCAGCACTAGGAATCTAAGGAACATGAAGCTGAAAGGCCCTATTCTCCTCCTGAAGATCCAGAAACAGCCAACACAGCCAGAATGACAAGGTTCCAAGAGATCATTGGCTTATCTCTAATCAACAAAGCTAAAGCTGAAGGCAAGGACACAACTGGCTTAACTACTATGTCTCAGTACAGGAGAGATGAACTAAAGAGATTTGGGAAAGCAAACAAGCTACTCAATGTTGATGAGTACATGCATCTTCACCCAGAAGCAGTTGTCCCCAGAGCCACTTCACTGAACATCATAGGGGCAGCTGACATGACTATGACCAAGGCTCAAGCTTCAGATCCCAATAGGGAAATTATTTTCAAGAAGCCAGGAGATAAATCATCAGAAGTCAAGCCAAAACAGAAGAAATCAGAGAAGTAATTTTGTGTTTTCTTTTCATTTCTGCTTATGTTTCAGTCTATATCTTGCTTTAAAACAAAGCCAGTATGTATATATATATCTGTTGCATGTGTTGTAAATTCTCTGCCAGATATATCTGTTAATTTTGTTTTGTTTCTCTGTTTGTTCTTTGCTTGGAGTTTCTGTTAGTGACCTCACCCAAATAGGGGGAGATTGTTGGATCCCTAGTAGATTTGGGCTAGGTTCACTGACTTAGGATGTGACCCATCATGTATAGTCTGGGTCAAGTTTTTGTCTTAGAGTCTAGGACAGTCCTCTATCTCAACTTCAGATGGACCAGCCTTCTTCAGGACCATCAGGAACTCCAAATCTATCAGTTTTTCAGACCAAGTGAAAAGAGTTCGACGTTCGTCGAACTCAGCTCGACGAACGAAGTTCTGTGCTCGACGATCGTGAGACAATTCGCAGTGATAAGCTCGACGAACTGTGTTCTTTGCTCGATGAACACTGGATTTTTACCTCAGGCTTATCAGGTCTACTTCAGAATTTCTCTAAGTCCAGCTTCATGCTTCGATCGACGAATTATATTCTGAGCTCGACGAACTTGGACCTCAAGTTCACAGCTTGTCAGTTCGACGAATGCTGATCTCTACTCGACGATTTTTGTACTCAGAGAATCTGTGTCGACACTTAGGGCTTGTGTCGACACCAGACGATTTGTGTCGACAACAGGATTTCAGTCGACACCAGCTTATGTCGACACCAGAGGATTTATGTCGACACCAAGATCAATCTGTCGACAACAATTTGTGTCGACACAGCATTTCAACAGATGCAGAGTATTTCGTCCAAGTCCAGAACTTTTCTCAGGTCGACGAAGTTTATTCTCAGCTCGACGAAGTTAGTTCTCGGCTCAACGAATAGTGTTTGTCTGATATTGAAGATTGTCTATTCAACGAATGAAGACTGTCAGCTCGACGAACTCAGCTCAGCTCGACTAACTCAAACTCAGTTCGACGAATTCTGTTCTTCGGTCGACGATTCCAGACTAGATCTTCTTCCGTTCCCGTCTCATTTCATGGCGTTGATTCCTGAACATTTAATGGCGGTTCTTCATAGAATACTACCGTTAGGATGCGCAGTTAATTCTGGTTTATTACATGCCATTTTCCCATGGAAACAGTTGAGGAAATAATTAATTGCTGCTTCCTTTCAGGCCGTCTACCATCACTGCTCGACATTCAAAAAATTCGAATGTGTTTTTATGAGAAATAGACAGATATACAGAAACAGTCAGTAACACAGAGAGACACAAACATACAACAACAAGAAAAATATAGACAGTGATTGAGACAGCACAAGAAAAAGAATTCATTCTTGGCCCAGAGAGAAATTAATCTAGAAGAAGAAGAAGAACACTACATCAATATCAAGAGTCTTCTTCATCTGCTTTCACTCAGGATAACTTCAAGAAACAATACATTCATATCAGTTACAAGAAATTCCTGAAGACTTTCTCTGGACCTGGAATTCTAGGTCTTTGAAGACCTATCACCCTGAAGCAGTGCTCCAGCCTTCTTCCTGATCCATTCTACATCTCAGGGGGAGCAAAGCTGCTAAACAACAATCCACAAGTCTTCTCATTTGACTTGAGAAAGAGAAGACCTCATCACCCTCTCACTCCACCTCTGTACAGGGTTTTAATTCCCTTCAAAATTATTCTGGTTGCAAGTCTCCCACCAAAAGACTTGAGGGTTTGGTTTTTGGGAACCTGATCAAAACCCCATTGGTGCCAGGACACCTGATCAACCCCTTCCTGCAGTGGATTCCTACCAGGGTGGTAGAAGAGTGGACTACCCAGATTTGGGGAACCACTATAAAATTCTTGTGTCGTCTGGTTGCTTTCTTTTCTTTTTATTTTCTGGTCTTGCTCTGTGAATGTGCTGTGATTAGTCCATTGCTGTTTTCTTTTTGTTTTATTGTATTTGCTTCCCTGCACACACACACACACACACACACTAAAATACAACAGCAGTTGTAAAAATTTTAAAATCACCATATACTTTATTCACCCCCCCCCCCCCTCTAGAGTATATCAGATCTAGCTGCACTTTCAGATTGGGGTGAAATATGTTAATGACATTTATTGGTTAGATCCTTAATGAACAAATGGAGTAGAAAGGTGCACCCAACCTAGGTGCTTTGGTGGAGGTTAGAGAAAGATTTAATTATATGAAATATTGAGAACGAACTTGACAGTGGTAGTGTGTTGAATAAAGATGTGCATGGATTGAACATGCTGTATATAATTGGTAATGACTGTTATGAACAAATGGTCGTGGTCTTAAAAGATGAATGTGTGAAATAGTCTTACATGAATAATGAACCCATATGTACTTTGGGGCACGGTGAAAGTGTGCAGTTAGATCTGATATACTCTAGAGGGGGGTGAATAGAGTATGGTGCTTAAAAACTTTTTACAACAGTTGTTGTAATCTGAGTGAACAGGGAAGCAAATAGTACAGAACCTATCTAATCACAATCTACAAAAGAAACTAATCACAGATCCTAACTAATCACAGATTAATCACAGCCAGAAATAAAAATAAAGACAAGCAAGCCAGAAGACACAAGGAGCTATAGTGGTTCACCTAAACTTGGGTACATCCACTCTTCTACCACCCTAGGTAGGAATCCACTGCAGGATGAGTTAATCAGGTGTCCTGGGCACAAATGAGCTTTTGATAAGGTGCTCAAAAACCAAATCAGATTTTTTGATCAGGTGTCTTGCCACCAATGAGCTTTTGATAAGGTGCTCAAAAACCAAGCACATACTTTTGAAGGGAGTTTGAAAAACCCTTTACAGAAATGGGGATGAGAGAGTGATGGAAGTCTTCTCTTTCTCAGAGCAGCTGAGAAGAGTATGTGGATTTGATGTTGTCAAAGCCCCCCCTGAGTTCTTGAGATGTTCAGGAAATGAAGCTTTGATGTAGGGTGATAGGCCTTCAGAAGTTGATCTCCAGCAAATGATGATTTCAGCAACAGCTGAAATGTTAGGTGTCTGGAGTCTTGAATGAAGATGGCCTTGAACACTTGAATCAAAAGAGATCTGAAGATTTCAGTGATCTCCTTGGTTGTGTGTTCTTGTATGAATTCTTTTAGATAGAGAATGTCTACAGCTCTTTTTCTTTTTCTCTTGTGAACAGTTGATGTTGAGAAGGATGTTGTTCCAGAGAATATTTTGTTCTTGTTCTTGTTCTGCTTATCTGTGCTGTGTGTTAGAGAGATTCAAAAAATCTTGTGTTTTATTCCCTGGTGCTGAATAGAAAAGGATCCTCTGTCAAGAATAGCTGTTGGCCTGTTATTAAATGACTTCCTTAATTGCAATTGTCTTCTGAGGGAAAGTCCAAAGAAACATTCCTTGATAATCCCTTGAAACTTGGTCCAGAATAAATGAAAACGGCTAGAAAATCTTCTGAATTAATTGCTGAGAATAACTCCTTAACTGTTCTGAATTTGAATCTTGAAAATCTTTTAACTCTTCAGAAAAACGTCGAACTGAGCTCCACTATCTTCGAACTGAGTTCAGCGATTTAGATTTAGACAGCAACAGAGATCGTCGATCTGAGCTCAACTATCGTCAAACTGAGCTCAGAGATAGAGAATCAATACTGAGTCAAGATCGTCGAACTGAGCTCGAAGATCGTCGAATGGAGTTCGACGATTTGTTGAAGTTGAGCTCAGCGATCGTCGAATGGAGTTCGACGATCCGTCGAAGTTGAGTTAGACGATCATCGATTGGAGTTCGACGATTCGTCGTACTGAGCTCGACGAAATGACTTAGTCTCCAAACTGAAAAAAAATCTTGGTCTTGAGGGCAGCTTCCGAACCTAAGTACTAACCCTTAGACTCAATTCTAATTGACCTTTAGATCTATACAGGAGGTCAAAAACAGGTTTCCTAGAGACATAGTGATCCTGACCCAAATTAGTAATAGGGTGTTCCAATAATCTCCCCCTATTTGGGTTAGGATTACTATTTACAGAATTTTGAGAAATAAAAGAACAACAATATACAAAGCAACAATAAACAACAACAAGCAGAATCACAGATATATTATCCCAGACAGAAATCAGAAATCAGAATAATTGTCATCTTACAGAATTATTGTTTCTCCTTGCTCTTTATAAGCTTGATTTCTCTATTGGGATCAAGAGCTTCTTTCTTTGACCTTCTATCATCAGCTGCACCTAAAGAGGTTTGTTGTTTGGGCCTGGGAAACACAGCTTCAGGATGCAGCTCCATATATCTTTCAGAATCAAAGAATTTGCTTGAAGCATATCTTTCCAGTTCTTTCTTTCTTTGTTCAGAAAGGGTAGTAAAGCTTGAGGTGTCCTTGCCTTGCTCTTTGGCTTTCTTAATTTGATCCAGGGCAGCTAACTCTTTCATCCTGGCAGTCCATACAGTAAGATTATTTTCTGGATCTTCAAAGGGCACTGGAGGCTCATATCTATTGGATGGATTATCTTGAGGAGCTCTGGATGAGACTACTTCTTTTAACTTGTAGGGAAAAGGACCTGATGTTGTGTCTGATGAAGCTTGTCCTTCCCTGGAGTATGGATGTTGCCTTGAATAGCCTTTTGAGTAGACTTGGAATTCCCTTTGGCTTCCTCTGTAATTTCCTCTTCTAGATTGAGAACCTCTGGACTGGCTTCCCCTATAATGTGATCTTGCATGAGGCTGATAGGGGGTTTGGCTTTTAGCAGAAGGTTGAGCAGCTGAGCTTCCACCTGCACCTACATCAGGAGGAGGTGGTGGAGGAGGATGAGGATGATGAAACTGAGAAGATCCTTTCTCATACTTTCTCTTCTTATTCATGGCTTTAAGTTGGTTCTTGGAATACTGCATCCAATGTTCAGTAATGGGGCAGTCATGAAGAATGTAATAGGGAATATCATTAGTGTCCTTGACTTTGGCTGGAGGCACCCTTTTCATAGCTTTGCTCCTTGTCTTTCTCTTCCTGGCTATGGTGGCAGAAGAATCATCAGAATCAGTCCTAAATTCATCACTTTCAGAGCTTTGCTCATCATATAAGGCATCAATCTTTTTCATATATTCTTTTTGAAGTTGGATTAAGGCAGATGAAAGAACAGTTGTAGCAGCAGCAGATACAGCACTAGTAACAACAGAAGTTGTAGCAGTAGCAGTAGTAACAATAGATATAGAAGTTTCTGGAGCAATATTTGCAGAAGATACAGCAGCAGTAACTGGAGCAGCAACAGATTCAGAGAGAATACTTTCAGATACAAGAACCTCAGCATCAGTAATAACAGCAGGAATAACATCAGCTATAACAGAAGGCTCAAAATCATATGCCTCTGTCATTTGCATATCCTTAGAGATTAACTCATCAGCAGTATCAGAACAAACAGCAGCAGCAGCAGCAGCAACAGAAACAGCAACAATATTTTCAGCAGGAATAGCAGCAGCATCACTGGAACCAGAAGGCTCAGCAGTAGAGAGGGAATTGATGAATGAAGTTATAACACTGGTGTCACAACTTGAGAAGGGCACAATGGCCTTGTAAAGATCCTCTGATGGCTGGACTGCAACTTTCTCTGGAAGACAACTGAAATAAATTGAATCAAAAGCTGAGAGCAGGGACCTGAGGTCTACTGAAAAGACAGCAACTTGAGGTGGAACTGGAGCTAGAGTTGGGGTAACAGCAGCAATAGGAACTGAAGAAATTACAGCAGGCAATCTCACATCTTCATTAGGCATCTCCCCTGCCTAGATTCAGATACAACTGGATCAAGGCACCCAAATGAAGGGATTGCCTGAGGAAAGAGAGAAGATAGCCTAGCAGAGAGGGCTGCAACTGACTGAAGAAGGGGAGCCAAGGAGGTCTCCAGCAGAAGTGACAGCCTGGGAGCTATCAGTTCATACAGTTGGTCAGCTAGGGCTGGGATATCTACATGCTCAGTAGGCACTTGAGCAGAGGTAGAGGATGGAGGAGGAGCAACAGGTGATGTTGGAGGAGAGCTGGTGGATGGTAAAAGTGATGGTTGAGGTATGGGGATGGTGGAAATGGAAGACAGTGGTATGGAGATAGAGTGTGTGAAGGTGGGTTGATCAATAATGTCTTGTAGAAGCTGTTGGTATGATGTAGATGAGGAGGGTGGCTCAGGAGGGGATGAAGGTGAATCATCCATGAAGGAATCATCAAGAAGATTGAATGATGGAATGTTGGATGATGTGTCAATGTCTGGTTGAGGGTAGTGGTGTAATGGATGGAATACTTCTTCTGTTATAGGAAGAGTGGGGATTGGAGATGGAATAGATGTTGGAGATGGGCTAGAGATGATGATAGTGGATGAAATTGGAATGGTGGATGGAACTGGAGGAGATGGAATATGAGGAGGAGGAGAAGCAGCAGGCAAGTCATCTGCAGGGGCAGAGACTTGAGTGGAAGAGACTATTACAGTCCTTGTGCCTGAAGTTGTGCTTGTAGATGGCCTGCTGGGCTTTGTTATCTGTCTGTCCCATTTGCCAAAGAGGGCACAGGACAGCCTCTTTGAAGCATTGATATGCATCCCAGAGGAGACTAGCAGGGCAGGGCATCTATTGTGGAGAAAGAGTCCTAGGATCCTCCCAAAAAAAACAAAACACTTGTTTATTTTATTCTTGATGAGGTCAAAGAAGACCTCTCCCCAATTCAACTGTTTCTTATCCACAATGGCTCCCAACAAGCACAGCTGATACCTAGAGATAGTATCATGTGTTGAATGCTTGGCCAACAGAACTTTTCCTACTGCATCAGCTAAGAACCTGTATTCCACAGCTAGGTTCTTCTTCAGCAGTTTGCTAGGGTTAGCATCAGAATGACCCATTCTTGCAAGTAAATCAGAAAACTCCTCTCCAGATAACTCAGCAGAATCTCTTCCAGAACGTAACTCAAAAACCTCTGTCAGAATAGCAGGAGTCAAAGGTACCTGGGTTCTAGAAATTGAACCAACCACTGTGTTTTGGTCTTGGTTGTGGGCAGTATAGACCCACTCCTTAATCTCATCAGCAGCCAACTTGATTCTTGTGGAAATGATAGCAATAAGCTTCTGCTCCTTGAATAGTTCCAGAATATCTTGAAAAGCCTGATCAGTGGTGCTGAAGGACTCCATGTCTATATCAAATCTAGCATCGAATTTCATTGCGGCTAGAACGGCAACAGAGACGGCCATGGTTACCTACAAAAATCAACAAACAAAACGACGAAGTGTAGAGATGTTTGGAGGGAAAGAGAAATTTTTGCAGAGAGATTGAAAGCGCAAAAGGAGAACGACGGCGAAAAAAGAATTTTATATTAGGGTTCGACGCAGAAAAGGAAAGATCGTTGAACTCAGTTCGACGATCGGGGCTTCTAAAGGAATCTGAAGAGTCCTCAATATCGTCGATCTCCGTTCGACGATATTGGAGAGCGTCGAGCTCCGTTCGACGATAGTTCAGAGAACAAAATCGTCGAGCGCTGTTCGATGCTCGTTGACCGGAAGAGATAGTTTAGACTATCTGAGAAGCGCTGAACTCAGGTCGACGATTTCAGAAATCGTCGATCTCCGTTCGACGATCTGGGGGAAAATCGTCGAGCGCAGTTCAGAGACCAGAAATACACTCTAGACACTTAGAAAAATCAAGATGTTTGTCTAGTCTTGGTCAATTTTAAAGTTTCAGAATCTTGGAACTTATTATAGACTTCCTCCATCTAATATTCCTAACTGATTTAGGAAGAAGGTGTGTTTCTTTTCATCCAAGGGTTTGGTGAAAATATCTCACCTTTGCAAATCAGTTGGGATATATTGAAGTTCAATTTTATTCTTCTCAACATTATCCCTTAAAAAGTGATGCCTAATTTCTATATATTTTGTCCTACTATGGAGGACTGGATTTTGAGCTATAGAAATAGCACTGGTGTTATCCCAAAATATTTTTGACTTCTCTAAGTTGTAGCCATAGTCTAGGAGTTGATTTTGAATCCACAATATTTGTGAACAAAAACTGCCTGCAGCCATATATTCAGCTTCAGCAGTTGAAGTTGACACAGATGTTTGTTTCTTGCAAAACCAAGAGACAAGTCTGTCACCAAGAAACTGACAAGTTCCACTGGTGCTTTTCCTGTCAATTCTGCATCCAGCATAATCAGCATCAGAAAATCCAGTTAAATCAAATACTGAATCTTTTTGGATACCAGAGACCTAGATTTGGACAACTTTTAACATACCTGAGAATCCTTTTTACTAATGTTAGGTGTGACTCTCTAGGGCTTACTTGGAATCTAGCACATATGCATGTAACAAATATTATATCAGGTCTACTAGCTGTAAGTTACAGTAAAGAGCCAATCATTGCTCTATATGTTGTCTGATCAACAGGTTTCCCATGTTCATCAGCATCCAATACAGCATTAGTAGGCATGGGTGTTTTCATACAGGATGCTTCAGACATACCAAATTTCTTGACTAATTCATTTGCATACTTGGTTTGAGAAATAAAGATGCCTTCAGCATGTTGTTTGACTTGCAATCCTAGAAAGAAGGATAGCTCACCCATGCTACTCATTTCAAATTTAGAATGCATTAGGTTGGAAAACCTTCTGCACAAATTTGAATCAGTAGAACCAAAAATAATATCATCTACATAAATCTGTACTAGTAGGGTATGGGACTTATGGGTTCTAATGAAAAGAGTTTGGTCTACTCTACCCCTTATAAATCCATTTTCTAGAAGGAAGCATGTTAGGGTCTCATACCATGCTCTAGGAGCTTACTTGAGACCATATAATGTTTTGTTCAACTTAAAAACATAATCAGGATAAGTTGGAGAGATAAAACTTGGAGGTTGTCTCGCATATACTTCTTCTTTGATGTCTCCATTTAGAAAGGCACTCTTTACATCCATCTGATATACCTTGAAACCTTTGTGTGCTGCATAAGCTAAGAAGATTCTGATGGCTTCCAATCTTGCAACTGGTGTAAAAGTCTGGTCATAGTCTATGCCTTCTTCTTGAGAGTATCCTTGAGCAACTAGCCTTGCCTTGTTCCTTACAATTACACCTTGATCATCCAATTTGTTTCTGAACACCCACTTTGTTCCAACAATGGAGTGATCCTTAGGCTTTGGCACTAGTTCCCAAACTTTGTTCCTTTCAAATTGATGCAACTCTTCTTGTATTGCAATGATCCAGTGTGGATCTTGCTCTGCATCTTGAATGGATTGAGGTTCAATTTGAGATAGGAAGCAAGTCTGCAATAGGTTTTGGTTGACCTGATTTCTGGTTTGCACACCAGCTGAGATGTCTCCAATTACTTGGGAAATTGGATGGTCTCTTGATGTTACTAAATCAACAGGGGGTGTTGATTGTTCACCAACCTGTGTTGTTGTTTCCTCTTGTGGTACAACAACTGGCTCTTCAAGTTGTTTTTCTTTAGCATGTTGAATGCTTTCTTCATCTTCACTGCTTTCCTCTTCTTGAGTAACCGGTAACCTGTTCAAATCTTCAGTAAGAGAATGTACCTGCAAAGGTTCTATGGTAGAAGTATTCTTCTCCTTGAAAGACATGTTAGATTCATCAAATGATATGTGAACAGATTCCTCAATTTTAAGAGATGATTTATTATAAACCCTATAAGCCTTACTGATCATGGAGTATCCTAGAAATACTCCTTCATCAGCTTTAGCTTGAAATTTTGCTAAATATCTCTTGTCATTATTGTGAATATAGCAAATGCAACCAAAAATTATAAAATAATCAACTTTAGGTTTCTTCCCTTTGAGTAATTCATAGGGAGTCTTGCCCTTTAGTTTATGTATTAAACTTCTGTTCAGCACATATTTGGAGGTGTTCACTGTCTCTACCCAAAAAGATAGAGGAAGGTGAGCATCTGACAACAATGTAGTGACAGATTCAATAAGGGTTCTATTTTTCCTTTCAGCTACCCCATTTTGCTGAGGAGTTCTAGGAGCTGAGAAAGTATGCATGATCCCTTCACTCTGACAGAACTCTTGCATAAGAAGAGAATCAAACTCTGTCCCATGATCACTTCTGATCAGGGAAATGTGAGTATTGAACTCAATCTGTATACATTTGAGAAACGCTGTCAAACACTTAAAGTTATCAGACTTCTTCCTCAGAAATAACACCCATGTGAATCTAGAGAAGTCATCTACAACTACTAAAGTGTAAGATTTCCCTCCTAGGCTTTGTACTGTGATGGGTCCAAAAAGATCCATGTGTAACAGATACAAGATCCTAGGTGAATCACTCTTATTAAGTGATTTGAAACGGTTTTTAGTTTGTTTGCCTAATTGACAAGCCTTGCAGAGTCCTTCCTTCTTGTAGGGGCCAGAAGGTAGTCCTCTAACAAGGTTGTCCTTGGATAGCCTAGCAATAGTTCTAAGGTTTAAGTTTCCTAATCTCTTATGCCATAAAACATTTGGTCTACAAACAGAATTGAACAGGCAAATATCTACATCTGTTGAAAGAAAATCTACTAGATAGATGTTACCTTTCCTTTTACCTGTCAACACAGTTGTGTTGTCCTCTGACTTGATCTTGCATAAAGCTTTGCTGAAAGTTACCTGGTAGCCTTCATCACATAGCTGACTGATGCTGATCAAATTGTGCTTCAGTCCTTCCACATAAGCTACCTTCTTGAATGTCACTGTCCCAATCTGGACTGCACCATATCCTTCAGTTTGTCCAAAGTTTAAAGGATGTGAGGTTGCCCCTATTTCCTGTCATGTGCTTTGAGCACCCACTATCCAAGTACCATTGCTGGTTTGATGTTGGATAGGTCTTCACCTGCACATAAAATAATTCACTTGTTTTTGACCCAGTTTACCTTGGGCCTAGGTTGATAACCTTTAAACTCAGAAATAAAAGACATCGCAGGTTGACTCTTATAACCTTCAGGATGATATCTCTTTGGAGTTATTATCCATTCAGTATAAGGGTTAAAGATTTGGGATGAAGGACCCTTAGGATTGTATTTTGATTTACCCTTGAAGGAGTTTCCAGAGCTCTTATCTCTGTTCGACGATCGTGGAGCTACGTTCGACGATCTTGGGTCAGATCGTCGAGCTCCATTCGACGGTCGACTGTGGCAGAGTTCAGGAATTTGAGATCGTCGACCTGAGTTCGACGATTTTGCCTGATATCGTCGATCTGCGTTCGGCGATCGTCGAGCTCCGTTCGACGATTTTTGCTGGAACTTAGTTTTCTTAGGCAAATCAGAATTCTTCCTAGCTACCTCTACAACTCCCTTCCCTTTATCAGAAATGAACTTGATTGCGGTTGTTAGAACTATAGGTTGTCTGGATGAAGCACACAAGCCCAGTGTACTAATGAATCTGGAGTTCACTGTGCTTGTGATGTCCATCAGTTTGATACTTCTCCCATTTAGGGATTCTTCAAGCTTCTTGGCCTCTGATATCTCACCTTTCAGTGAAGCTATCTGCTCCCTACAGCACTCCAACTCCTTAGAGAGTTTGAGGTTTTCTGACTTTAAGATATTATGTTCAGATAAATGATTTCTGAGAGAGATAATTTCCTTCTCAGATTTTAGTAAGTCTAAACATAATGCTTTAAACTCAGACTTAAAGTCCTCTGAATTGAAATCAAAGGAACTAATTACCTGGTCCTCTTCAAGTTGATTCTCTGAATCTGACTCTGACTCTTCTGCATCTGAATTATGTTGAGAGGCATTGATTGCCATCATGCAGAACTCCTTCTCTTCTGCATCATCTTCATCATCACTGGAGTTGGATGAAGCTTCTGACTCCTCTTCAGTCTCACTCCAGGATTCAGCAACAAATCCCTTCCTTGTGTGTTTGTTCTTGCTGGAGGAGGGTTTGTCATTGCCATTCTTCTTGAAGTCTTTCTCCTTTCTTCTTTCTTTCTTGTCCCTTCTGTCCTTGTTTTTGTTTTCTGGGCAGTCAGGTACAATGTGCCCTAGTTTCCTGCAACCAAAGCAGACAATTTCTTTATTATTTGAATTATCATACCTTGGCTTATCATGCTCCTTGTATGATCTCTTTCTGAAGTCCTTTCTGGCCATTTTGTAGAATCTTTTGGCAAATAAACTAAGCAGCTCATCATTGCCTGTGACTTTGTCTTCAGGCTGATCTTCAGTGGCTTTAAAAGCTATTGTCTTTTCTTTTCTTGTGGCTGGTGAGGCAGCCTTCTGTTCTTCTTCTCTATTTTTGATGAGCAGCTCATAAGATTTGAGCTTGCCCAAGAGAGCTTCTGTTGTGATCTCATTCAGACTTCTGGCATCCTTGATTGGCCAGATCCTTGAGTCCCAAGTGCTTGGGAAGCACATTATGATTTTGTCATTAAGTTCAGTCAGTGAGATCTCCTTATCCAAAGTCTTGAGTTCATTAACTATCAGACTGAGCCTGTTATACATGTCAGCTACTGGCTCAGCATCTCCTTTCTTGAAATTCTCATATTGGGATATGAGATGGGATCTCCTGTCCTTTCTTTCATCAGTTGAGCCTGGGACTATTTCAGACAGCTTATCCCAGATTTCCTTTGCTGAATTACATTCAGCCAGCTTTTGAAAGATGTCATCAGACATAGTCTGGGCTAAGATGTTCATAGCCTTTGCATCAGCTACCTTCCACTTCTTGATATCAGCATCTGTTCCTGATGGAGGTGGAACAGCATTTGTTCTTGTGTTCTCTGGAGGTCTTGGACAAGCTGTCAAAACAGAATTAAAAATGTCCTCGTCAATAGAATTCATGTATAAAGCTTTGCTTTCCAAAGTGCAAACTTGGACAGATTGCACACTGGAGGTCTGGTGCTAGCATAATCTTTGTTTTGGGCCATGATTTGAGAAAACAAAATCTAATAATAAAATCAAAAGAAAACAGATCTAACTAGGAATCTTTGGGTTCAGGTGTTAACCTGTGCAACCATCAAGGTGTGGTATATTTAACTAACCTCGCTTTGATACCAATTGAAAGTGTGTAGTTAGATCTGATATACTCTAGAGGGGGGTGAATAGAGTATGGTGCTTAAAAACTTTTTACAACAGTTGTTGTAATCTGAGTGAATAGGGAAGCAAATAGTACAGAACCTATCTAATCACAATCTACAAAAGAAACTAATCACAGATCCTAACTAATCATAGATTAATCACAGCCAGAAACAAAAATAAAGACAAGCAAGCCAGAAGACACAAGGAGCTATAGTGGTTCCCCTAAACTTGGGTACATCCACTCTTCTACCACCCTAAGTAGGAATCCACTGCAGGATGAGTTGATCAGGTGTCCTGGGCACCAATGAGCTTTTGATAAGGTGCTCAAAAACCAAATCAGATTTTTTGATCAGGTGCCTTGCCACCAATGAGCTTTTGATAAGGTGCTCAAAAACCAAGCACAAACTTTTGAAGGGAGTTTGAAAAACCCTTTACAGAGATGGTGATGAGAGAGTGATGGAAGTCTTCTCTTTCTCAGAGCAGCTGAGAAGACTATGTTTATTTGATGTTGTCAAAGCTCCCCCTGAGTTCTTGAGATGTTCAGGAAAATAAGCTTTATTGTAGGGTGATAGGCCTTCAGAAGTTGATCTCCAACAAATGATGATTTCAGCAACAGCTGAAATGTTAGGTGTCTGGAGTCTTGAATGAAGATGACCTTAAACATTTGAATCAAAAGAGATCTGAAGATTTCAGTGATCTCCTTGGTTGTGTGTTCTTGTATGAATTCTTTTAGACAGAGAATGTCTACAGCTCTTTTTCTTTTTCTCTTGTGAACAGTTGATGTTGAGAAGGATGTTGTTCCAGAGAATATTTTGTTCTTGTTCTTGTTCTGCTTATCTGTGCTGTGTGTTAGAGAGATTCAAAAAATCTTGTGTTTTATTCCCTGGTGCTGAATAGAAAATGATCCTCTGTCAAGAATAGCCGTTGGCCTATCATTAAATGACTTCCTTAATTACAATTGTCTTCTGGGGTAAATTCCAAAGAAATATTCCATGATAATCCCTTGAAACTTGGTCCAGAATAAATGAAAACGGCTAGAAAATCTTCTGAATTAATTGCTGAGAATAACTCCTTAACTGTTCTGAATTTGAATCTTGAAAATCTTTTAACTCTTCAGAAAAACGTCGAACTGAGCTCCACTATCGTCGAACTGAGCTCAGCGATTTGGATTTAGACAGCAACAGAGATCGTCGATCTGAGCTCAACTATCGTCGAACTGAGCTCAGAGATAGAGAATCAATACTGAGTCATGATCGTCGAACTGAGCTCGAAGATCGTCGAATGGAGTTCGACGATTTGTTGAAGTTGAGCTCAGCGATCGTCGAATGGAGTTCGACGATCCGTCGAAGTTGAGCTAGACGATCGTCGATTGGAGTTCGACGATTCGTCGTACTGAGCTCGACGAAATGACTTAGTCTCCAAACTGAAAAAAAATCTTGGTCTTGAGGGCAGCTTCCAAACCTAAGTACTAACCCTTAGACTCAATTCTAATTGACCTTTAGATCTATACAGGAGGTCAAAAACAGGTTTCCTAGAGACATAGTGATCCTGACCCAAATTAGTAATAGGGTGTTCCAACACACGGGGATTGTGAAAGAGTGTAAGTGCAGGGGGCTTGACCGCACTGGTTTGGTAAGGCTGAGAAGAGACATAAGTGGACGGTTGGGCTTGGTCCTCGTGCTTTTCCGAGGCTCCTTCTGTGCCATGATGATGTGAAATTTCATGCGGTGTGAGTCGACGGGCGGTGTCGTAATCTTGGGTTAAGGATAGTGTGGTAAGTATACGGACTCACCAGTTGTCACACTGACGGGAGCTGACAGATAGACTTTGGGCGGTTGGGCTTGGTCCTCGGTGTTCACTCCAGGGGCTCCTTCCATGCCAAGTGGACGGTTGGGCTTGGTCCTCGTGCTTTTTCCGAGGCTCCTTCCTGATCACAACATAGGCCTGTTCAGGGCTTGGCTCTAGGTGCACATCTACCCGATACTTCTACTGAGTCGTAGTACGCATGTGAGCTCCGTTGTTATGTTCTTAGCATTGAGGCGTACGGAGGCCTAGGCTTGGTTGTGTGGATGCTCGCCTAGTAGTGGAGAAGCCTGCTCTACTGTCACCGCCTAGCCACGACGGTTGACGCCTAAGAGGTTAGCTACCTGCTCGAAAATTGGGAACTACAAGTCTGTGTCGACATAGCAGTTGCATGTGCATGATAATGGGTGAGTCATTGCATTGCATTCATATCATTACATTGTATTGCATACATAAGATCCTCATCGTATAAGTTTGTATGAGCACTCTTATACGATGAATTACTTTATTGTTGAGCTGATCCTTAACTTATAAGTTTGTATGGGCATTCTTATAAGTTAAGTTACTTTCATGTTGTAAATCTATATGCTTAGATGGATTGATATAACTTGAGTAGAATTGCTACAATAGAATGCTGATAATATTGTTTTACATTACTCCTATTGGTACTCATGACATGTATATTTACTTCACTTGCTTGTATTTCTGCTTATATAAATATATTGTACCCCTTGTTCCTTTCTCCGCCCGGTGTCGAGGAGTCATCGGGGGAGCGGATGTGATAGCCACTTAGTCTTTTTGACTAACGGTTGCTACGTCTTCTGTAACATCCCGGTTATGGGCTCAGAGGCCCGCAGGCTTGTCCCACCCCATGGTCCCGTTACAGGGCTGCAGCCCAATATACCCCCAACGCCTCTCCTGCCTGTTTCTCAGCAAGGCGCGTTGTTGGCGCTAGGTATCGAACCCGCAACCCTTGATAACACACTCTTCCAACAGTGCTAACTTCTGCACTTAACTGATTTTCCTTAAAATAACTTAAAAGGAACATTTCTTCATGATTAGTTTGGTGTCTGCCTGAGTGCCCGCAGTTATCCCCTGCTTACGTGGCATCATGACGCGTATTTTCCCTTACTCTGATAAGCCTTATTTGCCGTGAAAATACGGGTTGTGACATCTTCCTTTTTTGGAAACCCCGTAGTTAGAGCAGTCGCAGATTTTGCAGCAGGATAGCCAGGCCAGGACGACAGTGCCTGAAGTGACGGTGCCTTCGCTACCGTCAATGACCGATGTGAGTTTGAGAGACTCTTAATGTAGCCCTTTGGGCGAGTTTTGTCGTACTCTGATATTTTATAAGCTTGTTGTAGCTTTTTTTTCTTGATGTACTATTGGACTAATTTACTTATGTGTCGATTGAATTCTGTTTTATATTCTTGGTTGGGTTGGCAATGGATGATATTGTTTATGGCCGACAGAATATGCATCTTATGGTGCGGACCAACCCGTGCGTTGGTGTCACCGCAAGGCGTCTGTTCTTGGCATAAGACTCCCCTCGGCCGTGTCTCGTGTTCCGAGAGGGCGGTCTTACATTAGATCCCCGCTATGTGGGGCCTTTTCAGATTCCTGAGCGCATCGGAGTGTCAGCTTATAAACTGGATTTACCTGTTACCTTCCCTGGTGTCCATGATGTGTTCCAAGTGAGCAGTTGCGGAAGTATGTTCGTAGTGATCATCAAGTCCTTGACTTGGTGCCCCAGATTTAGCCCAACCTTTCGTATGTGGAAGAACATGTCTGTATTTTGGAATCTCAAGATCGAGTGTTGCGGAGAAGGACCATCCCCATGGTTAATGTTCTCTGGCGGAATCAAGACGTCGAGAGCGCGACGTGGGAATTGGATTCGACGATGAGGGAATCTCATCCACATCTCTTCCCTTAGTTTCTGGTATATCTCCATGCTTATGGATGTTTTTGATTTTCTCGCTTTAGTTTGGTTTCGCAGTTGTGTTAAGTTTCGGGAGGAAACTTCTTTTAGGGGGAGTGAATGTAATGCCCCCAATTTTCCGATGATATTATTTGATTTGGCATCGTCATAATTATGACGTTAGGGTGTTACCTTTTTACGTCTTGTTGACGGTGCTGCACCATTTGTGCGTTTTCACGTCTGTTGGGTCTGTTTGACTAGATTTTGGAGTTTTTGATGAGATTGAATGATTTCTTGTTGGAAGAATTAAATTTGTGGCATGTATGTTTATAGTAAGCATTTGATGTTGGTGTCTCAAGAATGGTGTGTCAGATTCTAGTTTAGTCTTCGTCGTTAGATTCGCAGCGCAGACATTCACATATGTTGCGAATTTCATTCTAATCGGAATGCGTTTAACCTGTATCGTTGTTTTATCTCGGAATAAAAAACAATTTAAATTTCTGAAATTATCCTGCTTAATTCTTGGAAACCCTGCTTTGTACTCGTGATGGCCAGCCTCATTCCTCGAGAGGGCGGGAGCTGTTCCCGAGAAGTTTATATTCCTTCTCGAGAAATGATGTTTTGTTCCCGGGCAGTCTTGCTTCTTCTCGAGAAATCCCACCTCCAGTTCTCGAGAGGTCTTGAAGCTCTCGAGAGGTGCTCGTTTGTTCTCGAGAAGTCCTACAGTTCTGAATAAATCCTCTTTTGTTCTCAAGAAATCTACTCTAAGATCTTGAGATATCCAGAAGATCTTCTCGAGAAATCCATAATCACTTCTCGAGAAGTCCTTATTAGTACTCGAGAACTGCCCTTGTTCTTGAGAAAGTCTTGTCTTGTTCTCGAAAAAGCTCTATTTTGTTCTCGAGAAAATGACTCGTTGTTCCCGAGTAGTCCTTATACCTGTTCCAGAGAAGTTTTCTTCTATTCTCGAGAATACCTTCATTAGTTCTTGAGAGGTCCTCATTAGTTCTCAAGAAATCTCCTTCTGTACTCGAGAAATCCATACTTCATCTCAAGATTTCCGGTTCAGCGGACCCTTGACCATCTCCTTAAGTGTAATGATTCCAATATTTTATTTATTTCAATATTATATATATACACACGTGTATATATATAAGAAAACTTCTTCTTCTCCTCTTTAATCCGACCGACTTCTGTCCATTTCCCGAACCAGTGCGGCGTGAGCGAGAGAGAGAAAGTTCTTCTGTGATTCTTCCGGTGGCCGCCGACGGTGCTCCGGTGCTCGAAATCTTGAACTGAACGTAGATTCGGAAATCTCTCAGCAAGAGCTACGTCTTTGTGGTAACGTTTTCCCCGTTTCTTGAGTTTTTCTTGTTAGGGTTTTTGACCCTAACCTCTATTTCGTCCATTTTGTTCACATTTCGACTTCCCTCGTCTTCCTTAGTCCCAATTTATGCCAAGGTGTGATTTGGAGGTCTTCTCCGGCAAAACCAAGGCAAGTGATGGTTTCTCCCCTCTTCCTTCTTCTTCCAAATCTTGATGTAATTGCTAATCTTCCTAATTTAGTGTTGTAATCATGATTGACTTGCTAATCAATGGTACTGTTTCGAACTCTCATTTTTATGTTCATGATTATGCTAATCCTACCTTGTAGAATCGTTAGTGATTTTCTGATGCGGTTGAACCTTCATCTTTTAATTGTCTCTTAACTACCGTGTAGGACGAGATAGAATCGATTTAAGGTCTCGAATTTTTCCTAAAGGTTGATCAACCGTTTCCAATCTAGCGATGTTTAGTAGAATCCGATGTGCCAAGTCTTGAGATTTATTTCATGGTTTTCCTTGTTGCGGGTGTTAGTGGACGAAATGACCGCTGCAATGTTTATCTTGAGATTTATATCATAGTTTTCTTCGTTGCAGGTGTTAGTGGACGAAACCACCGTCGCAATGTGTGGTACCCCCCCCCCCCCCCCAACATTTTGCCCGGGCCAGGCCGGAGGGGTACCATTGGCCCAAGACGTCCACCCAGTGCTTTTAGGGGAAACAATCCACCATATCCAAGCACTAGATGTCTGCCTTGGTCGGCTCGAATCATAACATTCATAACCCATCAAAGTATAGTGGAAGCTTTAACATGAAACCATTGCAGATATATATATAATATCAATATCACATAGGTTCTAGGGCCGAAGCCTAAGTGTTTAAATAAGCCCGTGGGCTATACATGTGCTACATATAATCCTCATATACTCTCTCTCTCTCTACGCTGCTCGGCAGAACTCACGTCTCTAAACTCTGGGGACGACGGGGGTGCATCTGCTCGAGTAGACCTAGCTACTGGTGTAATCTCCTACGGCAGCGGGTCAATACAGTGCTCCACCTCATGTGAATGGTTAATCAAATAACCGTTAGTCACAGAGCTAAGTGGAAACAAATCTCCTCCCCGGATCCACATCCTGGGGACGAGCACGCGCCCACCCAACAAAAGTAAATAGCTGAAGCAAGAGAGGGTTAGCACAACATTTCATGTATGAACAACTAGGAGCAATTATAAAAGAGTATAATATAACCGGTAAAATCAATAATAGTATAAATCGGTTATAACAAGGCTCTACTAGCTCATCAGCACATCAGGTTTCAAATCCTGAAATCTATCGCAAGCATTCACAGTCGCGCACACACCGCAGTCATTCATAGTCGCACACACACCGCAGGCATTCCAAGCCGCGCACATACCGCAGGCATTCATAGTCGCACACACACCGCAGACATTCATAGTCGTGCACACACCGCAGGTATTCAAATTCACGCACACACCGCAGGCATTCATAGTTGCGCACACAAACCCTATGTCGACATAGTTTGGACCGCTTCTGTTCCAACAGGGTAGCGAGCCCCGCGGGCCTCACCGTTGTGGCCGTCGGTGGCAGTGGCCAGTCCTGCCACTTCTGGGTGGTGATCATATTGCATAACACCAGGCCCTAACATACAATCGTATGTACTCTTGGATGTGATCGACATCCAGCGAATCGTTTTGGCCAACCAGCGGAGGAAATCGGACGGGGAATATAACGGTCGGTCACCTGTGGTACTCATCTCCCTGTCGCCTTGAGTCGTCAACCTTCCCGCACCAGTACGAATAGTCTGCGGAAGGGACTGACCCGCCACTATTTCATCGCAAGCAATTTATAATCAATCAAACAAAAGGCAAACAATATAACATCGGGTCTACGTCAGCCTTCCCTACTAGACTTACACCTCGGGCGTCGGCACTCTGCTTTACTTTCGATAAGGAGCGTGAGAGCGTATTATTTGGGGCTAGACCTGGAGGACTACTTCAACTCCAATTATCCCCAACTAAGTCTTGACGACTGCTCGTCAGAGCAGGACCTGAAATTATAATAGTATATTGCAATGGAAAGATGTGCGGTGATTATGCTGCTTAATTAAAGTGCTGGAATGAAATGTGACCAGTACAAGACTGGAGTAGTACTGAGAAAAAAGTACTGAAATAAGCTTGACCAGTACGAGACTGGAGTAATACTGAAATGAAAGTACTGAAATAAGCTCGACCAGTACGAGACTGGAGTAGTATTGAAATGAAAGTACTGAAATAAGCTTGACCAGTACGGAACTGGAGTAGTACTGAAATAAGCTTGACCAGTACGAGACTGGAGTAGTACTGAATTGAAAGTACTGAAATAAGCTCAACCAGTACGAGACTGGAGTAGTACTGAAATGAAAGTACTGAAATAAGCTTGACCAGTATGAAACTGGAGTAGTACTAAAATGAAAGTACTGAAATAAGCTTGATCAGTATGAGACTGGAGTAGTACTGAATTAAAAGTACTGAACTGAAAAGAATAAAGGAACTGGACCAGTATAAGACTGGAATAATCATAAAGAAAATAGTTAGTAGTCCAATCACTCCATCTAGGAGGCTTCAGTTCCATCTTCGTTCTTAGGAGAGATTTTCCGGTTCCATCTCCATCCAGGAGGCACATTCGGTTCCATCGCCGTTCTCAGGAGAGATTCAGTTCCATCTCCATCCTCAAGAGAGATTCGTTTCCATCTCAGTTTTTAATAAGGTTTCCTTGGGTTACATCCATTATTAAGATCCGATTATGAGTTGGTTGCGCTTTATTAATCACAGCTTAATTGGATCGGGGCTTATTAGGAGTTACACCCTCATTATTTATCGAGAATAGTTTACAACTCACTACTCGTACTCTCACTTTCTGAGCGTGCCCAAATCACCCGAGAGTCGAGGCGCTTGACGGTTTTGCGAGATCTCGGAAAACACGGAGCTTAGTTACTTGCCTCGGCCACTCTCATTAATACGAAAATTTGAATCTATTATTCAAATTATAGAGGATAGTCGCGCGCTCCAATTTTCATTTTCGAAGAAAATGAGCGTAATAAATACCGAGCGCGACCCCAGGCACTCAACAATTGAGAGAGAAATTTCAATTGTAATCCCCAAGTCTCCAAATTTTGATAAAACATACAAGGGGGTCTAAAAAGAGTCTGGAAAAATTTTCATAATTTTTCGAAGAGTTTTGGGCCTTTAATTTTGTCAAATAATTTTCATTTGGGCTTTTAAAAATACCAAATCAACTCCAAAAATTCTAAACATTTTTGTGGAGGAAGCCCTTAGTTAGGGGAACATTTTTCATGTTCAAACCTTTTTTCCTAGGAGTCTATTTTAGTCTCAAAAAATAATCAACCCGTTATTATAATATTATAATAATATAATATATAAAATAAAAACACTGTTCATCTCTTCCCTCCCCCCCCCCCCCCCCGCTATACGTATCCCGCCGCCCTTACGGGCTTCTCCAACCGCCGGCGGGCCGTGACTCCACCCCCAGCCGACTGCCCGGGGGTGCGCGCTCCCTCCGGCGATGGTCCGTCGGCCACCGCCGAAGCTCCTTTTTTTGAAATGGGAGGGAGGGGTGATGACGGTGGCGCTCTGGCTACCGGGAGCGCCATGCAAGACGTCCAAAATATTAAAGGGGGAGAGAGAAGGCTTCTACCTGGGTTTGATGGGCTCGGGAGGGGCCGGCTTGGTCAGCCATGGCTCAAGGTGGTGGAGGAGGGGAGGAGCTCCTCGGGTTGGCTTTTTTTGGCCACCAGAGCTCTAGCACGGGGGCAGGGGGAGGGAGGCTGCTCTGAGAGCTGTGAGGAGGATTAGGGGAGGGGGTCCTTTTATCGGGAGGGGGAGGGGGAGCTCTCGCCCTTTGGGTCGTGTGGGACTAATCCCTCCTTAGGGAGGGATTAATCCCACCCTCCAGCTGTCCAAGGACAGCTCGAGGTCTCTCATTTTCCCTTATGTGGGGAAAATAAATGGGGCCTTATGGGCTTTGGGCCTATAGGTGGGAAAGAGAGAGAGAGAAGGAGAGAGAGGGGGGGTGGGCCTTGTCCCTTGCTTTGGCCTAAAAGCCATCATACTTGGCTGACTTCAGGAAAATTAGGGCCCATAAGAGTCCAATAAATAGCTTGGAGTGGTGGCCTCAAGTGGGGGTATCTTGAAAATTATAATTTTTTATGAAAATTCAATTTTTAGGGAGATTTGACCAGGTCAATCATGGGGTGGGTCCCCCATGTGGGTCAAAATCAAAGTGAGTCCAAGTCATCGGGGTCAGGTCAAAGTTCGGGTGTCATGTCACAATCGGTGTGCGCGCGCTTTTCGGTGCACGATTAGGCTTGATTTGGCCATGGGTTGACCATTTGTCGTCGGAATTTACCGGAATGACTCTCGTTGACCTCGTATTGACCACACGAGTCCAACGCCACTGACTGGGGTTGAATTGGAGTCCGTTTGGCGAAAGTCTGAAATTTGCGCGTCTCAGCGCGTTAAAACGGTCAAAGTATCCAATTTTGTCATTAGATCTCAGATTGTGACGCGATAGAGAAAGAGAGGAAGAAGGAGGAGGAGGAAGAAGAGCCGGCCACCGGTGGTGCTGCGGAGTTTCGACGAGAGATCCGAGCCCAGCGTTGCGGAGGAAAAGCCGTTGCGGTTCTTTACAGCCAGTTAGGAGCTCATGACGCCGAAGTGGTCTTCGAGGGTAACGACTTTTCTTCCTAGCCATATGAAGGCTTCCTTTTTGGCATGTGCATATGAATCCCCCACCAGAGGGTGGCGTGTTATGGGAGTCTCTTGGGTTGATTCATGGAATCTCCAATCATTTGGCATATAGATCCGAAAAAGGAGTACGGAATAGGCATGTTGTATGAAGCCCATCTGGACAGGTTGGTCTGGATTGGTGATGTTGCATATACGCGCCGAAGAAGACTCCGTGAGAAACGTGTAGTTTAAGGAGTCGATGGGTTAGACCTGCGAAGGGCAGTAGCAGGAAGTCCTGAAGTGGTAGTCCAAGAAAATTCCCTTGTGATGCTTGTGCTATTGGGTTCTACCTGTGAAGGGGAGTATCAGGAAGTACTGGTGTGCCCAGGAAATACCCTTTGTAATGCTTGATGTTCATGGGTGGTACTTGTGAAGGGGAGTAGCAGGAAGTACTGGCATGGTAAGTCAGGAAAATACCCTTGACATTTGTGATAATTGTGGGGTTGTGCATGTGAAAGGAGTAGCAGGAAGTACGGGTGTGCCCAGGAAAGACCCTCTGATGTTGTGATATGTAATGGGTGTGATGGAAGTACTGGTGCGCCCAGAAAAACACCCAGGCAATAGGAACGGTGAAACCGACCTGTGTCCTTTATTTAGACGTGAGTACGCCGTACTCGGTGATGGCAAGGCAATTTGAGCAATGGGGGGTGGATGATCCGACCTGCATTATGTCCGTCCGACGTGAGACCAGAAAGTGCGGTCTATTGGAGCGCATAGTAAGAGTCTTAGGCATGCACGTCGTGATACAATGGGGGGCTACGGGCCAATCCCGGTTCACTAAGATTATAATCTCTGGCTGTAGGCCATGGAGTAAATGCTCAATATTTTACTGTTGGGTTGCGACCCTGATACGGTGGTGGGAAACTGGTTTGCCGGTACACCAAGAATGTGCCCTGAGTGCACGGATCGTTGGGTCGCGTGGTTGACGGTTGTGATAGAATGTATGTGCGTGAGAGCACAATGTATGATATACATATTTGCCTGTGTAATGCAATGCCTGCAGGGAAGGAATACCACCGCCCCGGGAAAGGGGTGGGGTCGTTATAATTTGGTCAGTTGAATGCTGATCGTTGCCTGTTTGCCACCGTTGGGTGGGTTGTCCCTGTGCAGGTGCTGGAGAGCCAAGCGGGATGCATAAAGGTTGAAGTCTCTGCTGTTGTTGTTGCTGCTTCCGCTAGCCCTTGAAGGCTAAAGCTAAATGCTTTATGTGTTTATACGTGGCCAGCCTACGCGCAACTGTTTAAGGCCACTATTATGAAAGCCCTGTAAGGCCATAAGACCAACTGTTTTGTATTTGGACATTCCTGCTTTATATAAATGTGGAACTTTTATATGGTGGGCATTCATGTGTGTGAGTTCAGCTTCGTGTTATAGGCTTCCGATAGAATGCAATGAGTTAGGATGTGCAACTATGGTATCCCTACGTGACTTCCCCGCCTGTTTTATGATATATGTTGTGGGGCCCCGGCCGGACTTTCTAGTATATACCTGTGAACGGATGGAGTCGTTACACATACCTTCAGTGGTTCGTGTCAGGTTGTTAATGCCCACTGGTGGTTTTCTTTTTTATTATTAAGTACTTTGCTAAGCTGCTGAGTTTGCCTTTTTCTGTGGTTGTTTATACTTGCTCTATGAGAAGGCTTTATGTTAGGTTGCACTGTTAGGTATTTTAAAATATAAAAACTACTATTACTACTTCATGCATGTCATATTTGAATACCTAAATCACTACATTTAAACAATCGTAAAAGCTACTTTTACTACTACTATAAATCTAGGGTCTTACATATCATGAGTTGTCCTTAGAGGACGCTTATACTCATGTAGGATGTTAAATCAATATAATCAAAGTATATCTGCAGCGTATAACTATAATTTTCTAAGTAGACTAGTTGAGCAACTAAGCTGAGGGATACGGCTAACCGTTTGACTTAAACTGGATTTTCATTAAATAATTTATAAATCTTTCGTAAAGGTGTTCGGCTGGAGTTCGGTCTGGGCATCTGCAGTTATACTCTGCTGACGTGGCATCATGACGCGCATTTTCTCTTACTCTAATATACTATTTAATGCGGAGAAAATGTGGGTTGTGATAGTTGGTATCAAAGGGATGGGTTGCTTGACAGTTGATCGAACAACTATCTCTAGTTAGTGTTGGTTGTCTAGTGTCATTTTATACACACACCGATGTATCATCAGTACGTCTTGACTAAAGCATGAACACTATACTCATAGCATGATAAGAAGTATACGGGGCATATTATGTAGTATGGGATACATAATATGTGTTTGTATATGGATCCACCATAGGTGGCAATATGTGATGATTATGTAATATAGGATGCATAACCACCATCACATGGGTGCCCATTAGCACATTTTCTTTTTTGTTACATGCGATGTTATATAGTATGAGATGCATAACATTTCATGTGTACGCCTCTCATAACATGTATTAAGGCCTTTTTATATTACATTGCATAACATGCATGACATAATATTACATCAGCACACGTGCCAAGCTAAAGATTTACATGATGACACATGTACACACATGATTTTGAGTCAAAAAGAATAAGAAATTCATGCATTCATGGTTAGGCACATGAGTCAGTAGTGTGACGGTATATCATCCTAAGTTTAGGCATGACATCACAATTGGAATCCCAGAGCAAGTTAGCAGCATGAGCAAGTACTTAAGTATGTTTTGTCTGGACTATGTTGTTGGTACTAGCGGTTGGGCTAGGTTTTGATTAGTGTTCATTGTTTTATTAGAATGGCGCCTACGCGTGTGACAACTAGGTCGACTCCCCAGTCGGAGGGAGAGTCTTCAGGTGTGCAGAGTAATGCGGTGATTGAAAGTCTATGACAGAGTAATGAGACATTATCTAGGAAGATGGTGGAGATGCAGTCACAGATCCAAGCGTTGTTATCAGTTGTGTTAGGACAGCTGCCGCGAGTGCAAGACCCAGATGTGGGTCAGACTGTTCCTGTTCTCGTCCCCCATGCTCCTCTAGTGCCCCCGGCATTGTTGCCACCAGAGATGATGTTTACCTCACATTTCCAGAGACTAGGACCCCCTACTTATGATGGTAGGGCAGATTTTATGGCCTTGGATGACTGGATAATAGCCATCGAGGAGATGTTTGCTTACTCAGGAGTTTCAACAGACTAGAGGGTGATGGTTGTTGCATATCAACTCAAGGGACTTGCTAAGAGTTGGTGGCTAAGAGAGAAGGAGAAACTTAAGGATGGGTGTTCATGAGAATCCTTCAAGGATTGTTGTTAAAGAAGTTTCTACCTTCGGTAGAGCGAGACCATCTGATGAATGATTTTCTACACCTTAACCAGAGGCAGCTTATTATTACCGAGTACGAGGTGGAGTTCAGCAAACTGAGTCGTTTTGCCCCGGACATGGTGTCTTCAGAGTCTAACTGAGTTAAACGATTTCTGTGTCGTCTTTGGAATGACATACAGCAGCTAGTTATTGTGTATGGATCTGAAAGCTATGTTGAAGTTGTGGAGGCTGCTCTAAAGGTTGAGGCGATTGACAATGCCAAGAATTGAGGTCAACAAATGAGAAAGGATAAGAGGAAGACCGGTGAGGGCAAGAGTTCCCAAGAATCCGGTATTGTGTCAAGGAAAAGAAGGAGATATGTAGTTTTTCTGGCCGGTCAGGCCATCCGTTCGAGAAATTCTTCAAGAGGATAGGAGCTTAGAAGCAGGAGCAAGTTCATGCAATTCAGGGAGCTCTTAAGGATGATTTAGTCTTTTCAGCGAGTAATAAAAAGGGGCACGACGCTATTCGTTGTTGGGGAAAGAAAAGAGGCTGCTTTCAGTGCGGACAAGAAGGACATTTCAAGTCGAAGTGCCCGCAGGCTCAGCCCCCATTGCAACCAGTTCCACTTCAGGCCTTGTCGCCGCCGCAGCTATTGGACAAGGGGAAAGGCAAGCTGAACGTGATATCTTTGGAGGAAGCTCAGATGTCTTCTCAAGTTATTTCAGGTTAGATCCTAACCTGTTCCTAGCTTTCAATTTGTAGTTGTAGTTTGACGTTCTTTTTCTTAGTTATGTATACGATTTTATATAGGAAAGTTTAAGGTCAAGAACCATTGGGCGCGTGTTCTTTTCGATTCTGGTGCTATCCACTCGTTTGTGTCTATAACCTTCATAGAGCGTCATGGTTTGACCCTTGATCTTGTTGACGACGTGTTCTGTGTCAAGTTTCCCTCTAGCGAATCAGTGGTATCGGACCAAAGCATTCAGAATTGTCCAATTCTATTAGGAGAATTTCTAGCCATTGCAAATTCGAAAGGGGAAAGACTTGGAGGATTTTGATGTGATTTTTGGCATGGACTGGTTGTCCAAGTGTGATTCGGTCATCCATTGCAATGTCAAGCGCTTGGACTTCAAGATGGACAACGGTCAACCCAGGAGTGTTTATGGTTTTCCGCGTCAAGTTTCTCCGATTATTTCTGCGGTACGTGGTCGGAAGATGGTAAATTCCAGATGTTTTGCTTGTTTGGTGTCTGTGTTGGCGACCGATAGTAGTTTGCCACGAGTTGAGGAGATTGATGTTGTGCGCTAGTTTCCTGATGTATTTCCTAATAATCTTCCTGGTCTTCCACCCGAAAGAGATGTGGAGTTCGTCATAGATTTAGAGCCGGGTACGTAACACCCTATTTCTGACAGCCTGAAATTGGCTGAGGTGAGTTCGACGAAATGCAGGGAGATCGGCAAATGCTACCTGTGTTGAATTTTCTCAAGGTGGTCAGCAAGGTAGCCTAAAGCCAAATTAATATTCTCAGAACTACCCAGTTCACACTTTGATCATGCGGAAGCCCAAGAAGCAAGTTTACCACCAACAACCAATGGAAGAACAAGCATATTTTTTATTCATTACACTTCTTTACAAGACGAGGTATACGTAGCGAGACATGATTTCGCTAGTACAATAGCTACAAACAGAAAGAACAAACAAGCCGGGCAGACAGCACTGGAGACCACCGAGACCGCCTCGTCCGCCAAGGTCGCCCAAGCCGACCAAGCTGCAACTGTTACAAGCCGAATAGTACACGGAATCCACCCGAGACCGCGAGGTCGCGCGGACACACCGTTATTCGCTTCCTGCTGGAGAACAGAGGAACAGACCGCCTACCCGCATGAGACCGACGGACAGGTTATTGGAGCTTGAACAAGCTGAAGTAGAAAACTGACAAGCCGCAGAAGCGACCAGCTGAGATCGCAGAGACCGCACACTTCAACGCCCAACTCCTGGCTCCTTGAAGTTAGCCGTGCGATCTGCACACAACACACCGTCAGCACTACTCAAACCGCGCGGATAGAAAACCGCAGACCGCAACCCTTCCCCAAGCCCAACTTACTGTTCCCTTTGTTACTGTAGACGTGCCGGGGGTTCTATTTATAGGCGAGGTGAGGAGTGTGGTTACCACCCTAGTGCATAGAATCACCACCCCAGCTCACGCATTAGCAAAACATCCGCCTGCTGAGTTCGCAAGCACTCAGCCGGATTCCAAGAAAACCGCCAGAAGCAAGGCACCAAGGTCACTATTGGGCGGTCTGGCACCAGACCGCCCATACTATGTGGACATGATGCCATCCGCACAGTCCGCCCACATCAACATTTGGACAGCCACAACCCCCTTTAGCAACAGTCCGCACGGTACAAGACCAAAGCCTCCCTCCGCCACAAGTCCATAACCAAAGGCAGTCCGCCCGGTCAACAGCAGACTTGGCGGATACTGCGAACACACTGGACTTGTCACAGAATGTGACCAAGTCCAGTAAATCACCAAAGTTCTAGCATGAGCTCGGCGGACAAGGCCCAGACCTCCAATCATCCAAGCAGATCGCCACACTCCTCCAGAGTTAAGCCAGAGTCCGCAAGCAATCCTCACATGACTGCCCAAACAAGCGGCCAACTGCCAGACTCCGATATCAGTCTGCATGGTCCTCCACAGCAGTTAGCACCTGTTGTACCACCAGAGTTTGGCAAGGTCCACAGCCAAACTCCAAGGTCAATCCGCCACAGCGGACACCGCGGACACGCCAGTCCGCAAGCCTCCTGCGAACAGGACACAATCCGCTGGATAACACACAAGCTTACAACATAGCCATTGAACAGAGCACTGCCTACAGCCCGCAAACCTCTGTCCGCTCAGGCCGCTCCTTAATCAGCCAAGCCACCAAGACAATCAACACCCTGTCCGCAGACAGCAGTCTGCCCAGGACGGGGACTCAGTCCGCACAGGCCGCCCGGCCTGCCCATCACCCACTTCCACTTCACAAATTTCAACACTCCCCCTTGAAGTGAGAAGTGGTGATCAAGCTGTTGAATTTTGTGAAGTGGAAGTGGTTGACGGGACAAGCCGGGCGGCCTGAGCGGACAGCTTTGGCGGACTAGGCGGACTGGGCGGACTGTGATGTGCGGCATGGTGGAAGGTCTAGTGAAAAGTCGGCTGTCTTCTGAGTGGGTTGGTTGCATGAAGTCCGCGGACTATGCGGCCTGTTATTTGCGGATAGGGCATTTGCTGATTGGTTTTGCCAAGGAGCGGCCTGAGCGGATGGAGGCTTGCGGAGTGGTGCATTGCTCAGTGGTCGTGGTACAAGCTTGTACTGATAGGCGGTTTGGCTCATGTTCGCGGGAAGCTTACGGACTGGCGTGTCCGCGGTGTGGGCTGTTGCAGACTGGGCTTAGAGCTTGGCTGAGGCCTTGTCGAGCTCTGGTGGTACAGCAGGTGCTTTGCTGTGGAGGTCATTGGCGGACTGGTTTTGGAGTCCGGAAGGAGGATGCTCCAATGGGGCAGGAGTGCGAGGAGCCTGCGGACTGTTGGCGGTCTGAGCTTTGGTGTTTGGCGGACGGGTGTTTGAGTCTGCCATGCTCGCATTGGCCTTTGATGGTTTTTGGACTTGGTCACACTCTGTGCCAAGTTCATGGTGTCCGTCGTATCCGCCAAGTCCGCTGTGACCGGGCGGACTGTTGTTATCTGCTTTTGGTCGTGGACTTGTGGCGGATTGAGGCTTGAGTCTTGCAGACTGCCACGGGTTGTGCGGACAGCCATTGAAGGGGGTTGCTGTCCTGCAGTGGTTGGAAGCTTTGCGGGTTGATGCCTTATCCGCATAGCTTGGGCGGACTGGAGAGGGTTCGCCAATGTTGCCTTGCTCCTGGTGGTTTTCCTTGGTATCCGACTAAGTCCTTGCGGACTCGGCGGACGGTGTTTTGCTATCGCGGGGGCTGGGGAGGTGTCTCTATCTCTAGGGTGGTGACCACACTCCTCACCTCGCCTATAAATAAGACCCCCTGGCAGGTCTACAGTAACTTGAGTGAACAGTAAGTTGGGTTGGGCAAGGAGCTGCGGTCTCAGTTTGTCTGTCCGCGCGGATTGTTTCAGTGCTGACGTTTGTAGTGTGCAGGTCGCGCGGATAACTTCAAGGAGCCAGGAGTTTGGCTTTGACTTCGGTCAAGTACTTGGAAGTGTGCGGTCTCTGCGGATTCAGCAGGAGGTCGCTCTATGGCTTATCAGCTCTGTTTCATCTTTGTCAGCTTCAATAACCTATCCGCCGGCTTCAGGCGGGTAGGGGGTGTTCCTCAATTCAGCTTCAGCAGGAGACGAATAACGGTGTGTCCGCGCGGATTGTTTCAGTGCTGACGTTTGTTGTGTGCAGGTCGCGCGGATAACTTCAAGGAGCCAGGAGTTTGGCTTTGACTTTGGTCAAGTACTTGGAAGTGTACGGACTCTACGGATTCAGCAGGAGGTCGCTCTGCGGCTTGTCAGCTCTGTTTCATCTTTGCCAGCTTCAATAACCTGTCCGCCGGCTTCAGGCGGGTAGGGGGTGTTCCTCAGTTCAGCTTCAGCAGGAGACGAATAACGGTGTGTCCGCGCGGCCTCGCGGCTTCGGCGGACTCCGTGGCTATTCAGCGGATTGCAGCTTAAGTTCGGGCGATCTCAGCGGACTCGGCGACCTCGGCGACCTCGGCGGTCTCTGCGGACTCCGGTGCTGTCCGCCCGGCTTGGTTTTGGTGGTTTCTATTTACAGCTGTTATACTAGCGAAATCATGGCTCGCTATGTATGCCTCGTGTTGTAAAGAAGTGAATGAATATAGATCTGCTTGCGCTTCCATTGTTTGTTGGGATTAACCTTTGTTCCTCGGTTTTCCACTGGTTCAACGCGAGAACTGGATAGTTTCGAAGATATTAATTTGGCGTTTGGGCTATCTTGCTGACCATATTGAGAAAATTTAACATGGTATCAGAGGCAGGTTCAGTTGCGTGAGCGGAAGTCAGCCAGTGTTGTTACTCAGTGATTGAGTGGTGATCAACCTGTGTTGTTGCTCGGAGCTTCTGAAAGGTTGCCAATAGGTGTTTCAATGGAAGGGAGCTTTGCAAGAGGTCTTGGCATTGAACTCTTAACGCCGACTAACTTTAAGAAGTGGAAGCCGTGCATGAAGAGTTATCTTCTTGGCGAGGAGCTGTGGGAAGCCGTCGGTGGTGACGACAGGCAGGAAGTCACTGCTGCGTTCGGTACTACTGAGCAGGTTAGGCTCTGGAGAAGAACAAATGCTAAGGCGGAGTTCATTCTGAAGAGAGCCGTGTCTCCGGAACTGTTTGATCACATCGTTGGATGTGAGTCGGCTGCTGATATTTGGACAACCATTGATGAGTTGTTCAATAGGAAGAATGTGGCGCGGCTTCAGTTCCTGTAGAATGAGTTGGCCAGGGCAACTCAGGGAGACCTTTCCATCTCCAAGTACTTCTTAAAGATGAAGAGCTTGTGTGCTGAGCTGTCGGCACTGGATCCTGATGAGCCTATCTCTGAGGCGAAGATGAAAAGGCACATTATCCGCGGCTTGCGGAAGGAGTATGTGGCCTTTATAACATCTGTTTAAGGGTGGGCTACTCAGCCGTCTTTGCTGGAGCTGGAGAATCTGCTTGCATCGTAGGAGAGCTTAGCAAGGCAGACGGCTAGAGTGAACCTGAATCAGGAAGGCAGCAAAGCTCTCTTCTCAGGAAAGAAGAAAGGATGGGAATGGAAGAAGAAGAAGTTGCAGGTCGCTGGTGAGAAGGAGACTTCAACTTCATATTCACCGGAGAGGAGCAATGCTCCTAAGGACTGGAAGAAGAATCTGAAGTGCTACCGGTGTCATCAGCGAGGGCACTTCAAGCAGGACTGTAAGGTCAAACTACAGTCTGGGCATGCTGCGGGAAAGGAGGAAGCTTGCTCGAGAAGTGAAGAAGCAGAATGGGGCGGAGCTTTTATGACGGGCACTTGTGTCCGAGCCTTGTCTGCTGAGGACTTCAACGGCGAGTGGATCGTGGACTCCGGGTGTGGTCATCACCTCACCGGAGACAAATCGAAGTTCACCTCCATGCAGGCTTACTCAGGTAATGAAGTTATTATCACTGCTGATAATACTATTTATGCAGTAGAGAAAGAGGGGGTCATGTCTTTGGGTAGTGATCAGGGGCCACTCACGTTAAGGAGTGTGTATCACGTGTCGGGCATGAAGAAAAACCTCTTCTCGGGGACCAATACGGTGGACGCTGGCTATCACATTCTGTTTGGACCAATAGACGTGAGGTTCCTTCGCAACGTATCAGCGGTGAATGCTGATGTTGCTCATGTAGGGAGGAGGGTGAAGAACTTATTTGTTCTTGCCACCAATTCTTATGTTGATAGAATGAGGGCCAATGATAGCGTTGCTATCTGGCATGAGAGGCTGGGGCATGTTGGCATGGACAAGCTGAAGGCGATGGCTAGTAGAAGTTTGGTGAAGGGGTTGCCTAAGTTGTCTTCCTTTGGTGACGGGCATGTTTACGCGGGCTGTCAATACGGTAAGGCACATCGCCTTCCGTTTGATAAATCACAAACAAGGAGCAAGAAACCATTGGAGTGTATTCATGGCGACCTGATGGGACGTACGGTTACTGCCAGCCTTGGTGGAAGCAGATACATGCTTGTCTTGGTTGATGACTACTCAAGGTATACTTGGATGTACTTCTTAAAGGAAAAGTCGGAAGCCTTCCATTTGTTTGTGGAGTTCAAGGAGTTGGTAGAAGGCCGTCTAGCTTGCGGATTAAGAAACTTAGAACTGATAACGGGGGTTAATTTGTTTCCTCCGAGTTTTCTAACTTCTGCAGGAAGCACGGGATCCAACGGGAGCTTACTTGTGCTCACACTCCACAACAAAATGGGGTAGCGGAGCGGAAGATCCGTCATCTGACGGAGACCTGCAAATGCTGGCTTCATGCGAAAGATATCCCAAGGTCCTTTTGGGCGGAGGGAATGTCTTGTGCTGCTTACGTCATCAACCGGATGCCACTCAGCCCTATCAACATGAAGACTCCTATTGAGCTGTTGCTGAAGGAGAAGCTGAGTGTTGGACACCTTCGGGTGTTCGGTTCAACTTGCTACGTGCATGTCCCGGATGCTTCACAGACAAAGCGGGATGCGAAGGCAAGGAAGCTTGTCTTTGTTGGCTACGATGAGCGGAAGAAGGGATGGAAATGCATGGACCTTGTGACGAAGAAGTTCGTGGTGTCAAGAGACGTTGTCTTTGACGAGCTGACGCCATATGGAGGTGGCTCGGTTGAGCTAACCGGAAGTAGCAAGGTTGATGAAGCACCGGTGGTGGCTGCTGAAGGCTTGGAAGAGGAGCTTATTGTTTCACCAGCAGCTCCTGTTGCTTCTAACTCCGAGGCTGAGCCTTCTGGCTCAGGAAGCAGGGGGAGCACTGCTCAATGTTTGCCCCAAGTAGGAGTTGAGCCCGAAGAAGCAACGGAAGCAGTGAGCAAGGAGTCGATTCTTCGGAGATCGAAGAGGGTGGTTAAGCCACCAGCTCGGTACTGTGATGGGAATGCAGTGAGCTTTGTCTCCTGCTTCTTTGCAGGTCCTCTAGATGAGCGAGAGCCTGCAAACTTCAATGAGGCCACTGGAGTGAAGGAGTGGGAAGGTGCCATGGAAGAAGAGATTGATGCTCTGAAGAAGAATGAAACCTGGGACCTTGTGCCCAAGGTTGATGGCATTACTCCGGTTACTTGCAAGTGGGTGTATAAGTTGAAGAAGAAGGCTGATGGGAGCATTGATCGGTTCAAGGCTCGCCTGGTCGCTAGAGGATTCTCACAGCAGTATGGAGAAGACTATGAGGAGACATTCAGTCCAGTTGCGAAGATGACTTCAGTAAGAGTGGTGATCGCCTTGGCTACTAGCAAGGGATGGAGGTTGTGGCAACTCGATGTGAAGAATGCCTTTCTTTATGGAGAGATTGACAAGGATATCTTCATGGATCAGCCTCTTGGTTTTGTCTCTGAAAAGCATCTGGACTATGTCTATAAACTCAGGAAGGCTCTCTATGGGTTTAAGCAAGCTCCTAGAGCGTGGTATGGGAAGATTGCAGAGTACTTGCAATTCTGTGGATACCTTGCTTCCAACTCGGATTCAAGCTTGTTTGTCAAGAAGAAGGGGGAGCTACAAGTCTTGGTCCTGCTGTATGTGGATGACATGATCATCACAGGAAACTCGGAGGGGGAAGTAGCAAGGCTCAGGGCAGAGCTTGCTATACGCTTCGAGATGAAAGACTTGGGAGAGTTGCATCACTTTCTCGGTCTTGAAGTGGAGAGGAAGGAGTGCGGGGTTCTCATTTGCCAGAAAGGGTATGCTGATCGCATTGTGAAGCGGTTCGGCATGGGCGAAGGGAAGAAGTGCTCTACTCCACTGGAACCTGGGCTGAAGCTTCGACGAGATGAGGGAAGGGTTCTTCATGATCCCTTGGTGTTCAGGACTCTTGTTGGGAGCTTGATCTATCTGACGATTACAAGGCCGGACATTGCTTATGTTGTTGGCCGAGTAAGTCGGTATATGGCTGAACCAAGGCAATCTCATCTAGTGGCGGCGAAGGATATTCTGAAGTATGTCAAGGCTTCTTCTGACATGGGACTCCTCTATAAAAGGGACTCGGAGTTTGCGTTGCTCGGGTACACGTATGCTGACTATGGCGGTGATTCGGATGATCGGAGGTCCACTTCAGGTTATGTGTTCACTTGCGGTTCAGCTAGCATCTCATGGTGTAGCAAGAAGCAGGACTCGGTGTCGGTTTCAACCACGGAGGCGGAGTATAAGGCTTCGGCCTTGGCTGCTCGAGAAGCTGTTTGGTTGAGGAGGCTTATAGAGGATGTTCATGATGAAGTGCAAGGGTCTACTTTAATCCGGGGTGACAATGAGAGTGCTCTCAAACTGGTTTACAATCCAGTGTGTCACGCCAGGACCAAGCATATAGAGATTGATCACCACTTCATCAGGGAGAAGGTGTTGGAGGGGTCTCTGCTGGTCGGGCATGTTCGGAGTGAAGATAATCTTGCTGACATCTTCACGAAGCCACTGTCGAAGGGGCCCTTTGAACGCTTGCGCAGCTTGTTGGGCTTGGTCACCACTTCCCACTTCAAGGGGGAGTGTTGAATTTTGTGAAGTGGAAGTGGTTGACGGGACAGGCCGGGTGGCCTGGGCGGACAGCTTTGGCGGACTAGACGGACTGGGCGGACTGTGATGTGCGGCCTGGTGGAAGGTCTAGTGAAAAGCCGACTGTCTTCTGAGCGGGTTGGTTGCTTGAAGTCCGCAGACTATGCGGCATGTTATCTGCGGATAGGGCGTTTGCTGATTGGTTTTGCCAAGGAGCGGCCTGAGCGGATGGAGGCTTGCGGACTGGTGCATTGCTCAGTGGCTGTGGTACAAGCTTGTGCTGATAGGCGGTTTGGCTCATGTTCGCGGGAAGCTTGCGGACTGGCGTGTCCGCGGTGTGGGCTGTTGCAGACTGGGCTTAGAGCTTGGCTGAGGCCTTGTCGAGCTCTGGTGGTATAGCAGGTGATTTGCTGTGGAGGTCATTGGCGGACTGGTTTTGGAGTCTGGAAGGAGGGTGCTGCAATGGGGCAGGAGTGCGAGGAGCCTGCGGACTGTTGGCGGTCTGAGCTTCGATGTTTGGCGGACGGGTGTTTGAGTCTGTCATGCTCGCATTGGCCTTTGATGGTTTCTGGACTTGGTCACACTCTGTGCCAAGTTCATGGTGTCCGTCGTATCCGCCAAGTCCGATGTGATCAGGCGGACTATTGCTATCTGCCTTTGGTCGTGGACTTGTGGCGGATTGAGGCTTGAGTCTTGCGGACTGCCTCGGGTTGTGTGGACAGCCATTGAAGGGGGTTGCTGTCCTGCAGTGGTTGGAAGCTTTGCGGGCTGATGCCTTGTCCGTATAGCTTGGGCGGACTGGAGAGGGTTTGCCAATGTTGCCTTGCTCCTAGCGTTTTTCCTTGGTATCCGGCTAAGTCCTTGCGGACTCGGTGGACGGTGTTTTGCTATCGCGCGAGCTGGGGCGGTGTCTCTATCTCTAGGGCGGTGACCACACTCCTCACCTCGCCTATAAATATGACCCCATGGCAGGTCTACAGTAACTTGAGTGAACAGTAAGTTGGGTTGGGCAAGGAGCTGCGGTCTCGGTTTGTCTGTCCGCGCGGATTGTTTCAGTGCTGACGTTTGTTGTGTGTAGGTCGCGCAGATAACTTCAAGGAGCCAGGAGTTTGGCTTTGACTTCGGTCAAGTACTTGGAAGTGTGCGGTCTCTGCGGATTCAGCAGGAGGTCGCTCTGCGGCTTGTCAGCTCTGTTTCATCTTTGCCAGCTTCAATAACCTGTCCGCCGGCTTCAGGCGGGTAGGGGGTGTTCCTCAGTTCAGCTTCAGCAGGAGACGAATAACGGTGTGTCCGCGCGGCCTTGCGGCTTCGGCGGACTCCGTGGCTATTCGGCGGATTGCGGCTTAATTTCGGGCTATCTCAGCGGACTCGGCGACCTGGGCGACCTCGGCGGTCTCGGCGGACTCCGGTGCTGTCCGCCCGGCTTGGTTTTGGTGCTTTCTGTTTACAGCTGTTATACTAGCGAAATCATGTCTCGCTATGTATGCCTCGTGTTGTAAAGAAGTGAATGAATATAGATCTGCTTGCTCTTCCATTGTTTGTTGGGATTAACCTTTGTTCCTCGGTTTTCCGCTGGTTCAACGTGAGAACTGGGTAGTTCCGAAGATATTAATTTGGCGTTTGGGCTATCTTGCTGACCACGTTGAGAAAATTTAACATAAGCCCAGCAAGCTACGTAACCGCTGAAAGGGCCCCTTCGACAGCGGCTTCGTGAAGATATCAGCAAGATTATCTTCACTCTGAACATGCCTGACCAGAAGAGATCCTTCCAACACCCTCTCCCTTATGAAGTGGTCTGCGATCTCAATATGCTTGGTCCTAGTGTGACACACTGGATTGTTTACCAGTTTGAGAGCACTCTCTTTGTCACCCTATAGTAAATTAGGCCCTTGCACTTCTTCATGAACATCCTCTACAAGCCTCTGCAACCAGATAGCTTCCCGAGCAGCCAAGGCTGAAGCCTTATACTCGGCTTCCGTAGTAGACACGGACACAGAATCCTGCTTCTTGCTACACCACGAAATACCACCTGAACCACAAGTAAAAACATAACCCGAAGTTGATCTCCGATCATCCGAGTCACCACTGTAGTCAGCGTCCGTATATCCAACCAAAGCAATGTCCGCATCCCTACTATAGAGGAGTCTCATATCAGAAGTTGACTTGACATACTTCAAGATGTGCTTTGTCGCTACCAGATGAGACTTCCTTAGTTCAGCCATAAACCGACTTACTCGACCAACAGCATAAGCAATGTCTAGCCTTGTAATCGTCAGGTAGATCAAACTCCCTACAAGAGCCCTGAACACCAAGGGATCAGGAAGAATCCTTCCTTCATCTCGTCGAAGCTTCAGCCCATGTTCCAGTGGAGTAGAGCAACACTTCCCTTCGCCCAAGCCGAATCGACTTACAATACAATCCGCATAACCCTTCTGGCAAATGAGAATTCTGCACTCCTTCCTCTCCACTTCAAGACCGAGAAAGTGATGAAGTTCTCCCAAGTCTTTCATCTCGAAGCGTATAGCAAGCTCAGTCCTGAGCCTTGCTACTTCCTCCTCCGAATTCCATGTGATGATCATATCATCCACATACAGCAGGACCAAGACTTTAAGCTCCCCCTTCTTCTTGACGAACAAGCTAGAATCCGAGTTGGAAGCAAGATACCCGTAGAATTGCAAATACTCAGCTTTCTTCCCATACCAAGCTCTAGGAGCTTGCTTCAACCCATAGAGAGCCTTCCTGAGCTTACAGACATAGTCTGGATGATCTTTAGAAACAAGACCAAGTGGTTCATCCATGAAGATGTCCTTGTCAATCTCTCCGTAAAGAAAAGCATTCTTCACATCAAGCTGCCACATCCTCCATCCCTTGCTAGCAGCCAAGGCGATCACCACTCTAACTGAAGTCATCTTTGCAACCGGACTAAACATCTCCTCATTATTTTCTCCATACTGCTGTGAGAATCCTCGAGCAACCAGGCGAGATTTGAACCTATCAATTGTAACGCCCCCGATTTTTTCTGCGATTTTTTAATTCTCGTTTGGTGTTACGTTGACGCGTTTTCGGCAGGTGCCGTTTGTTAGAGCATGGTCTTAGCTCTTTAAGTTCCTTGTGTGGATTGTTGGTAACCTTTTTGACAAGATCCCCTAGCAAGCCGGGTCTGTTTTGGTGACCGGTGAGGCCTCTCGGGGGATGCTTGTGTTTTGGCTTCGGGTAGTGATAACCCGAGATTTGTTCGTCGAAAGTTGATTTCGACTTCATCGTTGCGTTCGTAGCATGGGTATTTAGCTACGGTGTAAATTTCGTCGGATTCCGAGGTGGTTCGGTTTTCGCGTCGTTTTGATGTGTTAATAATAATGGATGTAAATGATTAATTATTAAAGCTTGAAATGGATCCAGTGGCTTTTAGGTGGCAGTTAAGGATGATAAGGCGTGTCTATGCATATATATAACCTTAAGACAAAAAAAACAAGACTATTCATTGTCTCCTTCCGTGAGAGAATACCGTCGCCTGTTCGAGTGGAAGAAAAACTGCCAACCCTGCTACCCTTCAGATGCCGATTCTAGGAGCGTTAGTGGATGGAATTCGATTCCGAAAGCGGATTTGGATTGCTCTCTCCTAGACCTTCATTCCTACGGTAAGAGATTCAATTTTCGTGGTGTTTCTAGGGGTCTCGGAATTTTTGGTTTGATCTTTTTTCGCCATTAAAACTTTAGAATCCTGTTTAGGTGCTGTTGTGGCTGGAGCCGAGAGAGAGAGGAAGGGATGTGCAAGATAAATCGCTGGAATTTGAGGCAAGTGGTGCTCCTACCCTTGCCAAGTTTTTTTTCTTCTCCTTTTCATGGTCATATTTGTTGTAATCATTCATGTTTCCCGAGATTGCTTATTTTGCTCTGTTTTTTCCATCAAAGTCAGGTGGATCTTAAACCATAAATGCTCCTTTATGTTTCTTTTTGCATTTTCTCAAGTTCTGAAACTCAAATTTTCGGCCGTGATGTTGTAGTCTTGTTTTTTTTATCAAAGTGTTCCCTGTTAATCTCGATTTGGGTAGCAATTAGCCTATCAGCCATAAAACTAGTAGCAGTGGGTTTTCATACTTACATTGCGAGTAATAGGATAAAATTAGGCGAAGAGGATTGGTCGTAAATGAAGGTGGTTGTACAGGATTGCGGTGTACTCAACGCAGCCAGTTCTGCAAAGATCGTCGACCTGAGTTCGACGAAGATCGTCGAACTGAGATCGACGATCTCTGGCTGCTTGAGATCGACGAAGATCGTCGACCTGAGTTCGACGAAGATCGTTGAACTGAGATCGACGATCTCTGGTTGCCTGAGTTCGACGAGGATCGTCAAACTGAGTTCGACGATTTTCTGTGTCCGGTGTTTCACGCAAAATCGTCGAACGAAATTCGACGATTTCCTGTGGCCTGCATTTAACGTAAAATCGTCGAACGGCGTTCGACGATTTATCCTGTGACCTGTGTTCGACGAAAGGAAAATCGTCGAACGGCGTTCGATGTTTTTCCCGTGACCTGTGATCGACGAAAGGACAATCGTCGAACGGAGTTCGGCGATTTCCTGTGGCTGGAGATCGACGATTCCTGTAAGCTGAAATTTATTCCTTTTCAGTTCCTTTTCTTCCCGAGTGATTACCTCCTATGGGGGGATGTCTTGTCAGCCTTTTGTCCTTCCTTTGTTTCGAGGGCTGAATCGTGGGTTATGGCAGGTAGTGGTATTTTGACGCTCTAAAGGAGCGGGATGTTTTGTGTGCGAGCCGTGGCTGCCACTTTTTAGTCCCAGGTACGGGTTGGGTATTGTTGTGGCCGCCACCCTTTTTATCCCAGGTATGGGCTAGGTTTGTGTTGGTTTTGTGCTGACACAGTGAAATTTTATTTTTAGTTGGAACTGTTTTGTTTGGGGGACTGTTTTTGGTCACCAACTCAGGTCCATGTTGTTTACTACTGCCATTAACTCACAAATTAGGATTGTTAGGTGTTTCTTCCTTGTAGAATGCAACATATTGTAGCAAGTTTTCTTGTCTTTTGCCTTGTAGCCCCTGCAGGGATTGGGGCAGGGCTTGTGGTTGTTACCTGATACTTGGTGTACTTTTGCTTACTTTGGACAGTGTTTGTTTTTACTGTCATGTTTACTTACTCTCTCTGTTCCATTTTGATTGAATGCCCTAGTTCAGATTTTCTTGTTTTACTTGCTTAGGTATTCTTTTCTTTTCTGAATTCCTCAGGTTCTGATTAGTAGTCGGGTAGGCGGTTATTTTTGCTGTGGTTTTGCTAGTGATCCCTTGAGTTGTAGGGATCTTTCTCTTGCTATTGTGAGGTAGTTTTTCTGCTTTTCTTACAGACATGCATGCTTGCTAGTGGGTTCGTGTCAGTTTGTTGGCGCCCACTGGTAGTTTTACCTTATGATACTAGATATGTTTCTTTTATTGCTACCTTTCTGGAGATAGTCTACTTGCTCTTGGGAAGATTTATGCTAGGTTGCTAGTTATTTTTAAACCTAAAACACTATAATAAGTAAATCTCATGGTCAGCATGTTTATAAAACTCATACACTACTTTCCAAGTAACGTAAAAATATCGTTTTCCTACTTATAATATAAAATAAATCTAGATTATTGCATAGTATAAGTGGACCTCGGGGGACACTTATGCACTCTCATAGGATGTCAAATTTAAATAAAGTATTTTCCGCCGCATATAAGTATAGTTTTTAAACCGTGGACTAGATTATCCACCGAGCCGAGGGATATGGCCTCTAAAATATAACTAATTTTTTTAATCATTAAACTTACGAATTTTCATAGTCTAGTTAGTTGGTGTTTGCCTAAGCGTCGATAGTTATCCCCTGCTCAACGTTCAGATTTTCTTGTTTTACTTGCTTAGGTATTCTTTTCTTTTCTGAATTCCTCAGGTTCTGATTAGTAGTCGGGTAGGCGGTTATTTTTGCTGTGGTTTTGCTAGTGATCCCTTGAGTTGTAGGGATCTTTCTCTTGCTATTGTGAGGTAGTTTTTCTGCTTTTCTTACAGACATACATGCTTGCTAGTGGGTTCGTGTCAGTTTGTTGGCGCCCACTGGTAGTTTTACCTTATGATACTAGATATGTTTCTTTTATTGCTACCTTTCTGGAGATAGTCTACTTGCTCTTGGGAAGATTTATGCTAGGTTGCTAGTTATTTTTAAACCTAAAAACACTATAATAAGTAAATCTCATGGTCAGCATGTTTATAAAACTCATACACTACTTTCCAAGTAACGTAAAAATATCGTTTTCCTACTTATAATATAAAATAAATCTAGATTATTGCATAGTATAAGTGGACCTCGGGGGACACTTATGCACTCTCATAGGATGTCAAATTTAAATAAAGTATTTTCCGCCGCATATAAGTATAGTTTTTAAACCGTGGACTAGATTATCCACCGAGCCGAGGGATATGGCCTCTAAAATATAACTAATTTTTTTAATCATTAAACTTACGAATTTTCATAGTCTAGTTAGTTGGTGTTTGCCTAAGCGTCGATAGTTATCCCCTGCTCGACGTGGCATCACGACGCATGTTTTCTCATACTCTGATACTTCTTAAATTCAGAAAAAATGCGGATTGTGATAGTTGGTATCAGAGGGAGGTTGCTTGACAATTTGTGGGGCAACCTTTCCTTATAGGTATTAGATGTTTAGCATCATATCATACACACATAGATATGTCATCAGCACGTCTTGGCTGAAGCATGAACACTACACTCATAGCATAACATGAAGTATATAGGGCATATTATGTAGTATGGGATGCATAATATGTGTCTTTATATGGATCCACCATAGGGCAACATGTGAGGGTTATGTAGTATGGGATGCATAACCTCACCACATGAATGCGACTAGCACGTTTCTTTTTCGTTGCATGAGAATGTTATGTAGTATGGGATGCATAACATTTTCATGCGTACGCCGCTCATGACATGCATTAGGGCCTTTTTAGAATGCATAGCACAATCATGCATAGCATAACATTGCATAAGCACAACGTGCCAAGCTAAAGATTTGCAGGATGATATATGTACACACATGGTTTTAAATCAGAAAAGAATATAAATTCATGCATTCCCAATCTAGGCACAAGAGTTAGTTGATGGTGGTTAACCATCCTAGGTTAGGCATATCATCATTTTTGTTAAACAAAATAAAATCCCAGAGCAAGTATAGCAGTTAAAAGTTCATGTTTATGTATGTATTGTCTGTACTGGTAGTTTGTTCCAACTGTTGTACTAGGTTTTGACCTTAGTTTCTATGGTTTTAGGATGGTGAGACATCCTTCGACCAGGTCGACTCCCCTGTCTGAGGGTGAGTCCTCAGGAGCACAGAGTGATGCCGTGATCGAGAGCTTGTGGTAGAGCAACGATTCCTTGACCAGGCAGATGGTGGAGATGCAGGCCCGGATCCAGTCTCTGGTGGCAGTTGTGGCAGGGCAGACTCAGGGGGTGCATGACCCTGCAGGGGGGTCAGCTGCTAATCCCCCTCCTACTCCCCTGAGACCTCCAGTGGTGGTGCCAGTAGAGATGGCCTTTATTTCTCAGTTTCAGAGACTTAGCCCTCCTACATATGATGGGAAGGCAGATTTCATGGTCATAGATGATTGGCTGATCTCCATGGAGGAGATGTTCTCGTACTCCGGTGTTTCATATGATCAGAGAGTGATGATAGCTACCTATAAACTAAAGGGTTTGGTAAAGAGCTGGTGGCTTAGGGAAAAGGAGAGCTTGGTGGTTGGTTGCTCTTGGGGATTATTCAAGGAGATGTTGTTGAGGAAGTTCCTACCTTTGGTCGAGCATGACCGACTAATGAATGACTTCCTAAACCTGAAGCAGAGGCAACTCACGGTCAGTGAGTACGAGATATAGTTCAGCAAGTTGAGCTGGTTTGCCCATGGGTTGGTGAGTGTTGAAGCAGATTGAGTCAAGCAGTTCCTTGGTGGCTTGAGGAACGAGGTTCAGTAGTTAGCCAGTGCTTATGGATCAGTGACTTATGCAGGGGTAGTGGAGGCTGCTCTGAAAGTGGAGGCAATTGAGACCGCAAAGAACAGAGGCCAGCAAATGAGGAAGGACAAGAGGAAGTCTGCTGAAGAGAAGAACCCCCAGGTACTCGATGCTGCTTCGAGAAAGAAGTGCAAGGTAGTGTGTAGCTTCTGTGGTCGGTCAGGCCACCATGTTGAGAGGTGTTTCAAGAAGGCAGGAGCTCAGAAGAAGGAGCAAGTTCATGCTATTCAAGGTGCTCCTAGGAAGGATGGTTCCTGTTCTGTTTGCAAGCGAACCGGGCATGATGCTTCCCAGTGCTGGTCCAAGGATAAAGTCTGCTATCAATGTGGCCAGAAGGGCCATATTAAGACAAAGTGTCCTCAGGTCCAGTCTGTTTTTCAAGCAATTCAACTTCAGGTTTTACCTCCGCCTCAGCGTGTGGACAAGGGCAAAGGAAAGCTGAACGTGATCTCTTACGAGGAGGCTAAAACTTCGACTCAGGTCATCTCAAGTTAGTTGTTTTCCTAGCCTGAAAGTTTTATTTGCTAGAATGGTTATAGTTTTGTTGTGGTAGTTCCTTAGTTGCTTATGTACTCCTATAAGGAAATTTAAGGTGAAGAACCGCTGGGCGCGTGTTCTGTTCGACTCCGGCGCTACCCACTCGTTTGTGGTTAGAGCTTTTGTAGAGCATTATCGGTTGATTCTAGATCAAGTTCGTGATACCTACCGCGTCAAGTTCCCTTCTGGTGAATCTGTGTTGTCAGATTTGGGCATTCTGGATTGCCTTGTTTTGTTGGGGACTATCTTGCGAAGGCATACTTGAAGATGATTGATCTAGAGGACTTCGATGTTATTCTGGGCATGGACTGGTTGTCTAAGTATGATGCGGTTATTTAGTGCAAAGGGAAGCGCTTGGACTTCATCATGGACAACGGTCAGCCTGGAAGTGTGTATGCTGATCCGTGTCAGGATTCTCCTATCATTTCTGCGGTATGTGCTCAGAAGATGTTTCATTCTGATTGTGTTGCTTGTTTAGTCTCAGTGGTTGGGACTGCTGTCAGTGTATCGCTCTTGGAGGAGATTCCTGTTGTACGTGGTTTCTCTGATGTTTTTCCTGATGACCTTCCTGGTCTTTCCCCCGAGTTGGATGTGGAGTTTGTGATTGATTTGGAACGGGGTACGGGTCCTATTGCTAAGGCGCCATATCGGATGGCCCCTCATGAGTTGGAGGAGTTGCAAGTCCAGTTGGATGAGTTGTTGGCAAAAGGTTTTATCAGGCCGAGTTCGTCGCCTTGGGGTGCTCCTGTCCTATTTGTGAAGAAGAAAGGTGAGTCGATGAGGCTGTGCATTGATTATAGGGAGCTGAACAAAGTCACCATTAAGAACAGGTACCCTCTGCCGAGGATAGATGACTTATTTGATCAGTTGCGTGGTAGCACGGTGTTCTCCAAGATCGATCTTCGTTTTGGCTATCATCAGCTCAGGATCCGTGAGGCAGATATTCCACGGACTGCGTTTAGATCAAGGCATGGACACTTCGAGTTTCTTGTGATGTCGTTTGGTTTGACCAACGCACCATCAGCTTTCATGGAAATGATGAACCGGGTGTTCAAGGACTTTCTAGACAAGTTCGTGGTGGTATTCATCGATGATGTGTTGATCTACTCTCGCAGTGCTGAGGAGCATGAGCAGCATCTGCGCTTGGTTCTATCGGAGTTGAGGAACCACAAGTTATTCGCCAAGCTGTGCAAGTGCGAATTTTGGTTGCCTCAGGTCTCGTTTCTGGGCCACGTGGTGAATAAGGATGGGATCTAGGTCGACCCGGAAAAGATCGCAGTAGTGATGGATTGGAGCAGGCCGGGCATGCCCAAGGAGATTAAAAGCTTCCTAGGGTTGGTCGGCTACTACATGAGGTTCGTGGAGGGTTTCTCTACCCTAGCTGCACCTTTGACCAGATTTACTCAGAAGAACACGACCTTCATTTGGAGCGAGAAATGCGAGGAGGCCTTTCTGGAGCTAAAGAGGAGGTTATGCACTGCTCCTGTTTTGGCATTACCTACGGAGGGCATGGATTATGATGTGTATGTGGATGCCTTGCATGTTGGGCTCGGAGGTGTGTTGATGCAAGAAGGGAAGGTGATTGCGTATGGGTCGAGGCAATTGAAGACTCATGAGAGGAACTACCCCATGCATGATCTTGAGTTCGCAGCAGTGATCTTTGCCCTGAAGCTGTGGAGACATTTACTTTATGGTGCGCAGTGCAAAATCTTCACAGATCATAAAATCCTAAAGTACGTGTTCACACAGAAGGAGTTGAATCTGTGCCAACGGCGGTGGCTAGAGTATGTGGCCGATTATGATGTGGACATACAGTATCATCTGGGCAAGGCCAATGTGGTGGCCGACGCCCTGAGCCAGAAGACGGGGAAGATCTTTAACCTCACCGCCGATCGTTTAGTGGAAGAGTTCCTCCTGATGGATATTTTTGTGGGACGTTGTGACATGCAGAGCAGTTTGGCAGTGGCAAAGCCGTCTTGGATTTTACTTACCAGGTTGCACCAGAAGGATGATCCGGATCTTCTGCACTTATACCTCAGGACTGAGAGAGGGGAGTTGCCAGATTTTTCTATCGATGATGCGGGTACTTTGAAGTGCCATGGCAGGTTTTGCATCCCCGCTGTTGGAGACATCAGGGGTATGATTTGCTGAGAGGCTCATGGATCCAGTGTTTCCTACCATCCAGGATCTACAAAGATGTATCATGAATTGAAGCAGATTGCTTGGTGGTATGGGATGAAGGGTGATATAGCCCGATTTGTTACTGAGTGCCATACTTGCAAGTGTGTGAAGGCCGATCATGGAAGGCCTGGTGGCAAGTTGACTCCGTTGGAGATCCCTACTTGGAAGTGGGAAAGTATTTCTATGGACTTCATTACGGGCTTACCGAGATCTCCAAGGCGATTTGATTCTGTTTGGGTTATAGTGGACAGACTGACGAAGTGTGCTCACTTTGTGCCGTATAAGATTGACTATCCGATGAAAAAGATAGCGGAGATGTACTTGAGTGAAGTAATCCGTTTACACGGTGTGCCAGTTAGCATCATTTCGGATCGAGACTCCCGTTTTACATCTCGCTTTTGGAGGAGTCTGCAAGAGGGATTGGGTACAGATTTGAGGTATTCTGCAGCTTACCACCCACAGACTAATGGGCAGACTGAGCGGGTGAACCAGATAGTTGAGGATATGATCAGGTGCTACATCTTGGACCACGGTGGAGAGTGGGATGAGCGTTTGCGGCTTATGCAATTTTCATACAATAACAGTTACCATGAGAGCTTGCAAATGGCTCCGTTTGAAGCTTTGTATGGGAGGCGCTGCAGAACTACCTTGTTTTGGACCGAGGTCGGTGAGAGGCATGTGCTGGGTCCGGATACGCTCGAGGAAATGGAAGTCGCAGTGAAGCTTATTCGGGAAAAGCTTCGTATAGCTCAGGAGAGATATGAGAAGAACGCCAACCGGCGTAGGTCTGACTTGGAGTTTTCTGTAGGGGACCTTGTGTTTCTTAAGGTTTCCCCGATGGTTGGTGTTAAGAGGTTCGGTAAGAACCGGAAATTGGATCCGAGGTATGTGGGCCCGTTTAAGATTGTTGAACAGATTGGCGTGTCATCATATAGATTGGATTTGCCAGCAAATTTCTCAGATATTCATAATGTGTTTCATGTAAGCCAATTACGGAAGTGTGTGCGAAGCAATGGGCAAGTCTTGGATGATGTGCTCCAGTTGGAGCCTAATCTTTCATATGTTGAGGTGCCGGTCCGCATCTTGGATACTCAAGATCGGGTGCTGCGGACAAAGTCTATCCCGATGGTGAAAGTTCTATGGAGGAATCAGGATTTGGAAAGCGCGACTTGGGAGCTAGAATCGGCTATGAGGGAGGCTCACCCTCATCTGTTCCCTTGATTTGATTGGTACGTTTCTTTCTAGTATCTCTTATTTTGTTACTTTCCTTCTACAGTAGAAGTAGCGTATATAAAGTTACGGGACGAAACTTTCTTTTAGAGGGAGTGACTGTAACGCCCCCGATTTTTTCTGCGATTATTTAATTCTCGTTTTGCGTTACGTTGACGTGTTTTCGGCAGGTGCCGTTTCTTAGATCATGGTCTTAGCTCTTTAGGTTCCTTGTGTGGATTGTTGGTAGCCTTTTTGGCAAGATCCCCTAATAAGCCGGGTCTGTTTTGGTGACCGGTGAGGCCTCTCGGGGTATGCTTGTGTTTTGGCTTCAGGTAGTGATAACCTGAGATTTGTTCATCAAAAATTGATTTCAACTTCGCCGTTGCGTTCATTGCATGGGTATTTAGCTACGGTGTGAATTTCGTCGGATTCTGAGGTGGTTCGGTTTTCGCGTCGTTTTGATGTGTTAATAATAATGGATGTAAATGATTAATTATTAAAGCTTGAAATGGATCCAGTGGCTTTTAGGTGGCAGTTAAGGATGATAAAGCGTGTCTATGCATATATATAACCTTAAGACAAAAAACGAGAGTATTCATTGTCTCCTTCCGTGAGAGAATAACCGTCTCCTGTTCGAGAGCAAGAAAAACCGCCAACCCTGCTACCCTTCAGACGCCGATTCTGGGAGCGTTAGTGAACGGAATTCGATTCTAAAAGCGGATTTGGATTGCTCTCGCCTAGACCTTCATTCATACGGTAAGAGATTCAATTTTCGTGGTGTTTCTAGGGGTCTCGGAATTTTTGGTTTGATCCTTTTCCGCCATTAAAACTTTAGAATCATGTTTAGGTGCTGTTGCAGCTGGAGCCGAGAGAGAGAGGAAGGGTTGTGCAAGATAAATCGCTGGAATTTGAGGCAAGTGGTGCTCCTACCATTGCCAAGTTTTTTTTTCTTCTCCTTTTCATGGTCATATTTGTTGTAATCATTCATGTTTCCCGAGATTGCTTATTTTGCTCTGTTTTTCCATCAAAGTCATGTGGATCTTAAACCATAAATGCTCCTTTATGTTTCTTTTTGCATTTTCTCAAGTTCTGAAACTCAAATTTTCGGTCGTGATGCTGTAGTCTTGTTTTTTTATCAAAGTGTTCCCTGTTAATCTCGGTTTGGGTAGCAATAAGCCTATCAGCCCTAGAACTAGTAGCAGTGGGTTTTCATACTTACATTGCGAGTAATAGGATAGAATTAGGCTAAGATGATTGGTCGGAAATGAAGGTGGTTGTACAGGATTGCGGTGTACTCAACGCAGCCAGTTCTGCGAAGATCGTCGACCTGAGTTCGACGAAGATCATCGAACTGAGATCGACGATCTCTGGCTGCTTGAGATCGACGAAGATCGTCGACTAGAGTTCGACGAAGATCATCGAACTGAGATCGACGATCTCTGGTTGCCTGTGTTCGACGAGGATCGTCGAACCGAGTTCGACGATTTTCTGTGTCCGGTGTTTCACGCAAAATCATCAAACGAAATTCGACGATTTCCTGTGGCCTGCGTTTAACGTAAAATCGTCGAACGGCGTTCGACGATTTATCCCGTGACCTCTGTTCGACGAAAGGAAAATCGTCGAACGGCGTTTGATGCTTTTTCCCGTGACATGTGATCGACGAAAGGACAATCGTCGAACGGAGTTCGACGATTTCCTGTGGCTGGAGATCGACGATTCCTGTAAGCTGGGATTTATTCCTTTTCAGTTCCTTTTCTTCCCGAGTGATTACCTCCTAGGGGGGATGTCTTGTCGGCCTTTTGTCCTTCCTTTGTTTCGAGGGCTGAATCGTAGGTTATGGCAGGTAGTGGTATTTTGACGCTCTAAAGGAGCGGGATGTTTTGTGTGCGAGCCGTGGCCGCCACTTTTTAGTCTCAGGTAGGGCTGGGTATTGTTGTGGCCGCCATCCTTTTTATCTCAGGTATGGGCTGGGTTTGTGGTGGTTTTGTGCTGATACAGTGAAATGTTTTTTAATTGAAACTGTTTTGTTTGGGGGACTGTTTTTGGTCACCAACTCAGGTCCATATTGTTTACTAATGCCATTAACTCACAAATTAGGATTGTTAGGTGTTTCTTCCTTGTAGAATGCAGCATATTGTAGCAAGTTTTCTTGTCTTTTGCATTGTAGCCCCCGTAGGGATTGGGGCAGGGCTTGTGGTTGTTACCTGGTACTTGGTGTACTTTTGCTTACTTTGGACAGTGTTTGTTTTTACTGTCATGTTTACTTACTCTCTTTGTTCCATTTTGATTGAATGACATAGTTCAGATTTTCTTGTTTTACTTAGGTATTTTTTTTCTTTTCTGAATGCCTCAGGTTCTGATTAGTAGTCGGGTAGGCGACTAGTTTTGTTGTGGTGTTGTTGGTGATCCCTTGAGTTGTAGGGATCTTTCTCTTGCTGTTGTGAGGTAGTTTTTCTGCTTTTCTTACATACATACATGCTTGCCAGTGGGTTCGTGTTAGTTTGTTGGCGCCCACTGGTAGTTTTACCTTATGATACTAGATATGTTTCTTTTACTGCTACCTTTCTGGAGATAGTCTACTTGCTCTTGGGAAGATTTATGCTGGGTTGCTAGTTATTTTTAAACCAAAAAACACTATAATAAGTAAATCTCATGGTCAGCATGTTTATAAAACTCATACACTACTTTCCAAGTAACGTAAAAAGATCATTTTCCTACTTATAATATAAAATAAATCTAGAGTATTGCATAGTATAAGTGGACCTCGGCGGACACTTATGCACTCTCATAGAATGTCAAATTTAAATAAAGTATTTTTCGCTGCGTATAAGTATAGTTTTTAAACCGTGGACTAGATTATCCACCGAGCCGAGGGATACGGCCTCTAAAATATAACTGATTTTTCTAATCATTAAACTTACGAATTTTCATAGTCTAGTTAGTTGGTGTTCGCCTGAGCGTCGACAGTTATCCCCTGCTCGACGTGGCATCATGATGTGTGTTTTCTCATACTCTGATACTTCTTAAATTCAAAGAAAATGCGGATTGTGATAATTGGTATCAGAGGGAGGTTGCTTGACAATTTGTCGGGCAACCTTTCCTTATAGGTATTAGATGTTTAGCATCATATCATACACACACTGATATGTCATCAGCACATCTTGGTTGAAGCACGAATACTACACTCATAGCATAACATGAAGTATACGGGGCATATTATATAGTATGGGATGCATAATATGTGTCTGTATATGGATGCATGAGAATGTTATGTAGTATGGGATGCATAACATTTTCATGTGTACGCCGCTCATGACATGCATTAGGGCCTTTTTAGAATGCATAGCACAATCATGCATAGCATAATATTATATAAGCACAACGTGCCAAGCTAAAGATTTGCAGGATGACATATGTACACACATGGTTTTAAATCAGAAAAAGAATATAAATTCATGCATTCCCGATCTATGCACAAGAGTTAGTTGATGGTGGTTAACCATCCTAGGTTAGGCATAGCATCATTTTTGTTAAACAAAATAAAATCCCAAAGCAAGTATAGCAGTTAAAAGTTCATGTTTATGTATGTATTGTCTGTACTGGTAGTTTGTTCCAACTGTTGTACTAGGTTTTGACCTTAGTTTCTATGGTTTTAGGATGGTGAGACGTCCTTCGACCAGGTCGACTCCCCTGTCTTAGGGTGAGTCCTCAGGAGCGTAGAGTGATGCGGTGATCGAGAGACTGCGACAGAGCAACTATTCCTTGACCAGGCAGATGGTGGAGAGGCAGGCCCGGATTTAGTCTCTGGTGGCAGTTATAGCAGGGCAGACTCAGGGGGTGCAAGACCCTGCTGGCGGGTCAGCTGCTCCTCCCCCTCCTATTCCCCTGAGACCTCCAGTGGTGGTGCCAGCAGAGATGGCCTTTATTTCTCAGTTTCAGAGACTTAGCCCTCTTACATATGATGGGAAGGCAGATTTCATGGTCATAGATGATTGGCTGATCTCCATGGAGGAGATGTTCTCATACTCCGGTGTTGTAGATGATTAGAGAGTGATGATAGCCTCCTATCAACTAAAGGGTTTGGCAAAGAGCTGGTGGATTAGGGAAAAGGAGAGCTTGGTGGTTGGTTGCTCTTGGGGATTATTCAAGGAGATACTGTTGAGGAAGTTCCTACCTTCGGTTGAGCATGACCGACTAATGAACGACTTCCTAAACCTGAAGTAGAGGCAACTCACGGTCAGTTAGTACGAGATAGATTTCAACAAGTTGAGCCGGTTTGCCCCTGGGTTGGTGAGTGTTGAAGCAGATTGAGTCAAGCGGTTCCTTGGTGGCTTAAGGAACGAGGTTCAGCAGTTAGCCAGTGCTTATGGATCAGTGACTTATGCACGGGTAGTGGAGGCTGCTCTGAAAGTGGAGGCAATTGAGACCGCAAAGAACAGAGGCCAGCAAATGAGGAAGGACAAGAGGAAGTCCGCTGAAGAGAAGAACCCCCAGGTACTCGATGCTGCTTCGAGAAAGAAGAGCAAGGTAGTGTGTAGCTTCTATGGCCGGTCAGGCCACCCTGTTGAGAGGTGTTTCAAGAAGGCGGGAGCTCAGAAGAAGGAGCAGGTTCATGCTATTCAAGGTGCTCCTAGGAAGGATGGTTCATGTTCTGTTTACAAGCGAACCGGGCATGATGCTTCCCAGTGCTGGTCTAAGGATAAAGTCTGCTATCAGTGTGGCCAGAAGGGCCATATCAAGACAAGGTGTCCTTAGGTCCAGCCTGTTCTTCAAGCAATTCGACTTCAGGCTTTACCTCCGCCTCAGCGTGTGGACAAGGGCAAAGGAAAGCTGAACGTGATCTCTTTCGAGGAGGCTCAAACTTCGACTCAGGTCATCTCAAGTTAGTTGTTTTCCTATCCTGAAAGTTTTATTTGCTAGAATGGTTACAGTTTTGTTGTGGTAGTTCCTTAGTTGCTTATGTACTCCTATAAGGAAATTTAAGGTGAAGAACCACTGGGCGCGCGTTCTGTTTTATTCCGGCGCTACCCACGCGTTTGTGGCTAGAGCTTTTGTAGAGCATTATCGGTTGATTGTAGATCAAGTTCGTGATACCTACCGCGTCAAGTTCCCTTCTGGTGAATCTGTGTTGTCAGATTTGGGCATTCTGGATTGCCCTGTTTTGTTGGGGGACTATCTTGCGAAGGCAGACTTGAATATGATTGATCTAGAGGACTTCGATGTTATTCTGGGCATGGACTGGTTGTCTAAGTATGATGCGGTTATTCAGTGCAAAGGGAAGCGCTTGGACTTCATCAAGGACAACGGTCGGCATGGAAGTGTGTATGCTGATCCGTGCCATGATTCTCCTATCATTTCTGCGGTATGTGCTTAGAAGCTGTTTCATTCTGATTGTTTTGCTTGATTAGTCTCGGTGGTTGGGACTGCTGTCAGTTTATCGCTCTTGGAGGAGATTCCTGTTGTACGTGGTTTCTCTGATGTTTTTCCTGATGACCTTCCTGCTCTTCCCCATGAGCGGGATGTTGAGTTTGTGATTGATTTGGAACCGGGTACGCGTCCTATTGCTAAGGCTCCGTATCGGATGGCCCCTCGTGAGTTGGAGGAGTTGCGAGTCCAGTTGGACGAGTTGTTGGCAAAAGGTTTTATCAGGCCGAGTTCGTCGCCTTGGGGTGCTCCTATCCTATTTGTGAAGAAGAAAGATGGGTCGATGAGGCTGTGCATTGATTATAGCGAGCTGAACAAAGTCACCATTAAGAACAGGTACCCTCTGCCGAGGATCGATGACTTATTTGATCAGTTGCGTGGTAGCACGGTGTTCTCCAAGATCGATCTTCATTCTGGCTATCATCACCTCAGGATCCGTGAGGCAGATATTCCACGGACTGCGTTTAGATCAAGGCATGGACACTTCGAGTTTCTAGTGATGTCGTTTGGTTTGACCAACGCACCATCAGCTTTCATGGATATGATGAACCGGGTGTTCAAGGACTTTCTAGACAAGTTCGTGGTGGTATTCATCGATGATGTGTTGATCTACTCTCACACTACTGAGGAGCATGAGCAGCATCTGCGCTTGGTTCTATCGGAGTTGAGGAACCACAAGTTATTCGCCAAGCTGAGCATGTGCGAATTTTGGTTGCCTCAGGTCTCGTTTCTGGGCCACGTGGTGAATAAGGATGGGATCTCGGTCGACCCAGAAAAGATCGCAGCTGTGATGGATTGGAGTAGTCCGGGCACGCCCAAAGAGATTAGAAGTTTCCTAGGGTTGGCCGGCTACTACATGAGTGTTAGAAAGTAGAGAACAAGAAGCGAAAAGTAGAGAACAAGCGAACAAACTTTTGAATAATTGAAATTTTATTATCCAAAAAAGATATCATTTAAAAAGGTATGGCCTCCCTTATATAGAATGGAGGAGATAAGAAAGAGAGTATACAAACAATGTGGGACTAAACATTTACAGTACTGAGCGGCTAGAATAATGGAGACTGAATAGGCCGCGCGGTTAGACAGATGGGCTAACCGCTCGGCAACTCCAGCAGGATAGAACAAACCGCAGAGGTAGACCGACAGACCGCCCGGTCTACAAACCGCTGGATCAGACCGCTAAGCCGCTCGGTCAACAAACCGCTGGATCAGACCGCCAAGCCGCCCGGTCTAATACTTCAACACTCCCCCTCAAGCTGGAGCATAGATATCAATCATGCCCAGCTTGTCACAAATGCGGAAGAAGGAAGTAGAAACCGGCTTGGTGAAGATATCTGCCAACTCCTTGTCAGAGGTGACAAAAGGAGTACAAATCTGATTCTTCAAAATCTCCTCCCGAATGAAGTGACAGTCAACCTCTATATGCTTCGTTCTCTCATGGAAGACCGGATTTCTGGATATGTGTATAGCGGCCTTGTTGTCACAGAACATAGGGAGAGGACAATCATATACCTCGCCCAGGTCAAGCATGAGAGCCCGCAACCACTTTAACTCACACGTAGTTGACGCCATACTCCGGTATTCTGCTTCGGCACTGGATCTGGAAACAACAGACTGTTTCTTGCTCTTCCAACTCACGAGATTACCTCCAACAAAGGTACAAAAACCTGACGTGGATTTACGATCGCCTTTGTCATCCGCGTAACTTGAGTCTGAGTAGGCCTCAACCCTCAGATGGCCATTTTTCTGGAAGAGTAACCCTCTGCCCGGTGCTGCTTTGATATACTCTAAAATCTTCAGGGCGGACTGAAGATGACACTCCCTGGGAGCTTGCATAAACTGACTGACCTTTCCTACAGCATAGGCGATGTCGGGTCTAGTCACCGTGAGATAGATGAGTTTCCCTACCAATCGTCTGTACCGTGTGACATCAGATAGAGGAGGCGATTCATCCGTCCACGTTTTGTCTTCTCCAACAGCCATGGGAAGATGAGCTGGTTTGGCACCTGTCAAGCTTGCTTCTTGAAGAAGATCAAGGGCATACTTCCGTTGAGAGAGAACCAAGGAGTCAGGTTTCCGAGAGATTTCTATCCCCAAAAAGTATTTTGGGGAGCCCATATCCTTCGTGACCAAGTGCTGACGGAGGTGCTTCTTCGTCAAGTCCACCCCATCTCGGTCATCACCAGTAAGGAGAATATCATCCACATATACGGCCAAAACCACCAGTCCCGAGGCCGTTTTGCGAATGAATAAGGAGTGATCGGCCGAACTCCTTTGAAAGCCGATGGTTGCCACAATACCACTGAATTTTTCGAACCATGCCCGAGGGCTCTGCTTTAGGCCATAAATGGCCTTCTTCAAATGACAGACACGTGTCTCCCCCTGAGCAACATACCCAGGAGGTTGCTCCATGTAGACGTCCTCCTGAAGATCGCCATAGAGAAAGGCATTCTTCACATCAAGCTGGGAAATATCCCAAGCCCGGTTAACAGCCACAGAAAAGAGAACCCGGATGGTGCTGAGGCGAGCAACCGGAGAGAAGGTATCAAAGTAATCAACGCCATAAGTCTGAGTAAAGCCCTTGGCCACCAGCCGGGCTTTGTAGCGATCCACAGTGCCGTCGGGGCGAAACTTCACAACAAAGACCCAGCGACAGCCAACCACATCAGTGCCCACGGGAGGAGGAACCAGGGTCCAGGTACCCCGTTCAGTAAGAGTAGCCATCTCCTCATCCATGGCAGACTTCCAATGAGGGAGAGCGAGAGCCTCCTGGTAGGTACGAGGAGTAGAAGTAGCAGAGATAGCCAAGGCAAAACACCTGCGAGAAGGAGAAAGCTGATCATAAGAAACAACAGCCGTGAGCGGGTGTTGAGTACACGCCCGCACCCCTTTGCGAAGGGCAATGGGAACATCCAGATCATCGGGAGCGTCGGCGACGGGAGCGTCAGCGACCGGAGCGTCCGTGGCGGAGAAGGCTGGCCCGGGACTAGAGAGAGACGGCAGCGGAGAGGAGGGTGGAGGGGTGGGTGGAGAGACGGACTGAGAAGGAGTGGGTGGAGGAGGAGACGAAGGTGGGAAAACGTCGAGAGGTGTGGAAGGAACGGAGATATCAGAAGGAAGAGAAGGAAGAGAAGAGGAAGGAGAGAAATAGGAAGCATTTTCGAAAAAAGTGACATCTGCGGAGACAAACTGCTTGCGGAGAAGGGGGTCAAAGCAGCAATAGCCTTTTTGAGCGGTAGAGTACCCCAAAAAGACACATTTGGTGGAACGGGGGGAAAGCTTGTCGCGGGTAGCGGAGGGAGCGTGAACAAAGGCCGTACAGCCAAAGACACGGAGAGGAAGAGGAAAAGTTTCCTGGTGGGGGTAGAGAAGAGAGAAGGGAGTCCGGCCGTGGAGGACCATGGAGGGAATGCGATTGATAAGATAGCAAGCGAGGAGCACAGCGTAGCCCCAGTAGGAGCGAGGGACGTGCATCTGCGCCATGAGAGTACGCGCAACATCAAGCAGGTGACGGTTTTTACGCTCCGCCACCCCATTCTGTTGGGAGGTGTAAACACAAGTCGTTTGATGAATGAGGCCGTGTTGGTGAAAGAACGCGGAGAACTCATGAGACAGATATTCCTTGGCATTATCAGAACGTAAGACTTTAATAGAGATAGCAAATTGAGTCTTAATCATAAAGTAAAAAGATTGCCAAACAGAAAATAGTTCAGAGCGATCCTTTAAGAGATACACCCAGGTACATCGAGTAAAATCATCGATACAAGTGACAAAATAGGAACTGCCCCGACCAACTGTGAGGGTAGGAGCAGGACCCCATACATCAGAATGAATAAGATCAAAAATGCGAGAGGAGCCACGGCCTTGCTTCGGCGGGAAGGAGGAGCGATGATGTTTGCCAAGCTGACACGCATCACAGTTGAGCGGAGAACTGGTGGGAGGTAAGTGGGGCAGAAGCTGACGAATAAGCCGAGGAGGAGGATGTCCAAGACGAAGATGCCACTGAAGGAGATCGGTGGAGGAGGAGTAGGCAGAAAGAGCGGAAACATCGTCGAGGAAGTAGAGGCCGCCGCTCTCAGTCCCAGTAGCAATCGTCCGCTGGGTCCTCGGGTCCTGAAAAGAACAAGTAGTGGGAGTGAACAAAACGGAGCACTGAAGTTGCCGGCATAAAGTAGTAACAGATAACAAGTTGCACGGGAACTTCGGGACATAGAGGGTATCCTCCAAGCAAAGCGATGGAGTGAGTTGAACCATGCCCGTCCCATGAACCGGAGACGGGGAACCATCCGCCACACGAACTGGGGGTAAGCGGTCATGGGTCTCAAGACGGGAGAAGCAATGAGGGTTGCCCGTCATATGATTGGTGGCACCGGAGTCAATCAGCCATTTACCTTGGGTAACGACGTGGGCACTACCTGACGTCGTGGCCACCGAGGCAGACGGCCTAGAAGAGGCGGAGGCCGAAGGAGCATCACCGGAAGGGCGAAGATGAGGATATTTCTGCCAGCAGCGGTCAACAGTATGACCAGTACGATTACAGTGAGAGCAGAAGAACCGGGAGGAACCCCGTCCGCCAGATGAGCTTCGGCCACTCGGGCCCCCCCCGCTGAGCTTGGTGAGCAGAGGAGTCCTGGGAAAGGGGGGAGGCCAACAGAGGCCGCTGGAGGAGCGAAGTAACGGCGGCAATGCGAGCCGCAGTGGTACCCAAAGTAGGAGATTCCGCCTCACCCAAGATCTGCTGGCGGATCATATCATAAGAGTCGGGAAGATGAAGAAGATAACAAACAACCAGGAGTTCCTGGAAGTGTTTGTGCTGGTCTGCCAAGTCCGCGGAGAAGGGGCGATTCTGGAGGATTTCAGCCCCAAGGGCCTGAACCTGCTGATAAGCCGCAGCCGGGGACATGGAAGGGCAGGCGAAGAGGTCCGCATAGAGAGTATAAATGCGGGACGTCTGGCCCCCCTTAGAATAGAGAGCAGCGAGGTGAAGCCATGCGGCCTTGACCATCTCATCATGGCGAATGACGGGAAGGCACTCATCAGAAAGGCTGTTGGCCAGCCAGGTGCGAACAAGAGCATCACTCGCATCCCAGTCATCAAACTCAGGAGAGGTGCGAGGAGGAGGGTCATCGGTGAGGTGATGACGCTTGCGTTGAGAACGAAGGAGAAAGGTGAAAGAGACGCTCCAATCGGGATAGTTGGAGCCCACAAGCTTGGAAAGGGTGCCAAGGTTGCCCGAAGGAGGAGGAGGAGAAGGAGCTGCAGGAGTAGTGGTGAGACCGGAGGTAGTCATAGAACCCGGAAGCAGAAGAAGCCGCCCGAACAGGAGCGGTTAGAAAACAGAGGAAGTCGCGCGAACAGTAGCGGCTAGAAAGAGACACTGCGGGGAAGAGGTCGCGCGGACTGAAAAGGCCGAGCGAACAGAAGAGAGAAGAAGAGCAGGTGACCGCGACCAAGATGCGGGTAAGAAAGAGACAACCCGCACGGTCAGGCAGATCACAGCAGCGGCTAGAAGGTGGCAAAGGCTCGGCGGGGAAGAAGTCGCACGAACTGAGAAGCCCGAGCGAACAGAAAAGAGGAGAAGAGCTGGCGACCGCGACCAAGATGCGGGTGAGAAAGGAACAACCCGCACGGTCAGGAAGATCACAGCAGCAATCCGCGAGTAAAGAGACAATACACACGCGGACAGGGACAGACCGCAACGACTAGGAAGTCGGAGAGGCAAGAAAGAACAAGGAGCGCGGCGACAACGAAACAGGTCGCGGCGACAACAAGGAGAAGGAGAAGAGAAACAAGAAGGAGCAAGCCGCGCGAACAGATTGGCGGACAAAACCAAGCCGCGCGGATAGAAACAGGCCGCGCGGATAGAAGAGAGGGCAAGCCGCGAATCAAGTCGCAGAGGGCGGAAAAGAAGTCGCGAACAATAGAGGGCGCACAGAATCAAGAGGAAATGACCGTGTCCTCTGATACCATGTTAGAAAGTAGAGAACAAGAAGCGAAAAGTAGAGAACAAGCGAACAAACTTTTGAATAATTGAAATTTTATTATCCAAAAAAGATATCATTTACAAAGGTATGGCCTCCCTTATATAGAATGGAGGAGATAAGAAAGAGAGTATACAAACAATGTGGGACTAAACATTTACAGTACTGAGCGGCTAGAATAATGGAGACCGAATAGGCCGCGCGGTTAGACAGATGGGCTAACCGCTCGGCAACTCCAGCAGGATAGAACAAACCGCAGAGGTAGACCGACAGACCGCCCGGTCTACAAACCGCTGGATCAGACCGCTAAGCCGCTCGGTCAACAAATCGCTGGATCAGACCTCCAAGCCGCCCGGTCTAATACTTCAACAATGAGGTTCATGGAGGGTTTCTCTACCCTGGCTGCACCTTTGACCAGATTGACTCAGAAAAACACGACCTTCATTTGGACCGAGAAATGCGAGGAGGCCTTTCTGGAGCTAAAGAGGAGGTTGTGCACTGCTCCTATTTTCGCATTGCCTACGGAGGGCATGGACTATGATGTGTATGTGGATGCCTTGCATGTTGGGCTCGGAGGTGTGTTGACGCAAGAAGGGAAGGTGATTGTGTATGGGTCGAGGCAATTGAAGACTCATGAAAGGAACTACCCCACGCATGATCTTGAGTTCGCAGTAGTGATCTTTGCCCTGAAGCTGTGGAGATATTTACTTTATGGTGCACAGTGCAAAATCTTCACAGATCATAAAAGCCTAAAGTACGTGTTCACACAGAAGGAGTTGAATCTGCGCCAACGGCGGTGGCTAGAGTATGTGGTCGATTATGATGTGGACATACAGTATCATCTGGGCAAGGCCAATATGGTGGCCGACGCCCTGAGCCGGAAGATGGGGAAGATCTTTAACCTCACCGCCGATCGTTTAGTGGAAGAGTTCCTCCTGATGGATATTTCTGTGGGACGCTGTGACATGCAGAGTAGTTTGGCAGTGGCAGAGCCGTCTTGGATTTCACTTACCAGGTTGCACCAGAAGGATGATCCGGATCTTCTGCACTTATACCTCAGGACTGAGAGAGGGGATTTGCCAGATTTTTCTATCGATGATGCGGGTACTTTGATGTACCGTGGCAGGTTTTGTATCCCCGCTGTTGGAGACATCAGGGGTATGATTTACAGAGAGGCTCATGGATCCAGTGTTGCCTACCATCCAGGATTTACAAAAATGTATCATGAAGTGAAGCAGATTGCCTGGTGGTATGGGATGAAGGGTGATATAGCCCGATTTGTTGCTGAGTGTCACACTTGCAAGCGTGTGAAGGCCGATTATGGATGGTCTGGTGGCAAGTTAACTCCGTTGGAGATCCCTACTTAGAAGTGGGAAAGTATTTCTATGGACTTCATTACGGGCTTACCGAGATCTCCAAGGGGATTTGATTCTATTTGGGTTATAGTGGACAGACTGACGAAGTGTGCTCACTTTGTGCCGTATAAGATTGACTATCCGATGAAAAAGATAGGGGAGTTGTAGTTGAGTGAAGTCCTCCGTTTACACGGTGTGCCAGCTAGCATCATTTCGGATCGAGACTCTCGTTTTACATCTCGCTTTTGGAGGAGTCTGCAAGAGGGATTGGGTACAGATTTGAGGTATTCTACAGCTTACCACCCACAGACCAATAGCCAGACTGAGCGGGTGAACCAGATAGTTGGGGATATGATCAGGTGCTACATCTTGGACCACGGTGGAGCGTGGGATGAGTGTTTGCGGCTTATGGAATTTGCATACAATAACAGTTACCAGGAGAGCTTGCAAATGGCTCCATTTGAAGCTTTGTATAGGAGGCGCTGCAGAACTACCTTATTTTGGACCGAGGTTGGTGAGAGGCCTGTGCTGGGTCCGGATGCGCTCGAGGAAATGGAAGTCGCAGTGAAGGTTATTCGGGAAAAGCTTCGTATAGCTCAGGAGAGATATGAGAAGAACGCCAATCGGCGTAGGTCTGACTTGGAGTTTTCTGCAGGGGACCTTGTGTTTCTTAAGGTTTCCCCGATGGTTGGTGTTAAGTGGTTCGGTAAGAACCGGAAATTGGATCTGAGGTATGTGGGCCCATTTAAGATTGTTGAACAGATTGGCGTGTCATCATATAGATTGGATTTGCCAGCAAATTTCCCAGATATTCATAATGTGTTTCATGTAAGCCAATTACGGAAGTGTGTGCGAAGCAGTGGGCAAGTTTTGGATGATGTGCTCCAGTTGGAGCCTAATCTTTCATATGATGAGGTGTCGGTCCGCATCTTGGATACTCAAGATCGGGTGCTGCGGACAAAGTCTATCCCGATGGTGAAAGTTCTATGGAGGAATCAGGATTTGGAAAGCGCGACTTGGGAGCTAGAGTCGGCTATGAGGGAGGCTCACCCTCGTCTGTTCCCTTGATTTGATTGGTACATTTCTTTCTAGTAGCTCTTGTTTTGTTACTTTCCTTCTACAGTAGAAGCAGCGTATATAAAGTTTCGGGACGAAACTTTCTTTTAGGGGGAGTGACTGTAACGCCCCCGATTTGTTTTGTGATTATTTAATTCTCGTTTAGCGTTACGTTGACGCGTTTCCGGCAGGTGCCGTTTGTTAAAGCATGGTATTAGCTCTTTAGGTTCCTTGTGTGGATTGTTGGTAGCCTTTTTGGCAAGATCCCCTAGCAAGCCGGGTCTGTTTTGGTGACCGGTGATGCCTCTCGGGGGATGCTTGTGTTTTGGCTTCGGGTAGTGATAACCCGAGATTTGTTCGTCGAAAGTTGATTTCGACTTCGCCCTTGCGTTCATTGCATGGGTATTTAGCTACAGTGTGAATTTTGTCAGATTCCGAGGTGGTTCGCTTTTCGCGTCGTTTTGATATGTTAATAATAATGGATGTAAATGATTAATTATTAAAGCTTGAAATGGATCCAGTGGCTTTTAGGTGGCAGTTAAGGATAATAAGGCGTGTTTATGCATATATATAACCTTAAGATAAAAAAACGAGACTATTCATTGTCTCCTTCCGTGAGAGAATAACCGTCGCCTGTTCGAGAGGAAGAAAAACCGCCAACCATGCTACCCTTCAGACGCCGATTCTGGGAGCGTTAGTGGACGGAATTCGATTCCGAAAGCGGATTTGGATTGCTCTCGCCTAGACCTTCATTCCTACGGTAAGAGATTCAATTTTCGTGGTGTTTCTAGGGGTCTCGGAATTTTTGGTTTGATCCTTTTCCGCCATTAAAACTTTAGAATCCTGTTTAGGTGTTGTTGCGGCTGGAGCCGAGAGAGAGGAAGGGTTGTGCAAGATAAATCGCTGGAATTTGAGGCAAGTGGTGCTCCTACCCTTGCCAAGTTTTTTTTTTCTTCTCCTTTTCATGGTCATATTTGCTGTAATCATTCATGTTTCCCGAGTTTGCTTATTTTGCTTTGTTTTTCCATCAAAGTCATGTGGATCTTAAACCATAAATGCTCCTTTATGTTTCTTTTTGCATTTTCTCAAGTTCTGAAACTCAAATTTCCGGTCGTGATGTTGTCGTCTTGTTTTTTTTATCAAAGTGTTCCCTGTTAATCTCGGTTTGGGTAGCAATTAGCCTACCAGCCCTAGAACTAGTAGCAGTGGATTTTCATACTTACATTGCGAGTAATAGGATCGAATTAGGCTAAGAGGATTGGTCGAAAATGAAGGTGGTTGTACAGGATTGCGGTGTACTCAATACAGGCAGTTCTGCGAAGATCGTCGACCTGAGTTCGACGAAGATCGTCGAACTGAGATCGACGATCTCTGGCTGCTTGAGATCAACGAAGATCATCGAACTGAGTTCGACGAAGATCGTCGAACTGAGATCGATGATCTTCGGTTGCCTGAGTTCGACGAGGATCATCGAACTGAGTTCGACGATATTCTGTGTCCGTTGTTTCACTCAAAATCGTCGAACGAAATTTGAGGATTTCCTGTGGCCTGCGTTTAACGTAAAATCGTCGAACGGCATTCGACGATTTATCCCGTGACATGTGTTCGACGAAAGGAAAATCGTCGAACGGCGTTGACGATTTTTCCCGTGACCTGTGATCGACGAAAGGACAATCGTCGAACGGAGTTTGACGATTTCCTCTGGCTGGAGATCGACGATTCCTGTAAGGTGCGATTTATTCCTTTTCAGTTCCTTTTCTTCTCGAGTGATTACCTACTAGGGGGATGTCTTGTCAGCCTTTCGTCCTTCCTTTGTTTCGAGGGCAGAATCGTGGGTTATGGTAGGTAGTGGTATTTTGACGCTCTAAAGGAGCGGGATGTTTTGTGTGCGAGCCGTGGCTGCCACTTTTTAGTCCCAGGTACGGGCTTGGTATTGCTGTGTCTGCCACCCTTTTTATCCCAGGTACGGGCTGGGTTTGTGGTGGTTTTGTGCTGACACAGTGAAATTTTATTTTTAGTTGGAACTATTTTGTTTGGGGGACTGTTTTTGGTCACCAACACAGGTCCATGTTGTTTACTACTGCCATTAACTCACAAATTAGGATTGTTATGTGTTTCTTCCTTGTAGAATGCAATATATTGTAGCAAGTTTTCTTGTCTTTTGCCTTGTAGCCCCTGCAGGGATTGGGGCAGGGCTTGTGGTTGTTACCTGGTACTTGGTGTACTTTTGCTTACTTTGGACAGTGTTTGCTTTTACTGTCATGTTTACTTACTCTCTTTGTTCCATTTTGATTGAATGCCCTAGTTTAGATTTTCTTGTTTTACTTGCTTAGGTATTCTTTTCTTTTCTGAATGTCTTAGGTTCTGATTAGTAGTCGGGTAGGAGGCTAGTTTTGCTGTGGTGTTGCTGGTGATCCCTTGAGTTGTAGGGATCTTTCTCTTGCTGTTGTAAGGTAGTTTTTTGCTTTTCTTACAGATATACATGCTTTCCAATGAGTTCATGTCAGTTTGTTGGCGCTCACTGGTAGTTTTACCTTATCATACTAGATATGTTTCTTTTACTACTACCATTCTGGAGATAGTCTACTTGCTCTTGGGAAGATTTATGCTTGGTTGCTAGTTATTTTTAAACCTAAAAACACTATAATAAGTAAATCTCATGGTCAGCATGTTTATAAAACTCATACACTACTTTCCAAGTAACGTAAAAAGATCGATTTCCTACTTATAATATAAAATAAATCTAGAGTATTGCATAGTATAAGTGGACCTCGGGGGACACTTATGCACTCTCATAGGATGTCAAATTTAAATAAAGTATTTTTCGCCGCGTATAAGTATAGTTTTTAAACCGTGGACTAGATGATCCACCGTGCCGAGGGATACGGCCTCTAAAATATAACTGATTTTTCTAATCATTAAACTTACGAATTTTCATAGTCTAGTTAGTTGGTGTTCGACTGAGCGTCGACAGTTATCCCCTGCTCGACGTGGCATCATGACGCGTGTTTTCTCATACTCTAATACTTCTTAAATTCAGAGAAAATACGGGTTGTGACATCAATGCTCCCATCAGCCTTCTTGTTCAACTTATACACCCACTTGCAAGTCACTGGAGTAATGCTATCAACCTTGGGCACAATGTCTCAGGTTTCATTCTTCTTGAGAGCAGCAATCTCTTCCTTCATGGCATCATCCCACTGCTTGACTCCAGAGGCCTCATTGAAGTTTGTAGGCTCTCGCTCATCCAGAGGACCTGCAAAGAAGCAGGAGACAAAGCTCACTACATTCCCATCACAGTAACGAGCTGGTGTCTTAATAACCCTCTTCGATCTCCGAAGGGTCTGCTCCTTGCTTACTACCTTTGTTGCTTCTTCAGGCTCAACGCCGCCTTCAGGCAAGCTTTGAGCAATGCTCCCCCTGCTTCCTAAGCCAGAAGCCTCAGCACCAGAATTTGAAGCAGCAGGAGCTGGTGGTGAAACAGCAAGCTCCTCTTCCAGGCCTTCAGCAGCCACCATCGGTTATTCATCAACCTTGCTTCTGATTGGCTCAACCGAGCCACCTCCATACGACGTCAGCTCGCCAAAGATAACATCTCTTGACACAATGTACTTCTTCGTTGCAGGATTCATGCATTTCAATCCCTTCTTCCTCTCATCATAGCCAACAAAGACAAGCTTCCTTACATTTGCATCCAGCTTAGTCTGTGAAGCATCTGGGACATGCACATAGCAAGTTGATACGAACACCCAAAGATTTTCAACACTAGGCTTCTCCTTCAACAACAACTCAAAAGGAGTCTTCATGTTGATCGAGCTAAGCGGCATCCGGTTGATGACATAAGAAGCACAAGACATCCCCTCCGCACAAAAGGACCTTGGAATGTCTTTCGCATAAAGCCAGCATTTGCAAGTCTCTGTCAGATGACGGATATTCCGCTCCGCTACTCCATTTTGTTATGGAGTGTGAGCACAAGTGAGCTCTCGTTGGATCATGTGCTTCCTGTAGAGGTTAGAAAACTCGGAGGAGATAAACTCACCACCATTATCTGTTCTAAGCTTCTTGATCCGCAAGCCGAGCCGGCCCTCCACCAACTCCTTGAACTCCACAAACAAATGGAAGGCTTCTGACTTCTCCTTCAAGAAATATACTCAAGTGTATATTGAGTAGTCATCAATCAGCACTAGCATGTATATGCTCCCGCCAAGGCTTGCAGTGACGGTTGGTCCCATCAACTCTCCATGGATGCACTTCAATGGTCTCTTGCTCCTCATTTGTGATTTATCAAACGGAAGGCGATAAGCCTTGTCGTACTGACATCCCGCGCAAACGTGACCGTCGCCAAATGAAGAAAGCTTAGGTAAGCCTCTTACAAGGCTTTTGTTTGTCATAGATTTCAACTTTTCCATTCCTACATGCACCAACCTTTCATGCCATATAGTCGCGATATCGTTTGCTCTCATCCGATCAACATAAGAGTTAGTAGCAAGAACAAACAAGTTCTTCACTCTCCTCCCAACATGAACAACATCAGCCTTAACCGCTGATACGTTTCGAAGGAACTTCACTTTTGTTGGCCCAAACAGAACGTGATAACACGCGTCGGCCGCGTTGGTCACCGAGAAGAGGTTCTTCTTCATGCCCAGTACGTGATACACACTCCTTAACGTGAGTGGCCCCTTATCACTACTCAACGACACAACACCCTCCTTCTCTACTGCATAAATAGTATTATTAGCAGTTATAATAGCTTCATTACCTGAGTAGGCTTGCAGAGAAGAGAACTTCGACTTGTCTCCGGTGAGGTGATGACCACACCCAGAGTCCATGATCCAATCATCGTTGAAGTCAACAGTGGACAGGACACGGACACAAGTGCCCATCATGAAAGCTCCGCCCCATTCAGCTTCCTCACTCTTAGAGTGAGCTTCCTACTTGACAGCTACATGCTCAGGCTGCAGTTTGACCTTGCAGTCACGCTTGAAGTGTCCTCACTGATGACACCTGTAGCACTTCAGGTTCTTCTTCCAGTCCTTCTTAGGAGCAGTGCTCATCTCTGCCTGATAAGAAGTTGAAGGCTCATTCTCAGCAGCGACTTGCTTCTTCTTCCCCTCTCATCTCTTCTTCTTCTTGCCCGTGAAAAGTTCTTCACTGCTTTCCTCAGAGACAGTGATTCCAGCCATCTGCCTTGCCAAGCTTTCCTGTGATGTAAGCAGATTCTCAAGCTCCAGCAAAGATGGTTGAGTAGCCCAGCCTTGAACTGATGTCACAAAGGCAACATACTCCTTCCGTAAGTCGTGGATTTTATGCCTTTTCGGCTTGGCCTCAAAGATATGCTCATCAGGATCAAGCACTGATATCTCTGCACACAGACTCTTCATCTTCAAGAAGTATTTATAGATAGTCAGGTCTCCTTGAGTTGTCCTGGCCAACTCATTCTCCAAAAACTGAAGTCTAGCCACATTCTTCCTATTGAACAACTCATCAATGGTTGTCCAAATGTCAGCAGTAGACTCACATCCAATGATGTGATCAAACAGTTCTAGTGAAACATCACTCTTGAGAACAAACTCCGCCTCAGCATTTGTTTTTCTCCAGAGCCTCACCTGCTCAGCAGTTCCGAAAGCAGCAGTCACTTCCTGTCTGTCGTCACCACCGATGACCTCCCATAGCTCCTCACCAAGAAGGTAACTCTTCATGCATGACTTCCACTTCTTGAAGTTAGTCAGCGTTAAGAGTTCAATGTCAAGACCTCTTGCATAACTCCCTTCCATTGCAACAACTGTTGGTTAGCAACCTTTCAGAAGCACAGAGCACCAACACAGGTTGAACACCGCTCAAGCACAGAGCAACAACATTGGTTGAACACCGCTCAAGCAACTGAATCTCGCTCTGATACCATGTTGAATTTTCTCAAGGTGGTCAGCAAGGTAGCCTAAAGCCAAATTAATATTCTCAGAACTACCCAGTTCACACTTTGATCATCTGGAAGCCCAAGGAGCAAGTTTACCACCAACAACCAGTGGAAGAACAAGCAGATCTTTTATTCATTACACTTCTTTACAAGGCGAGGTATACATAGCGAGACATGATTTCGTTGGTACAACAGCTACAAACAGAAAGAACAAACAAGTCGGGCGGACAGCACTGGAGACCGCCGAGACTGCCTCGTCCACCAAGGTCGCCCAAGCCGCCCAAGCTGCAACTGCTACAAGCTGAATAGCACATGGAGTATGCCCGAGACCGCGAGGTCGCGCGGACACACCGTTATTCGCTGCCTACTGAAGAACATAGGAACAGACCGCCTACCTGCCTGAGACCGGCGGACAGGTTATTGGAGCTTGAACAAGCTGAAGTAGAAAACTAACAAGCCACAGAAGCAACCAGCTGAGACCGCAGAGACCGCACACTTCAACACCCAACTCCTGGCTCCTTGAAGCTAGCCGCGTGAACTGCACACAGCACACCGTCAGCACTACTCAAACCGCACGGACAGAAAACCGCAGACCGCAACCCTTGCCCAAGCCCAACTTACTGTTCACTCTGTTACTGTAGACGTGCCGGGGGGTTCTATTTATAGGCGAGATAAGGAGTGTGGTTACCACCCAAGTGCATAGAATCACCACCCCAGCTCGCGCACTAGCAAAACATCCGTCCGCTGAGTCCGCAAGCACTTAGCCGGATTCCAAGAAAACCGCCAGAAGCAAGGCACCAAGGTCACTATTGGGCGGTCTGGCACCAGACCGCCCCCACTATGCGGATATGATATCGTCCGCACAGTCTGCCCACATCAACATTTGTACAGCCACAACCCCCTTTAACAACAGTCCGCACAGTACAAGACCAAAGCCTCCCTCTGCCACAAGTCCACGATCAAAGGTAGTCCTCCCGGTGAACAGCGTACTTGGCGGATACTGCGGATACACTGGACTTGTCATAGAATGTGACCAAGTCCAGTAAATCACCAAAGGTCTAGCGCGAGCTCGGCGGACAAGTCCCAGACCGCCAATCATCCAAGCAGATCGCCACACTCCACCAGAGTTAAGGCAGAGTCTGCAAGCAATCCTCGCATGACTGCCCAAACAAGCGGCCAACTGCTGGACTCCGATATCAGTCCGCTCAGTCCTCCACAGTAGTTAGCACTACTGTACCACCAGTGTTCGGCAAGGGCCACAGCCAAACTCCAAGGTCAATCCGCCACAGTGGACACCGCGGACACGCCAGTCCGCAAGCCTCCCGCGGACAGGACACAATCCGTCGGTTAACACACAAGCTTCCAACACAGCCACTGAACAGAGCACTACCTACATCCCGCAAACCTCTGTCCGCTCAGGCTGCTCCTTAATCAGCCAAGCCACCAAGACAGTCAACACCCTGTCCGCAGACAGCAGTCCGCCCAAGCCGCGGACTCAATCCGCACAGGCCGCCCGGCCAGCCCATCACCCACTTCCACTTCACAAATTTCAACAACCTGCGTTCGACGAAAATCACTAATCTGAGTTCAATGAAAGTCGAACTGAAAGCCTTTGAGGTCGACGAACTGTCGTGGGATCAGCAAAGACAGCTTGACAGGAATCGTCGAGCGGAGCTCGACGAAAATTGTCAAGAGCGACGCTATGTGTATCGTTCGACGATTGGTTTGTTCAAAAGATTAATAGCTCGCAAAGTGGTAACTCGTGTTAGATGTTAGGTAAGCAGCCAATGGGCAGAAACTTCTGGGTCATCCATTCGATATTGATGAAATCATGTGGTTGGGGTGTATCCCGTGACCTCTTATGCGGCAGGGTAGACAAGAGGAATGATTATTTTCCTTCTCTCTTTCTCTCTTCCTTGCTTCCCAGTTCTAGAGCAGAACTTTCGGCTGAAGCTAGGTTTTGTTGAAAAGCTTGCTGGAGTGGATCTAGTAATCAGATTCAGAGGCTGAGGCTAAGTTCGTGGAGAGGAAAGCTTCGTGTATACTTCCAACCGCATAGAACTCAAGCGACATGGGTCCAAAGAAAACTACAAGGGTAACGAGTTTCTCCCGGACATGTGAAGTTCTCAATTTGCATACTTGCATGAATTCCCTCACCAAAAGGTGAAAATGGGTGGATATAAAAAGGGTAAATCCCCATATATTTCTACATCTAGATCTGGAAATGTAAAGTACAGAATAGGCATGTTGTGTGAAGCCCATCCAGATAGGTTGGTCTGGATTGGTGATATTTTATGCTTTGCGTGCCGGAGAAGACTCAGTGAATATGTGTTGATATACATGTGGGACATGTGCAAGTAGGTGTGTAGGTTATTGCATTTTAGTATTGGAAGCAATTCCAGGAAATTCCCCATATGATTGAACAATCTTGAAAATTGTTGTTTGGTCTGTCTCTATGAGACCTGGAGGTCAATGTTTGAGAAAATGTATATGTTGAGATGTGTATGACTTTATTGTGCCATCATGTTAATGACCTCTGAATGACATGGTCGTTAAGTTAAATACCTTTGAATGGGCAATCACTCGTCAAGTTAAGTACCTCTGAACGAGTAAGTCAATCGTTAAGTTAATTACCTCTGAACGACATTGTCGTCAAGTTAAGGACCTATGAATGATAAAGTTAACCATTAAGTCTTGAACCTCTGAATGGTGGTGATACACAGAGAGTCGTGTACACCGGAAAGGTGCCTTGAGTGCACAAGGCGTGTGGCCGTTGGGCCTATGTCTGTAGTGAATAGTACTTAAAGTGCACATTATAAATGTCATGATATATGTATGATGTCTTATTTGCAGGGATGGAGAAATGCCTCCCCAAGTAAGGGGTGGGATCATTATAAACTGGTCAGCAAAATGCTGACCGTTGCTTTGTTTGCCACATTTTGGTGGGCCCTTTTGTGCAGATGCTGGGGAGCCAAGAGAAAAATAACGGACTGAAACCCATGTACTGCGAATGGCTGGCCCTTGAAGGCCCAAAAGCGAACAATTATTGTTTTCATGTGTGGCCGGCCTACATGCCGAAGTAGGAAACCACTTAATGTTAATTAAAACAGTTGTAATAAGGCTACGACCAAAACATGTGTTACATGTTGTTATGAATTTATCATTCCTGTGATATAGTGTACATTCCTGTTCTATTTGGGTTCATATATTAATGTTTCCGCTAGAATGCTCTGAGTTAGGGTATGTTCGAAATGAACATAGATTTGGAAGTCAACTAGTAACCTCCTTACCTGTCCGTAGTATATGGCATTGGGCCCCGGCCGGACCTTCTATCATATGTTATACGACGAATGGGGGCGTTACAAATTTGGTATCAGATTCTGTTCTCGGTCATCCTTCTTTGAATTCGTGGTCGAATTCTTTTAAGGGGTGGTGAGCATGTATGTGCGTTATCGTGCTAACATAAATTGAACTCATGAATGTACACTTAGGAATGAAAGTACACATGTTTGCGGAACTGATATGTTCCTATGATTGCTTTTGGCAATATTCGAAGTTCCTTAATTGTGTGTTTCACATTATAGGTGACTCGAAGTGGTGCGGGGCATCAAGAACCCCAATGCTCGGTAGAAAGTAGTGCACCTAATGAGGAGCCTACACCTTCTCCTTCGCTGGAAACTATGCGGTTGGTTGCAGAAGCCGTGTTCGTAATGATGAATGCACAACCTGGAGGTCAGGGACAACCTCCAGCTCAGGAACCAGTTGGCGTAGTGGAGCATGTGGCAGTGAGACAAGTGGCTGTTGATACAGTGGCTGCAAGTCAAGCAGCGGAGAAGCAAATAAAACACGTGATGAGTTTCAATGTCCCTGTGTTTACGAGTACTGGAACCCCTACACAAGCCGAAGATTGGCTCTCAAGAATAAAGAGGGTCCTAACGGCAACTGAAACAGAAGAGTGGCAAAAGTCATTGTGACTACCTTCTTGTTGGATGGTGAGTCAAGACTGTGGTGTGATGAGTTGGAGCTGCACCAGTTTGTTGGTCGACCATTTAGCAAGATCTCAATGGAGGAGTTCTCAAGATGTTTTCTAGCAAGATATGTTCCATCGGCACAGCGGATCGCGATGGAAAATCAATTTCAAAGGCTAACTCAAGGTGAGAGGTCGGTGGATGACTACTTGCACGAGTTTACGAGATTGGGAAGATATGCAGGCTTTACGTTTGCAGATGAGGAACGAAAAACAAACAGGTTCTATGAAGGGTTGAGGGATGAATTGCGATTGCTTCTCTCATGACCAATGACTCAAGGTTTTCTTATATTGGTTAATACGGCCCGTTCCCTTAAACTTGATATGAAGCGCGTGCAGCGTAAGATGACTTGGCAGGGAAGAAGCTAGAATTTAAGACACCAAGTTCTTTAAAATCTGGGTACAAACAGTGGAACAAGAAGCCAAAAACTTCTGCACCGTCTCCTTCTACGTTTACTTCAGGAGCAACTATAGAGAGAGGCCCTCACACATGTTATACATGTGGTAAGGTGGGTCATATAGCTAAGGATTGTTGGAGTGGCCCTCCAAAAGTGGAAAAGAAGATGGGTGCGTCATATGCAGAAAAGGGGAAGACAGTGGTGGAATCCTCTGCATCCCACGTGCAGCCCCGAATCTTTAATCTTGGCCAGCAGGAGGCCATAAAACAAAGCGATGTGGTTACAGGTATGAGTTACGATTCAGTTTTTACTGTGTTCCATGCTTAATACCTTGTATGTTGTTTGTTTATGATTTGTTTATGTTAGGCCTTGTCCTTATTCTGGATTTTCCAGTGAGAGCACTATTTGATAGAGGTGCTTCACATTCTTTCCTTTCTGATGCCTTTGTATTGTGAATCGAAGCGCCTACTCGTGGAGCGACTGATACGGTAAAGGTGTTGCTACCTAATGGATGCTTGATGCATGCAAATTGGTCTTGTTTGGTGGGGGTGCAGATAGGAAGTCAAGACTTTAGTTTGGAAGCGTCTGTGCTACCGATTTCAAAGTTCGATGTTACATTTGGTATGGACTGGCTCTCAAAGCAGCGTGCCTACATCGATTGTAATTCTAAGGAAGTCTTACTGGGGCAAAATACTGAATGTGAGATGAAATTCACGGGTATGCGAAGAGTGGGAAAGATGTTGATATCTGCCATTCAAGTAGTCAAAGCGGTTCAGAAGTGCGTGGAAATGTTCTTCACGCTATTAGAGGTTGTTGAGCCAAAGCCCAGTATTGGAGACGTTCCTGTAATATCAGAGTTTGCAGATGTCTTTCCGAAGGATCTACCTGGGCTTCCACCCCAGCGTGAAATCGACTTCTCTATTGAGTTGGTGCCAGGTGCGAAACATGTGTCTTGTTCACCGTACCATGTGGCGCCAAAGGAGTTGGCAGAATTAAAAGTTCAGTTGCAAGAGTTGCTAGAGCAAGGCTTTATTCGTCCGAGTATGTCACCGTGAAGTGCATCGATGTTATTTATGAAAAAGGACGGGGGCTTGCGTCTATGCAAGATTATCGTGAGCTAAACAAGCTTACAGAAAAGAACAAATATCTGATTCCTCGAATCAATGATTTATTTGATCAATTGGTTGGATCAACTATTTATTCGAAGTTGAATTTAAAGTCCGGCTATTGGAAATTGAGGATCGGGGAGAGTGATATCCCCAAGACTATGTTTGGAACATGCTATGGGCATTATGAGTTTACAGTCATGCCTTTTGGACTCATGAATGCGCCATCAGTCTTTATGGATCTCATGCACAGAACCTTTAGGGAGTATTTAGACCTGTTTGTGATCGTCTTCATCGATGATATATTGGTATACTCTCAATCTGAGGAAGAGCATGCGAAACATTTGAAAATGGTTTTACACACGCTAAGAAGGAATCGCCTCTATGCCAAATTCTCAAAGTGCGAGTTTTGGTTATCTTTAGTGGCTTTCCTTGGTCATGTCGTCAGTGGAGAGGGGATTGTTATAGACCCGATAAAGGTTGCTGTGATATGAGAGTGGCCTATACTTTCTTCACTAGCCAAAGTCAGGAGTTTTCTAGGACTTGCCAATTATTATAGACACTTCATAGAGGGATTTTCAAAGATTGCTTAACCTCTCACGACATTGACAAGAAAGAATCAAAAGTTTGTATGGACGTCGGAGTGCGAGAAGGCTTTTGATGAGTTAAAGAGTCGGCTGACCATGACACCAGTATTATGTTCGTCATGTAGTTCAGAAGGCTTTGAGATTTATAGTGATGCATCTGGGAGCGGCTTAGGCTGCGTTCTTTTACAATTCGGGCATGTGATTGCTTATGGCTCTCGCCAACTTAAAGTGCATGAGAGGAATTATCCGGTGCATGATCTTGAATTGGCAGCCGTGATATTTTCTCTTAAATTATGGCGACACTATTTATATGGTGTGAAGATTGACATATTTACGGACCATCAGAGCCTAAAGTATTTCATAGATCAAAAAGATCTTAATATGCGACAACGGAGGTGGATGGAGTTCCTTGGGGACTACACTTTCGAGATTCATTATACTCCCGGAAAGGAAAATGTCATTGTTGATGAGTTGAGTCGCAAAACTCCAACACGAGCAAACTGGTTACAGATGCATGATGAGCATCTGATTCGTGAGTTAGAAAGTTTGGATATATCTTGTGTTAACAAGGGAATGAGTGAAGAGGTATGCTTGAACTGGATGGAGGTGCAATACGACCTTACAGACAGAATTCATCAAGCTTTAGAGTTAGACGAAAGCATGAAGCACTACATGGAAGAGATGAAGGATGGGTCTAATTCCCAGTTCTCTATAGACGACGGTCTTTTGCGGAAGGACGGTCGATTGTGCATACCCAAAGTTGGAACTTTACGGGAGGATTTGATGTACGAGGCACATTTTACAAAGTACTCAATCCACCCAAGGAGCACTAAAATGTTCAAGGATATGAATAAGCTATTCTGTTGGCCAAACATGAAGAAAATATTGCACATTATGTGGCGAAATGTCAAACTTGCGCCTTAGTAAAAGCCGAGTGCCAGAAGCCAGGAGGATTCTTGAAATCTTTGCATATGCCGGAGTGGAAGTTTGATGACATTTCCATGGATTTTGTCCATGTTTTGCCGAGATCGCAAAAAGGAAATGACTCCATTTGGGTGGTTGTAGATCAGCTAACAAAGGTGTCACACTTTATTCCGAATAGGAAAGATGATTCAGTCGAAAACTAGCAAAACTATATATTGACAATATAGTACGATTGAACGGTGTGCCCCGTAGCATAATAAGCGACCGAGATGGGCGATTTATGTCAAATAATTGGAGGCTAATCCATCAGTTGTTGGGGACTAAGTTAAAGTTTAGCACGACCTTTCATCCACAAACGGATGGTCAGACCGAAAGAACCAACAGAACTATGGAGAATATGCTCTGAATGTGCGACATGGATTTCAGAAAGAGGTGGGAAGACCATCTTTATATGATAGAGTTTGCCTAAAATAATAGCTATCAGGCTAGTATAAAGATGGCACCCTTTGAAGCTTTATACGGTAGGAAGTGTCGTATTCCATTAGCATGGGCGGAAACAGGCGAATCTAAATTGTATAAGCGTGAGGAAGTTGAAGATGCAAATTCAACAATACATATTATTCGAGATAGGCTACTAATAGCCCAAGATAGACAAGCAAAGTACTATAATGCCAAACACCGGAAGGTGGAGTTTGCGGTGGGTGATTGGGTGTACTTAAAAATAAAACCATTCAAGGGAGTGTCCAGGATTCGGCGCTTGAAAAAGTTAAGTCCGAGGTATTTGGGTCCATTTGAAGTGATTGAAAGAATTGGAGAAGCTGCCTATCGACTCAATCTATCTACAGAATTGAGTGGTGTGCACAATATATTTCATATATCGGTGCTGCAGAAAGCTGTGACAGAGGTAACGCAAGTGATTGCGAATGATCAAGTACCGATCGATAGTGGGCTAACAATGAAAGTTAGGCCGATTCCGATCGAGGATATCGAGGTCGGCAACTGAGGAATAAGACAATTGGGATGGTCAAAGTCCGGTGGGACAATTGCGGCCGTGAAGAGCTATCATGGGAGTGAGAGCAAATCATGCGTGAGGATGAAAGTGATGTGTTAGATATAATATACTCTAGAGGGGTGGTGAATAGAGTATTTGTAGGCCCTTATAAAACTATTACAGCTTTTGTTGTAATTAAAAGATGCTGAATTAAAACAAAATAAATAAGCACACAGCAGTCCAAAAAACACAAGCACAGCAAGAACAAAAAGAAAAGGGGCAACCAGACGACACAAGAAATTTTATAGTGGTTCCCCAACCTGGGTACATCCACTCTTCTACCACCCTGGTAGGAATCCACTCAGGTTTTTGATCAGGTGCCTGACACCAATGAGCTTTTGATCAGGTGCTCAAAAATCAAATCCTCAAGTCTTTTGATTAGGTGACTTGTAACCAGGAATCACTTTTTAAGGGAGATGACAACCCTTTATAGAGGTGGGGATAAGAGAGTGATGAAAGTCTTCTTTTCTCAATCACAATGAGAAGACTATGTGGATTTAGTGATGTTGTCAAAGCTCCCCCTGAGATGTAGAAGAGTTCAGGAGAACTGGAGCTTTGCACATGGTGATAGGCCTTCAAGCTTTCAGCCTTGATCAGAGAGATCTTCAGGAACTTCTTTGACAGATGGAAGATTTGTTGTCCTGTGAAGTGTCCTGGAGAGTTTGAAGAATGAAGACTCTTGATATTTGAATGATTGTTCTTCTTCTTCGGTATTAGAGATCTTGTGTCAGACTAAGAGCAGACGGGTTGAGTTTTTCTTGTCTGATTCTGTAATCTTCTCTCTGGATATTTTTCTAAATTTCTTTCTATCTGTCTGTATGTAAGAGAAAAGAGAAAAATCTCTTTTTATATTTTCCTGGGGAATTTGGTCTTTCGAATTTTGAATTCCTTTTTCATTCAATGTTGACGGCCTAGAGAATAAGCAGCATTGAAAAATTTCCCCAACTATCCCGTGGAAAAATGGCAAGCAATAATCCTGGAGAATATCCCAATCAATGCTCTTCTAACGGTTATATTCAGAGAATGTTAGAGCATTGATTACCAAGGAATTATTGCAGTAATAATGGGGACAAGACTGAAAATGACTTAGTCTGGAATCGTCGAACAGATGACAGAAATCGTCGAACTTAGTCCATAGTTCGTCGAGCTGAGATGTTGTGTTCGTCGACCAGATGGCTTCTGTTCGTCGAGCTGAGTTCCATGATCGTCGAGCTGGAAACTGAACTGTTGTCTCTTTTACCTATTCTGTGTTTGAAGTTCATCGAGCTGAGTTTCTGGAGTTATCAAATATTCTGTGTGGTGTCGACACAACCTTTCCAAAGTGTCGACTGATGATCTGGGTGTCGACACAAGTTCTTCTAGTGTCGACTCAGTTGGTGTCGCATATACTCTGAGTGTCGACACAAGTCTTGTGGTTTTAAGTTGTTGAAGTAGATAATCCAGAATTCGTCGGGCAGAGAACTAAGTTCGTAGATCTGAGACTATAGAACATAGTCTTTACAGAATGTTGTAGTAGTCCAAAGATTCGTCGACCAAAGAATAGAGTTCGTCGAGCTGAGAACTAAGTTCGTCGACCAAAGTCGGATACTAAGGAATTAGAATATCTTGATGTTTTCTGAACTTGAAGTGTTGTTGTAGTGTCCAAGTTTTCGTCGACCTGAGTACCATGTTCGTCGAGCTCAGCTCAGAGAATTTACTCTGAGATCGTCGAGCTGAGCATGACAATCGTCGACCTGAGTTCGACGAACGTCGAACTCACTTTACAGATTCTTGAAATCTTCTAAGTCTTGAGTCTCTGGCAGTCTTGTTGATAGCTGGTCCATATGATGTTGACTCTAAGGACTTTGCCTATACATTATGGGTTACAAGATCCTAAGTTAGTGAACCTAGCCCAAATCAAACTAGGGATCCAACAATCTCCCCCTATTTGGGTGAGGTTACTAACCATAGACTCAGACTTAAACTGAAAATAAACAAAGCAAAAAAAGCATATATCTAGCAGAGATAGATAACACATGCAGCAGATATATATATACATGAGCTTTATTCAGAAAATATAAAGCAGTTATAAATAATGCAAAACGATAAAGAGAGTTCAAAATCACTTCTTCTGCTTCTTTTCCTTTGGCATTGCATCCTTGCTCTTGTCTCCTGGCTTTGTAAATATTATTTCTCTGTTAGGATCTGAAGCTTGCACATTGTTCATGGTCATGTCAGCAGCCCCTATAATCTTCTGAGATGTAGCCCTGGGGACAACTGCTTCTGGGTGCAACTTCATGTAGTCATCTGCATTAAAAATCTTGTTAGATTTATCAAATCTCTTAAGTTCCTCTTTCTTGTACTTTGACATGGTAGTATATTCAGAGGGATCCTTTCCTTTAGCTTTGGCCTTATTAATTAGAGAAAGGCCTACAAGTTCCTAGAACCTAGCCATTCTAGCAATAGTAGCTATTTTAGGATCTTCAAAAGGAATAGGAGGAGAGGATGGTCTTTTAAAGCTTTCAACTGGTTGATTTTCAGTGGATTGTTGTTGTTGTTGATGTTGTTGCTGCTGCTGATGTTGCTTTCCTGAAGAATATTGTCTGTGCTGGCTGCTTTCATGTGATCTCCCTTGATGTCTTTGATATGTTTGAATAGGGGCAGATCTTTGAGAACTAGAACATGAAGCACCAGCAGCTGGAGGAGGTGGAGGAGGTGGATCTTTTCGGTATCTTTGAACTGGAGGAGGAGAGTATATTTTGCTTTTCTTCCTCTCCTTCTGCTGATTCTTGGACAGCCACATCCAAGCTGGCATCCTTTTATATGATGTTATCTTTTGAAGAATGTAATAAGGAGTGTCATTGTTTGGATTAGGCTTAGGAGCAGGAGCAGGAGGAGCTTTTCTTTTCTTGGATATTGGCTTCCTCTTTGGTTCATCATCAGATTCATCATCATCATCCTCATCATCACTATCCTCATCATCAGATCTTTGAGGATTATCATATAAAGCATTCAGAGCCTTCAGTGCTTCAGCAGAAATGATAGGCTTATCAGGTTAAGAAGGAGCTTGAGCAGGAATACCAACAGGAACTGGAGGAGAAGCCATAGAAGAAGCTGGAGTGTCATTAACTCTGACAGTGCTTTCAGCAGCTGCCTCTTCCTCTTGTTGAATGTCAGCCAAGATCACATCATCCAGATCTGGCAATGGAGAGTCATCCATGACACAACTAGGAGCAGAAGAAATTGCTGAATGAGCTGGAATAACTATGGGCTCAGGAACAGCAAAACTATCACTAAGTTGCTTTGCAACTTGTGGACTTACTAGAGATGTATATGGTACAATAGCCAAGGATGGCTTAGTAGTATGTTCTGCTATAAGACATCTCAAAACTGCAAATTCAAAATTCTTCAATAAATTCTCTAAATCAACTGTGGGATTAAGGATGAAATCACCACCAGTAATTATTTGCTCAGAGACTGACTCTTCCAAGTCCATGTCAGTATCAATAAAATTAATAAAATCAATATCATATGTATCAATATACTTTGTACAATCTGTTGCTACTGTTGCTGCCTCTACTGTTGGATCTGCTACTGCTGGAACTACTGCAGCTTCATCATCAGACATCTCCCCCTGCATGGTTTCAGTAAGACCTGAAGCCAGGCCCCTGACTGAAGATGGGGCAGTAGTGAGGGCAGTGATCTGTGCAGATAAGGTAGTAATTGAAGTAGCAAGAGGTGTAATGGCCTCTGCTATGAGTGTTTTGAGAAGGGGAGTGAGGAGGGCAATGAGAGAAGCAATTGTTGAGGTGTCCAATGGTGGAGTGGTAGATGGTGTTACAGAATGTGTAGAAGTGGGAACTATGGGAGGGATAGGAAGTGGAGCATCTGGTATTTGAACATCTGGAGGGGATGCATGTTGAGGGATGGTAGATGTTGATGGGGATGGATGGGTGGCATCTTCCATGTGGGTGTTTGAAGGAAAAGGGGAATTGGGAGGTGATGGAGGTATATTGAAAATGGTATGGAGGATACATGAGGAGGAAGTGGAGATGATGGATGAGTTGGTGCTGGTGAAGCATGTGGAGATTCTGGTGGAGTAGTAGGTTGATTTAGTGATGATGGAGGTGTGGGAGAGGGATGGATTTGTGTTGCTGGAAGGGGGGCTTGAAGAGATGGAGGTATTGGATGAATCTCTTCAGTAGGTTGGGGAGTGACTTTAACATCCCTGGTGCCTTCAGAAGCTGGGGTGGAAAAAGTAGAAGCCTTGGATGGTTTAGGTATGGTCCTCTCTCACATGCCAAACAAGGAACAGGTAAGCCTTTTGCTGGCATTAATGAATATGGTCTGGGAGACCAGGGATTCAGCAGCCTTCTCCTTTAGGAAGATCCCAAGGATCCTTCCAAAACATACTTCTTCCTTATTATTTTTCTTCTTTATCAGATTAAAGATGATTTGAGCCCAATCCACTTGCTTCTTCTTTATCACTGCACACATGACCAAGAACTGATGCCTTGTGATGTAGTCATGGGCAGTATGCTTGTCAAGCAAGACCTTCCCCCACAATGTCTGCCAGAAACTTGTATGCTGCAGACAGATGTTTCTTCAATAATTTATTTGGGTTGTCACCAGCATAACCCATCAGATTGAGCATCATATCAAACTCTTCAAAATCAATTTCTAATTCCTCTTCTACATGTGTCAAACCAAAGAGTTCAGTTAAAACTGCGGGAGTTAAGGTAACAGTGTTACCCGCGATTATCCTGTCATAATATTGTCTTCAGAAGTGGATGAAGTATAGACCCATTATCGGATTTCTGTTCCTGCCATTTTATCCTTGTAGTCATCAGGTTCTTCAAATTTTGTTCTTCCAGAAGTTCCAGAATATATAAAAAGATTGGATCCGAGTGCTGGAATGATTCGAAGTCGACATAAAATCTGGTGTCAAACTTTATAGTGGCTAGAGCTCCTGCTGGAATCGCCATGGAATCACCTGCAAAAGAGAGAAACGACGATCAAGTGCAAGAGAACAGAAAGCGCGGGACGGAGGTCGAAGAAAATCTTGATATAAGGTTTTCCAGAATATAAATCGACAAACTCTGTTCCACGAAAACAAAAAACAATTCTTCGAACTGAGTTCGACGAAATGATTTAGAAGTAAATAATTCGTCGATCTCATTTTAAAGAATTGAAGACAATTCGTCGAGCGTCGTTCGACGAATATCTTCTGAAGCAAGTTCGTCGATCTCGGGTCGACGAAAATTATTTCACTCACAGAGAGTTCGTCAACTTCTGTTCGACGAAGATCTCTTAAACTTTCCCCGGTTCGTCGAACTCCGTTCGTCGAACTTTGGAAAATTCATCGAGTGCAAACAGAACTTAAACTAAATCTTCTCCATTTATCATTCCAACCTGATTTATAAATAATACATGATTTTTCTCATCCAGAGGTTTGGTGAATATATCAGATCTTTGTAAATCAGTGTATATATAGACAAGATAAATTTTATTTTTGTCTACACACTCTCTAATGAAATGATGCCTAATATATATATGTTTTGTCCTACTGTGATAGACTGGATTCTGTGTTATGGCTATAGAACTTGTGTTATCATAAAGTAGAGTTGAATTATTTAAGTTGAGACCATAGTCTAGTAGTTGGTTTTGTATCCACAACATTTGTGAGCAACAGCTACCAGCTGCAATGTATTCTGCCTCAGTAGTGGAGGTTGACACAGATGATTGCTTTTTACAAAACCAGGACACTAATCTCATACCAAGGAACTGGCAAGTTCCTGAGGTACTTTTTCTGTCCACCCTACATCCAGCAAAATCAGCATCTGAGTATCCAGTTAACTCAAATTCTGATTATGTGGGATATCATAGGCCTAGACTAGGACAACCATTTATATATCTCAAAATTCGTTTTAGGAAAATAAGGTGAGATTCTTTTGGGTTCACCTAGAACCTAGCACAAAGACATGTGGCAAACATGATATCAGGTCTGCTAGCTGTGAGATATAGTAGGGACCCAACAATGCCCCTATATAGTTCCTGATCTATAGGTTTCCCTGATGCATCAGAGTCAATCACAGCATTTGTAGCCATAGGTGTTTTCTTTGCTGAGGCATCAGCCATCCCAAACTTCTTTATTAGCTCTTTAGCATATTTAGCTTGGGAGATGAAGATGCCATCAGGGAGCTGTTTCACTTAGAGACCAAGGAAATAAGAAAGTTCACCCATGTTACTCATTTCAAATTTGGAATGCATGAGGTCAAAAAACCTCTTGCACAATTTTGAATCAGTAAACCCAAAGATGATGTCATCCACATATATTTGTACTAACAAGATTTGGTCCTTATGATGTCTAGTGAAAAGTGTTTTATCTACTATGCCTCTAATGAATTTATGCTCTAATAAAAAGCTTGTTAGGGTCTCATACCAAGCTCTTGGAGCTTGCTTTAGACCATAGAGGGCTTTATGCAACTTGAATACATGCAAAGGATGAGTTGGAGAGACAAAACCTAGAGGTTGTTCAACATAAATCTCTTCTTTTAATACTCCATTCAAGAATGCACTCTTCACATCCATTTAGTAGACCTTGAATTTCTTATAGGCTGCATAGGCTAGGAATATTCTTATGCCTTCTAACCTTGCAACAGGAGCAAAGGTTTGATCATAATCTATTCTTTCCTCTTGCATGTAGCCTTGAGCAACAAGCTAGCCTTGTTTCTCACAATAACTCCTTGGGCATCAATCTTATTTTTGTATACCCATTTGGTTCCAATAACTGGGTAGTTTTGTGGTCTTGGAACCAAATCACAAACTCTACATCTCTCAAACTGATTTAATTCCTCCTACATTGCAATGATCTAGTGGGGATCTTGCTCTGCATCATGAATGGATTGAGGTTCAATCTGAGAGAGAAAATAGGCATGCATCATGTCTTGATTGAGTTGATGCCTTGTCTATACACTTGCTGATATGTCTCCAATCACTTGAGATCTGTGGTGATCCCTAAGTGTGATAAGATTAGTGGGTGGAGTTGGTTATGCAACAGCATTTGAAACCAATTCCTCTTGTGGAATTATGTTGGCTGTTGGAGGAGAGTCAATCCCTTCAATGCTTTCTTCTTCACTATATTCATTGACTTGTGGAGAAGGATGAATTGGAACCTCTTGGGTAAGGTTTAGGTCATCCAACTTCTCACACAAGTGAGGTACCTGCAAAGAGTTACTGGTAGAAACGTCTTTCTCCTTGCAATATATGTTAGTCTCATCAAAGCTTACATGAATTGATTCCTCTATTTTCAGTGATGATTTATTAAAGACCATATAGGATTTGCTTACTTGGGAATATCCTAGAAATATTCTCACTTCATCCTTAGCCTCAAACTTTCTAATGTATTTCTTGTTGTTATTATGTATATAACAGGTACAACCAAATACTTTAAAATAGTTGATTTTAGGTTTCTTCCCTTTAAGTAATTCATAGGGAGTCCTGTTCTTTAGTTTGTGAATTAAGCTTCTATTCAGGACATAGTTTGTAGTGTGTACAACCTCTGCCTAAAAGGTTAGTGGCATGTATGCATCAGCAAGCAATATACCTGCAGCTTCAATGAGTCTCCTATTTTTCCTTTCACCACCCCATTTTGTTGAGGAGTTCTAGGAGCTGAGAAGCAATGTCTGATACCTTCCTTCTCACAGAACTCATGCATAAGAAGAGACTCAAACTCTATGCCATGATCACTTCTGATCAATGCAACATGAGTAGAGAACTCAATCTGTATGGTCCTGAGAAAATCTGTAAGAACCATTTTGTAGATGACTTAGATCTCAGAAAGAATACTCAAGTGAACCTGGAGAAGTCATCTACAATAACCAAAGTGTAAGATTTCCCTCCTAGGCTTTGTACATCAATGGGTCCAAATAGATCCATGTGTAGCAAATACAAAATCCTAGGTGAATCACTTTTATTAATGGATTTGAAACTAGATTTAGTTTGTTTGCCTAATTGGCAAGCCCTGCAAAGGCCTTCCTTCTTGTAGGGACCAGGAGGTAGACCTCTAACAAGGTTGTCTTTTTATAGCCTAGCAATGTTTTTCAGATTTATATGACCTAGTCTTTTATGCCATAAATCATTCTGGTTACTAGTTAAATTAAGTAAAATGATATCAGAAGTGGCAGATAGAAAATCAACTAAGTATATGTTGTCTTGTCTATTTTCAATTAAAACAGGTTTGTTTCCTTTAGATGAAATAATACAAGAGCTAGAGTTGAAAGTTACCTGATAACCTTCATCACAAAGTTGACTTATTGAGATGAGGTTATGTTTGAGTCCTCTTACATATGTTACTTTCTTGAATGTAACTACTCCAATCTTCACTGCTCCATATCCTTCAGACTGACCACTTTTTGAATCACCAAAGATCACCTTTGGCCCTAGCTTGGACTTGTAATTGGTGAGATTGTCCTTACTACCTGTCATGTGTTTGGAGCATCCACTGTCCAGGTACCATGGCTGATTCACTCCTGAACAGCTCTTCTCCTGCAATGAAAGTAGTTAAATATTCTTGACACAGGTTACTTTGGGTCCTTTGTTTTGTTGATATGAAAAGTTGGAAATAACTGAAAATTCTGGTTGGGATTTACATCCTAGAGGGTGATATCTTCTAGGTGGTATAACCCAATCAGTTAAAGGATTAAATGCTTTTCTAGAATTATTTAAGTTGCAGTTATAGTTAAAATTTTGGTTAAGTTTTCATGGGTTCGACGAATTTCTATAAGTTTGTCGACCAGAGTTCCACGAATTGGGTTGAGATCGTCGATCTCTGCCCAGAGAATGAACATATTCATTTTTTGTGCCCCACGTTCGTCGACCTCTGCTCGACGAACCATACAAAGTTTGTCTATCGCAGTTAGACGAATGATTATTATTAAAGTTTGTGTTTAGAGATCGTCGTTCTGAGTTCGACGATCTGTTCCTATATCGTCGATCTGGGTTCGACGATAACTGCTGAACATTGTTATTTTTATCATTCTTCTGGTTTTTAATTTTGTCCTTAGCTTCAATTTGTTCTAGAATTTTATTAACCTTTTTTACTTGTTCAGTGTTTTTCTTTCCTTTATTAGAGATAAAATTTACAGGTTTTGACAGATGATTCCTTTAGATTAGGGCTGGTTCACTAGATGTGGCTCCTAATCATAATTTGCAGTTATTTGTTCTAGCATTTACTGTGCTAATTATATCTAGCAATTTCAAACTTCTACCATTTAATGATTCTTCTAATATCTTAGCTTTGCGAAGTTCTGATTTCAGAAAAGTAATTTATTCATTTGCAGATTTCAGTTCACTTGATAGAGTTGCATTTTCAGAAGTGATTTTATCTAGATCATTCAATTTATCTCTGAGAAGTTTGATTTCCTTCTCAAAGCATATCAAATCTAAGCATAAGTTTTTAAATTCCAATTTAAATTCATCATATTCAAAATCATAAGATGCTATTACCTGATCTTCAGCTGACGGGTTTTCTTCATTATCAGATTCATCTATATCTGATCTGCTACTGCTTGCATCAATTGCCATGAGGCAAACCTCCTTTTCCTTGGCCTCCTCTTCTTCTTCACTGGAGCTGGAAGATGTGGATTCAACTTCTGTGTCACTCTATGTTTTAGCCACAAATCCTTTGTCCTTCTTTTTGTGCTTGCTGGAAGAGGGCTTGTTGTAATGCTTGCTTCTTGATTCCTTCTCTCTTCTTCTTTCCTTCTTTTGATTTTCAAGACATTCAGACAGGAAATGTCCTGGTTTCCTGCACCCAAAATACACTACCTCTTTAGTGGGGGTTTTGTCATACCTTGGCTGGCTGACATTTCTGGATGACTTCCTTGTGAAGTCTTTCCTTGCCATTTTGAAGAATCTCTTGGCAAAGAGACTCATTAGCTCTTCATTGACTATTGGGGCTTCAGTTTCTTCAGCAGCCTTGAATGCAATGGATTGTTCTTTCCTTGATGGAGGAGGAGTCCTGTGTTCCACTACTTCTCTGGACTTGATTAGCTGCTCATAAGATTTGAGCTTTCCCAGGAGAGATTCAGTTGAAATCTCATTCAAGCTTCTGACCTCTTTGATTGGCCAGATCCTGGTGTCCCATGAGCTTAGAAAGCACATTAGGATCTTGTCATTCACTTCAGTCAGGGTGATTTCTTTATCTAAGGTCCTTAGCTCACTGATGATGGAGCTAAGCCTGTTGTACATCACTTCAACTGTTTCTGCCTCATCCTTCTTGAAGTTTTCATATTGTGTGATGAGGTTTGATCTTCTATCTTTCCTCTCATCTGCTGAGCCAGTAACCATTTGATTGAGTGAATCCCAGATTGCTTTTTTAGAGGTGCACTCAGCCACCTTCTGAAAGATGTCATCTAACATAGTCTGAGCCAATATGTTCATGGCTTTGGCATCAGCAATCTTTGCTTTATTCTGAGCTTCAGTCCACTCAGGTGGTGGGACTACATTGTTGCTGGAAGATGTTGTAGATGTAGATGCCTGTGGGGGACCTGTCAAAATAGAGTTGTAGATGTCTTCATCAATAGAGTTCATGTATAACTTGATTCTTGCCTTCTAGATGGCAAACCTATTAAGGTTGCAAACTGGAGGTCTGGTGCTTGCATAATACTTGTTCTGTGACATGGCTGTGTTTATAATCTAAATGAAAATGAAATAATATTTAGATTAGATCTAACAAATGATCTTTAGTTCAAGGTTTAGCTTGTACAACCAAAGGAACCTCCTCTGATACCAATTGAAAGTGATGTGTTAGATTTAATATACTCTAGAGGGGGTGAATAGAGTATTTGTAGATCCTTATAAACCATTACAGCTTTTGTTGTAATTAAAAGGTGCTGAATTAAAACAAAATAAATAAGCACACAGCAGTCCAAAAAACACAAGCACAACAAGAACAAAAAGAAAAGGGAAAGCAGATGACACAAGAAATTTTATAGTGGTTCCCCAACCTGGGTACATCCACTCTTCTACCACCCTGGTAGGAATCCACTCAGGTTTTTGATCATGTGCCTGACACCAATGAGCTTTTGATCAGGTGCTCAAAAACCAAATCCTCAAGTCTTTTGATCAGGTGACTTGTAACCAAGAATCACTTTTGAAGGGAGGTGACAACCCTTTATAGAGGTGGGGATGAGAGAGTGATGAAAGTCTTATTTTCTCAATCACAATGAGAAGACTATGTGGATTCAGTGATGTTGTCAAAGCTCCCCCTGAGATATAGAAAAGTTCAGGAGAACTGGAGCTTTGCACAGGGTGATAAGCCTTCAAGCTTTCAGCCTTGATCGGAGAGATCTTCAGGAACTTATTTGACTGATGGAAGATTTTTTATCCTGTGAAGTGTCCTGGAGAGTTTGAAGAATGAAGACTTTTGATATTTGAATGATTGTTCTTCTTTTTTAGTATCAGAGAACTTGTGTCAGACTGAGAGCAGACGGGTTGAGTTTTTCTTGTCTGATTCAGTAATCTTCTCTCTGGATATTTTTCTAACTTTCTTTCTATCTGTCTGTATGTAAGAGAAAAGAGAAAAATCTCTTTTTATATTTTCCTGGGGAAATTGGTCTTCCAAATTTTGAATTCCTTCTTCATTCAATGTTGACAGTCTAGAGAATAAGCAGCATTGAATAATTTCCCCAACTTTCCCGTGGAAAAATGGCAAGCAATAATCCTAGAGAATATCCCAATCAATGCTCTTCTAATGGTTATATTTAGAGAATGTTAGAGCATTGATTACCAAGGAATTATTGCATTAATAATGGGGACAGGGCTGGAAATGACTTAGTCTGGAATCGTCGAACAGATGACAGAAATCGTCGAATTGAGTCCACAGTTCGTCGAGCTGAGATATTGTGTTCGTCGACCAGACGGCTTTTGTTCGTCGAGCTGAGTTCCATGATCGTCGAGCTGGAAACTGAACTGTTGTCTCTTTTGCCTATTATGTGTCTGAAGTTCGTCGAGCTGAGTTTCTAGAGTTGTCAAATATTCTGTGTGGTGTCGACACAACTTTTCCAAAGTATCGACAGATGATCTGGGTGTCGACACAATTTCTTCTCGTGTCGACTAAGTTGGTGTCGACATATACTCTGAGTGTCGACACAAGTCTTCTGGTTCTAAGTTGTTGAATTAGATAATACAGAATTCGTCGGGCAGAGAACTGAGTTCGTCGACCTGAGACTAGAGAACATTGTCTTGACAGAATGTTGTAGTAGCCCAAAGATTCGTCGACCAAAGAATAGAGTTCGTCGAGCTGAGAACTAAGTTCGTCGACCAAAGTCTGATACTAAGGACTTAGAATATCTTGATGTTTTCTGAACTTGAAGTGTTGTTGTAGTGTCCAAGTTTTCGTCGACCTGAGTACCAAGTTCGTCGAGCTCAGCTCAGAGAATTTACTCTGAGATCGTCGAGTTGAGCACGACAATCGTCGACCTGAGTTCGACGAACGTCGAACTCACTTTACAGATTCTTGAAATCTTCTAAGTCTTGAGTCTCTGGTAGTCTTGTTGATAGCTTGTCTCTGTAATGTTGACTCTAAGGACTCTGCCTAGACTCTAGGACACAACTATGACCCTGACTATACATTATGGGTCACAAGATCCTAAGTTAGTGAACCTAGCCCAAATCAAACTAGGGATCCAACAGAGGACTATCCCGAGTTATTTGTATAAGTTGTTGGAATGTTGTTCTTGCTATTTTCCTGAAGGAAATTGTTGTAACAATGTTTTGGAGATGTTGTAACATCTTTCTTACTAGTTGTTCCTAAAATAAATAAAGGTTGATGCGACTATAAAGTTGTTATGTTCTATATAGCTATGTGCTAATTTCGGGAAGAAATTCTTGTAAGGAGAGGAGGGTTGTAACACCTTATTTCTGACAGCCTGAAATTGGTTGAGGTGAGTTCGACGGAATGCAAGGAGATCGGCAAATGTTACCTTCGTTCGATGAAAATCACTAATCTAAGTTTGACGAAAGTCGAACTGAAAGCCTTTAAGGTCGACGAACTGCCGTGGGATCAGCAAAGGCAGCTTGACAGGAATCGTCGAGTGGAGCTCGACGAAAATCATCGAGCTGAGCTCGACGAAAATTGTCATGAGCGGCGCTGTGTGTATTGTTTGACGATTGGTTTGTTCAAAAGATTAATAGCTAGCCGAGTGGTAACTCGTGTCAGATGTTAGGTAAGCGACCAATGGGCGGAAACTTCTGTGTTGTCCATTCGATATTGATGAAATCGTGTGGTTGGGGGGTATCTCGTGACCTCTTATGTGGTAGGGTAGACAAGAGGAATGATTATTTTCCTTCTCTCTTTCTCTCTTACTTGCTTCCCTGTTCTAGATTAGAACTTCCGGCTAAAGCTAGGTTTTGTTGAAAAGCTTGCTGGAGTGGATCCAGTAATCGGATTCAGAGGATGAGGCTAAGTTTGTGGAGAGGAAAGCTTCATGTATACTTCCAACCGCGTAGAACTCAAGCAACATGGGTCCAAAGAGAACTACAAGGGTAACGAGTTTCTCCCGGACAAGTGAAGTTCTCAATTTGCATACTTGCATGAATCCCCTCACCAAAAGGTGAAAAGGGGTGGATATAAAAAGGGAAAATCCCCATATATTTCTGCATCTAGATTCGAAAATGTAAAGTACGGAATAGGCATACTGTGTGAAGCCCATCCAGACAGGTTGGTCTGGATTTGTGATGTTTTATGCTTTGCGTGCCATAAAAGAATCCGTGAATATGTGTATATGTACATGTGGGACATGTGCAAGTGGGTGTGCAGGTTATTGCATTTTAGTACTAGAAGCAATTCCAGAAAATTACCCATATGATTGAACAATCTCGAAAATTATTGTTTGGCCTGTCTCTATGAGACCTGGAGGTCAATGTTTGAGAAAATATATATGTTGAGATGTGTATGACTTTATTGTACCATCATGTTAAGGACCCCTGAATGACATGGTCGTTAAGTTAAATACCTCTGAATGGGCAATCACTCGTCAAGTTAAGTACCTCTGAACGAGTAAGTCAATCGTTAAGTTAATTACCTCTGAACGACATTGTCGTCAAGTTAAGGACCTCTGAACGATAAAGTTAACCGTTAAGTCTTGAACCTCTGAACGGTGGTGATACATGGGGAGTCGTGTACACCGGAAAGGTGCCCTAATTGCACGAGGCGTGTGGCCGTTGAGCCTACGTCTGTGGTGAATGGTGCTTAAAGTATACATTATAAACACACCCAATACCGGGGAACTTACCCATCACACCAATAGTCACAAAACATTACAAGGATCCAAAGAAAGGTGGTCTTATACCTCGACACACCCAATACCATGGAAAACCGGCATTTGTGGTGGAGGGGACCTACCCAACACACCAACAGTCACAAACCCACCAGGATAAAATATCCACAGCCAACCATGGCCATATCAAATATCCGTTCAATGTGAAATAAACCGCAACTAAACCTCGTAATGCCCATATACCAAAACCCAAACGCTTCCATAGACAAACGAGACAAAATACCCAAAAATAACCCCTAAGTACCAAACTCGCCGAAACGGACAAAAACGGCAGAAAAATTCTAAGTCCTGGCAAATTCGGCGAGTATACCCGACGAAACACATGCGTACTCGACGAATTCTAAGGCGATACTCAGTGAATCCCTCTATACTCGGCAAAAATGACTTGTGACAACAGGCAATATTCGACGATTTCCAGTCAATACTCGACGAACAGACGTGCGCTATTAGTCGAACTGCCCTAAACTAACCTATTATTCTCGGCATCTTCAAAGTGATTTACGCCAAAAATGACTTGACCAAAACCGGCAATACTCGCCGAATTTCTACCTGATACCCACCAAAATCTACTTAGGCTACAAACCGATACTCAATGAATATTCCTTGCCTAAACCTGATGAATCTAAGATTCCTTACACCTATACTCGGCGAAAATAGACCTAATGATACTCGACGAATTCCTTCACGATATACACCAATTTTTACTTGACCAGAATTCTTGGTTTCCGTGGGTTGGCCGAAATCAAGATCTAACCTAGAGGTTCTTCCATACTCATTCTACACTACTCCTATTCTCTAAGAGAGGAGGAAAGAGAGGTACATAAGGACTAAAAATGGACAAGCAAGGGGAGGGATCCACTTGCCTCGTAATCTCCGAAATAAGCACTGCCCGCTCGCACCATGACACGGATCGGCCGTAGAAAGGCTCTAGCAACGTTTCTAAAACTTTTGGAGGATAAAGGGAGTCAAAAATGCTAACCCTAACATACAAAATTCGAGGAAACAGGAAGATCTTACCACGATCGCAAAGCCCTTATCGAGAGCTTTCCAAATCTCTACTCAAATGACGGATCCGGCCGCCGGATCACCGGAAATCGTCGGCTGAAATAGGCCGTGTCCGTCGCTCGTCTTTCGCGAAATGGCGTCGTCTGGTTGGGGAAGATGATGAACATTAGGTTTTGATTATCTTTTATGCGTATATATATACATAAATATCATAATAATAATTATTTAATTTACAATACTATATTACATTACAATTAATATTAATTAAACCCAAAACGGTCCGAAATCCAAAACAACTCGGATTTTAACGAAATTTGCACCGTAGCTAAATATCGACGCTACGAATCCAACGGTGAAGTCAAAATTCGAATCCACAAACCAAACTCAGGCAAACACCGCCCGAAGTAAAAACACAAGCATTTTCAAAAAGACCCCACCGAGTCATCAAAACAAACCCAACTCGCAAGGGAATCTTGCAAACAGACTAAACCCAGCCACACTGAAAATCTAAAGAGTAAAAACCACACTCTAACCACGGCACATGTCGAACATGCATCCACATAACGCCCTTATGTCAAAATTACGCCACTAAGGGAATGAAAATAAATACCGAAAAAAATCAGGGGCATTATAGCCACCCCTCCTAAAAAGAGGTTTCGTCACGAAACTTAACATAAATATGATCAAATCCCATACAGAATAAAAGCAATCATAGGCTAACAAAGAAAACACTTACTAAAATATCAGGAGAACAGATGAGGATGAGCCTTCCTCATAGCCGACTCCAACTCCCAAGTCGTGCTCTCCACATCTTGGCTCCGCCACAAAACTTTAACCATCAGTATTGTCTTCCTTCGTAATACTCTATCTTGAGTATCTAAAATAGGAACATACGCCTCCACATATGAAAAGTTTGGATCCAACTGGGGCACATAATAAAGAACTTGTATGTCGCTTAGCACACACTTCCGCAATTGGCTCACGTGAAAAACGTCGTGCACATCGAGAAAACTTACGGGCAATTCCAGTTTATAAGCTGACACACCAATCCGCTCTATAACTTTAAACGGTCCCACATACCTCGAGTCTAACTTATGGTTCTTACCAAACTTTCTGACCCCAGACATCGTGGAAATCTTAAGAAATACCAAGTCCGCAACAGCAAACTCCAAATCAGACCTATGCCGATTGACGTTCTTCTCAGAGCGCTCTTGAGCTATTCGAAGCTTCTCTCAAATATGCTTTACAAAAACATCCATTTCTTCTAACCCTTCATGACCCAACAATGGTCTCTCACCAACCTCGACCCAAAACAAGGGAGTTTTGCAACGCCTCCCATACAAAACCTCAAACTGGGCTATCCACAAACTTTCTTGATAACTATTATTGTATGCAAACTCTATTAGCCTTAAACGCTCATCCGACGCTCCTCCATGGTCCAAAATATAACATTTGATCATATCCTCCACGATCTGATTTACTCTTTTCATTTGACCATTAGTCTGCGGATGATAAGCGATGGAATACCTCAAATCGGTACCCAACCCTTTTTGTAAACTCTTCCAAAAGCGAGACGTAAAACTGGATTCTCGATCTGACACAATACTGACAGGCACTCCATGTAACCTGATGACTTCATCCAAATATAACTCAATTATTTTCTTCATGGGGTAGTCAATCTTGAATGGCATGAAGTGAGCACACTTAGTCAATCTGTCCACTATAACCCAAACAGAATCGTATCCTCGGGGAGATTTCAGCAATCCAGTAATAAAATCCATCGAAATTCTCTCCCACTTCCAACTTGGAATATCTAAGGGTGTTAACTTGCCTCCAGGCCTACCATGATCGGCCTTAACTCGCTTGCAAGTAAAACATTTTGATACAAACTTAGCTATATCGCCCTTCATACAATACCACATGGCAATCTACTTCAGATTCTTATACATTTTAGTAGAACTGGGGTGATAGGCAACACTAGAACCATGCGCCTTATTGCACAACTTAACTTGGAGGTCCTCAACTGCGAGAATGCAAAATATGTCGCCGTACTTCAAGGTACCCGCATCATCAATCGAAAAGTCCGGCAATTCCCCTTTCGCAGTTCTTTTATAAAGGTGCAGCAAATTGGGGTCATCCCTTTGATGTAGCCTCATCAGTGAAATCCACGAAGGCTCAAATACTTCCAAACTGCTGGGCGAGTCGCTACTCCCCACCGATATATCCATCAGAAGAAATTCTTCCACCAACGAATCCACAGAAAGATTGAAAATTTTCGCTGACTTCCTACTCAGGGCATCGACTACCACATTAACTTTGTCTAGATGGTATTGAATCTCTACATCATAATCTGTCACATATTCTAACCACCTCCGTTGGCGAAAATTCAATTCCTTTTGAGTGAAAACGTACTTTAAACTCTTATGATCTGTGTAAATCTTACACAATGCGCCATATAATAGGTGTCTCCACAGCTTCAGGGGAAAAAATCACAACTGCGAACTCTAAATCATGTGTAGGGTAATTCCTCTCATGAATCTTTAACCACCTCGACCCATATGCTATTACTTTTTCCTCTTGCATCAATACACAACCAAGTCCCACGTGTGATGCATCCATGTAAACAACATGCTCTATTCCTTCAGTAGGCAAGGCCAAAATCGGAGCAGTGCATAATCTCCTCTTCAATTCCGGAAAAGTTTCTTCGCACTTATCGCTCCAAACAAAAGTTACATGCTTCTACAGAAGCTTCGTCAGTGGCACAGACAATGAAGAAAAGCCCTCCACAAAACTCCTATAATATCCTGCCAACCCTAGGAAACTCCTTATCTCTTTGGGAATGGCAGGCCTATTCTAATCCATGACAACAACTATTTTCTCAGGGTCCAAAGAAATTCCATCATTATTAACCACATGACCCAGAAAAGAGACCTGAGGAAGTCAAAACTCACACTTACTTAGCTTGGCATACAACTTAAGCTCTCTCAAGGTAGACAAAACTAGACGAAAGTGTTTGGCGCGTTGGTCAAACCAAAGGACATTACCGAAAACTCAAAATGCTCATGTCGTGAACGAAAGGTAGTCTGTGGAATGTTTGTCTCACGAATCCTCAACTGATGGTAGCCTGAACGAAGATCAATCTTTGAAAACACTGAGCTACCACATAACTGATCGAACAGGTCATCATTCCTTGGCAGGGGATATCTATTTTTGATGGTCACCTTATTCAGCACTTTATAATCGATGCAAAGCCTTATCGATCCATCCTTTTTCTTTACAAACAGCACTAGAGCACCCATAGAGAAGAACTCGGCCTAATAAAACCTCTATGTAGCAACTCATCCAATTGGCAACGCAGCTCCTCCAGCTCATGCGGGGCCATACAGTACGACGCCTTAGCAATAAGATGGGTACCCTGTAACGCCCTCATTCATCGTATAGCATATGACAGAAGGTCCGGCCGGGGCCCGACGTCATATACTACGGACAGGTAAGGAGGTTACTAGTTGACTTCCAAATCCATGTTCATTTCGAACATACCCTAACTCAGAGCATTCTAGCGGAAGCATTAATATATGAACCCAAATAGAACAGGAATGTCCATTATACCACAGGAATGATAAATTCATAACAACATGTAACACATGTTTTGGTCGTAGCCTTATTACAATTGTTTTAATTAACATTAAGTGGTTTCCTACTTTGGCATGCAGTCAGGGCACACATGAAAACAGTAACACCAGGTGTGGTTTCCCACCACACCAGGTGCCGGTTTTTCCCCGGTGGTTATGGTTTCTCTTGACTGTTGGTTTGTTGGGTTGGTTCCCACCACTACAGGTGCCGGTATTTCCCCGGTGATCTTACTTATAAAATTATGAGCAGATTATTCCTGACACTTATACTCACAAATATACACGTTTCTTAAAGCATAGTTCTTTATCGCACTTGGTGCAAATTTTCCTCCTCTTGGAGATGGTAAGTTAGCTTTTACCCTTGTCAATTTCTTATTCAGCTGAGGTTGTCAGCTTTTCCTTATAGAAGGGTTGGGTAAACCCCTCTTTGTTTTATTTGATTATCATCTAATTGACTCCTTTTGCTACTTGTATTTTTTTTGCTAAGATGTTCTTCTTTTTAATGCCTCAGGATCAGGGCAGTAGCTGGTCGAGCGGCAAGGTTTGGGAGTTGGCTAGCGGACTGCTTGGTTGCAGAGGTTTCCCTCACCCTTGTGAGGTAGTTCTTGGTTATTTCCTTGTTAGTACAGACATACATACTTTCAGTGGGTTCATGTCAGGTTGTTGACGGCCACTGGTGGTTTTCTTTTGTATTATTAAGTACTTTGTTAAGCCGCTGAGTTTGTCTTTTTCTGTGGTTGTTTATACTTGCTCTTTGGGAAGGCTTTATATTAGGTTGCACGGTTAGGTATTTTAAAATATAAAAACTACTATTACTACTTCATGCATGCCATATTTGAATACCTAAATCACTACATTTAAATACTCATAAAAGCTACTTTTAATACTATTATAAATCTAGGGTCTTGCATATCATGAGTTGTCCTAATGGGATGCTTATACTTATGTAGGATGTTAAATCAATATAATGAAAGTATTTTTGCAGCGTATAACTATAATTTTCTAAGTGGACTAGTTGAGCCACTAAGCCGAGGGATACGACTAACCGTTTGACTTAAATTGGATTTTCATTAAATAATTTGTATATCTTTCGTAAATGTGTTCGACTGGAGTTTTGTCTGGGCATTTGCAGTTATCCTCTGCTGACGTGGCATCATGACGTGTATTTTCTCTTACTCTGATATACCCTTTAATTCGGAGAAAATGCGGGTTGTGACAGGGGGGACAATGTACAAACTTGAGCATGTATAACTTGTCATGTCAGGACTCCCCAATCATTTCTGCGGTACGTGCTCGTCAATTATTACAGTCTGGTTGTGAGGCTTATCTTATTTCTGTTTCTATTCTAGAAACTGCTCTTGGTGTGCCATATATCGAGGACATTTTTATGGTGCGAGAGTTTCCAGATATTTTTCCTATTAGTCTTCTCGGACTCCCTCCCGAGAGAGAGGTGGAGTTCGTTATAAATCTTGAGATAGGTACTCATCATATTGAAAAAGCACATTACCGCATGACGTCGCTTGATTTAGAGGAGTTACGTACCCAGTTGGATGAGTTATTATAGTTTGGTTTTATTAGGTCAAGTTCTTCGCCCTGGTGTGCTCCAGTCCTTTTTTCATGAAAAAAAGGATGGGTTGATGCGGCTGTGTATAGATTATTGAGAGATGAATAAGGTGACTATCAAGAATAGGTATCTGCTACCTCGGATTTATGATTTGTTTGACCAGTTGCGAGGTAGTTCCGTATTATCAAAGATTGACCTTCGTTCAGGCTATCATCAGTTGAGGATCCGTAAGTCAGATGTTCCGCGGACTGATTTTCGTTCCCAATACGATCATTTTGAATTTCTGGTGATGTTGTTTGGGTTAACGAATGCAGTTTTTGCTTTAATGTACATGATGAACAGTGTGTTCAAGGACTTTCTGGATCATTTCATGGTAGTATTAATCGATGATGTTTTAGTATATTCTAGAAGTGCTGAAGAGCATGTCATGCATCTGCGCTTGGTTTTGGCTACTCTGAGGGAGCACTAGTTGTATGTGAAGTTAAGCAAGTGCGAGTTTTTGTTGTCTTAGGTGTCATTCTTAAGTCATATTGTGAGTAAAGACGGTATCTCTGTGGACCCATCAAAGATAATTGCGGTTTTGGATTGAAAGAGGCCTTTAACGCCTAAGGAGATAAGGAGTTTCTTAAGGTTGGCAGGGTACTATAGGAGATTCATGCAAGGATTTTCAGTACTGTCTGAGCCGTTGACCAAGCTTACGCATAAGAGCACAGTTTTTGTTTGAAGTGATGCTTGTGAGGAAGCTTTTCAGGTGCTGAAGAATACGTTATGTTCTGCTCAAGTTTTGTCATTGCCTACCGAAGGAGTAGAGTATGTTGTTTATGTAAATGCTCCCTGTGTTGGGCTCCATTGCATTTTGATGTAGAATGACAGAGTGTTTGCATATGTATCGAGACAATTGAAGGTCCATGAAAAGAACTATCCTACATATGACTTGGAGTTTGCTGAATATTATCTATACTTTGAAGCCGTGGAGACATTTTCTATATGGAGTGTCGTGCAAAATCTATACAGATCACAAGAGTTTGAAGTATATCTTCTCTCAAAGGGAGCTGAATTTTTTCAACGTAGATGATTAGAGTCTGTTGCAGACTATGTGGATGATATTTTTTATCATCCCGACACGACAAACATGGTGGCGGATGCCTTGAGCCGAAAGCCCGCTCATGCCTTTAACCTTTCTGTGCAATTTTTGGTGGAGTAGTTCTTATTAATGAACATAACCGTCGGTAGTAGTGCTTCATCAAGTAGCTTAGAAGTGGTAGAGCCTTCATGGATTACACTAACATGGTTACATCAGAAATATGATCTCGATTTGCAGCATATCTAGAGTAGGACTGAAAAAGGGGAATTACCGGACTTTTTGATTGATGATATGGGTATCTTGAAGTATCACGATAGATATTGTATTATATTCTTGTTATTGAGGACATTCGAGCAAAGATGTGTAGTGAAGAGCACGATTCTAGTGTTGCTTACCATCCTTGTTCCATAAAGATGTATCAAGATCTGAAGCAGATTGTCTATTGGTCAGGTAAGAAAATGACATTGTAAGATTTATATATGAGTGTTATACTTGCATGCGTGTTAAGGCTGATCATAAAAGGCCCGATGGTAAGTTAACACCATTAGATATTCCAAGTTGGAAGTGGGAGCGCATTTCTATGGATTTCATTATCGGTTTTCTGAGGTCTCCCCGAGGGCATGATGCAGTGTGGGTTATTGTCGATAGACTGACAAAGTGTGCTCTCTTCGTGCCTTTTAAGATTGATTGTTCCATGGAGAAGATAGTTGAGCTTTATTTAGATGAGTTCATCAGGTTATATGGTGTGCCAATGGGTATTGTTTCAGATCGAGACTCCATGTTCATGTCTCGTTTCTGGCAAAGCTTGCTGGGAGTTTTAGGCACTGACCTTAGATATTCTACTGCTTACGAACCTTAGACTAACGGTCAGACAAAAAGAGTTAATCAGATTTTGGAGGATATGATTATGTGTTATATTCCGTACCATGGTGGAGCCTGTGATAAATGTCTTGGACTTATGAAGTTTGCTTACAACAACAGCTATCAGGATAGTTTGCAAATGACACCCTATGAAGCCTTATATGGGAGGCGTTATCAAACTCCCCTATTTTGGACTGAAGTTAGTGAGAAGCCTTTGCTTGGTCCAGAAGCCTTTGCTTGGTACTATAGGAGATTTTGGTTTTGACTTCACCGTTGGATTCGTAGCACAAGCATTTACCTAGTGTGCGAATTTCGTTTGAATCGATATGTGTTTAGCCCTTTATAGTAATATAATGTTTATATATTATTACTATTAATATTAATAATAATATTATTATTATTATTATAAAAATTAATAATAAATTTATAAAAATAAATTCACTGAGATTACTCTCATAAACTCAACGAACCGAACCCCCCTTTTTATAAAACAATATTTATGGCTACCTAATGCCAATAGTTTGGACGTGTGTTTCCCCATCCGCCTGGAGGTTTGTTGTGGCTCCTTTTATTTCTTTTACTGTAGCTTGTAACTTGTTTCTGAGGTGTTCTTTCTTTTTAATATCTCAGGTTTAGAGCAGAGCAGGCTGGGCAGGTAGAGTTGGTCTTATTAGAGCTACGGGTTGTTGTAGTCGATTTGCTTTTCCCTCACTATTGTGAGGTAGTTGTTACTTTTTTTAGCTAAGATTTGTGACTTGTTTACTATGAGTTTGTGTCAAGTTGTTGACACCCATAGCTTTAGTTTTCTGGTGTTAGACTACTTGCTAGATTTTTCTGCTCTTACTTATTGGTTAGTTTACATACCTGCTCTCTGGTTATTTATGTTAGAATGCATGCTAGGTATTTTAAATATAAAAGCTGCATCATAGCGTAGAATCATGACATTTCTTTTAACTGAATATCACTTTATTTTAAGAGCTATAAAACTTCTTTTACTTATACTAAATTTAGAAGTCGTATATCAATTGCATGATTGTTGGGTCCTCACATTCATGTTGGATTAGATGAAGTAACTATTTATTTTTTCGCTGCGTATATACTTTCTAATTTGTGGACTAGTTGATCCACCGAACCGGGGGACACGGTCAATAAAACTTTAAAAATGCAAAATATGTTTTTAAACATAAATTATATTTTTTTTATAAAAAATAAATAAAATGACTTGGTTACTTGAACGCCTGTAGTTGTCTCATACACGACCTGGCATCACGATGCGTGTTTTCTCTCACTATGTAGTATTTTAATACTGGGAAAATGCAGGTTGTGAGATTTGTTGTCATCATATTAAGGGCCGACAAACTCGAAAAAAGAACGAAACCTAGAGTGACTCTTGGTTGTGATGGATATGGAGTTGTAATGAGTCAATATCCCAAAAATTCATTAAGAAGAATGTTAGGAAATCAAATTCTAAGAGGTGTGATTGCATTTTTTTTCTTAAAAGGACGTAGAGAAAATTTAAATAAATGGATACTTGATGTAATCCAGGGTTCATAATCATGTGATGATTCACTTAGAAGCACATCCATACACAGGAAGATTAAACAAAAGCAAGCAGAAGATAGTTGAAGATATGTGCACTGCATGAGTAAAACCTCGTAAAATACTTACGACATTAAGAAAGAAATTCTTCAAATACAATAAGTATGAGGACTATTTACAATGTGAAAGCCAAGAATTTTAGAGCTGAATTGACTGGAAGCAATCCAATTCATTTTTTGTATAAGTGTATTGTTGAATATGGATATACCAGTTTCAATATAGTGAGTGAAAATAATAATCAACTAAAGAGTTTGTATCTTGCTTACCCAATATCAGTTACATTAAGCAATATGTTCTCAAATACTTTTTTTGATGGATTATACATACACGACAAACCGTTTTCAACTACCATTATTTTGCATTGTTGGTATTACCTCTACGCTGCAGACATTTCTCTTTAATTTTGCATTCTTGACGGATGAAATAGAGGCGAGTTATAGATGGGCATTAGATTGCTTTAAGAGTTTATTTAATGAAAATGTTTTGCCGAACTATTTTGTTACTGATTGTGAGTTAGCATTAATGAATGCCATCAAGAATATTTTCCCTCAAACAAAAAAAATCTATTATGTCGCGTGCATATAAGTAGAAATTTTTTGACTAATTGCAAGAAAAACTTCAGCGTGGGAAAAGATTGCGATAGTTTTTTGGGCTTATGGCAATATCTTTTTGAACCAAAAACTAAAAATGATTATAGCATGCGCTTCAATGAGATGACAAGTGATTATGCATTGAAATATCCTAATGTGATTTCCTATGTCACCACAACTTGGCTAGAGCCTTTCAAAGAATATTTCATTTTAACATGAATTGATAAATGTTTGCATTCTGGTAGTACTTCTACTAACCATGTAGAGTGTACAAAGTCAGCTTAAAAATTTTCTAGAAGTTTTTATTGACAATCCTACAACTGTATGGAAGACCTTTGATCAGTTACTTTGCAACATACAGAAATTAAGAAGATATTAAGAAAAAGCAAACTACATGTTCACACAGATTTTAAAAGCATGTTATACAATGAGTTGGTTGGTAATATCTTCATTTCTGCTTTAGATTTTATTAAGAAAGAAGAACTTTCTATCAAAACATGTTATGTTGAGCCTGAAATATGTACGCATACAACAAGATATACTCTTACATTGCCTTGTGCACATGAGTTATTCCCATATATCAATGCATGCAATGCATTTTCATTATGGATGATACACAAATATTGGAGGCAATTAACATTGAATGAAACTCAACATATGCCATCCGTTAAGGTAGAAGATAGGAAAAAATGATCTTGATAACGATATTGAAGGATTGCTAGAATGGTATAACCAATGTAGTGATTTGCAAAAGAAGGAATTGAAAAGAAAACTCTGTGAAACAGTAAATCCAACATTAAGTCAAACTCTAGAACCTAAAATCCCAAGAAAATTGAGCGGTTGGCCTAAAGGGAGTTTGAAAAAGTGATAAATGATTATAAATCAACAAAAAGAGGCTCATCTCGTTATGAACATGTGTTTATGTTAAGCCATATTTCTGCAAAAAGAGAAACAATGAAGTTAGAAATTAAGAAAGTTGCATGACGGGTGGTGGGCACAAGAAATAATTTGCTTGAATGTGTGTGATCAGAAATGCTGACAAACATTTCAACACATTATTGATGTCATTGACATGATAGGTGATGGACATTACAGATATAGAGTTATTAGCACTGCTATGAACATGAGTGATCATTGGTTACAAGTCCGACTTAATTTATCTCAAGAATTAAAGCAGAACGAAGACTTATACGATAATGTTTTTAGAATGACAAGAAAGTTGGAGTTATTAAGCTCACTATATTGCTATATTGTTCCCGCCCTAGTTGATAAGTGGATGTCAATGTCATATATAAGCCTAGTAGTTGCATCGTTTTACAACATGTAATTTATTCATTTTCCAAGTGAGCAGTCATTCACAATCCTTCTGTTTCATTCAACACCACCAATATTTAGAATGACAATCAACATTGGATTTGTAAATGACAATCATTTTGTTCAATTGAAAATGCGTGAAGATTGTCCGCTGCCAAGGTGTTTCCAGTATGGATGAGATACCATCACGAGATGGCGGAGCGGTGAAACATTCCTTATATAGCAAAAATTCATGATTGATGAAAGGTATGCATATTTACTATAATTAAAAATTGTTTTAAATATGTGTATATGCTATCTATTTTTTGTTTATCAATTCTTTTAAAGGTTGCAGTTGTATCAGCATTCCATTGTTATTTTTGGGTTCTATGAGAATAAAAAAAATCAATCGCAACGTACAAATATTTTGTAAGATGTTCACTATTTCTGACTATATTGATGATTGGAAGAAAATCAATTTCACACAACTAAATTTATAATCTGTTCATTATTTTGTGCAGGTTGGTGATTATTTTGGGACAACAAATCGTCAATGTTATTTATTGTTCGTTACTACTAATTGATATTTTGTAATTTGTTTAAATGTTTACTTTTTGAAATTTAGCTCATAATTTTGTCCTAATAATACAATTTTTTTTTGCTACTCTAATGTTCACTAAATTGCTTAGTGCAAAAAAAATTAAATTTTTTTACCTTTTTAAGTGGGCCACAACTATCATGTTGGACTGCAAATATCAATTGTGGGGCTGCAATTAATGTGGGATTGCGACTATCTATTTTGTGTCTGCAAATATAATTTCCCTATTTTTATTGGATCCAAACAGGATTCACAAAAGGTTGCGCATAATTGAAGACGTGATAAATGAGAGGTTAAAGTTTTAAGTTTTAGGTTACGATTAAAAAAATGAAGTGTTTTTTAGATTATAAGTTGCATATTGTCAAAAACATTTTGAGATTAATAATCGTCTATTTTTATCGGGCCGCAAATAAAATAGGGCTCTTCTTTGAAATGGGGCCTTGCATGACCCAAACTTACAGGCTAGAGATCCAGGCTTTGATTCATTGCTGATTTCAGGGGCAGATCTAAGCCCCCTCACCCCCCCCCCCCCCCCCCCCCCCCCCCCTTTTGTAAAATAGATAATGAATTTGGATTACTCTCGTCGAGCCAATGAGTTTTAACTATTTATACGTTAAAGACATTATCCTGATAAGAGATAAAAGGACACGAAAAGGATGAGATGTTTAATTTTTTTTGTTTTTGGAAAAAGAAAATGATGACATAAGAGCTAATTAGTTTAATTAATTTTTGCAGAGATGACATATGTAAATCTAGTTGAGATGGCTACAACTAATTTTAACCTCGTCAAGTTCATCTTTTTCTTTACTCAAAGGTTCTTTGAAATTTTCGAAAGAAACACTACCCCCATCTTCGACACGATATATCACGACATCTTTTTTACTCAACTTTTATAATTTTGCTTATTTTAATAGTGTCTCATTTATTACACTTTAAGTGTACACAAGATTATGGCCGATCAATAAGTTCTTCTCTTAAAGAAAACAAAAATAATATTAGAGATCGAAGACATAATTAATTAGTTGGATGCGAGAACGAAGCAGCCACCGACAAGGATGATAAGTTATGATTTCTTTGAAATAGGAGATGTTGCGTCAAGTAAACGAGCTTTGTGGAGTGATGATGTTTACAGGACGGGATTTAGGAATTAGGAGCATAATTTCTAATTAGAGCATTTTATGTGATCTACTAATTAATATTTATATATACATATATATATGTATACGAGTGACAGGCACGGGCCTTCGGCCCTCTTGCACTGCGCAACAATACCTAATCTGCGCAGGCGGGCTTCACCAGTCCCCGGCGGGCTTTGCCCGCTATTTATTTTAATATTTTTATTTATGTTTTTTTAAAATTAAAAATATTAAGGGTTCCTTTGGCGCGGCGGTGGCGGGCGGAAAAGACTGCTTTAGCCCGAGCTTTCGAACCGGAGGGCATGACCAGGGTTCAAAACAGGGCTTTTTGCCCCATTTCTCATGGCGCGGCGGGTCCAGCCGGAGCAAACGCCATCGGAGGGCGTTTGTTTACCCGCCGTCCGGCGGCGTTTGCCCCAAACGGCCGGCCAAAACGCCGCGCCAAACGAACCCTAAATTTTTTTTTGCTAATTTTATTTAAATTTTATATATTTTTTTGATAGTTTTTTTATAAAAACTATTGATTTTTTTTCTATAGTTTAATTGAGTAAATATTAAATTTAATTAAATTAATTAAAACAGATTCAATTAATTAATAAAAGCTGGCGGGGGGATTAGATATTGAGGGGATCAGGTATTGGGATTTCAGGTATCTAGATTTCAGGAAATTCTAATTTTAGTTGTTGAGATCACTGAGATCCAACGTTCATGATATTTCCTAGTCAAATTCAACGCCTTATATTAATTATCGTAATTTCGAACTCATTTTTATTGGCAGACCACCATATTTCTTTATATATATATATATATATATATATATATATATATATATATATATATATATATATATATATATATATATATATATATATATATATATATATATATGTGTGTGTGTGTGTGTGTGTGTGTGTGTGCACTAAATATATAAATATTTTATAGGTTGATTTTTTAACTAGTGCCCCTCACGCCTACAAAATAAGTTGCCATGTGACTTCATTTATTTTTGAAAATCAAATTCCAACATTGTATTTGTTAATTACGAGTTTCTTAATTTTTTTGAAAAGTTCAGGCCCCTTTGTTGAAATTCTTGGATCCGCCCCTTGCTGATTTGCAAAGTGATGGAAAAATAAGCTATTTTATAGAGTGATGAAAGAGCAGTGAAACTATTTGGAAAATCTATTTTTTCAATGTTGTTTGAATGGAGAAGCAGACCACTATTTGACAGAGCAATTGTATGATTGCTGATTCTAAAGTAAAATATTTTTCTTGGACATTTATATATGTCATAAATGATGTTAAATTGCAAATATCATGCAAAAATATATTTAAAATGATATATATAGATGATATATTAATAACGTATATTCAAAAAATAATTATTTTGTTTAATATATTATTTAAATATAATCCGAGCACCTGACAACATATATTTGATTTATTAAAATTATAAATCTAATCTTACGAACGGCTATTTAATAAATCAGATTTATTAAAATTATCAGTAAAATAATTATTATTTTGATATTCATATAATATATTAGATTTATTAAAATAATATACTGAGCAACGTATAGCTCTCCTACTACGGGTCAGTACCTGCGGCAGGAAAAAAAGGTGATGCTCTTTTTTTAAAAAAAGTATTTGATTAAAATTTTTGAGAAGTAGCTGTGTGCAACGAGAAATAATTCAAGCCAAATAGAGCCTTAGTAATCTTGGTGAAAAAGCATAAGAGCTAAGGATTATAGTAAGGTTGGCTGGCTGATATTGTTAACCGTCTTAACAAATTTTTTTTATATAAAATATAAAGTAATAAAGCTAGGCAAGCTGATATTAAATCTAAATGCTCTTTTTAGAATTATATTTAAAATTGATTAATATATTTAATATTGATAATTATTTTTTTAAGAGATAGAGTCAAACATTATTATTAAATAGTAAACAAGAAATCAGATTCTTGGTTTCCCTTATTATATTTAAGGCTAAAAGGACAGTTTAAGCTCTAAGGCTTAACGTTAGAACCTTATAGTAAAGCTGACAATGTCAGCCTCATAATAAGGATGGAATTTTCAAGGATCAGGAGGAGGAACTCTACCAATTCAACGGGCGAGAACTCCTGAATTCCATCAATTATATGGTTAAAAAAATTTTGGCACTAAAAGACAAAAAATCGTAAAGTAAAAATAATTTTAACTCTAAAAAATACGTGGGTTATCACGTGTTGGATTGAAATCCAACGCGCAAGATCTTCCCAACTCCACCCTATAGTTGGCCGTACAAACTCCAGTATCCCGATTCAATTTTCAGTCTTCTTAATAAAATGTTTTTTTTAATATAATTTATTAAAATCTCGCATGTGACAACTGCAAAAAAGTAAGACGGGTGTAGAACTGTGTGGTAATAAATAAATAAGTTATACCGGATGTTACACCATCGGCTACACTCATGTAATGAAAAAGATGGCAATGACTATACAATAGGTTACATATTTATTTAGGCTCTATTTGTTTGGGCGTTTCGGAGCTCCGTTTTGGGCAAACGCCGCCGGAAGGCGGGTAAACAAATGAACCTCCGGCGGCGTTTGCTCCGTTTCCACCCGCCCGCCTTGAGAAACGCCCCAAAAAGCTCCGTTTGGAGCAACCACCTCCCCTCTCCGTTTCGAACACTCCGTTTCCACCCGCCGGATCGATCCGCCACCGCCGAAACAAATGAAGCCTTAATGGTAAAGTAGCCAATGATTATTTTCGGTACCAATGTATATATCTATATATTCAACTGTGTAATAGATAAAAGCATAATAAAGTCTTTTGACATTTTCTCTCTTCTAGTGTCTCTCTCTCCCTCTCTTTCTTTCTTTATTTCTCTGTCTCTCACCTACTTGGCCTATGGCCTATTCCTGTTCTGCCTTTTCAGCCACACTATAATTGGTGCTCTCTCGTTGAGATCCATGGAGGCGACACCAACATCTACAATCGACAAATCCGCATCGTCAGCCAGGCCAAACACTTGACAAGATCTTGATGTTCGGCATACACTTTATATGGAGCAGCACTCCATAGTTTTTGAAACCATTCAAGCAACCCAAGATCGATTTTTCAATGATTTTCAACAGGTTTCGTTATCCCTATCAAAATCTGAACAACAACAAAAACAGTTCAAACAGTAGTAAGATTGCCTTCAATATGTGACACAATACCTTCTATCAAGAATTCAAGGATTTCAGGGGAATTGCAGTCATTCATGGGCCTTTTGGCACTTTGCACCACCCAATTATCGGATTTTTGCACTTTGCACCCCCAAAGTTTAAAATTGGCAGATTGCACCCCCGAATTCATAAATTCTGGCACTTTGCACCTCATGGCCGATTTTTGAGTGGTATTTACGTCCGGCTCCTCTCCAAAAAGCCATTTTGACACTTTGCACCCCGGACTTCTTTTTTTTAGCTATTTGCACACTGTAATTGATCATTAATTTTTCAAACAGGTTTATTATTAAGAAAAAGCGGCATGATGAGAAACTAACTTTCCATATAAAATTTTCTACTCATTTTTAACATATTTTCTTAATTAAAACATTAAACTGCTTATCTCACTCACGTATCTCTGACTTAGGTAGTTAGGTGAGTGGTTTTCAAAGTCTCCTTGTATTTTTTTTTAAATATTACAACTTTAGCTATTTGCAATCATATGCATGCATAGATATCATAATCTGCAATCATAATCCAAGCCCCGTTAACATCATATGTATACATAGATATCATAATTTAAAAGTCTAAATTAAAATACATTCATATTTCGAAAAACACAATAAAGAGTTCCAAATAAACATATATGAGTTCCAAATAGTAAAAATACATGAGTTTCAAATATTAAAGATACATGAGTTCCAAATATTAAAGATACATGACATGAAAATCATAATGCTGCGCAGCATAAAGATCACGATAAGCCCCACAAGAGTAAGTTCACGATCACATATTCTTCCTTACCTACACATAAACATGTTGTAATTAAAAAACAATTGCATAATAAAAATGACAAAAGAAATTTAAGATGATTAAATGCTTACCGATAGTTTTTTTTGTAGTAGATGTTGTAGCGTTGGTGTTGCAGACTTCAACGCAACACTTCTTGTTGTTCCCTCTCATACCATAGTTGAATCATGTGTACTTCATCTCATATCTTTTAATTCTGTATTTTTGGTGTTCCAATTCGCCCGCCTTTTTTCTTCTAGCATAATGTGACGGCCTTCCGGGCTTTTTGTGAACGTTACACCACGGAACTATTGGATTCAAATTCGTCAATGGCCACTCCTTATGTGATTTTATGAGATTTAACATGTGTTCATATGCCCTTATAAATATATTCATTCTATACCAATGTTTAACGTAGTCTTCAACATTTTCTCTCCGATAGAATATACATGATGTTGTGTGCACACAAGGAATACTTGTTATGTCTCAATGCCTGCAACTGCAATTCCTACAACCCAAATAAATCGTCCACTTATCTCCTCTCCACCCTTCAACCTCAAATTTGTGGTGTCCATTCCATATTAAAATGCAGTTATGAACATTTTTTGTTGTTGTTCAACATCTGTTGTATGGAATGACATATATTGCCATTAAATTTGAGTACCTTATCTCTTTGCATGTAAAGCCTCTTCATAAGTAGCACCCTTATAGTTTCTAACATTGTTATTATAGGCTTATATCTAGCTTTTAGAATCACTTTGTTAAAACTTCACAAAAATTATTTAACAGCATGTCACATTTAGGCCAAGTACTAAAATGAGACTTTGCCCAATGTTTTTCATGTCGCTCTTTAACCCATTCATAAGCTTTTTTATCACACGCTTTCAACTTCTCCATTTAAAGATTGAAATCCACAATCCTAGTAGCGGATGCTGCCTTCCCTATCATATCCTTTAGGTGCAGGCCTCTATGTTTTTATTTGAAGTTATTATACATGTCGCAAACAGAATCTATGCTCCGCATTGGGTAGTAGCTCCTCGATAGGTTTCATTAGCCCTTTTTGTTTATCTGATATAATCGACCATGTGTGTGTGTTTTCAATGCACAAGTCTTCTATTAGAAGACTAATGAACCATTTCCATGTCTTAGTATTTTCCTCTAAAACAACTGCGTAAGCAATAGGGTACATGTTATTATTCCCATCAACTCCAACAACGCATAACAAGACTCCACCAGTTGATGTCTTCAAATGAGTCCCATCCAAACCAATAATAAGCCGACATCCGTCCATGAAACCTTTCTTCAACGCACCCCAACATATATAAAGTCTTCTAAAAAACATGTTTGGGAGGCTACATCATGCTTGCATTTCACCTTGATTGTGGTATCTGAATTAGTACTATAAATTTCTTCAAAGTAATCTCAAAGCTTTGCATACTGCTCATATTCCGTGCCACTAATTAATTTGGAAGCATGTTTTTTAACTCTATACATCTTCCATATACTGAGAGACGTTTTGTTATCCTTCTACATGATTTCCTACATTAAACTAGAGGGCCACTTCAGATTGCTTTTAATATTGTGTTCACATTTATGGGCAAGAAACTTAGAGTTACAATGTTGTGAACTTGGAACTGTACAACATGTGTGCTCCCCTTGAATTGTTTTGTACAACCTTGAGCTCGGGGGAGGCGGCTCAGGCAGCCAGGCGGAGAAGCTGGCGAGAGGGATTGGATAGGCGAGGCGGAGAAGCCATGGGTCTCGGCACTGTAGGCGAGACGTCCTCTAGGGTGCGGGCTGGCCCTTGAGGGCGAGATGACTCCCTTAAGACGGGAGACCAGCGAGACGAGCAGGTGGGCTCGTCTCGCCCGCTGGTCGTTTCCCCACTCGTCATATAGAAGGAAGGATGTTTTGACCTTCTTACCCCCAAGGGGGATTTTACTCTTCTACCCCGAGTAATTTTACCCTTCTACCCTCGGTGGTCTGCATATATGTAACACCCCCATCTGTCGCATGGCATATAACAGAAGGTCCAGCTGGAACCCGACGTCATATACCACAGACAGTCGGAAGGGATACTAAATGAATAATCAAACCAACCAACTAAGACTACTCGTCCTAATCACAGAGCATTCTAGCGGAAGATTTTAGAGTTGAAAGAACCCAAAATTAAATCCATCAATATGAATGTCCACAGCTACAACAACAGGAATGAAACCCCAAATACACAGAAACGGGTACATGGCCTTATAGCCTTACAAATGTTCACTTAATAAAGAGTATTTTACATACATCGGCTCGCAGGCCGGCCACACATGATAAATATAAAAACAGCTATTCTACGGCCTTCTAGAGCCAGTACAGCAACATGGGCTCCAGCCCGCTATTTGGCGCTCGGCTCCGCAGCACCTGCAAGCACATACCACCGCACGGTGGCAAATAAAGAAACGGTCAGCTAAAAGCTGACCAAATTATAACGACCCCGCCCCTTACTCGGGACGGCGGTGCTCTTTCCCTGCATAACATTAGCCCAACAATATATATAGCGCAATTATAATTCGCCACAGGTGTAGGCTCGCACGGCCAAACACCCTGTGCACTCAGGGCACATTCATGGTGAACCCTGACCCATCAGTGCATTCACCACCACCCCCAGGATGGCAACAACATGTGATCATTTAGCCTTTCTGACCACCGTCTAAGGCTCCGACTATGCCAACGGCCAGTCCCCGTCTTCGGGTCTCTCGCACCGAACCACATAGCCTAGGTCCAATTCCACTTGCTCGTTGCTCACGCCGCATGTCCAATTTAAGTCCTTTGCGCGGGCCAAGCTTCTCTCGGATCCCAAATTTTCCAAAACAATCTCATAACCCAGTTATGATCAAGGCCGGTTCCCAGACCGCCAAGTTAGCAGAACACATTTCCGCTCAATTTTCCGGGTGCGCCTTGAAGCTAACCTCCAGGGATCCCTGCTGCAATCTACCGCATAGAAACCCGAAAAACCCAAAGCACGGAGTCTTCTCCGGCAAAACCACATCAAATGCAACATCACTGATCCAGACGGTACACGTCCGGGTAGGCTTCACACACAATGCCTATGCTCGTACTTACGATTCCGGACTCTATATGCAACACAAGGGGGACTAATCATATCAACCCCAAGGAACACTACGCACTCACCGCACACTCGCAGGAGCGGGATTCCCTATGCAGAAAGAAAGAGCTTCAAACGCTCAAGTTGAGAATCGTTACCCTTGTAGTCCGTTTTGGCGCCATGGAAAAACTACGCGGTTAGAACTCTTCGCAATGACCTTCCCTCCACGGATCCGCTCTCAGACTTCAAAATGGTGCTCCGATGCTCCGCCGGCGGCCGGAAACCTCCTTCTTCTTCCTCTTCTCTCTCACTTTGGAAGGGGAGAACTTTGGAGAGAAAATGGGGAATTAACCTCCTATTCCCGGCCTAAAATAGAGCAGGGACTCATCTGAGCCGTCGGATCTAAATTAAAGAAAACGAACGGCTCGGATCTGCCCAAAATTCTCTAGACCTGGGCCGAACACGGCTTGGCACACGGCCGTGTCCCAGGCCGTGTGCCTCGATCCAGGCACGATCGTCGAACTGAGAAACGCACACGGGCCAAGACACGCCCGTGTCTGACCTGACACGCCCGTGTCGGGTTCCTCGACACGCCCGTGGTCGGGGGCGTGTCACGCATAACCTCCACGGCAACGGACACGACCCATCAGGACACGGGTAGGGACACGGGTTGGCACACGCCAGTGTCGGATGACACGCCCGTGTCATCCGGTCGTGTTTCTGGCCGTGTCCTTCTCGGGTTGAAACGGCCAAAAATCACCAGCCAGACACGGCATTGGACAGGCCCGTATCCTAGGTCGTGTACCCCTACAGGCACCAAAAACCCTTTTTTCGCGACCGACTCGCACACAACTTTCGGGGCGTTACAAATCTCCCCCACTTAAGGAATTTCGTCCCGAAATTAAGCAAAGGTACACAAAATCTAAATGATACCTGAGTGGAATAACTCGGGGTATTCCTCCAACATAGCTTGCTCTCGCTTCCAAGAAAGCTCCTCACGTCCGCAATTATCCCAACGGACTTTAACCATTCTGACCTCCTTGTTGCGGAGTCGTTTGACCGCAACGTCTTCAATTCGTACTGGCCTGACCCTTGTTGTTAACTCATAATCAACCGGTACCTGATTGTCCGCAACGATCTGCAAAGGCTCTTGCACTGCCTTACGCAACACCGATACGTGGAATACGTCATGCAGCCCACTCAACTCCGTCGACAGCTTCAACCTATACGCCGCCTCTCTAACACGCTCCAGGATTTCAAATGGTCCAAGGTATCTCGGACTCAGCTTCTTCAAGCGTCGAACCCTCGATACACCCTTGAATGGCTTGATTTTTAAATATACCATATCGCCAACGTTGAACTCCACTTTTCTATGTTTGGCATTGTAATACTTTGACTGTCTATCCTGAGCAATCTTCAGCCTTTCCTGAATTGTCCGTATCATTGAAGTGGCATCTTCCACCGCTTGACGTTTATACAACTTTGATTCACCTGCCTCCAAACAAGACAACGGCGTACGACACTTCCTCCCGTACAAGGCTTCGAAAGGCGCCATTCCAATACTTGCCTGAAAACTATTGTTGTAAGCAAACTCCACCATGTACAGGTGATCCTCCCAATGCTTCCCGAAATCTAGGACCCACATGCGAAGCATGTCCTCCATAGTCCTGTTGACTCTCTCGATTTGGCCATCTGTCTGCGGGTGAAAGGCTGTGCTGAACTTTAGCTTAGTACCCAACAGACCATGCACCAACCTCCAGTCATTTGACGTGAAGCGTCCATCACGATCACTAACAATACTGCGAGGCACACCATGCAATCGTACAATGTTATCCACGTAGATTTTGACTAACTTTTCCACCGGATCCTCCTTTCTCACTGGGATAAAGTGCGACACCTTTGTCAACCTATCTACGACCACCCAAATGGCATCGTTTCCCTTCTGCGACTTCGGCAAACCGTGCACAAAATCCATAGATATGTCGTCAAACTTCCATTCTGGGATAGGAAGGGATTTCAAGAAACCTCCGGGCTTTTGGCATTCCGCCTTCACCAATGCACAAATACGACACTTGGCCACATAAAGTGCCACATCCTTCTTCAAACTCGGCCACCAGAATAATTTCTTCATGTCTCTATACATCTTTGTGCTTCCCGGGTGGATTGAGTACTTGGTATGATGAGCTTCATACATCAATTCCTCCTGAATACTATCCGCACTAGGAACGCATAGTCGACCGTCCTTCCTTAGCAACCCATCTTCAACCACAAACTGAGAATTTGACCCATCCAAAGATTCATTCAAGATTTGCTTCATGCTGTTATCCTGAACCAAAGCCCGCCGAACTCTATCCGCTAGATCACACTGCACCTCTGTCCAAAACAGTTTCGCCTCGACACCAGACTGCTTATCGACGCAAGATATCTCCAATGCCTCCAACTCTTGGACCAATCTCTCATCATGTACCGATAACCAATTGGCTTGTGCGGGAATCTTACGACTCAACGCATCTGCCACTGCATTTCCCTTCCCAGGCACATAGTGTATCTTGAAGGTGTAGTCCCCTAAGAACTCCATCCACCTCCGCTGCCTCATGTTCAGATCCTTTTGGTCCAATAGGTACTTCAAACTCTTATGATCGGTGTAAATATCGACCTTCACACCGTACAGATAGTGCCTCCGAAGCTTTAGAGCAAATATCACGGCCGCTAACTCTAAGTCGTGGACCGGATAATTCCTCTCGTGAACCTTCAGTTGTCGTGAACCATAAGCTATCACTCTCCCATGCTGTAGTAGGACACAGCCCAAACCACTGCCCGAAGCATCACTATAGATCTCGAACCCTTCGGTTCCACTGGGCGAACATAGAATGGGCGCCGTGGTCAACCTCCTCTTCAATTCTTCAAAAGCCTGTTCGCACTCCGGAGACCACACAAACTTCTGATCCTTTCTTGTCAACGTCGTGAGTGGTAGTGCTATCCGCGAGAAGTTCTCTACGAAGCGCCTGTAGTAGCCAGCAAGCCCCAGAAAACTCCGGACCTCTGCCACTGTAGTCAAAGTAGGCCACTCCCGTATCGCCACTATCTTCGCCGGATCCACAGCTATTCCTTCTCCACTGACAACATGACCAAGGAACGCTATCGAGGATAACCAGAATTCACACTTGGAGAACTTTGCATACAACTGACTTTTCCTCAATGTCTCCAACACCATGTGTAAATGCTTGTAGTGATCCTCCTCGCACCGCGAATACACCAGGATATCATCGATAAATACTATCACAAACTGATCCAAGTATTCTCTGAACGTCCTATTCATCAGATCCATAAACACGGATGGCGCATTCGTCAACCCAAACGGCATAACCGTGAACTCGTAATGCCCAAACCGCGTACTGAATGCTGTCTTTGGGATGTCGCTCTCCCTTATCCTCAACTGATAGTAACCGGACTTCAAATCTAACTTCGAATATACAGTTGATCCAACCAGCTGATCAAATAGATCGTCAATCCTCGCGATTGGATATTTGTTCTTCTCCGTAAGTTTGTTCAACTCCTGATAATCGATACAAAGCCGCAAGCTCCCATCTTTCTTCTTAACAAAGAGAACTGATGCGCTCCAAGGCGACGAACTTGGACGCACATAACCTTGCTCTAGCAACTCTTGCAGTTGCACCTTCAACTCTGCCATTTCTCTTGGGGCTATCCGATAGGGGGAGCGTGACACCGGTTTGGCACCCGGTACCAGCTCTATAGTATAGTCTCTCTCCCGCTGAGGAGGGGCTCCTGGGAGATCATCTGGAAACACATCAGGATACTCGGACACAACTGGGATGTTGCCCAAACTAGGTTTAGGCGTCGAAGTCTGCACTAGAGTGACATATAGTTCTGCCCCAGACCGAAATGCCTTGAACATCTGAAGGGCCGACACCAGAACTTTACCTGACCCCTTCATGCCCGCAAAAGTAGTCTCTCGATCAGTGTCCAGACCCAACTTGACTTCTTTACGGTTGCAATCAATGCATGCACTCTGCTCCGAGAGCCAATCCATACCGAAAATTACATCGAACTCCACCAATGGTAGAACCAACGCCCGCAAATCAAACTCCCGGTCTCCAATCTGAATCTTCACAACACAAACCCTATCCGCACGCATTGAGCACCCATTAGGCAACAACACATCCAACTTGTTTTCTGCCATCGAGAACGGAACTCCGATGCGCGATATAAACTTTTCAGACAAGAAGGAATGTGATGCTCCCGTATCAAAAAGGGCTCTCGCCGGTAACCCAAAGATTAACACAAAGCCTAGCACTGACAAACGTAAGCTAACAAATACGAAGGTAACAACTATAAAAGTTAAACCACTGTAATTTAACTCATACCTGTCACCACGTCTGCTTGCTTAATGGCCTCCTGCAGACCAAGGTTGTAGACTCTAGGCTGGGCTGGAGCATGATGGGATGTGGTTGACTCCACCGCCTTCCCTTTCTCCTCATAAGTCGCTCCAGGTCTCCTCTCGGACTTTGAACGTCCGCTCCAACACTCTCGAGCAAAATGCCCCGTCTTCCCGCAGTTGTAGCAAGCTCTGGGGACTCGACTTGTAGTTGCCCCCGATGCATCAGCCGAAGGAGCTGAGTTCGAAGTCCTCCGCTTCTTGTTCCATCTGCGAAAGCCTGTCTTGTTACTTGGCACCTTGAACTCGGTCTTCCTTTCTCCTGGGTCCCTCTTCTCTTGAACTTTCTTCGCAACCTTTTCCAACGATCGGGTCGAATTGACCAAGGCTAGGAATCCTTGCGCCTTAGGCCCAGCAAGGAGTAACTGTAAATCGCTGCGAAGACCCTCATAGAATCGGTTGGTCTTCCTCTCTTCTTCTGAAAATATAGCACCAGCATAACGACCCAAACGTGTGAACTCATGCAGATATTCGTCCACGCTTCTGGATCCCTGAGACAACCCAAGAAATTGATTCTCCATCTCCAACTTCTGAGCAGAAGGTACAAATCTGGCTAGGAACAATCTTGAAAATTCCTCTATCGGCACATCCGCAAGTTGCCTTCCCACTAGAAGATGAAACTCCAACTCGTCCCACCACAGCCTCGCTTCACCTTCCAAAAGAAAAGTCGCTATGGTGGTCTTCTGCCACTCCTCAGTCATTGTGGCCGTCAACACCCTCTTTATGGAAGAGAGCCAGTCCTCAGCTTGAGTTGGCGTTCCAACCCCATTAAACCTCGGAGGATTAAAGCCCATCACATACTTCAGGTGCCTTTCCGTAGTTCTTCTCGGCTCTACCAACTCCACTGCTGCGCGTTCCACCACTCTCGGCTCTGCCGCCCTAATCGGTTCTTGCTCATTCGCAGGAGGTGCGCGATGCATTTGCCCTGCATGTTGGGCATTTATCATTGCGAACACGGCTTCAGCCACCATCCTGATGGTTTCCGCTGAAGGAGGTGTAGCAGGCACGTCCCTTGGTGCGCTACTTTCCGCTGATTGCGGACGCTCTGACTGACCAGCACCGCTCCTAGCTGCTTAAATTAGCAAAGACACACGATTAGACAACAAACAAATTGCTAAAAGCAATCATTGGAACACTCAGGTTCCACCAAACAAGTGTATTTTCATTCCTAAGTGGACATTCATGGGTTCTTTTTGATGTTATAACGATGACGCACACATGTGCTCACCACCCCTTAAAAGAATTCGCCCACGAATTCATTTAAGCTTGACCGTAACCAGAAGTCTGATACCAAATTGTAACACCTCCATCTGTCGCATGGCATATAACAGAAGGTTCAGCTGGAACCCGACGTCATATACCACAGACAGTCGGAAGGGATACTAAATGAATAATCAAACCAACCAACTAAGACTACTCGTCCTAATCACAGAGCATTCTAGCGGAAGATTTTAGAGTTGAAAGAACCCAAAATTAAATCCATCAATATGAATGTCCACAGCTACAACAACAGGAATGAAACCCCAAATACACAGAAACGGGTACATGGCCTTATGGCCTTACAAATGTTCACTTAATAAAGAGTGTTTTACATACATAGGCTCGCAGGCCGGCCACACATGATAAATATAAAAACAGCTATTCTACAGCCTTCTAGGGCCAGCACAGCAACATGGGCTCCAGCCCACTATTTGGCGCTCGGCTCCGCAGCACCTGAAAGCACATACCACCGCACGGTGGCAAATAAAGCAACGGTCAGCTAAAAGCCGACCAAATTATAACGACCCCGCCCCTTACTCGGGACGGCGGTGCTCTTTCCCTGCATAACATTAGCCCAACAATATATATAGCGCAATTATAATTCGCCACAGGTGTAGGCTCGCACGGCCAAACACCCCGTGCACTCAGGGCACATTCATGGTGAACCCTGACCCATCAGTGCATTCACCACCACCCCCAGGATGGCAACAACATGTGAGCATTTAGCCTTTCTGACCACCGTCTAAGGCTCCGACTATGCCAACGGCCAGTCCCCGTCTTCGGGTCTCTCGCACCGAACCACATAACCTAGGTCCAATTCCACTTGCTCGTTGCTCACATCGCATGTCCAATTTAAGTCCTTTGCGCGGGCCAAGCTTCTCTCGGATCCCAAATTTTCCAAAGCAATCTCATAACCCAGTTATGATCAAGGCCGGTTCCTAGACCGCCAAGTTAGCAGAACACATTTTCGCTCAATTTTCCGGGTGCGGCTTGAAGCTAACCTCCAAGGATCCCTGCTGCAATCTACCGCGTAGAAACCCGAAAAACCCAAAGCACGGAGTCTTCTCTGGCAAAACCACATCAAATGCAACATCACTGATCCAGACGGTACACGTCCGGGTAGGCTTCACACACAATGCCTATGCTCGTACTTACGATTCCGGACTCTATATGCAACACAAGGGCGACTAATCATATCAACCCCAAGGAACACTACGCACTCACCGCACACTCGCAGGAGCGGGATTCCCTATGCAGAAAGAAAGAGCTTCAAACGCTCAAGTTGAGAATCGTTACCCTTGTAGTCCGTTTTGGCGCCATGGAAAAACTACGCGGTTAAAACTCTTCGCAATGACCTTCCCTCCATGGATCCGCTCTCAGACTTCGAAATGGTGCTCCGATGCTCCGCCGGCGGCCGGAAACCTCCTTCTTCTTCCTCTTCTCTCTCACTTTGGAAGGGGAGAACTTTGGAGAGAAAATGGGGAATTAACCTCCTATTCCCGGCCTAAAATAGAGCAGGGACTCATCTGAGCCGTCGGATCTAAATTAAATAAAAGAACGGCTCGGATCTGCCCAAAATTCTCCAGACCTGGGCCGAACACGGCTTGGCACACGGCCGTGTCCCAGGCCGTGTGCCTCGATCCAGGCACGATCGTCGAACTGAGAAACGCACACGGGCCAAGACACGCCCGTGTCTGACCTGACACGCCCGTGTCGGGTTCCTCGACACGCCCGTGGTCGGGGGCGTGTCACGCATAACCGCCACGGCAACGGACACGACCCATCAGGACACGAGTAGGGACACGGGTTGGCACACGCCCATGTCGGATGACACGCCCGTGTCATCCGGTCGTGTTTCTGGCCGTGTCCTTCTCGGGTTGAAACGGCCAAAAATCACCAGCCAGACACGGCATTGGACACGCCCGTGTCCTAGGCCGTGTACCCCTACAGGCACCAAAAACCCTTTTTTCGCGACCAACTCGCACACAACTTTCGGGGCGTTACAATATTTCCCTTCAGAACATCAGAGTTTGGATGTTGGCAGACCCAACCCAGGGTATTTTGGTAATTTCAGGTCGGTTCAGTATAATTATTTGCAGATCAGACTCAGAGTCCTATAAATAGACCGATAAGGTTCCTTGAAGAAGGTGTTGAACCTTGTCATATTCTTTCTCAGAGACACCTAGATCAGCATTGGCTAGGGAAGGGAAGAACTTCAGATTCTTCCGGGTAAGAGGTGGGACCTCCGATCTGAGACCATCGGTCTGTTTCTAGTCCTGTGACTAACATCGGGAGGGCAGTTCGAGAAGAGTAAGTGTGTGTTGCAGCTTCAGGTTCGAACTCTAGGTGGAACCGGGTGACTGGTTTCAACATTTTTGGTACGGTGAGCGTGGACCGCGGCCCACACAAAAGAATCTTAAGCTACCTCATGGCAGGAGGTCATGGAGAAGGAGACGGAGACGGGTCAGATAACCCGGGAGGATTCGTTGGAAGGGAGGAGTTCATGGCATCAATAAAAGGCATTATGGACATGATGTAGGGGATCTCGCGACAGGGTGATTGCTCGACCCCGCTGCCTCAGGTGCCTGCTCTAGCACTGATGGAAAAACTCGTCTTGACAAGAGTGGGAGAAGATGCCCCGGGGAGGCGACCTGGGAAGGAAGTGATGGTGGAAGGAGGCGGGCGAGACATGGCGGGAAGGGAGCTGTTCCCCAGCCCCGCGAGAGCCGTCTCGCCATGGGATGTTGTCGCGCGAGTAGGGGAGGCGAGAGCAGGGCGAGAGGGTCGCCGTTCGGCGAATTGATTCTGTCAGCTCCCGTCCCGAAAGGGTTCAGGGAAGCCGAGATGAACTATTATGTGGGGAAAGATGATCCCCTCCATCACCTACAATGGTTCGAGGACGCGGTTTCGATCAGGCCGATGAAGGATGCTTTCAAGTGTCGTCTTTTTGCCATCACTCTGAAGGATAAGGCTAGGGACTAGTTTCATCGGCTCCTGACAGGCTTGATATACAGCTTTGAGGACCTGAGCAGGAGCTTTCAGCTACGTTTCTCAACTTCAAAGAAGAGGAAAAAGAACCCGGAGTCGATTTTTCTGATTAAGCAGAGGGCGGATGAGTCCCTAGCTTAGTATGTAGACAGATTTCATGATGAGATCTTGGATATTCAGGAGGTGCCTGGATTCGCCCTCCAGATGGCCTTTACCGTGGGAGTACGGGAGGGTTTCGTTAAGATGAGCCTCACTCGGAAGGCACCACTGTCCTTTGAGGGGTTGATGGAGAAGGCTGCGAAGGAAATAGCAATGGAGGCAGTAAATCCAGCTTTTGCAAAAAAGCTAGCAAGACTGATGGAGGTTGAGTTAAGAGAGCTAGGAGGAGGGAGACAGTAAGAAGGGAGGAGATGAGAAGAGCCGAGGGCACCAACGTATCAAGAGTTAGGATGGAAGCAGCAGGGGAGCCCTACCCAAGGGCAAGGGAGAGGATTTCCCCAGGGAGGAAGGAACCGACCAGGAGGACCAGGAAGATTTAACCAGCAGGGGTGGGGGTATGGTCATAGACCACCCCTACCCCTGCCACTACAAGCTATGGCCATCGGCCGAGGGAGAGGTAGAGGCCGAGAGAGAGGAAGAGGAGAAGGACCTGGAAGGAGGAGAAACCCTCAGGAGGGGAGGCGAGGGGAGGAGGTAGTGTTGTCATACTGTGATTTCCACGAGGAGGAGGGTCACGCAACGGCTAGCTACCCAGAATTCTTGGAAATGAGACGAGCTAGGGGAGCAGGAGAGCAGTAGAGGCAGGTACAAATAGTGGAGGTGACCGGGACCAGAGAGGAAGATCGATGTGTGGATCGAGCTGATGTAGGGGACCGAGGGGGAATTGGAGTGATCCATGGGGGGGATCGAGGCTGCCCGAAAGGCGAGCCTTCATACCATGTACCGTCAGAGCATAGCTTCGACATCACAAGCCCCTCCCCCAGATGAGAAGATCACCTTTTCTCGAAAAGACATGCCAGACCATGAAGACACCTTCTGTGACGCACTGGTGATCCAGACCGCCATTGAGAATTTCACGGTATCGCGGATCCTGGTTGACAATGAAAGCTCAGTGAATGTTATTTTCAAAAGGGCGTTTAATGAGATGAGGGTGGAGGCCCGAAGGGTGCTGGCAGCGGATGGACCATTGTTTGGATTCTCAGGAGAGAGGAAGGAGGTTGAGGAGGGAGTGGGACTCCAGGTAACCCGGGGCGGCTATCCAGGAACTGTCGTTTCGTCATAATGGATGCCCCCAGCAGTTACAACGCCATTTTTGGGCGCCCCTTGATCAGTGCTTTTAGATGTGTGTCGTCCTCTTTACATCAGTGCTTGAAGCTCAATGCAGGAGGTACTTAAATCAGAGTATGGGGAGACCCGAAGGCGGCCAGGGAATGTTATGTGATGGCGGTAAACACCATCTCATGGCAGGGAGAGGACGAGGAGATGGGGAAGAGGATGGAGCGATGGCAGCAGGAGTTCGGAGGCGAAACAGAGGAGGAGAAGGAAAAGGAGGTCGAAGGAGAAGGAGTCAAGATGGAGGGAGGCATTGCGGTGGAGCCGAAAATGGCAGGAGTGAAGGATGGAGAGATGGGGATGGAAGAGGAGAAAGAATAAAAGGAGGACGAAGGAGAAAGAGAAGCGGAGATGGTAGGAGGCATTGAGGTGGAGCTGAAAACGGCGGGCGAGGAGGATGGAGAGATGGAGGTGGAAGAGGAGAGGGGGTCGAAGGAAGGTGAGGGGAGGAGGAAGGAAAAGAGAAAGATGGAGAAAGCAGGAGGGTCGCCCGGAGGGGGGGCCCGACTGGAAAAAAGAAGAATTACGCTACTGGAAGGAGGGAGCACTAGCGAGCTGGAGATGAAGAAGCTTTGGGAAGAAATGGCGGTGACTGTTATGGAGCACAAGGCAACAGACCAGGAAGCCAGAGAGCAGGATATGCTGGGAGAGCAAGAGAAAGAAGAGGAGCCGTCAAGGCTGAAGGCAGCCGTGGAGGTGCTAGAGATGGAGATCCTCACTAGAGAAGGAAGAAAAGAGAAGATAAAGTTCAGCGACGAGCTCAGCCCAAAAGACCAGGAGGAGATCAAGGCATGCGTGCAGAGGAATATTGATGTCTTCGCTTGGAGCGCGACTGACATGCTAGGAGTCGATGCGGACGTGGCCTGCCACCGTCTCAACCTTGACCCCAACACCCGCCCTGTTCAACAGAAGAAGAGGGTCATCGCCACTAAGATGGTCGAACCCATCAGAGAGGAGGTAGAAAAACTGCTTGAGGCAGGGTTTGTGTCTGCGTGTAAGTATCCTGGGTGGGTGAGCAATGTTGTAATGGTTAAAAAGGCAGAGGGTAAGTGGAGAATGTGTGTAGATTTCTCTCTCTTAAATAAAACATGTCCCAAGGATTGTTACCCTCTCCCTCGAATCAACGCGCTGGTTGACTCAGCCGTCGATTTCTCACTAATGAGTTTTCTAGACGCATTTTCAGGATACCACCAAATACGCATGCACCCTTCGGACGTCAAGGACATCACCTTCATCACGGAGGATGGATGTTACTATTTTAATATGATGTGATTTGGGTTAAAAAATATGGGGGCGACTTATCAAAGAATGATGGATCAGATCTTCCGAGAGCATAAAGGCCAGAACCTCGAAGTTTATGTGGATGACCTGATGATCAAAAGTCGGGACCTCATATCTCATGTCTTGGATCTTGAGGAAACCTTTGGAACCTTGAGAAAATATAAAATGAGGTTCAACCCCCTAAAATGTGTTTTTGGAGCCAGTAGGGGAAGTTCATAGGGCATCTCCTTACCCTATCCAGAGTAGAGCCCAATCTAGATAAGGTAAAGGCAATCCTAGAACTGGAATCTCCCAGGAATACCAAGGAAGTTCAACGTCTCAACGGCAATATGGCCGGTCTAAGCAGGTTCCTCTCCCAAGCTGGAGAAAAATGCTCACCTTTCTTCCGGACGTTGAGAGGGGGTAAGAAGTTCGAATGGACCCCAGAGTGCGAGGAGGATTTTCAAGCTCTAAAGCAGCAGCTCACCCGGGCGCCTCTACTCCAGGGGCCGAGGGAAGGGGAGGTCTTGTTATTATACTTAGGGGTGGGGACCGGGGTTGTGAGTTCGGTTCTAGTACGAGAGGAAGGAAAAAAGTAATTCCCTATCTATTACGTAAGCAGGGTCCTAAAGAAGGCGGAACTCGGGTACCCCATCCTCGAAAAGCTAGCATTTGCTCTCATCATATCGGCCAGGAAGCTTAGGCCATATTTTCAGGCCCATTCAATTCAGGTGGTGACGGATCACCCCCTCCGTCACATCTTGGAGGAGGTGGAGCACTCTGGGAGGTTGGCCAAGTGGTTAATAGAGCTCAGTGAATTCGACTTCACTTTTACTCCTCGGCTTGCCATCAAGGCAAAAGGCCGACTTCCTAGTGGACTATGTAGTGGATATCCAAGATGCTGAAGCACCCCCTCGAGCAGTTTGGAATATGCTGGTAGATGGAGCATCAGGAAAAAATTCTTTTGGAGGGGGAATGATCTTGGTAAGTCCATAAGAGACCCGAATCGAGCAGGCTTTGAAGATTCACTTTGCAATCACCAACAACCAAGCAGAATATGAGGCGATCATCGCAGGGCTCAGGTTAGCTCGAGAGTTGGGCATACAAGACATCAGGGTCTCCACGGACTCTATGGTGGTTGTGGGCCAGATTAGAGGGGAGTTCGAAGCGAGGGAGCCCACCCTCCAGGTGTACCTGGGGAAGTTCAAAGAGATCATCGGGCAGTTTCACAGTTTTTTGATTCAGCACGTCTCAAGGGATGAAAGCACTCAGGCTGACCAACTCGCCAAATATGGCCCTCAAGCAGTAGGAACGGTGATGGAGCTTTTCAGGCCGTCCATAGAAGAGGGAGAACTCATTGAGATAAACTAGCAAGGGTCTTGGATGGACCCCTTCATCACATTCTTGACCTCGGGACAACTTCCTGAGAGCGATCTCGATAAGAAGCGGGTCAGGTATAAATTAGTGTACTACTTGTTGAAAGATGGGGCAGTATACCGTAATACGTTGTCGGGTCTGCTGGCTCGATGCGTATCTGAGGAGGAAGTTCCAAGGGTCCTAGAAGAAATTCACTCAGGAGAATGTGGGAGCCACTCAAGGAGTCGGACTTTAGAAGGGAGAGTGTTGAGGCAGGGATACTTCTATCCTACCCTCAGGAAAGACGCGGAAGAGTTCGCAAAAAGATGTCAAAAGTGCCAGGAGTTCGCCCCCCTCCAACTCCTTCCCGCCCAGAGGCTACGAACAATCCCGGCTCCCTGGCCCTTCGCAATATGGGGACTAGACCTAGTGGGTCCTTTTCCCCAGGCTAGTGGTCAGAGGAAGTTTTTGTTGGTCATGGTGGATTACTTTTCAAAATGGTTGGAGGTGAAGGCGTTGGCTAAGGTGACATCGCAGGTGGTCAAAAATTTCGTATGGGGAGAGATTATTTGCAGGCATGGACTACCGCTGGCCATTGTGACTGATAATAGACCACAATTTGCTAGCAGGGAATTCGTCGATTTATGCATCCGGCTGGGCATAGACCTCCATTTTCCTCGGTTCATCATTCACAGAGTAATGGACAGGTGGAAGTAGCAAATAAGATCATCGTCAATCTTTTAAAGAAGAAAGTGGAGAACCTAATGGGGAGCTGGGTAGAACAGCTCCCTTCAGTTCTCTGGGCCTTGAGAACCACACCAAGCACCGCCACGAGAGAGGCCCCATTTAAGCTCTCTCATGGCTCGGAGGCCATCATACCAATAGAGTTTGAGGTCACATCCCCAAGAGTAGCCATTGTAAGGGAGGGAGACGAAGGATGGATGGAGGAGAACGTGGAAGAACAAAAACTCTCTCCTAATCTCGTGGAAGAACTCCGGGACTTAGTGCTGATCCGGCAGGAGGAGGTCAAGCTCCGGATGGCGAAGTACTTTGATAAGCACATAAGGATCAAGCAGTTCCAGAAGGGTGACTTGGTCCTCAAGAAGGTGGCCGCAGCAGGCAGAGGGGCATTAGTAGGAAATCTCAATCCCAACTGAGAAGGTCCCTTTGTAGTAAAAGTGGTCTTGAAGTCGGGAGGGTAAAACCTCCAGGATGTGGATGGGGTACCCCTCGATCGCGCTCGAAGTGGCGTTGACTTAAAGAGATTTTATCCATAAAACTTTTTGTTCATTACATTTTTCGTCGTTCAATACTTGCAATTTTGATGTGGCCTTCTGATATGATGAAACCGCAGGTGTCCTTGTTCATGGCATTAAGTGTGAAGTGGGTGCAAGGAGACCCCGAGCATACCCGCTGACCAGGCTCTCATCTAGCTGGCAGGACTGTAGGCTCACTCTGTGGTTAGAGATGGTTTGGAGAGGAGACCCCGAGCAGACCTGCTGACCAGGCTCTCATCTAGCTGGCAGGAATGTAGGCTCACCTGGTGGTTGAAGATGGTTTGGAGAGGAGACCCTGAGCAGACCCGCTGACCAGGCTCTCATTTAGCTGACAGGACTGTAGGCTCACTCGGTGGTTGGAGACGGTTTGGAGAGGAGACCCCGAGCAGACCCGCAGACCAGGCTCTCATCTAGTTAACAGGACTATAAGATCACTCGGTGGTTGGAGATGGTTTGGAGAGGAGACCCCGAGCAAACCCACTGACTAGGCTTTCATCTAGCTGGCAGAACTGTAGGCTCACTCAGTGGTTTGAGATGGTTTGGAGAGGAGACCCCGAGCAGACCCGCTGACCAGGCTCTCATCTAGCGAGCAGGACTGTAGGTTCACTCGTTGGCTGGAGATGGTTTGGAGAGGAGATCCGAGCAGACCCGCTGACCAAGCTCTCATCTAGCTGGTAGGACTGTAGGCTCACTCAGTGGTTGGAAATGGTTTGTAAAGGAGACCCCGAGCAGACCCGCTGACCATGCTCTCATCTAGCTGGCAGGACTGTAGGCTCACTCGGTGGTTGGAGATGGTTTGGAGAGGAGACCCCGAGCAGACCCACTGACTAGGCTCTCATCTAGCTGGCAGGACGGTAGGCTCACTCGTTGGTTGGAAATGTTTTGGATAGGAGACCCCGAGCAGACCCGCTGACCAGTCTCTCATCTAGCTGGCAGGGCTGCAGGCTCACTCGATGGTTGGAGATAGTTTGGAGAGGATACCCCAAGCAGACCCGCTGACTAGGCTCTCATCTAGCTGGCAGGACTGTAGGCTCACTCGGTGCTTGGAGATGGTTGGGAGAGGAGACCCCGAGTAGACCTGCTGACCAGGCTCTCATCTAGCTGGCAGGACTGTAGGCTCACTCGATGGTTGGAGGTGGTTTGGAGAGGAGACCCCGAGCAGACCCGCTGACCAGGCTCTCATCTAGCTGGCAGGACTGTAGGATCACTCGATGGTTGGAGATGGTTTGGAGAGGGGACTCCGAGCAGACCCGCTGACCAGGCTCTCATCTAGCTAACAGGGCGGTAGGCTCACTCGGAAGCAAGTCAAGTGGTAGAAGCTCACGAAGAAATGTGTCTATACTTATCAGGGAATTGGTAGATGATTCTTATGAAAAGGAAGGATTGGAGGCAATACAAGTGAGGATGAGCATTTCAGACTGGCGCTCGGTGAGGGTGGTCTCGCCCACAGCGAGCGGGTATTCACTATCAGAGGCACATGTCTTGCATAAGAAGGGGGACTTATCATGAAGAGATGTTTGATCTCCAATGTCTACCCATGCCGGGTTTATCTCGCGGCGAGACGAGAGCAAAAGGCTAGACGGTCTCGCGCTCGGCAGTGGTGAGGAGAAGTCCAACGATTAGTGCTCCGAACTAACTCTCAAGAGAGATGGCAATAGATAAAGCAATGAAATAAGAAGGAGAGAAAAGTTATTAACAAAAATCTTCTTGTTCATTACAAAAAGAAAGGAGGGAGGTATTCCCTTGAAACATCTCTATCAGAAAAGTTTACAAGTATAAGAGACAAAAAGGGTTTGAAAAACTTTCCTTGTCAATTTTCCTACTCTTGGAGATGGTAAGTTAACTTTTACCCTTGTCAATTTCTTATTCAGCTGAGGTTGTCAGCTTTTCCTTATAGAAGGGTTTGGTAAACTCCTCTTTGTTTTACTTGATTATTATCTAATTGACTCCTTTTGTCATTTGTATTTTCTTGCTGAGGTGTTCTTCTTTTAAATGCCTCAGGATCAGGGCAATAGCCGGTTGAGCGACTAGGTTTGGGATTTGGCTAGCTGATTGCTTGGTTGTAGAGGTTTCCCTCACCCTTGTGAGGTAGTTCTTGGTTGTTTCTTTATTAGTACAGACATACATACATTCAGTAGGTTCGTGTCAGGTTCTTGACGCCCACTGGTGGTTTTTCTTTTGTATTATTAAGTACTTTGCTAAGCTGCTGAGTTTGTCTTTTTCTGTGGTTATTTATACTTGCTCTCTTGGAAGGCTTTATGTTAGGTTGTACTGTTAGGTATTTTAAAATATAAAAACTATTATTACTACTTCATGTATGTCATATTTGAATACCTAAATCACTATATTTAAATAGTCATAAAAGCTACTTTTAATACTACTATAAATCTAGGGTCTTGTGTATCACGAGTTGTCCTTAGGGGACACTTATACTCATGTATGATGTTAAATCAATATAATCAAAGTATTTCTGCAGCATATAACTATAACTTTCTAAGTGGACTAGTTGAGCTACTAAGATGAGGGATACAACTAACCGTTTGACTTAAACTGGATTTTCATTAAATAATTTATAAATCTTTCGTAAAGGTGTTCGGCTGGAGTTTGGCCTGGGCGTCTGCAGTTATCCTCTGCTGACGTGACATCATGATGCACATTTTCTCTAACTCTGATATACCCTTTAATTTGGAGAAAATGCGGATTGTGACAGGGGGGACAATGGACAACCCTTGAGCATGTATAACTTGTCGTGTCAGGACTCCCCAATCATTTCTGCAGTACGTGCTCGTCAATTCCTAGAGTCTGGTTGTGAGGGTTATCTTGTTTCTGTTTATATTCTAGAAACTACTCTTGGTGTGCCACGTATCGAGGACATTTTTGTGGTGCGAGAGTTTCTAGATATTTTTCCTGTTAGTCTTCCCGGACTCCCTCTTGGGAGAGAGGTGGAGTTCGTTATAAATCTTAAGACAGGTACTCGTCCTATTTAAAAAGCACATTACCGCATGACGTCGCTTGAGTTAGAGGAGTTACATACCTAGTTGGATGAGTTATTATAGTTTGATTTTATTAGGTCAAGTTCTTTGCCCTGGGGTGCTCCAGTCCTTTTTTTCCTGAAAAAAAGGATGGGTCGATGAGGCTGTGTATAGATTATTGTTGGGTACATTGGTCAAATGTACCTGATTTGAAGAAGCCTCACCCAGCTCAATGATATACATCATAATGTATTTGATGTATGTTTGAGTTACTTGTGCAGGTTAAGAAATCACTGGACTGAAGCAAAAAGTTTCTAAGTCCATGTGTCGACACCCAGAGGGAAAGTGTCGACACTTAAGAAAGCTTGTGTCGACACCCAGACAAGCAGTGTCGACACTTGGAGTCATTGTGTCGACACCTGGGATGCAGAGTCGACACCAGACAGAAAGTGTCGACACTTGGAGCTGTGTCGACACTCAGTGAAGAAAAGTGCAGACAGAAAGTGTCGACACAAGGAGCTGTGTCGACACCCAGTGAAGCTGTGTCTACACCAGAAAGTGTCGACACTTGGAGCTGTGTCGACACTCAGCAAAAGTCTGCAGAGTCTAAGTACAAGTGTCGACACTCAACACAATGTGTCGACACTAAGCAGAAGAGTCAGCACTTGAAGCATGTGTCGACACTCAACACAATGTGTCTACACTCAACAGAAGAGTCAGCATTTAAAGTAAGTGTCGACACCCAGCACAAAGTTTTGACACTCAACAGAAGAGTCAGCATTTGAAGTATGTGTCGACACCCAGAAGACTATGTGTCGACACACAGCTGAAGACTCAACACTGGAAGAAAGTGTCGACACATGGAGCTGTGTCGACACTTAGCAAAGAACAGAAAGAACAACAAATTATTCTAAGTACAAGTGTCGACACTATGGGAATGTGTCGACACTCAGCTGAAGTCTCAACAACAATAAGGTGTGTCGACACAAGGAGCTGTGTCGACACTCAGCAAGATTCAACATAGAAGACTATGTGTCGACACCAAGAAGCAGTGTCGACACTTGACAGATTCAACACAAGAAGATGTGTCGACACAAAGGAGATGTGTCGACACATAGAAGAATTCAGCAAAAGCTAGAAGAACAAGTACTTGTGTCGATACTCAATTTCAGTGTCGACACATGCAGAAGAATCTGTGTCAAGACATACAAGAAGTTGTGTCGACACCTTGTAGACTTGTGTCGACACTTACACAACATGTGTCGACACTTGAACTATAAGTGTCGACACTTAAAGACAGAAAGTCTCGACACTTACAGACAGATAGAGATTTTCAAGAAGTGACTGGATGACTTGACAGCTGCCGTTCCAGCAGGTCTACAGCAACTGTCAGAGATGTCAGAAGTCAGTTATGGACCGGTCCAGCCGGTTACCATGAAGAAAGCCTATAAATAGGCACCTACAGTTTACAGAAACTGTTGTTCAGAATTGTTGAAAGTGGTTAAGAGTTGTTGAAGTAATTGTTGAAGTAATACAAAGAGAATCAACACAAGAAGATCTAGCAGTTCAAGTGCAGATCTAAGAAGTTGGAGAGAGAGGGCTCCATCCAAGAAATCAGCCTCTAGAACTAGGCTGAGAAAAAGGATTCAGATTCAGTCTGGATCTTAAGTGGCAGAGGTCAAGGAACAACTGCAGAGGATTCAGCCTTATTCAGTTCTACTCAAGAAGCTTTGAAGAAAGCTAAGTCAGGGTGAATCCAGCTGAGTTCTTCTAAGAACTCATCAAGAATCTCTCAACTCCCCTCCTTTAATTCTGAGTTGTAGAGTTATTATTTGTAAAACATTTTTATCTTGTAGGATCCATTGGATCTGAGTGATTTGTAAGCCTATATTTATAAAGGCTGAGGGTAGGGCTTGTTAGCCTGAGTGTAGGAGATAGAGATCTCTGAGTGTAGGCCTTGTTGGCTGAGTGTAGGCCTTGGATTGGCTGAGTGTAGGCCTTGATTGGCTGAGTGTAGGCTTTGGGATAAAGCTGAGTTGTAAGGCTTTGGGCCTGAGGTAGGAACCAATTTGGGTTCTGAGACAGTGGAGAAGTTAGGCCGAATCTAGTACACTGCTAGATAGGCGAAGGGGGAAAGTGGATGTACCCATATCTTGGGGAACCACTATAAAACACTGTGTGCTGTGCTGTGATTGTGCTGTGGATTAGCTGTGTATGTTTTGTTATTGCTGTTTGCTGTGCAAAAGTAGTTAGAAATCTGTGATATAACTGTTTGGCTGCCAACAAAGTTAGAAAAGGATTAGGTCACCTATTCACCCCCCCCCCCTCTAGGTGTTTAGGTACCATATCTTTCAAGTGGTATCAAAGCGAGGTTCCTCAAAACAAGGACTAACAGTATGAGGAGATCCTGTTTGGCAGATTCAGTGTAAGGCATTACACAGTTTCAAGAAAATCAAGAAAATCAAGAAACATGGGTTCTTATGAGAATCACAAGGAATTGGGTTCCATGAAATTACCCATATGCAGAAAGGAGATCTTTGGGATCTGGAAAGAAAGGGTAAGGCTATTTATGGAAGCCTCTGACCCTAGAATCTACATCACAGTTAAGGAAGGGCCTTATGTGCCTATGAAGATTTCAATTCTAGATGCAAACCAGAGAACTCCAAAGGATTTCTCTGAGATGACTAAAGATGAAATTGTCCTGGCCACCATGGACAAGAGGGCACAGAACATAATAGTGAGTGTCATTGATGATGCAACTTTTCAGAACTTAATTCACTGTAAAACAGCAAAAGAAATGTGGGATACCCTCATTGTCTATATGGAAGGTTCTGAAGAAGTTAGGCAAGATAGGAAGTCCTTGCTAAATCAGGAGTATGAAAGCTTTAGGCAAGGAAAGGGTTATAGCATCACTGAGTGCTATAAGAAATTTTACAGAATAGTTAATGAACTCATGTCTTATGGAAGAGAGTTCAGTAACTATGAACTAAATGACAAGTTCTTAAGGTCCCTAACCAAAGATTGGGACACCAAGATCTGTGTCATAAGAGAAATGGCTAAGTTGGGGGAAATTCCTCCCCCTACACTGTTTGGCAAGTTATTGTCATATGAGATGCAGTTGACAGTAAGAAAAGAGGAGGAGAAATCAACAAGGACTGAGCACAAAGAAAGAACTGTTGCTTTCAAGACAGAAGTTCCCAGAAAATGCAGGAATAAGTCTTTAACTCCACCTCCAGAGGTAGTTGAATCAGAGTCTGATGAGTCTGTCAGCACAAAGTCTAAGAGCAGTGAAAGTGATGAAGACTTTGCTGCTTTCACTAGACACTTTCAGAAGTTTTTGAAAAAGAAACAGTGGAGGTCAAGGCCTTCTACATCACAAGGAAAGGAAGACTCTTATCAGAAAAAGAGGTCTTCAAAGAATGACAAGAAAAGGACAAAATTAAGCAAGGCAACTGGTTCAAAGATTGTTTGTTATTGCTGCAATAGACAGGGCCATGTTATTGCAGATTGTCCAGAGAAGAGAAAGGAATCTAGTGACAGGAAAAAGACTCACTTTAAAGGGAAGAAAGAAAAGTCTTTTGTTGCTAAGAAGGAGAAGACTCTATCAGATATCTCTTCTTCAGAAACTGAGTCTGAGGCTGAAGCCTACATAGGGCTGTTTGCTGAAGAAGAAGAGGAAGAATTCATGCAGATCTTGGAGTCAATTTATGAACAAGAAGACAGTCATTGCCAAGGGCTAATGGCATTGACAGAAAGTGCCAAAATCCTGGAGCAGCCAGGACCCAGTCAGGTACAAAGTTCAAGTTTAAATTCAATTTCTTGTTCTAGTTCAGAATCAGATTCTTCTTCATCAAGTGATGAGAATATATCTGAGTCTGAGGAAGATATTCATCAGCTTATAGATGAATATAAGGTACTGTTGCAAGCCTACAAGAAAAGCAAGACCCTAGCCAAAAGTCAGGCAAAGGAAATTGCTGATCTTAAAGCTGTTGCAACAGATTTTGAGAAGCAATTTGATCAAAAACTAAATGAGGTAGTCAGGCTGAAACACATTACTGTGATTCAGATGGGAACTATCACTTTTAAGAATGATCAAATTAAGTGTCTGGAGAACAATCTTCAGAAGGAGAAGGACTTGGTTGCTAGGTTTTCTAAACCTAAGTCAGTGTTACCCATAATTGATGAATTTGTTCATCACAAGGGTAAAGCTGGGCTGGGCTTTGTTAGACCTGCAGGGACTGAGCAGTCCAAGTATAAGTCCAAGGGCAAAGCCCCAACATTCAACAAGCCTGCTGTAGTCAAGGCAGCCAAGGCAGTACCTAAGCAAAGGTACAATAAATTTGAATGTTGGTGCTGTGGCAAAGTTGGTCATTTTGCATTAGACTGTTGGCACAATGTGAGTGCCAAAGTGAGTTCCAAACTACCTGTTGGAAAGCCAGTAGGTAGGTTTGTCAAATTGCAAACTAACAATCACCAAGGACCCAAGAATACTTTGGGTTCTAAGGTTCATTAATTTGTTTTGCAGGTGAGTCCAAGTGGTCATACCCCTACATGGTACTTGGACAGTGGATGTTCCAGACATATGACTGGAACTAGGGGACTACTGAAGGACTACATTCCAATCAAAAAGGGTCCTAAAGTGACCTTTGGTGGTTCTGAAAAAGGAATCATCAAAGGGTTTGGTAACATTTCTTCAAACTTAGTTACCATTACTCAAGTGGCTTATGTTAAAGGGTTGAAACACAACCTAATAAGTATAAGTCAATTAAGTGATGTAGGGTATGACATCTCATTTGTTAAAAATGGTTGTCATATCAAGAGGTCAAGTGATCAAGAGATCATTTTGACAGGATATAGGAAGAGGAATGTTTACTGCCTAGACATTATGATTGAGAATAATGGTTCTCCAGTTTGTCTTGTAGCTGATGAGACAGTCTCTCATTGTGTCAAATGGCACAAGAGGCTAGCCCATCTTAACTACAAGACAATTAGCAAACTCTTTAGCAAAGAGTTAGTGAGGAATGGTCCTCAAGTTAAGTGTGTTAAAGATGGCATTTGCTCAGCTTGTCAGAAGGGCAAGCAGACTAAATCCACCTTTAGAAGCATAGATAACAAAGATGCTGTGAGGTGTTTGTACCTCTTGCATTTGGATCTCTTTGGTCCAATGCCAGTTCACAGCTTGGGTAGGAAGGTCTATACCCTTATAGTTGTAGATGACTACTCAAGGTTTTCCTGGGTGTTCTTCTTAAGACAGAAATCTGAAACACCTAGTGTCTTCTACAGCTTTGTCAAGCAAATTCAGAATGAACTAAATAGTACTGTGGTCAGAATTAGAAGTGACCATGGTACTGAATTTCAGTCTGATAGCATGACAAAACTGTGTGAAGACTTTGGGATATTTCAAGAATTCTCTTCACCTAGAACACCTCAGCAAAATGGCATTGCTGAAAGGAAAAATAGGACCTTGATAGAGGCTGGTAGAACCCTACTAAGTGATACATCACTGCCAGAGTATTTCTGGGCTAAAGCAGTTAACACTGCATGCCATGTTATAAATAGGGCTACTATCACTAAAGGGCTAAACAAGACCCCCTATGAAGTTGTGAAAGGCAGGAAACCAAACCTATCCTACTTCAGGATCTTTGGTTGCAAATGCTTCATACTTAACAATGGGAAGTCTTACTTAACTAAGTTTGCTACCAAGTCCCAAGAGGGAATTTTTGTTGGGTACAGCAATAATAGTAAGGCTTATAGAGTCTACAACTTGACTACACAAGTTGTAGAAGAATCTGTGCATGTAGTTTTTGATGAGACTAAACTTATTAATAATGAGTTGTCTAGCAATGTATGCAGCCCCACAGGTTTGACAAAGAAAATGGACAAGCTTACTTTAGAAGAAGTGCCTGCTGCAAGACAGCAAGGAGAGGAGAGTAGCTGCTGTCCAGGGGGAGAACTACATGTGCCAGTTGCTGAAGAAATCCAAGGTATACAGCATGATGCAGATGCTGAAGTGATTCAACCTGAAGTGAGGATGCCTCCAGCCCACAGGCATCTTAGAGATCATCCAGTAGAGCTGATTATTGGAGATCCAAGACAAGGAGTACAAACCAGGAGTAGAAACATGAATGCTGCAATCTATTCCAGTTTTTTGTCTCAAGTTGAACCTAAAAGATTTGAAGAAGCAATAATGGATCCACAATGGACTGAAGCAATGCAAGAAGAGCTTAATCAGTTCAAGAGGTGCAAGGTTTGGGAACTTATTCCTAAACCTAAAGACCACAATGTAATAGGAGTTAAGTGGATCTATAGGAATAAGATGGATGAACAAGGTGTCATCATTAAGAATAAAGCTAGACTGGTTGCTAAAGGATATAGGCAAGAAGAAGGTATTGATTTTGATCAAACCTTTGCTCCAGTAGCCAGATTGGAAGCCATAAGAATGTTCTTGGCCTATGCAACCTATCAAGGATTCAAGGTATACCAAATGGATGTCAAGTCAGCATTCCTAAATGGTTATTTGAAAGAAGAAGTCTATGTGGAGCAGCCTTCAGGTTTTGTTGATCCAACTCTACCTCATTATGTCTATAGACTTAGGAAAGCTTTATATGGGTTAAAGCAAGCCCCTAGGGCTTGGTATGAAACCCTATCTAGTTTCCTCATTGAGAACAAGTTCTCAAGGGAGAAAATAGATAAGACTCTATTCCTTAGGGAATCTAGAGGCAAAGTCATACTAGTCCAAATATATGTAGATGACATTATATTTGGGTCTACTGAAAGCAGCCTTTGCAAAAAGTTTGCAAAACTTATGCAAGGTCAGTTTGAAATGAGTAGTATGGGAGAGCTGAAGTTTTTCTTGGGTCTCCAAGTTAAACAGACTGAGAGTGGTTTGTCCATTTGTCAGTCAAAGTTCACCCTATAACTCATAAGGAAGTATGGTATGGATTCATCCAGTACCATGAAGACTCCTATGGGGTCAAGTATGTCTCTTAGCAAGGATGATGCAGGGAAACCTGTAGATGAAACCTTGTATAGAGGGATAGTTGGCTCCCTATTATACTTAACTGCTAGTAGACCAGACATCATGTATGCTACATGTGTTTGTGCAAGGTATCAAGCCTGCCCTAAAGAGTCTCACTTGACTGCAGTCAAGAGAATTTTGAGATATCTAAAGGGCACTCCCTATCTAGGCCTCTGGTACCCTAGGAATGGAGACTTTGATCTAACAGGTTATTCAGATGCAGACTTTGCAGGATGCAAAGAGGATAGAAAGAGTACTACTGGAACCTGTCAATTCCTAGGTGGGAGACTAATTTCATGGAGCAGCAAAAAGCAGACTAGTGTGGCTATCTCCACAGCTGAGTCAGAGTATGTGGCTGCAGGAAGTTGCTGTGCTCAACTTCTGTGGATTCAACATCAGCTAGAGGACTATGGATTTCAGGTAAGTAGAACTCCACTTTACTGTGATTCTACAAGTGCTATTTCAATAGCTAATAACCATGTATCTCATAGTAGAACAAAACATATTGAGATTAAATATCACTTTCTTAGAGAACATGTAGAAAGAGAAGATATTTCACTTGAATATGTTAAAACTGATAATCAGATAGCTGACATGTTTACTAAGCCCCTAGAAGAAGCTAAGTTCAATAGATTCAAAATTGAACTAGGAATGATAAACTTAGACTAAGTTTACAGAATAGAAAATTGGCTAAGTAAAAAGGTGTCGATACATAGACAAGTCTATGTCGACACAGAATAGTGGTGTCGACACTTCAGGAGAAAGGTGTCGACACATCTAGGAATGTGGTGTCGACACTTCAGAATGTTAGTGTCGACACATGTCAAGTAGGTGTCGACACATCCTATGTGGTGTTGACACTTAAGTTTTACTCAGAATTTTTCTAAGTAAAGTCTCGACAATGTGTCGAGTTATGTTGTGTCGACACATAACCAAGTGTCGACACATAAAATCTGTTGACTAAACTTGTGTCGACACATGTGTGTCGAGACATTATAAGTCAGTGTCGACACTTATTGCCAGTGTCGACACATCCTAAGATTGCTGTCCCGCCTGTTCATCTTCAAAATTAGACAGGTATAAATAGGGTTCTGTCTTTGTTTGTCGACACGCTTTCAAAGTTTCGAGACCAAAACTATTGTGTCGACACTTCTCTTTTCTCAAGACTAATTCTCCAAACCCTAATGGCTCCTAAGCTTGAGGAGAACGTTAACGAGGGCTATGAGCTAGTGCGCGGCGCGTTCGATGAAGCTGATCAAGAAATCAAGTCGGTGGTAACCCTAGTCGCCAATTCTGGACTAGAATACTTGGTTTCAGAACCAACAAAGATTTGGAAGAAGGAAGTTCTTGAATTCCTTAATGGAGCTGCTGTAGATGACTCTGGATATAGAATCAAATCCAGAGTTCATGGGTCTAAAGTCAAGATTTCACCAAAAAGTCTGAGGAAGGTACTCCAGCTACCTAAAACACAAGATGAAGAAGAAGTAACTGCATCCAAGACCAGGGAAGCCCTTACCTGGTGTGGACTTGATCCTAACATGAAGATAGGATCTGTCTTTAACAGGAAAGGCATGAACATTCAAGGAAAATTCATGTCTGAGATTGTGGGCAAGGTTCTTCTCAGTAAGCCTGGAGGGCATGACAGGGTGTCTACCTCTATGTTTGGAATTATGACTAGAATCATATTCACTCTGAAAACAGACTGGTCAATAGTGGTTTTTGACAAGATCAAGGAGAGCTTGAAGAAGCCCAATCTGGGCAGAATTATAAGTCTCTACCTAGCTGGTACCATACCAGAGGTAATGAATACAGCTGCTGGAAGTAAGATAAACCACATGAGGAAGATGGATCTAAGGATCTTTTCCAGATAGGACAGGGTATTGTCCAAGGAAATGCCAACTCCAGAGAAGTCAGTTACTAAGAAAGATTCTCCTCCAAGGAAGAAAAGGAAGACAGCTCCTGTGACACAGGAGTCCTCCAGCAGTTCAGGGAGTGAAGAACAAGTTGTTTTCACTCCTGATGACCAAGAGGAAGTGGCTGCAGAGAAGACCCCTGCTGCTCAAGATGTAGCTGAGATCCAGGGGGAGCTTCCAGTAGTAGAAGAACCATCTACTCTGGACAGTGAGCAAGCCACCATCTTCATCCAAGAGGTACTCACTGACCTAAAAACTTTAGAATATCTTATAGAAGATGCTGATTTGTCTGATGTACCTCAGCAAACTCAGTTGCCTAGCCAAGAACCAGATGTTGTTATCCAAGACACATCTGTTGTACTAGAAGTGGTTCCTGATCAAGTAGTTGAAGAACCAAGAACTTCTCCAGCTCCTTCATCACAAGAATTCACAATGGAAGACTTGTTCCTAAATCTGGATCAAGCAGATTTTGACAAAGAAATTGATGCTGCTGAAGAAGAGACTACTGCTGCTGAAGATAAGAGTGCTGCTACTGAGGGGGAGCACATGGAAGTTCTGGAAGAGCCTGTTAGGCTGGAAACTGAGCAAGCACCTGATGTGCAAACTGAGAAGCCTCAAAGCCCTAAGGAAAGGGTTGAAATAGCCAGCACTTCCGAATCTGAAGAAGATGAGGCTGCAAAGGCTAAGAAGAAGAAACTCTATGTCTTCAAGAGGAGAAGTCAGAGTTATAAGAAAGCCTTGCAATCCATTGCCCCACAGCCTATAGTTCAACAAGCTCCAACTGTTGACTATAGTGCTTTACTGATTGCACTATAGATAAAAATGGATGAACAAAGGAAAGCCATAGAGGCTTATGTTGATGCAGGGCACAGATCATTACAGTTTGATCTTGCTCAAGATATAAAGTCAATAAGGTTTGAGATGAACCAGAATAAGAAAGAGATGACAGACTGCTTCCACAAGGGTGGCAATGCAGTGGTGTATCTGGCAACACACCAAGAAAAGATCAAAGCACAGGTAGATGATATAGCATTGAAGCAAGGGTATGTACTGGAAAATCAGTTAAGGATGAATGACAACTTGACTGCTTCACACAATGCTATAGTCACTGAATTGAAGAATAAGACTGCTGAACCTTCAACATCTACTGCTGCTGCTAAAGCTGAATTTGATAAAGTATTCCAGGAAGAACTTACTGCTGTTAAGTCTGCTATTAAAGATTCCCAGAAAGTCATCTCTGAACAACTTACAAAGCTGAAACCATTCTTTAAAGAGGGAATCAGGTATTTGGATAGTCAAATAAGATTTCAAAAGGATGATGTCAGAGACCATATGGCCAGAGAAGTCATAAAGGGGGAGAGAGTATTAGTCAAAGCTAGCTCTGACCATGCCAAATGGATATCCAACTCCATCAGAGCTACACTGGGCTATCCTCCACTCTGTGATGATGATAATGTTGCTGAATCAGGGATTCAAACTGCATATCTTGGAGGTGAGCAACCAGAGGTAGCTCAAGTCATTTATCCACCTCCAGATTTTGAAATGATTCAAGCAGATGTCCAGACAATGTATAGCCCAACTGAAGGGAAGCCTAATGTTATTCTGGATAAAGTGGTTCAGCCTATTTCTGCAGCTATGCAAGAGGCATTAGAGAAAGAAGAAGAGGCAAGGTTGTCAAAGAAGAGGTTTAGGGAACAAGCAGAACAAAGGCCAGATTTTGAACAGTGGAGCCCTACCTCTAGAAATATAATTTTAACTGCCTGGAAAGCTACCAAGGACAATGCTCATGAAAGGAACAAGTGGTTCTCTGAAGCAGAATGGAGGAAACATGAAATAAGACAGGAGGCCATTGTTCAATATAGAAGAAAGGCAAAGATGGGAAAGCTACCTCCTACTGCAGTGGAGCCTAGCAAGTACTTCCCCAAGCCATACCACTATTTTGAAAGGCAGAAAATCAAAGCAGAAGAGCTGAAGAAGAAGGACTTAAAAGGCAAGAAGCCTGCTGTTGCTGAAACTGCTGAAGCCACTGTCAAAGCTCAAGTCCAACCTGGCAAAGGCATTGTTATCAAAGAACCAGATCAGAAATAGATTAGGAATTGACTTGAAGATTGTTGTAATCTTTTGAATGAAAAACATTTTTGTAAATCATTGAAGATGTATTAGAAAAATGTTAGAACAATATATGATAAATATATTTCATGATTGTTCTGAGAATATGTCTATTTCTTGTTTGTTCTGCAATGTTGAATGTGTATACATGTGTGAAATATTACATGTTTATGTTTACCCTGCTGTTTATAATCTGCTTTACATCATTTTGTAATTTTAATTATGAATGGTGTATATCATTGACTAAGGGTTATGACTTCTCAAAATAGGGGGAGATTGTTGGGTACATTGGTCAAATGTACCTGATTTGAAGAAGCCTCACCCAACTCAATGATATACATCATAATGTATTTGATGTATGTTTGAGTTACTTGTGCAGGTTAAGAAATCACTGGACTGAAGCAAAAAGTTTCTAAGTCCATGTGTCGACACCCAGAGGGAAAGTGTCGACACTTAAGAAAGCTTGTGTCGACACCCAGACAAGCAGTGTCGACACTTGGAGTCATTGTGTCGACACCTGGGATGCATAGTCGACACCAGACAGAAAGTGTCGACACTTGGAGCTGTGTCGACACTCAGTGAAGAAAAGTGCAGACAGAAAGTGTCGATACAAGGAGCTGTGTCGACACCCAGTGAAGCTGTGTCTACACCAGAAAGTGTCGACACTTGGAGCTGTGTCGACACTCAGCAAAAGTCTGCAGAGTCTAAGTACAAGTGTCGACACTCAACACAATGTGTCGACACTAAGCAGAAGAGTCAGCACTTGAAGCATGTGTCGACACTCAACACAATGTGTCGACACTCAACAGAAGAGTCAGCATTTAAAGTAAGTGTCGACACCCAGCACAAAGTGTCGACACTCAACAGAAGAGTCAGCATTTGAAGTATGTGTCGACACCCAGAAGGCTATGTGTCGACACACAGTTGAAGACTCAACACTGGAAGAAAGTGTCGACACATGGAGCTGTGTCGACACTTAGCAAAGAACAGAAAGAACAACAAATTATTCTAAGTACAAGTGTCGACACTATGGGAATGTGTCGACACTCAGCTGAAGTCTCAACAACAAGAAGGTGTGTCGACACAAGGAGCTGTGTCGACACTCAGCAAGATTCAACATAGAAGACTATGTGTCGACACCAAGAAGCAGTGTCGACACTTGACAGATTCAACACAAGAAGATGTGTCGACATAAAGGAGATGTGTCGACACATAGAAGAATTCAGCAAAAGCTAGAAGAACAAGTACTTGTGTCGACACTCAATTTCAATGTCGACACATGCAGAAGAATCTGTGTCGAGACATACAAGAAGTTGTGTCGACACCTTGTATACTTGTGTCGACACTTACACAACATGTGTCGACACTTGGACTATAAGTGTCGACACTTAAAGACAGAAAGTCTCGACACTTACAGACAGATAGAGATTTTCAAGAAGTGACTGGATGACTTGACAGCTGCTGTTCCAGCAGGTCTACAGCAACTGTCAGAGATGTCAGAAGTCAGTTATGGACCGGTCCAGCCGGTTACCATGAAGAAAGCCTATAAATAGGCACCTACAGTTTACAGAAACTGTTGTTCAGAATTGTTGAAAGTGGTTAAGAGTTGTTGAAGTAATTGTTGAAGTAATACAAAGAGAATCAACACAAGAAGATCTAGCAGTTCAAGTGCATATCTAAGAAGTTGGAGAGAGAGGGCTCCATCCAAGAAATCAGCCTCTGGAACTAGGCTGAGAAGAAGGATTCAGATTCAGTCTGGATCTTAAGTGGCAGAGGTCAAGGAACAACTGCAGAGGATTCAGCCTTATTCAGTTCTACTCAAGAAGCTTTGAAGAAAGCTAAGTCAGGGTGAATCCAACTGAGTTCTTCCAAGAACTCATCAAGAATCTCTCAACTCCCCTCCTTTAATTCTGAGTTGTAGAGTTATTATTTGTAAAACATTTTTATCTTGTAGGATCCATTGGATCTGAGTGATTTGTAAGCCTATATTTATAAAGGCTGAGGGTAGGGCTTGTTAGCCTGAGTATAGGAGATAGAGATCTCTGAGTGTAGGCCTTGTTGGCTGAGTGTAGGCCTTGATTGGCTGAGTGTAGGCTTTGGGATAAAGCTGAGTTGTAAGGCTTTGGGCCTGAGGTAGGAACCAATTTGGGTTCTGAGACAGTGGAGAAGTTAGGCCGAATCTAGTACACTGCTAGATAGGCGAAGGGGGAAAGTGGATGTACCCATATCTTGGGGAACCACTATAAAACACTGTGTGTTGTGCTGTGATTGTGCTGTGGATTAGCTGTGTATGTTTTGTTATTGTTGTTTGCTGTGCAAAAGTAGTTAGAAATCTGTGATATAACTGTTTGGCTGCCAACAAAGTTAGAAAAGGATTAGGTCACCTATTCACCCCCCCCCCCCCTCTAGGTGTTTAGGTACCATATCTTTCAATTATGTTGGAGTTACCATTGTGATCTAGAAGTGGTCAAACATGTAATCTCACTGCCAACGCGATATGAGCCTGCAGGGTTGCACATAAGAGATGTGGAGAAGTTGAATGATCGACTGTGTTGGTAAAGGTTACCAATCACCGACCTGAATGGGGTTATAGGCAAAGTGTTGCCTTAAAGGATCGTCGGGTTGGGCAAATGTTGCCTTGAAGGATTGGTAAGAATCGTCAACACAAGTTCGGCGTGAGTCGACGAGTGTCGTTAACCCAAGTTCGACGAGTATAGTCGACCGTGGTTCGACGATCGACGAGAATCGTCGACCGCGGGTCGACGGTCGACGAGTATGGTCCACCCATGTTCGGCGAGAATCGTCGAGTATTGTGCTCTGATTCTCGCCGATCCTAGGTGATACTCGCCGACTGATTCTCGCCGATTCTTAGTGATACTCGTCGATTGATTCTCGCCGAATCTGCTAGGTGATTCTCGCCGATTTTCGCCAGTTCTCGCCGATTCTCGCCGATTCTCGCCGACTGATACCCACCGATTCTGGAACCCTAATTTTCTTGGTGGTCTGCGAATAGTGATATTCCTAAGACTATTTATGCCTTTGGGATAAAAGGACACTTAGGTTTTTCGGGAAGTTAGATCTGTGCGTGCTAATCGAATCGAAGCCGACGGAAGTGTTCCGACGTTCGTTCGCTCCGCCGATCCCGAATACCGCCGATGGAAGGGTTCTGCCGCCGTGCTCGCTCCATCGACCTCCTCCTCTCCGGCGATCGTCGCTGGTGTTGCTCTTCCTGGCGCGGCCTAGCAGTCCGTGGAGAAGCAAGGTGCAGTCTTTCTCCTCCCCGATTTTCGTGCGACGGAAAGATCGGTGTTCTCCCGCTCGTGTGGATTTCCGCAAAGACGTGGATATCATTCCACGTAGAACTGGCCACCAGCAAAACAGGAAGCTTGGAGCATCTCCGTTGAGTTGTGACTCAACGCCACCGAGGTAATTGTTGCCTAGTTGTATGTTAACTTCTTGATTCAACTACCATGGCTCGATCCCATCTCTTTTGGGTTTTTCTTGATGTTTTATTCTTCCGCTGCGTGCACAAGCGTTGTGCCATCCTCATAGAGAAACCCAACAGTGGTATCAGAGCGAGGTTGCGGCCATGATTGTTGTATTGAAAGTTTTGTTATTCCAGTGCGTGTAAACCTAGGGATTTAGAAGTGTTCTAAATGTCTAGATTTACTCTTGGTACCCCGCCAAGAACTTCTGGAATTTCGTGGAAATTTCTAATTGTTAGAAATTGTAGTCTCCTTAGCAGTAACCATCCCTCGAGTTTGTTTTGGATTTTGAATCCAACATAGAGAGATGAGCTTGTCTACTGCTTTAAGTTGAGTTGTCTTTGCTTTTGTCCAATGCATGTAAATCTGAGGATTTGGAAGTTTCTGGATGTTCAGATTTAGCCCTTCCTTCTATCAAATGTTGATGGTGTCAGGTTGTGCACATAAGGGATGCATGTGGTTTTAGAAAAATTGTTTTTCTTTGGATGTGCACATTGATCAAATGCTGATCATGGTTAACTGTTAACCCATAATCAAAATCCCTTCATCAAATATTAAGTGTTCGGATGCCTTCCGATGGATGACACTCTTCCTGCCTCGATCGATGAAGTGTGGGCTGGCCAAAGCAAGGTGCATTAATCTATCTTGGTAAGGGTGCGAGCGGATAATTGTGATATCCCACTGTCGACATCGGGTCCAGCTTAACTAGGTGACCTCAAAGGTTGAGTGCCTAGAGGCATAGGGTTGGCATGCACCATATGATGGATGCGAGTAAGGAGTTATTCACCAACCATACAAGAATTGTATGAGGATGCAATTGGCAAGCGTTGCCTACCTAAATAACCGCATCGTGAGAGGAAAGCCAAAGCTGACTCATTGTGTTGGTGAAATACGGATCTTGTCCACTAAGAGAGTAGCTCGCATGAACTCTCCAAATTGTTAGTGAGGGCTATCATTTCGAATAAAATAGTGGGAGTGTTTTAATTGAAGTCCAAATTAAAGTTCAAATTAAAATAAATTGTATTTGAAATTTTGGTACTGATTTTATTCCGCATAAATTCTTGTAGAATTTCATGGCAAGTGTTTCACACTCCACGTTGTCTCTGAGAGCCATCCTTGAGAAGGATATGCTCAGTGGGACTAATTACATGGACTGGTACAGGAACCTAAGAATTGTTCTCAGGCAAGAGCGAAAGCTCTATGTCTTGGAAGAAGAAGCCCCCGAGGTGCCGACCGGGAACTCTTCCCGTGCTGAGAAGGATGTTTATAAGAAGTATACTGATGATGCTTTAGATGTCGAATGCCTTATACTTGCCACTATGAACTCTGAGCTTCAGAAGCAATATGAGAACATGGGGTGCAAGGAGATTGACGGGCATCTCAAGAAAATGTTTCAAGGGCAGGCTCGTCAAGAGAGGTTCGACGTCACAAAAGCATTGTTTCAGTGCAAGATGGGAGTTCGAGACTCAGTAGGGACTCACGTACTCAAGATGATTGGGTATATAGAGAACCTTGAAAGGCTGGGTTTTCCTCTTGGTCAAGAGTTGGCCACAGATCTGATCCTGCAATCGTTGTCGGACAGTTATGAGCAGTTCGTCTTGAACTACAACATGAATGAAATAGACAAGACACTGTCCGAACTCCTAGGCATGTTGAGAACTGCCGAAATCAATATGAAGAAGGTCAAGCCTGACAGCCCCATACTGATGGTGCATAAGGGCAAGGGCAAGGCCAAGGGATCTAAGAAGACGAAGGTGGGACCTAAGTCATATCTTGAGCCCAAGTCTTCTGCACTGATGAAAAGGAAAAGCCCGGTGAAGGAAGGGAAATGCCACCACTGTGGCAAGGCTGGTCATTGGAGGAGGAACTGTCCTTCGTACATTGAAGGTCTGCAGAAATTGAAGGGAGGTATGACTTCCTCTTCAAATGTTTACGTTATAGAGATAAACATTTCTGCTCCTTCATCTTGGGTATTGGATACCGGATGTGGTTCTCACATTTGTACAAATGTGCAGGAACTGGGAAGGAGAAGATTGCTGAGTAAAGGGGAGGTGGACCTCCGCGTCGGCAATGGAGCAAGAGTTGCTGCTGTAGCCGTAGGGGTTTACCGTCTTTCTTTGCCCAGTGGGCTTGTAATAGAACTAGATAATTGTTATTTTGTTCCGGCCATAACTAGAAACATTATATCTATTTCATGTTTGGACATGATTGGATTTTCTTTTATAATTAAGAACAACTGTTGTTCTATATTTAAGAATGATGTTTGTTATGCTGTAGCCCAATTGTTTAATGGTCTTTATGTTTTGAACTTGGACCATCTGATCTGTAATGTAGAAAATAATAAAAGACTAAGAACAAATGACTCGAACCCTACATTTCTCTGGCATTGTCGTTTGGGCCATATCAACGAGAAGCGCATATCCAAACTCCATAGAGATGGACTTTTGGACTCATTTAATTATGAATCATTTGAGCGATGCGAATCTTGTTTGTTAGGCAAAATGACTAAAGCTCCTTTCACTGGTTATACTGAGAGGGCTGAGGATCTCTTGGGTATTGTACATAGTGATGTATGCGGACCAATGAGTTCCATGGCGAGAGGTGGGTATTTCTACTTTGTTACATTTACTGATGATTTCAGTAGATACGGATATGTGTATCTTATGAAGTGCAAATCCGAGACCTTTGAAAAGTTCAAAGAGTTCAAGAATAAAGTAGAAAACCAGTTGGGTAAAAGGGTTAAAGCACTCCGATCTGATCGAGGCGGCGAATACCTGAGTCATGAGTTCCGTGATCATCTGAAAGAGTGTGGTATTGTATCACAGCTCACTCCACCTAGAACACCACAACATAATGGTGTATCTGAGAGGAGAAATCGTACTCTGTTAGACATGGTACGTTCGATGATGAGTCATGCAGACTTGCCTGTTTCCTTTTGGGGTTTTGCTTTAGAGACTGCAGCAATGACATTGAATCGCGCTCCAACGAAAACGGTTCTGAAGACACCATATGAAATATGGACTGGGAAGCGTCCTAGTATGTCGTTCATTAAAATTTGGGGCTGTGAGGCATACGTGAGACGTCAATTGCCTGACAAGCTGGAACCCAAATCGGATAAATGTTGTCTAGTGGGATATCCTTAGGAAACGAAAGGGTATTACTTTTACCTACCGTCTGAGGGCAAAGTGTTTGTCGCAAGGACTGGTGTCTTCTTGGAGAAAGAGTTCTTATCAAGAAAGACTGAAAAGGTAGAGCTTGAAGAAGTTCAAGAACCACATGTAGTGAATGAACCGGAATTGGATTCTGAGACAGGACTACAAGATGTTATAGCTAGAGAACCTGCTCAAGGAACACAAGTCCTACGTAGATCTGGTAGACCGAGGTTTGAGCCTGAGAGATATGGATTTCTCGTATCTCAAATAGGTAATGTGTTGCTTATGGATCATGATGATGAACCAGCAACCTACCAAGAGGCTATGAATGGACCGAACTCCGACAAATGGCTTGAGGCTATGAAATCCGAAATGGACTCCATGTATGCAAACCAAGTTTGGAACTTGGTGGAACCACCTGAAGGGGTACGACCCATAGGGTGCAAGTGGGTCTTCAAGAAGAAGACCGACATGGATGGGAATGTACAGACATTCAAAGGGCGACTGGTGGCTAAGGGTTTCAAGCAAATTCATAGTATTGACTATGATGAGACCTTTTCTCCTGTTGCCATGGTAAAGTCCATAAGGATATTGCTTGTTGTTGCTGCGTATTATAACTACGAGATCTGGCAGATGGATGTCAAAACGGCTTTCCTTAATGGAAACCTCCTTGAGAAAGTGTATATGACACAAGCCGAGGGTTTTGTATCCCCAGATGAAGCCACTAAAGTATGCAAGCTGAATAAGTCCATCTATGGACTGAAACAGGCCTCTCGAAGTTGGAATCTTTGTTTTGATGAGAAAATCAAAGAGTTTGGTTTCATCAAGAATGAAGATGAGACTTGTGTTTACAAGCGAATCAGTGGGAGCATTGTTATCTTCCTGATATTGTATGTAGATGACATACTGTTGATTGGGAATGACATTCCTACCCTGAAAATTGTTAAGAACAACCTAGGGAACTGCTTTTCAATGAAGGATTTGGGTGAAGCGACTTATATACTCGGTATTAAGATCTATAGAGATAGATCGAAGAAGTTGCTGGGTTTGACCCAGAGTACGTACATCGAAAAGGTGTTGAAGCGGTTCAACATGCTTGAGTCCAAGAAAGGATTTTTGCCCATGTCTCATGGTGTGAATCTCTCTAAGGACCAGTGTCCAAAGTCTTGTGAAGATAAGGACCGCATGAAGTTGATTCCATATGCTTCGACAATTGGATCAATCATGTACGCGATGTTATGTACTCGACCCGACGTCTCCTTTGCTTTGAGCATGACTAGCAGGTATCAGTCAGACCTCGGTGAGTGTCACTGGATTGCAGTCAAGAATGTCCTGAAGTACTTGAGAAGGACTAAGGATGTGTTCTTGGTGTATGGTGGAGAGGAAGAGCTCGTTGTAAGTGGTTACACGGATGCTAGCTTCCAAACTGATAGAGACGACTACAAGTCTCAGTCAGGTTTTGTGTTTTGCCTGAATGGAGGAGCTGTGAGCTGGAAGAGTTCCAAGCAAGAGACAGTTGCTGATTCTATAACAGAGGCCGAGTATATCGCCGCAGCTAATGCGGCGAAGGAGGCTGTATGGCTTAGGAAATTCATCGGCGAGCTTGATGTAGTTCCTAGCATTGTTGGTCTCGTAGTTCTCTACTGTGATAATAATGGTGCAATTGCACAATCTAAGGAACCTAGATCCCATCAGCGCTCCAAGCATATACTTCGGCGGTTTCATCTTATTCGTGAGATTGTCGAACGAGGAGATGTGAACATTTGCAGAGTGCCGACTGAGGAGAATACTGCGGATCCACTAACAAAGCCTCTCGCGCAGAGAAAGCATGATGGTCATACTAGATCGATGGGTATACGATACCTAAATGATCAACTCTAGTGAGAATCTTGTGGATTGCATGTAAACATGTATTTTGTTGGCCATTTGTTCATATGATGAACAGTGTACCTAGTTTTTCTCTTACAATTAATGGCAAGTTCTTTTATTATGAGTTTTTCTATATGATAGTTAAATGTTAACATAATAGATACCCTTAGAATGTTCGCTTCCATGGGATATCAAGTACGTGACTTGAATGTGAGAGCCTATGATTTATTTGAAGCTTCATTCTTAAAAGGTCCCTGGTCGAGTATCATCATAGAAGCTAAGGGTGATGATGGTACATGAAGGCTAGCACGTGCGTTGACTGATGACCGGTTCTCACAGGTCATGATATTGTGATATCAAGTCATCACGTGGGTACTTGTTAGTGAACAAGTTGTACTGGACAGACACAACCTGAGACTACTCTGTGGATTGTCATCCAATCGTGTCACGAGTAGATCTCAATTGACAATGGTGTTGTGGTCCTTTAACCTGAAGTCACAGCATTCATCAAGTGAGGAAGAGCATGCTTTGATGTCATCTAAAGTCTTCCTTGAGAAAGGTTGATGATAAGGGTGGTTGTTGGGCATGTTACGAATCATTTGGGTGTTTATGTGTGAGCAAATATGGGATTTGTCCTCCTGTATGACAGGAGTTGCATCCATGGGACCCTTGATGGAACTGGACTGAGAAATGCATGGTCATGCTTGGTTGAGTCAATATGTGATATTGTACTCACCATTCTTTGGAAGTCCGTCCTGGATCAAGAAACTTGGATTGAGCTATTACGAGGGTGACACGGTCCATGCCTCTAGTTCCTTCCGGATGTAAGGGACAAAGGGACAAAGACAACGCTGATACGTTGGTCATAAAGGCTTATGAGTTATAAACTCTTATTGCTTGGGGAGCAATGATGCATTGTTAGATGCCGCTCATTGTTTGTGAGGTTTTTGCTTTGATACTTTCAAGATCAAGTGGGAGTCTGTTGGAGTTACCATTGTGATCTAGAAGTGGTCAAACATGTAATCTCACTGCCAACGCGATATGAGCCTGCAGGGTCGCACATAAGAGATGTGGAGAAGTTGAATGATCGACTGTGTTGGTAAAGGTTACCAATCACCGACCTGAATGGGGTTATAGGCAAAGTGTTGCCTTAAAGGATCGTCGGGTTGGGCAAATGTTGCCTTGAAGGATTGGTAAGAATCGTCAACCCAAGTTCGGCGTGAGTCGACGAGTGTCGTTAACCCAAGTTCGACGAGTATAGTCGACCGCGGCTCGACGATCGACGAGAATCGTCGAGTATCGTCGACCGCGGGTCGACAGTCGACGAGTATGGTCCACCCATGTTCGGCGAGAATCGTCGAGTATTGTGCTCTGATTCTCGCCGATCCTAGGTGATACTCGCCGACTGATTCTCGCCGATTCTTGGTGATACTCGCCGATTGATTCTCGCCGAATCTGCTAGGTGATTCTCGCCGATTTTCGCCGGTTCTCGCCGATTCTCGCCGACTGATACCCGCCGATTCTGGAACCCTAATTTTCTTGGTGGTCTGCGGATAGTGATATTCCTAAGACTATTTATGCCTTTGGTATAAAAGGACACTTAGGTTTTCGGGAAGTTAGATCTGTGCGTGCTAATCGAATCGAAGCCGACGGAAGTGTTCCGACGTTCGTTCGCTCCGCCGATCCCGAATACCGCCGACGGAAGGGTTCCGTCGTCCTGCTCGCTCCGTCGACCTCCTCCTCTCCGGCGATCGTCGCTGGTGTTGCTCTTCCTGGCGCGGGCCTAGCAGTCCGTGGAGAAGCAAGGTTTAGTCTTTCTCCTCCCCGATTTTCGTGCGACGGAAAGATCGGTGTTCTCCCGCTCGTGTGGATTTCCGCAGAGACGCGGATATCATTCCACGTAGAACTGGCCACCAGCAAAACAGGAAGCTTGGAGCATCTCCGTTGAGTTGTGACTCAACGCCACCGAGGTAATTTTTGCCTAGTTGTATGTTAACTTCTTGATTCAACTACCATGGCCCGATCCCATCTCTTTTGGGTTTTTCTTGATGTTTTATTCTTCCGCTGCGTGCACAAGCGTTGTGCCATCCTCATAAAGAAACTCAACAGATTATCGAGAGCTGAATAAGATGACTATTAAGAATAGGTATCTACTGCCTCAGATTTATGATTTGTTTGACCAGTTGCAATGTAGTTCCGTATTCTCAAATATTGACCTTCGTTCAGGCTATCATCAGTTGAGGATCCGTGAATCAGATGTTCCGCAGACTGCTTTTCATTCCCAATACGATCCTTTTGAATTTCTGGTGATATCATTTGGGTTAACGAATGCACTTTCTGCTTTAATGGACATGATGAACAAAGTGTTCAAGGACTTTCTGGATCATTTCATGGTAGTATTCTTCGATGATGTTCTAGTATATTCTAGAAGTGCTGAAGAGCATGTCTTGCATCTGCACTTGGTTTTGGCTACTCTAAGGGAGCACTAGTTGTATATGAAGTTAAGCAAGTGAGATTTTTGGCTATCTCAGGTGTCATTCTTAAGTCATATTGTGAGTAAAGACGGTATCTCTGTGGACCCGTCAAAGATAATTATGGTTTTGGATTGGAAGAGGCCTTCAACGCCTAAGGAGATAAGGAGTTTCTTAGGGTTTGCATGGTACTATAGGAGATTCGTGCAAGGATTTTTAGTACTGTCTGTGACGTTGACCAAGCTTACGCAGAAGAGCGCAGTTTTTGTTTGGAGCGATGCCTGTGAGGAAGCTTTTCAGGTGGTGAAGAAGACGTTATGTTCTGCTCAAGTTTTGTCATTGCCTACCAAAGGAGTAGAGTATGTTGTTTATGTAGATGCTCCTTTAGTTGTGCTCCATTGCGTTTTGATGCAGAATGGCAAAGTGTTTGTGTATGGATCGAGACAATTAAAGGTCCATGAAAAGAACTATCCTACATATGACTTGAAGTTTGCTGAATATCATCTATGCTTTGAAGCTATGGATACATCTTCTATATAGAGTGTCGTGCAAAATCTATACGGATCACAAGAGTTTGAAGTATGTCTTCACTCAAAGGGAGCTGAATTTGCGCCAACGTAGATGGTTAAAGTATGTTGCGGACTATGTGGTTAATATTCTTTATCATCCCGACACAGCAAACATGGTGGCGGATGCCTTGAGCCGAAAGCCCACTCATGTCTTTAACCTTTCTGTGCAATTTTTGGTGGAGTTCTTATTAATGAACATAACCGTCGGTAGTAGCGCTTCACCAAGTAGCTTGAAAGTGGTAGAGCCTTCATGGATTACACTTACATGGTTACATCAAAAAGATGATCTTGATTTGCAGCATAATCAGAGTAGGACTGAAAAGGGGGAATTACCAGACTTTTTGATTGATGATGTGAGTATCTTGAAGTATCGCGACAGATATTATATTCGTGCTATTGAGGACATTCGAGCAAAGATGTGTAGTGAAGAGCACAGTTCTAGTGTTGCATACCATCCTGGTTCCATAAAGATGTATCGAGATCTGAAGCAGATTGTCTATTGGTCAGGTAAGAAGAATGACATTGCAAGATTTATATATGAGTGTTATACTTGCATGCGTATTAAGGCTGATCATAGAAGGCCTGATGGTAAGTTAACACAGTTAGATATTCCAAGTTGGAAGTGAGAGAGCATTTCTATGGATTTCATTACCGATTTGCTGAGGTCTCCCCGAGGGCATGATGCAGTGCGGGTTATTATCGATAGACTGACAAAGTGTTCTCACTTCGTGCCTTTCAAGATTGACTATTCCATGGAGAAGATAGTTGAGCTTTATTTAGATGTGGTTATCAGGTTGCATGGTGTGCCAACGAGTATTTTGTCAGATCGAGACTCCAGGTTTATGTCTCGTTTCTGGCAAAGCTTGTTGGGTGCTTTAGGCACTGACCTTAGTGTTGGGTATTGTATCCACAATGTACCTGATTTGAAGAAGCCCCTGGACAAGCTAAGGTCAATAGACTATGTATTTGATAAAATCCTTCTAGTTGTGCTTGCAGTTTTTCCATGCTAAGTGCACACCAATGTCAGGGTGCAGTAGGTCAATATACACGGGTCTGCACGACGTAATCCCTCGTTGAGCAGATCAGTGTGTTGGCCTACGTGTACTCTCTCTATTGGAGTGCACTTATTTTCAAGCACAGGGCTGTAAATATGCAGGAGCAGACAAGGAGCAAGGATGGGTCAAGGAGCATCTCACAGGTGGAAAGACGAAAATTCGTCTAAGTTAGAATCGACGAGAATCACCAAGTGATTCTCGCCGATTCGGCGAGAATCACTTGGGATTCTCGCCGATTCGTCGAGAATCGGAAGTTGACTCTCGCCGAACTCGATCCAGCAACTTCTAAGCAAGCACCTCTGCGTCTAAGTAAGAATCGACGAGAATCACTTAGTGATTCTCGCCGATTCAGCGAGAATCACTAGTGATTCTCGTCGAATCGACGAGAATCACTGGTTGATTCTCGCCATCTCGACCTGGCTTAAAGCAGTGCGTGCAACCAAGGCAAATTCGATGAGAATCATCTTTGATTCTCTCCGAATCGTCGAGAATCACCTTTGATTCTCGGCGACTCGGCGAGAATCACTTTCGATTCTCACCGATTTTGACTTGGCATTTTTCTGGAAATTCCTGAACCGGATTCTGCCGCTGTTAAATTCCTGGACCGGGATTTGGGGACTTCTTTTGTGGGTCCCACAAACGGTCATATTGGAAAACTTCTACAGTATTTATATACAGGTATTTTGAACGGAATACGGACACAGAAAGAAGCCGAGCGAGCAAAAACCCTAATATCGCGAAATCTCTCCGCCGCCTCCGTCGCCGCTCGCGCAAGTCCGTCGCCGCCGCTGATCGTTCTTCTTCCCGATCTCCGGCGACAGAAACCTAGCAAGGTTTGAGTCTCACGCGTCTATCCAGAGATCCCTTGTCTCTCGATTTGTTGATCGGGAAAAACTTCCCCTCCGAATCGATCGAGACGACCGATCCTCGTGTGACCGTTGGTAGACCGAGCTTGCTTCGCTAAGAAGTTTGGATCTCAAAGCACTGCAGCAGCGCACCTTCGTTGCCGCCGACTCCGAACCAAGCCGCCGCTCGGATTGCCGCCGCCGGTTCCGGGAGATCCTCTCCAAGAGAGACCAAGGTTGTAAACTCTTCATCGACTTCAAGAACACGTCGTCGGACAAAGAGGAACACCGTAGTCTCCAAAAGAAGTTTGTATCACGTGTACACTCTATATTTAATTTCGTTGTAAAGGAACTTTTGTTCCGTGTTGTAAGGGTTGGGTGCAACCCGTTTTGTGGGAGTGTTGACTCTCACGTGTGGAAGGGCTCCTTCCGTTAGTGAAGGGATTGGATTTCAATCCCGTTGGAGAAGTGACCGAGTCGTCCCTTGTTGGGGAGATAGGTCGAAGGGGGAAAGTGGATGTACCCAAGTCGGGGAACCACTATAAATTTGTTGTGTATTCTGTGTGCTGTGCTTTTTGTTTTTATTGTGCAGGTACTCTCGTAAATTCCGCAAAAGCACTACTCGTCACCTATCCCCCCCCCCCATAGGTGCACATAGCTGACACTAGTCGGACTTTCAAGTGGTATCAGAGCGAGGTTACTCATCAAAAAGGTTAACACCTTGAGTAGAATCCTGCCCCTAGTGTCAAAAGAAGAAGACAAATATCTACTATGGACGGGCTCAAGTACTCCGGCAAGATCCCAGTGTGCAACCGACTCAACTTTCTGATCTGGAAGGAAAGAATCAGATTTTACATGGAAGCAGTCGATCCTCGACTCTTCATGATTGTGGAGGAGGGACCTTATGTCCCCACTAAGGCCTCCACCATCGATCCCACCAAGAAGGTGCCGAAGACACTTTCTGAAATGGACAAAGACGAGATGGTACTCGTGGGACTGGACAAGAAGGCACGAAACATTCTGGTGAGCGCAGTTGATGATTCCATGATGCAAAATTTCAGCAACTGCAGGACTGCTCAGGAGATCTGGCAGTGCCTGATCATCCTAATGGAGGGCACGGATGAAGTGAGGGATGATCGGAGATCCCTCCTGAACCAAAAATATGAGGCCTTCAGGCAAGGGCCTAAGGAAGAGATCGGAGTCACATACGAGAACTTCCTGAAGATTGTCAACGCCCTCAAGGGCTACGGAAGAGTGTTCACCAATGGTGAACTCAATGACAAATTCCTTAGGTCCCTTACTGTTGGAACCGGCTTTCTGGTCCCTCCTAGAGTTCGAAGCAGAATGCAACCCACACGTACTCTCCTTGCGCTACCGCCCTGACGAGAGTCAGCGACCTGGAAACAGACCGAGGGGACTCAACTTGGAGGTCCCACCTCTTACCCGGAAGAACTGTTAGTCTTCCCCTCCCTAGCCAGTGTTGAGCTAGGTGCCTGAGAGGGAAAAAGTGGGAAGGTTCAACAACCCTTTTTCAGGCACCTTATCGGTCTATTTATAGGTTTCTGAATCTGCTCTGCAAATATCACTTTCAAACCTTCTCAAAATGACCAAAACACCCTGGACCGGGTCTGCTAATAGCCCAGCTCCGCTGTCCTGGAGAGCTATACGCAGGCCTCCAGGGGTAAAAATGTAAAACCATCTGGGGCCCAAAGGTAAAATCTCCCTTATGGTTTAGAATTGGTAGAGCTGTTAGTCTCCTTCGGCGAGTGGGGGAGGTGCTGCCGGGCGAGACGGCCGCCATGCTCGTCTCGCCGCCTTTCCGGCATGTGAGCTCTCTCACCTTCTTGGGTGACTCCGCCCACTAGAAGTTCTCGCCCACTCCAGAGGTTGCTCCCTCTCGCCTCCTGTAGGCGGGCATCCTATCATCTCGCCAGTCATCCCTTCGCCCGCTGGACCGTCTCTCTCGCGAGCCCCAGGTTGTACACAATCCCCGCTCTTTTCGAGGTTGTCCTAACCTCGGAAAGATAAGTCCAACCGTGGCTCGCGATGCTAAGGTTCCTCTGTGGGAATCTTGGGTGGGCCCCTCCTTCCCCGTATTGTCTATAAATATGAGGAGGAAGCCTTCATTTGGGAACTCTTTTTGCCTTCGTCCTTTCTTCTGGAATGTCTCATAGTCAAAGTTTTTGTGAGCGTCTTGCGATTGTGCGAAGGCAGAACAAAGCCGGCACAGATGCCCTTTTCCCAGATCTGGGGCGTACTCCCCCCGCAGCCTCTCCGCCCTCTCGCACCAAGAAAGCGAAAGCCGTCTGCGCTCCTCTCTCGGCAGGCGCAACCTCTTCGGCCGCTCCGATAGACGCCCCGTTCTCTTCCTCAGGGGAGAGACAGGTGATTACGTTATTTTTCCTCTCCCCTGTCTCGCCTGTCTGATTATGCTTTCGCAGGGAAGTCCTGCTGATTCGCCGGTGCCTGCCGATCCTCATGACAATGTAAGTCAAGTCCCTCAGCGCACGGACTCGCCCAAGGTCGCCTCCCCACCTCTCTCGCGGAGATAAAATCTCTCGCGAGTGGTGGGGAATCCTCGAATCCCAAGTAAGATCTTTTTCCGTTTTCCTTCTCGCCTTTTGGTTGATTTGCCTTCTTCTGCTCGGCTTGCGCGGGTTCACCCTTGTTTGTAACCTTTCACTATTTTCGCAGGCATCCACTTTGATTCTGATACTGAGGAAGCTCCCGGATCTCCCCCCCTCTCTCCCCTTCCTCATCCGAGCGAGATCGAGGACTACCTAGGTGATCCCATGGACCCTCTGGAGTTGAAACGGAGGACTGCTCGGATGTTCCGCAAATACACACACATAATCCGCGAGATGGAGCTCGAGAAGCAAGCCACCGACCGGCGCATGGAGTGGATGGAAGCAGATCATCACCGCCTTTCCGCGATGGTGGAGGCGGACGGGGTGCTGGACGGGACTGACCCCCAGGCTATACTGAACGAGACGGACGAACATCTCCGTCTCGCGCGCCGCGGCGTGATCGCCGCCCGCGCCTTTCATCTCCCGGGCCGCCCGCCGTGCGCGGGAGGTAAGGATGGCCGCTGGCGGTGGGTGCGGAACTAAGCTGTCTCAGCCCGTCTCGCCTTATCCGGACCTCGTTTTTTACTAATGCCGCTGTTTTATTTCTGCTATGTTGTACAAACTTATTCGGTTGAGACGCCCCCTTCTGCGGGGCGGTTTCATTTTCTGGCTCCGGATCGCGCAATGGTCGTACCGTGCCGTCTTTTCATCATTGCAGTCTTTTCATTAGATACTTTTTTATTTAATTTTATTAATTCTGTCATGATGGCTTGCCTCGAAAGGGTGTCTGCGGCGCCTCCGTCTCTTGAGTTCTAGAGAGAGAGAGTGAGAGAGGAAGCGGAATTAAGAGAGAGAGAGAGAGAGAGGGGAAAAGAACGAGGCGCCGGGACGTCCCCTCATTTCCCGCCGCCTTACTTTCCCGCCCTTGCCTCTTCCTCTTATAAATATCTTCAACCACCACCGTTCCCCCTCACTACTCTAAGCTGTTCTTCTGACCCCGGCTCCCGTTCCTCCTTCATCGTCTCGCACCTCTCTTTCTGGGCCATCCCTTTCTGCTTTTCCCGCTTTCTCGCCAGTCATGGGGAAGAAGAAGATCGAAGAGGGCGAGGGCCGCAGCCGTTGTGGGAAACGTTTCGTCGACCACGACTTCCCTCTCGGCCGACTGCCGGAGGAAGACCACGCCCGTTTTGCTCGCGAGTACCTCTCCGATTGCTACCCGTCTCGCCCGCCTAAGGTGGGCGAGTGCATCAACACCTTCTACCCCAATGAGCTGGCTTTCCCGATCTCGCACTTTGAGGCGGGACTGAGGCTCCCCCTCTGGCCAGAGGTTAAGTTGGTGCTGAAGTATTTTGGGGTCGTCCCGGCCCAGTTCAACCCCAATGCTATCTCCATGCTGGTCGCCTTCGCTTGCTACCTGCGGCGAGAGCGCGTCGAGTTCAGTCTAACCGCCTTCCGCAAGCTGTTTGTCTACCACGCCAAGGACGACGGCATTTCTTACTTCACAGGTCAAGGCCTCAAAGTATGCGAGACCCCGAACAAGAACCATCATTGGTTGACACGGTTTGTCTTCATACGCGGGGATCTAGGAGGCATCCCCCTCGCACCGGTATCCCCTGCCGAGTGCTATTACGATACCCCCAAGGTGGGGGGCGCCGAGAAGGAACTCTGTGACTTTTTCGTGGGAAAGAATTTTGAAGTTCAATACCTGCGGCGAGACCTAGACTCGCTACCTGCCGTCTTTCCGGGCGAAGGTAAACCTCTATTCCCTTCTGTCCCTGCATGAATTTTTCTCCCGCTCACTGTTACCATTTCTAGGAGAGAGGACCGTTCCCGTCAATCCCCCCTACCAGAGCAATCGAGCTCTCGCTCTAGCGAATATGGCGGCGGAGGCCGCGAAATATATGCTAACCTCTATCGCCAAGAAGAGGCCTGCGGGCGAGAGTTCCTCCCGCCTCAGCCCTAAGAAGAAGAAAAAGACTGTGTCCTTCGAGAAGGAAAAGTCGGCCAAGAGAAGAGAAGAGCTCGAGGGATCTCTTTCACCTATCACCTTGTCGTCTCCCTCGCCTCCTCGTCATCCCGTCTCGTCAACCCGCGAGACTACTTCTGCAGAACCAGCCGCCCACGGTCGTGCTCAGCCTCCTCCGCCTTCTCCTGGCTCATCGAGTCGCCCGGCTCCCGCCTCGCACCCCAACTACAACATGGGGCCCGTGATGGAGGATGACGCCGGCGAGCCGGTTCTAAAATGGGAGCAGGATTCTAACCGAGTGTCGGTGTCCACCCTTCTCCCTTCCTGGAAGGAACAGGACCGTCCCACCGGCCACGCCTTTTCGCTAGGCTTCGGGCTTTATGGCGGTCTTGGCTCCGAACCCGCTGACAACGAGGCCTCGCGGGACCTCATTCTGAGAAGCGTCCACTCGCAATTTCGCTCCCTGGAGCTCGCGCATCGCGTCTCGCGCCGTCTGGTCTTCAATAACAGGAAATGGAAAGAGGCTGAGACCGATCTCGCCGCGGAGCGAGAGAAGTCTATTGACTTGGAGAAGCGGTTGAATGTTGCTGACAAACTCCTTGCACAGAGCCAGGGTGGCGTGGTAAGTTTCCTTATCTTTGCCTCGCCCGCCTAGCCCTTGCCCCTAATGGTTCTCTCACTTCTCCCCCCCCCCTCTCGCAGGATGCCGAGACGGCGAATAGGATGCGCTCGCGCATCGAGGAGCTGGAGGGAGAGATCGAGAAGCTGAAAGCCGAGAACCTTCGCCTTCAGAGCCGCGCGACGCCCCCCACGGATCCGTTTCCCGTTTCTTCCCTATATTCTGTGGATGAGGTGGAGGCCATCTGTCGGGACTCGAACATCAAGACAGCGGAGGTCGTCCTTAAGATGATGAAGGAGCTGGGAGTGGTGCGCGCCGACGCGGAGGCGGTGACCGTCCGCGACCTGGTCCCGCGTTTGTTCGACGAGTCGGACGGCAGCGCCTCCTCTGACAATGAGTAGTGCACCATCCCTCTCAACATTTTCTTCTCGCCCTCATCTTTTTGTTTAACACTTATGGTCCTTGTTTCCTTTCTTAAAGGGAGAGCGAGGTGTCTCTGCCTCACTAATTTTTTGTTTAAAAACTCTTTATATGCTGATGGCCGTTTCCCCTTTTGGGGTGCTGCGCAATAGTCATTTAGGAGTTACTTTATTTTAACTGCTAGTTTGATTTTCCATCCTCTCGCTTAGCTTCTAGTCCAAAGGGTAGGGCTATTTTTTGGGACGCCGTTTAATTACTATTGTTATCGCCTTCCATTTCGCTTAAAACCCCGCGCGAGGCATCCTGTATTGCTTTTTACCTGTCTTGATAACCTCCGCCGGCGCTGCACTGCGAGATCATCTCGCCACAAAATTTCTGGGTCCAGTCGTCTCGCCAGCCGGTTTCGGCCACTTCAGCTCTCTTGATCCTGGGACGGGGAAAACCCTCCCTCCCGTGGCGAGACCCCCTATGGCGAGTGCCGGCCAGGGATTTTCTTCCCTGGCCCTATTCCTGGTCACCCTCTGTCTCAGGGACTATCCCTCTCTTGCCGAGTCATGGTTTTTCCTCCACGCGAATTCTTACCCTCAGACTTGTCTCCCCAAGTGAGTACCGTCCTCCCGAAACACCCTCAACCACCGAGTGAGCCTACAGCCCTGCCAGCTAGGTGGGAGCCTGGTCAGTGGGTCTGCTCGGGGTCTCCTCTCCAAAACACCACCAACCACCGAGTGAGCCTACAGCCCTGCCAGCTAGATGGGAGCCTGGTCAGCGGGTCTGCTCGGGGTCTCCTCTCCAAAACACCACCAACCACCGAGTGAGCCTACAGCCCTGCCAGCTAGATGGGAGCCTGGTCAGCGGGTCTGCTCGGGGTCTCCTCTCCAAAACACCACCAACCACCGAGTGAGCCTACAGCCCTGCCAGCTAGATGGGAGCCTGGTCAGCGGGTCTGCTCGGGGTCTCCTCTCCAAAACACCACCAACCACCGAGTGAGCCTACAGCCCTGCCAGCTAGATGGGAGCCTGGTCAGCGGGTCTGCTCGGGGTCTCCTCTCCAAAACACCGCCAACCACCGAGTGAGCCTACAGCCCTGCCAGCTAGATGGGAGCCTGGTCAGCGGGTCTGCTCGGGGTCTCCTCTCCAAAACACCACCAACCACCGAGTGAGCCTACAGCCCTGCCAGCTAGATGGGAGCCTGGTCAGCGGGTCTGCTCGGGGTCTCCTCTCCAAAACACCACCAACCACCGAGTGAGCCTACAACCCTGCCAGCTAGATGGGAGCCTGGTCAGCGGGTCTGCTCGGGGTCCCCTCTCCAAAACACCACCAACCACCGAGTGAGCCTACAGCCCTGCCAGCTAGATGGGAGCCTGGTCAGCGGGTCTGCTCGGGGTCTCCTCTCCAAAACACCACCAACCACCGAGTGAGCCTACAGCCCTGCCAGCTAGATGGGAGCCTGGTCAGCGGGTCTGCTCGGGGTCTCCTCTCCAAAACACCACCAACCACCGAGTGAGCCTACAGCCCTGCCAGCTAGATGGGAGCCTGGTCAGCGGGTCTGCTCGGGGTCTCCTCTCCAAAACACCACCAACCACCGAGTGAGCCTACAGCCCTGCCAGCTAGATGGGAGCCTGGTCAGCGGGTCTGCTCGGGGTCTCCTCTCCAAAACACCACCAACCACCGAGTGAGCCTACAGCCCTGCCAGCTAGATGGGAGCCTGGTCAGCGGGTCTGCTCGGGGTCTCCTCTCCAAAACACCACCAACCACCGAGTGAGCCTACAGCCCTGCCAGCTAGATGGGAGCCTGGTCAGCGGGTCTGCTCGGGGTCTCCTCTCCAAAACACCACCAACCACCGAGTGAGCCTACAGCCCTGCCAGCTAGATGGGAGCCTGGTCAGCGGGTCTGCTCGGGGTTGTTTCCACAAAGCATCTCGCCCCGGTGCCTCACAGGGGTCACCCACACTTCCACCAAGAGAGGACATCGGGATGATAAGCATTACACAATAACAATAAAAAAATACTGTGAAGTACAGTGCTACGGGTAAAATCTCTTCAAATCATCCCCACTCCGGGCTCGCTCGAGAGATACCCCGTCCACATTCTGGAGGTGGTACCCTCCTGACTTTAAGACTTCTTTTATTACAAAAGGACCCTCCCAATTTGGGTTAAGTTTCCCTACCGAGGCTCCTCTACCCGCCGCGTCAACCTTTTTTAGGACCAAATCTCCTTTCGCAAATTGTTTAACCCTTACATGCTTATCGAAGTACCTCGCCATTCGGCGCTTGACTTCCTCCTGCCGGACCACCGCTAAATCTCGGAGCTCCTCCACGAGATCCAACGAAAGCCTCTGCTCTTCTTCGTTCTCTGCCCTCCATCCTTCGGCTCCTTCCCTTGCAACCACTATTCTTGGCGATGCGACCTCGAACTCGACAGGTATGACGGCCTCTGAGCCGTGAGAGAGATTAAACGGGGTTTCTCCCGTGGCTGTGTTTGGTGTGGTTCTCAAGGCCCACAGCACGGAAGGTAATTGTTCCACCCAGCTTCCTCTCAAATTCTCCACCTTTTTCTTCAACAGATTGACGATGACCTTGTTAGCCGCTTCGACCTGTCCGTTACTCCGCGGATGGTGAACAGAGGCAAAGCGGAGATCTATCCCCAAACGAATGCAGAAATCCACGAACTCCCTGCTTGCAAACTGGGGTCCATTATCCGTCACAATGGCTAGGGGCAACCCATGCCGGCAGACGATCTCCCCCCAAACGAAGTTCTTGACCACCTGCGAGGTTACCTTAGCCAATGCTTTCACCTCCAGCCACTTTGAAAAGTAATCCACCATGACTATTAGGAACTTCCTTTGGCCACTTGCTTGGGGAAAGGGGCCAACCAGATCTAGGCCCCATATAGCGAATGGCCAGGGAGCTGTGATGGTTCGCAACCTCTGGGCCGGGAGGAGCTGAAGAGGGGCGAACTCCTGGCACTTCTGGCACTTTTTTGCAAATTCCTCCGCATCTCTCCTAAGGGTAGGCCAAAAGTACCCCTGCCTCAGCACCCTTCCTTCTAAAGTTCGGCTCCCCGAGTGACTTCCACATTCCCCGGAGTGGATCTCTTGCAGAACCCTAGGAGCCTCTTCCTCCGACACACACCTGGCCAGCAATCCTGTCAAGGTCTTGCGATATAAAACTCCATCCTTCAATAGGTGCGCTTCTTGTCGAGCTCCGTCGCAGGTAACTGTCCTGATGCCAAAAAGGTGATAAAGGGGTCCATCCACGACCTTTGTTGGCACACTTCCATAAGTTCTCCTTCCTTTATGGACGGCCTGAAGAGCTCCGTTACCGTTCCCCCGGCCCGAGGGCCGTGCTTGGCGAGTTGGTCGGCCTGGGTGCTCTCCACTCTCGCGACGTGTTGAATTGAGAAACTTCGGAACTGCCCTATGATGTCCTTGATCTTTCCTAAATACAGCTGGAGGGCTGGCTCCCTTGCCTCGAACTCCCCTTTGATCTGACCTGCCACCACCATGGAGTCCGTCGAGGCCTCAATGTCCTGTATGCCCAGCTCCCGGGCTAACTTCAGCCCTGCGATGACCGCCTCATATTCCGCCTGGTTGTTGGTGACTGCGAAATGAATCTTCAAGGCTTGCTCAATACGAGTCCCCTCCGGACTGGTCAAGACCACTCCTCCCCCAAAAGAGTTTCTTCCTGACGCTCCGTCCACTAACATTTTCCAAGCTGCTCGAGGGGGCGTCTCCGCTTCTCGGACCTCGACTACATAGTCTGCTAAGAAATCGGCCACCGCCTGCGCCTTGATGGCGAGCCGTGGAACGAAGACGAGGTCAAATTCGCTGAGCTCTATTGACCATTTTGCCAGCCTCCCTGAATGCTCTACCCCACTCAAGATGTTACGGAGAGGGTGGTCAGTCACCACTCGTATGGAATGTGCCTGGAAATACGGTCTGAGCTTTCGGGCCGAGACGATGAGGGCAAATGCTAATTTTTCCAGGATGGGGTACCCGAGTTCCGCCTTCTTCAGGACCCTGCTCACGTAGTAAATTGGGAATTGTTTCTTTCCTTCTTCACGTACAAGAACCGAGCTTACCGCCTCCATCCCTACCCCCAAGTATAGGAACAGGTCTTCGGCTTCCCTTGGTCCCTGGAGTAAAGGTGTCTGGGTAAGCTGCTGCTTTATGGACTGAAAGGTCGTCTCGCACTCCGCGGTCCACTCGAAACCCTTACCCCCTCGCAGCGTTCGAAAGAAGGGTGAGCATTTCTCCCCTGCCCGGGAAAGGAACCTGCTTAGCCCGGCCAACTTTCCTGTGAGACGCTGGACTTCCTTCACATTCCGAGGCGACTCCAATTCTAGGATTGCTCTCACTTTTTCGGGGTTGGGCTCCACCCCAGATGGAGTGAGGAGATGCCCTAGGAATCTCCCTCTGCTAGCGCCGAAAACGCACTTCAGGGGGTTAAGCCTCATTTTATACTTCCTCAGGGTTTTAAAGGTTTCCTCCAGATCTAAGACATGAGCCCCGAGGTCCTTGCTTTTGACCATCAAGTCGTCTACGTAAACCTCGAGGTTCCTTCCTCTCTGTTCTCGGAAAATTCGATCCATCATCCTTTGATAGGTTGCGCCCGCATTTTTCAAACCGAAGGGCATCATGTTAAAGCAGAAGCACCCATCCTCCGTGACGAAGGTGACGTCCTTAACGTCCGGAGGATGCATGCGTATCTGATGGTACCCAGAAAACGCGTCCAAGAAACTCATAAAAGAGAAACCGACGGCTGAGTCAACCAGCGCGTCGATTCGGGGCAGCGGATAACAATCCTTAGGGCATGCTTTATTTAAAAGAGAAAAATCTACGCACATCCTCCACTTACCCTCCCCTTTTTGGACCATTACAACATTACTCACCCACCCCGGATACTTACGGGCGGACACAAACCCCGCCTTAAGCAATTTTTCCACTTCCTCTCTAATAGGTCCGGCCATCTTCGAGGCGATGGACCTCTTCTTTTGTTGTATGGGGCGGGTTTTGGGGTCCAGATTGAGGCGGTGACAGGCGACGTCTGCATCGACCCCCGGCATGTCCGCGGCGCTCCATGCGAAGACGTCAATATTGTCTTGTACGCAGGTCCTGACCTTCTCCCGGTCCTCTGGGTTGAGCTCGCCACTGATTTTTATCCTTTCTACTCGGCCTTCCTTGGTGCGTATTTCTACCTCCAGGACCTCCACCGCAGCTTTCAGCCTGGATGGTTCCTCCTCTTCTTCCTGTTCTGCCTGCTTACCCTGCTGCTGGACTTTGTCTTCTACGTTGGCCATCATTCCCTCTTCCCCCGGCTGCTCTGCCTCCCACCTGCTCGCGCCCTCTTTTCCCTGCCAGGAGGCTCTTCTCTTTTCTGGACGGGTCCCCTCTCCGGGCGATCCGCCCACCTCTTCCGTCTTCCTCTTCTCCTTCCTCCCTTCCTCTTCTCTTTGATCTACTTCCCCTTCTGCTCCCGTCTCTCCTCCCTCACCTTCAGCTCTTCCCCTCTCCCTTTCCTCTTCCATCCCCGTCTCCCCGAATTTCTCTCCCGCCATCGCTGGCTCCCCCGCAATGCCTCCAACCGTTACTTCTCCCTCTCCCCCAGCACTTTCCTCCTCTCTTTCTTCTTTGCCTCCCTGCTCTTGTTGCAATCGCTCCATCCTCTTTTCCAACTCCTCTGCGTCCCCCTGCCAGGAGATTGTGTTTACCGCTGTCACGTAACATTCCCTTGCTGCCTTCGGATCTCCTCGTACCCTGATTTGAGTACCTCCAGAATTCAGCTTCAAGCATTGGTGAAACGACGACGGGACGCATCTGAAAGCGCTGATCAAGGGGCGCCCAAAGATAGCGTTGTAGCTACTAGGGGCATCCACTATGACAAAACGGCAGTTTCGGGATAGTCCTCCCAGAGTTACTTGAAGTCCTACACCCCCCTCAACCTCTTTCCTTTCTCCTGAGAATCCAAACAATGGTCCGTCCGCTGCCAGTACCCTCTGTGCCTCTACCCTCATTGCATTGAATGCCTTCTTAAAAATCACGTTCACCGAGCTTCCATTGTCGACCAGGATCCGCGACACCGTGAAGTTCTCGATGGCGGTCCGTATCACTAACGCGTCACAAAAGGGGTCCTCATGGTCGGGCATGTCTTTTCTTGAAAACGTGATCTTTTCATCGGGAGGAGGGGATTGTGACGTCGAGACGACACTTCGGCGGTACATAGTGTGAAGGCTCGCCCTTCGGGCCGCCTCTATCCCCACTCCCCCATTGATCACCCCCACCAGCCCACGATCCCCTTCATCCGCACGGTCCACACACCGATCCTCTTCCCCTGTAATTGTTACTTCCTCTATCCGCACCGGCCTTGGTTGTTCCCCAGCTCCTCGAGTCCTCCTTAACTCCAAGAAATCCGGGCAGGTAGCCGTTGCGTGACCTTCCTCCTCGTGGAAGTCACAGTAGGGCAACGCCACCCCCCCCCCCCTCCGGTCTCCCTTCCTGAGGGTCCCTCCTTCTCCCTGCTCCTGCTCCTCTTCCTCTTGCCCGGCCCCTTCCTCTACCTCGGCCGATGGCCATGGCCTGCTGCGGAGGAGGTAGGGGCGGTCTATGACCATACCCCCACCCCATCTGATTGAACCTTCCCGGTCCTCCTTGTTGATTTCTTCCCCCTTGGGGAAATCCTCTTCCTTGCCCGGGGGCCGTCCCCCCCTGCTGCCTCCATCCCAGCTCTGGATACGCCGGCGCCCTCGGCTCATCTCTTCTCCTCGCTTCCTGCTGCCTCCCCCCTGTCTCCCTCGACTCTGTCTCGGTAAGCCTTGCCAACTTTTTCGCAAAAGCTGGGTTCGCCGCCTCCATCGCTATTTCCTTGGCCGCCTTCTCCATCAAGCCCTCAAAGGAGAGCGGAGCCTTCCGGGTGAGGCTCATCTTGAAGAATCCTTCCCGCAGTCCCACTGTGAAAGCCATCTGGAGGGCGAAGCCCGGTACCTCCTGTATATCCAGAATCTCCTCTTGGAACCTATCCACGTACTGGGCCAGGGATTCATCCGCCTTCTGCTTGATCAAAAAGATCGATTCCGGGTTCTTCTTCCTCTTCTTAGACGTGGAGAATCGAAGTTGGAAACTTCTACTCAAGTCCTCGAAACAATATATCGAGCCTGCCGGGAGTTGATGGAACCAGTCCCTAGCTTTGTCTTTCAGAGTGATCGCGAAGAGGCGACACTTAAACGCGTCCGTCATGGGCCTGATTGAGACAGCGTCTTCGAACCACTGCAGATGATGGAGGGGATCGTCCTTCCCTACATAGTAATTCATCTCGGGCTCCCTGAAGCCCTCCGGGACCGGAGCAGACAGGACTAGCTCGCAAAAGGGGTACCCTCGCGCCGCCGGTCTCGCCACCTCCACTCGCGCGACGACCTCCCCTGGCGCGAAGGTACTCGCCGGACTTGGGAACAGCTCCCTTCCCGCCATGTCCCTCCCGGTCCCTTCCAGCATCACCTCCTTTCCCGGCCTTCTCCCCGGGGCGTCTTCTCCTACTCGCGCCGAGACGAGTTCCTCCTGAGTCGCGAGGGCTGGCACTACGGGCAGTGGAGTTGAACAGTCTCCCTGCCGCGAGATCCCTTGCAATAGATCCATGATCCCCTTGATCGAAGCCAGGAACTCCGTTCTCCCTACATATCCCCCCTGATTATCTGACTCCCCTCCTTCTCCTTCTCCATGATCTCCCGCCATGTTGGTTGCTCAAGGTTCTTCTCTGAGGGCTGCGCTCCACGCTCACCGCACCAAAAATGTTGGAACCGGCTTTCTGGTCCCTCCTAGAGTTCGAAGCAGAATGCAACCCACACGTACTCTCCTTGCGCTACCGCCCTGACGAGAGTCAGCGACCTGGAAACAGACCGAGGGGACTCAACTTGGAGGTCCCACCTCTTACCCGGAAGAACTGTTAGTCTTCCCCTCCCTAGCCAGTGTTGAGCTAGGTGCCTGAGAGGGAAAAAGTGGGAAGGTTCAACAACCCTTTTTCAGGCACCTTATCGGTCTATTTATAGGTTTCTGAATCTGCTCTGCAAATATCACTTTCAAACCTTCTCAAAATGACCAAAACACCCTGGACCGGGTCTGCTAATAGCCCAGCTCCGCTGTCCTGGAGAGCTATACGCAGGCCTCCAGGGGTAAAAATGTAAAACCATCTGGGGCCCAAAGGTAAAATCTCCCTTATGGTTTAGAATTGGTAGAGCTGTTAGTCTCCTTCGGCGAGTGGGGGAGGTGCTGCCGGGCGAGACGGCCGCCATGCTCGTCTCGCCGCCTTTCCGGCATGTGAGCTCTCTCACCTTCTTGGGTGACTCCGCCCACTAGAAGGTCTCGCCCACTCCAGAGGTTGCTCCCTCTCGCCTCCTGTAGGCGGGCATCCTATCATCTCGCCAGTCATCCCTTCGCCCGCTGGACCGTCTCTCTCGCGAGCCCCAGGTTGTACACTTACAAAGGAATGGGACACAAAGATCTGCGCCATCAGAGAATTTGGCAGACTAGCAGAAACTGATCCTCAGATCCTGTTTGGGAAGCTGATGTCCTATGAACTCCAGCTGAACACCAGGAAGGCAGAGGAAGAAGCAGAGAAGGCTGCTGCAAAAGAAAAGACTGTGACCCTAAAAGCCAGTTACTCCCGAAAGGGCAAGGGTGCGATGTCATACCATGCGAGGAGTAAGGAAGAGGAGGAGGACTCTGAACCATGCTCCTCCGGCTCAGAACTGTCGGAGAAGGATTTCTCCCTCATCACCCGAGAGTTCAAGAAGTTCCTCAAGATGAGGAATCAAAGAAAGAAAGACAGCTCCTCCTCCAGGCATCAGAAGAAAAATTATTCTTCTGATAGGTATGCATCTAAACCTAACAAACATCGTTCTTCTGATATTATTTGCTTTGGATGCAATAAGCCAGGACACGTCGTGGCCGACTGCCATCAAAGCAAAAGAGAAAAAGGGAAAGGAGAGGAGCTCAAATCCTCCAGAGATAAGAAGAAGGAGCGGACCTACATCGCAAGAAGGCCAAAGACACTAAGTGAGTCTGATTCCTCAGACTCCAGTGATGATGAGGAAGCCTACTTCGGGCTGGTGGGTCGCTCGGACTCAGAAGGAGAATGCCCCCCATTTACTGGGAAGGTAAAAGCTCACACCCCTCTCTCCGACTCCGACTCTGATCCTGAGTCTCAGGATGATGAACCTGAGGATGGCCCTTCAGCCCGTGAAGCTGAGCTCCTCGAGAAGTATGAGCTTCTGCTCAACACTTTCGATGAGTGCCGAAAGAGACTGAAGGCTGAGAAGAAGGAAGTAAAATTCCTTAAGGGTGAGTGTGTATCCCTAAGGGAAGAGGTCACTGGCTTGATTTCTCTCCGACAGGAACACCTTGACCTGACTTCCAAGCATTCAGAGTCTTTGAAGCTCCTTGATCTAAAGCAGGAGGAAGTCGACAAGTTGGAAGAACTACTTGCGGCAGAAAGGAAGATCGTCAAGAGCTTCTCCATGCCAAAAACAGTTCTTCCAGTCGTTGATACCTTCTCTGCTCAGGCCAAAGGAGCTGGCTTGGGGCATATAGGGGTACCTGGTTCATCATCAAGGAGAAACAAGAACCAGAGGAAGAATAAGGCCGCCAAGAAGGCCTCTGCTGATGAAAAGGGTAAGGCTCCTCTTAGTCCTGTTGCGTTCAGAAAGTCTGGCTTTCCTTGCAACCAACACGACTTTGAGTCAACATTTGGGCATCATTTCCGGCCCTCGGTTGCAAAGCCAAAGAGCAGGTATGACGGTTGGAACTTTCCCCGAAACTTCGGTGAGAGTGCCTTCAAGGCACCTTATGAGGAAATCCACATAGGAAATTATGGTCCGTTCTCTAGCGGCCATAATGGAAAGCAGGCACCAAAAGCCAAGCCTGTTATACAGAAGGTGACAAAGTCATGCGACTGTTGTCACCATGAGGCCTCCACCTCCAGATCCAAGGCCCCAGCAGTACCCACCGTTCCCAGGGTAAGGCAGGAGCCGAGGAAGAGGTACAACAGATTTGACTGTTGGTGTTGTGGCAAAGTCGGTCACTTTGCCGTGGATTGTTGGTTTAATCCAAGGAACTACGAGACTCCCCATGTTAGCAATGCGAGACCGACCACTCGTAGGGTTAACCAACCGAGGGGGAGTGTGCTAACCAGGAATCTAGGACCCAAGTTCGATTGGGTTCCTAAGGCAACTTAATTTTGTTTTGCAGGAATGTCCAAAGGCCACCAAAACGCCAATCTGGTATTTGGACAGTGGATGCTCCCGGCATATGACCGGGACAAGAAGCCTGCTGCGTGATTACACTCCAGTCGAGAATGGACCCAAAGTCATCTTTGGAGGGTCAGATCGAGGAGTCACCAGAGGTTATGGTATGATTTCCAACGGTATAATCTCTATCACCGACGTGGCTTATGTTGAAGGGTTAAACCATAACCTGATCAGTGTAAGTCAGTTATGTGATAAAGGTTATGACGTTAAGTTCTGCAAGGATAAATGTCTGATAATTTCACGTACCTCTTCTGAAACGGTATTATCAGGCATTAGGAGCAGAAATATCTTTTGTTTAGATTTCCTCAGCTTAGATTCATCTACCCCCGTATGCCTTGTGGCAACAGGCAGTGCATCTCTTTGTGAACAATGGCACAAGAGATTGACACATATTAATTTCAAGACAATTAGTATGCTGTTTTCTAAGGACTTGGTAAGGGATGCTCCCAGTATCAAGTGCATCAAAGATAGCTCATGTCCTGCATGCCAGATGGGCAAACAGACTCGGGCTACCTTTAAGAGCATCGCTGACAAAGACTCTTCCTGATGTCTTTACCTTTTGCATATGGACTTGTTTGGTCCAATGCAAGTTCATAGCTTGGGAGGCAAGTCATATACGCTAGTGATAGTTGATGATCATTCTCGGTTTACATGGGTGTTCTTTTTGAAACGAAAGTCAGATACGTTTGACATCTTCACTAATTTTGTCAAGCAGGTTCAGAACGAATTTAACTGCTCCGTGGTCAAAATCAGAAGTGACCATGGAACAGAATTCGAATCTGGTGCAATGACAGAATTTTGTGAAGAACAAGGTATCTTTCATGAGTTTTCCTCCCCGCGCACTCCTCAGCAAAATGGAGTTGCGGAGAGGAGAAATAGAACTCTCATTGAAGCCTGCACGACAATGTTGAAAGACGCTTCTCTCCCGGAATACTTCTGGGCAGAGGGTGTCAATACTGCATGTCATGTACAAAACCGAGCATTGATCAACAAACATTATCGTAAGACGCCCTACGAGCTACTGAAAGGCAGAAAACCAACCATGTCCTACTTAAGGATTTTTGGTTGCAGATGCTATGTACTGAATAATGGGAAGTACCCGCGTACTAAATTCGGTGAAAAATGCTTCGAAGGCATATTCATGGGCTATAGTTCCCATAGTCGGGCATATAGGGTCTTCAATAAGAAAACCCTAGTGGTAGAAGAATCAATAAATGTTGTTTTTGATGAAGGAAGTTTGCTTAACAGCAATTCTTCCAGTAGTATTCTTGAAGATGCAGGTGCTAGACTTGAACAGCTGAGTCTGGATGAGACCGCTAAAGATGACGCTCCCAAGTACGTCAAAGTTTCCACCTCCACGTCATCTGAAAATGTTGAAGATCAAGATGGGACAAATCTCTTAGAAGAAAGAGAAGCCCAAGAAGTAGTTGAAGCTCCAGACGCCAGACTTCTAGAGCTCCGGCACGTGGGAGATCATCCTAAAGATCAGATCATCGGGGATCCTCGTGCTGGTGTCAGAACTCGAAGAGGTACAGTTAACGAAGTATTGCATCTTAGCTTCCTGTCACAGGTTGAGCCAAAGAAGTTTGACGAGGCGAACAAGGATGCGGCATGGATTCTGGCCATGCAAGAGGAACTACATCAATTCGAACGTTGCAAGGTTTGGACGCTGGTTCCCAGACCATACAAGCAGAATGTGATTGGCACGAAGTGGATCTTCAGAAACAAGCTGGATGAACATGGTGTCATCGTAAAGAACAAGGCCAGGCTGGTGGCTCAAGGTTACAGATAGGAGGAAGGGATTGACTTCGACCAGACCTTCGCACCAGTAGCAAGGCTCGAGGCAGTCAGGTTGTTCCTGGCGTATGCTTCACACAAAGGATTCACAGTCTATCAAATGGATGTGAAATCGGCATTCCTGAACGGAGACCTGAAAGAGGAAGTATACGTCGCTCAACCCCCAGGTTTTGTCGATCCTACTTATCCTAATCACGTTTATTCACTTAATAAGGCCTTATATGGGTTGAAACAAGCTCCACGAGCTTGGTATGAGACATTATCTAGTTTTCTTCTTGAGAACAAGTTCTCCAGAGGTAAAATAGATAAAACATTGTTTCTCAGGGAAGTCAAAGGCAAGATTTTGCTGGTGCAAATCTATGTCGATGACATAATATTCGGCTCAACGGACAACAATCTTTGCAAAAAGTTCTCTAAACTTATGCAAGGAAAGTTTGAAATGAGCAGTATGGGAGAGCTCAAGTATTTCTTAGGACTTCAAGTGAAACAGTCTGAGGATGGAATCTTCATCTCTCAGACGAAGTTCACAAATGAACTCCTTAAGAAATTCGGTATGGAGAGTGCAACCTCTATGAGGACTCCAATGGGATCCACCATGTCTCTGGATAAGGATGAGAAAGGTAAACCTTTCGATGAAACCAAATACAGAAGCATCATTGGATCCCTGCTCTACCTTACTGCCAGTCGACCGGATATTATGTTCTCCACATGTGTCTGTGCCCGATATCAGGTGAACACTAAGGAATCTCACTATGTCGCTGCAAAGCGAATTCTGAGATACCTTAAAGGTACTCCTAATCTTGGCTTGTGGTACCCGAGAAACAATGATGTCGAGCTAATAGGCTTTTCAGATGCTGATTTTGCAGGGAGCAGGGATGACAGGAAAAGCACCTCCGGGACGTGTCAATTCCTCGGCAGGAGGCTTATCTCATGGAACAGCAAGAAACAGAATTGTGTTGCAACCTCCACAGCAGAGTCAGAGTACATCTCGGCAGGAAGCTGTTGCGCACAACTTCTATGGATCAGAAACCAGCTACCCGACTACGACCTTCAGTTCAAGGAAGTACCCATGTACTGCGACTCCTCAAGTGCAATTGCCATTGCCAACAATCCGGTGTCGCACAGCAGAACGAAGCATATCGAAGTACGCTACCACTTCATTCGGGAGCACGTGGAGAACAAAGATATCTCTCTCTGTTATGTCCCCACGGACAAGCAGATTGCTGATATATTCACAAAGCCCCTAGACGAGGCCAAGTTCAATCTTTTCAAGACTGAATTGGGGATGCTCAATTATGAGGAATGAAGACTACAGAGGCTCCAGGCCCGTGCAAGAACTGAGGGGGAGCAAAGGGTAAAACGCTACAGACCCCGATTTGTAGAAGCCGAAAAGGGGGAGATTACCCTCTCGGCTAAGGCTAAGGTGGCTCCAAGCTTGCTCCCAAGAAATTGGTATTGGTAATGGATAACTCACTTAACTCTCTTTTCAGTTTATGGTTTTCATTCTCATTTGTTCTATTCACCTTAGCTTGTAGGGTTTAGGCTTCTTCAAATAGGGGGAGATTGTTGGGTATTGTATCCACAATGTACCTGATTTGAAGAAGCCCCTGGACAAGCTAAGGTCAATAGACTATGTATTTGATAAAATCCTTCTAGTTGTGCTTGCAGTTTTTCCACACTAAGTGCACACCAATGTCAGGGTGCAGTAGGTCAATATACACGGGTCTGCACGACGTAATCCCTCGTTGAGCAGATCAGTGTGTTGGCCTACGTGTACTCTCTCTATTGGAGTGCACTTATTTTCAAGCACAGGGCTGTAAATATGCAGGAGCAGACAAGGAGCAAGGATGGGTCAAGGAGCATCTCACAGGTGGAAAGACGAAAATTCGTCTAAGTTAGAATCGACGAGAATCACCAAGTGATTCTCGCCGATTCGGCGAGAATCACTTGGGATTCTCGCCGATTCGTCGAGAATCGGAAGTTGACTCTCGCCGAACTCGATCCAGCAACTTCTAAGCAAGCACCTCTGCGTCTAAGTAAGAATCGACGAGAATCACTTAGTGATTCTCGCCGATTCGGCGAGAATCACTAGTGATTCTCGTCGAATCGACGAGAATCACTGGTTGATTCTCGCCGTCTCGACCTGGCTTAAAGCAGTGCGTGCAACCAAGGCAAATTCGACGAGAATCATCTTTTATTCTCTCTGAATCGTCGAGAATCACCTTTGATTCTCGGCGACTCGGCGAGAATCACTTTCGATTCTCACCGATTTTGACTTGGCATTTTTCTGGAAATTCCTGAACCGGATTCTGCCGCTGTTAAATTCCTGGACCGGGATTTGGGGACTTCTTTTGTGGGTCCCACAAACGGTCATATTGGAAAACTTCTACAGTATTTATATACAGGTATTTTGAACGGAATACGAACACAGAAAGAAGTCGAGCGAGCAAAAACCCTAATATCGCGAAATCTCTCTGTCGCCTCCGTCGCCGCTCGCGCAAGTCCGTCGCCGCCGCTGATCGTTCTTCTTCCCGATCTCCGGCGACAGAAGCCTAGCAAGGCTTGAGTCTCACGCGTCTATCCAGAGATCCCTTGTCTCTCGATTTGTTGATCGTGAAAAACTTCCCCTCCGAATCGATCGAGACGACCGATCCTCGTGTGACCGTTGGTAGACCGAGCTTGCTTCGCTAAGAAGTTTGGATCTCAAAGCACTGCAGCAGCGCACCTTCATTGCCGCCGACTCCGAACCAAGCCGCCGCTCGGATTGCCGCCGCCGGTTCCGGGAGATCCTCTCCAAGAGAGACCAAGGTTGTAAACTCTTCATCGACTTCAAGAACACGTCGTCGGACAAAGAGGAACACCGTAGTCTCCAAAAGAAGTTTGTATCACGTGTACACTCTATATTTAATTTCGTTGTAAAGGAACTTTTGTTCCGTGTTGTAAGGGTTTGGTGCAACCCGTTTTGTGGGAGTGTTGACTCTCACGTGTGGAAGGGCTCCTTCCGTTAGTGAAGGGATTGGATTTCAATCCCGTTGGAGAAGTGACCGAGTCGTCCCTTGTTGGGGAGATAGGTCGAAGGGGGAAAGTGGATGTACCCAAGTCGGGGAACCACTATAAATTTGCTGTGTATTCTGTGTGCTGTGCTTTGTGTTTTTATTGTGCAGGTACTCTCGTAAATTCCGCAAAAGCACTACTCGTCACCTATCCCCCCCCCCCCCATAGGTGCACATAGTTGACTATTCCATGGAGAAGATAGTTGAACTTTATTTAGATGTGGTTATCAGGTTGCATGGTGTGCCAACGAGTATTTTGTCAGATCGAGACTCCAGGTTTATGTCTCGTTTCTGGCAAAGCTTGTTGGGTGCTTTAGGCACTGACCTTAGATATTCTACTGCTTACCGACCTTAGACTAACGGCCATACATAAAGAGTGAATCAAATTTTGGAGGATGTGATTATACGTTATATTCTGGACCATGGTGGAGCCTGGGATAAATATCTTGGACTTATGAAGTTTGCTTATAACAACAGCTATCAGGAGAGTTCGTAAATGACACCCTTTGAAGCCTTATATGGGATGCGTTATTGAACTCCCTGTTGGATCCTTAGTTTGGATTTGGTGTAGGTTCACTAATTAGGTTGAGTTTTGACCCACATTGTATAGTCAGGGTGAAGTCTATGAGTCCTAGAGTTTAGGCTAGTCATTAGGTTCAACATTCATGGACCAGCCAGCAGAGAACATCAGTTGACCCAGACTTAGAAGAATTCAGAGTCAGTTTGAAATTCTTCGAACTCAGCTCGACGATCGTCGATCACAGATCGACAAACTCAGAGTTAATTCTCTGAGTTGAACTCGACGATATTCGAGCTCATGTCGACGATCTCTTCATTCAGATAGATTCTCTGATCGACGATGTACAACCTCATATTCGCTGAGTCGGACCCGGAGACACCAACAGTCAGGATTGGGTAGCCAGAGGAGCTCCCGCCCTGAAGAAGTTCCCGCCCATGAGTGGGCGGGAATGCTTGCGCTTACGCCAAGCTCCCGCCTTGGAGGAGCTCTCGCACATGAGCAGGGGAGATCGCTTCCTTGGAGGAGCTCTCGCTCATAAGCAGGGGAGATCGCTTGCGCCAAACTCTGAACAGGAAGGCTCTCGGCTCAGAGTTCTCGCCGAGTGGGGCCCAGCGCCCAAGGTAAAATGACTTAATTACCCTCAGGTAAAATTACCCTTATACCCTCAGGATAAACCGCAGGATTTGGCTATTGACAGGTCAACTAAGGGTATTTTCAGTAATCTCAGGTCAGCAAAAGGCTATAAATAGACCCATAAGGTGTAAGACCCCTCCTCCCCGGATCCCAAAACACGGCATGAAGGGGGAGTCTTATGCCCGAAACAGCCGCCTTGTGGTAGCATTAGCACACGTGCTAACCTGTACCACAAGACGCCTATTCCGCCGGCTACAACAATATCAATATATCATGTCAACTCAACCAAATAAATAAGCAAGAGAAGTCAAAATCCACACTAAGTATATAATGTCCAAAAACATGAAATAATGAGAAGCTAAACATGCTTCTACAAAATATCAGAGTACAGCTAATCATTGCCCAAACAGGCTACATCAGAGTAATCAAAATACTAACATCAGTAACCGACGGTATCGACGGCACCGTCACATCAGGCCCTGTCGTCCTGGCCTGGCTGTCCTGATGTGTAGTCTGCGGCTGCTCTACCTGTGGCGTGACCTCCTAAAAAGGAAGACGTAGCAACTGTTAGTCGAAACGACTAAGTGGTTTCACATCCGCTCCCCCGGCGACTCCTCGGCACCGGGCGGAGAAAAGGAACAAGAGTATAGTATATAACAAGTATGCAAGTAAAAGAGTATAAGCAGCTGGCAAGGTACATGAATATAATGTATAATCTAGCAGTTCTACAAGCTAACATCATATAACAACAGGTGTAAGGAAATCTACAGCAGGAAAGTAACTTAACTTATAAGAATGTTCATACAAACTTATAAGTTAAGGATCGGGTTACATAAAGTAACTCATCGAATAGGAGTGCTCATACAAACTCTTACGATGAGGATCTTGTTGTGCAATGTTATGAAATGCTATGAATGCTATGCAATGACTCACCCATGCACACACATGTAATTGCTATGTCGACGCACACTATAGTTCCCACTTTTCGAGCAGGTAGCTAACCTCTCAGGCATCAGCCGTCGTGGCCAGGCGGTGATAGTAGAACGGGCACTTCTACTACTAGGCGGGTTTCACACTACTTCACCTAGGCCTCCTTACGCCTCAACGCTAAGAACACAACAGCGGAGCCCATGCGTACTATGGCCCAGCGGGGTCTTGGGTAGATGTGCACCAAGAACACAGCCCGAACTGGACTTGTGTGACCCGGAAGGGGCCTCGGAAGAAAGCACGAGGACACAGCCCAACCGTTCACATGGTCGGAGTGGCCTCGGGACGTGAACACCGAGGACACAGCCCAAACCGACCAAGTCTAACTGCCAACTCCCGTCGGTGTGACGACTGGAGAGCCCGTAGACCTGCCACACTATCCTTAACACAGGATTACGACACCGCGTGTCGACTCACACCACATGCAAATACCACATCAACATATCATGGAAGGGGCCTCGGAAGTAAACACGAGGACACAGCCCAACCATCCATCCACACCTTATCTCAACACAACCAAAACAAGTGACGGTCAACACCGCACTTACATCCCTTCACAATACTACCCGTAGGGAGACGACTCTCTAAGTATTGGACTACAAGACTCATTTCATTAATCAAACATGTCCATGATCATAATCTATTCATCTATATGACTTTTCAAATGATGACAATGTAATATAAACATGATGCGCATATAAAGATCTATCACACTTTTCATTTGATAATGTCATAATATAAACATGAAGTGCACAATTATCAATCTTTCAATTCCTACCAATTCAGTTCGTTTAAATAATATTGTTTCTCAATTTGATAATATGAAATCTGCAACAAATGATTAATCATTCATCCAAGCCAAGTGTCTTGCATTATTAATTCCACCAAATCAAAATCCATTTTCCATTAAGCCCAGAATTTAGGTGCAGGCTGAATCTGGACAGCAACTTCGACCGGAGATTCCCGAAGCTACAGGAATCCGGTGAAGACGTGTAACCCCACGATGGAAAGGTCTTTCCGAGTTCTACAACTCTCGTATTCAGACCTCAACCCAGATTCGATATTATCCTATTTGATATCGGACTTGAAGTCCACTGCGTACAGAACACAGTTTCTGCATACAGGATTTATTGAACAGCATTTTCGTTTAGACTTTCCGTGGCTAAAGACTTCTCCAGAAGTCGTGTAACCATTTGTTGGAAAGGTATTTTCAAGGGCTTCAACTTTTGTGTTTAGCCGAAAGCCCAGATCTGGTCATGTCACACTTAAAAATGGCCACGAAGTTCGCTGCACGCAGAATACAGATTCTGCGCGCATCTTAAGGCGGCATGAATGGCATCGGTTCATCTTCCTCCTCAATGCGATCATCCCAAATCATTCCAGAATTTCCTCCACCCTTATTCAACCTCATGAGGCCAATACTCTTCACGAAACCATCCTCCATCATCACATAGAAGAAGAGAGTGGTTGAAGAGATCTAAAATCTAGAACACAAGTCCTAGCATGGCCAAACCTAGAAGACTTCTTCTCTCCATCAAGACTCTTTTGAGTCGATGTCTCTCCTAGGAAAATAACTATAGATCTAGCACCAAGGGAGAGGGTAGGAAACTCACATTGGCTCCAGCGGTACTACCATTTCCGGCCATGGATCTCGTAGTTCTCCTTGGCAGCATCTTCTCTTTCACGGCGATGGCGGATCTCCTCCAGTAGAACTTGCTCCTGCAGTTTTTCCTCTCACCAGGAGTTCTCACAGGAATTAGGGGATGAAATGAGCAATAAAACAGCTAGGGTTTTATCTCTCCCTTATATATAAAATGTGACACGGGTAGGGACACGGCCGTGTCCTTACCCGTGTCCTGCCTGGCGAAGCGGCAACGGCAGTTTCCATGTCGGTTCAATATTTGACACGGCCGTGTTCTTGGTCGTGTCCTTGGTCGTGTCCTTCTCGGGTTGCATCTCGACGATCGTTCAAAATCGTCGACTGGAGCAAACGGGTAGGGACACGCCCGTGTCTCTACCCGTGTCATGTTCATTCGTCGAAGTCGACGTGCAGTTCGTCGATCTCGACACCTCTCGTCGAGTGTAACTCGACACACACGGGTAGGGACACGCCCGTGTCGCTACCCGTGTCACATGATGTCGACACAGCTCGTCGATCTCGACATGCCTCGTCGAGCTCAACTCGACGCACACGGGTAGGGACACGCCCGTGTCGCTACCCGTGTCGCTACCCGTGTCACTACCCGTGTCGCTACCCGTGTCACTACCCGTGTCGATACCCGTGTCACTACCGTGTCACTACTCGTGTCTCTCTGCACTGATTTCTCCACTTCTCCACAAGTGCAGTCCAATTCCCTGCACTTCTCAGGACTCGAGTCAACCCTCCTGACTCAAAAACACACACGAGGGGCCTAGAGCGATTCGGGACGTTACAAATCCTATAAACAAAATAAAAGATTTCGTCCCCGAAATCAGGCTTAGGCTGAGGGGAGAAATGCATAACAGGAAATTTAACATATGCTTTTAAATAAGATTACCTTGAGCAAACAACTCCGGGTAGCGTTGCTGCATCAAATCCATTGGCTCCCACGTGTACTCCTCTTTCCCATGATTCGACCATAGCACCTTCACCAAGGGTACACTTTTGCGGCGCAAAGTTCTTGTCTCGCTGTCAACAATCCGCACCGGCTCTAGTCGCACAGACCTATCTGAAGCCACTGCACCATCAGTAGTGGAAATATATTGGTCGGGCCGCAACAGTGCTTTTCGAAGCGACGACACATGAAACACGTCGTGGAGATTTTCTAGTTCTGGTGGTAACTCCAACCGATAGGCCAACGAGCCAATCCTTTCTAGTATAGTATAAGGCCCAACATACCTTGGGCTGAGCTTTTTCACCCCACGTACCCGCGACACACCATACATCGGCCGAATCTTGAGAAACACTTTTTCGCCCACTTGGAACTCCACCATCCGGTGCTTTTTATTGTAATATTTCGCCTGTCGACTTTGAGCCTCCAACATGCGATCTCGTATCAATCTGACTGCCGCATCAGTATCATCTATGTATTCGTTTCCCAATGCCTTCGGATCTTCATCTTGCACCCAAGACAAGGGAGTCCTGCACCTTCTTCCGTAAAGGGCTTCATGGGGCTCCATGCCGATGCTCGCCTGATGGCTATTATTATAAGAGAATTCCACTAGTGGCAAGAGCCTTTCCCATGGCTCTCCTCTGTCCAACACACATAACCTCAATAGATCCTCCAACGTCCTAATGGTCCTTTCAGACTGCCCGTCCGTCTGAGGATGAAATGCGGTACTAAAGGTTAGGCGCGAGCCCAAATACTCCTGTACCGCCTTCCACTCATTGGATGTAAACTGACCATCCCGATCCGAAACAATTATCTTGGGCACGCCATGATACCGTACAAATTGCTCCACAAAAAGGCGTACCAAAACATCCACGTGTGCTTCCTTCTTCATTGGAATGAACCGGGCCACCTTTGTCAGTCGGTCCACAATAACCCACACTGAATCATTCCCGGAGCGTGAGCGGGATAGCCCATGGACAAAGTCCATGGAGATATCCTCGAACTTCCATTCGGGGATGGGCAACGACTGCAACAAACCACCGGGACTCTTACACTCGGCCTTCACTCTTTGGCAAGCTTCGTAATGTGTAACATAGTAGCGAACATCATTCTTCATTCCTGGCCGGCACATGGTCTTTCGTAAGCCGACGTACATCTTAGCAATACCTGGGTGCACTGAATATTGAGAGCAATGTGCCTCTCTCAAGATATCCTCCCGGATTTTGCCGCCCTTGGGAATATAGAGCCGGCCACGAAAATAAACGAGGCCGTCTTTTAGTGTGTACTCATCGGTGGTCCCATCTTCAATTGCCTTGATTGCCGGGGCCAAGGCCGCATCCATTCCTTGCTCCACCCGAATCCGGTCCCGGATATCACAAACTATGCTCATGCTGGCCAAATACTTCATATACTCTGTCGAAGGACCCTTGAATACTGGAGTAATTTCCAATTCCTCGATCATCCGAGCCAACTCCATACTCATCAACCGAGACTCTGGGCTAGAGCCTGACGTTTTTCTACTCAAGGCATCGGCTACCGAGTTCGCTTTCCCGGGGTGGTAGTTCATGGTGAACTCATAGTCGCATAGAAATTCCAACCACCGTCGTTGTCTCAGGTTCAACTCCTTCTGAGTGTGGACATACTTAAAGTTCTTGTGATCGGAAAAGATCTCGCAGTGTACGCCATATAGGTAATGCCTCCAGACCTTCAAAGCGAACACCACTGCTCCCAACTCCAAATCATGGACCGGGTAATTAATTTCATGTTTCTTTAACTGTCTTGAAGCATATGCGATCACGTGCCCGTGCTGCATCAATACCGCTCTCATCCCTTGATATGATGCGTCCGTGTAAACTTGGAATCCTTCCTTCCCCGACGGAAGTGCAAGGATGGGGGCGGAGGTAAGCCTATCCTTCAGCTCTTGAAATGCCGCTTCACATTGAGGTGTCCACTCAAATGGCACACCCTTCTTCGTCAAGGAGGTAAGAGGAAGGGCAATCTTGGAAAATCCTTTCACGAACTTGCGGTAGTAGCCAGCAAGTCCAATAAAGCTTCGTACATCGGCCGCCGACTTCAAGGGCGACCACTCCTTCACGGCCCGCACCTTTGCTGGATCCACTGCTAATCCTGCTCCACTGATCACATGCCCCAAGAAGGCAACCTCCTTAAGCCAGAATTCACACTTGCTAAACTTGGCATACAAGGCGTGCTCCTTCAATTTCTTCAAAACCAAGGTCAGGTGCTCGACATGCTCCTCCTCCGTCTTTGAGTAGACCAAGATGTCGTCGATGAAAACAATGACGAAGATGTCCAAATATGGTTCAAACACCTTGTTCATCAGGCTCATGAAGGCCGAAGGGGCATTTGTGAGCCCAAACGGCATTACTGTGAACTCATACAACTCATATCTCGAACTGAAGGCTGTTTTCTGAATGTCCCCTTCTTGTATCCTCAACTGATAGTATCCAGAGCGCAAATCCATTTTAGAGAACCAATGTGCTCCCACTAATTGATCGAACAACTCGTCGATCCGAGGTAGCGGATAAGTGTTCCGCACCGTCAACCGATTGAGTTCCCGATAATCTATGCACAATCGCAGGGTTCCATCCTTCTTCTTTACGAACAGAACAGGGGCTCCCCATGGTGATGAACTGGGGTGAACGAACCCTGAATCCACTAGTTCCTGTAGTTGAACTCTAAATTCCGCAAGTTCTTTCGGGGCCATTCTGTACGGAGCCTTGGATACAGGTTTGGCACCTGGTACTAGATTAATCTGGAAATCAACCTCTCTATGAGGCGGCAATCCTGGCAGCTTCTCAGGAAATACCTCGGGAAAATCCCGCACTACTCGTACATCCTTTAATTCCAATGCTTCTTCCTTCAACTCGAACCAGATCATGAAGACCTCGTCCCCCTTCATATGGGCTTTTGCAGCCTGGATGGAAGATAACATCATGCGAGGCGCGAAGCCAATACCTTGGAAGATGACGTCAGAGTCTCCATGTCTCAAATAGATCCGCTTCTCCGCGCAGTCGATCCTCACGAAGTGCCAGTTCAGCCATGCCATGCCCAAAATGATGTCGAACTCCGGCATTCTCAGAACTGTGGCCGGCGTATCAAAGGCCTTCCCATCAATAAATAACTCCAACTCGCACTTGGCGGTCGCGATCATCTCTGAGCCGTCCGGAAGGCGTACACGTCGGGCTATGCCTGTGAAGTACTGTACACCCTCCACGTCTTTTATGAAATCCTCGGACACAAAGGAGTGTGAGGCACCGGTATCGAACAGCGCATAGGCCGTCTTCCCGCCAATAATCAAGGTGTCTAAGTACCAACAACCAAAACTTATTGCTAGTGTCTAGTAAGTTCTAATCAATTCAAGTTAGACCATGCAAATATGTAAATTAATTAAATCATACCTGCAATCACATCTTGTGGGTTCCATTCCTGCGCCATGTCAGGAGCATACACCTGATCCCGGATCGGTCCGGGGTTTCCTCTTGGCGGTCCTCGTCCTCGACCACGCATATATCCCCTCCCTCGTGGAGCTGCTGGAGGGAGAGCGGGAGGGAGAGCAGGAGGGACGTTCCCAAATAACTGCGGGCAGAAACGCCGGATGTGGCCCGGCTGGTTGCATTCGAAGCACACCAGACCACGATGCCCTTCAGGTTGTTGAAATTGCTGAGGCTGTGGGGGTGGAGGCAACGCAGGCGGCTGCGGAACTGGATGCTCCACCCTATAGTTTCGGTGGACACGCCCTCCACCTCTTTGATAACCTCTTCCTCCTCTGAAGTCCCGCCTCCTTCTATTGCTTGGGCCGGCTTCCATCACGTCCTCCGCAGGCCTCTTACTACATCCCAGTTGGTCCGCCTCCAATCTTTTTGTCATATCAATGATCTCCGCCAAGCTACCATCCGCTATAAACAAAAGGGACTGCCTTAGGGGATCTCGCAGCCCTTTGTATAAGCGCTTGGCATAACCTCTGTCATCTAACTCGTAAGAATCCGCAAACCTTGCGAGATGCTGGAATTCCCGCTGGTATTCCGTAACCGACTTTGATCCCTGCTTTAATAGAAGAAACCTCTGCTCAAGCTCATCTCGGGCCGATGTAGGGATAAAGTGCTACAAGAAAACACCTGAGAATTCACTCCAACTTATCTCTGTGTAGATCCGGCCTTGGAAGGTAGAGCCCATGAGGGACTTCCACTACCTCTTCACATGTAAGTCCAAGATGGACACTGCCAACGTCACTGCCATGTTGGTCGGGCAACGGATACCAGCCAACAACTCCTGTATCGTGTCTAACCATTCCTCTGTACGTACAGCTGACTCCGTCCCAAGGTAGACTGGAGGGGAGAGAGCCCGGAAGGTGCTCAGTCAGTTGGAGCTCGGGGCCTGTTGTTGCACCGGAGCCTGCTGTGCCTTAAAAGCATCAAGAATGGCGATGAGCGTCTGCCCCAACTCAGACTGTTGGAACTGAGTGGGTATGGGAGGGGTAGGAGTACCCCCCATCGGCTCAACATGCAGTTTGTCCCCAAACTGACTAACCAAACGGGGGTGGCACCATTGTTGAATGACTTCCTTAGTTGAGGATCGTGGCAAACTGATACCATTTGTAAGACCCCTCCTCCCCGGATCCCAAAACACGGCACGAAGGGGGAGTCTTATGCCCGGAACAGCCGCCTTGCGGTAGCATTAGCACACGGGCTAACCTGTACCACAAGACGCCTATTCCGCCGGCTACAACAATATCAATATATCATGTCAACCCAACCAAATAAATAAGCAAGAGAAGTCAAAATCTACATTAAGTATATAATGTCCAAAAACATGAAATAATGAGAAGCTAAACATGCTTCTACAAAATATCAGAGTATAGCTAATCATTGCCCAAACGGGCTACATCAGAGTAATCAAAATACTAACATCAGTAACTGACGGTATCGACGACACTGTCACATCAGGCCCTGTCGTCCTGGCCTGGCTGTCCTGCTGCGTAGTCTGCGGCTGCTCTACCTGCAGCGTGACCTAAAAAGGAAGACGTAGCAACCGTTAGTCGAAACGACTAAGTGGTTTCACATCCGCTCCCCCGGCGACTCCTCGGCACCCGGCGGAGAAAAGGAACAAGAGTATAGTATATAACAAGTATGCAAGTAAAGGAGTATAAGCAGCTGGCAAGGTACATGAATATAATGTATAATCTAGCAGTTCTATAAGATAACATCATATAACAACAGGTGTAAGGAAATCTACAGCAGGAAAGTAACTTAACTTATAAGAATGCTCATACAAACTTATAAGTTAAGGATCGGGTTACATAAAGTAACTCATCGTATAGGAGTGCTCATACAAACTTATACGATGAGGATCTTGTTGTGCAATGTTATGAAATGCTATGAATGCTATGCAATGACTCACCCATGCACACTCATGCAATTGCTATGTCGACACACACTATAGTTCCCACTTTTCGAGCAGGTAGCTAACCTCTCAGGCATCAGCCGCCGTGTCCAGGCGGTGACAGTAGAACGGGCACTTCTACTACTAGGCGGGTATCACACTACTTCACCTAGGCCTCCGTACGCCTCAACGCTAAGAACACAATAGCGGAGCCCATGCGTACTATGGCCCAGCGGGGTCATGGGTAGATGTGCACCAAGAACACAGCCCGAACTGGCCTTATGTGACCCGGAAGGGGCCTCGGAAGAAAGCACGAGGACACAGCCCAACCGTTCACATGGCCGGAGTGGCCTCGGGACGTGAACACCGAGGACACAGCCCAAACCGACCAAGTCTAACTGCCAACTCCCGTCGGTGTGATGACTGGCGAGCCCGTAGACCTGCCACACTATCCTTAACACAGGATTATGACACCGCGTGTCGACTCACACCACATGCAAATACCACATCAACATATCATGGAAGGGGCCTCGGAAGTAAACACGAGGACACAGCCCAACCATCCATCCACACCTTATCTCAACACAACCAAAACAAGTGACGGTCAACACCGCACTTACATCCCTTCACAATACTACCCGTAGGGAGACGACTCTCTAAGTATTGGACTACAAGACTCATTTCATTAATCAAACATGTCCATGATCATAATCTATTCATCTATATGACTTTCCAAATGATGACAATGTAATATAAACATGATGCGCATATAAAGATTTATCACACTTTTCATTTGATAATGTCATAATATAAACATGAAGTGCACAATTATCAATCTTTCAATTTCTACCAATTCAGTTCGTTTAAATAATATTGTTTCTCAATTTGATAATATGAAATCTGCAACAAATGATTAATCATTCATCCAAGCCAAGTGTCTTGCATTATTAATTCCACCAAATCAAAATCCATTTTCCATTAAGCCCAGAATTTAGGTGCAGGCGAATCTGGACAGCAACTTCGACCGGAGATTCCCGAAACTACAGGAATCCGGTGAAGACGTGTAACCCCACGATGGAAAGGTCTTTCCGAGGTCTACAACTCTCGTATTCAGACCTCAACCCAGATTCGATATTATCCTATTTGAAATCGGACTTGAAGTCCGCTGCGTACAGAACACAGTTTCTGCACACAGGATTTATTGAACACCATTTTCGTTTAGACTTTCCCGTGGCTACAGACTTCTCCAAAAGTCGTGTAACTATTTGTTGGAAAGGTATTTTCAAGGGCTTCAACTTTTGTGTTTAGCCGAAAGCCCAGATCTGGCCATGTCACACTTAAAAATGGCCACGAAGTTCGCTGCGCGCAGAATACAGATTCTGCGCGCATCTTAAGGCGGCATGAACGGCATCGGTTCATCTTCCTCCTCAATGCGATCATCCCAAATCATTCCAGAATTTCCTCCACCCTTATTCAACCTCATGAGGCCAATACTCTTCACGAAACCATCCTCCATCATCACATAGAAGAAGAGAGTGGTTGAAGAGATATAAAATCTAGAACACAAGTCCTAGCATGGCCAAACCTAGAAGACTTCTTCTCTCCATCAAGACTTTTTTGAGTCGATGTCTCTCCTAGGAAAATAACTATAGATCTAGCACCAAGGGAGAGGGTAGGAAACTCACATTGGCTCCAGCGGTACCACCATTTCCGGCCATGGATCTCGTAGTTCTCCTTGGCGGCATCTTCTCTTTCACGGCGATGGCGGATCTCCTCCAGTAGAACTTGCTCCAGCAGTTTTTCCTCTCACCAGGAGTTCTCACAGGAATTAGGGGATGAAATGAGCAATAAAATGGCTAGGGTTTTATCTCTCCCTTATATATAAAATGTGACACGGGTAGGGACACGGCTGTGTCCTTACCCGTGTCCTGCCTGGCGAAGCAGCAACGGCAGTTTCCATGTCGGTTCAATATTTGACACGGCCGTGTTCTTGGTCGTGTCCTTGGTCGTGTCCTTCTCGGGTTGCATCTCGACGATCGATCAAAATCGTCGACTGGAGCACACGGGTAGGGACACGCCCGTGTCTCTACCCGTGTCATGTTCATTCGTCGAAGTCGACGCGCAGTTCGTCGATCTCGACACCTCTCGTCGAGTGTAACTCGACACACACGGGTAGGGACACGCCCGTGTCGCTACCCGTGTCACATGATGTCGACACAGCTCGCCGATCTCGACATGCCTCGTCGAGCTCAACTCGACGCACACGGGTAGGGACACGCCCGTGTCGCTACCCGTGTCGCTACCCGTGTCGCTACCCGTGTCGCTACCCGTGTCGCTACCCGTGTCACTACCCTTGTCGCTACCCGTGTCGCTACCCGTGTCGATACCCATGTCACTACCCGTGTCACTACCCGTGTCTCTCTGCACTGATTTCTCCACTTCTCCACAAGTGCAGTCCAATTCCCTGCACTTCTCAGGACTCGAGTCAACCCTCCTGACTCAAAAACACATACGAGGGGCCTAGAGCGATTCGGGACGTTACATAAGGGTTCCTTAGAAAGCAAGTTTTCATTATCTTACAATCTCTAGTGCTTTCTGAGGAGCTCCTAGCCCAACTTTTGGCTTTGGAGGGGAAGCTCTCAGAGATCTTCCGAGTGTGAGGTGGGACCTCCCTGCTGAGGCTTTGGGTCAGTCTTAGGTCCTTTGAATCTAGTCGAGGGTCGAGGCTCGAGATAAGTAGGTGTTGGCTGCACCCCTGTTTTGAACTCTCGTTGAGGTCATTTTTGGCTTCAACAGTTATGGTGCGGTGAGCGTGGAAGGCAGTTGATACAAGAAAATCTTGAGTTTTGTCTCATGGCTGGAGGTGAAGGTGAAGGGTCTGGTTCTGGAGGCTCCCCCACCCGGGGAGAGGAGGCGACGAGGAAGATGTTGGAGGACTTCAGGCGAGAAGTCCTACAGACCATCAGCTTGGCCTTCTCGGCCCGAAGAGAGTGGGCCACACCTCAGGTTCCGATAGAGGAGGTCCCGCTCTTGGGCGAGAACGCTCCTGGACAGCGCCCGGGGAAGGAGGTCTCGGCGGAGGCTGGCGAGAGGGACGTGGCCGCGCGGGAGCTCTTCCCAGGCCAGTGCCCGGGCAAGGAGGCTCTGACAGATTTGGGCGAGAGGGAGGCAGCAGTGCGAGAACTCTTCCCTGGGCACGGTCTCGCGGATCGGGCCAGCCAGCCGAGGTCGCGGGACGTGCCCTCTTGCCAGGCAGGAGGCGAGAGCCCTTTCAGCGATCTCATCATCTCAGCTCCGGTACCAGAGGGGTTCCGGGAGCCTGACATGTCCTACTACTCGAGGAAGGATGACCATGTACAGCACGTGCAGTGGTTTGAAGATGTCATTTCGATAAGGCAGATAACGGATGCCTTCAAGTGTCGGCTATTTTGTCATCACGTTGAAGGAGAAGGCTCGGAACTGGTTCCACCAATTGCCAGCAAGGTCGATCTACTGTTTTGAAGATCTGCGAAGAAGTTTCCTGTTGAGGTTCTCAACATCAAAGAAGCGGAAGGAGGCGGAGTGCCTGTTTGCGGTGAGGCAGAAGCCGGATGAGACACTGGGTCACTATGTTGACCGGTTTCAGGAAGAGATCCTCCTGGTCCAGGAGGTCCCAGGGTACGCGCTGATGCTCGCCTTTACCCTGGGACTGAGGTCGGGATTCTTCAATATGGAGTTGAAGAGAGTGTCCCCCCTCTCCTTTGAGGAGCTCATGGAGAGGGCGACGAAAGAGATAGACTTCGAGAGGGCAAATCCAGCGTTCGCCAGGAAGATATCCCAAATATGAATACTTTGTATATTGCGCGCGGTCGTTCTCGAAGAAGGGTTCATGAGATGAAAAATTTACATTATTATCGTGCAAAATTATTTTATGACATGATAGATACACAACTCCAAGAGCTGAACAACCGGTTCACAGAGATAAATACAGAATTACTTCTTTACATGACATGCCTAAGTCCAAATGATTCTTTTTCATTATTTGACAAACAAAAATTGATACGACTTGCTGAATTTTATCCATTCGAGTTTTGTAGAATAGATCTCATTGAACTTGAAAGCCAGTTGGACATATACATTCTTGATGTTCGAAGTGATAATGATTTAAGTGATATAAGTGGAATTGATGAGCTAGCAAAAAAGTTGATTGAAAAGAGGAAAAATATTTTATATCCATTAGTTTATTTGCTAGTGAATTTAGTTTTGGTCTTACCAGTTACAACAGCAACGATTGAAAGAGCCTTTTCAGCTATAAAGATTGTGAAGAATCGTCTGCGAAATAGAATGAGAGATTCTCTGATGAATGATTATTTAGTTACATATATCGAAAAAAAATATTTTTGACAGTATTGAGAATGAAACAATCATACAACGCTTTCAAAATATGAAAAGCCGTCGAGGACAACTTTAGAAAGGTATTTTTTCATTTCTTTTCAATCCATTGATAGAAAATTATTTAATAATTTATGATGTTAAAAATTTATGTATTTAAGTTTTTCCAGTTATGTGATTATCAACTCTACAAACGTATTCAGTCAATTATAAATCATGTTTCAACTTTCAATGTATTTTCATTTTTGACTTATGAGGTAATTATTTTCATATATGTTGATATTTTTTAAAATCATTTGTATGTTACAATTTTTTGACCCCGCTGAACAAAAATTCTGGCTCCATCCCTGATGATATAGTTTTGATTTTCCATTAACATGAGTGGCAGGAATCCAAAGTTGGAAAGGAGGACATTACTAGTGTAATTCCATAAACGATCTGCATTGCAAAGCTTCCTTTAGACCAATGGCTAGATGATCATAGTTAAGATCCTTATCTATTCTGTAATATTATATATACTAATTATCATACTACTTTGAGGTAAAAGAAAATAATTACATTTCTCACTTTCAAGGAAGGCGCAACATCAGATCAAATTGAAGTGTCCAAACATGTGCATCCTTAAGACAAGAACAAAACTATTCTTCAGAGCAAAAGCAATAAAAACATGTTCCACTGGGTAAAATTGGTGTGTTCCCCTTTTTCAGGGCCAATGATGATCTTTTGGGGTAGTTAAAAGACGCATGTGATTCCTTATTAATCAAAGAACACAGTTGATGGGTATTTCTTCATGCAAAAACTGCATGGAAACATACTTCAATAAAAAAACTCTAACTAAATAATAAAAATATCAAAGTTACAGGAACTAAAACTACACATCATACCAATACTCATGTACAAGAACTATATATCGTTAACCAAAGGATCCCTAAACAATGTCCAAAGCAAGCATGTGATCAGATATACTTCTTCACATGTACAGAAATTGATGGAGTCTCCTCCTTTGGTAGCTCTCAACTATTGATAAAATTGCCCTTTCACCAATACAAAATGAAGAACATTAAAAACCGATGGAGTCTCCCCCTTTGGTTGCAAGCTACAATAAATTCAAATAATTGTCAAAAAATAGAATGTGCGGTAATTTTATAATCATGCTTTTACACAGTACATACCATTATATCCAAAGTTGTAGATTCATTTTCTAGGCAAGTTGCTTTCAATGCTTTGCTAAACAGAGAAGAGTATGTGCTTCACATCCTGTAGCTTCTACAAATAGAAGCATACTATGGAGACAATATTAACAAAATGGAATGATATAACTGGGGAAAACACTAACAGAACATGGTGTTTTTTAATAAAAGGACTTTTAAAATAGGCATGCAACACATTGAGTTCTACTAATGTGGTGCCTAAGAAGGTTTTCCCTATGAAGCAGTTCACTAATTAGCTAATAGCTCAATTCAATGAACTGCATGCTTCAACAGTTCACTGATTCAGTGAACTGCCTTACTGAATGATTTAGTGAACTACTTCAGCAGGCATTAGCAGCTAGTCACCATTACCTACAACATCATATAAAAATTAATTATACAAGATTAAGGCTTGATGAACATAACCTGCAGAAATAAAAGAGTTATTCTCTCTGCTAGAGATGCATGCATCCAATTCACAAATAAGTACAAAGACACTTATGGTGCCTTAACATGCAGAAGTCAGACACTTATGACTATGTGAACATGAAACTTGCATACACTGCACAGAAGTATATATATAGTAGTACACTACAACAGTACACTGCACAAAAGTAATAAAATAGAGCACATACAACAGTACACTGCACAAAAAGTAACAAGATAGTAACAAAACATTGAGCAGATGTGACACACATGTCATAATAGTACAGATTATATCAAAGTTATACTACTCTATCAAAGTTTTAGTAGCTAGAAAATACATGCAAGTCAGATAATAGTTCACCAAAAGCATTATGCCAAAATACTAACAGTCATCAACCATACGACAACAAAATAGTGCACCAAAAAGTGAATGGTGTGTCCATCAAAAAGTCAAGGAATTGAGCTAAATATTTATAAAACAGAAGTCAGCATCGCTTTCAGCTCATTATGCCCTTCTTTTAAACATGCAATCTCTTCATTATGAGTTCGAATCAAAGCTTCATGTTTCTTTATAAGCTTTGTTTGTGATGTAATACGAGTGGTGGCATTGCACAATTTTTCTTCACTTTCAATTGAGTGGACTCTATCAATGTCTTGTTCACTCTTTTTGAAGGTACAACACCGTAGCCTAATCTTTTGTCTTAACCAGACTTATTTTCAAGTGCCTTCTTTATAATTTCTCTCTAAGAGATTAAGATTTCACTGTTAGAATTTATTGTTATGGTCATCAGGCTTTCCATTTCAAGGTGTAAAATATAGTGTTATAATAGAAATGTATGTTATTAATCAAACCTATACTAATTTCAATTATATTTCAACTTACGTATGTTATTTATGCTTTCTCACTGACAAACACCCCATTCTTCTTATGGGTGTTAGCAAAGTTCTCAATAGAGATTTGATTAATAAATTATTAGAATACGCCATAGTAATCAAAACCTCACTCGTAATCATTGCATTACCATTTCCAGTAGTCTTGAATGGTAGGATTTTGAACACGACGTACGAGTAAATGACATGTTCGATCTATTATCAACATTTGTTTGGTACTTTTTCTACAAGTATACAAAATCAGTGAACTTACCCTGAATGTACATATACATATACCTGATTGATAACATATATATTAAAAGAAATTTACTTAAGTAGTCACATTCACCTTAAAGTATCACTCTCGAAGAGATCGCACAACTGACACCAATTCTCGATGGAGATCCACTCAAATGGCCTACTAGTTCTTGGATTCTTTCCTACTACATTATACTCTATAGGTTGCAGATAATCTTCCTCTCCAATGCATGTAACTACGTCCAAACATCTCCTCCATGTACTCTTTCACGTGTTGATATGTATGCCAACTCTTTATATCAAACTATTGCTACAAAAAACAAAATATTTAGTTATCCTAAACAAATTCAAAAATATGTTATATAAAAATTCACTTACATCTAATCCAGCATATAACGTAAGTTTAAGCTCTTGCTCCAGTTCACTCCATGGGGTCAAAAAATCCAATCCAACATTGTGTCTAACAATAACACCTATACTATTTGCAAGGTACTTTGCAGAACAACGCAACTTCTTAAAACCTTCAGGGAACTCAATCTCAAGTAATTTCTTATCCTAATAAAACAAATAAATGTATGTAAACATATAGTGAGTGTATGCAATCCTTAAGATATATAAATAAAGCATACATTTTCTAATATTGCTTTCTCAATCGACTTTCAAGTGGTCATCCCACAACCTCTTCTTATCGAAGAGCTTGCCACTGCATAACTAAAAACACTTAAGAAATATATTATTCTAGTAAATAATACAAATCTGTACGAAAAAAATTAGGTCTGCTTACCAGTATTATCTGACACCTGTATTGGACGTTTATCCTTGTTACCAGTATCATCATCAGAAACTTGTGATCCAGTTGGTGATGGTTGTAGATTATGTGAAGATGTTTGTGGTGTAGTTGGCATTTCAACAACATCAGTATTTGTTGGTTCTTCATTAAGAAACACTTTACACCTCCTTGTTATAGGTCATCGTAGAATAACATTCTTTGGAGGCATATTTCTACCAAGTCAATAAGATGCAAACGTTAATTATCACATCAAGTAATTTAGATAAAGCATCAAAAAGTAAGATTTGCACTATAGTTTCATAATAATGCATAAGAAATAAACTTAACGTACCATTGCATGAGCTTTACATGTTATCATAATTGTCATCACAGTATTGCACTAGTATTTCATCATCTTCATCTGTTGAGTCATCTTCGTTAACATTTTTATTAAGTTCTTCCTCTTCGTGGATTTTAGTCAGAACTTCTACATCTATAATATCAGGTTCTATATCATCTCTTCCTAGAAATTGCATGTTTTGATCTCCAGTAGCATATATTAATTCATTTTTAGAGGACTCATGTTGTTGAAAAGCCTCACAAACTATATGCTCAACCATGCTATCATTCATCTCCTCCATTTCTAGGTTATCTTCATTTTTGTCCCAAAGGTGTCTATGATATACAAGTTATGTAATTTTCCAAGGCTCTCTGAGTTTTGTGGCATCGACAGAGAACACTTGTTGCACTTGGTTTGGAAGAACGAATGGATCGTCATCACATTAATGGGTATTTATATCAATGCTCAAAAAAAATTATCTTTATGCATAATCTTTTTCCCACTAGTGTCAAACCACTCACACCAAAATAATACTACTTTATACCCATGAAGATAGGTCAATTCAACCACCCTACTAAAAACTCTATGAAGTTCTACCAATTTATTTTGATATCCCCCTCAACAAGTAAACACTATTTTGTGTGGTTTGGGGATCATCTCGATCGTTTATATGAAATCGTACTTCATTAACAATATAACAAGAGTAAAATTTTATTAAGTGTGATTGCGGACCATTTGCCAATGCCCACAATTCTTCAGAGATTTCTCTTGAGTTTTTGTGATTCAATCTATTTATCTATACAAAATAAATTATGAAGTTAATTAGTTAGGTTATACTATAAATTAACCATCTTCAAGAATAATTTCATATTTGGAGCTTACATGAGCTTGAAACCAATAATGAAACTGCTTTTGATGAGTTTTGTCAATGTTTCTATCATATTCCCTTTTAATCTCCTCCATTTGCTTGCTATAAAAGATAATAAATAAGTAAATTAAAATTAGATAAAAGTACAAAAATTGAGTTCTTCAATGGTTCGAACCTTTTAAAAGCATCTACTTCGCTACGATTGTTTAATATGAATTTATACGCTGCATTTAGTTCTTTTTTTGAAAGTGCTTTGCAACAGTGAAGAGGTCCAAAGGGCCTCACTGTTGATGCAAAAATGGATAATTCACACTCTTGTTGATCCTCTACTGCATCTTCATTTTGTTTCTCTTTGTTAAACCTTGTCTTAATTTCATTTAGGTACATTCACATAAATGTCAAAGACTCTTTTACAATATATCCTTTCTCTATTGAACCCTCTATATAAGCTTACATATCCTTTAAGAGATTTAGGAAACCTAAAGTTGAAACTCAATGATAAGAACAACAAAATTGTTAATTTATGCTCTGTAAGATAATAAAGAATAAATGCATAAAAACATGTACCTTTCAATCGGGTACATCATATATGAAGGAACTGGGTCAACAATCTTTGCTTCTTTTGGAAGGTGAAAAGCCAAGTGAATTGATATGTATAATTTAGGTAAATCAAGTCTTGGTCCCCAGCAACGACGCCAAAAAATTTGTTGGGAATATTTCCCTCAATATTCCAGGATTTAAAGAAGCACCTCTTACAATGATAAGTGCATATTGTCTTTGATGATATATCTGTTTAAATCTATGCAGGAACTCTGTTATGTCTCTATAACAGGTTTAGAGAAGAGGTAGTGCAATTGAAGGCTTATCGATCTGATATAAAGAGAGTTCTCAGTGTTATCGTCTTGAACGATGGGTATATAAAAACGTTATCGTCTTAAAAATTGGATGCATCAAGACGATACTGTTTGGAAGCCACATAAGAAGTAGTCTCCAACGCTTAAGGGTAGAATTGTTTTGAAAGAAGTATTTTCAAAATGATACCGTCTTGACAAGATTATTATTACCGTTGAGTGCGTGATTGGCGGGATTTCAAAATTTGCGGTGGCATGTAAAGAGATGTCAGATCATTCTATTTTTGCCCATGCATTGAAAGGACATTTTCTGATCTATCGATTGTTGGAAAATGTCAAGAGTATAAAAGGATAATTTAGGACAATCGAACAGTAAGGTTGCATGAATTCGTTGAATCGTAAAAACTTAAGACACGATGCAACCTGCAATATCAAAGGCAAGCTTTTTTCTGAAGATTTCTAAAAGAGCAAGGAGTAAATCTACACAACTTCAAGTTACGTCTTCTTCCAGTAGAAGAAGAAGGCCAAGAACATCCCTGGATCTGGTTTGACTGAAAACTATCTATCTATTCATGGGCTGCTTCAAGAAGAAGGATTTCACAGCAAAGTTATAGAAGAATCACAAGCTTAAGGTTTATTTTTATTGAGTCTATTTCTGTAACTATACACAAACAACAATCATTTGTAGGATCTCTTAATAGATCTGAATTATAAGGCTGAACTCACAGCCTGAGTGTAGGGCTTGTTGGTAGGTCTGAGCTAGGACTTGTTAATAAGTCTAAGGTAGGATCTTGGTGAAGATCTGAGGTAGGAGACCAGCTGGGTTTTTGAGTTGTAAGAGTTGGGAGAACTCTGAGGTAGGGCTCATGTCTGCCTAAGGTAGGGACTGGGTGTAGACCTGAGGAGAGATTCTGAGGAATCTGTGTTGTAAGCTCTTGGAGCTGAGTTTTGGAGGAGGTTGTCGAGTCTAGCACACTGCTAGATAGGTAGTGAGGGAAAGTGGACGTACCCATATATTGGGGAATCACTATAAATTCTGTATGTTGTGATATGTGTATGCTTTGATGTGCTTTATCTTGCTTAATATTTAAAAGAGACCAAAACTTTCAAGGACACCTATTCACCTCACCTCTAGAAAATTTATTCTACCCACAACCTTTCAAGTTGTATCAGAGGGAGGTTGGTCAAAAAGGACTTAACAGTATGACCAAGTTCCTATAAGGGTAGTCCATCTAATCACCATGACTTCAAGTGTGAGTCATAAGGCGATGAACTCCATGACGCTCCTCATATACAAGAAAGATAATTTTAGTATATGAAAATAAAGAGTGAAGCAGTTTATAGAAGTCTCATATCCCAGTATACATATTACCATTGAGGAGGGACCATTCATCCCCATAAAAGTCTCTTCAATAGATGCTAATATGCAAGTCCCTAAACTTTATGTTGAAATGATTAGGGATGAGATTGTGATGGCTACAATGGATAAGAGAGCTAAAAATATTATAGTCAGTGCAATTGATGATTCTGCTTTCTAGAACTTTATCCACTGCCAGACTATCAAGTAATTGTGGAATATACTGATTGTGTATATGGAAGGAACTGATGAAGTAAGGGATGATAGAAAATCTTTGTTGAATCAAAGTATGAAGCATTTAAGCAAGGCAGCAAGGAAAACATAACTGAGTGCAATGAGAAATTTTTTAACACTATGAATGAATTGAAGACTTATGGGAGAGTCTTCACAGATTATGAGCTGATGACAAGTTCCTGAGTTCTTTAACAAGAGACTGGGATAACGAAATCTGTGTATTCAGGGAGATGGGGAACCTGGCCAATATTCCTCCCTACACACTTTATGGAAAGCTGCACTCCTATGAGATGGAGCTAAATTCAAGAAAGGAAGGGGAGGCTGCTGCCACGTCTCATCAGATTGAGAAGTTTGTGGCCCTCAAGGCCGTGGGCTCATGAAAAAGTAAAAAGAGAATCCTCTCTCCTCCCAGGAAAGTGTCTGAGTCAAAATCTTCTGAGCCTAACACTTCTGATACTGATATGTCAGATGGAGAATTTGTTGTCTTCTCCAAGCAATTCAAAAAGATGATGATAAGGCGGAAGTAGTGGAATAGGAGACCTTCCTCCAACTCTAAGAAGGAATTCAGCAAATCTGATAGAGCCCAGAAGGACCCTAAGGGGGACAGGTATGGATCTAAACATAATAAATTTGTTTTTTCTAATATTATTTGTTATTGTTGTAATAGACCTAGGCATGTCATTATTGATTGCCTAATCAAGAGAAAAGAGAAAGGGGTTGCACGAGAAAAGAAGCTTCACAAGGAGAAGAAGTCTGAAAAGACTTTCCTTACAAAGAAGGAGAAGTGTTGGAGCCAAAGTGACTCAGACTCATCTGAGTTAGAGGAAGAATAAGCATATATTGGGCTCTTTGCTCAAGATGAAGAAGAGGGGGTACCTGCTGTAAGAATAGGCATTAGAGTTCCCTTGTCACACTCAGATAGTGATAGGGAGGAAGAAGAGAGTTGTGGCCTTACGGCCATGATTGATGAGGATGATCAAGATGACTCTAATTCTGATGAGGTAATATGTTAAACATGTCATCCTCTGATTCTGACTATGAGACAGGCCCAGAATCTAAATCATCATCTTCATCTGATGATGAGGATGAATCCGATTCTGAGACTGATGACAATCAATTGATTGACAATTATGGTGTTCTTTTGGAAGCTATGAAGAAGAGCAAGGAGTTGGCCAAGAAGCATGTTGTGGAGATTGCCTCCCTCCAACTAGCTCAATTTGAATACCTTGAGTCTGCTATATAGCTAACTCAAATGAGTAGAGCGATTAACAACCTGAATGGGTTAACAATTATCCAATTTAGCACTATTAGTCAGAAGAACAAGATCATTAAAGATCTTGAAGAGAAGCTCCTCAAGGATAGGAAGGTAGTGTGGCTCAGTTCTCCAAGCCCTAGACTGTGCTTCCGATCATTGGTTCCTTTTCAGCCCAAAATAGAGGGGGAGTAAGCTTCAATAGAAAAGCATCAGAAAAAAAATTGGGAAAAGGTAAGGTTGTACCTCAAATCACCTTTCAGGAGAAAGTTTTTCCTCTTAACAGGTATGATCATGAAAACATGTATGTTCACTGGAAGAATGGAAGTTTCTACAGTAAGGGCAATAGTGCACCACACCTTGGAGGTGGAAAGGGAATGAGGTTGAGTGTTATAAAAGCTCCCCATGAAAAAGCAGGCTGCCAACAAATCAATAACTCAATCTCACAAAGTAATATTGGTTGCCATCAACACAATGTCAGCTATCAAAATGACATCTGTGGCTTTCAAGCCGATATCATCTTGTAAGACCAGTTATCATTTTGCTCACAGCCAGGTGATTGATGAAAGGAATAAGAAGAATGCAATAGCCTTCTTTGCTAAATATGGACATTCACATGTACATTTAATTCCTAAGAATTTTTAAAAGAGAAGATACAATATCTTTGAGTGTTGGTTTTGTGATAAAGTGGGTCACTATATCATAAATTGTTGACACAATCCAATTGTGCCTCAGGCAAAGAAGAGACTTCCTGGTAGAGCTTCTCTTAGCAGAAAATTTGTTTTAAATACTGACAAGAACCAAGGTCCCAAGGTCAATTGTGCTCCTAAGAAAAAATGAACTTTTCTTGCAGGATAGTTCAAGTACCAATTTGAAGTAAATATGGTACTTGGATAGTGGGTGTTCCAAAAACATGACTGGGACAAGGAGTTTTTTTAAGGATTACACTCTCGTGAAGAATGGACCTAAAGTCATATTTGGAGGCTCTGACGGGAGAGTCACCAAAGGCTATGATATGATTTCTAATGACATAGTCAAAATTACAAGAGTAGCTTATGTGGAGGCGTTGTAACACAATCTTGTAAGCATAAGCCAACTTTGTGATTGTTAGAAAGTAGCGAAAAGAAGCGAAAAGTAGAGAACAAGAGGATAAACTTTTGAATAATTGAAATTTTATTATCCAAAAAAGATATCATTTACAAAGGTATGACCTCCCTTATATAGAATGGAGGAGATAAGAAAGAGAGTATACAAACAATGTGGGACTAAACATTTACAGTACTGAGCGGCTAGAATAAGGGTGACCGCACAGGCCGCGCGGTTAGACAGATGGGCTAACCGCTCGGCAACTCCAGCAGGATAGAACAGGCGCAATGGGAGACCGCCAGACCGCTCGGTCAACAAACCGCTGGATCAGACCGCTAAGCCGCCCGGTCAACAAACCGCTGGATCAGACCGCTAAGCCGCCCGGTCTAATACTTCAACACTCCCCCTCAAGCTGGAGCATAGATATCAATCATGCCCAGCTTGTCACAAATGCGGAAGAAGGAAGTAGAAACCGGCTTGGTGAAGATATCTGTCAACTCCTTGTCAGAGGTGACAAAAGGAGTACAAATCTGTTTCTTCAAAATCTCTTCCCGAATGAATTGACAGTCAACCTCTATATGCTTTGTTCGCTCATGGAAGACCGGATTTCTGGATATGTGTATAGCGGCCTTGTTGTCACAGAACATAGGGAGAGGACAGTCATAAACCTCGCCCAGGTCAAGCATGAGAGCCCGCAACCACTTTAACTCACACGTGGTTGACGCCATACTCCGGTATTCTGCTTCGGCACTGGATCTGGAAACAACAGACTGTTTCTTACTCTTCCAACTCACGAGATTACCTCCAACAAAGGTACAAAAACCTGATGTGGATTTACGATCGACTTTGTCATCCGCGTAACTTGAATCTGAGTAGGCCTCAACCCTCAGATGACCATTCTTCTGAAAGAGTAACCCTCTGCCCGGTGCTGCTTTGATATACTCTAAAATCTTCAGGGCGGACTGAAGATGGCACTCCCTGGGAGCTTGCATAAACTGACTGACCTTGCCTACAGCATAGGCGATGTCGGGTCTAGTCACCGTGAGATAGATGAGTTTGCCTACCAAACGTCTGTACCTTGTGACATCAGATAGAAGAGGCGAGTCATCCGTCCACGTTTTGTCTTCTCCAACAGCCATGGGAAAACGAGCTGGTTTGGCACCTGTCAATCCTGCTTCTCGTAGAAGATTAAGGGCATACTTCCGTTGAGAGAGAACCAAGGAGTCAAGTTTCCGAGAGATTTCTATCCCCAAAAAGTATTTTGGGTAGCCCATATCCTTCGTGACCAAGTGCTGACGGAGGTGCTTCTTCGTCAAGTCCACCTCATCTCGGTCATCGCCAGTAAGGAGAATATCACCCACATATACGGCCAAAACCACCAGGCCCGAGGCCGTTTTGCGAATGAATAAGGAGTGATCGGCCGAACTCCTTTGAAAGCCGATGGTAGCCACAATACCACTGAATTTGTCGAACCATGCCCGAGGGCTCTGCTTTAGGTCATAAATGGCCTTCTTCAAATGACATACACGTGTCTCCCCCTGAGCAACATACCCAGGAGGTTGCTCCATATAGACGTCCTCCTGAAGATCGCCATAGAGAAAGGCATTCTTCACATCAAGCTGGGAAATGGCCCAAGCCCGGTTAACAGCCACAGAAAAGAGAACCCGGATGATGCTGAGGCGAGCAACCGGAGAGAAGGTATCAAAGTAATCAACGTCGTAAGTCTGAGTGAAGCCCTTGGCCACCAGCCGGGCTTTGTAGCGATCCACAGTGCCGTCGGGGCGAAACTTCACAACGAAGACCCAGCGACAGCCAACCACATCAGTGCCCACGGGAGGAGGAACCAGGGTCCAGGTACCCCTTTCAGTAAGAGTAGCCATCTCCTCATCCATGGCAGACTTCCAATGAGGGAGAGCAAGAGCCTCCTGATAGGTACGAGGAGTAGAAGTAGCAGAGATAGCCAAGGCAAAACACCTGCGAGAAGGAGAAAGCTGATCATAGGAAACAACAGCCGTGAGCGGGTGTTGAGTACACGCCCGCACCCCTTTGCGAAGGGCAATGGGAACATCCAGGTCAACGGGAGCGTCGGCGACGGGAGCGTCAGCGACCGGAGCGTCCGTGGCGGAGAAGGCTGGCCCGGGACTAGAGAGAGACGGCAGCGGAGAGGAGGGTGGAGGGGTGGGTGGGGAGACGGACTGGGAAGGAGTGGGTGGAGGAGGAGACGAAGGTGGGAAAACGTGGAGAGGTGTGGAAGGAACGGAGATATCAGAAGGAAGAGAAGAGGTAGAAGAGAAATAGGAAGCATTTTCGAAAAAAGTCACATCCGCGGAGACAAACTGCCTGCGGAGAAGGGGGTCAAAGCAGCAATAGCCTTTTTGAGTGGTAGAGTACCCCAAAAAGACACACTTGGTGGAACGGGGGGAAAGCTTGTCGCGGGTAGCGGAGGGAGCGTGAACAAAGGCTGTACAGCCAAAGACACGGAGAGGAAGAGGAAAAGGTTCCTGGTGGGGGTAGAGAAGGGAGAAGGGAGTCTGGCCGTGGAGAACCGCGGAGGGAAGGCGATTGATGAGATAGCAGGCGAGGAGCACAGCGTAGCCCCAGTAGGAGCGAGGGACGTGCATCTGCGTCATGAGAGTACGCGCAACATCAAGCAGGTGACGGTTTTTACGCTCCGCCACCCCATTCTGCTGGGAGGTGTAAACACAAGTCGTTTGATGAAGGAGGCCATGTTGGTGAAAGAATGCGGAGAACTCATGAGTCAGATATTCTTTGGCATTATCAGAACGTAAGACTTTAATAGAAATAGCAAATTGAGTCTTAATCATAAAGTAAAATGATTGCCAAACAGAAAATAGTTCAGAGCGATCTTTTAACAGATACACCCAGGTACATCGAGAAAAATCATCGATAAAAGTGACAAAATAGGAACTGCCCCGACCAACTGTGAGGGTAGGAGCAGGACCCCATACATCAGAATGAATAAGATCAAAAATGCGAGAAGAGCCACGGCCTTGCTTCGGTGGGAAGGAGGAGCGATGATGTTTGCCAAGTTGACACGCATCACAGTTGAGCGGAGAACTGGTAGGAGGTAAGTGGGGCAGAAACTGGCGAATAAGCCGAGGAGGAGGATGTCCAAGACGAAGATGCCACTGAAGGAGATCGGTGGAGGAGGAGTAGGCAAATAGAGCGGAAACATCGTCGAGGAAGTAGAGGCCGCCGCTCTCAGTCCCAGTAGCAATCGTCCGCTGGGTCCTCGGGTCCTGAAAAGAACAAGTAGTGGGAGTGAATAAGACGGAGCACTGAAGTTGCCGGCATAAAGTAGTAACTGATAACAAATTGCACGGGAACTTCGGGACATAGAGGGTATCCTCCAAGCAAAGCGATGGAGTGAGTTGAACCATGCCCGTCCCATGAACCGGGGACGGGGAACCATCCGCCACACGAACCGGGGGTAAGCGATCATGGGTCTCAAGACGGGAGAAGCAATGAGGGTTGCCCGTCATATGATTGGTGGCACCGGAGTCAATCAGCCATTTACCTTGGGTAACGACGTGGGCACTACCTGACGTCGTGGCCACAGAGGCAGACGGCCAAGAAGAGGCGGAGGCCGAAGAAGGAGCATCACCGGAAGGGCGAAGATGAGGATGTTTCTGCCAGCAGCGGTCAACAGTATGGCCAGTACGACCACAGTGAGAGCAGAGGAACCGGGATGAACCCCGTCCGCCAGAGGAGCCGCGGCTACTAGGGCCCCCCCTCTGATGAGCTTGGTGAGCAAAGGAGTCCTGAGAAGGGGGGGAGGCCAACAGAGGCCGCTGGAGGAGCGAAGTAACAGCGGCAATGCGAGCCGCATTGGCATCCAAAGTAGGAGATTCCGCCTCACCCAAGATCTGCTGGCGGATCATATCATAAGAGTCGGGAAGACGAAGAAGATAACAAACAACCAGGAGTTCCTGGAAGTGTTTGTGCTGGTCGGCCAAGTCCGCGGAGAAGGGGCGATTCTGGAGGATTTCGGCACCAAGAGCCTGAACCTGCTGATAAGCCGCAGCCGGCGACATGGAAGGGCGGGCGAAGAGGTCCGCATATAGAGTATAAATGCGGGACGTCTGGCCCCCCTTAGAATAGAGAGCAGCGAGGTGAAGCCAGGCGGCCTTGACCGTCTCATCATGGCGAATGACGGGAAGGCACTCATCAGAAAGGCTGTTGGCCAGCCAGGTGCGGACAAGAGCATCACTCGCATCCCAGTCATCAAACTCAGGAGAGGTGCGAGGAGGAGGGTCATCGGTGAGGTGATGACGCTTGCGTTGAGAACGAAGGAGAAAGGTGAAAGAGACGCCTCAATCGGGATAGTTGGAGCCAACAAGCTTGGAAAGGGTGTCAAGGTTGCCCGAAGGAGGAGGAGGAGAAGGAGCTGCAGGAGTAGTGGTGAGACCGGAGGTAGTCATAGAATCCCGGCAAGCAGAAGAAGCCGCGCGAACAGTAGCGGTTAGAAAAAGGAAGAAGCCGCGCGAACAGTAGCGGCTAGAAAGAGGTCAACGACACAGCAGGGAAGAGGTCGCGCGGACTGAAAAGACCGAGCGAACAGAAGAGAGGAGAAGAGCAAGTGACCGCGACCAAGATGCGGAGGAGAAAGGAACAACCCGCACGGTCAGGCAGATCACAGTAGCAAACCGCGAGTAGAGAGACAGGACACGCGGACAGAGACAGACCGCAACGACTAGGAAGTCGGAGAGGCAAGAAAGAACAAGGAGCGTGGCAACAAGGAAACAGGTCGCTGCGACAAAGAGCAGTAGAAGAAGAGAACCAAGAAGAAGCAAGCCGCGCGAACAGGGCAGCGGACAGAAACAAGCCGCGCGGATAGAAACAAGCCGCGCGGACAGAAGAGAAGGCAAGCCGCGAGTCAAGTCGCAGAACGCGGAAAACAAGCCGCGAACAACAGAGAGCGCACAGAATCAGGAGGAAATGACCGTGTCCTCTGATACCATGTTAGAAAGTAGCGAAAAGAAGCGAAAAGTAGAGAACAAGAGGATAAACTTTTGAATAATTGAAATTTTATTATCCAAAAAAGATATCATTTACAAAGGTATGACCTCCCTTATATAGAATGGAGGAGATAAGAAAGAGAGTATACAAACAATGTGGGACTAAACATTTACAGTAATGAGCGGATAGAATAAGGGTGACCGCACAGGCCGCGCGGTTAGACAGATGGGCTAACCGCTCGGCAACTCCAGCAGGATAGAACAGGCCGCAATGGGAGACCGCCAGACCGCTCGATCAACAAACCGCTGGATCAGACCGCTAAGCCGCCCGGTCAACAAACCGCTGGATCAGACCGCTAAGCCGTCCGGTCTAATACTTCAACAGTGATTTAGGCTATATCATTGAGTTCCACAATGATAAGTGTTTGATCAAAAAGTCAGCTGACTTAGAGACAGTTTTCTCATGCACTGGGAGTAGGAATGTTTATTGTTTAGATTTTATATGTTCAGATTCTTCCACTTTCGTGTGTCTTGTGGCTAATGAGAATGAATCTCATTGTGTATAGTGGAATTAGAAATTAACTCATATTAATTACAAAACACCAAGTTATTCTCTGAGAATTTAGTTAGGGATGTCCTAACTTAAAATGTGTTAAAAAATAGTCTTTATCATGCATGTCAAATGGGCAAGCAAATTAGGACTAATTTTAAGAGCATAGCTCCCAAAGACTATTAGATGTCTTTACTTATTACATATGGATCTTTTTGGTTATTTGCCCATTCAGAGTTTGGGAGGAAGTTGTATACCTTTGTGATTATAGATGATCACTCTAGGTTTGCTTGAATCTTCTTCCTTAGAAAGAAGTCAGATACCTTGGATATCTTAATGATTTTTGTCAAGTTCATTCAGAATGAAATGGATTGTATTGTGCTCAAAGTAAGAAGTGACTATGCTACAAAATTTCAATTTGATACTATGACAAACTTAAGTCAAGAGCAAGATATCTCCCAGGAGTTCTCTCCCAGAACTCCACAATAGAATGGAGTGGATGGGAGAAAAAATGGGACCCTAATAGAGGTTGCTACGATAATGCTGAGTGACTCCTCACTGCCAGAATACTTTTGGGTTAAGGCAGTCAACACATCATGTTATGTTCTTAACAGAGCCTATATCAACATGGTACATAGGAAAACTTCATATGAACTGTTGAAGGGCGGAAAATTAATAGTTTTATATTTTAGAATCTTTGGTTGCAAGTGTTTTATTTTAAACAATGGAAAATCTCAGCTAACCAAGTTTGTAGAGAAGTGTAGTGGGGTATTCTTGCTGGATAAAGCTCACATAGTAGAGCCTATAGAGTATTCAACAAGAAGATCCATGTTGTTGAAGAATTAATTAATGTTATCTTTGATGAGACTGTTGGGTTTCTATGAGTGACACATCACATATGTGCAGAATTAGGAATCAAGAAAACTCAAAGAGAGATGGATCTTGCGATGAACATTGATCAAGAAGTAAAAACAACTTTATATAAAAGTATACCTTATCGGGATTGAGTCACTACTCAACCAAGGTGTTTCAAGGAAGTCTGACGAGCACTTGCGGCTGGAGTTCCGAGCATAGAAATATATCCACGCCTCTATGGGTATCCACGCGAGCAAGAAAAACCCTTAAACTCTTGTCACACAAGATCTAGGTTGGAAGAAGGAATGCCCTCAATGTCTCCATGGATTTCTAGATCTGTTAAAGGAGAGGCGGCGGTGACGAAGATGAAGATTAGGAAACACTTTCCCGGCGACGACAATGGATTAGGATGGTCGTCGGTACGGAGTAGTGGCTGCGACTTCTAGGTTGCGGAATTGTTCTGTCGGGAAGAAGAAGTCGCCACACTCACGATCGAAATCAATTAGGTCAAGCACACTCAGAGATAACATTTATCTCATCTATATATATATATATATATATATATATATATATATATATACCGAAACAACAGTTACCTGCAGACCAGACCGAAATCAAACTTACAGAATCAAATCGGAGTTAACAGCATTTGTCGAGATGACACGTGTATAGACGATGAATCAAGGATCCATTCGTCGAGATAACACGAGAATACTCGATGAATTCAGACAGATCAATTCGTCAAAATGTCAAGAGAGTACTCGACAAATCCAAGTCCAATTTGTCGAAATGTCAAGAGAGTACTCAATGAATCCAAGTCCAATTCATCGAAATGTCAAGAGAGGTCGAATTCAAGTTCAATTCGTTGAAATGTCAAGAGAGCTCTCGACGAATTTAGATAGATTCCTCAAAACATCAAGATACCTTTTTGACAAATTACTTTTGACGAATTACTCTTGAGTCTTACGACAACTCATATGGTCATCTATATTCACAATATAGGTCCAAGACTGAAAAACCTCCAAATCCATAATTTCATAGGCTTGGCCTTTCACTCATATCACATATGAGCAATGCCAACATAAATCTTTCCAAATTCTTCAATACTCTTATGTGCGACCTCAAAGGCTCATATTGTGTTGGCAGTGATAATACCTGTTTGACCACTTCTAGATCACAATGGTAACACTAATAGTCTCTCACTTGATCTTGAAAGTATCAAACAAAAGTTTCACAAACAATTAGCGGCATCTAGCAATACATCAGTGCTCCCCAAACAATAAAAGTTCAAAACTCAATAAGCCTTTATGGTCAATGTATTAGTGTTGTCATGTCTCTTTGTCCCTTACATCCGGATAGAACTAGAGGTAAAAACCGTATCACCCTCATAATTATTCAACCCAAGTTTTTTGATCTAGAATGTACTTCCAGAAATTGGTGAGTCCAATATCATATATTGACTCAATCAAGCATGACAATGCATTTCTCAGTCTTATTCCATCAAGGGGCCCATGGATGCAACTCATGTCATATAGGAGGACAAATCTCATTTCTATCCACGAGCAAACACTCAAATGACTCGTAACGTACCCAATAATCACCCCTATCATCAACCTTTTTCAAGGAAGACTTTGGATGACATCAAAGTACGTTCTTCTTTACTTGATGAATGTTGTGACTTCAGATCAAAGAACCACAAACATCATTACTACTTGAGACCTACTTGTGATACGTTCATATAACAATCCACAAAGTATTCTCACGGTGGATCTGTCAAGTACAACTTGTTCACTAACAAGTACCCATATGATGACTTGATATCACAATATCATGACCTGTGAGAATCGGTCATCAGTCAACACATATGTTAGTCTTGATGTATCATCATCGCCCTTAGCTTCTAAGATGATATGTCGAGCAGGGACCATTTAATAATGAAACTTCTAAGAACATAGGCCCTCACATCTACTTGAATTCTATGAAAGCAAACATTTTAAGGGCATTTATCACGTTAATTAATCTATCTCATAGAAATAAATTGACATAATAATATAGGGATGTAACGGTTCGGTTTGATTCGGTTTGTAAGCAAAACCGCAAACCGAACCATCTCTATGCATTGAAACTGAACCAAACCAAATCGAATGGTTTGGTTCGATTAGGTTCGATTTTGGTGGTTTAAATAATGTGATAAAACCTAAGGATTTATATATAGAGAACAGGGATGGTACAATGAATGAGTCTCAACCACCCAACATGAAAGTGCTGTCGGAACACAATTCCTATTACCTAACCATTTTAGGACTCCAAAATCAAATAAATGGAAAATGAAATATTCATCGACATTATTTGTTTGGAGAAAAATTTAGATTAGAGAAATATCTAGACTAAAGATTAATGACAATTTAGATGCTTAATCAAAACAAAAAACAGAAATCCTAAAATATTTAAGAGAAATACCTGTTGTATGATTAATCGTATGATTTAATAAAATTTAATTAATAAATTAAATATTTTTATATACAACGGTTCGATTTGGTTCAACTCGGTTCTGTTTGCCACACAAAACCATAAAACAAACCGAACCGTATGGTTTTTCTAAAATCAAAACCGTAACCAAACCACGACCTGCTGAAACTGAACCAAACCGTATGGTTTGGTCTGGTTCGGTTCGGTTTTGCGGTTCGGTTGATTTTTGCTTACAGGCCAATAAAAATATAACTTGTCATACATATAAAATGAAATGTATGGTACTCTATTCATCAAATGAATTATTACAACCGACAAACATACAATCCAGAAGACTCATACTAGAGTTAGTCATTCAGGTATCTAATACTCATGAATCTAGTATGACTATCATGCTTTCTCTACAGAAGAAGCTTTGTCAATGGATCCGCAATATTTTCTTCAGTCGGCACTCTACATATGTTCACATCTCCTCGATCAACAATCTCACGAATAAGATGGAACCGCCTAAGTATGTGCTTGGAGCGCTGATGAGATCTAGGTTCCGAAGCAACTGCAATTATACTATTATTGTCACAGTAGAGAACTATGAGATCAATAATGCTAGGAACTACACCAAGCTCACTGATGAATTTCTTAATCCATACAGCCTCCTTCGCGGCATTAGCATCGACGATATACTTGGACTCAGTTGGAGAATTAGTAACTGTCTGCTGCTTGGAACTCTTCCAGCTAACAACTCCACCATTTATGCAAAATACAAACCCTGACTGAGACTTTGAGTCTTCCCTATCAGTTTGGAAGCGAGCATCTGTGTAACCATTTACAACAAGCACTTCCTCTCCACCAAATACTAAGAACATATCCTTAGTCCTTCTCAAGTACTTTAGGATATTCTTGACAACTATCCGGTGACTATCACCGGGATCAGACTGATACCTGCTAGTCATGCTCAAAGCATAAGAGACATCAGGTCGAGTATATATCATTGCATACATGATTGATCCAATTGGCGAAGCATATGAAATCAAGTTCATGTGGTCCTTATCTTCCAAAGATTTAGTACACTGCTCCTTACAGAGATTCACACCATGAGACATGTGTAAGAATCCTTTCTTCGACTCAAGTATGTTGAACCGTTTCAACACTTTCTCAATATATGTACTTTGGGTAAAACTCATCAATTTCTTCGATCTATCTCTATAGATCTTAATACTAAGAATGTAAGTCGTTTCGCCCAAATCTTTCATACAAAAGCAGTTCCTTGAGTTGTTCTTAATAACTTGTAGGGTCGGTTTGTCATTCCGGATCAACAGTATGTCATCTATATACAATATAAGGAAGACAACAATGATCCTGTAATCCTCTTGTAAACACACGGTTCATCTTCATTCTTGATAAAATCAAACTTTTTGATCTTTTCAACAAAACGAAGATTCCAACTTCAAGAAACCTGTTTTAACACAAATGAATCTCTGCAGCTTGCATATTTTAGTGGTTTCACCTGAAGATACAAAACCCCTGAGTTGTGTCATATACACTTCCTCAAGGAGGTTTCCATTTAGGAAAGCTATTTTGACATACATCCGTCAGATCTCGTAGTCATAATACATAGTAATAGCAAGTAAAATTCCGTTGGACTTTACCATAACAATAGGGGAAAAAGTCTCATCATAGTCAATACTATGAATTTTTCTGAAACTTTTAGTCACCGGTCGCCTTTTGAATGTCTATACATTCTCATACATGTCGGTCTTTTTCATGAAAACCCACTTGCACCCTATGGGTCGTACCCTTTTAGGTGGTTCCACCAAGGTCCAAACTTGGTTTGCATATATGGAGTCCATATCAGATTTCATGGTCTTAATCCACTTCTCAGAATCTGGTCCACTCATAGCTTCTTGGTAGGTTGCAGGCTCATCATCATGATCCATAAGCAACACATTACCTATTTGAGACATGAGAAATACATCTCTTAGGCTCAAATATTGGTTTGTCAGATCTACGTGAGACTTGTGTTTCCTGAGCAGGAACTCTAACTACAACAACTTGTAGTCCTTGCTCAGGTTCCAATTCTGGTGCATTCACTGTTTGTGGATTTTGAACTTCTTCAAGTTCTACCTTTGTAGTCTTTTTGGATAAGAACTCTTTCTCAAAAAATACATCAGTACTCGCGACAAATACTTTGCTCTCAGATGGTAGGTAAAAGTAGTACATTTTATTTTCCTTAGGATACCCCACAAGATAACATTTATCTGACTTGGGTTCTAGCTTGTCAGGCATTTAGCATATCATGTATGTCTCACAACCCCAAATCTTAATGAAAGACATACCAGGATGCTTCGCAGTCCATATTTCATCTGGTGTCTTTAGAACAGTTTTCGTTGGAGCACGATTTAGTGTAAAAACAAGTCTCTAGAGCAAATCCCCAAAATGAAACAAGCAAATATGCATGACTCATCATTGACCGTACCATGTATAACAGAGTATAATTCCTCCGCTCAAACACACTATTATGCTATGGCGTTTTGGGTGGAGTGAGTTGTCATACAATAACACACTCTTTTAGATGATCGCAAAACTCATGACTTAGGTATTCGACAACTCAATCATATCGGAGTGCTTTAACCCTCTTACCCAGCTAGTTCTCTACTTCATTCTTATACTCTTTGAACTTTTCAAAAGTATCAGATTTACACTTCCTAAGATACACATATTCGTATCTACTGAAATCATCAGTAAATGTAACAAAGTAGAAGTACCCACCTCTAGCCATAGAACACATGAGTCTGCATACATCACTATGTACTATACCCAAGAGATCATCAGCCCTCTCAATAAAACCAGTGAAAGGGACTTTAGTCATCTTGCCTAACAAACAAGATTCGAATCTCTCAAATGATTCATAATCAAATGTGTCCAGTAGTCAATCTCTATAGATCTTGGATATGTGTTTCTCATTTATATGACTCAAACGACAATGTCAAAGGTATGTAGGGTTCGAGTCATTCGTTTTTCGTCTTTTAGCATTTTTTATATTATAGATTGGATGTTTTAAATTCAAAACATACAAACCATTAAACATTTAGGCTATACCATAACAAACATCATTCTTAAATATATAACAACAATTGTTCTTAATAATAAAATAAAATCCAATCATGTCTAAAAATAAAATAAATATAATGTTTTTAGTTATGAAAAGAACATAATAACAATTATCAAGTTCTATTACAAGCTCACTGGGCAAAGAAAGATGATAAACTCCTACGGCGACAACAGCAACTCTTGCTTCATTGCCAACATGCAGGTCCACCTCCCGTTTACTCAGCATTTTTCTCCTTCCCAGTTCCTGCACATTTATACAAATGTGAGAATCACATTCGGTATCCAATACTCAAGATGAAGGAGCAAAAAGGTTTATCTCTATAACATAAATACCTGAAGCGGAAGTCATACTTCCCTTCATTTTCTACAGACCCTCAATATTATGACATTTCCTCCTCCAATGACCAGCTTTGCCACAGTGGTGGCATTTCCCTTCATTCACTAAGCCTTTCATCTTCAGTGCTGAAGACTTGGGCTCAAGAGATGACTTAGGTAAAACCTTAGTCTTCATGAAACCCTTGTCTTTGATCTTACCTTTATGCAGCATCAGTATGAGGTTAGCAGGCTTGACCTTCTTCATGTTGATCTAGGAAGTTCTTAACATGTCTAGGAGCTCGGGAAGTGTTTTGTAAATTTCATTCACATTGCAATTCAAGACAAACTGCTTGTAACTATCCGACAACGATTGTAGGATCAGGTCTGTAGTCAACTCTTGGCACAAAGAAAAACCTAGTCTTTCAAGGTTCTCTATATACCCTATCATCATGAGTATGTGAGTCCCTACTAGGTATCGAGCTCCCATCTTACATTGAAACAATGCCTTGGTGACGTCAAGCCTCTCTTGGCGAGCTTGCCCTTGAAACATTTTCTTAAGGTGCTCGTCAATCATCTTATAACTCATGTTCTCATGTTACTTCTGAAGCTCAGAGTTCATGGTGGCGAGCATGAGGCATTCAACATCCAAGTAGTCGTCGTGATACTTCTTATAAGCATCTTTATCAGCTCGGGACACATTCCCGATTGGCTCTTTAGGAGAATTCTCTTCCAAGATATAGAGCTTACACTCTTGCTTGAGAACAATTCTCAGATTTCGATACCAGTCCAAATAATTTGTCCCACTCAGTTTCTCCTTCTCAAGGATAGCTTTGAGGGACAGGGTGGAGTGAGATCCACTTGCCATGGAAATTCTACAAGAATCTATGCAAATAAAACTCAGTACTACATTTCAAAATACAATTTTATTTCAATTAAGACTTTAATTAAAAATACTCTCACTATTTTAATCAAACTGATAACCCTTAATATCAATTCAGATAGTTTATGCGAGCTACTCTATTAGTGGACAAGATCCGTATTTCATCAACACCATGAGTCAGCTTTGGCTTTTCTCTCACAATGTAGTTATTTAGGTAGGCAACGCTTTCTGATTGCAACATTATGCAACTCTTATATGATTGGTGAATAACTCTTTATTCGCATCCATCATATGGTGCATGCCAAGTCTATCCTCTGGGCACTCAATTTTTGAGGTTGCCAAGTTAAGTTTGACCCGATGTTGATAGTGGGATATCACAATTATCTGTCTGCACCCTTACCAAGATAGATTAATGCACCTTGTTTTGGCAAGGTCACACTTCATCGATCGAGGCAGGAAGAGTGTAATTCATCAGAAGCCATCTGAATACTTCATATTGCATAAGGGATTTTAAGATAATTAATTAACAATTAACCAATGTGCATATTCACAAAAATACTTACAACACTCACTATCCAAATACATTCTAGATGTGCACAAAGAAAAATCATCAACACTTGACGAACTTGGCTAATTCTGAACATCTAGAACCCTTCTAAATCTTCAAATTTATATACATTGGACATGAGCAACACTAACTCCACTTTCACAGTAGACAAACTCATCTCTCTATGTGAGATTCAAAATCTAACACATTTGGTTTCACAAACCAAGAAGGACAGTTACTGTTAAGTAAAAACAAAGACATCACAACGAAATCACTTGTGTTCCTGACGGGGTTCCAAGGGGCTGCACCCCTGGCGGGGTCTTAGGGGCAGAGCACCTAGCGGGGTCCAAGGGGCAGCTCCCCTAGCGGTGGTCAATTAAGAATTAATTAACGTTATTTCTGATGAGACTGTTGGGTTTCTATGAGAGACACATCACATGTGAGCATCAGAATTAGGAATCAAGAAAACTCAAAGAGAGATGAATCTTGCGATGAACATTGATCAAGAAGTAAAAACAACTTTATGTAAAAGTATACCTTAACGGAATTAAGTCACTACTCAACTAAGGTGCTCCAAGGAAGTCCGGAGAACACTTGCGGCTGTAGTTCCGAGCGTAGAGGTATATCCATGCCTCTATGGGTATCCACACAAGCAAAAAAAACAATTAGAATCTTGTCACACAAGATTTAGGTTGGAAGAAGTAATGTCATCAACGTCTCCACAGATTGCTACATCCGTTAAAGGAGAGGCGACGGTGACGAAGACAAAGCTTAGGAAACACTTTCCGGGCGATGACAACGGATCGGGATGGTCGGCGGTACGGAGCAATGGCTGCGACTTCTAGGTTGCAGAACTGTTCCGTCGGAAAGAAGAAGTCTCCACACTCACGATCTGAATTGATTAGATCAAGCACACTCAAAGATAACATTTATCTTGTCTATATATATACCGAAGCAGCAGTTACTTGCAGACCATACCGAAATCGGACTTAAAGAATCAAACCGGAGTTAACAGCATTCGTCGAGATGACACGTGTATATACGACGAATCAAGGATCCATTCGTCGAGATAACACGAGAATACACGACGAATTTAGACAGATCAATTTGTCGAAATATCAAGAGAATACTCGACGAATCCAAGTCCAATTCGTCAAAATGTCAAGAGAGTACTCGACAAATCCAAGTCCAATTCGTCGAAATGTCAAGAGACCTCTCGACGAATTCAAGTTCAATTCATGAAAATGTCAAGAGAGCTCTCGATGAATTTAGACAGATTCCTCGAAACATCAAGATACCTTTTCGACGAATTACCCTTGAGTCTTACGACAACTCACTTGGTCATCTATATTCACAATATAGGTCCCGGGCTGAAAAACTCCAAATTCATAATGTCATAGGCTAGGCATTTCACTAATATCACATATGAGCCATGCCAACAAAAACCTTTCCAACTTCTCCAACACTCTTATGTGCGACCTCATAGGCTCATATTGTGTTGGCAGTGAGACTATCTGTTTGACCACTTATAGATCACAATGGTAACACTAATAGAGACTAGTCTGATATATAAGGGCTGGTCTAGTTCTTTTAATATTACAGGTACTGAACATATGCTGTAAGAGCTGTTCATCAAAGACAAGCCCATCTTTAGCATGATCACTCCTCTAGATGAAGATTTTTGTCAAGTTCAGCTAGTTGAAGGAGATCAAGTACCTGCTGAAGCTGAGGCTGTTGTTGGAACACAGCCAGCTGCTGAAATACTACCTGCAGCAACCAGGCACCTGAGAGATCATTCCAACACTCTTATCATTAGAGAAGCCCACTAGGGTGTCACTACAAGGAGAAGGATTCATAATGAAGCTTTGTTCCCGAGCTTCCTCTCTCAGGTGGAGTCAAAGAAGTTTGAAGAAGCTAATCAAGATCCTTACTGGATAAGTGCTATGTAAGAAGAGCTACAATGGTTTAAAAAATGCAAAATGTGAAATTTTGTGTCATAACCACAAGGACACAACATCATTGGAATTAAGTGGATCTTCAGGAATAAGATCGATGAGAATGGTGTGGTTGTGAAGAACAAAGCAAGGCTGGTAGGCAAAGGATACATGCAAGAAGAGGGATTTGACCAGAATTTTACTTCAGTTGCAAGTCTAGAAGCAATAAGGATGTTTCTTGCTTATGCTACCTTCAAAAGATTCAAGGTATACCAAATGGATGTCAAGTCAGTCTTTCTCAATGACAATCTTAAAGAATAGGTATATGTAGAGCAGCCCTCAGATTTTGTGCATCCAACTTTACCTAATCATGTTTATTTTCTCAGGAAAGCATTAAAAAGATTAAAGCAAGCCCCAAGGGCATGGTATGAAACTTTGTCTACCTTTCTCATTAAGAATAAGTTCTCAAGGGGAAAATAGATAACGCATTGTTCCTTAGTGAAACAAAAGGCAAGTGTCTTCTAGTCCAAATATATGTTGATGACATTATATTTTGGTCTACTGATGACAACCTCTGTAAGTGGTTTGTCAACCTAATGTAGGGGGATTTTGAGATGAGCAGTGTGGGAGAGCTCAAGTCCTCTTAGGTCTCCAAGTGAAACAGTCAGAGGATGGAATTTTCATCTCTCAGACCAAATATACTAGAGAACTAATTAAGAGGTTTGGGATGGAGTTAGCCACCACCATGAAAACTCCTGTGGCATCAAATATATCCCTGGACAAGGATGAAAAAGGGAAACCTTTTGATGAATCCATGTACAGATATATCATTGGGTCCCTATTATATTTGACTGTTAGTAGGCCTAATATATATTATGTATGCAACCTATGTTTGTGCTAGGAACCAGGCATACCACAAGGAATCTTATTACTCACCTGCAAAGAGGATTTTGAGATACCTTAAGGGCACCCAACAACTTGGCTTTTGGTACCCAAGGAACAATGATTTTGAGCTGACAGGCTTTTCAGATGCAGATTTTGCAGGTTGCAAAGAAGATAAAAAAATACCTCATGAACATGTCAGTTCCTAGGAAGGAGATTGGTCTCATTGAGTGGCAAGAAACAAACTAGCGTGGCTATATCCACAGCTGGGTCAGAGTACATCTCAGTAGGCATCTGCTGTGCACAACTGCTGTGGATTCAACATCAACTGCAAGATTACAATCTTCAGGTAAGTAAAACACCACCAATATTTTGTGATTCATCAAGTGCCATCTTTATAGCTAAGAATCTTTTATCACATAGTAGGGCTAAGTATATAGATATTAGGTATCATTTTATAAGAGAGAGCACGTTGAAAAGGAGGATATCTGCCTTGAGTTTGTTCCCACAGACAAACAAGTGGTTGATATCTTCATTGAGCCTCTAGATGAAGTCAAATTCAATTCGTTCAAAATTGAGTTGGGTATGCTTAACTTGGTGTAGTAGTTTCTGCATAGTATTCTTCTTTCATTGTTAGAGTTAACTACTAGCTAATATAATTTGGTAGATGTTAGGCAACTAACCATAGTTGCAGGGCCATCTAAGTATGAGTCAGTTAACTCTGTCATGAGTGAAACTGTCATCTTAATCGATAGAGAGGTCAACTAGGGAAAAGGAGATGGGCCGAGTCATAATCGACTCTATCATTTAGATCATGTTGAGGATGCAAAATGATACCTCTCCATCCAGATGATATCATCTTGACGGGTTGTTACCATGCTTCTCAAATTATATCTCAGCCATCAGATTCTAAATTCATCAACTCTACAAGTAAGCAGTGCTTCATTTCATTTTGAATCATTTAGATATATTAAATATATATATATATATAATTTTACACTTATATCAAAGTATCTTCTATAGGAAATTCCATTAAAAGTAAAATTGGTAGTGTAATGATTAAGATTAGCCCTAAGAGGATTGCCCACACTCTACGCCTTCCACCTGCAGATATGGAAGAAGAATAGGAAATCTCAACATAAGAGATTGTAGATGTTATGGATTGGTATGAGTTCTGTGGAAAAAAATATGGATCATTGGAAAGAAAACATTTCAGTCAGAAAGGAAAGCTACTTGCAGATATCATTGGCAAATCCCTCCTGTGCAAGATAGGGTCCCATGAAAGGATATCCAAGTCCATATTTTAGTTAATGACTAGAGTAATTCTGCAAAAGAAAAAAAACTGGGCATTAGTTTTCTTTCGAAAGGTATTGGATAGCCTTCAAGTACCCAATATGGGCAGGATCCTTTATCTATACCTTATAATGTCTATCCAGAAAACTACAACAAAAAGTTAGGTATAAAGATCCATTATATGAATAGGATGGATATCAAGACTCTTGAGAGGTATAAAAAGGTACTAACCAAGGGTGCAGCTAAGAAAAAGAGTGGTTATTGAAGATGACTCTGAGTCCAAGTCAAAAGGCAAGGGTGTTGAAGACAAGGTGGATAGTGAACCCATCCTCAACCCTAACTTTTCTCCCTCAAATGAGGAAGGAGGATATGTTCAAGATGTCAGTTCACAAGTACAAGCTGATACTGATGATTCTATTGCTCCTAAGGAAATGGAAGCTGCTGCTAGGAAAGAAAAAGATGAACAAGAGAATAGTGGTGCCCCAACTGAGGGGTAGAATAAGGAGAATGCAGAGGACATACGGTTTAATACGCTAGATCAGTATTCAGAGAGTGATGATAATGTTGAGGGGGAGCCTCAATCTGAGCTCCCTGCTCTGGGTGATAGCATGCCTATGTCCCTAGAGGCTGAGAAAGAAACTCATACTGAGTGGCTGTTCAAGAGCATCTGGGGATAAGCATGAATCAAACTGTTGCTGAAGAAACACCCTAGGTGACCCATACCCAACCATCCATCAGTAATGCTGATAGCTCCATCCTCATGTCTCTGAAAGCAATGCTAGATGAACAAACTTCCAATATGAAAGCATACATAGATGAGTCGGTAAAAATTGTGAAAGCTGACATTATGACAGAAGTACAAAAGATCATAGCAGAAATTATGGGAGAAATAGATTTTCTAAAATGTGACTACTCACATCAATGCATAAATCACCAAATAGTTTGACAAAACTACAAGTACAGTCCATCAGAATGTTAAGATCTTAAGATCAATAGATGAAAGTCTTAGACTGAGTACACAGGATATGACAAGTGTGAAATAGTATGTTAGCCAGACTGATGAAGTCATTAGGCAAGGTGTGGATCACATTAAAGAATATGTGTACTCCACTCGGATTCAGGCCATACAACAAGTTGAAGAGTAAAGAGATGCTAGTCTAGGTGAGAATGAAAACATCTTTCAGACTCTTTCAAGCAGATTTGAGGCAAATACAATTCATCTTGATAACATAATATTTGAAGAAGCTAGAAAGGCGGAGAGTGTATCCGCTAACCAATCCCTATGGAATCTCCAAGGGACGAGGCAGGCACTTAACCTTCCTTTATTGGATTTAACTGAACCCTCTGATGAATTCATCAAAGAGAATGGAATACATGATCCTCAAGATAAGCAGAGGGCAAATAAAAGAGAAAGATGGAACCATGCATCCTGAGGAGTATATGGTTAAGCAAAGAAAGAATAACACCAAGGATCCTGACTATGAATACTGGAGTGATGACTCTAACACCATCATCATAGAGGCATAGTTAAGCAATGGTCAGATCAGATTTGATATTGATAAAGTCTATCCATTTGAAGAATGGGTCAAGCACCTAGAGAGGAAGACCCTAAGAGAGAACACCATTAAGAAAAACATGAACATGCAGAATCAAATCAGGGTGCCTTCCAAATATATTCCTAACCTACAAGTACTTTGCATGGCAGGAGGCCAGAAGGAAAAGAACTGGAAAGAGACCTATTGAGACTGGTAAAGCATCTACCACACCTATCCAGACAAAGAAAAGCTCAGATTCTGATAAAGATGACTTCAATCAACTAATTGACAAATTCCCTATATCTTGATTGGCTGAGAACTATGCTGAGCAGATGTGCTTTAAATGATCAATTGTTTATGTTTTAATTAACTTAAACCCTTTGGCACATATATACATATTAATATATTTGTGTTTACTTATTGCAAGCAGTTCTGTTTTTCGATCCTGTATTTAACTGCATATTTTAAGGTTGATCTAGTTTTATTAGTTATGTATCTTATTATTGGTCAAGAGTTCTATATTCTTCAAATAGGGAGAGATTGTTGATAATATTGTCGTCAATATTACAGGATTTGAAGAAGCATATCTTACAATGAAAAGAGCATATTGTCTTTGGTGATATATTTGTTTAAATCTATGTAGGAACTCTGTTAAGTCTCTATAATAGGTTTAGAGAAAAGGTAGTGCAATTAAAAGCTTATCAGTCTGATATAAAGATAGTTCTCAGCATTATCGTCTTGAACGATGGGTATATCAAGATGTTATCGTCTTGAATATTGGAAGCATCAAGATGATATTGTTTGGAAGCCGCGGAAGAAGCAGTCTCCATCGCTTAAGGGTATAATCATTTTGAAAGAAATATTTTCAAAACGATACCATCTTGACAGGATTATTATTATTGTTGAGCGCATAATTGGCAGGATTCTATGTTGTAAGCTCTCGGAGCTGAGTTTTAGAGGAGGTTGCTGAGTCTAACACACTACTAAATAGGTGGTTAGGGAAAGTAGACGTACTCATACACTGGGGAACCACTATAAATTTAGTGTGATGTGATCTGTCTTTGGTTTGGTGTGTTTTATCTTGCTTAATATTTAAAAAGACCAAAACTGTTAACCCAGAAATCGGTGATACCTCCCAAGGTAGCCAGCTTGCTAGTCACGGCCTGCTCCAGGTTCTCCCTGGAGGTCGCGACCAGTCTAAGTATGGGCGGACAGACTCCTTTGTCCGCTCAGGCCGCGCGGCTAGGGCGGTCTCCCCGGTCTGACAGCACAGGTCGCGCAACAGCCGCTTGTTCTGCAGGGGTTGCGAACTGCTTCCTCAGTCCACCCCTGCAGGCAGCGCAGTTTGGTTAGCTAACCGCACCATGGTTCTGTCTATTCTGACAGGTGCACCACCCAACCAAGTCGCGGACTCTCATTGTCATCCGCACAGACCGCCACATCACCAGGCGACCTGCCTCCAGGTCGCCCAACAATAGGCGACAACTCTCTAGGTCGACAACCAGCGGGGGCGACCTACTCCACCTCACTCTGCCCGGCAGTCGGCGACCTGCCTTCAGGTCGCCCAACAAAGGGCGACAACCTCCAGGCCGCCCAACAGGGACAGCAAGCCTTTCCATCCAACAGGAGGCGGACCTCAGCAAAGGTGGTTGTACAACTCCGTGTTCGCCGAATGGGGCCCGCCAGGCCAGGCTTGCGGACCAAGGCACCCTGCCCGCACCAGAACAGCATACGAGCAGGCACCGGGAGACCAGCTCGCTCTCGCCAAAGCCAGACGGGCGAGCCGCGCGAGCTGCCCCCCCCCTCCCCCGCACTCGCCTTAAGTTCGTCGAGCAGAGTTTGGGCACGACATTCGTCGAGCAGAGTTTAGGCTCGGCATTTGTCGAGCAGAGAACGGAACCCGGCATACTTCGAACTAATATTCGGGGTTGAGCTCGGCGAGCCCGGATCAGCGAGCCCCCCCTGGAGCTCCCGTAGCGACAGTCTGAGACCGGCCAGCCCGCTCTCCTGTAGGCGACCTGGCCGCCAACCCGCTCCAGAGCGAGCACCGGTGGGTCGCGGTGTCCTGGCTTGCGCTCGCCCAAGGAGAGAAGACGAGCTGCGGGAGCCAGGTCGCACCGGCCCCATGGGGGTAGAGAGTAGAGGCGAGTTGACCTCCATATCCTTGGGACCTGCCCAGTGGGGCCCAGGGGCAAAATTACCTGGATGCCCCTCCCATGGGTGAGAATAGCTTGTTAGAACAGTGGAGTTACGCTGTTGGCAGACCTAGTTGGGCTGCACATAGCTGTTCAAAACAATGGAGGTTGGTTATTTGCAGACCGTTTTCAGAAAACTATAAATAAGACCCAAGGGGCACCTCAGAAGGCACGTTTATCAGTATTCCGATCTTTTTGTGCTTTCTGAGGTAGTCTTAGCTCGGCCTTTGGCTAAGGAGGGAAGCGCTCTAAGATCTTCCAGGTGTGTGGTGGGTCCTCCCGCCGAGCCCTTGGGTCGGTTCAAATCTCTCTTGTTGTTTGCTTTGCCGGAGAGAAATAGGTGTGTGATCACCTCTTCCCCAAGGGTGAACTTCACAAGGAACCGAGTTTTCGGTTTCAACAGTGGTGACATGTTTCTTCAGTCTGTCAGGTTGCCCAGTCAACCAACTCATCTGCTAGCAGTTCGCGGACTCGGTCTCAGTCCGCCCAAGGAGCGTGGACATGCTCCAGCTCTCCGCCAAACCGCACAACATTCAGCGGACTCATCCCGTCCGCTGCAGGCTAGGCGGACTCGTTATGTCATTCAACCCTTCAGTCCACCTGCAGTAGACAGACTTCTTCAGTAGGAAGGAAACCTGCTCTATTCAGTCCGCCAGGTCGCCAACCTCACCAAGCGACAAGCCTCCAGTAGAGGCGGACTCGTCTCGACCGCCGCGGGCTGGTCGGACTCTTCCAGTCCGCCACTGAGCCCTCCAGCTTTCCACCAGCACGCTTCCCTGCAGCAGAGGCGGACTCACTACGCAGTCCGCCACTCAGCTTTCCAACACCCGATTCTTCCCAGCAGCGGGCGAATAACTCCTCAGCCTGCATACCTTGGCGCGGGCTCACTCCGCACAGAAGAGGCGGACTCGTCCCAGTCCGCCAACATCAGAATCAACTCCAGAAGACAAGTCCCTAACCGCGCGACCTGGCGCGGGCTCGACGGACTCCCTGTTCTACTCGCACAAATCAGCGACTCACCGGGGGTGACGTTACCAAAAGCCGTTACCTCCTCGGGCCTATAAATAGCCCTCCATACCTCTCATTTGGGGGACAGAGCGACAGACACACGAGGGCAACCGACGACAAGGTCAAGGCATCAGATCTTGCGGACTCCACTTCTCAGCCCGCGCGAGCTCAGCTGTCATCTCTGCCTGATCGCGCAGTCCGCTCGACTTACTTCAGCGAGTTGCGGGATCAGTTAACCCGCGCGGTCTGCCGACCTCTCTGTTCAGTCCGCGCGGCCTTTCTGGCAACTTTTTCCTTAGTGTCAGCTTCCCCCTTTGAACCCTTTATTTGCTTTCCATGTAAATGTGCAACTCAAGCTGTAACACTGAATTATAATTAAAGGAAAGCTCATCGCAAGAGTGGCATTTAAGCCGCGGCGGGCGAAATCTGTTGTTGTCGCTGCTAGCGGCCCCCTCTTCTTCTCAACTCACTTCTCTCGGCATCAACCTACAAACTCCCCGTCAAAGTAACCGTCTGCTCGACAGTTGTTAAACAACCTCTCGTCCATCTCCACACTCAGATCAGCATCCACCTTTCCTCCTATTATCCTCGCAACCCTTGATCAAGCGTTTGATCCACTCTCGAGCACTCAGAAGCTTTTCTCAGCATCCACAACAACCTCTCTGTTATCCCCGCAACCTTTTTCTTCTATCATCTCGCTTGTGAGACCGAACACACTCGTTAGCTGCTGGTGCCCGCGACAACCTCTTCTCTCCGTTTCCGTGCATCAAAAGTTAACACGCGACCTTCAGATCTCTAACAGACGGTGAAAACCGACAGTTACCATGTCAGATCATCAATCAGTCGAGAGCTTTGCTCTAAGTCTTGGTGAGGACTCACTTTGGGAAGCCATGGAGCAATCACGCCGTGAAACCGCCTAACAATTTCAGTCAATCAACCGTACTCTAGCTGCAATTGCGCAGCTTTTAGAAATGCAACCTACAGCAGCACCAGTTTTTCCAGACAATCCAACACTAATATTGGAGAATCAGCAAGCCTATCCTCCGGCTTATCCGCCGGTCTATCCTCCTTACACACCAACATTTCTACAAGGGCCTGCAATCCCTTTGCGGCCTCAAAGTGATGAGTTTGCATCTCGTCAAAACTTTTTCCGGGAAGCTGCCCGGGAAAGCCCAGCAAGATTTCTGAACTTTCAGGGAAGTCATCCTTACTCATCAGCTCCTGCCCTTGCTTCTCCCGCAGCAGCTTTTCCCTTCTATCATCTTGCTCCTTTTGCAGCTACAACTTACGCTCCCTTCTTTCCTTATGTTGTAGGAGAGCAGGAAGAGCCGTCACCATTTTCAGAAAATGTTCGACATGAATTCGGTCTTAGCACCGAGAGCATCAACGACGACTGTGCAGGCACCCTCGGAAAACTATTTTGAGCAGGAGGAGAACAACACAAAGTCCTCAAAGCTCCTCACAATCAAGACCGGTTGTTTCTACTTTACTATTTAAACATTTTCTCTCTAAAACACTTCTAAGTATTGTTTCTTTCATTTCAACAAAGTTTACGCCAGAGATCCCGTACTAACACATTTCCCTTTTTGGAGTGCTTCCTCCTATATTTTCTCTTTGTCAAAGAGATCATTGAACCACCGAGATATCGTCAAGTCTTGTTGTTTCCTTTCATAGATTGTTCTCGGGCTTAAGGCCACGACGACCACATATAGTGGGGAGTGTTCGCGTATGTGCAGTGGGTGTCGCTCAATCTATATTTGCAAGTTCCCTCCAGGTACTTGCAGCTTAGCTTTACTTTCATATCTGCTTCTAACTTCTCTTTTGTAGAGATTAGCAGATATTTGCAATTTCCATTCAAGTACTTGCAGCTTAGTTCACTCTATCATATCTACTTCTAACTCTTCTTTTGTAGAGAATAGCAGATATTTACAAGTTCTCCATCCAGGTACTTGCAACCTAGTTTTCTATCACATCTGCTTCTAACTCTTATTTTACAGAGAATAGCAGATATTTGCAAGTCCTCCATCCAGCTACTTGCAACCTACTTTTCTATCATATATACTTCTTACTCTTCCTTTTTGCAGAGTTTAGCAGGTATTTGCAAGTTCCCCTTCAGGTACTTGCAGCTTACTTTCATATATCATAGTTGTTTCTTACTCTTCCTTTTGCAGAGGATAACAGTGTTTGCAAGCCTCCATCAGGTACTTGCAAGTTATTACTCTTGTGTCTTTCTTCTCATCTTTGTTTTGCAGAGCTCAGTGGAAGGCATTCATGTCTTCTTCATTTTGCGAAGGCAATTCAGGTACACACAAGATGTACTCTCCTTCTTTGCCTACATTAACTTTGCCTTTGCAGGAAAAAGATAGGCATTGGCAAACTCCTTCTAGGGAGAGACATCAGGTTCTATCTCTCCTTACCTCTTACTTTTCTAAGGGATGGATCACGATTTTCGTGGGTCTCCTACTTTTTCGAAGTTCCCTTCGGGACTTAAAAAAAGTGTGGGGATTATGTTAACCCAGAAATCGGTGATCCCTCGCAAGGTAGCCAGCTTGATAGTCGCGTCCTGCTTCAGGTTCTCCCTGAAGGTCGCGACTAGTCTAAGTATGGGCGGACAGACTCCTCTGTCCGCTCAGGCCGCACGGCTAGGGCGATCTCCCCGGTCTGACCGCCCAGGTCGCGCAGCAACGCGTATTCTACAGGGGCTGCAGACTGCTTCCTCAGTCTACCCCTGCAGGCCGCGCGGTTTGGTTAGCTAACCGCAACATGGTTCTCTCTATTCCGACAGGTACACCACCCAACCAAGTCGCGGACAACCATTGCCATCCGCACAGACCGCCACATCACCAGGCGACCTGCCTCCAGGCCGCCCAACAACAGGCGACAACTCTCTAGGTCGTCCACCAGCGGGGGCGACCTACTCCACCTCACTCCGCCCGGCAGTCGGCGACCTGCTTTCAGGTCACCCAACAAAGGGCGACAACCTCCAGACCGCCCAGCAGGGGCCGCAAGCCTTTCCATCCAACAAGAGGCGGACTTCAGCAAAGGTGGCGACCTGCTTATTCAATCTGTCAGGTCACCCAGTCAACCAACTCATCCGCTAGCAGTTCGCGAACTCGGTCTCAATCCGCCCAAGGAGCGCGGACTTGCTCCAGCTCTCCGCCAAACTGCACAACATTCAGCAGACTCATCCCGTCCGCCGCAGGCTAGGCGGACTCGTTATGCCGTTCAACCCTTCAGTCCGCCTGCAGTAGACGAATTTCTTCAGTAGGAAGGTGACCTGCTCTATTCAGTCCGTCAGGTCGCCAACCTCACCAAGCGACAAGCCTCCAGCAGAGGCGGACTCGTCTCGTCTGTCGCGGGCTGGTCGGACTCTTCCAGACTGCCACTGAGCCCTCCAGCTTTCCACCAGCACGCTTCCCTACAGCAGAGGCGGACTCACTACGCAGTCCGCCACTCAACTTTCCAACACCCGTGAAAGTGATACCTCGGGTACTAATAGAAAGTGAGGGATTGATTTAACTAACTCTAGAGGGGGTGAATAGAGTATTTTAAAAACTTTAAGTTGTTTTTACAGCGGATTAAAATAGGTGATACTTATAAATATAAGAAAGGAAATATCACAGCACAACAAATAAAAAGTAGAGCACAACCAGACGACAATGAAATTTATAGTGGTTCCTCAATAAATCCGGGTACATTCACTCTTCTACCACTCTGATAGGAATCCACTACAGGTTTTTGATCAGGTGCCCTGCCACCACAGGTTTTTGTTCAAGTGCCCTGTCACCGCAAGTTTTTGATCAGGTGTCCTGTCACCACAAGATCTATTTTCTAAGTGAGAACTAGCAACTCTTTGAGCTTTTGATCAGGTGCCCAAAAATCAAACCAAGTCTTTTGATTAGGAGACTTGAGAACCAAAAGATTTAACTTTTGAAGGGAGTTATAATTTTGTACACAGTGAAATAAAATAAAATATGTTGTCTTCTCTGTCTCAATCCTCTGAGAAGACTTGTGGATTAATTGATGTTGTCAAAGCTCCCCCTGAGTTATAGAAATCTGGTCAGAAGAGGAAACTTTGCTTCAGGGTGTAGGCCTTCAAATATGAACATTTCTTCTTTTAGTAAATGATTCTGAGAGATTGAGCTTTTGGTCTTAGATTGAATATTGTGTTGCTGGAAGACAAGTTTGAAAAAGAAAATGATGAACAAGAAGTTTCTTTTTCTGTTTCTTGTTCTCTGCTTCAGATGTTCTCTTTCTTCTTCTTTTGATTGATAATTTTATCTGTAAAATTCTTCTTGTTATGGACTCATAGCAATCTTCTGAAAAATTCTTTATATATTGATTGTTGATTTGAATTTCAAATTCCTTGAAATCCTCTGCATATTTTCAGGGAATTGGAACGACTGTTTTTGTCTCCAATGTATTTCCTCAACTGTCTCAGTAAATATGATAGAGTAATAACTCTATGAAATCTCTAATTAATGATGCCAGAAACGGCTATATTCATAAAAATATTGAGCATTAATTAACAGAGTATTACTGTCTTAATATCTGAAATCATACTGCTTTAGTCGATCTGAGAAACTGAGAAATTTAGTCAAACAAAACCGGGAAGAAGTTAGTCGAACTCAGTAAAGTTTTTGTCGACCTGAGCTCCAAGTTCGTCAAACTGATAATTCTCCTTCGTCGAGCTGAGCTCCAAGATCGTCGAACAGAAAATATACTTGTCAATCTGAGATCCAAGTTCGTCGAGCTGAGAAGGCACTTCGTCGAGCTGAGATTCTGATATAAGCTCACAGTTCGTCGATCTCAGCTGAACTTTCGTCGGGCTCAACTCAGAGAAGGACCTCTAAGTTCGTCGATCTGAGATCGACGATCGTCGAGCTGAGTTCAGCTATCGTCGAACGACTTTTCTGCAATCTTCAAAACTGTCTTGTCTCTTAAATCTCGAGTCTCTGAAGTCTTCTGAAGGTAGGTTTCAGTAGTCTAACCTTATGTGATTGACCTTAACCCTGAAACTAACTTATAACCCTTGACTATACAAGGTGGGTCATCAATCCTAATAGTGAACCTAGCCTAAATCACAAGTAGGGTTCCAACAATCTCCCCCTATTTGGGTGAGGTCACTATACAAAATAAAAATAAACAAAATCACAAAACAATAAAAATATCTGACAGAATTATAAAACATTTATCAGATATGAACAGATGTGCCTTGTGAATATATACAATCATTAATAAAGTTCAAAAATGCAAAATCAGAAGATTAAGAATTTTTCTTTGAGGCATCTGAAGAGGAAGCAGATTTTGTGAAAATCATCTTTCTTTTAGGATCCTCTGCTTCTGTCTGAGTTATCTTCATGTCTTCAACACCCAGAATCTTTACTAATGCAGCTCTAGGCACTACAATTTCTGGATGCAAATTCATATAAGTATCAACATTGAAAAGATTTTTTACCTGATATTTGTCCAATTCCTTCTTCCTATAAGATGACATGGTAGAAAATTGAGAGAAATCTTTTCCTTCTTCTTTGGCCTTCCTTATCTGAGAGAGAGCAATCAGCTCATTAAATCTGGTCATTCTAGAATTAGGATCCAATTCGGGATCATAGGTTGGAGAGGAGGTCTCTCTAGACTTGATTTTTTCTTTCTGACTAGCTTGTTCTGTCAGCTGACTTCCTTGACTAACATGTTGTTGCAGCTGTTTTCTTTGTTGTTGTTGTTTGCTGCTTTGGGAGCTGTGTTGCTGTCTGCTGCTGCTGTAAGATGGTCTGGTATGATGAGAAGATGTAGACATTTATACTTGAGAAATATTTCCTGCTGATCCTGCTGCAGGAGGAGGAGGACCTCTCTTGAATTATGGTGGTGTAGAGTATCTCCTACTCTTCTTCCTAGCTTTCATTTCATTCTTTGAGTACCTCATCCAATGTGTAGTATCTGAAGTGAGAGTAATATTGTGCAGGATATAATATGGTGTATCAGCAGTAGGACAGGGTTTAGGAGCAGCCTTGGGTGGAACCTTCTTCTTGAGTTTTCTCTTTTTAGAGCTGGAATCTTTTGAGTCATCTGACTCTTCATCATCATCATTAGATTCATTTGCAGGATTGTCATAAAGAGCATTAATCTGTTTAATCATTGCATCAGACAATACTGGATGAGCTTGTGGCTTTATACTTGTATCTATTATCTCCGTCTGTGTCTGTTCAGCTACATTTTCTTCCTCAGCCTGAGGTTGTGCTTGAACTTCTGGCTCTATAATTTCTGTATCTATATCCTCAAATAAGAAATCATCAAGATTAGGCACGGGTATTCAGCCCAGCCAAATGTTGGAGGTGAGAGAGTCTTTGGCTCTGTAGTAGTTATTTGCTCTATAATATTCTCTTTAAGTGCAAAACTTGTCCTTAATTGTTCCAACACTAGAGGACTTATTGGTGTTGTGTAGCAGACTATAGCCTTAGAGTAATTGGTAAAAACTGGTAAATTGCTATAAATTGTATCAAAAGAATAAAGGAATGAAGAAATATCAATTGTGGGATTAATGGTAAAATCACCAACAGTAATGATTTCTGGAATTGAGAAATCTGGTGTTTCTTCTCTGTACAAACTGGAAGTATTACTGTATCTGTTTATGGAATTACTGTTGCTACTACTGTTGAAATTGCTGTTGTAGTTTCTTCGTGAATTTCTGGAGCTTCTTCATTGAACATTTCCCTCTGCATGGATTTAGAGAGTTCTGGACCCAAGCCCCTAGAAGAAGGGACAGTGGAGAAAGAAGCAAGCTGTGAAGAGAGTGTAGTGATGGAAGCATCAAGTGGAGCAATGGCCTCATCTATGAGTTTCTTGAGTGTAGGGGTAATAAGCTCAAGAATTGTGGTTGATATAGAAGAGGATGGCATGGAGCAGGTTGGACAGATAGGGAATGCTTGTGGAATGGATGGTGTTTGAAGGTCAGTTGGAATGTTGGATGTTGAGAGATTAGGGAGGATAGTATCTTCCTGAGTAGGGGAATATTGTGGAGATGGTTGTGGAGACAGAGATGATAGTAGATCAAAATTGAGAGATGACAGTAGTGGATCTATGTCATCAATATTTGATGGTAGATGTGGTGGTGGAGGTGATGGAGGAGGTGGAGATGGTGTTTCCTCAGGAATGTGAATTGGTGAGGGTAGTCTGGATGGTGAGACAGAAGAGATGAAAGTAGAAGGTGTGTCAGTGGATGGTTGTTGAAGTGTAGAAACATCAACAAGGGGAGTTGATGAATGAAATATTGGATGATGTGGAGATGCAGGGGAGTTGATGAAGGAAATATGAGGATGATGTGGAGATGGAGGAGGAGGAGAGGGAATATGAGGAGCAGGAGCTTCTTCAGGGGTTGGTGAAGTGGCTAGATAGTTCAAAATCATCTTCTTCATTGATAAATCTAAAAACTTCAGTTAAAATGGTAGGGGTAAGAGAAACCTAATTTTCTTACTAATTTTCTTCTTAATCAATTCAAACACAATTTTTCCCTAGTTCACTGATTTTGATTAATCAGGGCACACATCAGAAGGACTTGGTGTCTGGTTATGTAGCCATGGGCAGAGTGTTTGCCCAAGATTACCTTACCAAATACATCTGGTAGGAACTTGTATTAAACTGACAAGTTCTTCTTCAGCAATTTGTTAGGATTTCCCTGGGAGTGAACCATTATAACTAGCATATCCTCAAACTCAGTGCTAGATAGTTCAAAATCATCTTCTTCATTGATAAATCTAAAAACTTCAGTTAAAATGGTAGGGGTAAGAGAAACCTGGTGTCCAGAAATTGATCCAGTAATGGAGGTTTGATCTGGAAAGGTTGTTGTGAATGTCCATTTCTTGATTTCCTGCACTGGAAGTTTGATCCTCAAAGTCATGAACTGTCTCAACTGTGGTGCCTCAAACAACTGAAGTATGTTCTTGAAAATTTAATCGGAATGGCTGAACAAATCGATGTCGATGTCAAACCCTGCATCAAATTTTATTCCAGAGAGGGTCTCCGCCGAAATCGTCATGCCTGCAAAAACAAAAGATCAAGTGCACAAGAACTGGAAAGTACGGGATGGAGTTCGATGAAAACTCTATTATAAGTTTTCAGAAGATGAAAAGACAAACTCTGTCCGATGAAACATTAAAAACTTCGAACTCAGTTCGACGAAAAATCTCACAAAGAAATAAAAGCGTCGATCTAAGTCTGAAAAGGGGAAACAGTTCGTCGTTCTCCGTTCGACGAAAAAAATTTCTGAAACAAATTTCGTCGATTTGCGTTCGACGGAGAATTTTCTGAAACAAATTTGTCGATCTCCGTTCGACGAAAAATTTTTGCAAAAGAAGGTTCGTCGATCTCCATTCCACGAACACTCCACGAAGAGTTCGTAGTTCGTCGACCTCCGTTCGACGAAACATGAACAGTTCGTCGACCATAAACAAAAATTAAATTAAATCTTCTTCCTTAATCATACCTAGCTGATTTATGAAGAACAGATGTTTTTTTTCATCTAAGGGTTTGGTGAAAATATCTGCTTTTTGTAAATCAGTAGAGATAAAGACAAGTTTAATTTTATTTTTGTCCACACAATCTCCAATGAAATGATGTCTAATCTCAATATGTTTTGTCCTACTATGATGCACTGGATTTTGTGCAATAAAAATTGCACTGGATTTTGTGCAATAGAAATTGCACTGGATTTTGTGCAATAGAAATTGCACTAGTGTTATCACAATATATAGTTGAATTATTTAAGTTGAAACTATAATTCAGGAGCTGATTTTGAATCCACAAAATTTGTGAACAGCAACTACCTTCTGCTATGTATTCAGATTCAGCAGTTGATGTTGACACAGCAGTTTGTTTTTTGCAAAACCAGGACACTAGCCTATCACCAAGGAACTGACAAGTTCCTGATGTGCTTTTCTTGTCAACTCTACATCCAGCAAAATCAGCATCTGAGAATCCAGATAATTCAAATTCTGATTCAGTAGGATACCAGAGTCCTAGATTAGGACCACCCTTTATATATCTTAAAATCTTTTTTAATAAAATAAGATGTGATTCTTTAGAATTGACTTGGAATCTAGCACAAATGCAAGTAGCAAACATGATATCTGGCTTATTAGCTGTAAGATATAATAAGAACCCAACAATAGTCCTATATATTTGCCCTGTTCATCAGAATCAACTACAGTATTGGATGACATGGGAGTTTTCTTGGCTGAGACATCAGTCATCCCAAATCTTTTGAGTAGCTCTTTAGCATATTTTGACTGGAATATAAAGATATCATCAGAAGTTTGCTTCACTTGGAGACCAAGTAGGATAATTCACTCATGCTACTTATTTCAAACTTTGAATGTATCAGGTCAGAAAACCTTTTGCAAAATTTGGATCAATGGAGACAAATATTATATCATCTACATAGATTTGGACTAACAAAATTTTTGATTTATGATGTCTAATGAATAAAGTCATATCTATAATGTCTCTAATAAACTTATGTTCTAAAAGAAAACTAGCTCAGGTCTCATACCAAGCTCTTGGAGCTTGCTTTAAATCATAAAGAGCTTTATACAGCTTAAAAACATAAGATGGATGAGTTGAGCAGATAAAACCTGAAGCTTGTTCAAAATAAACTTGCTCTTTTAGTTCTCCATTGAGAAATGCACTTTTGACATCCATTTGGTATACTTTGAACTTCTGATAGGCAACCTATGCAAGAAATATCCTGATAGCTTCAAGTCTTGCAACAGGAGCAAAGGTTTGATCATAGTCAATGTCTTTTTCCTGTGAATAACATTGGGCTACCAGTCTTACTTTGTTTCTCACAATTGATTCTTGTGCATCCAATTTGTTCTTGAAGACCCATTTAGTTTCAATGACTGGATAATCTTTGTGTCTTGGAACCAAATCGCAAACTCTACACCTCTTAAATTGATTGAGTTGCTCTTGCATTGCAATAATCCAGTGGGGATCTTGCTCTGCATCTTTTATGTATTGAGGCTCAATTTGAGAAATGAAGCAAGCATGCATCAGATCTTGGTTGAGTTGATGTCTTTTTTGCACACCAGCTGATATGTCTCCAATCACTTAAGATATGGGATGATCTCTACGTGTGACAAGATCAGCAGGAGGAATTGATTCATCAACAGCTTGTGGAATCAATTCTTCTTGTGAAATTATATTTGTTGTTCTTCGTTCAATTGCTTCAACACTTTCTTCTTCACTTTTTTCATCAATCTGTGGAGAATGATGAAATGTAACATCTTGGGTAAGGTTTAAATCATCCAACTTCTCACACATATAGAGTACCTGCAAAGTGTCTATGGTAGAAGAATCATTCTCCTTGTAAAACATATTAACTTCATCAAAAGATATATATACAGATTCTTCTATTTTTAATGTTGATTTATTAAATACCCTATAAGTTTTGCTGATTTGGGAATATCTAAGAAAAATTCTTTCTGCAGTCTTGACTTCAAATTTTCTTGGGTGTTTCTTATTATTATTGTGAATATAATACTTGCAACCAAAAACTTTAAAGTAATCAACTTTAGGTTGCTTCTTTTTAAGTAATTCATAGGGAGTCTTACTCTTTAGTTTATGAATTAAACTTCTGTTAAGAACATAATTTGTTGTGCTTACAGCCTCTGCCCAAAAGGATAGGGGCACATAAGCATCTGCAAGCAATGTCTCAGCAGATTCAATAAGGGTTCTATTTTTCTTTCTGCTATTCCATTTTGTTGAGAAGTTCTAGGAGCAGAAAAATAATGTCTGATATCTTGCTTCTCATAGAATTCTTGCATGAGAGTGATTCAAACCCGGTACCATGATCACTTCTGATCAATGCAACCTGAGTAGAGTACTCAAACGGTATGCTCTTAAGAAAATCTATAAGAACTTTAAAGTTATCTGACTTGTTTCTCAGAAATAACACTCAAGTGAATCTAAAGAAGTCATCAACAATAACTAAAGTGTATGACTTTTCTTCCAAACTTTGTACAGCAATAGGGCCAAATAGTTCCATATGTAGCATGTACAAAATTCTGGGTGAATCACTCTTATTTATGGATTTGAAACTATTTTTGGTTTGTTTGCTTAATTGACAAGTCTTGTAGAGTCCTTCCTTCTAGTAAGAACCAGAAGGCAGTCGTCTAACAAGGTTGTCTTTAGATAGTTTAGCAATATTCCTAAAGTTTACATGTTCTAGTCTCTTATGTCATAAATCATTGGTTGAACTAATTTGATTAAATAGACAAATTTTTGTATTAGCAGATTTAAAGTTAAATACATATATGTTTTCTTGTCTAATTCCAGTTAAAACAATTTTGTTTTTATCAAAAGTAATAATACAAGATGACTGATTGAATGATACCTGATAACCTTCATCACATAACTGGCTTATGGATATTAGGTTATGCTTGAGATCACTTACATATGCTACCTTCCTGAATGTAACAGCTCCAACTTTGATATTTTCATATCCTTCTATCTGTCCATAGTTGTAGTCTCCAAAAATCACCTTTGATCCAAGCTTGGCTTTGAAATCAGTCAGGTTGACCTTACTTCCCGTCATATGTTTTAAACAACCACTATCCAGATATCATTGTTGCTCTGTGATAGGATAGTTCTTTACCTGTACAAAACAAGATTAGTTGTTCTTGACCCAGGTAACTTTGGGTCCTTGATTTTTTCCAAATTTAAAACTGGAAATGTAAGAAAATTCAGGTTGGTCCTTGTACCCAAGTGGATGATATCTCCTAAGAGGAATAATCCATTATAAAAGGATTGATAAATGTTTTAGTTTTAAAATTTTTAAAATAATTCAAGTTTTTGTTATAAGAAACTAGGTGCGACGAATTGTAATAGGTTAGTCGACCTGAGCTCCAAGTTCGTCGAACTGATAATTTTCCTTCGTCGAGCTGAGCTCCAAGATCGTCGAACAGAAAATATACTTGTCAATCTGAGCTCCAAGTTCGTCGAGTTGAGAAGGCACTTCGTCGAGCTGAGATTCTGATATAATCTCACAGTTCGCCGATCTCAACTGGACTTTCGTCAAGCTCAACTCAGAGAAGGAACTATGAGTTCGTCGATCTGAGATCGACTATCATCGAGCTGAGTTCAGCTATCGTCAAACGACTTTTCTGCAATCTTCAAAACTGTCTTGTCTCTTAAGTCTTGAGTCTGTGAAGTCTTCTGAAGGTAGGTTTCAGTATTCTAACCTTATGTGATTGACCTTAACCCTGGAACTAACTTATGACCCTTGATTATACATGGTGGGTCATCAATCCTAATGGTGAACCTAGCCCAAATCACAAGTAGGGTTTCAACAACCTGCTTCTTCCCAGCAGTGGGCGGATAACTCCTCAGCCTGCATACCTTGGTGCGGGCTCACTCAGTACAGAAGAGGCGGACTCGTCCCAGTCCGCCAACATCAGAATCAACTCCAGAAGACAAGTTCATAACCGCGCGACCTGGCGCGGGCTCGGCGGACTCCCTGTTCTACTCGCACAAATCACTGACTCATCGGGGGTGATGTTACCAAAAGTTGTTACCTCCTTGGGCCTATAAATATCCCCCTACACCTCTCATTTGGGGGACAGAGCGACAGACACATGAGGGAAACTGCCGACAAGGTCAAGGCATCAGATCTTGTGGACTCCACTTCTCAGTCCCCGCGACCTCAGTTTTCCACTCTGCCTGATCGCGCAGTCCGCTCGGCTTACTCCAGCGAGCTGCGGGATCAGTTAACCTGCGCGGTCTGCCGACCTCTCTGCTGAGTCCGCGCGGCCTTTCTGGCAACTTCTTTCCTTAGCCGCCAGCTTCTCCCTTTGTATCATTTATTTGCTTTCCATGTAAAGGTGTAACTCAAGCTGTAACACTGAATTATAATTAAAGGAAAGTCGGTCTCAAGAGTGGCATTTAAGCCGAGGCGGGCGAAGGCTGATGTTGCAGCTGCTAGCGGCCCCCTCTTCTTCTAGACTCACTTCTCTCGGCATCAACCTGCAAACCCAACCGTCAAAGTAACCGTCTGCTCGACAGTTCCTAATCAACCTCCCGGCCATCTCCACGCTCGGATCAGCATCCACCTTTCCTCCTATTATCCTCGTAACCTTTGATCAAGCGCTTGCTCCACTCTCGAGCACTCAGAAGCTTTTCTCAGCATCCACAACAACCTCTTCGTTATTCCTGCAACCTTCTTCTTTTATCCTCTCGCTTGTGAGACCGAACACACCCGTTAGCTGCTGGTGCCCGCGACAACCTCTTCTCTCCGTTTCCGCGCATCAACAAAAACTTTCAAGGACACCTATCCCCCCCTCTAGGTGATTTAGTCTACTCACAATCTTTCAAACTTGATATGTAGAATTTGGATAAATAAAGTCTTGGTCCCCGACAACAACGCTGAAAACTTGATATATAGAATTTAGAATCAAAATATTATCCAAATTCTATGAACTATGGGTAAGATTACCATCATTCATAGTATAGTATATTTTGGAAAAAAATATCAAGTGACGTATTCTTCGAGGCCTGTTGATTACTTCTACTCATGCAAATTAATTTTATTTTATCAGTATAAAATTTAAAAAATAATTAAAACTAAGGAAGAAAAGAGCATTCTATCGGAAATCCTTCTTAAGTAAAATAAATCGTAAAGTCTAAATTCATAAGAAATGATCAATAATAATTCGACCGTGGGGATTCCCAAAATATGCAAGCGCCTCTCTCGAGAATACGCTACCAACTAACCTTAGGGTGATCGATTAAGACCCCTCGACCAGTCGAAACCCCTAAACTTGCTTTAGGCGGTGATCCCCACCATTGAATTTGACTGCAATCCGAAAGATTTGTCATTCTCTCTCGAGAAATGCATGCAAACTCCCTCCACCAATGAGCGATCTACTCGCAATCACGGATCTCTCGATCAACTAGACTACAGATCAAGAATCAATCATTGTAAGTCGGAAATATAAAATCAATCAAATAGAAATCAAAGGAGAATCATAATTTTTCGCAATTAAGGACTATGAAAAGGGAATTACGAAACTAAAATACTTAAGAATTATTTTGATCGAAGCTATACAATCAATTACTCATGATAAAAGAAATAACAATTTTACAACTAGAAAATAAGAAGCATGATGGATGTTTTCGTATACTACTAAATAGTTCTGAAACTTGTTAGAGTGTAACCCGATAAGGCAAGTGCACTTATCGTTTGGAGTATAGAATCAAGTGTCGTATTCTATGCGTCTATCGAGTACTTGCACTCACACGGAAAAGATATTATTTTATTTAACAAAAGAGCTGGTTAATTTGACAAACTAAGAGAAAAAGCGATTAAAATATTAAAAGGAGAACGACGAGATTAAAGCTAGCACTTGATCTAGAATCTCTTTGGATAAAATGAATTTTACTGAAGAATTAAATTGCAAACTCTCAAAATAAACAACTTCGACCGCGGAGGTTCCCAGTTTATGAAAGCGCTTCTCTCGAGAATATGCTTTCAACTAACCTTAGATGCAACGATGAAGACCCCTCGGCCAGTCAAAACACCTAATCTTATTTTATGTTGTGAACCCCCACTATTGGGTTTAACCCCAATCTGTAATATTTATGACGACCTCTCTCGAGGTTCTCAAATAACTCCGTTTAACCTCAAGTGATTTTCTTGTATTCACAACCTCTCAGAAAACTAAAATATGGATCTTAAATCAAAAAACATAATAACATTCTATTTATCATTGAATGACCTCCTCACATTCACAACCTTTCGGTAAAATAAATTGCGGATCTTAGATCGGAAAATGAGTTTGTGAAATAAGAATTCGAAGCAAATAAATCGAAGATAAGTCTAAGAAAATGGAAAATAGAAAGCTTGCTAATTTATAAAAGATAAAGTAAAATTCATTTCATTCCAAAGTTTATCATGATCAAGTGCTAAGGAAAATTTAGCTACTCATCATGATGGGGGAATTACACACAAAAGTAGAGAGAAACATGATAAAAACAAAGCTTGAATTGAAAAGTACTACACTAGGAATGGAAATACAAAAGCTACACTACAATTAGAAATGAAAATTACAACTAGAACTGACCAAAATTACAAAGTTTCAGCCCCAAAATCTTCCTCCTCAGCTCAAGAACTTTGTTGTTATTTGTAGAATTCTCAGCCGAGGAGTCGCGCCCCCTAGTCATGCCCGTGACTAGGGCGTGTCAACCACGACACTCCCACCATAAAAACCCCAGGACATGCTAGGAGAGAAATAGCTAAGAATTATTATCCGGCGGGTCACGCCCTTAGGTCACACACGTGACCTAGGCGTGTCTTGACCGAGTTTGTAAAACGGTAGGAAACGACGTGATCTGCAGCTAATCCACTGATTTGGGAAGGTATCACACCCTCTGGTCATGCCCGTGACCTAGATGTGTTTGTTGTAACGTTACGCCGGCGCGAACAGATGGAATGAAGGCCTGGCCACGCCCGTTGTCGTGCTGGACAACCCCCCTGTCACGCCCGTGACAGGGGTGTATAAATTTAATCTGACGCGTCATCTTCTCTGGTGCGTTGGAGAATGGGCATGGTATGTGGGATTAGTCATGCCCAGGTCATGCCCGTGATTGGGCGTGTCACTTTTAACTTTTGCAAAAAAATCATCCAAAAAATGCTCTAATTCCTCCAAAGAACTTTAATTTGATAATTACAGCCCAAAATAACCTGAATTGCAAAAAAGAAGTCAATTAGAGGTTCTTTAAACAAAACGTAATTAAAATAAAACCAATTATTAAAATAAAATTATATAAAAATAACTTGAAATTAGAGTTATCAAATACCCTCATACTTACATGTTTGCTAGTACTGAGCAAACAACCTTCTATAGAGAGTAGAAAAATTTCCAGAACTATAAAAGAGTGATGAACCTAATGAGTAAAATGCAAAATATTACGCCTATGTGCGTAGAGATCTTACCAGAAAGACTTACTCAACATACACATTAGTTTATAGATTTCAAAAGAATGTCTCGATTTATTATTATCACCTTAAAAAAAATACCAGTAAATTCTAGAATTATTTTTAGGGAAAGAGTAGCGTGTTTACTAAAATTAATATTACACAATATTTAAGAATTGGGCTATCCTCCAAAGAAATCCATCAATGATGATGGTCATAGGCTTGCCCTTTCACATTCTCATCACGACACTAGTCTAACTCATAAGCACAAATCATTAGGACTTAGCTAGATTGAAATGTAGGCTTAGGTTAAAGGTACGGATAAACAAAGATAAACTTGATGGATAGTCACGTCTAAACCAAAAGTGATCTCGCACAAATAACTTAATATTAACACCCTTGATTTTTAGACACAGCCAAAATGTCAAACATTTTGCTTCACATTTTTCACTTTTTCTCACAAATATTTTATTTTCATTTTTCCCTTATGAAGGATTTTTTCGCTTTTAATATAATATATTTCACAAACGGGATACTGTGAAAATAACCATCATATCAAGATGAGTTCCCAGCCACACAACACAAAACAAACTATTCCGAGCTCAGGCTTAGGTGTGCGATTAGGATGCTGCTTAGGCTTTGGTGATATTTTGGTAGAGCTTAAACAAAAGATAAGATTTAAGGCTCAACTTTGGGTGGCAAAGGTAAAAAATGATAGGTGCAGGTGCAAAGACTCAAATGCGCCAATAGAAATGTCTAACTCTTTTTCATGTTAACAAGTTTAACTTATGCAAAGTCTTGAGAATAGCTTGGGGCAATTTCTATACAACGGGAAAGTAATATCTCTCACCTTAACTCGGGTAGTATCACTCTAGTAAAGTTCTACATACTTACCTAAATTATTTTTGGATCATATCGATTTCAAATTAAAAGTGGAATAACTCATCTACACATAATTAGAAAAATATAAGACTAATAATATGCTGAATAATTAATTCTACTTAAGATTCTACTAACATATACGCTTGACTAGAAACAAATCATGACTAATAGTTTTACTCCAAAATTCAAAATCTAATAAAGTACCAATCATGACTAGGAACGTTAGAGGTCCTACCACTCATGACCGGAGGGGGAGTCTAATCTTCATCTCAACGGTGTGCTAACTTAAGTTTCAGGAGGTCAGAAAATGAAAGGGGAATGGGGGTTGAACACAGTGTAGTTGCAGAAGAGCATCCCAAACTACCAATCATTTTGCGAGGTATAGTAGGTCGTGCTAGGTGACCAAGCCCTTGTTATCCTCTTGATCGGTAAGATAGAAAATCAACAGATGATGAATAATTAGAAGAGTGGGAGAAGGATATGACGTCCTTTGGATCTTTTTGGATTGCAAGGAGAAACGTAACTGCTAATCTCGGACCAAAATGCATAACGTTGAAACTCTGCGGAAAATCCAACCTAAGATCATTATATGCATGGGATTTGGAGAAATCTTCATCAAAGAAACTCAAAAGAACATTGAACTGGCGAAGCGAGAGCTCATACTTGACTCCTCCCATGCGGAATGTCATGAACGTGTCGACAGGATTACCACAAAATTTGAGAGAAGCGAGGAACTCCACAGAGAGTTCAAAAAACATGGGTTTGGGGATGGCGAAGAAGGCGTTCCAATCGAGGGTGGTTAGATAATCTCTCTTGAAATCAATGGAGGCGAACGCAGTTATACTCCCCAATCATGAATTTGAAAGATGCCAAATGGTTTCCCGTTCATGCGATTGCTTAATCTCTGGTAGGTAGAATTTCAGAAGGAGAGCATGGATTCCACCGCGATGGCTTCCGTGGTGTTCCTGGAAGAAGAAGTGATGGAGCAGGATAAATGACGCATGGAGAAAAGAAGAGGAAAGGAAATTTTTGGCTTCACTGAGAATCGAACTTAGGATTTGGAATTATTTGGTGAGAAGAAGGGGGAAAAAGCCTTACAAACAAACAATTCTACTGGACACGTCCCACAGTCAAGCCCGTGACTCAGGGGCATATAATAATTAAGCGACAAATCTTTAGAATCTGAAGAAAATTTGGGAGAATTGACTGTTGCGCGACATGCCACAATGACATGCCTGTGACTCAGGGGCGTGTTCATTCAAAATAATTTTAAAAATTAAACTGCCGTAAAAAAGAGACCCGCCAACCGGTCACACCCGTGACCGGGGGGTGTAAAATTAAAAGTTCCAAAAAATGTATTATTTTTTTATTTTTTTCGGAAGGAAAAACATAATAAAGACAAGCTTGTGGTGCCTCCCAAGAGCGCTTTGGTCAAGGTCGGTGAGCTCAACTGAAGCAACTCACTGGATTACCATGTTCGTAACTTATCATCAAATGATGATAAGGGTTTTGGGTATTGTAAGGTGGTGGAAGTTGGTGCACAAATATTGATATTTTTGTACGACAAACGAAGAAGATGAGTGCCTTCACTAACGTCAAATATTTCTCGTGTGGCAGCTAAGAAAACGTGATCTAAGATAAAAAGTATCTCATAATCCTCCTCCATGTCTAAGATGATGAAATCTACAAAAAAAATAGACTCACCAATATTGAGTGGCACATCATGAATGATCCCCTTAGGTATCTTAGTGGAACGATCATCAGATTTTAATGTTATATCAGTAGGGACAGGCTCTCCTAAATTGAGTTTTTGAGCTAAACTATAGGGAAGGATGTTATCACTTGCACTGAGATCAATGAAAGCATTCAGAAAATGAGATTCCCCTAAAGTGCATGAAATATTAAAGTTAACATTTATACTAGTAGTACGCTCTATCAAACAGGTAGAATAAGGCAATTGGGGCTTACATTCTTGAGGAGGAGGAGGTGATTTAGAATAAATGGTATCCTCCTCAAGACTTGCCTCTGATTCTCCAGAAGAAGTCACCGTCAATGCATTTGTGGGTGTCGGTGGTGATGTTCTTGTAGTAAATTCAGTGATGATTTTTAATAATTGTCCTACTTGATTCTCCAAATTCCGCAAAGAGCCTTGCACGTAGTGAACATCCGTGTTGTTCTTAGTCATGTATCTATTAACCATCTCTTCAAACAAAAGACGTTTTAGGTGCTTGTGAAAAAAATTATTTGAAGGAGCAAGAGGAGCGTTAACTGTGTTACCATGGTTTCCCCATGATAAATTGGGGTGATTCCTCCATCTAGGATGATATGTATTACCATAATTACTGTTTGGGTTGAACGATTGTCGATTCGGATTACCCATGTAATCCACTTGTTCTAATTGTTCTGCCATATTCGAATTAGATTCCATGGTAGATGTAGAGGAGACGGCAATCATCCCCTCTATTTCTTGCTAAGTCAACCCGGAGAGACAAGTTAGTAAAAGTATCAATTTTATACATCCCGACCGATTTACCTGGGCGAGATTAGGGTGTACACTATTGATAAGTATTCACAGCCATACCTTTTATAAGCTCTTTGGCGGCTGCCGGAGTTTTGTTGTTAAGAGTTCAGCTGGCGGAATCAATTTGATTATTAAGGTCACTATAGAAGGTTTGAATTTGTAACCAATCAAGAATTTGATTGTGGAGATAGTGGCGAAGTAATTTCTTAAATCTCTCCAAAGTGTCATATAACGTTTCTGATTTAACTTGGGCAAAATAGGAAATATCATTGTACATCTTAGCCGTTTTAGATGGAGGAAAATATTTTGTAGAAAATGTTTGGTCATCTCGGCCTAAATAGTGATTGAGCCTCTTGGTAGAGAACCCAACCATTGTTTTGCCTTTGTGCGCAAAGTAAAAGGAAAAATTCTTAGCATTATCGCATCATCAAAAACTCTATTAATTTTAAAAGTGTCACGTATTTTTAAGAAATTATAAATATTAGCGTTGGGATCCTCATCCTGAAGCCATCAAATTGTACATATTGTTGCACCATTTGAATGATGGTCAGTTTCAATTCAAAATAATTGCTCGCAATAGCGGGTCGAATAAAACTTAATTGAACGTTGTCTAAATTTGGCCAGGCATAATAAGACATAGTCCTTTGATCGACCATGTTCAGATTAGGATTTGGTTCTCCCATAAAAGAAGAAAAGGAAGAAGAAGAAAGAAAAGTAGAAGAAAAAGAAGAAGGTGAAGAAGGTAAAGACAAAGGAAGAAAAGTGTCTCTGATGGATTCCTAACCAAATCTTGGGAATACAGATTACGGACTCGTAAGCGTTGTCGAATGGTTCACTCAAGTTCCGAATCTAATTTAACAAAATCTGACGGATTTCCTCGGGTCATACACTAATAAAAATAAAAAAAATTATAATTAAAATTTTATAACAAAATTCTCCCGAATTTCCCAAGACTGCCCGATGAAGTGTTCGCAAGATACTAAGTGGTATTGTGAGATGCAAACCCAACACAGCCCTTTCTCAAGAAAATTTGATTATAGAAATTTAAAATAAAATTTTCAATAAAAAAGAAGTACGAAAAGCTTTTTTTCAAAAATAAAAAAATTATAAAAGCAATAGAACCATGCTTTCAAAATATCAACAAAAATGAGTCTCCGGAAACGACACCAAAAACTTGATTGATGTTTTCATATACTAGTAAATAGTGCTGACTCTTATTAGAGAGTAACTGGAAAAGGCATGTGCACCTATCATTTCGAGTATAGAATCAAATATCGTATTCCACGGGTCTATCGAGTACTTGTACTCATACGGAAAAGCTATTATTTTATCTAACAAAAGAGTTGGTTAATTTGACAAACTAAGAGAAAAAATGATTAAAATATTAAGAGGAAATGATGAGATTAAAGGTAACACATGATCTAGGGTCTCTTTGGATAAAATGAACCTTACTGAATAATTAAATAGGAAACTCTCGAAATAAACAACTTTGACCGTGGAGGTTACCAATTTATGAAAGTTCCTCTCTCGAGAATACGCTTTCAACTAACCTTGGATGCAACGATGAAGACCCCCGGGTCAGTCGAAACACCTAAGCTTTCTTTATGTTGTGAACCCCACTATTGGGTGTAACCCTAATTCAGAAGATATATGACGACCTCTCTCAAGGTTCGCACATAACTCCTCTTACCCTAGAGATATCTTCGCGTAATCACAACCTCTGGGTAAACTAAAATACGGATCTTAAATTGAAAAGCATAATCACGTTATATTTATCCTTGAATGACCTCCTTGCATTCACTACCTATCACTAAACTAAAGTGTGGATTTTAGATCGGAAAATGAGTTCGTGAAATAAGAATTTGAAACGAATAAATCGAAGATAAGTCGAAGAAAATGGAAAATAGAAAGTTTGATAATTTATATAAGATAAAGTAAAATTCATTTCATTCCAAAGTTCATCATGATCAAGTACGAAGGAAAATTTAGCTATTGATCATGATGGGGGATTTACACATCATAGGAGATAGAAACATGATTAAAACAATGCTTGAATTGAAAAGTACTACACTAGGAATGGAAATACAAAGCTACGCTACAACTAGAAATGAAAATTACAACTAGAACTGACAGGAATTACAAAGTTTTTGCCCCAAAATCAAGAACTTTGTTGTTATTTATAGAATTCTAAAATGAGGAGTCACACCGCCTAGTCATGCCCGTGACTAGGGTATGTCAACCACGGAACTGCCCCTATAAAAACCTAGGGAAACACTGGGATAAAAACTGCCAAGAGTCATTATCCGGCGAGTTACGCACCCAGGTCACGCTCATGACCTAGGCGTGTCTTGATCGAGTCAAGAAAATGTCAGGAAACGACGTGATCTGCAGTTAATCTGTCGATTTGAGAAGGTGTCACTCCCTCTGGTCATTCTCGTGACTTGGGTGTGTTTTTTGTAACATCACGCCGGCGCAAACGACTGGAATGAAGGCCTAGCCACGCCCGTTGGCCTATTGGGCACGCCCTCCTGTCGCGCCCTTGACAGGGGCGTATAAATTTAATCTGACATGGCGTCTTCTCTGGTGCGTTGGAGAATGGGCATGGTGCGTGAGATTAGTCACGCCCCCTGGTCACGTCTGTGACTAGTGTGTAACTTTCAACTTGTGCAAAAAAATCATTCAAAAAATGCCAAATTCCTCCAGTAAGCTTCAATTTGATAATTTCAGCCCAAAATAACCTGAAATGCAAAAAGAAGTCAATTAGAGTTTATTTAAACAAAAAGTAATTAAAATAAAACCACTTATTGAAATAAAATTATAAAAAAATAACTCTAAAATTAGAGTTATCAAAGCACAAGTGCAAGGAATGTAAAACTACATTATGAATTGAAATTGCAAAACTAAAAATAAAAATACATGAAAGAAAACTACAAAAAAACTAAGCTAAAAATGATCCAAATCAAAGCAAAGAATGGATGAGGAACTTCAGGGTAGCAGCAAGAATTTATAGGCAAAAATTTAGAAGTCACACTTGTGACCTTACCTGGGGACGTGAAAGGTACGAAACTGATATCTTGAAAGCCCAAGAATGTTGGAGAAAAACTGCCAAAATCAGGAGTTTTGCGAGTCACGCCCCTAGGTCGCGCTCGTGACCTAGGGCGTGCCTTGACTGGGTCAGCAAACAGAGGGAAATGACAGGATCTATAGTAAATTTGGCAACTGCGGGAGATGTCACGCCCCATGTTCACGCCCATGATTAGGGCTTATAAGCTGAAAATGGCTGGCGGTGGAAAACTGGCTTCTTAAATGCCAGGCCCCTAATCTGGAGGTCACGCCCCCTATCACGCCCGTGATAGGGGGCGTGTAACTTTAAAATGATGTGCCATCTAATTTTGGAGCATATAGGGGAGTCATGACCCATGATTAGAGGTTATGCCCCCTATCACGCCCATGACATGGGGGCGTGTGTACTAATAAAAACCTCCATAATTACCTCGAGAAGCGTTTGGGAGAAAATTGTAAATTTCTCTGTACACGCCCGTGTTCACGCACACGTCACTCCCGTGAAATGGGGACATGTACCCTGGAAAATTCACCCGATTGTAAATGACGTCATCCACTTTTTGATGACTAGTTGTACGTCCCGTAACTCTTCCCGTATTGAAAGTTATGGTCATTTGAATTTTAGTTATCCGCGGGCTAAAATGTTAATTTTCTATAAAATGTCTCCAAATTATGGCCATGGGCTCAAAGATGCTATTTGAAGCCCAATTATACCTGAAAACATAAAAAAGGAATTAGACTCTAATTACGATGAAATGGATTAAAAGTTGATTATTTAATACTAAAATACTATAGTAAATTGTAGATAAATAATGTACTATCAAATACCCTCATAGTTAAGCTTGTGGTCGTCCCGAGCAAAACTAATTCATAAGAATGAGAAGAATTTCTAGGATATTTCAAAAATATGTACTCCTTATTATGTACTATAAATAATATATATGGCTCGAATCAAAATAAGCTAAGAATTAAAAATTAGACTCATAAGAAATAACTCATAATTCATAAATTAAAATGAGTAGAATAAATATTAGTTTACAAATTCTCTATCTAAATCTTCATAATCAAATTGCATTGGATTAAGCAAAAAATAATCTAATATTGAAATTATAGAAATTTTAAACTCATATGAAACGTTTAGAAAACTACAAAATATTAACCAAGCACTCTTATATAACAATCTTGGATAAGCAATGAAAATGGCTAAAATAGGGTAAATTTGGCATCGAAAAAGTTACTTTTATTTTTGGAAAATGATGAATTTTATCATCTTATTTTCATCTTTTTTTAATTTTCTTCTTCTTTTAAAGAACCCAAATATATGAAAATAAGACGATAAAATTTCACTATTGGATTTGACTCTAATCCGGAAGATTTATAATGTGCTCTCTCAAGGAGTGCATACAACTCCTTACAGCAATGAACAATCTACTTGTAATCATGGATCTCTCAATCAACTAGATTACAGATCAAGAATTGATCATCATACACCGAAAATATGAAATCGATCAAATAGAAATCAAAGGTGAACCATAATTTTTGCAATAAAAGACTGAAAAGGAAATTATGAAAAACAATACTTAAGAATCCATTCGATCGAATGCTATAAAATTAATTACTCATGATAAAAGAAATAACAATTTTACCGCTCGAAAATAAGTACAAGTGCAAGGAACTTAAAACTACACTAGGAATTGAAATTGCAAAACTAAAAGTAAAAATACATAAAAGAAAACAGCAGAAAAACTAAGCTAAAAAGGATCCAAATCAAAGCAATGACTGGATGAAGAACTACAGGGCAGCAGTAGGAATTTATAGGCAAAAATCTGGAAGTCACGTCCCTAGGTCACACTCATGACCTGAGGGCGTGTAAGGTACGGAACCGTTGTCTTGAAAGCCCGGGAACGTTGGAGAAAAATTGCCAAAATCAGGGGTTTTGCGTGTCACTCCCCTAGGTCACTGATTAGTTTGATAGTTGTAGTATTTCTCGGACTCATCTGGCTAGATTTCACTCTTGTGCACTACACTTTTAGTTCTTGTTTGCTTGTATTTCTCATATACTCACTTTCATGCTAACTGCACTATTTAGGCTCGTTGTAGTGTGCAATTACACACTTTTGTTGGGATAAGCACATGGATCTCACTAGCTTGCTTTTATGTTATTATTTTTGTTGTTTTTTGTATGTTGGTGTGTTCCAAGCTGTATGTTGTTGTGCAGGTTGGCAGATCCCCATGGCTACCCTATTCTTCTCTGTAGGAATTGCACAGTTGTGCATTTTTCTTCATGCACGATCGACATGATCGTGTGATTCCTACAAGTTTGTTTCCTGGTGCTCTGCCCCGGGCTGTGCGATTTGCTCGTGCACGAGCAGTTTTGCCCATGCGTGACCAAATCACACAACCTCGTCTTCTTGTCTAAAATTTTTATGTTTGTATTGCCCGTGCTTTTTCTTTACACGCGGTTAGGATCAACCGTGCAAGAAGAAAAACGCATGGTCTTCCTGGTTTGCTTGATTTTTTGTGATTTGTCACTAACTGTGCTATTTGTTCTCAAACGGGCTGTTTTGCCCGTGCATGATCAAAAATGCACAGTCTCGCACTGTATCAGGATGGGGGAGTTCTGTATTGTCATTAACGCACGATTCACACACGGTCATGTGATCGACCGTACGTGACTATTTTTTGATTGTTTACCATTTAAGTAGTGGGACTCCACTCATTTTGGGGAGAACGATTTTTTGCGTGCCTTGTTGGGTTATATGAGGATGGCACAACACTTGTGCACGCAGCGAAAATAAGAACAAGTAAAACCCAAACGATTTCGGATCCGACAATATTCATGAAACAAGAAGTAAAGCACGCTGTAATAAATATTACCTTTGAGGGATTGAGTCTCAACTCAACCTAGATGCTCTAGAAGAATCGGGTCGGTCCCTCAGCGGCTAGAGTCTTAAGCGCAGAAAGTATATCCACGCCTCTACAGTAATCCACACGATCGGGAGAACCTGTTGCAACTTGTCGCACAAGTTCTAGGTCGGGAGAGGAAACTCAGTGTAACATCTCATTTCCAACTAGACCCCTAGGTGTGGTTTTGTCCATGGCTAGGTCATGACAAACCATAGGAAGCCAGGAATGGGCCAAGGGATAGGAGACAAAGTGGGGAAACTCATCATGGTCTGCCAATAGTAGAACTCTGAACAATGTTTTAGGATGACCATGGGCTACACCTTGACCCCAAGACCCTACCACAACACCCCATAATACCTTGGGAGGCCCTTTAGAGCCATAAGGACCCATTGGGGTCAACCAAAGAGGCTCAGTTGACCAAGGTCAACCCTAGCCCTAAATGGGTCAAACGAGCCTACTTAGGGTCAATTGACCTACCCCTAGCCTAGAGGACCCCACCTATGCCCTCCTAACCCTAAAGTGAGGTCAATGGGTCACTAAGGACACATTGGGGTCAGCCCTAGAGGCCAGGTTGACCCAAGTCAACTCAAGCCCCTAATTTGGTCAAAATACCCTTACTAAGGGTATGTGACCTTCAAAGTGCAGGGTAACCCTACATAACCCTACCTAGACCTTAGGGGAAGCCAATGGGTCACCAAGGACCCATAGGGGTCAACCCAAATGATCATGTTGACTCAAGTCAACTCTAGCCCTAAAATGGTCAAAGTGACCTTACCAAGGGACATGAGACCACCAAGATGCCCAACCAACCCTATTCAAGTATTTCTAGATCTTAAGGGAGTCCAATGGGTCACTAAAAACCCAATGGGGTCAACCCAGAGGGTCAAATTGGCTCAGGTCAACCCTAGTTTAAGCCAAGTCAAACCTAGCCCAAAAGGGCTAACCCAAGCCCAAGCCACTTCTTCCTTGGGCTAGCCTCATTTTCATGTTCATCATGACTAGGTGGGCTGCTCTTAGCCAATGGAGTTGACCAGTCAACCAGGGGTAACTAGGAGAGAGAAGGGAGCTCCCCTCCATGTTAATGGAGGAGAGAGAAGATGGGGGAGAGGAAGGGAGAGAGTGGAGCCGGTCAAGGGAGGCTAACAGCCACCTTTAATGGCTTCAATCAACTCCTCTAGGGAAGAGGAGTTGATTCCAGCCGTTTCCCGGCCACCAAGGGGTGGATTCAGCCCCCCTCCACTCTACCCGAGCCACACCATAAATGGTGTTGATGGTCATTGAAGAACCAGCCACCCCCCTTCCCCAATTGTCATTTAAACATCATCAGTGGGCAAAGGGGAACATTTTCGAGCGTTTACCTGGAGGAGACGGGTTGTCCCACTGTACTGTTGCAGAAGCCGAGCGCCGCCGCCGTCAACAATGGCATCCCGCCGCTCTTCCCGCATCCAGGCCGCCAGGAAGGTCCTCCCCCTCTCCTTAACTCTCGGGTAGATCATAGGACTCCTTAGGCTTAAGATTCGGACTCAATTGAGCCCGATCAAATCCAGGATTTTTCATGGTTTCGGCAAGAAATTTTCTTGCTATAAACCGCCGGAAAACGCCTCTCCGGCGGCAGAGCCGCCGCCTGGCGATAGCCACCACCTCAACGGAGGTGGTGGTGGCGGTGGCCGGCCGGGAAGGGGCTGGATCGCCGGCGACAAGGCTTGGAAACGGCTCCAGGCGGGATGGATCCTGGTCGTTGGCTCAATGAAGAAGATGACGGGATTCCGTCGATTCTGCGTCAAGATTCGCGCTACTCCTGATTCTAAACTATAGGATATTAAATTTTGATACCCTGATTTATGTCACAGTTTTAGTATTATTTGGTTTTAATTTTTAAAAATACCTAGGCCCACCTGGGGGGAAAACATCCAACATGAAAGTTGTATCCCTCTGAGTCTAATTTATTTTAAAATTTGTTTGAACTCATTTGGGTGCATGGTCTGACCAGGGCACCCATTTTGGTGGGACATACCCTTAGGGCTAGGCAGTCATTAAACTGAGTGCCCACACTTCATCCCTAGCCCAAATCAATTGAAATTTTGGCAGGGAGCCTAACCTAGCTATACCTAGGGCCTGCCCAAAACTCAGAATTTTTGACACACTTTTCCTAAAGTTTTTGATTTTATTTAATAAAGCTAGGGTAATTTAATTAAGTGGTCAAATGACCTCCAAACCCTCCCAAATTTTGGGGAGTGGTCCCTGGCTTCCAGACCTAGTTCTGTACAAAATTTGAGCACATTTGGATAGGTTTTGGTTAGGGAATCACCAAACCCTAGTGTGGCCCTAAGGTGGTGTTTTGTTCAAAAAGTGCACTTTTGATTTTGAGTGACCAAATCACCTCAACAGAGGCTGAAGTTTGGGACACTTACTTGCTTTGGCATTTATCACCTCCCCATGGAATGTGGGGTAGAGTGGAATTGATTTGCCCTAAGTTCCTAGGCCAAACCCTAAGGAAGGCCCTTTGTGCCTTGTGAAGGGCATGAGTCCTAAACACCTTGGATGAACATCAAATTTTGCATGGAGGGTCCTAGGGTATATAAAACCCTCTGGTAAAAACATTAAATAATTTTGAAAAGGGTAGGGTCCACAAAACCCTAACCCTAGCTTAGGTCATAAAACTTGTAGTGCTAGTTTAGGTTAGCTAAACTCCTTGAAATATAATCAAATGTGGGCAGTGTGGGAATAAGGATATTGTGAGCCTCTGATAATTTATTTGGGAAGTTTTGATCAATATTGGTAGCACTTCATTTGTAACCAATAGGATTGCCCTAATTAATAATTTGACTATTGTGATTTCACTGCCCATTGAAAGGTCATTAAACATTGGCAGAGATAGTTTTAGACCATACTGATCATATATGATTTTTAATAGAATTTTTGGATACATAATTAGGGCATCTACTTCACAAGTGCATTACTTCGGTTACATACTAAATAATTCTTACAAGAGCTCAATACTTGTTGAAAAATTATGAAACTTGATACATAGTGTTCCTAGTTCATTATTATCATGTGGGAATTTATGTGGAAATTTTTGATGGAAAATTAGTATACTTTGTTCATTAACTCATAAACTTGAGATTTCATGAGAAAATCAAGTATAGCCTTATTATTGAATGATAAATTATGAAACTTTATCTAGGGTATTTGTATGTCATCATAACCATCCCTGAATTTTCTCTGAATTTTTGGAGGTATTATTGCTGTAAAATCTTTTAAAATGACTTATTATGAGATATATTTGAAATTAAATTTAAGTGCCTAAACCTTGCTGAAAAATTTGAAAACTTAGGCTTTAGAGTTGATTATGCATTTTGTAATTAGCATAAATTTTGTGGATTATTATCTTGTCTGAAATTGGTACTTCATGTTCAAACTTGGGCTTTTTGGATACTAGAATAAATAAATAAATTATCAGACAAATTAGGAAAATTATGAATTTCTGGATTTATGCTACAAATGTCATTTTAGCCCTCTAATAATTATCATAAGGGTACTGGATGAGTATTTCATGTACCTCCCATTTTACGAGTCGTATAGCTTAAGTGGTCTGCATTTAGCAAAACTGCAGGAAATCATTTTGGATATGAAATTAGAGCTCGTGTGATGGGTCTGGTTAGTTTGCTGGAAGGATAAGTAGAATTAGGTGCATCTATGGAAGATAAGTGGGTAGAGTGTTGTTTTGTCTATGGTTTAGAGGCGTACGATAGGTCTGACCGGTAGTGCTTTACTGGTTTAGAGGTGGGCGAGGCCCAACCCACCGCTTCCGTCTGCCACTACGGAGGTATCCTGGGAGGTTACGGCTCCAGAAAGGGGGAACTAAAGGTCTGTGTGCACAGAGTCGGGTGTGTGCGTTGCACTTGCATGTCCATCATACTCACTTGCATGTCATAGCATAATCGAATCATTTAACCCCTGACACCTAATGTATAAGTGGAATGGGACGCTTATACATTAGGACCTGCAAAACGACCCCTTGGTCTATAAGCTTGTGTGGGCAAGTTTATAAATTAAGGTTAATTTTGACATATATATTTACTGCTGTGTGATAACCGATACCCCAACGTATAAATTGGTATGGGACTTTTTATACGATGGGAGCCTTGCAGAAGACCCCTTGGCTTATGTGTTCTCACATAAGTGAATGTTACCTTTCATATTTCAGCTTATTGTCTATACCTGTTATAGAATTACTAGTATAGGTCTGCTGCCATCTGTTTTTGATATTCTCCACCTTCAAGTCCTCCCCTTTCTTCCTCTCCGCTCGGTGCTTAGGAGCCGAGGGGGAGGGGGCGGGGGATGATAGGACTTAGTCTTTTAGACTAACGGTTTTCGAACCGCATCATTTAGGGGATCGTGGAGACCAGCATGGAGCAGCAGCCCCAGAGACCGGTGCGCTTGGATGCGGGGCAGTCTAGCTCCGGAGTTCATACAGCCGGGACCGTGAGTCTCGACCCTGAGTAGTTTTTCTGCTTTTGCTTCCGCATGAGTGATTTTGTAGTGAGGATATGATGTACCGGGCTTAAGCCCGTATTTTGCTACTCTGATGTTATATTTTGTGGACACTCCCTTCGTGTAGATTTATTCTATGATATGTGATTTTCTGTGGACTGCAATTTGCATTTACATTATGGTGCTACTTTTCTGTGATCGAATTGGTCGGCAGAATCGGCGCTTTGTGGTGATGACCCTTCAGGGCGTGAATGAGTCACCGCAAAACGGCGGTTCTGGGTCTAAGACCCCGGTGTCGATAAGAGAAAAAAAAGGGGGGTCTTACAAGTGGTATCAGAGCGGATCTCGATCGAAAAGTAGCGAGTCCACAACCCTGGGTCACCCCCGCGCGAGTTTAGTTTGTGGACAAACTAAGCAGCGGAAGCAGTGGTGTGCCCATATGAGGGATCACATGTAAATTGTCCACTTTTTATTAGGTATTGAGTCGATTACCTACTAATGTAGCTCGTTTTTGCAGCCCCCAGCTCAGCCCACCCCACAAGGTGGAGCTCAGTAGACTCCAGACATTGCACCACCTCCCATGGTCCCCACACCTTTCCTTCAGTCAGACATGGGGCAAACTCTTACAGCTATCCTTGAGGCCTTCCGGGCTCAGCAGGCTCCGGCCCAGCAGGCTCCGACCCAGCAGCCAAACCCAGGGGCCAACTGGATGAGCACCTTCCGAGGACTCTCCCCCCCCCCCCCCCCGTCATACTTGGGGACAGAGTCGGCAGTGCGGACAGAGGAGTGGCTGGATGTTATGTACGAGATGTTGACTGGGATACGATGCCCTTGGGAGGAGAGGGTGGCCTTGGTGGTATCTTGCTTGGAGTCCCATGCCAAGAGGTGGTGGAAGACGCTGTTGGACACGACGTTTGCCGATAGGGAGATTGCAGAAATTACTTGGGAGGAATTCAGGGCCACGCTGCTGGAGCACTTTGTTCCGCAGTCGGTCAGGGACGAGTTAGAGGAGCGGTTCTTGCAGCTGAGGCAGGGCACCAGGACGGTGGTGGAGTACCACCGAGAGTTCGACCATTTGGCCCGATATGCGGGTTCTTACCAGCTGGACGAAGCAGGATACGTCAAGAGATTCTATAAGGGCCTAAAAGAGGAGTTGAGGGAGGCCTTGCTGTTTGTATCTGACGGGCCTATCTCCCGGATTTTGGAGATGGCGAAGAGGATTGAGGCCGATTGGCACACCACTCGGGGCCGGAAGCGGCAAGCGGAGGATCAGGGCCGGAGGGCCCGAAATGATCAGCGGCGAGGCACCATACCAGATGGAAGAAGGACAGAGGAGCAGCCTCGTCAGGAGGTGAGGCAGGAGCCGAGAGAGCAAGTGGTTTTGGCCCCTCAACCACTTCGGATACAGTAGATGCCGAGACCCGGGAGTATGGCGTATCCCCCGCCGGAGTGCTTCCATTGTCATCAGGTGGGACACCTCCGGAGAAACTGCCCCATGAGGGGGGCACCACCTCCAGCACCACAGGGTGGCCCACCTGCCCAGCATTTCGGAGGCCGAGGACGCGGCCGAGGACGTGGTTACCAGGGAGGAGATCGAAGACAGGAAAGGGAGCAGGCATATGCCTTGGATCTGGCACAGCCCCGAAATCCAGAGCGGGTCATCACAGGTAAGCTAAGATGTTTTAAATTGTTTAAACTAAATTCCCGTTCTCAATTGTCCAACAAATAGAACTGCCCTAAGCAGAATAAATAGCAAAGAAAACGCGTCATAAAATACTAAGACCTTTAATCATCACAGGTATAGTCTTCATCAGCGGCAAGCCCGCCTATACTCTGTTCGACACGGGTGCCTCGCACTCGTTTGTGTCGGAGGCCTTCCTGGAAGGGCTGGAAGGAGTGGAACGGTTCTCAGGCCGGATGAGTAGGGTGCGTCTACCCGACGGATCAGAGATACTCACCTCAGCCCACTGCAGCATGGAGGCGGAGATTGGAGGGAAGTCGTTCGAAGTTCCGGCCACGGTCCTGAGGATGCCAGTCTTCGAGCTGATCCTGGGCATGACTTGGTTACAGTGGAATCATGCCCAGATTGATTGTCAAGCGAAAAGGATCACCGTGAGGCACGGGGACTCTACCATCATCATCGAAGGTATAAGACCTGCCTCACGTATACCCTTATCTTCAGTACAGGCCGTTAAGGCCTATTTACAGGGGAGGAGGTCTACGAGGTGTTGTTTGAGATGACGGAGGCCACGAGTTCTATATTGAATATCCCGGTGGTGCGGGAGTTTGAGGACGTCTTTCCGGAGAAGTTACCCGGATTACCCCCGCGCAGGGAGCAGGACTTCCAGATACAGCTTGTGCCGGGGGCCAAGCCAGCGTCCAAGGCACCTTACCGGATGGCCCCAAAGGAGTTGACAGAGTTCCGGAGCCAGCTTCAGGAGTTAGTGGAAGCCGGATTTGTCCGGCCAAGCTCTTCACCTTGGGGAGCCCCGGTATTGTTCGTCAAGAAGAAAGACGGGACCCTCAGATTGTGCATCGACTATCGAGCACTAAATCGGCTGACGGTCCGGAACACCTATCCACTGTCAAGGATAGATGAGCTGTTCGACCAGCTGCAGGGAGCGCAGTTCTTTTCGAAATTAGATTTGAGGTCCGGATACTACCAGCTTCGGATTCGGGAGGAGGACATTCAGAAGACTGCTTTTAGTAGCAGATATGGTTTATACGAGTTTACGGTGATGCCCTTCGGACTCACCAATGCACCATCAGCGTTCATGACCCTCATGAACCAAGTCTTCAAGGAATATCTTGATGTGTTTGTCATTGTGTTCATCGATGACATCCTCATTTACTCGAGAACGGAGGAGGAGCACACTCGTCATCTGACACTGACCCTGCAAAGACTGCGGGAGAATCATCTATATGCGAAGTTTAGTAAATGTCAGTTCTGGCTGAAGGAGGTGGGCTTCTTAGGCCATATTATCAGTGGGGCCGGATTGGCAGTGGACCCGGCAAAGATTCAGGCTATTCGGGATTGGCCACAGCTGAAGACAGCCACCGACGTACGGAGTTTTCTAGGACTTGCCGGTTACTACCGGAAGTTCGTGGAGGGATTCTCTCGAATCGCCCTCCCGCTCACATCCTTGACGAAGCAGGAGGTACCGTTCGTGTGGACCCCGCAGTGCCAGACAGCTTTCCAGGAGCTGAAGGATCGGCTAACCTCGGCTCCCATTCTTACTCTCCCCTCGGGGAGGGAAGGATTTCAGGTCTACACTGATGCTTCCTACCAGGGTATGGGAGCTGTACTGATGCAGAAGGGCCATGTGATTGCATATGCATCTCGCCAGTTGAAGAAGCACGAGCAGAACTATCCGGTGCACGACCATGAGATGGGGGCGGTCGTTTTTGCTTTGAAGGTCTGGCGTCATTATCTTTATGGAGTCCACTGCGATATCTATTCCGACCACAAGAACCTGAAATACGTGGACACGCAGAAGGAACTGAACATCAGGCAGAGGCGCTGGGTGGAGTTCCTTGCAGATTATCAGTATGAGATGCACTACCATCCAGGGAAGGCAAACGTGGTGGCGGACGCATTGAGTCGGAGAGCTGCCACTTCCGAAGTCGGACCTCAGGTTATGTCTATGGAGCTGGTGAGGAGATTGGAGGATATGCACATCACACTGGTGTCATCCGAGGACCCCGAGCTTTACACGGAGTATTTAGCAGCGGTGAGTGCTACAGACGATATCCGGGACAGAGTCAGAGAGGGACAGAGGCGAGATGTCAATCTGGAGCCGATATTCTGGTCCTTGGAGAACGGTACAGCAGGAGATTACACGATGAGGGACGGCGTGGTATGCTTCAGAGGTCGGACTTATATACCGGGAGGAGGCCAGGTCCGGGAGGATATCATGGCGGAAGCCCACCACAGCAGATACTCGGTGCACCCAGGCATCACGAAGATGACTATGTACTGGCCTGGCATGAAGAAGGATATCACTCGGTTTGTGACCCACTGCGAAGCTTGCCAGCTAGTGAAGGCAGAGTGCAAAAACCCTGCGGGGTTGTTGCAACCACTCCCGGTACCAGAGTGGAAGTTCGAAGACATCGCGATGGATTTTATTCACGGACTTCCCCGATCACGAACAGGGAATGACTCAATTTGGGTCATCGTCGATCGGTTGACTAAGGTAGCCAGGTTCATTCCGATCAGGAAGGACGACGCTGTGGGAGTATTAGTACGGAGATTTGTGAAGCAGTTCATTCGATATCACGGGGTGCCCAAGACGATCGTGTCGGATCGGGATGGCCGGTTCACTTCCAGGGAGTGGAGATCCGTGCAAGCTTACTTAGGCACGCGATTGACCTTCAGCACTGCATTTCATCCCCAGACGGACGGGCAGACAGAACGCACCAACCGGACGCTGGAAGACCTTTTGAGGCTATGCATTTTGGACCGCGGGGAACCGTGGGAGAAACTCTTACCCCTGGTCGAGTTCTCTTATAACAACAGCTATCAGTCCAGCATCAGGATGGCGCCTTACGAAGCCTTGTACGGAAGGAGATGCCGGACCCCGCTTTCTTGGGTTCAGGACGAAGATCCGAAGGTGTTGGGATCAGAGTTTGTTGAAGACACCGAGGCTCAGTTGAGGCTGATCAGAGACAGGATGCTAGAGGCGCAGAGTAGACAGGCTAAGTACTATGACGCCCGGCATCGGCAGGTGGAGTTCCAGGTAGGAGACCGGGTGTTTTTCAAGATCCGGCCCATGCATGGAGTCTCGCGGGTGCGTGGTCGGAGGAAGAAGCTCAGCCCTAGGTACATGGGCCCTTACAGGATCCTGGAGCGGATCGGGCCCCTAGCCTACAGGCTGGAGTTACCACCAGAGCTGGAAGCGCTGCACGACGTCTTTCATATTTCTTCGCTGAGGAGGGCTCTGCTACGCCCAGAGCAGCAGATTTTGACCACCGAAGGGCCGGTAGCTTCAGACCGGTCAGTTCGTTTGGAGCCGGTTAGGATCGACGACCGAGGAGTACGGGTCTTGCGACGCAAGAAGGTCCCACTAGTCAAGGTCTTGTGGAGGAACCACGGCCAGGAGGAGCATACCTGGGAGCCGCAGGACCTGATGCGACAAAGATACCCAGAGCTGTTCAGTCAGGTATACCTCACAAACCCCTCAAGATGTTTTAATTATTTTCCTACTTTAACTAGTAAGGGCTGCTTTAGGCGGGTAGAGCCTTATCTTTTGTTTATTGGGGGCTTATCTTTTGTTTATTGGGATCTTGGCTTCATCAATTGGGTGAATTGAACATAGATTTAGGTTTCCCTTAAAACCTAGTTTATCAAACATGGCGTCGTGATGGGATGTTACAAGTTTCCTTCTTCGGTAGAAAATTTCCGTAGGCGTAACCTTGATTTCGGGGACGAAATCTTTGTTTTGTTTATTGGGATTTGTAACATCTCATTTCCAACTAGACCTCTAGGTGTGGTTTTGTCCATGGCTAGGTCATGACAAACCCTAGGAAGCCAGGAATGGGCCAAGGGATAGGAGACAAAGTGGGGAAACTCATCATGGTCTGCCAATAGTAGAACTCTGAACAATGGTTTAGGATGACCATGGGCTACACCTTGACCCCAAGACCCTACCACAACATCCCCTAATACCTTGGGAGGCCTTTTAGAGCCATAAGGACCCATTGGGGTCAACCAAAGAGGCTCAGTTGACCAAGGTCAACCCTAGCCCTAAATGGGTCAAACTAGCCTACTTAGGGTCAATTAACCTACCCCTAGCCTAGAGGACCCCACCTATGCCCTCCTAACCCTAAAGTGAGGTCAATGGATCACTAAGGACACATTGAGGTCAGCCCTAGAGGCCAGGTTGACCCAAGTCAACTCAAGCCCCTAATTTGGTCAAAATACCCTTACTAAGGATATGTGACCTCCAAAGTGCAGGGTAACCCTACATAACCCTACCTAGACCTTAGGGGAAGCCAATGGGTCACCAAGGACCCATAGGGGTCAACCCAAATGATCATGTTGACCCAAGTCAACTCTAGCCCTAAAATGGTCAAAGTGACCTTACCAAGGGACATGAGACCACCAAGATGCCCAACCAACCCTATTCAAGTATTCCTAGATCTTAAGGGAGTCTAATGGGTCACTAAAAACCCAATGAGGTCAACCCAGAGGGTCAAATTGGCTCAGGTCAACCCTAATTTAAGTCAAGTCAAACCTAGCCCAAAAGGGCTAACCCAAGCCCAAGCCACTTCTTCCTTGGGCAAGCCTCATTTTCATGTTCATCATGACTAGGTGGGCTGCTCTTAGCCAATGGAGTTGACCAGTCAACCAGGGGTGACTAGGAGAGAGAAGGGAGCACCCCTCCATGTTAATGGAGGAGAGAGAAGATGGGGGAGAGGAAGGGAGAGAGTGGAGCCGGCCAAGGGAGGCTAACAGCCACCTTTAATGGCTTCAATCAACTCCTCTAGGGAAGAGGAGTTGATTCCAGTCGTTTCCCGGCCACCAAGGGGTGGATTCAGACCCCCCTCCACTCTACCCGAGCCACACCATAAATGGTGTTGATGGCCATTGAAGAACCAGCCACCCCCCTTCCCCAATTGTCATTTAAACACCATCAGTGGGCAAAGGGGAACATTTTCGAGCGTTTACCTGGAGGAGATGGGTTGTCCCACTGTACTGTTGCAGAAGTCGAGCGTCGCCGCCGTCAACAATGGCATCCCGCCGCTCTTCCCGCAACCAGGCCGCCAGGAAGGTCCTCCCCCTCTCCTTAACTCTCGGGTAGATCATAGGACTCCTTAGGCTTAAGATTCGGGCTCAATTGAGCCCGATCAAATCCAGGATTTTTCATGGTTTCGACAAGAAATTTTCTTGCTATAAACCGCCGGAAAACGCCTCTCCGGCGGCAGAGCCGCCGCCTGGCGATAGCCACCACCTCAACGGAGGTGGTGGTGGCGGTGGCCGGCCGGGGAAGGGGCTGGATCGCCGGCGACAAGGCTTGGAAACGGCTCCATGCGGGATGGATCCTGGCCGTTGGCTCAATGAAGAAGATGACGGGATTCCGTCGATTCTGCGTCAAGATTCGCGCTACTCCTGATTCTAAACTATAGGATATTAAATTTTGATATTCTGATTTATGTCATTTAAAATTTGTTTGAACCCATTTGGGTGCATGGTCTGACCAGGGCACCCATTTTGGTGGGGCATACCATTAGGGCTAGACAGTCATTAAACTGAGTGCCCCCACTTCATCCCTAGCCCAAATCAATTGAAATTTTGGCAGGGAGTCTAACCTAGCTATACCTAGGGGCTGCCCAAAACTCAGAATTTTTGGACACACTTTTCCTAAAGTTTTTGATTTTATTTAATAAAGCTAGGGTAATTTAATTAAGTGGTCAAATGACCTCCAAACCCTCCCAAATTTTGGGGAGTGGTCCCTGGCTTCCAGACCTAGTTCTGTACAAAATTTGAGCACATTTGGATAGGTTTTGGTTAGGGAATCACCAAACCCTAGTGTGGCCCTAAGGTGGTGTTTTGTTCAAAAAATGCACTTTTGATTTTGCGTGACCAAATCACCTCAACAGAGGCTGAAGTTTGGGACACTTACTTGCTTTGGCATTTATCACCTCCCCATGGAATGTGGGGTAGAGTGGAATTGATTTGCCCTAAGTTCCTAGGCCAAACCCTAAGGAAGGACCTTTGTGCCTTGTGAAGGGCATGAGTCCTAAACACCTTGGATGAACATCAAATTTTGCATGGAGGGTCCTAGGGTATATAAAACCCTCTGGTAAAAATATTAAATAATTTTGAAAAGGGTTGGGTCCACAAAACCCTAACCCTAGCTTAGATCATAAAACTTGTAGTGTTATTTTAGATTAGCTAAACTCCTTGAAATATAATCAAATGTGGGTAGTGTGGGAATAAGGATATTGTGAGCCTCTGGTAATTTATTTGGGAAGTTTTGATCAATATTGGTAGCACTTCATTTGTAACCAATAGGATTGCCCTAATTAATAATTTGACTATTGTGATCTCACTGCCCATTGAAAGGTCATGAAACATTGGCAGAGATAGTTTTAGACCATACTGATCATATATGATTTTTAATAGAATTTTTGGATACATAATTAGGGCATCTACTTCACAAGTGCATTACTTCGGTTACATACTAAATAATTCTTACAAGAGCTCAATACTTGTTGAAAAATTATGAAACTTGATACATAGTGTTCCTAGTTCATTATTATCATGTGGGAATTTATGTGGAAATTTTTGATGGAAAATTAGTATACTTTGTTCATTAACCCATAAACTTAAGATTTCATGAGAAAATCAAGTATAGCCTTATTATTGAATGATAAATTATGAAACTTTATCTAGGGTATTTGTATGCCATCATAACCATCCCTGAATTTTCTCTGAATTTTTGGAGGTATTATTGTTGTAAAATCTTTTAAAATGACTTATTATGAGATATATTTGAAATTAAATTTAAGCGCTTAAACCTTGTTGAAAAATTTGAAGACTTAGGCTTTAGAGTTGATTATGCATTTTGTAATTAACATAAATTTTGTGGATTATTATCTTGTCTGAAATTGGTACTTCATGTTCAAACTTGGGCTTTTTGGATACTAGAATAAATAAATAAATTATCAGACAAATTAGGAAAATTATAAATTTCTGGATTTATGCTACAAATGTCATTTTAGCCCTCTAATAATTATCATAAGGGTACTGGATGAGTATTTCATATACCTCCCATTTTACGAGTCGTATAGCTTAAGTGCTCTGCATTTAGCAAAACTGCAGGAAATCATTTTGGATATGAAATTAGAGCTCGTGTGATGGGTCTGGTTGGTTTGTTGGAAGGATAAGTAGAATTAGGTGCATCTATGGAAGATAAGTGGGTAGAGTGTTGTTTTGTCTATGGTTTAGAGGCGTTCGTGTCCGACAAAAGATCGTCCTACCCAAGGAGAGTTGGAGTCAAATCACCCTAGGATTAGCCTATCGGAACATGAGAAAGTAATGGGTAAGGAAATCAACCAATAACAAAAATAAGTACCTTGCGAAAGGGAACGCTGGGCGTAATCCCAACATAGTTCCTAGTGCCCCTTGAGAGCCCTTCACAGGGAATACCGGGGGCAGTCCTGGGTTAACGTAAACTGTTTTAACAAGCTGAAAAGAGTAACTTAGTAATTAGGGTTGCACATTTCACAAACACAGGTAGCACTGGAAGATAGCTGGGAGCTTCGGCTCGGATGGTTAAAAGGCGGACTTTGGGTCCGGGGAGCTTTGGCTCGATTGTTTGAGACGGACGTGTTTGTCCGGGGAGCTTCGGCTCGGTTCTTGATTACGCTAAATTTGCATGTGCATAAAAGGAAAGGAAATTAAGGTGGTGGGTCTTCGGTATTGGAGGGTCGATGCACCGACGCCAATACGTTGACTCGGCAAGTGTGGTTAGCACTTCGCCAACAGAAGTCCGGTGCGCCAGCCGGCAAGAGTACGCAGGAGTCTGCTTGGTGCACCAAGCGTTGAGGCGTACGATAGGTCTGACCGGTAGTGCTTTACTGGTTTAGAGGTGGGCGAGGCCCAACCCACCGCTTCCGTCTGCCACTACGGAGGTATCCTGGGAGGTTACGGCTCCAGAAAGGGGGAACTAAAGGTCTGTGTGCACAGAGTCGGGTGTGTGCGTTGCACTTGCATGTCCATCATACTCACTTGCATGTCATAGCATAATCGAATCATTTAACCCCTGACAGCTAATGTATAAGTGGAATGGGACGCTTATACATTAGGACCTGCAAAACGACCCCTTGGTCTATAAGCTTGTGTGGGCAAGTTTATAAATTAAGGTTAATTTTGACATATATATTTACTGTTGTGTGATAACCGACACCCCAACGTATAAATTGGTATGAGACTTTTTATACGATGTGAGCCTTGCAGAAGACCCCTTGGCTTATGTGTTCTCACATAAGTGAAGGTTACCTTTCATATTTCAGCTTATTGTCTATACATGTTATAGAATTGCTAGTATAGGTCCGCTGCCATCTGTTTTTGATATTCTCCACCTTCAAGTCCTCCCCTTTCTTCCTCTCCGCTCGGTGCTTAGGAGCCGAGGGGGGAGGGGCGGGGGATGATAGGACTTAGTCTTTTAGACTAACGGTTTTCGAACCGCATCATTTAGGGGATCGTGGAGACCAGCATGGAGGAGCAGCCCCAGAGACCGGTGCGCTTGGAGGCGGGGCAGTCTAGCTCCGGAATTCATACAGCCGGGACCGTGAGTCTCGACCCTGAGTAGTTTTTCTGTTTTTGCTTCCGCATGAGTGATTTTGTAGTGAGGATATGATGTACCGGGCTTAAGCCCGTATTTTGCTACTCTGATGTTATATTCTGTGGACACTCCCTTCGTGGAGATTTATTCTATGATATGTGATTTTCTGTGGACTGCAATTTGCATTTACATTATGGTGCTACTTTTCTGTGATCGAATTGGCCGGCAGAATCGGCGCTTTGTGGTGATGACCCTTCAGGGCGTGAAGGAGTCACCGCAAAACGGCGGTTCTGGGCCTAAGACCCCGGTGTCGATAAGAGAAAAAAAAAGGGGGGGTCTTACACTCAGCATCTCCACAAACTGCTAGATCTGTTGTAGGAGAGGCGGCGGCGACAATTGCTGGGATCGGGATCGGGATCGGCGAAGACAAAGACGGAACTATTTCCATCGGGCTTTTAGGGTTATCGGTCTTTTCGTACAGTACGGCTCGTGTGCTCAGACAGAAGAATGATCGCTTATCTATCAAACCCTAAAACTTCCTATTTATACCCAAAGGGAATAAACAAAGCGGCCCGTCGCTTATCGCACACCCAGGACTTAGACAAAAGACCTTCGGCCAGACAACAGTTTGTCTAGACGAATTGTCGAATATCTACATGATATACGACGAACTCAACGTCAACCTCCAGCCGAAACAACACTTGAATCGACGAAGGCGTTGAATGGACTCAACGCTGTCAACGTCTCTCTGTGGCATGGCGTTGAGTGAGCTCAACACACTCATCGCCAAAGGCCAGATATACCGTTCGGTGAATTTACGCCAAATGCCAAAACCGTCGGACGGAGTTCGACGAATCAGCGGTAAGGGCCAATTCGTCGAACTATGTTCGACGAATAAGCGTCAAAGTCAATTCTTCGAACGGAGTTCGACGAATAAGCGCCAAAGGCCAATTCGTCGAACGAAGTTCGACAAATCTACGCCAAGGCCAATTCGTCAAACGGAGTTCGACGAATCTGCGCCAAGGCCAATTCGTCGAACGGAGTTCGACGACTATGCCAAGGCGCGGAGTTAACTCGACGCATTCAACGCTTTTGCCTTAGAATATTTCAGTCCCTTTTGCTCATCATATGAGCTACACCATACAGATCCAAACTACCAATTTCCCCACAATCTTATGTTCGACCCTGATAGGCTCATACTGAGTTGGCAGTGAGGTTACATGCTTGATCACTTTCAGATCACTATGGTTGCACCAACATAACTTAGGGTTCCAACTCGCCCTTTTCACCGCTCCACCTCAAGACATCATCTCGCGGAGTTCCGGCCAAGCTTGTCTCGTAAATCTATTGCTAGAACTTCCTCTCATCCTCCTCCATCATTCGCAAGCCTCCAAGCTCCATTTTGAGGGATTTTTCGCTGCTCTTGGAGAGTTCTCCGACAAAGGTTGTAATCGGAGGCTATTGACAAAGAATACGAGTATATTGTAAGAAGGTGACAACTCTTCTGGACCCCAGACAACAGTCGAAGTCCGAGCACGGATGAGCCGTGACAACCCTCGAATCCGGCCGTGAAACTTGGATGAGTCCTCGTGCTTCGGTTGTATTCTTCTCTCCTCTTCATTTGTAGTTGATTTCTTTGTGGATTTTTGGATATCAGGATGTGTGTGTATGAACCCTAATTTTTTTATTGCAATCTTTCATGTCTATGTGAATGATTTGTGGTTTATGCATGTGAGGAGTGCCTTGACTCCATCTCATCATCCCCCACCTGTGTGAGTGTCTGTCACAACCTGCATTTTCTGAACATAAATCATTATATCAGAGTAAGAGAAAATACATGTCGTGATGTCATCTGTGCAGGGGATAACTACAGACGCTCAGGCAAGAACCTACTTTTAACACCTTCCAAAGAATTCTAGAGTTTATCATGAAGAAAACATATTTTTAGTTAAGTTTTGATGGTCGTATCCCTCGGGGCGGTGAATCAACTAGTCCACGGATTAAAATATAAATATACACTGCGAAAAATACTTTATTTAGCTCAAATATTATCCTACATGAAAAGAAACATCCAAAAGGACAACTCAGGTTATGCATACCTCTAGATTTAATATAAGTACTGAAAGAGCTTTTTACGTCGTCAAAATATAATAACTGTGGGGTTAAAAAGGATGTCATGAGTATGAGGTAAGCATAATGATGTTTTTATACCTTGAAAATAACTAACATACAATCATATCATAAATCCTTCCAAAAGAGCAAGTTAATCCAATAAACCATCTAGTAAATAGAACAGCAGCTAGCAAATAAATCAATATTCGACAATAATCTCCGGTGGGCGCCAACAACCTGACACAAACCCACCAACATCATGCATGTCTGAACTAAAAACAAAACAACAAAACTACCTCACAACAGTGAGAAGAAAATCACTACAACAATTGCAGAACACTTGCAACTACCAACTTTAGCTTCATCATTGGTTACTGCTCCGAGTCTGAGGCATACAAAAGAAAAGAATACTTCAGTAAGAATATACAAGTGGCGATGAAAGATCAACAATAAAAATGATCAAGAGGAGTCAAAGGGTTATCAACCCAAGACAAGAATAGCTGTCAAATCACAGTAAATAAGTCAAACTATAATAAGAAATGAAGAGTTCTCAAAGGTTTAAGTGTGAGAAGTTGCACCAAGTGCGATATAAAGTCATGCTTTGATAACATCTGCACGAGTAATCATAATAATATATGTCTATATAATAAGAAGAAAGAGACTGAACAGCTCTAAACACGTGAATCATTAACACTTGGCAAAAATGGTACTGAGTCGGTGACACATTGTCCAACACGAACAATCAGACCAAACATCTCAAAAAGGCACGGTGGTGGTGGACACATTGTTCAACACAACCCAACAGTCCAAACATCTCAAAAAGGCGTTGTAGTGGTGGTCATATTGTCCAACACAACCCAACAGTCCAAAAGAAAATCACCAACCATCATATGTAATGATTCACGAACTGGCATCAAGTTGGTGGTCCTTTATCCACTGCCAATTTAGCCACACCTTCACATCCAAAATACCGATAAAACCCGAGCCTATCATTAAAATTCCTCAACGACAAAGAGGAAGGAAAATTCCAAAAATTCATCCAAGTCAATACTCGACGAATCAGACCTAATTCGGCGAGAAAATCCTGAGTCGACGCTGATTCGTTGAATATACTCGACGAATACAAGGGACACTCGACGAGTTCTACTTGGCGTACTAAAACTAAACCTAGCGATACTCGACGAATCGGCCTGATCTTACTTCGATACTCGGCGAATTGGTGCATAATACTCTAAGTACCCGAGAAATTCGTCGATAATACTCAATGATTCTCCCTTACCTCAAGGCAAAACTCGACGAAATTAACTTGGCAAAATTTAATACTTAACGATATTTGACGAAAAAGACTTGGTCACCGGATCACTCAACGCTTTCGACGCCTAGACCACACTCGACGAATTCGTTGAGAATACTCGACGAATTTGACTCCACTCGACGTCAAAACTGTCAATACTCAACGAACTTGACGCCAAAACCACTCGACGAAAAGGACTTCACTCAACGCCTTTAATAATCGACGAAAAGGACTTCACTCGACGCCTTTAATACTCGACTAAAAGGACTTCCCTCGACGCCTATCCTATTCGACGAATATGCCTAGACCTATGTTGATATTCGAGGAATTCTACTCGGACCAACTCCCATACTCGGCAAATTTTACTCAGGCTAACTCCTACATATTCGACGAATACGAGACAGACGGTCTTCTATACTATCGGGCGGACTTCGACCTAGCTGAACCCTACGCTACTCCTATCATCTGAGGAAAAAAAGAGGAAAGAAAAAAAAAATGAACAAGAACTAGCAAGAGGAATGAAATCACCACTTGCCTCAAAGCTTTCGAAATCCGGCCTCACGAACGCTCCACTCCATAGATCGGCCGCAAGAACTCCTAGGCAACGATTCCTGAAACTTTTCGGGGCAAACGAGGGTCAAGGTCAAAAACCTTAATGTCAAAAATCCACGAAACAGGGAAAACTTACTGTGCATGCGTAGATCTCGGCGAGAGCTTTCCGAATCTACCCTCCGACGAAGATTTTGCGCACCGGAACTCCTACAGCAGTGGCCGAAAACTTCACGATGGTCGTCATCTCCTTTCTTCCGCGTTTTCAGTCTAACGGCTTTGGGAAGAAGACGAATAGGGTTCCGTCGATTAGTACGTATAAGTACTTATATATAAAATATATTATTATTATTAGCTAAACGTACAAACGACCGGAAAACCCGAATCACCTCGGGTTTTCACGAAATTCGCATCAAGGCTAAATACCGATTCTATAAAATCAACGGAGAAGTCGAAATCAGGATCCGGCAAACCAAACTTGGCTTAAAATTCCACGAAGTTACAACCAACATTAACTTGCTAAAATCCACCGAGTCAAAACCTCAGATACCAAAGTGGAAAATGCAAGCTCCGACAACGGCGCTCGTTAACTACGCGTCAACGTAACGCCCTAACATCATTATTACATCACTTCAGAAATTTAAAATAAACATCGAAAAATCAGGAGCGTTACAGTGTCGCACTAGCAATTGCTAGTGACATGCGTTGCGAAGAAGTGTTTGCGACCCTGGTCCATTGCTTTCCATTTCACAAGCTTGCCCATCTGGGCATCCACCCTTGCAAAGTGGTGAAGGCGACCCCCACCAGTAATTTTAGTGTTATCTTTTCGTTCACTCACCAAAACCAAGCCTTGTATTTTCTTTTTACCTTTATAATTAACTTTTCAAGCAATTGAATCATGCACTCACTCTGCATTCCTCGAGAGATTGATACTTGGGGATTTTCTCCCATTTTATATTTCTTGAGCGACCGGTGCACTTGTCGAACGCGCATCAAATTTTTGGCTTCATTGTCAGGGAACGCAAGCATGTGTGAATCTTATATTTAGAACATAGTTATAAAGGTTGTTGTTTTTGATTTTGTTTGTTGCAAGCTTATGCAAGGGAGTGGCCCTAGTTTGATTGTTGAGTTTGACCCTGAAATAGAGAGAACACTGCATGTGCACCACCATGTTGTTGCTGACATGAACATGGATAGAATTTATGGGATTGATCAAGGGGAGATAATGTGCCCTAGGTTGGACAAGTTGTCGATAAGCAAGATGCATCCCGGCTAAGGCCCCGGACAATGCGAGATTACACCACTCCCATTGTTGGGAGTGTGTATCCGGGGTTTGGCCCAACTATCACTAATAACCATTTCAAAATAGAGCCAGCTATCCTGAATATCATCCACAACAATGCTCAATTCTCAGGAATGGCAAGTGAGGATCCCCATCTTCACCTGGTCGAATTCTCCAAAATTTGCAGGACCTTTTGGTACACTGATATCTCAGATGATACAGTGAATTTGGGGTTATTTCCCTTCTCGCTTAGGCACAAAGCTAAAGCATGGCTCCACACGATCCATCTCAGAGCTGTTGTGACCTGGGATGCGTTGTCATCTAGATTCCTAGCATAGTTCCACCCAGTGGACAGAGTCGTTAATCTGAGGTGAGAGATTTCCACCTTCCATCAACGGGATCAAGAGACCCTCGCCGAGGCGTGGGAGAGATTTACGGGCCTCTTGCAGAAATGCCCCCAACACGAGTTCTAACCGTAGAATTTGGTTGAAAACTTTTACTTTTCTATCGACCCGAACTACAGGGATATGATCGATGCTACTGTTGGAGGAACATTAATGAATCACACACCTCACTCAGGATCCTCCAGGATACTGCCTCACACAGTTCTTTTTGGGCAGCTGGTATAACACCCCGAGAAGTACAGGGGAATTATTTGAAGTGAACAATATTGTGCTCCCAGCTGAGGCGGCACAATCACCACTAGAGAATATTGCATTGCTGAAGAGGCCCGCCTCTACTTCTGCTCAAGTGATGGCCATCTCATGCCAAGGTTGTAGTAACCCTGGGCATCATGCTTATGAGTGCCTCGTTGGTGAGATATCTTCTGATTTTGCGAATTGGAATATAGAAGAGTGTGTTAATTTTGTTAATAATCAAAATTGTGATGTGTCGTTCTCCAATACGTATAACCCAGGTGTGAAAAACCACACAAATTTTTCTTGGAACCAAATTGTTGCATGCCAATGATGGCAACCGGGCCAGCATCAATTTGATGCTTAAGTAATTGATGCTCAAGCTTTCGAGAGACAACCGAGGTAGCCGCAACTAGGTTATACTCAAGGTGTTCTTGTACAAAGAAAGAGTGGACTTGAAGAAATTATGGAGAAGTTTGTTGATATGGCCCAATCAAATATGGCCAACCAGACTGCCTTCATGAGAAACTTGGAGATGCAACTAGGCCAGTTGGCCCAAGTGCTATCTGAGCGAGCACAGGGTGCTCTCCCAAGTACCACTAAAAATAATCCTCGAGAATAGGGGAAGAGTTTAGCTGAGTCGGATGGTTGCATTTTGGGAGATTTTGTTATTGAGTGCAAGATCAACGATGGTATTACTACTGCGTTATGTGATTTTGGCTCATCACACAATGTTCTTGCTCTGCAAGAAGTTGAGAAACTCAAGTTGAATATCGATGTTGATGACCAGATTTCTCTTGCACTTTGCTAACGGTTCAGTTGTGATAACTGAGGGAGAAGTTAAAGAAGTCGAGGTTAGTGGACAACACATCTGTCATCACTAACTTTCAAGCGCTGGGACCCATAGAGAACAAGTCCATTCCAATTTTGGGTGTCTCGTTCTTGAAAGAGAGTGGCGTCACTCTCCATATTGTTGATGGTTGTTTTACTGGCATCCAAGGGGGCATATCATCCCTGTCCGCCCGTTATGATAAAATTTCTCGATGATCCGTTGGAAAATCCTATTTTACTTGTTTCTAATTTGGTTTTGAGTGATGTTGTGTGCAGGTCTGAGGCTATGAATGTGGATGATGATAAGAATGGAAGGAGTAATGCAGATGTTGAGTTAGAAGTGGTTTTGAAACTTTTGGATGATATTGTCGAGGAGGAAGAAGGCGGCAATGTCGTAGAGTTGTGCGATGGAGAGGCAAGTTTGGCCGCAACTTTGTCAGTTAATGTTGTTGATCTTAATGTACCTTATAAATAATTAAAACAGGTTTGTTGGGCGAATCTGTCACCCGTTGCGGGTGAAGACATGATGCCACTTGCTGCCCCTCTATCGAGGAAGACTCTGTCTGATCATGCTGTTGGTGCTCGTTGGCGCTCTTCCACTGTAGAGAAACTTAAACGTAAAAAATTATTGTGCGCTGCTCAATCTGCTGCCCTCCAGCGTGAGAAGGAGGTTAGGATCAAGGGAGGTAAATCTCATTTTGGCCCTAAAAGCTTTCACCTCTTTCTCATCTCTTGTGGCCGGGGAGAACCACCACAAGTAGTCATATAGTTGATTCGTGATTATTCTCTTGGCTATGTCTGTGCTCTTTTTGTGCCCTGGCAGTTCTGTGTTGCTGTTTTTTATTCTTGTTGAACATTGCAAGTAGCTCTATTTCAAAACTGCTAATACAGGTATTTTGTCCACCTTAAGGACGGTAAAGAAAAAGGCTTTCGGGAGACAACCCATGTTGTTGCTTTCATATTTTATCTAACGCTTTTTATTGCCTCACCTTTTGTTGTGTCCATGCTTTCTCTTGTAGGTTTGGAGATGTTTCGACAACGGGCTTGGATACTCTTCCAAATTTAACACCAATATTCTTGTATGCTCATTTCTGAGCATGGGTAACCTCTTCCTCAGTGCTATTATTTATTTTTCATGCTTATCTTGCTCGTATTGTTTAGACTAAGTCTGGGGTATGGAGTGTTATCGTTTGTTGCCCGTGCACGTGCACACTGCACAGCATGCTAGAAGTATCTTTTTATTTTTATTTTATTTTCTCATTGCTCATGTTCTTTGCACACCAATGCACCCACTTGAGTGCGTTCTCATTAGCACGTCATGAGCTTGCTCATTCTGTTGTGCGTGATTTAAAAATCACCGTGCTGGTATAAGATTGTGAGGCAAAGTAAAATGTTGACTTTTGTAGTGCTCCTAGTCGAGTGCTCGCATCTCACTTAGAAATATGTGTAGATTCAATTTCTTTTTATGCTTTTAGTTTATATTTTTCTATTAGTATAGATATTGTTTACTCTACTCAAAATTGGTGAATTCGGGTGTGAATCAAACGATAACGTAGGATTGTGTGTAGATGTTCGGTAGCCTCGTATTGCTCGAGTTGAGAGGAAGGTTAATCTCTCTCGAGGGCTAAGAACTTGCCCCAAGCTACTCTTGAAGTATGGGTACACGACTGGTCAAGCGTGCGAGTGTGATGTAGGCCATCATTTTGGCCCGATTGAGCTTTGTGTCCATCTTATCACCTTATCCTTGTTAGCCTCGTTGTGCATACCCATCCGTTGACTCAGCTCCACTTTTATCTCATCAAAGCCTAAATGTCGATCCTAGTCGCACACCCAAATTTGAGTTTTAGTTGTATTTCATTTTATGATTTGGTTGTTGATGTGGTGATTATTTTGTGAATATGTGGATGCACTATAAAGATAATATATGCTGAAAATATTTTGTAAAAGAGAAAAGAAAAGAAAAAAAATGAGAAAAAGAAACATGGTGAAAATTGGTGTAAAGAAAAGAAAATCTTTATGTGTGGAATTTTTCTGGAGTTGGCGGTACAAACACCCATATAGTCAAGTCTATGTCTAGGGGTGTGGTGCACCTGCATTTTGTATTGTGGTGCTCGATGATAGTTTTTGTGCTAGCTCATTTGGGATTAGGTGTGTAAGCCGTCGGTTTTCCTTGTTTACCACACCTAAACCGAAGCCCCGTTATAAACCTAAAGACCTACTGATTCGCGCTTTGAGTCAAACTAGTGTCATGGAGAGAGTATGATGAGTATGAACAGACAAGCATATGACCATCGATATTGATGGATTTCTTTGTAGGTTATCCTGAGACACGGTCTTTGACAATGCTCACCTCATCATTCAGCCTGCTTTTGTCCTACGCACGACCCGATAATTCAAAGTGATTCAAATTTTGAGTATAACTAATATATTAATACGCTCTTAGAAATTATAAACTAATATGTATAATTAGAAATTTCTTCTACTGCTTTTATGTGACCGTGAGTATGTGACTTTGCATGATACTCCGCAGTTGCAATTACTAAGTCAGTCCTTTTTCTTTCCGCAGAGAGATGATTTGCTTGAGACGAGCAAATGCTTACGTCTGGGGAGTGATGAGTCCGATATTTGTAGCGTTTTTCGGACTCATCTGGGCTAGATTTCACTCTTGCGCACTCCACTTTTAGTCGTTATTTGCTTGTATTTCTCGTATTCTCACTTTCACGCTGAGTGCACTATTTAGGCCCGTTGTAGTGTGCAATTGCACGCTTTTGCTGGGGGGTAAGCACATGTTGCTCCCTAGCTTACTTTTATGTTGTTATTTCTGTTGTTTTATGTGTGTTGGAGGTGTGCTCCAGGCTGTGTAGGCTACCATATTCTTCTCTATAGGAATCGCACGGTCGTGCATTTTTCTTCACGCACGATCGGCGTGATCATGCAATTCCTATAGTTTTGTTTCCTGGTGCTCGACTCCAGGTCGTGCGATTTGCTCGCGCACGGGATATTTTTCCTATGCGTGACCAAATCGCACGACCTCGTCTTTGTGTCTAAAATTTTTATGTTTTTATTGCCCGTGCGTTTGCTTCACGCATGGTTGGAATCAACCGTGCACGAAGGAAAACATAGGGTCTTCCTGGTTTGCCAGATTTTCTGTTATCTGTCACTAATCGTGCGATTTGTTCTTGCACAGGCTGTTTTGCCTGTGTGTGATCAAAAATGCATGGTCTCATGCTATATCAGGCTAGGGGAGTTCAGTGCCATTATTAATGCACGATTCATGCATGGTCATACATTCGACCGTACGTGATCATTTTTCTAACTGTTTACTATTTAAGCCGCAGGACTCCGCTCATTTTGGGAAGAATGATATTTTTTCGCGCTTAGGGTTCCAGCTCGCCCCTTTTCACCGCTCCACCTCCGGCCATCATCTCGAGGAGTTCTGGCCCTGCTTGTCTTTCCAATCTCTTGCTAGAACATCCTCTCGGCCTCCACCATCATCTACAAGTCTCCAAGCTCCATTCTGAGGGATTTCTCACCGCTCTTGGAGATTTCTCCGGTAAAGGTTGTAATCAGAGGCTACTGACGAAGAAGACGGGCATATTGGAAGAAGGTGACAACTCTTCTGAAGCCCAGATGACAGTCGAAGTCCGAGCGCGGACAAGGCGTAACAACCCCCGAATCCAGCCGTGAAACATGGATGATTCTTCGTGTTTCGATTATATTCTTCCATCATATTCATTTGTAGTTTATTTCTTTGTGGATTTTTGGATATTGGGATGTGTGTATGAACCCTAATTTATTTCTATTGCAATCTTTCATGTCTATGTGAATGCTTTGTGGTTTATGTATGTGAGGAACACCCCCATTCCATCTCATCATCCCCCACCTTTCTGTGAGTGTCGCACAAGCAATTCTTAGTGGCATGCGTTGCGAAGGGTTGCTTGTGACCCTCGTCCATTACTTTCCATTTCACAAGCTCGCCCATCTAAGAATCCGCCCTTGCGAAGCGGTGAAGGCGACACGTACTAGTAATTTTAGTGTTTTCTTTTTGTTCACTCATCAAAAACAAGTCTCGTATTTTCTTTTTACCTTTATAATTAATTTTCCAAGCAATTGAATCACGCTCTCACTCAGCGCTTCTCAAGAGATCGATACTTGGGGATTTTCTTCCATTTTATATTACTTAAGCGACCGGTGCACTTGCCTAAACAATATTTGAGCGTATAAACCCACGAATGCTAATATGAATTAATTATTGTAATAAACAATCGTGAGATTTAAGTCCATAAATCTTCCCATCCTTTACACATCTTGAAATATTTGACGCATAGCCATCCGGAAACTTGACATTTTTTAAAAATTGCAAAGCCTTTTTTCATCGGAAGATAGATTATAACATGCTTGAGGTTTTATTATAGTACTTTCATTTCTAATCAAGTGCAACTCCTTCCTAATGTTAGGGTCTCGCAAATCTTCTCGTGCTTTTTTTGTATCTTTATTTTTTTCATCAATGTGCCGAACACATTATCATAAATATTTTTTTCAACATGCATCATTGCTGTGTCGTATCAAAAGCTTATGTTAGTAAGGTAGTTCAAAGAAGATGCTTTTCTTGACCCAATTTCCCTCTTTAATGTTGTGTTTCCTCTTTCGCTTGCTTGGGTGTCTTCCAAATTTATCAAAGTTATGTTTGAGTGTGTTAAAATTTAAAAGTAGTTGTGCTCCACTCCACTCCTTTGGTTTTGAACGCATTTCTTACTTTCCATCGAACAATTTACTCTTTCGATAAGGGTGATCATTATGTAGATAACAGCGATGTCCCATGTAGCATTTCTAACTTCGAATTCTCTTAGAATATGTATCATATAAACAAGTTAGGCATGGCTTGTAATCCTTCGTGGTCCACCAAAATAAATTATTAAGAGTTGAAAAATCATTTATTATCCATATAAGTGCAGTATGCATTTTAAATGTCTCTTTGGTATGTGTCATAAGTCTCAACGTCATTCCAAAATTCTTTTAATTCTCCTATCAATGGACTAAGATAAACATCAATATCTTTTCCAGGTGCACATGGGCCAGAAATTAACAATGACATCATAAAAAACTCATCTTTCATATCTTTGTATAATGGCATATTATATGGAATTAGCACAAATGGACACGTACTATAAGAAGTACTCATATTTCCAAACGGATTGAACCCATCAGTAGCTAATCCAAGCCTAACATTACGTGGATCTGCGATAAAACTAGGATAGTGCGCATCAAAACTCTTCCATGTACGTCAATCCACTGGATGACTCAAAGTACCTTTTATCTTTATATGCTTCTCAGTATGCCACCTCATGTAAGAAGTTGTTTTAGAAAACATATAAATTCTTTATAGCCTTGGTGTTAAGGGGAAATGCCACAAAACCTTTTGAGGAATCATTTTTCCTTTCGTCGTTATATTTCCAACGTGGTTCTTCGTACACAGGACACACTTCTTTCTTCTCATTCTTTTTTCAAAATAGTGCACAATCATATCTACATGCATTGATCTTCTTGTAGCCCAAACTTAAACAAAGAAGAAGTTTCCTAGTCAAATAAAGAGATGCTAGAATAATATGACCTACTGCCATCACATCCTTTAGTAATTCAAGAAGCATGTTAACCGACTTATCTGACATCTTATTCTTTACTTTGATATGCAGCAATTTAACAAAGAATACTTTTTGCAACCTGGGTATAGTTCACATTTGGCATTATATAAGACTTAAAAAAGTTTAAGTATTTTCTTCGTTAGTATGTTCAGAAAGTTTTGCTTCTTTAATCTCTTGTATCATATCAACTAAATCATCAATTGCTTCAATATGATCGTTACTTTCCCGACTTTTAGAAGGTCCACTATTGTTAATATTAGAACTGAACACAAAAGAACGTGTCATTTTTAGCTTCTCCATGATGTATCTGTTGGTGCAACCATAGTGATCTGGAAGTGATCAAGCATGTAGCCTCACTGCCAACTCAGTATGAGTCTATCAGGGTCGCAGATAAGATTGTGGAGAAATGGGAAGATTGGGTCTGTACTATTTAGCTCATATGATGAGTTGAAGGATATTGAAAAAGGGGCTGAAAATATTCTAAGGCATTTGGTGTTGAGTGTCTTTAGCTCACTCAACGTCATGGGGCTAAAGGCGTTGAGTGTGTTTAGTTCACTCAACGTCATAGAGGTTGAAAAGATTCTAAGGCATTAGGCGTTAAGTGTGTTTAGCTCACTCAACGTCATCGGGCTGAAAGCGTTGAGTGTCTTTAGCTCACTCAATGTCATCGGGCTGAAAGTGTTGAGAGCGTTGAGTCCAGTCAACGCTTTCGCGGGTTAAGTGTTAACTCTGCGAATGTTGGCGTTGAGCGTGTTGTGTGCATTGACTGTCGCACTTAAGCGTTGAGTGCGTCGAGTAAACTCAACGCCTTCGTCGAGAAAAGGGTTTATCTGGCGAATCTGGCTCTTAGGCGTTGAGTGTATTGTATTCGCTCAACATCATTCGACGAATGAAGTTCGACGTTCTGGCCTGTGGCGCAGATTTCGTCGAGCTGAGTTCGACGAATCCAGTTGGACGTTCTGGCCTTTGGCGCAGATTTCGTCGAGCTGAGTTCGACGAATCCAGTTCGATGTTCTGGCCTTTGGCGCAGATTTTGTCGAGCTGAGTTCGACGAATCCAGTTCAACGTTCTAGCCTTTGGCGCAGATTTTGTCGAGCTGAGTTCGACGAATGCGTTCGACGTTCTGGCCTTTGGCGCAGACTTCGTCAAGCTGAGTTCGACGAATTGTTCGTCGGGCAGAGTTCGACGAATGCCCGTGCCGAGTCAAATGTTTACTTGCTGAATCTATCTCCTGGGATATAAATAGGATGTTTTAGGATTTTCGTCGGACGGTTCTTTTCTTTCAGCACACGAGCTGATACTGTGCGATAAGAAGAAAACATAGAAACCCGACTAAAGTGTTCCGCCAATCCTGTCGCCGATTCCGATCCCGATCCCGGTGAGTGTCGCCTCTGCCTCTCCTACAACAGATCTAGCAGTCTGTGGAGACGCTGAGTGTCCTCTCCCAACCTAGTGCTTGTGTGACATGTTGCTGTGGGTTCTCCCGATCGTGTGGATTACTGTAGAGGCGCAGATATACTTTCTGCGCTCAAGACTCTAGTCGTTGTGTGGCCGGCCTGATTTTTCTGGAGCATCTAGGTTGAGTTCTGACTCAATCCCTCAAAGGTAATTTTTATTACAGCATGTTTTACTTCTTGATTCATGAATATTGCTAGATCCGAACTCGTTTGAATTTTTCTTGTTCTTTTTTTGCTGCGTGCACAAGTGTTGTGTCATCCCCAAAAATCCAACAGTGGTATCAGAGGCAGGTTGCCAGCAATATTCATTGTTGCAGAAGTTGTGGAATCATGGCGTGTAGATTTGGTGATTTTGAAGTGTTCTAAATGTCCAAATCTAGTCTTGCATCTTTCCAAGAATGCATGTGATTTCTTTGAGTTTACTCCTTAATAGTAACCGTCACTGTGTTGGTTTGTGAAACTAAGTATGTGTCAGATTTTGAATCTCACATAAAGTGAAGTGCTTGTCTACTGTGTAAGTGGAGTTGTTGTTGCTCATGTCCCGTGCATGTAGGTCTGAAGATTTGGACATGTTCTAGATGTTCAGACTTAGCCTAGTTCATCAAGTGTTGATGATTCTTGTGCACATTTGGGATGCATTTGGATTATGCTTGTTGTATTTTATTATGCTTGATGTGCATGCTGGTTAAGTGTTGATGATTAAAGAGTTAATCAGCTATTTAAAATCCCTTAAGCCATATTAAGTATTCGGATGTCTTCCGATGGATGACACTCTTCCTACCTCGATCGATGAATTGTGGGCTTGCCAAAGCAAGGTGCATTAATCTATCTTGCTGATGGTGCGAGCGGATAATTGTGATATCACACTGTCGACATCGGGTCTAGCTTAACCGGATGACCTCAAAGGTTGAGTGTCCAGAGGCATGGGGTTAGCATGCACCATATGATGGATGTGAATAAAGAGTTATTCACCAGCCATACAAGAATTGCATTGTGATGCAATTGGCAAGTGTTGCATACCTAAATAGCTGCATTGTGAGAGAAAAGTCAAAGTTGACTCATAGTGTTTGTGAAATATGGATCTTGTCCACTAAGAGGATTACTCGTCAAACTCTTCGAATTGATATCGAGGGTTATCAGTTTGATAAAAATAGTGGGAGCTTTTGATTAAAGTCTTAATTGGAAGATTAATTGTATTTTGAAATGTGGTACTAATTTGCTTTGCTTGTATTCTTGTAGAATTTCCATGTCAAGTGGTTCACATTCCACCCTGTCCCTCAGAGCGATCCTTGAGAAGGAGAAACTGAGTGGTACAAATTATTTGGACTGGTACAGAAACCTGAGAATTGTTCTCAGGCAAGAGCGCAAGCTCTATGTTTTGGAAGAGGTATCCCCTGATGAGCCTGTCGGGAATACACCCCGTGCTGATAAAGATGCTTACAAGAAGTATCTTGATGACTCCTTAGACGTCGAATGTCTCATGCTAGCGACCATGAACTCTGAGCTTCAGAAGCAACATGAGAACATGAGTTGTAAAGACATTGATGAGCATCTCAAGAAAATGTTTCAAGGGCAAACTCGTCAAGAGAGATTCGACGTCATCAAGGCGTTGTTCTAGTGTAAGATAGGAGCTTGGGACCTAGTAGGGACTCACGTACTCAAGATGATTGGCTATATCGAGAACCTTGAAAGACTAGATTTCCCTCTGGGCCAAGAGTTGGCTACAGAACTGATCCTGCAATCGTTGTCAGACAGTTATGAGCAGTTCGTCTTGAACTATAACATGAATGAAATAGACAAGACACTGTCCGAGCTCCTACGCATGTTGCGAACTGCCGAGATTAATATGAAGAAGGCCAAGTCTGTTAGCCCCATAATGATGGTGCAGACAGGCAAGGGCAAGGGCTTCTTGAAGACGAAGGTGGTACCTAAGTCTGGACTGGAGCCCAAGTCTTCTACACTGAAAAAGAAAGGCTCAGGGAAAGAAGGGAAGTGTCACCATTGTGGCAAGGCTGACCATTGGAGGAGGAATTGTCCTTCATACATTGAGGGTCTGCAAAAGATGAGAGGAGGTATGATCTCCAATTCAAGTATATTATAGAGAGACTTTTCTGCTCTTTCATCTTGGGTATTGGATACCGGATGTTGTTCACACATTTGTATAAATGTACAGGAACTGGGAAGGAGAAGAATGTTGAGTAAAGGAGAGGTGGACCTGCGCGTTGGCAACGAAGCAAGAGTTGGTGTCGTTGCTGTGGGGGTTTATTGTCTTGCTTTGCCTAGTGAGCTTATAAAACTAGATAATTGTTATTTTGTTTCTACCATAACTAGAAACATTATATTCATTTCATATTTGGACATAGTGGGTTTTTCTTTTATTATTAAGAACAACTGTTGTTCAATATTTAAGAATGATGTTTGTTATGGTGTAGTCCAAATGTTTAATGGTATGTATGTTTTGAACTTAAACCATCTGATCTATAATATTGAAAATACTAAAAGACTAAGAACAAATGACTCGAACCCTACGTATCTTTGGCATTGTCGTTTGGGTCATATAAATGAGAAACGTATATCCAAGCTCCATAGAGAAGGACTGTTGAACTCATTTGATTATGAATCATTTGAGAGATGTGAATCTTGTTTGTTAGACAAGATGACTAAAGTTCCTTTCACTGGCTTCAATGAGAGGGCTGATGATCTCTTGGGTATAGTACATAGTGATGTATGTGCACCCATGATTTTTATGGCTAGAGGTGGGTTCTTCTACTTTATTACATTTACTGATGATTTCAGTAGATACGGATACGTGTATTTTATGAAGTGCAAATCCGAAACTTTTGAAAAGTTCAAAGTGTTTAAAAGCGAAGTAGAAAACCAGCTGGGTAAGAAGGTTAAAGCACTCCAATCTGATCGAGGTGGCGAATACCTAAGTCGTGAGTTCCGTGATCATCTGATAGAGTGTGGTATTGTATCCCAGCTCACTCCACCTAGAACACTACAGCATAATGGTGTGTCTGAGAGGAGGAATCGTACTTTGTTGGACATGATACGGTCGATGATGAGTCATGCAGATCTGTCTATTTCCTTTTGGGGCTTTGCTCTAGAAACTGTTGTTTTAACATTAACTCGTGCTCCAACGAAAACGGTTCTAAAGACAACATATGAGATATGGACTGGGAAGTATTCCAGTATGTTGTTCATTAAGATTTGGGGCTGTGAGGCATACATGAGACGTCAAATGTCCGATAAGCTGGAACTCAAATCAGATAAGTATTATCTTGTGGGGTATCCTAGGGAAACCAAAGGATACTATTTCTACCTACCGTCCGAAGGCAAAGTGTTTGTCGCAAGAACTGGTGTCTTTCTTGAGAAAGAGTTGTTAAGTAGAAAGACAGTCATGGTAGAACTTGAAGAAGTTCAGGAACCACAAACAATGAATGAACCGGAATTTGAACCTGAGTGAGGACTACAAGTAATTGTAGCTGGAGAACCTGCTAAGGAAACACAAGTTCCACGTAGATCTGATAGACCAAGATTTGAGTCTGAGAGATGGATTTCTCGTGTCTCAAATAGGTAATGTGTTGCTTATGGATCATAGTGATGAGCCTGAATCTACCATGAGGCTATGTGTGGACCAGACTCCGAGAAGTGGTTTGAGGGCATGAAATCTGAAATTGACTCCATGTATGAAAACCAAGTATGGACTTTGGTGGAATAACCTGAAGGGGTAAGACCCATAGGGTGCAAGTGGGTCTTCAAGAAGAAAACTGATATGGATGGGAATGTACAGACATTCAAAAGCCGACTGGTGGCAAAGGGTTTTAAGCAAATTCATGGTGTTGACTATGATTAGACTTTTCTCATGTTGTCATGGTTAAGTTGATCAGAATTTTTCTTGTTATTGTTGTGTATTATGACTACGAGATCTGGCAGATGGATGTCAAAACGGTTTTCCTTAATGGGAACCTCCTCGAGGAAGTGTACATGACACAACCTGAGGGTTTTGTATCTTCATGTGAAGACACTAAAATATGCAAGCTGTAGAGATCCATTTATGGATTGAAACGGACTTCTCGAAGTTGGAATCTTCGTTTTGATGAAAAGATCAAATAGTTTGGTTTTATCAAGAATGAGGATGAACCTTGTGTTTATAAACGGATTAGTGGGAGCATTGTAGTCTTCCTGATATTGTATGTATATGACATACTGTTGATCGGGAATGACAAACCGACCCTGCAAGTTGTTAAAAACAACCTAAGGGACTGCTTTTCGATAAATGACTTAGGGAAAGCGACTTATATACTCGGTATTAAGATCTATAGAGATAGATCGAAGAAGTTGTTGGGTTTGACCCAAAGTACGTACATTGTCAAGGTGTTGAAATGGTTCAGCATGCTTGAGTCCAAGAAAGGATTCTTACCCATATCTCATGGTGTGAGTCTCTCTAAGGACCAGTGTCATAAGTCTTGTGAAGATAAGGACCGCATGAAGTTGGTTTCATATGCTTCGGCAATTAAATCAATCATGTATGCAATGTTATGTACTAGATCCGATGTCTTTTATGCTTTGAGCATGACTAGCAGGTATCAGTCTGATCCCGGTGAAGGTCACTGGATAGTCGTCAAGAATATCCTCAAGTACATGCGAATAACTAAGGATATGTTCTTGGTATTCGGCGGAGATGAAGAGCTCGTTGTAAGTAGTTACACGAATGCTAGCTTCCAAACTGATAGAGACGATTCAAAGTCTCAGTCAGGGTTTGTGTTTTGCCTGAATGGAGGTGATGTTAGTTGGAAGAGTTCTAAGCAGGATACAGTTGTCGATTCTACTACTGAGGCTGAGTATATTGCCGCTGCAAATACAGCGAAGGAGGCTGTATGGATTAGGAAATTCATCGGCAAGTTAGATGTAGTTCCTAGCATTGTTTGCCCTGTAGATCTCTACTGTGACAACAACGGTGCAATTGCACTTGCTTCGGAACCTAGATCTCATCAGCGCTCCAAACACATACTCCGGCGGTTCCATCTAATTCGAGAGATTGTCGATCGAGGAGATGTAAGCATATGCAGAGTGTCGACTGAGGAAAACATTGCGGATCCACTGACAAAGCCTCTTGCACAGAGAAAGCATGATGGTCATGTTAGATCTATGCGTATACGATACCTAAATGATCAACTCTACTTTGAGTCTTGTGGATTGTATGTTTGTTGGTTGTATAATATTTCATTTGATGAATAAAAGTATTATATGCATTCCATTTTATATATTTTGGCAAGTTCTTTTATTACGAAGTTATTTCTATTGTGATACAATAGTTCAATTTAATAAATGTCCTTACAGTGTTTACTTTCATAGATCAAGTAGTGACTTGATGTGAGAACCTATGATTTCAAAAGCTTCATTCTTAAAGGTCCATCGATGTTGTATCATCTTAGAAGCTAAGGGCGATGATGATACCTTTAAGACTAGCATGTGCGTTGACTGATGACCCGTTCTCACAAGTCATGATATTGTGATATCAAGTCATCATATGGGTACTTGTTATGAACAAGCTGTACTGAACAGACCCACCGTGAGAATACTTTGTGGATTGTTATATGAATGTGTCACAAGTATGGCTCAAGTGGCAATGGTGTTTGTGGTTCTTTGACCTGAAGTCGCAGCTTCCATTATGTGAGGAAGAGCGTGTTTTGATGCCATCAAAAGTCCAGTTTTGAGAAAGTTGGATGATAAAAGCGGTTATTGGGTACGTTACGAATCATTTGGGTGTTTGCGTGTGAGCAGAGATGGGATTTGTCCTCCTATATGACAGGAGTTGCATCCATGGGGCCCTTTGATGGAATATGACTGAGAAGTGCATGGTCATGCTTGGTTGAGTCAATATATGATATTGGACTCACAAATTTTCTGCAAGTCCATTTTAGATCAAGAAACTTGGATTGAACATTTATGAGGGTGACACGGTTTATACCTCTAGTTCTATCCGGATGTAAGGGACGAAGGGACATGACAACACTGTAACATTAGTCACAATGGCTTTTGAGTTTTATAAACTCTTACTGTTTGGGGAGCAATGATGTATTGTTAGATGCCGCTCATTGTATGTGAAGCTTTTGTTTGATACTTTCTAGATCAAGTGGGAGACTGTTGGTGCAATCATAGTGATCTAAAAGTGATCAAACATGTATACTCACTGTCAACTCAGTATGAGCGTATCAGGGTCGCACATAAGATTGTGGAGAAATTTTGAGATTGGGTCTGTACTATTGAGCACATATGATGAGTTGAAGGATATTGAAAAGGGGGCTGAAAATATTCTAAGGCATTTGGCGTTGAGTGTGTTTAGCTCACTCAACGTTATGGGGCTGAAGGCGTTGAGTGTGTTTAGTTCACTTAACGTCATAGAGGTTGAAAAGATTCTAAGGCATTATGCCTTGAGTGTGTTTAGCTCACTCAACGCCATCGGGTTGAAAGCGTTGAGTGTCTTTAGCTCACTCAACGTCATCAGGCTGAAAGCGTTGAGAGCGTTGAGTCCAGTCAACGCTTTCGCGGGTTAAGTGTTAAGTCTGCGAATGTTGGCGTTGAGTGCATTGACTGCCGCACTTAAGCGTTGAGTGCGTCGAGTCCACTCAACGCCTTCGTCGAGTAAAGGGTTTACTTGGCGAATCTGGCTCTTAGGCGTTGAGTGTATTGTATTCACTCAACGCCATTCGACGAATGAAGTTCGACGTTCTGGCCTATGGCGCAGATTTTGTCGAGCTGACTTCGATGAATCCAGTTTGATGTTCTGGCCTTTGGCGCAGATTTCGTCGAGCTGAGTTCGACGAATCCAGTTCGACGTTCTGGCCTTTGGCGCAGATTTCGTCGAGCTGAGTTCGACAAATCCAGTTCGACGTTCTGGCCTTTGGCACAGATTTTGTCGAGCTGAGTTCGACGAATGCGTTCGACGTTCTGGCTTTTAGCGCAGATTTCGTCGAGCTGAGTTCGACGAATGCCCGTGCTGAGTCAAATGTTGACTTGTTGAATCTATCTTCTGGGATATAAATAGGATGTTTTAGGGTTTTCCTCTGGCGGTTCTTTTCTTTCAGCACACGAGCCGATACTGTGTGATAAGAAGAAAACCTAGAAACCCGACGGAAGTGTTCAGCCAATCCTGTCGCTGATTCCGATCCCGATCCCGGTGAGTGTCGTCGCCGCCTCTCCTACAACAGATATAGCAGTCTGTGGAGATGCTGAGTGTCCTCTCCCGACCTAGTGCTTGTGTGACAAGTTGTTGTGGGTTCTCCCGATCGTGTGGATTACTGTACAGGCGCGGATATACTTTCTGCGCTCAAGACTCTAGCCGCTGTGTGGCCGGCCTGATTTTTCTGGAGAGTCTAGGTTGAGTTCTGACTCAATCCCTCAAAGGTAATTTTTATTACAGCATGTTTTACTTCTTGATTCATGAATATTGCTAGATCCGAACTTTTTTGGGTTTTTCTTGTTTTTTTTCCGTTGCATGCACAAGTGTTGTGTCATCCCCAAAAACCCAACAGTATCCACTCCTTATAGTATTTATAAAACTCTTTCACATGCAAGTCTGTTTTAACTTCAATAAAGCTCTTTGTTTTAGTGTGTCGGCAAACATTTCATGGGCAAAGAATTTTATCTTCAAAATAAATAACATTTTCTCATGCAAACTCCAGAAATAAATCCACGCCTTTAGTATAGGTAGAACTAAATCTATCTTGTTCATAAATCCAGCATTTATCCATAACTACCGAAAAAATAAATAGTGATTATGATAACATTAACACACTATAAAGACACTTACACCCTTAATCGAAACACTAAAATAGTATACTTAAATAAATTAGCTAAATGTAAACCGACAAATCGTACGATATAAATAACTTATGGAAGCCCGAGACAACTAGCACCAATAGCGAATTAACCCCCCCCCCCCCCCCCCCTTTCAAACAACTAATCGGTTGTGACACAACGACCCACCCCCTTTCAGAAATCCCTTATCAATAATCCCTTTTCAGCAATTATAACAATAAGAGAAGAGGCAGAAGGCTCACAGTGGAGGAAAGAAACCGAGAAGCTAACAAGGATAGCAACAATACTGTAAAATCAAGCTTCAGCCCTAGCAGAGCCTTTCCAGCCCGAACGATGAGAGAACATAAGCCCTTCGAGCAGAAAGTAGAGAAATAGCGTAAACCCTAGCATTGATCAGCGGTGTAGAGCTCTCCAGTAAGTAAAATGCTGAGAGGAAAATGGAAAAGTGTGAAGAGGGAGAAGGCTCGCGGTGGAGGAAAGAAGCCAAGAAGAAGCTCACGAGGGCAGCAACAATAATGTAAAAGTAAGCTTCAGCCCTAGCCGAGCCTTTCCGACACCAATGATGAGAGAACGGATGCTCTTCGAGCAAAAAGGAGAAAAATAGCGTAAACCCTAGCGTCGATGAGGAGTGGTTCTGATTCGCTGGAGGAAGAAGCGAGTTGTGATCGAGGATGGGATGGGGTCGAGGATTTCGAGAATATGTTTCTGGAGCAGCGTCGGGATGGTGTCAATCGGGCTTTTGATATTATTAATTATGTTAAATATTTTATTTGACGAAATTTTTCTCCAAATATTTAATTCTCATCAAATATTGTTTTTTGCAAAATTTTATGGGGCGATTCATAGTAGAAATAAAAAGCTCACGAGTCATCATAAATAAAAATATCTAAGATCGAGCTAATCAAACTTGAGGCGAGCTTTTTTCGAGTCGGATCATTGAGTTTCCAAGCTGGCTCAACTCACCTTGCTTGTATATGTGCGTGTCTTTGTATATATGTGTATGTACTTATGTGTGCCTGTGTGTTTATGTGTATTTTTGTCTGTGTGTGTTGGGATTTGTGTTTGTGTTTGTGCTTTTGCGTATGTATCATGTGTTTCGTCCGCGTCTGTGTTGGGGTCTTGGTTTGTATCCAAGTCTGTGTGTCTGTGTATATGTGTTTGTGTGTGTTTTTTTGGGGTTTTGTGCATGTTTATGCATGTGTATGTGTTTGTGTGTGTGTGTGTTTGCATGTCTATGTGTGTCTATGTCTGTCTGTGCATGTTAGGGTATGTGTCTGTGTCTATGTATTGTCTATGTGTTTATGCATTTGTGTGTTTGTATCTGTGTATCTATGTGTGTCTAAGTGTGTCTGTGCATGTGTGTGTGTCTAGGTATATGTGTGTATGTGCATGTGTGTGTTTGTGTTTGTGCCTCTGTGTGTGTGTGTGTGTGTTAATGCTTATATGTGTTTGTGTGTTTGTGTCTATATGTGTCGGTGTCGGTGTCTGTGTTTGTGTATGTGTGTGTAGGTGTAGGTGTAGGTGTTTGTAAGTCTGTGTTTGTCTGTGTTTGTGTCTGTGTGTGTGTGTATGTGTGTGTGCGTGTGTAGGTATCTACATTTCAGTGTCTGTGTCAATATGTGTTTGTCTATCTGTGCACTTGTTTGTGTGTTCATGCATGTGTTTGTGTGTGTCTGTGTATGTGTGTCTATTTGTGCATGTGTCTTGTATCTTATTACACACAGACAGACATGGGAGAAGGTAGGCGTGAACATTGTTATCAAATTACTCCCCACATCATAGGATATCTCTGCAGTACTCTCGAGTATACGGTTATATATATTATATATATACTAGTATCTTCGAACGGACTCCGCACGTTCTCGATGCGTCGCTGCGGGCTTCGCCCTCAACCAGGTGGGTTTCGGTCGCTTGGCAAGAACATGGGTCGTAGGCGGCAACATGTGTCATGAACGGCGATATTGTTCGTAAGTGCGACATTTGTCATGTGTGGCGACATTGGTCGTGGGTCGCAATATTGTTCGTGGGTGGCAACAATGTTCGTGGGTGGCGACATTGTTCATGGACGGCGATAATGGTCGGGGCAGCGACATTGTGTAGGGGTGGCGACATTTTTCGGAGGGAGGCGACATTGTTTGGGGCGGTGACGTTGTCCTTTCCTATACGCAACACTTCAACCTCACCATCATAGGCCCTTAATAGAGAACATACTTTGAATCATTTACAACATGAAGATAAAATTTCATAACCTTATTTTCAATTATTTTTAAGAAGTATAGCCTTAGGAATATGATTGTAACACATACATCTGCAAGTAACAGACACGTACATGCAAAGTACATACCTGCAATAAAAAAGCTCAGAAAAAAGTTCATACTTGCAATGTAAAAAATCTCAGAAGACAATACATTTCACAATAATATCAGAAGAGCATTTCGCAATGAAAAAATCCATGAGCACGCGAGATGTATACAACAACAACATTGATTACAAATATGAATTCAAGAAATTAAAACCTGCAAAAATGCAAAAAAAATCCTTCATAATCTCGCAGTTGAATATGTTGGGTCCATTGTTCCCAATGTTCTTGATTTGTGAGAAGTCAAACAGGTCAATGTCACACACATCAACTGTATTTGATGTACATTTAAGGTTTTGAGTGCAGGTTAGTTCATATCACATTAATTGGTCATGTGGACACAATAAGTGGTTGCTGGACATAGGAACAATCGACTAAGTCCACAGGCATTGAGTGGAGTAAGCTCATTCAATGCTAGTGGTATGGATTCAATAATGTCTAGTAGAAATTTGCCTAAGTCCACAGGTGTTGAGTGAGGACAGCTCACTCAACGTCATGTAACAAATAGCGTGGAGTCTATCTCAGCCTAACTCAAAGATAGCTAAAAATTTGGGTAAGTACAAAAGCGTTGAGCGTAGTCTAGTCACTCAACGCCATAGAACAAAAAGGCTGTGTGTCAGGCTGAGTCAGTCTAAGCCTAGAGAAATTGGCTGAAAATGTGATCAAGTCCATGAGAGTTAAGTGTGGTCTTCTCACTCAACGGCATATAGCTTTTTGCATTGAGTGTTGTTGTGCCTGTCATCTCCACAGAAACGTGGGGCAAAATTTTCACCAAGTCTGCAGGCGTTGAGTGTAGCTTACTCACTCAACGCCAGATAAAAGAAAAATTCTGTTAAGTAGTTTGGCATTGAGTGGAGCTTACTCGCTCAACGACAAGGCCCAGAAAATCTGGCCAAGGCAAATAGCGTTGAGTAAGGCAAGCTCTCTCAACGCTCTCAACGCCTTGATGCAAAAAATTTGGCTAAGTCAAAATGTGGGCTTAGCTTGGCTTTTGTCGAGCTTAGCTTCGTCGAACTGAGCATGAAGTTCGTCGAATTGAGTTTAGCCTTTCGTCGAACTAAGTCTAAAGTTTGTCGAACTAAATTTATGCCTTCGTCGAGCTGAGCTTGTTGTTCGTCGAACGGAGCTCAGCATTCGTCGAGCTCAATACCTAGACAGACAGAATTTTGTCTAAGAGTTATGGCGTTGAGTGATACCTACTCACTTAACGCCTTTGGTTCTAATGAATGAATTTTGTCCAAGTCCACAAATACCGAGTCATGCTGACGTCAGCAGAGTCAAAAATTCAACCAAAATTCAAATGTTGTGGAAATGATGTCAGAGACGTTGGCGGCCAGCTGTTATCATATTCTGCACTTTCCAAGAAATATTTTCATCATTAAGTGTTAGGGCTCACACACAGCCAAGAGTCGTTGAATCAAGATTAAATGGAAAGCATGCGCTGAATGGCTCAATCTCAGCCATCAATCCTAGTGGTAGGGCCCACTGCTCAATTGGCATTTAGAGAATAAAAAGAAGCAAATCGGCCAGAACAAATTAATCGATTCCTTATCTAGGTTTTCAAAAAAAAAACAAAAAGTGGGGTCGAAGTTCATCTTCTTCCTCGCCATTTTTGTCGAGCCTGAAGAAGTCGTTCTGCACAAAGAACCTTGCTGAGGAAAGAGATGGCTGAAGCAATCATCATCTGCAACAGCATGTTCAGAAGCTATTTTAAGGAAGCAAATCTACAAGTTCTGTAGAGAAAAAGGAAGCTGTTTGAAGAAAGACTCTACTGCCAATCTATTCTCTTCAACAACAAAAGCTTGGACTGATATCTGCTCAGTCCAGGAAGAAGTTGACACAGAGATCTTGCTTTGGTGTCAAATCATTTCACCTTCTCATTCTTCTGTAAAGATTTTTTGTGAGTCTGTAATTGTAAGCCTGTATTATAAAGATTGAGATCTTTGTGACCTGTGTTTGGCTTTGTGCCGGGTGAAAGGCCTTTGTGACCTGGGTTTGGTTTAGTGCCTAAGTTGTAGGTCTGTGTGACATGTGTGGTCCTGCAGGATCTGTGCTGTAAGCTCTTGAGGAGCTGAGTTCTAGAGGGAGAATCATATCTAACACACTATTAGATAGGCGCAGAGGTATAGTGGATGTACCCAAGATTGATGAACCACTATAAATTGTTGTGTCATCTGTGATTGATCTTTAAAGCTGAAAACTAACCTAATCACCAACCACAGGAATCTACAAACAAGCAAGAAAATTTAAATAGAGACTAAAACCTATTCACCCCCCCCCCTCTAGGTGTTTAGCTAGCCTTGAAAACAAGATTTTCAAGTGGTATCAGGGGGAGGTTGGTCTTTAAAGGCTTAATAGTCTGAGTAGATTGATACGCCAAAAATGGTATACGCAATTAACCGCAAGTGTACGTGCCGTGTGTCAATATGTGTTTGTTTATTCGTGCACTTGTTTGTGTGTTCATGCATGTGTTTGTGTGTGTCTGTGTATGTGTGTCTGTTTGTGCATATGCACGTGTCTTGTATCTTATTACACACAGACACACAAACAGATAGACATGGTGTAACACCCCGAAGTCAAGTGGATCATGTTGAGCAAAATCGGGTTCAGGCTTGGGTGACACGGCCTGGGACACGGGCGTGTCCCAGGGCGTGTCAGGCCTGGGTAGTGTCGAGTCGGGCAGTCGACGAAATTCGGAGTCGACACAGCGGACACGGCCTGCGACACGGGCGTGTCGCAGGGCGTGTCGGGGTCGTGTCGACGATCGACCGTGATGTCGACGAATTTATCTCGACGATCGTCGAGTGTCGAGTGTGGAGAGGACACGGCCTGTGACACGGGCGTGTCACAGGGCGTGTCAGTGGTCGTCGAGCTCAACTCGACGGTTCGAGCTAGGGCGTGTTTGTGGGACACGGGTGTGTCCTGGTGCACACGGCCATGAACACGGGCGTGTGCCAGGCCGTGTGAAGTCTCGGGTTGGTTTGGGATTTAGGCACACGGCCTCAGACACGGGCGTGTCTGAGGGCGTGTTGGGTACACGGCACGTGACACGGGCGTGTCACACGGCCGTGTACTGGTTGGATTGAGTCGGTTGTCTGCCGCTTAGAGAGACACGGCCTGTGACACGGGCGTGTCACAGGGCGTGTCAGGCCGTGTTTTAGCTTTTCTGGCCAGATCTGAGCCGTTTGTTTCCCTCTTCCTGGATCCAGTGGCTGGGCTTTGTCCAGGTGTTGTGAAGGCCGAGAAAAAGGGGATTTAAACCCTCTTTTCCCTTCTTCTTCATCTTCATTCCAAGAGAGAGAGAGAGAGAAGAAAGGCCTAAGGGAGAGAGAAGGGAGGAGTCTACCAGCTGCTGTAGGAGCTGCGGAGTGCGGAGCGAAGATCCGAGAGCGGATTCGTGAAGGCATAGCCGAGGCGGTGATTTCCATCCGGCTACTTCATGGCCCCGAAGCGATCTTCAAGGGTAACGATCTCCTTCTTGGACATCGAAGTCCTTTCTTTATGCATGTGCTTGGAATCCTCCACCAAGAGGTGGATATTCGTGAAGTGATTCCTTTGTTGAGTCTGCATCTAGAGCCGGAAATATGGAGTACGGCATAGGCATGCTGTGTGAAGCCCATCTGGACCGGTAGTCTAGATTGGTGATGTTCATGGGTAAACCGGAGATGACTCCGTGGATTTGATAAGATGCAAATGGTTTTCTCTTGTGATGACTGTATGGATGTGATGCTGAATGTGAGGAGGCTTTGGCAAAGCTCCTGGTTGTGATATGATCAATTGGTAACATGTCTGGGGAGCTCGTGATAAACCCGACTATTACACCACTAGGGTGGGTTGATCTAGTTAGGAAGGGATCGATGGGTGGCAATGCTTGGGGAGCCGAGTTAAACCCAGCTTGCTGCACCACATAGTGTGGGTCGATCGGATTAGGAGGGGGGTCGATGGGTAGACATTGCCTGGGGAGCTTAGATAAACCCGACGTGCTACACCACATGTTGTGGGTCGACCTACTCTGGTTGTTGAATGATGTGAGGTTGGACCTCTGAGTGGTTTGGGCGGGATGTCGCCAGCTTGCGAGACTGGTGGACTAGGTCCGGTCAACCAACAAGTTAACACCTCGGATCGGCGGTGTACGACTGGTGGATTCCGGTACACCAAGAAGGTGCCCTGAGTGCACGGAACGTCTGGTGGATTCCAGCGTTTGTGATGGATTGTGTTTGCTAGCGGAATAAAGAGTATGATAGATGATGATTGATGCTATTTGATGATACTTGATGAGCACTGTATACAGGGAAGGAACCACTACCCCGGGTAGGGGGTAGGGTCGTTATAATGGGTCAGCCAAATGCTGACCATTACTTTGTTTTCTGTGTTGGCTTGGATGTGGAATTGCAGGTGTTGCGGCTTAAATGGAAGAAGTGGAATGGCTAGCTTGCTGTTATAGGCCCTTGAAGGTCATGCGAAGAGCTGTGTTTGGATTTCATGTGTGGCCGGCCTGCGTGCCGATGTACGAAATGCTTGTTGTGTAAAAAGGAACTTGTAAGGCCATAAGGCTAGGGTGTGTGAGTTGTATACATTCCTGGTGTTGGTATATATAAATGTGATCTTTATATATGGTGGACATTCTGGTTTGAGTTCATGCTAACATAAAATATGCTGCGCTAGAATGGAATGAGTTAAGGATACACATCGATTTTGATTTCCACACGTGATTCTTTCGCTTTGTCTGTGAGATATGGCGTGGGGCCCCAGCCGGACCCACCGTTATATGTCATGGGACAGGTGGGGGCGTTACAAAGTGGTATCAGAGCCAGGTTTAGATTGTTCGGGAGGAGAGAACAGAAATGAACTCATGAATGTCCACTAGGAATGTATGTCATGCACATGATGTGCGTGCGTGTGTAGGCAATGTAGCAGTACTGTTATGATTTGAAGGATTAATGGTCTTCTGTACATTGATAGGTGGCGAGGGATGGAGCTGGGTCGTCTGAGCCCCAGCGGTCGGATGAGAGTGCAGCACCCGTGGAAGCGTCGATGCCTCCCTCGGCAGAGGCCATACGGGTGGTGGCGGAGACAGTGCTTGCAGTGTTACAAGCACAACCAACTGGATAGGGAAGACCTGGTGGAAGGCAAGAGCATGCTGCTGAGGTGGTGGAAGTGCAAGCAAGTGACGACGCATTGTCACGTTTTATGCACTTTCATCCACCTACGTTTGGTGGAGCGCTTTCACCAGCGCAGGCAGAAGATTGGTTGGCAAGAGTAAAAAGGATCCTGACTGCAATCCGGACGGTCGAGGAACAGAAAGTGATGTTGGCCACTTTTCTGTTGGAGGGAGATGCGAGATTATGGTGGGATGAGATTGAAGTGCATCACTTGGCAGGTCGAGGGTTAATGGAGGTTTCAATGGAGGAATTCTCCCAAATATTTTTAGCCAAGTATGTGCCAGTGTCGCGGAGGATTGCGATGGAAAATGAGTTTCTCCGCTTGGTGCAGGGTGAGCGAGATATTGATACTTACCTGCATGAGTTTACAAGATTGGGGAGATATGCGGGATCTACCTTTGCGGAGGAAGCGCGAAAGACAAATCGGTTTTATGAAGGATTGCGGGATGAATTGAGGTTGGCACTTTCGAGTTTAGTGAGCCAAGGCTTCCAAGCGTTGGTCGATACAGCCCGTGCCTTGGAGAAGGATATGAAGCGAGTACAAGCGAATAAGAGACGGGCAACGAAGAAGTCAGAGTTTAAAATGTCACCATCGGATCAATCGGAGTTTCGACGACATGAGAAGAAAAGATTTAGGCCGGCGGAATCAGCGCCGTCGACTGTTTCGTCGCCCCCGACGTATGGGCCAGGACGTGTGGATACACGTATATGCTATAAATGTGGGCAACAAGGACACATCGCAAAATTCTGTCGGAATGCCCCTCCAGGGAGTGAGAAAAAGATAGGTGCGTCATATGAAGAAAAAGGGAAAGCAGTGGCCGAATCATCTGCACCGCGGACGCAACCTCGCTTTCATGCTATGGAAGTGCAAGAGCCGCAAAGCTCTGTTGGGGAGATTCAGCCTCGGGTGTATAGTTTGTCTCTCAATCGCGAATTTCAAAATCGGGAGGCTGAGCGGAAGTGACGTGTGATGCGAATTATTTATGACTGAATCGAAACTTGATGGATCATCCATAGGGGTGTATGTACATGATGTTGATATATATATAGTTGTATGTAAACTAGATTGATAGATGATGAATAAAATCGTGATGTTGACAATCTTGATTAAAATGTGGTGCACGTGTGATGGTAAGGCGATACGAAATCATGTTGTTTTGTTTTGAGGTCTTCTGTGGTTGAATGTGCACAAGTGGAAGATAGGGATGTTTGTTTGTAATGTATGTTTGGTAGTTTGTGCGAAGGCTTGGGGTGTAAGCTTTGATGATGTTGTGGCTGCTTGGAGTCAAATTTCGAGGCCGAAATTATTTGAAGGGGGGAGGATTGTAACACCCCGAAGTCAAGTGGATCATGTTGAGCAAAATCGGGTTCAGGCTTGGGTGACACGGCCTGGGACACGGGCGTGTCCCAGGGCGTGTCAGGCCTGGGTAGTGTCGAGTCGGGCAGTCGACGAAATTCGGAGTCGACACAGCGGACACGGACTGCGACACGGGCGTGTCGCAGGGCGTGTCGGGGCCGTGTCGACGATCGACCGTGATGTCGACGAATTTATCTCGACGATCGTCGAGTGTCGAGTGTGGAGAGGACACGGCCTGTGACACGGGCGTGTCACAGGGCGTGTCAGTGGTCGTCGAGCTCAACTCGACGGTTCGAGCTAGGGCGTGTTTGCGGGACACGGGTGTGTCCTGGTGCACACGGCCATGAACACGGGCGTGTGCCAGGCCATGTGCCAGGCCGTGTGAAGTCTCGGGTTGGTTTGGGATTATTTTCGTTGAGGCACACGGCCTCAGACACGGGCGTATCTGAGGGCGTGTCGGGTACACGGCACGTGACACGGGCGTGTCACACGGCCGTGTTCTGGTTGGATTGAGTCGGTTGTCTGCCGCTTAGAGAGACACGGCCTGTGACACGGGCGTGTCACAGGGCGTGTTAGGCCGTGTTTTAGCTTTTCTGGCCAGATCTGAGCCGTTTGTTTCCCTCTTCCTGGATCCAGTGGCTGGACATTGTCCAGGTGTTGTGAAGGCCGAGAAAAGGGGGATTTAAACCCTCTTTTCTCTTCTTCTTCTTCTTCATCTTCATTCCAAGAGAGAGAGAGAAGAAATGCCTAAGGGAGAGGGAAGGGAGGAGTCTACCAGCTGCTGTAGGAGCTGCGGAGTGCGGAGCGAAGATCCGAGAGCGGATTCGTGAAGGCAGAGCCGAGGCGGTGATTTCCATCCGGCTACTTCATGGCCCCGAAGCGATCTTCAAGGGTAACGATCTCCTTCTTGGACATCGAAGTCCTTTCTTTATGCATGTGCTTGGAATCCTCCACCAAGAGGTGGATATTCGTGAAGTGATTCTTTTGTTGAGTCTGCATCTAGAGCCGGAAATATGGAGTACGACATAGGCATGCTGTGTGAAGCCCATCTGGACCGGTAGTCTGGATTGGTGATGTTCATGGGTAAACCGGAGATGACTCCGTGGATTTGATAAGATGCAAATGGTTTTCTCTTGTGATGACTGTATGGATGTGATGCTGAATGTGAGGAGGCTTTGGCAAAGCTCCTGATTGTGATATGATCAATTGGTAACATGCCTGGGGAGCTCGTGATAAACCCGACTGTTACACCACTAGGGTGGGTTGATCTAGTTAGGAAGGGATCGATGGGTGGCAATGCTTGGGGAGCCGAGTTAAACCCGGCTTGCTGCACCACATAGTGTGGGTCGATCGGATTAGGAGGGGGGTCGATGGGTAGACATTGCCTGGGGAGCTTAGATAAACCCGGCGTGCTACACCACATGTTGTGGGTCAACCTACTCTGGTTGTTGGATGCTGTGAGGTTGGACCTCTGAGTGGTTTGGGCGGGATGTCGCCAGCTTGCGAGACTGGTGGACTAGGTCCGGTCAACCAACAAGTTAACACCTCGGATCGGCGGTGTACGACTGGTGGATTCCGGTACACCAAGAAGGTGCCCTGAGTGCACGAAACGTCTGGTGGATTCCAGCGTTTGTGATGGATTGTGTTTGCTAGCGGAATAAAGAGTATGATAGATGATGATTGATGCTTTTTGATGCTACTTGATGAGCACTGTATACAGGGAAGGAACCACTACCCCGGGTAGGGGGTAGGGTCGTTATAATGGGTCAGCCAAATGCTGACCGTTACTTTGTTTTCTGTGTTGGCTTGGATGTGGAATTGCAGGTGTTGCGGCTTAAATGGAAGAAGTGGAATGGCTAGCTTGCTGCTATAGGCCCTTGAAGGTCATGCGAAGAGCTGTGTTTGGATTTCATGTGTGGCCGGCCTGCGTGCCGATGTACGAAATGCTTGTTGTGTAAAAAGGAACTTGTAAGGCCATAAGGCCAGGGTGTGTGAGTTGTATTCATTCCTGGTGTTGGTATATATAAATGTGATCTTTATATATGGTGGACATTCTGGTTTGAGTTCATGCTAACATAAAATATGCTGCGCTAGAATGGAATGAGTTAAGGATACGCATCGATTTTGATTTCCACACGTGATTCCTTCGCTTTGTCTGTGAGATATGGCGTGGGGCCCCGGCCGGACCCACCGTTATATGTCATGGGACAGGTGGGGGCGTTACACATGGGAGAAGGTAGGCGTGAACATTGTTATCAAATTACTCCCCACATCGTAGGATATCTCTGCAGTACTCTCGAGTATATGATTATATATATATATATATATATATATATATATATATATATATATATATATATATATATATACTAGTATCTTCGAACGGACTCCGCACGTTCTCGATGCGTCGCTGCGGGCTTCGCCCTCAAACAGGTGGGCTTCGATCGCTTGGCAAGAACATGGGTCGTAGGCGGCAACATGTGTCATGGACGGCGATATTGTTTGTAAGTGCGACATTTGTCATGTGTGGCGACATTGGTCGTGGGCCGCAATATTGTTCGTGGGCGGCAACAATGTCCGTGGGTGGCGACATTGTTCATGGACGGCGATAATGGTCGGGGCAGCGACATTGTGTAGGGGTGGCGACATTTTTCGGAGGGCGGCGACATTGTTTGGGGGCGGTAACGTTGTCCTTTCCTATACGCAACACTTCAACCTCACCATCATAGGCCCTTAATAGAGAACATACTTTGAATCATTTACAACATGAAGATAAAATTTCATAACCTTATTTTCAATTATTTTTAAGAAGTATCGCCTTAGGAATATGATTGTAACACATACATCTGGAAGTAACAGACACGTACATGTAAAGTACATACCTGCAATAAAAAGCTCAGAAAAAAGTTCATACTTGCAATGTAAAAAATCTCAGAAGACAATACATTTCGCAATAATATCAGAAGAGCATTTCGCAATGAAAAAATCTATAAGCACGCGAGATGTATACAACAACAACATTGATTACAAATATGAATTCAAGAAATTAAAACCTGCAAAAACGCAAAAAACTCCTTCATAATCTCGTAGTTGAATCTGTTGGGTCCATTGTTCCCAATGTCCTTGATTTGTGAGAAGTCAAACAGGTCAATGTCACACACATCAACTGTATTTGATGTACATTTAAGGTCTTGAGTGCAGGTTAGTCCATATCACATTAATTGGTCATGTGGACACAATAAGTGTTTGCTGGACATAGGAACAATCGACTAAGTCCACAGGCATTGAGTGGAGTAAGCTCATTCAATGCCAGTGGTATGGATTCAATAATGTCTAGTAGAAATTTGCCTAAGTCCACAGGTGTTGAGTGAGGACAGCTCACTCAACGCCATGTAACAAATAACATGGAGTCTATCTCAGCCTAACTCAAAGATAGCTAAAAATTTGGGTAAGTACAAAAGCGTTGAGCATAGTTTACTCACTCAACGCCATAGAACAAAAAGTCTATGTGTCAGGCTGAGTCAGTGTAAGCCGAGAGAAATTGGCTGAAAATGTGATCAAGTCCACGGGCGTTGAGTGTGGTCTTCTCACTCAACGCCATATAGCTTTTTGCATTGAGTGTTGCTGTGCCGGTCATCTCTACAGAAACGTGGGGCAAAATTTTCACCAAGTCTACAGGCATTGAGTGTAGCTTACTCACTCAACGCCAGATAACAGAAAAATTCTGTTAAGTAGTTTGGCGTTGAGTGGAGCTTACTCGCTCAACGACAAGGCCCAGAAAATCTGGCCAAGGCAAATAGCATTGAGTGAGGCATGCTCTCTCAATGCTCTCAACGCCTTGATGCAAAAAATTTGGCTAAGTCCAAATGTGGGCTTAGCTTGGCTTTTGTCGAGCTTAGCTTCATCGAACTGAGCTCAGCTTCCGTCGAACTGAGCATGAAGTTCGTCGTACTGAGTTTAGCCTTTCGTCGAACTAAATCTAAAGTTTGTCGAACTAAATTTATGCCTTCATCGAGCTGAGCTTGCTGTTCGTCGAACGGAGCTCAGCATTCGTCGAGCTCAATACCTAGACAGACAGAATTTTGTCTAAGAGTTATGGCGTTGAGTGATACCTACTCACTTAACGTCTTTGGTTTTAATGATTAAATTTTGTCCAAGTCCACAGATACCGAGTCATGCTGACGTCAGCAAAGTCAAAAATTCAACCAAAATTCAAATGTTGTGGAAATGCTGCCAGAGACGTTGGCGGCCAGCTGTTATCATATTCTGCACTTTCCAAGAAATATTTTCATCATTAAATGTTTGGGCTCACACACAGCCAAGAGCCGTTGAATCAAGATTAAATGGAAAGCATGCGCCGAATGGCTCAATCTCATCCATCAATCCTAGTGGTGGGGCCCACTGCTCAATTGGCATTCAGAGAATAAAAAGAAGCAAATCGGCCAGAGCAAATTAATCGATTCCTTATCTAGGTTTTCAAAAAAAACAAAAAATGGGGTCGAAGTTCATCTTCTTCCGCGCCATTTTTGTCGAGCCTGAAGAAGTCGTTCTGCACAGAGAACCTTGCTGAGGAAAGAGATAGCTGAAGCAATCATCATCTACAACAGCAGGTTCAGAAGCTATTTTAAGGAAGCAGATCTACAAGTTCTGTAGAGAAAAAGGAAGCTGTTTGAAGAAAGACTCTACTGCCAATCTATTGTCTTCAACAACAAAAGCTTGGACTGATATCTACTCAGTCTAGGAAGAAGTTGATACAGAGATCTTGCTTTGGTGTTAAATCATTTCACCTTCTCATTCTTCTGTAAAGATTTTTTGTGAGTCTGTAGTTGTAAGCCTGTATTATAAAGATTGAGATCTTTGTGACCTGTGTTTGGCTTTGTGCCGGATGAAAGGCCTTTGTGACCTGGGTTTGATTTAGTGCCTAAGTTGTAGGTTTGTGTGACATGTGTGGTCCTGCAGGATCTGTGATGTAAGCTCTTGGGGAGCTGAGTTCTAGAGGGAGAGCCATATCTAAAACACTATTAGATAGGCGCAGAGGTACATTGGATGTACCCAAGATTGATGAACCACTATAAATTATTGTGTCATCTGTGATTGATCTTGAAAGCTGAAAACTAACCTAATCACCAACCACAGAAATCTGCAAACAAGCAAGAAAATTTAAATAGAGACTAAAACCTATTCACCCCCCCCCCTCTAGGTGTTTAGCTAGCCTTAAAAACAAGACTTACAAGTGGTATCAGGGGGAGGTTGGTCTTTAAAGGCTTAATAGTCTGAGTAGATTGATACGCCAAAAATGGTATACACAATTAACCGCAAGTGTACGTGTCGTGTCAAGTAATAAATAGTAAGTAAGGATCGTTCCCTCGAGGAGATGGTGAATTCAGTGCTTGCAATTACTAGTTGTGCCTTTTCTTTAAATTCAAGAAGAATAAGATGATGGTTTTAGAATACTAGAATCTTAAAATAAATTTCTAATTACTAGAAAGAAACTAAAGATCCGAGAGAGAAATACTTGGTTACAAGTTATCAAAAGATAATCTTATATTATGATTTCCTAAGTCTAATGTGACAACCCATGAAAATTATTTTGTGATGATGAGTGGTGAAACATCTGACAACGATTTTAGAGAAGAAATCCGTACCTCTTGATATCGGAAGTCCATAGTTCTCTGTTACCCCGTAGGTGAAATATGAACCGCATAAAGATCGAAAACCAAAGTTGCTAGCACCAAGGGGAAATCTCTTTCTCCCTTCAAATGCTATACCGACTCTACGATATACTTACGCAACTTCGCTCTCGATTTATGAAGCGTAGTAAAAAGATGAAGTCTTGGCCAAAGATTTCGAATTAAAGATTATAGATTAAATACAAACAATCACCAAACATTCATAACTAAGGATAATTAAGAATTTGTCATCACAAAAGACATAGTACTCTCACAATACAAGATTAAAACAAGTTAGTTCATCACGATGGAGAGAACACACCACCAAACAAGGAAGATATTACAGCACATGGTGGGAGAAATGCAAAACAAAGCAGGAATTCGCTCTCCGATGTGTGCAAAACCAGTCTGCCTCCAAGATCCGGCGTGCCCTAGTTCTTCTTCTTCTCCAAGACAAGTCCACTTTTTCTCTCTTTTGGATCCACCAAATTCCCCCTCCTTTTCTGTGTTCTTTTTCTCCTTAAAAATGTCCGATCACTCTCCAAAAGTTGCCACCTTTCATTTTGAAAAAGGGCGCAAAAATTCGAAATTTAAATGCTGAAAACCGTCTAGGAGACGTTGCAATCTTTTTTTCTCTGAGTGTTGCAACCTTTTTCCCAGATTTTGATATTTTGACAGATTTCCATTCTCAAGCAAATTTCTCTTGCGCATCTAGTAAGAATACAATAGAAAGAGACCCAATTAGCCTTGAATTGAATACATAAACTTTTACTTTCATTTTTATAACCTTTAGACTTATTTGTGTCGGAGTAGCCGCGTATACGTCGGAAATAATGGCCTAGATAACTTCTTTTTAGAAGTTATCACACCCCCACACTTGAACATTTGCTAGACTCGGGAAAAGAGAAATGATTATTTTAATTAAGTGTCTGATAATTATCACACTCCAAATTAAAATAATCCTTTACTTAACCAGCATTAATCAAAGATACTCAAGAAGTCCGCTTTACTCAACTGATAAGTTTGTTGATCATTAAGAGTTCAAACATCACAAATCCATTAGCTTGATAAAAGATAAAGCACAATTAAGAATTTTAGTGTTGTGTGTGTGCCTTCTTCAAAATTATTTACTCCCCCGCACTTTTTCCATTGAGCCTCCGCAATAATTTGAAAGGGTAAGAATAGGCTAAGTCTTTGAGCTAGCCTTGACAAGAATTAACAGCTTACATGAACGTAGGTTTAGCTTTGGCTTGGTTAGCAATTCGTGGATAGACTTTGATAATGGAAAGGTAATTCTCTAGTTAATACTCTTAATCTTTCACCATGTTACGAGATTTAATTCTTAAGCATGCAAATATTGTGTCTATAGTTGGGATCATTACAAGTGTGTATATGCATACCTAGGCCACATATCACTATGACAAATATTTCTTTTGTTTTTATTTTTTTTATGGTCACAGTTGGGATCATTCCAAATAGGCATATGCATACTTAGGTCGCATATCACTACAACATTTCACTTTTATTATTTTTTTAATATACGCTGAATTGAAACACCCATAAATGGCTAGTGACTTAAAATAGAACTAGTGGAAATATAGGGAATTTGTTCATTCGGTGGTGTATAGCAAAATGATACAGAATCAGCACAAAGATTCTCATGGATGATCAAAATAATTTAGCTACCAAAACATTATCTCGGCTCACATTATTAACTCAGTTCTTGCTCACCCCCCTTCTTATTTTTAGAAGTCAACATCTAAAGATTTCAGAGAAGTAAAAGAAAACTGAAGAAGATTGTGCATGAATTAAACGCTTAAGAGTGTTTTACTAAAAAAATTTTTACTAACTCCAAATATCAAAATCTGTACTCTTAGGATTTTCTAACCGTACCAATTAATTATCATTGAACATCAAGAATAACTTATCAACTAATTACGATCAGCATATGGATCATTAGAATCATGAGCAATCAAATTATCTATCACCACATTTATAAGGGCAATACTAGCCATCACCCCCACACTTGAAGTCTTGCTAGACCCTAATAAGGTTACAGTGTTTTATTAAAAAAAATTCCTTGCCACTACTCAGCATTTTCAAGAATTAAAGAAAATATAATTGAAACGGTAGTGCTTCCCTAGTATGGAAGCGATTGCCCTTGTGTCTTTTGATCTTCATTAATGTGCTCCCCATGAATCTCAGCCCAGGTCCCCTTTTCAACAGAATAACCTTTGAGCTCATTCAATTCCTACAACCTTTGTCCGTGATATAGATCATAACGACAATATATAAATAAGGCATGCAGACAACGTGATAAGCACATTATAGAAATTAACTAGCAGCAACCATCCTGATTATCAGGGTAAACTAGCATGAAAGAGCACAAATGTACGATACTATCCACACAAAATAATCCAAAAGTCAAAATAATACTAGCATGAAGCATCCCACGCAGGGGGTAAAGTAGAACTGCTGCAAAAAAATGCTGGATAAATCGTGCTACTCGTCTTCATCCTCGGTTTCCTCCATGTCTTGGTCCTCATTGCCCTGATCCTCATCGTCCTGGTCCGCATTGCCTTGAGCCTCATCGTCCTGGTCCTCCTTGTCCTCTTCAAACTCAGTGGGGTTTAGGGTGCTTTTATAGATGGCCAGCAGCTCCCCTCTCACGTCGAACTGCCATTGGTATTTAAAATGCTCTTCCTCCACCTGAAGCTTTGTTTTCTTCACTAGACTATCTATTTTCCTTTCCATGAGATCGAGTCTAGAGCGGAAGTAGCAATGTTGACATTGCAGATACACTTTAATAAACTCTATGCTATCCATAACCTCGAATAATGTTACCCCATCCCTAGATGGGACTGCCACTTTCTCCGATTTTCCTGCTGATGAAGACGAAGCCACACTCCTTATTCTCTTATACGACGTCTTGAACCCACTGTCAATCTCAGCCCCCACCTTGATGTTCACCTGCACTACCCGTTCAGTAATCTGTCGCCGCACCTGTGTAATCAAGTCCTCTGTGGCACATGCCACATCTGCCCGTCTACAAAGCTCAGTAATCAGTATGGGGAACCACAACAGCCGGCTCTTGTCCTCCTGGATCTTCATCTTCAAATGGCTGCTAATGATTTTTCCTACATTAACTCTATTGCCCTTTACTATATTATAAATTAGCACAACACGATCTAAGGTGACATTGTTCAAGTGGCGGGTTGGCATAATGCCTGGGTTGATAAATAAGAGCCAGACCTTTGCTTCTAATGACAACGATGTCGACTTGAGTGCTTTCATGGACATCTTTGACCATTCGGGCTCAGAAGAATTGCATATTTCAGCAACCACCTCCTCCGGCTCGACTTGGTGATTTAGACTCTCTAGCTGCTCCTCATTACCTAGGTCATAAAGTTCATTGATGGCCCTGGCGGAGACGTTGATCAGCTTTCCATGCACAGTCAACAATTCTCCCTCCATCTGTTTCGCATTCGCATAGAACTCGTAAACCCATGGGAGTAGGGCCTCATATCATGGGTGACACAGCGTTTCCTAGCGGAGCGCGCGTATCTGGAGGGCATAGGTCAAACTCCAAGCATGTTTCTCCATTTTGAACCCTCTCTCATAAATCAGAGGTGTGGACTTGAGGTTTTCAAAGCGGTGCTCGACGGCTTCACTCACGAATTTGTGGGATTTCCTGGCTACAGATTTTCCTTTCTTCATTGAAGACATTGTCTACATTAGAGGGATTGTGCGGCAAGGTTTAGAACCAAAAACTCCTCACCCCTCATCATTCTTGAATAAGAATAGGTTTTGGAAGTAAGAGCTCATTACCTGACCGAAATGAAGAATAAAAAATGGCGGATTTCTTCTCTCCAGAAGTCGTCGGGATGTTGCCAAAGGGGTTCTCCCTAGAGGGTGGCACACTTCTCGACGGTGGTTGAGTTCTGAATCACCGGGCATCGTCTTCCTCCAGAAGATCGCCGCACCTTCCGCCTGGAGGTGATGAAGCGTCGTGCTATTAGGGCAAGAGCAGCCTTCTGAAGCGTCAGCACTTAAAAGTAGGCGACCTGGTTCGACTGGACCAGAACCCATGAAACAGTGCACTCTTCTATGTTACCCGAAACATGAAGGTTGCAACTATTTATTTTTTTAGACGTTGCAACACCTGCGCATATCCTGCTTTACTGCTCAAACAACAATTAATAGGTTGCGACTATTTATTTTTTGTACGTTGCAACACCTGAAACGGCACCTACAAAACTTTCCAGCCATCGATTTTTCTCGTCCAACGTGACTCAACTAGCGAAGAACTAACTAAAACAGATCTAGCATGTGCTTAAAATATATATTAAACGATGGGTTACCTCCCACCTAGCGCCTAATTTCTAGTCCCGACAGGACTTACCGTATAGTAATTTATTTCAACGTAATAAATGACACTAGTCGTTCATCTTCTCCGCATCGGAATATCTTCAAACGTTCACCATTAACCTTAAATTCTGTCCAGTCTGTGTCATTCCTAATCGTCAATGCTCCGTAAGGATGCACCTCCTTGACCCTAAACGGGACCGACCAACGCGATTTAAGCTTTCCGGGAAATAATCGTAAACGGGAATTAAACAACAAGACTAACTGCTCCGGCTCAAAGTGTTTTTCTTTTAACCGTCGGTCATGCAACCTCTTTGTCCGCTCCTTATAGATTTTTGAATTCTCATATGCTTGCATTCTAATCTCTTCTAATTCATTTAGTTGTAGGAGCCTCTTCTTACTTGCGTCTCTAAAATCATAATTGATCTTCTTTATTGCCCAAAATGTTCGGTGCTCAAGCTCTAGGGGTAGATGACACGATTTTCTGTAAACTAGTCTATACGAAATTAATCCAATTGGTGTTTTAAATGCAGTCTGATATGCCCACAGGGCATCACTCAGCTTTTGAGACCAGTCTCTACGGTTAACACTCACCGTCTTTTCTAGAATTTTCTTGATTTCTCTATTCGAAACCTCTGCTAGCCCGTTCGTTTGGGGGTGATAAGCTAATGCTACCTTATGAGTCACCCCGTATTTTCTTAGTAGTGAAGCAAACTGATTATTACAAAAATGGCTCCCTCCATCGCTAATTATTGCTCTCGGCACACCAAATCGATTGAATATGTAATTTTGTAAAAAGTTCAGGACGACCTTAGCATCGTTTTTAGATGTGTCGATGGCTTCTACCCACTTTGATACGTAATCAACAACTAACAGAATATAAATGTTTCCATGTGAGTTCACGAAGGGCCAATAAAATCTATTCCCCACACATCAAATAACTCAACTTCTAGCATTATGTTCATTGGCATCGCGTCATTTCTTTGTATATTTCCAGTTCTTTGACATCTATCACACTCTTTAACAAAAGAATTTGAGTCCCTGAATAAGTTAAGCCAATAGAATCCAGCCTCTAACACCTTCATGGCTGTCCTAGTACCCATGAAGTGGCCTCCATATGGTGAATTATGGCATTTTTCTAGAATAGTTCTCATTTCACTCTCCTGAATACAACATCTCAATACTCCATCGACTCCAATCTTAAACAGATAAGGGTTGTCCCATAAATATAACCGCACCTGGTGTAGGAATCTTTTTCTTTGGTGATATGTAAGCTCAGAAGGCATGATGTTGCTCACTAGGTAGTTTACAAAGTCAGCGTACCAAGGTGCTACACCGTTAGAGATCACTAATAAACACTCGTCGGGGAACCTCTCATCAACCTCAGAACATAACGACAGATGGGTAAACTCAATCCTAGATAAATGGTCTGCTACGGGGTTCTCTGATCCTTTCCTATCCTTTATCTCAACATCGAACTCTTGCAAAAAGAGCACCCAACGGATCAACCGTGGTTTTGTATCTCGTTTTACCATCAGATAGCGGATTGCAGCATGGTTGGTATACACTATAACCTTAGTGCATAAGAGATAAGATCTAAATTTCTCGAATGCAAAAATGACTGCTAGTAGTTCCTTCTCGGTGGTAGTGTAATTGACTTGGGCGTCAACGAGGGTTTTACTTGCATAAGCTATCGTGTGGAATATCTTTCCCCTCACTTGCCCCAAGACAACTCCCACTGTGTAATCACTAGCATCGCACATCAGAATAAAATGCTCTTCCCAATCAGGCGTCACTATGATGGGTGACGTGGTTAAACGCTTTTTAAGTTCATCAAAAGCTGTTATACATTCATCACTAAATTGAAACTTCACGTCTTTTTCCAACAAACTATTCAACAGTTTTGTTATTTTCGCAAAGTCCTTGATAAACCTACGGTAGAAACATGCGTGTCCTAGGAAACTTCGTAGTATCTTAACATTCTTGGGTGGTGGTAATTGTTCGATCACATCTAACTTTGCCTTGTCCACCCTTAGTCCCTCTCTAGAAACATGGTGACCAAGTACAATCCCCTCATACACCATGAAGTGACATTTCTCCCAGTTTAGAACAAGATTTGTCTCCACACAACAAGTAAGTACCTTCTCCAAACACTCTAAGCAATCATCAAACGATTTCCCAAAGATGGAAAAATCATCCATGAATATCTCAATACCCTGGTCCATGATATCAGAGAAAATGACAATCATGCAATGCTGGAAAATGGCAGGTGCATTGCATAGACCAAAGGGCATTCTCCTAAATGCGAAGGTTCCGTAAGGACATGTGAATGTGGTCTTTTCTTAATCTACGGGGTCTACGGTAATTTGGTTGTAGCCTGAGTACCCATCAAGAAAATATAAAAAGTCATTCCCTGCCAACCTATCTAAAACTTGGTCAAGGAAAGACAAGGGGTAATGATCCTTCCTGTTGGCTTTATTCAACTTCCGGTAGTTAATGCAGATTCGCCACCCCGTGACCATTCTAGTGGAACCCGACTCACCTTTCTCATTTCTTACGCCGTCATTCCTCCCTTCTTGGGTACACATTGCACATGTGAAACCCATGGACTATCCGAGATGAGGTATATGATTCCCGCATCTAGCTATTTAATAATTTCCTTTTTGACCACCTCTTTCATAGGTGGACTTAGACGACGTTGATGCTCGATCGATTCCGTAAATGAATCTTCCAAAAGAATCTTGTGCATATATAATGAAGGGCTTATTCCTTGGATGTCGTTTATGGTCCACCCTATGTCCCTTTTAAATTGCTTGAGTGAGTCTATTAACTTTTGACGTTGATCAGATGATAAATGTGAGTTGATGATGACCAGCAAGATGTCATTATCTCCTAAGTATGCGTAAGTGAGATAGTACGGGAGAGGTTTCAACTTTAATGATGGCGGGTCGAAGATAGACAGTTTTACTGACAAAGATCTTTCGGGCATCTCGAATGGTTCCGGCTTACGGAACCAAACAGCCTGCTTCTCAAATGCTTGCAAGCACTCTTGAATGTCTTCTTCTTCCTCAAAAAGCTCACCTTTAGTCAACACACGAGTCAATAAGGAATCCTGTTCATCCAACGATACACTAGGCTCATAGTCACCTATAGATACATAGTTGACCACCTCCATATTGTCTTCCTCTCGATAGGGAAAGTTTGCCTTAAGTACATTAAAGGTGACTTGCTCGTCATTCACTCTCATAGTCAATTCTCCTTTCTGAACATCTATCAGTGTCCTACCCGTGGCTAGGAACGGTCTCCCTACAATGATGGGGACTTCCTTGTCCTCCTCCATATCTAAAACCACAAAGTCAGCCGGAAAAAATGAACTTATCTACCTTCACCAACACATCCTCAATTATCCCTTTTTGGAATGTCAGGGTCCTATCGGCCAGCTGCAAGGTTATGAAAGTCTTTGATATTTCTCCCAAACCTAGCTTTCCATAAATCGAGAACGACATTAGGTTTATACTCGCTCCTAAGTCACACAGCGCTTTACCCTCAAATTTATATCCTATAGAGCACAGAATAGTAAAGATCCCGGGATCTTTCAACTTAGGTGGGAGTCTTTTTTGAAGAATAGCGCTACACTCTTGAGTGAGTGCTACCGTCTCATTTGTTCCAAATTTTCTCTTTTTGGATATGATATCTTTCATGAATTTAACGTAACTCGGCATTTGCTCTAAAGCTTCAGCGAAAGTGATGTTAATTTGTAATTTCTTAAATATCTCGACGAACTTTTGGAATTGTTGGTCGAGCTTACTCTTCTTTAACCATTGAGGAAATGGTGGCGGTGGGTAGACTTTCACATTATCTTTCCTCTTAACATAGTCGGTGATCGGTTCACTCTTCCTTTCTCCTAAAACTTCCACTTCCTTCTCAGAAAAGTCATCCAGTCTCACTTCTTCCTCAGGAATACAAGGGGTTCCCTCCACCAACTCTTTTTCTTCATCACTCTTTCTACCCAGTTCAAGTGTAGGCGCACTCACTAATTCCTTACCACTTCGTAACTCGACTGCTCTACAATGTTGGCTATCTCCCTTTGGATTTGGAGTGGTATCCGTTGGAAGTGTGCCCGGTGGCCTAAGACTTAAGGCGTTGGCAATTTGACCTAACTGGGATTCTATCATACGTAGTGACCCCTCTAGATTTGAAATGTGTACATCTCTCTTTTGCATCGACTCCATAATCATCTCATCAGTACGTTTCCTAGAAATACTAGGTTGATTAAAAGCATTATTATGCTGTGGATGTGAGTTATTTAGATTAAATCCGGTTGGATGGGTCGCTCCCGCATTATTTTTCCAAGAGAAATTTGGATGATTTCACCACTCGGGATGGTAGTGATTTGCAAAACCTGGTGGTACTTGCCTTGGTTGGCCTCCGACATAGTTTGCATCCTCTGTCATTTGATTTAGTCATTCAACCGTTAAGGGTGCATTAGGTGTAGAGATAGATAACAAATCTAACCTCTTATTAATTAGATTAAACTGGGATGACATTTGTGCAGCTAACGATGTAATCTGGTCCACTTGATGGACTCCAACCGGTTGAGTATTACCTTGTATTTCATAAGCCTAATAATTATTAAAAGTAAGATCTTCTAATATTGTGTAGGCGTCTTCGGGATATTTCTTCATTAAGGAACCGCCCGCGGCTCCATCCACTAAAATCATGGTTGTCATTTGCAAACCATTGTAGAATGTAGAGACTTGTTGGTGTTGGGCTAATCCGTGGTGTGGACATTTTTGCAATAACTCTTTAAAACGCTCCCACGCCTCATAAAGAGTTTCCCCATGATTTTTCATGAACGTAGTTATGTCCCTAATGAGCTTAGCCGTCTTCGAGGGTGGGAAATACTTATTTAGAAATTTTTCTAATAAGTGATCCCATGTGGTAATAGAGTCATTGGGTAATGAGTCTAACCAGTCTTTCGCTCGTCCTTCTAATGAAAATGGAAATAGCCTCAACAGAATTGCATCTTCAGATGCTCCATTGAATTTGAACATATCACAGATCACTAAGAAGGTACGTAAGTGAGAGTTCGCATCTTCATGACTAAGACCCCCAAACTTGTTATGTTGCACTTGTTGCATAATTAGTGGGTCCATTTTAAAGTTTTTTGCCGTAATTACGGGTCGCGCGATACTAAGGTGTAAACCTCATCTTAAAGGTGTATTATAATCGTGACACGTCATTCGTGGCGCAGCGTCTTGACCATTATGGTCCACTTGTCCTTCATGATTATTCATATTCTCGTGATCGTTATTATCCATCTCTTGATGAATAATATTCAGCGTTCTACAAAATTTTCTGTTTTGCCTACACGTACGCTCTATTTCTGAATTGAAAGGCAAAAGTTCAGAAGTTCGATGTCTGGACATGCACAAACAGAATTACAAATAGCAGTAACAACACAAACAATACAAGATAAAACAACAAAACAAGAACTTGAGCTCTAAATACTCGGGTTTAACTAATATTGCAAGAGATAAAACACTAAATATGTCGCACCTCCCCGGCAACAACGCCAAAAACTTGATACGCCAAAAATGGTATACGCAATTAACCGCAAGTGTACGTGCCGTGTCAAGTAATAAATAATAAGTAAGGATCGTTCCCTCGAGGAGATGGTGAATTCAGTGCTTGCAATTACTAGTTGTGCATTTTCTTTAAATTCAAGAAGAATAAGATGATGGTTTCAGAATACTAGAATATTAAAATAAACTTCTAATTACTAGAAAGAAACTAAAGATCTGGGAGAGAAATACTTGGTTACAAGTTATCAAAAGATAATCTTGTATCATGATTTCCTAAGTCTAATGTGACAACCCATGAAAATAGTTTTGTGATGATGAGTGGTGAAACGTCTGACAATGATTTTAGAGAATAAATCTGTATCTCTCGATATCAGAAGTCCCTAGTTCTTTGTTACCCCGTAGGTGAAACAAGAACCGCAAAAAGATCGAAAACCAAAGTTGTTAGCACCAAGGGGAAATCTCTTTCTCCCTTCAAATGCTATACCGACTCTACGATATACTTACGCAACTCCTCTCTCAATTTATGAAGCGTAGTAAAAAGATGAAGTCTTGGCCAAAGATTTCGAATTAAAGATCATAGATTCAATACAAACAATCACCAAACATTCATAACTAAGGATAATTAAGAATTTGTCATCACAAAAGACATAGTACTCTCACAATACAAGATTAAAACAAGTTAGTTCATCACGATGGAGAGAACACACCACCAAACAAGAAAGATCTTACAACACATGGTGAGAGAAATGCAAAACAAAGCAAGAATTCGCTCTCCGATGTGTGCAAAACCAATCTGCCTCCAAGATCCGGCGTTCCCTAGTTCTTCTTCTTCTCCAAGACAAGTCCCCTTTTTCTCTCTTTTGGATCCACCAAATTCCCCCTCCTTTTTTGTGTTCTTTTTCTCCTTAAAAATGTCTGATCACTCTCCAAAAGATGCCACCTTTCATTTTGAAAAGTGCACAAAAATTCGAAATTTAAATGCTGAAAACCGTCCAGGAGACGTTGCAACCTTCTTTTCTCTGAGTGTTGCAACCTTTTTCCCAGATTTTGATATTTTTGCAGATTTTCATTCCCAAGCAAATTCCTCTTGCGCATCTAGTAAGAATACAATAGAAAAAGACCCAATTAGCTTTGAATTGAATACATAAACTTTTACTTTCATTTTTATAACCTTTAGACTTATTTGTGTCGGAGTAGCCGCGTAATACGCCAGAAAGAATGGTCTAGATAACTTCTTTTTAGAAGTTATCATAGATCTCCAAGGTTAGCTAGAAGTCTATCTCCATGGGTTCAGGATCACAAATAGGGAGCTGGGTGTTGTGAGTCTCCCAATTTGTAGGAAGGAAGATTTTGACATCTGGAAAGCAAGGGGTGAGGCAATTCATGGAAGTTGCTGACTCTAGGATATATATTATAGTTGAAGAAGGACCATATATCCCAATGACGGTGTCAACACTGGATGCTAATGTCAAGACCCCCAAGATATATGATGAGATGACCAAGGATGAGTTGGCCTTTGCCTCAATAGATAAGAGAGCAAAGAATATAATTATGAGTACTGTTGATGACTCTACTCTTCACAACCTGATCCATTGCTCAACTACAAAGGAAATATGGGAAACACTTGTAATCTACATGGAGGGGACATATGAGGTTAAAGATGATAGGAAGTCCATGCTCAACCAAGAGTGTGAGGCTTTCAGGCAATCCAAGGGGGTCAATATAACCATATGTTGTGAAAAGTTCTTTAGGATTGTGAATGAGCTGAAGACTTATGGAAGAGTATTCAGTCAGTATGAACTGAATGACAAGTTCCTTAGATCTCTCTATAGAGAGTGGGACATAAAAATCTATGCCATCAGAGAAGTGGCAAAGATGGATGAGACAGTTCCTCACACCCTCTTTGAGAAGCTGCTGTCATATGAGATGCAGCTGGCTGCAAGGAAAGAAGAGGAGAACCATAACAAGTCTCAGGCAAAAGACAAGACTGTATCTTTCAAAGCTGAAGGCTCCAGCAAAAGCAGAAGGAAGTCTCCCTCTCCACCAAGGAGAGAAGTTGAATCTGATTCTGAAAGATTAGAGAAAAGCATATCAGACTGCTAATGGTCTAATGAAGATTTTGCTGTCTTCACCAGGCAATTCCAGAAGTTCTTGAAGAAGAAGCACTGGAGAGGCAGACCATCCTCCTCCTCTCATCCTAAGGATGACTACTACAAGGGCAGGAGAAAATCCTCTAAGTAGGATAGGTATGGTTCCAAAACTAGTAAACATATTTCATCTAACATGACTTGTTATCATTGCAGAAAACCTGGGCATGTGATGCCGACTGCCGAGTCAAAAGAAAGGAGCATAGTGAGAAAAAGGGCCACCAGCAAAAAAAATAAGAAGGAGAAATCCCTCATTACCAAGAAGCAAAGAAGCTGGACTGACTCCTCCTTATTAGAGTCAGAAGAAGAAGAAGCCTATATTGAGCTGTACTCTACTGAAAAAGGAGTTGTTGAAGTAGACTGCATCAAAAGACTTGCTGCTTTAGAAGAAGAAGCAGAGAAGGTTCATCCTGCTGTCAGGATTGAAGACAAAGCCCCTCTATCACAACCAGATGGTGATTCAGAGGTGGATTATGAAGAAGACAACTGCTGTCTTGGGCTGATGGTTAGGTCAGATGAAGAACTCAGCCAAGATCAGCCTAGTCCAAGCAAGGTAATTTCTGCTACTAGATCTTCTTGTTCAGATTACGAATCAGTTCCAGATTCTTGTGCCTCTGCATCAAGTGGTGATGATGGCTCAGAATCTGAGGGAGGCATCAATCAATTGATTGATAATTATGGTGCACTTCTACAGGCTCTAAAGAAATGCAAGCTCCTGACAAAACAGCAGGCTCAGGAAATTATTTCTTTAAAGTTTGCTGCTTCAGAATCAACAAAGTTACTAGATTTGAAGATTCAGGAAGTTAGCAAACTAAAGAATGTAACAATCCTTCAGATGAGCAAAATAATCTTTAGTCAGGAATCTTGAAGGAAAGCTCCAAAAAGAGAGGGAACTAGTGGCTAGCTACTCCAAGCCTAGCACAATGTTGCCCTTGATAGACTCATTCTCCTCCCAAAAGGGAAAGAAAGCATTGGGATTCAAGGGAAGAACAAGAGTTGCTAATCCCAAGAGATAGGGCAAAGCTCAAGTGGAGCCACTAGCCTCTAAGGCTCCTGTTAAGTTTAATAGAGTGTAATTTCCTTCTAACAGCGATGACTATGAAAGTATTTATGGTCACTGGAATCATGCTAGACCATCTTGTGTGAACAAAGATGTTCCACAATTTGGTGGTAGTTACAGCAAAAGTGCAAATGCCTATGAGAAAATAAAAATGGCTCATCATGAACTATTTATGTTTGGTGCAATAGCCCACTCAGTCTAGGGTAAAGCTGCTGACTGTTCTCCAGTTCCTCCAGCCCACTCTAAGACAAAGGGCAAGGCTGTCAGTAGACCAGGACCTGGGCATTTCTAAGGCCATCAAGAGTATGGTTTCTGAAAAGAAAGCTGCTGCTAGAAGGGCTCAAGATATCACAAGCACTTCTACTGCCAGACCCACCACTTGTCAGACTGGGGCTGGGAAACCATGGAATAGGACTGCTGCTACTCCTTCTAGACCAAGACCTACTGTTACCACAGTCACTAGACCTGCTCCAAAAAGAAGGTACAACATCCATGAGTGTTGGTGCTGTGGCAAGATAGGCCACTTTGCTGTTGATTGCTGACACAATCATAGTGTGCAGAGAGCAAATGTCAGCTTGCATGTCAGAAAAGCTGCAGGTAGGCAGAATTATTTTTAGCCTAACATGCACCAAGGACCCAATAAAAATTGGGGTCCTAAGGTTAACTGATTTGTTTTTTGCAGGTTAGTCCAAGTGCACATACCCCTATATAGTACTTGGATAGTGGATGTTCCAGGCACATGACTGGAGTAAGGAGCATGCTGAAGGATTATGTTCCTGTAAAGAATGGACCAAAGGTTATCTTTGGTGGCTCAGAAAAAGGGGTGACTAGAGGTTATGGTAAGATCTCTAATGACATAGTTACTATCACTAGAGTAGCCTATGTGGAAGGGTTGCAACACAACCTGATAAGAATTAGTCAACTCTATGATCTTGACTATGATATAGTATTCCACAAGGATGAGTGCCAAATTAGAAGGTTAAGTGACCAAGAGGTCATCTTAACAGGCATTAGGAGTGGAAATGTGTACTGTTAAGATTTCTTATGCTCTAGCAAAGACTCACCTGTATGCCTAGTTGCAGATGAGAAAGCCTTTTCCTGTGTCCAGTGGAACAAGAGGCTAGCCCATCTATATTATAGGACCATAGACAAGCTATTCAGTAATTAGCTGGTTAGGAATGAGCCTAAGTCTATATGAACTAAGGAGGGTATCTGTTCTGCATGCCAAAAGGGCAAACAAACTAAGACCTCCTTCAAGAGCATTGACACCAAAGACTCAGTGAGATGCTTATACCTCTTGCATATGGATCTGTTTGGTCTTATGCCAATTCAAAGTCTAGGTAGGAAAGTCTACACCCTTGTGGTTGTTAATGACATTTCCAGATTTGCCTGGGTGTTCTTTCTAAGGAAGAAATCTGAAACCCCTGATGTCTTCCAGACATTTATCAAGCAAATTCAGAATAATTTCAATAACACTATGGTCAAAATCAGAAGTGACCATGAGACTGAGTTTCGGTCTGAGTGATGACAAGGTTCTGTGAAGAGCAAGGGATTCATCAAGAATTTTCCTCTCCTAGAACACCCCAACAAAATGAAATTACTGAGAGGAAAAATAGGACTCTTATAGAGGCTGGTAGAACCTTGTTAAGTGACTCTTCCCTCCCATAATACTTCTGAGTTGAGGCAGTTAACACTGCATGCTATGTCCTTAATAGGTCTTCTATCACCAAGAGCTACAAGAAGACTCCATATGAGATCTTGAAGGGCAAAAAACCAAACCTGAGTTATTTCAGGATCTTTGGTTGCAAGTGTTATATGCTCAACAATGGAAAAGTCCATTTAACTGAGTTTGCTGCCAAGTCCCATGAAAGGATCTTTATTGGGTACAACACTCATAGTAAGACACATAAAATGTACAACTTAACTACTCAAGTTGTAGAAGAGTCAATGCATGTTGTTTTTTATGAGTCCAACATGATTAACTGTGAGTTGTCAAGCTCCTCCTCTTATAGTATTGCAGGTACAGAGCAGATGATGGACAAGCTGACCATCAAGGAAGCTACCCCCACAGTCCAAGATAATGATAATGGACTGCCTATTCCAAGAGAAGGGGAAAACATACATGAAGAAATTGAAGACCAGCTGGCTGAAAACCCTGAAGATCAGCAAGCTGCAGCTAGATTGCCCACAACTACCAGTCATCTACGGGACCATCTGTCACAACCCGCATTTTCACCGTCAATAAAGGTGTATCAGAGTAAGGGAAAAATGCGCGTCATGATGACACGTCAGTAGAGGATAACTGTAGACGCTAAGGCAAAACACCTACTTAATCATGAAGAAAGATTCGTTAAGTTATTTAAAGATAAAATCAGTTTAAGTGTGCTAGTTAGATGTATCCCTTGGCTTAGCGTCCCATCTAGTTCACGAGGAAAGTAGTTATACGCTGCGGAAATTACTTCTTTTACAAAATTAGATGCCCTACATGAGTTTAGAGGTTCCCAGAGGACACCTCAAGGTATGCAAGTTCTAAATTTATAATAACAATAAAAGTAGATTTTTACGGTGGTTAAATATAGTGTTTTAATATTTTAAAAACGCACAATGCATGAGGTAATAATAGTAGTTTTATACTTGAAAATACCTACTTCCTAACATAAAATATCCGAGAGAGCAAGTAATCTTATACACATAAAGAAAATTAAGCAGCTAGCAAGTATCCAAAATCAACAATCATGTGGGCGTCAACAAACCGACACAAACCAACATAAAACAAAGTATGTATGAACTAGCAAAGTAAACAAAACAACAATCTACCTCGCTACTGCAAGGCAAAACCACAGCTAAGACAGCTGTCCGGGAACTCCAAAACCAGCATGGCTATCAGCTACAACTCTGAAGCTGAGGCATTCCAAAGACAGAACACCTCAGCAAGAAAGTATAAGATATGGCAGAAATTAGCCAAAAGTAAACAAAGTCAAGGGGTACCAACCCAAGACCAAAGAAAAATACTTACTATTGAAACCAAAAACTCGGTTTCTTGTGGAGATTACCCATGGGGAAGGGGTGATCGCACACCTACTTCTCTATGGCAAACCAAACAACAAGAGAGATGGGAACCGACCCAAGGGCTCGGCGGGAGGACCCACCACACACCCAGAAGATCTTAGAGCGCTTCCCCTCCTTAGCCAAAGGCCGAGCTACGACTACCTCAGAAAGAACAAAAAGATCTGAATACTGATAAGTGTGCGCGTGCATGAAAGTGCGTGGCGACCCCCGGTAAGCTCGTACTTTCATGCACGCGCACACTTTTCTGAAAATGACCTGCAAATAGCCAACCTCCGTTGTTTTGAACAGCTATGTGCAGCCCAACTAGGTTTGCAAACAGCTTAACTCTGTAGTTCTAACAAGCTATTCACACCCATGGGAGGGGCATCCAGGTAATTTTTCCCCTGGGCCCCACTAGGCAGGTCCCAAGGATATGGAGGTCAGCTCGCCTCTACTCTCTACCCCCATGGGGCGGGTGCGACCTGACTCCCGCAGCCCGCCTTCTCTCCTTGGGCGAGCGTGAGCCAGGCCACCGAGACACGCCGGTGCTCGCTCTGGAGCGGGCTGGCGACCAGGTCGCCTACAGGAGAGCAGGCTGGCCGGTCTCAGACTGTCGCTACGGGAGCTCCGGGGGCGCTCGCTGATCCTGGCTCGTCGAGCTCAACCCCGAATATTAGTTCGAAGTATGCCGAGCTCCGTTCTCTGCTCGACGAATGCCGAGCCCAAACTCTGCTCGACGAACTCAAGGCGAGTGTGGGGGGGGGGGGGGGGGGGGGAGGGGCCAGCTCGGGTGGCTCGCCCGTCTGGCTTTGGTGAGAGTGAGCTGGTCACCCGGTGCCTGCCCGCATGCTGTTCTGGTGCGGGCAGGGTGCCTTGGTCCGCTCTCCTGGCATGGCGGGCCCCACTCGGTGAACACGGGGTTGTACACAATCCCCGCTCTTTTTGAGCTTGACCAAGCTCGAAAAGAATCATGCAACCCGCGTGTTCGGTGAGTGCTGTGCTGAGTTGTCGATTAATCTTCTGGTGGGTGTCATTCCCCTGGATATAAATACACCACCGAGCCCTCTAGAAAATCCCTACCCCCTTTCGCCTTTTTCAGTGAACTGTAGCTGCACCATGCCTGTTAGTGATAAAGTGCGAGCCCGGCTAGCAGCCGCGAGCCAAAAGACTAGAGAAGAGGCCCTTGAGGCCACCCCGTGGTTGGCACGTGGGTATCCCAGCCCCCTCTTCAGGCCGGCAAAGGGGAGAATCATCAGGCGGTCCCCGACAAATGACTTCCCGGGCTCCAGCTCGGCAACAAGCACCGAGGTTATTCCTGAGGTAAGCGCGCATCCCCACCTTACTTGTTGCTTCATTTCTGACTTTTCTTCCCGCAAGTGCCACCTCGCGAGGGCGGACATGGGGGGAGGGGAAGGGGTCCCCCCCCGCCCTCAACCGAGCAGGACTCCAGCCCCTCGGGCCTGGGGCGCTCCCTTCTAGACACCTCTCGGTCGCCGATCCCCCCCGGGCTGGGGAAATCCATTGCAGCTCTCGAGGGGGACTCTTCCAGGGCCGGTCGGGTTCTTCTTGGCCATTTGTCTTTGCGGGCGACGTGACGACCCCCGGTAAGCTCGTACTTGTGCTTGTTTTGTCATCGCTCGTCCCCTCTAACTTTTGTCTTCGTAGGTTATAACGCGGTATCCTCCGATGCCGAGATGAGCGGGGGGGGGGGGGGGGTATTCGCCTCCCCCTAACACGGAGGGGATTTCAGAGTATCTGGGCGACCCGGCGAATGCGGCGGAGATGAAGTGACAAGTGACGCGGCTGTTTCAGAAGCATACTCTGCTGCTATAGGAGATCTTCAACAGGGTTGACCAGGACAACACTGCGAGGGAGGCGCAGCTCGCGGCTCTGGAGGGAGCGCATCGCCCAGCTAGAGGGGAGGAAGTTACTTCTCCTGGAGTGCACATTACGCGGGCCAAGGAACGGCTCAGGCACGCCACAGAGCAAGTCGGCCTGGCCTAGCAGGAGCTGGTGGTGGTTCATGATTACCACTATCCTCGCATGCCGCACCGAACCGGGATGCGGGGGTGGGGCCGGTGGAAATGGATCTAGTACTGACCCGCCTACCCCCTCCTCGCGATCAGTCGCCGGGTCAAGACGCACCCACACCCCAGGCTGGTTGGTTCAAGGAGGGCATTTATTTCAACATTTTCAATGTCTATAAGAACTTTACTTTCTCTCCCGCCGACGGGCTCGACACTTCTCGCATATTATTTCATTGTGTTTGTCATCCTTTTTTCTAATTGGACGTGGATGAGATGCTTCTGCTCGCCTTCCGCTTCTTTAAGCGGGCGCGAGGTCATTGGGTCGGCTCCCTTAACCCGTCTATTTAATCTTGGCGGGAGCGACCGGGAGCTCGCCGATCGCGAACCCGCACGACTCGCCCGTTGTTCCGGGCGGGTGTGAGTCGCAACTCGCTCGCTTCTGGGGCGGGCGCGGGCAAGCATAGGTCGCTGTCGGGTAGTCTTTATAGCACTACTGCGAGCCGGGAAGTCGAAACGTCCGGGCTCTTTTTGCCATCCGCACTTTTCTCGCCAGTGGAATGCTTTCCCGCCCTTTTTCTTTGTATAAATAGTCCTTGCCGGTTCTTTCTCACCCACCACATTTAAAACTTCCCTTAGCTTTTACTTCCTACGACCCTTGACTCGCTCGCTTCCTGCGAGAACTTTCACACCCCGTTCAGCAAGTTTTGTGAGATAGGTGGTGGTAGTGGCGACACGGACGGCCGGGGTAAGTGCGCCTGGACTTTTTCTGAGCATGATTTCCCCTCCGCCGCCATTTCTGAAGGCGAGTTCTTCGAGGCGATAAGCGACTACATACCGCCGGGTTTCGTGGCGAGGCCGCCTGGGGAGGGAAAAATAATAAGGGACCTCACGGAGAGAGAGCTCGCCATCCCGGTGGCGCACTTTGAGGCTGGCCACCGGCTCCCTCTATGGCTAGAGGTGCGCCAGATACTGAAATATTTCGGGGTCGTCCTCGGCCAGATGACGCCGAACTCCGTAGCAGTCATGGTCGGTTTTGCCTGCTTCTTGCGGGAGGAGCGGGTTGAGTTCAGCCTTGCGGTCTTCCGCAAGTTGATCTCTTTCCGTGCGAACAAGGATGGGACCGCCTATTTCTCTAGTGCCCACGTTAAGGTTCGAGATACCGTCAATAAGAGCCATAATTGGCTTAAGAAGATCGTGTTCGTCACGGGGGACTTCAGCAATGTCCCCTTCTTGCCGGTGCAGCTCAGCGAGGCGAGCTCCCGCCCCTAGCCTGGGGGGCCATGAAGTGAATTTGTGCGGGTTCTTCACCGGGAAGAACTTCGAGGTCGCCTTCCTGCGCCGAAATCTGGACAACCTCGCCCCTATCCCGCTTGGTGGAGGTAAGCCACTCGTGCTTTTCCTTTCTGTTTTGATGGTTTGCTTTAACTTCCCCTTCTCGCAAGCGAGTGAGACATCCCCCTACACCACCCATACGAGAGCGCCCGGATCGTTCCCAGCGGGCTGCCCCGTGCTCAAGCCGCAGACGCTGCACAGCGCGAGATCCCGATGTCTGCCATCCAGAAGCGGCCGAGGCGCAAACAACCTCCACCACCTCCGCCCAAGAAGGCGGAGGCTACGGGTGAGGCACCCACCGCAGGCCAAAGAAAAGGCAAGGCCCAAGCGACCCAGCTGACCAAGGATCCCGCCCCCGCGACTGCTTCGGCCAGCGGCGTCCCCAGCGAGGCGCCTGGCACCTCCGGGCCGCAGGAAGAGGTGCGGACCGACGTGAAGCCGGTGCTGAGAGGGCACAACAACTTTGGTTATGGCGAGAAGTACCTGGACGAGCTTAGCATCCCGCTCCTATTATGGGATAAGGAGTCGAATCGGGCGGTGATCTCCACCCTACTGCCGAGCTGGCTGGAGCAGGAGACCATCAGTGGGGAGGCTTACAACTTATAGTTCGACCTCTACTCGCGGGAGGACGCCGCCATCTATGTTGAGGAGGCGACGCGGGTGCGGGTGCATGAAAGTGCGTGGCCCCAGCTCCGCAGCCTAGAGCTGGCCCACATGGTCAGTCGGCGCTGCACCCAGGTGGAGAGGAACTCCCCCTCGCTCAAGAGGCTGGCGGATGAGAAGGAGGAGGCCCGCCGCCTCGCCCAGGAGGAGGCGGAGCGGCAGAGGGAGAGGGCGGATGTTACCGATGCCGCCGTCGCCGCTCTGGAGAAAGAGAGGGAAGTGTTGCGGGTGCGAGTGCAAGAGCTGGAGGCCGCCGCAGCTGTCCCGCCGTCATTAAGCAGCGCCTACCAGCTCGTGCATTATACCAAGTATGAACTGGAAGAAATGATGCAGAAGAACGGCGCCAACGCGGCCAAGTATACACTCCAGATGCTACGACGGGCTGATCTCATCAAGAGCGAGGGCGCGGGCCTCTCTACGAGTGATGTGGCGCCGACATTGTTCCTCCCAGTGCCGAATCCGGGAGACAAGTCCTACCAGCGCCTCTAGGATTTTCCCCTGGGTGCTCGCGTCCCCGTTATGTATATATTTTCGTTTTGTTATAATGTAAGCGCAGGCCGCGTCCCGATTTTGTAATTTTGTTTTCTAGTGAACGATTCCCTGCTCGCTTTATGCATATACACGTTACCGTTGCTTGCCATGTTTGTGTGATGTAGATTTTTTTCTCTTTTTGTATTCGAGGATGGCCTTAATACTCCCGCTCACAGTTCTTCCTTCCGTGTTATATTGACGAGGTTGCATGCCCACTAAGGACTTAGATTGGGAGGCATGGTGGACTTAGTTAGCCGACCTGCAAGCGGCAAGCCGCCTCCATAGCCCGGGTCCTTCGTACTGCTTGCTCGCTCGCTAGGAGAGGCGAGGCGGCTTGGCTCGTACCCAGGATGTCGGGTTCCGCGCGAGCTGGCCCTCATGCGACGCGACCATGGTTCTCACCACCTTGACCGTTATCTTGGGCGCTGGATGATCATGCTCGACCTATCTCATTAGCCATGTGACTACTCTCTAGGTCATTCAGACGGCTGGGGCCCTCTCACTGACAATATCGCTTTGTTCGCCTCGACCTGTATTGTTGGCCAGTTGGGGAACTGGATTGGACTCCTACGAGTGACTTCCAGCCCTGCCAGCTAGGTGAGAGCCTGGCAGCGGGATCTGCTCGGGGGTCCGGGTAGACTCACATGAGTGACATCCAGCCCTGCCAGCTAGGTGAGAGCCTGACAGCGGGATTTGCTCGGGGGTACAGGTAGACTCACACGAGTGACATCCAACCCTACTAGCTAGGTGAGAGCCTGATAGCGGGATCTGCTCGAGGCCTGGGTAGACGCCATTGAGTGACATCCAGCCATGTCAGCTAGGTGAGAGCCTGACAGCGGGATCTGCTCGGGGTCTGGGTAAACACCATCGAGTGACATCCAGCCCTGCTAGCTAGGTGAGAGCCTAACAACGGGATCTGCTCGGGGTCTAGGTAGACGTCATCGAGTGACATCCAGCCCTGCCAGCTAGGTGAGAGCCTGACAGCGGGATATGCTCAGGGTCTGGGTAGACTGACATGAGTGACATCCAGCCCTGCCAGCTAGGTGAGAGCCTGATAGCGGGATTTGCTCGGGGTCCGGGTAGACGCCATCGAGTGACATCCAACCCTGCCAGCTAGGTGAGAGCCTGTCAGCGGGATCTGCTCGGGGTCCGGGTAGATGCCATCGAGTGACATCCAACCCTGCTAGCTAGGTGAGAGCCTAACATCGGGATCTGCTTGTAACACCCCCTATCCGTTGCATAGCATATAACAGTAGATCCGGCCGGGGCCCGACGCCATATACTACAGACAGACTGGGTGGATACTCAATGGAAACCATCCAACTAATCATAACATCCTACACAGAGCATTCTAGCAGAAGCAGTTTATAAGTTGAAATAAAGAACCCAGCACTAAAGCATGAATGTCCACTAGAATAGCCAACCAGGAATGAAGTACATACACCAGTACTGGCCTTAAGGCCTTACAAAATGGTTCACTTAATGTTACATGATTTTCAAACCACGGCACGCAGGCCGGTCATACATGAATAAAGCAGTAAACACTCCAAATAGGTCTTCAAGGGCCGGCTTCGCAATTTGGGCTTTAGCCCGCTATTGACCACTTGGTCCAGCAGCACCTGCAATCAACATAACCACCGCACGGTGGCAAACAAAAAGGCAACGGTCAGCAATGCTGACCAAATTATAACGATCCCGCCCCTGACTCGGGGCGGCGATGCTCCTTCCCTGCAATTTTATTAGCACAAGCGAGCAATATAATAATATTCATTACATCACAGGCGTAGGCTCAATCGACCGCACACCCCGTGCACTCAGGGCACATTCTCGGTGAACCGGTCGATGTCACGTCAGTTAAAGCCATAGACATTCCGGACCCACCACCGTCACTTTGACGGCCAAACATATGAGCAATTTGTCTTCCCGGCATGGGTCACGATAATTTAAGCCATAGACCGCCGAAGACTCTCATCTATGCCAACGGTAAGTGCCACGTAACCTTAGGTCTCTTTAACCCGAACGACATAGATATGGGTACGGTTCCATCTAACCCGTGCTCACGTCGTAACGACAATTTAAGCCATTTGCGCAGGTCAAACTTTCCCGAGTCCCATTTTCGTCACACAATTTCACATAACTCGGTTATGTTCAAGTTGGCTCTCAGGCCTCCATGTTGGCAAGATCACGCATCAGCCCAGTTTTCCGGGTGCACATTAGGGTTAGTCCCCAAGGCTCCCTGTTGCAATCTACCGTGTAGAAAACCCGAAAAACAACCAATCGCACGGAGTCTTCTCCGGCATTTATGCAATGCAACATCACCGATCCAGACCAACATGTCCGGGTAGGCTTCACATATCATGCCTATGTCCGTTCTCGCTTACGGACTCTAAACAACGGGGAATTCACATATCTACCCGAAGGAACGCCTCCAACTCACCGCAAACTCGCGAGAGCGGGCTTCCTATGCAAAGAAGGAGAGCTACTCATGCTCAAGAAGAGAATCGTTACCCTTGCGTTATTCTTCGGCGCCATGGAAAAGTAAGCGGATGAAAAGCACCACACTCTCTTCGCCTCCGTGGATCCGGAGTCGGCTCGCGATTTGGAGCTTCGAAGCTCCTCCAATGGCCGGATCTAGCTTCTTCTCCCTTCCTTGGCTCTCCTCTCTCTCTAAGTTTTAGAAAGATAAGAACTCATGAAAAGTGAGGGTTTCTAAGTCCAATCCCGGGTATATCTCATCAGGAACGACCCCCAGCCGTTGGATCCCAAAATAAAGAAACGAACGGCTTTGATTCGGGACTGAAATGCCCAATCTGGATCTCACACGGCTTGGCACACGCCCGTGTCCAGGGCCGTGTGCCTCATTCGCCATCAAAATCGGCTCTCCTGGAACAACACACGGGTATCGAACATGCCCGTGTTCAAGCTGACACGCCCGTGTTCCACCTGACACGGCCGTGTGGCCGGCCGTGTACCCCCATCATTTTTCCTCGAAAACAACCCGAGCACTGCACTGGTTCTAGGACACGCCCGTGTCCTTGCCCGTGTCACCTCAACACGCCTGGGCTCCAGGCCGTGTACACGGTCTCGACACTCGACACTTTGTCGAGTGAGGATCGTCGACCTGATGACACGGCCTTAGACACGCCCGTGTCCTAGGCCGTGTGCCTTGTCTCGACACATCGTCGAGCAGAGTGTCGACTTCCTGGGACGAGTGTCGACACGGGTCGACACGCCCTGCGACACGCCCGTGTCGCAGGCCGTGTGCCATGTCTCGACACTTCGTCGAACGCAGAGTGTCAACTTCGCGGACTAAGTGTCGACACGGGTCGACACGCCCTGCGACACGCCCGTGTCGCAGGCCGTGTGCCCAGTCTCGACACAATGTCGAGATCAAAATGTCGACTTCCCGGCTGAGTGTCGACACAATCATGACACGCCCTGGGACACACCCGTGTCCCAGGCCGTGTGCCTTCAGCCAGAACCCAAAACTGGCCCAAAACGTCCCCCGTCGCTCCTTTGAGTTTCAGGGCGTTACAACTCTCCCCCTCTTAAAAGAATTTCGTTCTCGAAATTATATAAAGGAAAGACATGTACAAAACCAAAATTTGTACATTAGCGGAACAATTACGGATACTCGTCAAGCATAGTCTGCTCTCGCTTCCAAGAGAGCTCCTCAATCCGCACGGGCTTTACTTTCGTCGTCAATCCACTATCAACCGGCGCTTGATCGACCGCGATCACTCGCGTAGGCTCTTGCAGGCTCTTACACCGCCTTCTGTCGCACCGAAATATGGAATATAACATGTAGACTACTAAGCTCCACTAAAAGCTTCAATTGATAGGCATGCTTCACCAACCCTCTTCAGAACCTCAAACGGCCCAAGGTACCTCGGGTTTAGCTTTTTCAATCACCGCACCCGCGAGACACCCTTGAACGGCTTGATCTTTAAGTACACATAGTCGCCCTCGGCGAACTCCACGTTCCTGTGCTTGGCATTATAGTACTTCGCTTGCCGGTCCTGAGCGATAAGCAACCTCTCCCGAATGCTTGGCATCAACAAAGCAACATCCTCCACTTCGAATCGCTTATACAACTTGACTCACCCGTTTCCAGCCAGGACCACGGCGTGCGACATTTTCTAACATATAGGGCCTCGAAGGGCGTCATTTGAATACTCGCTTGGTAGCTGTTGTTGTATGCGAACTCCACCAAATAAAGGTGGTCTTCCCAAAATCCAAGACACACATGCGGAGCATGCTTTCCATAGTTCTATGTTAACTTTGTCCCCAACCTTTGCTGCACAAGCCTCCACTCCTTGGATGTGAACCGCCCATCTGGGTTCCTCACGATGCTGCGGGGCACACCGCGAAGCCGTACTATATTATCCACCTATAGTTTTGCCAACTTCTCCACCGGATCATCCTTCCTATGCGGAATGAAATGCGACACCTTCGCTAACTGATCTACGACCACCCAAATGACGCCATTCCCCTTTTTGCGACCTTGGCAAACCGTGCACAAAGTCCAAAGAGATGTCGTCTAATTTCCACTCTGGAATAGGCAAGGACTTAAGAAATCCTCCGGGCTTTTGGCATTCCGCCTTCACCAAGGCGCAAGTTTGGCACTTCACTACGTAGTGCGCCATATCTTTCTTCAAACCCGATCACCAAAACAGTTTCTTTACATCGCGGTACATCTTCGTGCTCCCCGGGTGAATTGAGTACTTAGTATGGTGTGCCTCGTACAACAATTCCACATGCAAATTTACCACACTTGGCACGCACAGACGACCGACTTTCCCAAACAATCCGTCCTCCACAACGAATTGGGAATTTGACTCATCCAGAGCTTCTACCATGAACTGCTTCATATGGACATCCAAATCCAAAGTCTGCCGAATCCGATCATCAGGTCATATTGAACTTCAGTCCAATTCAGTACTGCTTCAGCACTTGATTGCCTGTCCACACAAACAATCTGCAATGCCTCCCACTCCCGCACCAACCGCTCATCATGCATCGATAGCCAATTGGCTTGAGCTGGGGCTCGGCGACTCAACGCGTCTGCAACCGCATTCCCTTTATCAGGCACGTAGTGGATCTTGAATGTATAGTCTCCCAAGAGCTCCATCCATCTACGCTGCCGCCTATTCAGATCCTTCTGATCAATCAGATACTTCACGCACTTGTGACCGACGTAGATATCCATCTTCACACCGTACAAAATTAGGCTTCCACAGCTTCAAGGCAAAACTCAGGGCCGCTAACAATAAGTCATGGACCGGATAGTTCCTCTCGTGCACTTTTGGCTGTCTCACGCCATAAGCTATTACACTTCCGTGTTGCAGTAGCACGCAACACAAACCGCTGCCCTAAGCATCGCTATTAAATCTCATAGCCTTCGGTCCCACTCGGCGAAGTCAGCACAGGCGCCGTGGTCAACCGACATTTTAACTCCTCAAAATCTCGCACGCACTCCGGCGTCCAAAGAACTTCTGCTTCTTCCTCGTCAAAGTAGTGAGGGGTAATGCTATCCGCGAGAAGTTCTCTACGAAGCGCCTGTAAAAGCCGACAAGCCCCAGAAAGCTCCGAACTCCTGCTACCGTATAAAGCTCAGGACACTCCCACATCGCAACAATCTTCGCCGGATACACTGGAATACCCTCCTCACTCACTATATGACCGAGGAACGCCACTGAGGATAACTAAAACTCGCACTTCGATAACTTGGCATACAACTGACTCTTCCTTAGCGTCTCCAAAACCAAAAGAAGATGCTTGAAGTGATCTTCCTTACTCTACGAGTACACCAAAATATCGTCAATGAAGACGATCACAAAATGATACAAGTACTCCTGGAAGGTCCTGTTCATCAAATCCATGAATACTGACGGCACCTTAGTCAGCCCAAACGACATGACCGTAAACTCGTAGCGCCCGTATCCTGTACTGAACGTTATCTTAGGGATATCACTCTCCCTTATCTAATTTGGAGTACGCAGTTGGCCCGACCAACTGATCACAAAGATCATCGATCCTTGGGATTGGGTACTTGTTCTTTTCCGTCAACTTGTTGAGCTCCCGATAAGTAATACATAGCCTCATGCTTCTGTCCTTCTTCTTAATTAAGAGGGTCGGTGCGCTCCAAGGCGAAGGACTTGGACGCACATACCCTTGCTCCAACAACCTTTTTAGAAGTTGCACCTTCAGCTCCGCCATTTCCTTGGGCGCTAGCCGATATGTAGAGCGTGACACAGGATTTGCACCTGTAGTAGCTCAAACATGAAATTTATCTCCCATCGAGGCGGGGCTCCAGGAAGATCTCTAGGGAACACATTTGGGTACTCCGATACCACAGAAATATTAACCAACGCGGGCTTCAGCTTTGCAACCTCCACTAGTGTACAGAACAGCTCTACACCAGCACGAACCGCCTTCACCACCTGAAGAGCAGACACCAACGTCTTGCTCGACCCCTTCGAGCTCGTAAGGGTCGTCTCACGACTAGCTCCCAGCTTGACTTCCTTGCTACCGCAATCGATATAGGCTTGCTGCTCCGAGAGCCAGTCCATGCCAAATATTACGTCAAACTCCCCTAGCGGTAGTAACGATACTTGGAAGTCAAAGTCTTGGCTCCCTGACCACACCTAAACGCAACAGATACTACCCGCGCGCATTGAGCGCCATTGGACAATAACGCATCCAATTTGTCTCTTACCATCGAAGGAGGTACTCCGACGCATAAAAACAATTCCTATATAAAGGAATGCGAAGCTCCCTAAACGAATGGTGCTCTCGCAGATAAAGTAAAGTCATAACAAGGCTTAGCACCAGTAGTTCTAAGCTAACATGCACAAGGGCGACAAGTGTTTTAAGGCAAAACTATCTTTAAACCATACCTGTCGTCACGACGGCGTGCTTTCTCTCGGACTTGGGACATCCGCTCCAGCATTCTCGGGCAAAGTGCCCCGATTTTCCACAAGTGAAACATGCGTTCGGGGTTCGACCCGTAGTCACCCCAGAAGCACCAGAAGGAGCTTGACCAGAAGTCCTGCGCTTCTTATACCATTTTTGATATCCAGACTTTGAGGTGCTCGGCACTTTGAATGCTGTCTCCTTTGCACTAGAGTCCTTGACTGCTCCTGACATAACTTTATTGGCCTTCTTAGCACCTTTCCAACAGTCTCGGGCAAAGTGCCCTTTCTTTCCACAAGTAAAACATGTGTAAGTAGCTTTGCTAGTCGATGTCATAGCCCCCTTCTCCAAAATTACAACGGATGCAACCCTTATGGGGCTTACATAGTTCGATACCATGGTCGCTGGCATCGTGAGGGTCTTCCTCAAATCTGCCTCCAAAGATCTAGCTGATCCCACCAAGGCTCGGAATCCCAACAACTTTGGTCCTAGCAGTAGAACTCGTAACTCGGCGTGCAGGCCATTATAAAACCTATCGACTATAGCTTGCTCATTATCCACCTCGAAGCATGGGTAGCGGCTTATCATAAGAAATGCTTGCAAATATTCCTCAACTGTGTGCGCTCCCTGCACTAAATGCATATTCAGCTGCTGCCCCGATGGTCCACCAAAGGTCATCTGCTGCATCACGCCCACCGGCGTTGAAGCCACAACAGGGGCGCGGGGTTGTACATTTCCTCCAAGCTGTGCACCCGTCACAGCGAACACCGCTTTTACGATCCTTCTAACAGTTTCATACGAAGGAGGAGTCTCAAACACCTCACCGGGTGCACTATGCTCCTCAGAAACCGGACATTCTGGCGCTCCAGCACCGCTTCCGGTCACCTATAGTGGTACAAAACACCGTTAAGTGACCAAATAAAATTGCAAACAGCAAGTATAGGAACACGCAGGTTCCTCAAACACGTGTATTTTCATTCCTAAGTGGACATTCATGCGTTCTTTTACCGTTATAACGATGACGCACACAATGTGCTCACCACCCCTTAAAAAGAATTCGGCCACGAATTCAGTTTAAGCCAGACCAAAACCAGTAGTCTGATACCAAATTGTAACATCCCCTATCAGTCGCATAGCATATAACAATAGGTCCGGCTGGGGCCCGACGCCATATACTACAGACAGACTGGGTGGATACTCAATAGAAACCATCCAACTAATCATAACGTCCTACACAGAGCATTCTAGCGAAAGCAGTTTATAAGTTGAAATAAAGAACCCAGCACTAAAGCATGAATGTCCACTAGAATAGCCAACCAGGAATGAAGTACATACACCAGTACTGGCCTTAAGGCCTTACAAAATGGTTCACTTACTGTTACATGATTTTCAAACCACGGCACGCAGGCCGGTCATACATGAATAAAGCAGTAAACACTCCAAATAGGCCTTCAAGGGCCGGCTTCGCAATTTGGGCTTTAGCCCGCTATTGACCGCTTGATCCAGCAACACCTGCAATCAACATAACCACCGCACGGTGGCAAACAAAAAGGCAACGGTCAGCAATGCTGACCAAATTATAACGATCCCGCCCCCGACTCGGGGCGGCGATGCTCCTTCCCTGCAATTTTATTAGCACAAGCGAGCAATATAATAATATTCATTACATCACAGGCGTAGGCTCAATCAGCCACACACCCAGTGCACTCAGGGCACATTCTCGGTGAACCGGTCGATGTTACGTCAGTTAAAGCCATAGACATTCCGGACCCACCACCGTCACTTTGACGGCCAAACATATGAGCAATTTGTCTTCCCGGCATGGGTCACGACAATTTAAGCCATAGACCGCCGAAGACTCTCATCTATGCCAATGGCAAGTGCCACGTAACCTTAGGTCTCTTTAACCCGAACGACATAGATATGGGTACGGTTCCATCTAACCCGTGCTCACGTCGCAATGACAATTTAAGCCATTTGCGCAGGTCAAACTTCTCCCAAGTCCCATTTTCGTCACACAATTTCACATAACTCGGTTATGTTCAAGTTGGCTCTCAGGCCTCCATGTTGGCAAGATCACGCATCAGCCCAGTTTTCCGGGTGCACCTTAGGGTTAGTCCCCAAGGCTCCCTATTGCAATCTACCGTGTAGAAAACCCAAAAAACAACCAATCGCACGGAGTCTTCTCCGGCATTTATGCAATGCAACATCACCGATCCTGACCAACATGTCCGGGTAGGCTTCACACATCATGCTTATGTCTGTTCTCTCTTACGGACTCTAAACAACGGAGACTTCACATATCTACCCGAAGGAACGCCTCCAACTCACCGCAAACTCGCGAGAGCGGGCTTCCTATGCAAAGAAGGAGAGCTACGCATGCTCAAGAAGAGAATCGTTACCCTTGCGTTATTCTTCGGCGTCATGGAAAAGTAAGCGGATGAAAAGCACAGAACTCTCTTCGCCTTCGTGGATCCGGAGTCGGCTCGCGATTTAGAGCTTTGAAGCTCCTCCAATGGCCGGATCTAGCTTCTTCTCCCTTCCTTGGCTCTCCTCTCTCTCTAAGTTTTAGAAAGATAAGAACTCATGAAAAGTGAGGGTTTCTAAGTCCAATCCCGGGTATATCTCATCAGGAACGACCCCCAGCCGTTGGATCCCAAAATAAAGAAACGAACGACTTTGATTCGGGACTGAAATGCCCAATCTGGATCGCACACGGCTTGGCACACGCCCGTGTCCAGGGTTGTGTGCCTCATTCGCCGTCAAAATCGGCTCGCCTGGAACAACACACGGGTATCGAACATGCCTGTGTTCGAGCTGACACGCCCGTGTTCCACCTGACACGGCCGTGTGGCCGGCCGTGTACCCCCATCATTTTTACCCGAAAACAACCTGAGCACTGCACGAGTTCTAGGACACGCCCGTATCCTTGCCCGTATCACCTCAACACGCCTGGGCTCCAGGCCGTGTACACGGTCTCGACACTCGACACTTCGTCGAGCGAGGATCATCGACCTGATGACACGGCCTTGGACACGCCCGTGTCCTAGGCTGTGTGCCTTGTCTCGACACATCGTCGAGCAGAGTGTCGACTTCCCGGGACGAGTGTCGACACGGGTCGACACTCCCTGCGACACGCCCGTGTCGCAGGCCGTGTGCCATGTCTCGACACTTCATCGAACGCAGAGTGTCGACTTCGCGGGCTAAGTGTCGACACGGGTCGACACGCCCTGCGACACGCCCGTGTCGCAGGCCGTGTGCCCAGTCTCGACACAATGTCGAGATCAAAATGTCGGCTTCCCGGCTGAGTGTCGACACAAGCTTGACACACCCTGGGACACGCCCGTGTCCCAGGCCGTGTGCGTTCAGCCAGAACCCAAAACTGGCCCAAAACGTCCCCCGTCGCTCCTTTGAGTTTCGGGGCGTTACACTGCTTGGGGTCTGGGTAGATGCCATCGAGTGACATCCAGCCATGCTAGCTAGGTGAGAACTTGGCAGCGGGATCTGCTCGGGGTCTGGGTAGATGTCATCGAGTGACATCGAGCCCTGCCAGCTAGATGAGAGCCTAGCAGCGGGATCTGCTCGGGGTCTGGGTAGACGCCATCGAGTGACATCCAGCCCTACCAGCTAGGTGAGAGCCTGACAGCGGGATCTGCTCGGGATCTGGGTAGATGCCATCGAGTGACATCTAGCCCTGCCAGTTAGGTGAGAGCCTGGCAGCGGGATCTGCTCGGGGTTGGGGTAGACGCCATCGAGTGACATCCAGCCCTGCTAGCTAGATGATAGCCTGGCCGCGGGATCTGCTCGGTGTCCGGGTAGACGCCATCGAGTGACATCCAGCCCCGCCAGCTAGGTGAGAGCCTGACAGCGGGATCTGCTCGGGGTCTGGGTATACGCCTTCGAGTGACATCCAACCCTGCCAGCTAGGTGAGAGCATGGCAACCAGATCTGCTCGGGGTCTGGATAGACACCATCGAGTGACATCCCAGCCCTGCTAGCCAGGTGAGAGCCTGACAGTGGGATCTGCTCGGGGTCCGGGTAGATGCCATCAAGTGACATCCAGTCCTGCCAGCTAGGTGAGAGCCTGGCAGCGGGATCTGTTCTAGGTCTGGGTGTTTCCTCCTACTTGTGTGAAACATTGCGAGACTTGCTATATAAAGAAGTGTTTTTAGGAATAAAGACACCACTTACATACCTTATGGATAAAAGCGCTTCAAGTCATAACCACTCTAAGTGAGACTCAGGGTCTCGCCCTCCACATTCCGGTGATGATACCCTCCCGACTTCAAGACATCTCTTACAATATACGGACCTTCCCAGTTGGGGTTGAGCTTCCCCACGGTTGTTGATCTTCCCGCTGCATCCACCTTCTTCAAGATCATGTCCCTTCTACAAATTGTTTGACTCTGACATGCTTGTCAAAGTATTTGGCCATTCTCCTATTCACCTCCTCCTGCCAGACGGCAGAGAGGTCGCGCAATTCCTCCACCATGTCAAGGGAGAGACACAACTCCTCGTTTTCAACCGGCCGTTCTTCCCTGCCTTCTTCCGCCGCGACCACCCGAGGTGTTTGGACTTCAAATTCTATGGGAAGTACTGCTTCACATCCGTGGGAGAGCTTGAAGGGGGTCTCCCCTATTGCTATGTTGGGGGTCATCCTCAGGGCCCAGAGGACTGAGGGAAGCTGTTCCACCCAGCTCCCCTTTAGGTTTTCCACCTTCTTCTTTAGGAGGTTCACAATGATCTTGTTTGCTGCCTGCACCTGCTCGTTGCTCCTGGGGTGGTGGACCGAGGCAAACCTGAGGTCAATTCCAAGCTGTTCGCAGAAGCTGGTGAACTCCGCGCTGGCAAACTGATGCCCATTATCCGTGACGATGGCCTGGGGTAGACCATGGTGGCAGATTATCTCTCCCCAAACAAAATTTCTGATGACTTGGGAGGTCACCTTGCCCAGTGCCTTCACCTCCAGCCACTTAGAGAAATAGTCTATCATTACCAACAGGAACCTCCTCTGCCCGCTGGCCTGGGGGAATGGTCCGACCAAATCCATTCCCCAAATTGCAAAGGGCCAGGAGGTTGTGATGCACTTGAGGCGTTGAGCCAGCTGTAGTTAGAGGGGGCAAACAACTGGCACTTATGTCACCTCCTTGTAAAATTCGCAGCGTCGTGGCCCAGGGTTGGCGAGAAGTGTCCCTGTCTAACGATCCTCCCTTCCAGGGTTTGACTCCCGGAATGACTCCCACACTCCCCGGAGTGGACTTCTTCCAAGATCCTCTGTACCTCCCTCTCGGCCACGCAACGGACCAACATACCCGAGAGAGTCTTTCGATACAGTTGCCCATCTGGGATGAGGTAGTATGCCAACTTGTATATGAACTTATTCTTGTCCATCCCCTCCGGATACTCCCTTGTGGAAAGGAAGGTCGTGAATGGATCCATCCATGAGGGATGTTGGTCCACCTCCATCAGTTCTCCCTCTTTAATGGAAGGGCAGAATAGATCGGTGATGGTACCCCCCACCCGAGGACAATGCTTCGCCAGCTGATCGACCTGCTCGTTCTCCTCCCAGGGCACGTATCAGATGGAGAAGCTTTGGAACGTGTCGATGACCCAATTCACTCTGGCTAAGTATAGCCGTAAGGTAGGCTCTCTCGCCTCAAACTCCCCGTTGATCTGGGAAGCCACCACTGTTGAAACTGATTCCTTGGTCTCCTGTGGAGTTCTCCCTTGGGGAAGGGGTGATCGCGCACCTACTTCACTCCTGCAAGCAAAATAACAAAAGAAACAAGGGAGAACTGACCCAAGGGCTCGGAGGGGAGGACCCACCACACACCCGGAAGATCTGAGAGCGCTTCTCCTCCTTAGCCAAAGGCTGAGCTAAGGTACCCTCAGAAATCACTTGAAGGTTGGAGCAAGAGAACACAGGAAGCGTGCCTTCTGAGGTACGCCTTGGATCCTATGTATATGTTTCAGAATTTGAACTGCCAATAACCAAACTAAACTGACTTGAAATTATCAAAATACCCTTGACTGGGTATGCTAACAACCAAACTCAAACTCCGCTGTTTTGAAGGGCTATGGGCAGACCAGCGGGGGCAAAACAGTAAAAAGTAACTCATAGATCTGGGCGAGCTGGGGAGCTCGGCCACCCCTAAAGATTCGTCTCGCCTGCTGTTGCCGAGCTCCTTTGCGCGAGTGCAAGCTGGGACGACGAGCTCGCCCATCGGTCGGCTATCATCAGTCGATCTCAGCTCGATGAAACCTGGAATGAGCTCGACGAATGCCGAGCTCGGGGTCGGCGGGTGCCGAGCTCGGGCTTCTGATTTCCCTGCCAAGCTCGTTTAGCCTCCGAGCGATCTGCACCGTTGGGTCTGGTTACTGTGGACCCTAATCGCTGGATACGGGGTTGTACAACCACCATGGAGTCAGTGAGGACCTCCATGTCGAGTACTCCCAGCTCCCTGGCTAGGCGCATCCCCGCTATTACGGCCTCGTACTCGGCCTGGTTGTTGGTGATGGGGAAATGCACCACTACCGTTTGTTCGATTCTTATACCCGAGGGGCTTTTCCAAGATTACTCCCACTCCCAAGGAATGTTTTCCCGAAGCGCCGTCAACCTTCACCTTCCACGAAGTCGGACGAGTGAGCTCTTCCTCCGCTACCTCGATCATGTAGTAGACCAAAAAGTCGGTCATTGCTTGGGCCTTGATCGAGAGGTGGGCGACGAAGGAGATGTCGAACTCGCTCAACTCTACCGACCATTTGGCTAGCTTGCCCGAATGCTCCACCCCCTCAAAGATGTTGCGGAGGGCATGGTCAGTCACCAATCAGATGGAGTGTGCCTGGAAGTAGGGTCGGAGCCCTCGGGCCGAGATGATTGGGGCGAAGGACAGCTTTTCCAAGATAGGGTACCGAAGCTCAGCCTTCCTCAAGACCCGGCTCACATAATATATGGGGAGCTACTTCTTCACTTCTTCCCGAACCAGGACGGAGCTCAAGGCCTCTGCCCCGACCCCGAGATACAAAAATAGGTCATCCCCCTCTTTCGGCCCTTGGAGTAGCGGAGCCTTAGGTCAACTGCCTTTTCAGGGCCTGGAATGCCTCCTCACACTCATTCGTTCACGCGGACTTTTGACCCCCCCTTAGTGTCTTGAAGAAGGTGGAGCACTTCTCCCCGGCCCGGGAGAGGAACCGGCTCAATCCCGCTAACTTCCCCGTCAACCGCTGTACTTCTTTGGCATTCTGTGGTGACCCTAGTTCCATGATGGCCTTGACTTTGTCAAGATTTGGCTCGACCACTGCGGGGGTGAGGAGATGCCCCAAGAACTTTCCCCTGTTGGCCCCAAAAACACACTTTAGGGGGTTAAACCGCATCTTATATTTACGCAGGGTGGCGAAGGTTTCCTCCAGGTCCTGGAGGTGAGAGTCTACGTCCCGACTCTTGATCATGAGGTCGTCTATGTATACCTCCAGGTCCATCATCTTCTGGTATGTTGCCCCTGCATTCTTTAGCCCAAAGGGCATCATCTTGTAGCAGTATCATCCATCTCCCATAATGAATGAGACATCCTCGATGTCTGGGGGTGCATCCTAATGTGATGGTAACCAGAAAATGCATCTAAGAACCTCATTATAGGAAAACCAATGACTGAGTAAACCGACGCGTCGATCCGAGACAAGGGATAACAGTCCTTAGAGCATGATTTATTAAGCAAAGAAAAATCAACACGTATACGCCATCGGCCGTCTTTTTTTTACTATGACTACATTGGAGACCCAGCCGGGGTACTATATTTTGGATACAAAGCCGGCTTTGAGGAGTTTCGCCACCTCCTCCCTGATGGGCTCGGCCAGCTTGTCTGCAGTTGATCTATTCTTCTGCTGGATGGGGCAGGCTCCCAGGTCCAGGTTGAGGCAGTGGCAAGCCACGTCCGCGTCAACCTCTGGCATCTTTGCAGTGCTCCATGAGAAAATGTCCACATTCTTTTGGATGCACGCCATCATCCTACCCTGAGACTCCAGGGTCAGCCCCCCGCTGATGCGGACCTTCTCCACCCTGCCTCCAAGGATGAGAACCTCCATCTCCTCGATCTCCTCTGCATCCTCCAGCCTGGAACCATGAGCTTTAGATCTTTATTCCTGACCACCAAACAATTTGCTTTAGATCTTTATACATTTTGGTGGAACCAGGATGGTAGGCAACACTGGAACCATGAGCTTCATTACAAATCTTAGCCCGAATGTCACCAAAAGTGGGAATACAAAATATACCAGGGTACTTCAGAGTATCAAACTCATCCAAAGAAAAATCAGCTAGCTCTCCCTTCTTAGTTCTATTCCAGAGATGCAACAAATCAGGGTCACCCTTCTGGTGCACTCTGGTAAGGGAAATCCAAGAGGGCTCTTCTGCTTCCAAACTATCAGGCACAACACTACTCCCAACTTCAATTTCCATCAATAAGAATTCTTCTACCAACGACTGTATAGACAAATTAAAATTTTTGGCGGTCTTTCTACTCAAAGCATCGGCTACTACGTTAGCCTTTCCTGGATGATAAAGGATTTTAACTTCACAATCAGCCACATATTCTAACCACCGACGCTGGTGCAGATTTAATTCCTTATGAGTGAAGACGTACTTCAAACTCTTATGGTCTATATAGATCTTGCACAGCGTGCGATACAATAAATGTCTCCAAAGCTTCAGCGTATAAATTACTGCAGCAAACTCCAAATCATCCGTAGGATAGTTTCTTTCATGAATCTTTAATTGTCTTGATCCATACGTGATCACCTTCCCATCTTGCATCAAAACACAGTCAAGTCCAATATGTGATGCATCCACATACACAATGCACTCAACCCCTTCGGTAGGCAAGGTTAAAATTGGAGCAGTACACAATCTCTTCTTCAACTCTTGAAAAGCTTCTTCACACTTATCACTCCAAATGAATGTGGTTTTATTCTGGGTAAGTCTAGTTAAAGGAGCAGACAACACTGAAAACTCTTCCACAAATCTTTTATAATAGCCAGGCAGGCCTAAGAAGCTCCTAATCTCTTTAGGTGTAGAAGGTCTCTCCCATTCCATCACATCAGAAATCTTGGCCGGGTTTACAGAAATACCATCCTTGCTTACAACATGCCCCATAAAGGATACCTGCGATAGCCAGAACTCACATTTGCTCAACTTCGCATAAATCTTATGCTCCCTCAAGGTCAACAAAACCAATCGCAAATGTTGAGTATGATCCTCAACACTGCGGGAATACACAAGGACGTCATCTATGAACACGATCACGAAACGATCCAAAAAATCCTTGAACACTCTATTCATTAAATCCATGAATGTTGAGAGTGCATTAGTCAAACCGAAGGACATTACAAAAAACTCAAAGTATTCATGCCGTGAATGGAAAGCGGTCCGTAGAATATCTGCCTCACGAATTCTCAACTGGTGGTAGCCTGAACGAAGATCGATCTTTGAAAATACCGAGCTACCACGCAACTGGTTGAACAGATCATCAATCCTCAGCAAGGGATATCTATTCTTAATGATCACCTTATTCAATTCTCTGTAATCGATGAAAAGCCTCATCGATCCATCCTTCTTCTTTATAAATATTACAGGTGCACCACACGGAGAAGAACTTTGTCTAATAAATCCACACTACAAAAATTCATCAAGCTGAGTACACAACTCATCCAACTCACACAGAGCCATGTGGTACGGTGCTTTGGCCATAAGTTGAGTACCTGGCTCGAGGTCTATCACAAACTCTATCTCCCTCACCGGAGGAAGTCCTAGAAGACAATCGGGAAAAACATCTAGAAACTCTCACACCACCGAGGCATCCTCAAGACGTGGTGTAACAAAAGCAGTTTCCAAAATAGAAATAGAAACCAAAAAACGCCTCACAACCAGACTCTATAGCATGATAAGCACGTACCACAGAAATGATAGGGGAAACCCTGTCTTGAAAACCATAGACACTCATAGGTTGGCCATTGTTCCTGAAATCCAGTCGCTTTGCCTTGCACTGGATGACCACATCATACTTGGACAGCCAGTCCATGAGACATGTGGTACAGATTAGCTTGTGTGCTGATGTTACCGTAAGGCAGCTGTTCTGGGCATAAGACTCCCCTCGGTCGTGTCATGTGTTTCGGGAGGGGGATTTTACATAATAGAAGTTCAACAAATTTAGCAAAGCGAACACAACTCCAACACCATCTTCCCTCTGAAAAGGAAGGACAATAATACATATAGGACACTATTGCTAAGCAGTGCAGATAATAAAAGCTGACTATATCTGAGAATCTTTTCATGAGAGGTCCTTTCCTCAGATAAAGAGCGAGGGAGGGAGAGAGGGTGGGGGAGAGAGAGCGAGTGACAGAGAGAGGGAGAGAGGGGGGGGGGGGGGGAGTGAGGGGAGAGTGAAGGAGACATGGAGAGAGAGGGAGATGGAAAGAGAGAGAGAGAGGGTGAGAGAGAGAGAATAAAAGATAGAGAGAATGAGAGGAGAGAGGGAGAGAAGGAGAGAGAGGGATAGAATAAGGGTGGAGAGAAGAAGATATGGTGGGAGGGAGGGAGAGGGGGAGAGAGAGAGGGAGAGGCAGAGAGAGAGGGGAGGGAGAGAGAGAGAGGGTAAAGGAGGGAGGGAGGAAGTGTAAAGGTGTATTCGGACGAATAATAGGCTCGGGGGCTTTGCGCGTGTAAACCCTATGTTTTGCTCTATATAAACCTAGCTGGGGGCAACGGGGAGGGGGTTCCACTTACACTCTCCTCCGGATGTTTCGAGCGGCTCTCACATTCTCGAAACATCTTCCTCGTCGCTCCCCGTCACGGATTTAGGGCTCGCCGTCGCGCTCGCCGTTGCGGATCAAAGGGCTCGCCATCGCGTCTTCCCCGTCGTCGATCGCATCTTCCCCATCGTCGATCGCATCTTCCCCGTCATCGATCGTGTCTTCCCCGCCACCGATCGCATCTTCCTCGCCGCCGATCGCGTCTTCCCCATCGCCGATTGCGTATTCCCCGCCGCCGACAACGCTCGATCGCGTCCTCACCGTCGCGGAATAAGGATATCTAAGTCGACCTCTATGGCCGGCAATCTTGCGGGTTGCGTGCTTCTCTGCCTTCGGCGCCAAGGGCAAGGGTCGATCTAGGTCTACATCGTCACACCCATCTAACTAGGAACCGCCGACCTCCAACTTCTTCCTCCGAGGCTGCCGACGTTCAATTATGGGAGGAAGAACGGCCGCCTGTACAGATCCACTGCCATAGATCCAGAGTTATCCAGTGAAGCCGATCCAGTTTGCTCTTTAGTGGTAGCCATGTTCTCTTCCGGCAGATTCAGTGTTAGGGTTTGCAAGCAAGTGAAGGGATGAGGAACTCCAGCTTCTCCTCTCCAGTGCCCATGAACAAATTGGAGAAGTTCACAGCCACAGAGTTCAACGACTGGAAGTTGAACACCCAGTTCGGGATGAAATACCTGAACGTCTTCTACACCATCAAGACTACTCGTGCTGACGTTGCTGGGACTGAAGATGAGGCACATTGGATCGAAGACGAGGACTTCTGCAGGGATTACCTGCTGAACTGCCTCTCCTTCAGCCTGACCAAGAACTACATCAAGATGCAGTCTGCTAAGGAGATCTGGGAGGCACTAGAGGAGCACTTCAAGCAAGAGGATGACCTCTCAAAGGCTCATCTGGTGGACAAATTCCACTCCTTCAGCTTCAACGAGGAGAAAGCCATTCTCCCCAGGTATCGGAATTTGAAAATTTGATTGATTCCTTGCATAGTAAGTCTATTAGTTTGCCCGATAGCTTTGTTGCGGGCACGATTGTGTATAAGTTGCCCTCCTCGTGGTACAATTTCAAAACGGAAATGTACCGCAAAAAGATGCAGGTTGGTCTGAACGACCTCAAGCGTTTCATACGCATTGAGGACGAGAACAGGACGAAGCACTCCTTGGAAGCTATTGGCAAGCAGAAGGCTGCTGCCAACATGATTTCAAGCTCTAAGCGTGCTCCCCCCTCACAAGACCAAAACATCTCGTAGTAGCCCCCAGGTTGTAGGACCGAGTAGACCCTCTAAGAAATTTAAGGGTAAATGTTTTAACTGCAACAAGTGGAGACATTGCGCATCTGACTGCAAGTTACCAAGGAAGGAGAAAACTAGAGCACCACAAGATGACAACCAGGCCCATCTGGTTAGCCAAGCTGAGCCATCCGACTTTGTTGCCATGGCCGAACACGCGCAGGCCAGCACGGAGTGGTTCCTGGATTCTAGGGAAACGTGCCATATTTGCAACAATGCTAATCTTTTGACATAGCTGAAGAATGCAAAGGAATCAGTGACTGTAGCAGATGTAGGAACAGCTGATGTATTGAAGGTGGAGAACATAACTCTGATGCTCTCCTCAGGTAAGTCTTTAATTTTAAAAAACATAAAATTTATTCCTTCTTTATCTGTTAACTTAGTGTCTATTAGTTTATTGTGTGATGTTGGTATGTTAGTTAACTTCTATAGCGGTAGAGTGACTCTGTCAGTTAACTCTCACTACTTTGGATGTGCTTACGTCCAAAATAGGATGTACTGTCTGAGTCTAGCAAATGAAGTAGTGCACCAAGTTCAATTGAATTTAGTTAGCCCTAGGACTGTACATGAGAGACTAGGACACGTCAACTACAGGAAAATGTTCCAAGTAGCTAGAACTCACAAAATCACATTAGACACTAAGTCTCCACTTGGAAAATGTGAAGTGTGTGCTCAAAATAAGATCACTAGGAAACCTTTTGACACAGTTACTAGGAGCACAACACCTCTTGAGCTTATACATTCCGATATTTGTGACTTTAAGAGTTTTGTCACTAGAGGTGGAAGGAAGTATATGATCACGTTCATAGATGACTGCACAAGGTTTTGTCATATTTCGTTGCTTAAAACTAAAGACAAAGCATTTGAAAAGTTTTGCCTTTTCAAAACCAGGGTAGAAAACTAATTAAGCATGAAAATAAAGAGATTTAGGAGTGATAGAGGAGGAGAATATATGTCTAGTGAGTTCAGATGCTTCCTTGCTTCACAGGGCATCATAGCAGAAACCACTGCTCCTTACTCCCCCCAATCTAACGGCATAGCCAAGCGCAAGAATAGAATGTTATCAGAGATGTTGAACTCTATGCTGCTCACTATAGACATGCCTTCCGCTTTTTGGGGGAGAAGCAGTCTTGACTGCGAATCACATTCTGAATAAAGTTCCTCATACTAAGTTAGAGGTTACACCCTACGAGCTTTGATTTAAGAGACCCCCGTCTTTAACTAGACTTAAGACCAGAGGATGTATAACCTATGTTAGGGTTCCTGACCCTAGACGATCTAAGGTTGGACCTAGGGCCAATACGTGTGTCTACTTAGGTTGTGCTGAATATAGTGTTGTAGATAGATTCTTAGACCTGTCTAATAATATAATTATTAAATCTAGGAATGTAGTGTTCTTTGAGGATAAATTCCTCAAAGATATGAACTTAACAATCCCAGGTATGCAAGCAACTATTACTGAGGAAGATCCTGAATCAGTACCGAGCACCTCCTATTCCGTTCCGGTGGATAACTCTCGCCTAGAGTCTAGGAGGACTTCAGTAAGAGAGAGAACCCCCAGAACCTTCGGTAGTGATTTTGTCACTTACCACGTTGAGGATGATCCATCCACCTTTAAGGAAGCGATGAGATCAAGAGATTCCCTACTCTGGAAAGAAGCCATTGAGGATGAGATGAACTCTCTCCTTCAGAACGACACCTGGACGTTAGTTGATAAGCCCAAAGGGGCTAAAACTGTAGGGTGCAAGTGGGTTCTGAAAAGGAAGCTAAATCCCGATGGTTGCGTAGCTAAGTATAAAGCACGCCTGGTGGCTAAAGGTTTCACACAAGTAAGCGTAGTAGACTATTTTGATGTATACTCACCCGTGTGTCACTTAGCAACCATTAGGGTTCTTCTTGCTATTTCGGCCATTGAGAACTTTATTGTTCATCAAATGGATGTTAAGACTGCGTTCTTGAACGAAGATCTGACCGAAGAAATCGACATGAGTCAACCTGAAGGTTTCATTGTAGACGGTCATAAAAACAAGGTATGTAAGCTATTAAAATCGCTATACGGATTAAAACAAGCACCGAAATTATGACATGAGAAGTTTGACTATACTGTAAAGAATATGGGATTCATGTCGAGTCTCTCGGACAAATGTCTTTACATATGTCATAGATCAGACAAAGTCGCCATAATATGCTTATACGTGGATGATATGCTTATTCTTGGATCTGATCAATCCGAAGTGGATGACGTAAAGTCAGATCTAATTAAAGAATTTAGCGTGACAAACCTCGGTGTAGTTGACACTATACTAGGTATGCAAGTGAGCTTTGGGAAACATGACATTTCCCTAAGTCAAAGCCACTACATCCAGTCCATGTTGGACACGTGGGGATACAATGAATGTAAAGCGGCTGAGACACCATACGATTATTCTAACCGCTTAAAGCCCAATGATAGAGCTGCGGTTCGACAGTTAGATTATTCTAAAATGCATGGTAGCCTCATGCACGTTATAGTTTGTATGAGACATGACATAGTCTTTACGGTCGACATGTTAAGTAGATTCACTAGTAATCCTGGCCAAGACCATTGGGATGCCCTTGATAGGCTGATGAGATACTTAAAGCACACCCGATAGTATGCTTTATGTTATAGTGGTCATCCTCCAGTTCTGGAGGGATATTCTGATGCATCATGGTGCTTAGAAGTAAACGACAGCAAGTCCACTAGTGGATTCCTCTTCACACTAGGAGGAGCAGCTGTAGCCTGGAAGTCCAAGAGATAGTCGTGCATTGCACTCTCATCTATGGAATCCTAACTCTATGCTCTAGCTTCAGCTGGTGAAGAGGCATAATGGATAAGAGATTTGGTGATGGACATTCCACTGTCGAGCCTGAAACCGAGTTCTGTTGCAGTTTACTGCGATAATCAGGCTACTAAAACGATTGCCACGAACACTTTATTTAATGACAAAAGAAGACAACTTAGGATGAAACAGACCTGGTTGACCTCTCTCACAAGTCAAGGGATTATGACCTTGGTTGATGTGAGATTGAAAGATAATGTTGCAGACGACTTGACTAAAGGATTAAATAGAGCTCTCACAATCAAAACATCTGGGGAAATGAGATTAAAGTTCATAAAAATATGAAACTTTCCTCCAACATTTATGTTTTGATACGTACGAGCCTATAGCTGCCAACATTCAAGCATCTAATAAGTAACAGACTGAAAATCCCAAATAATCTCTTGATGAAAACCCAAGATGGTTGGATGCTGGTTATTCCACTTTTGATAACCTAACGTCCTCTCATTGTAAGTTGATTCAAGAATTATTCAACTGAGAATTGAAAGTCGTTGTAAATGTTAATCTAAACATTATTGGTCACAACACATTATTCCACATTTGATAATGTTGCACGTGATGTGTGCCCACATGTGTTGGTGAGGCACATAGTGATCAGCAATGAGTAAGATAACATGACTAGTCCTAGTTAGACTAGATGAGATGCTGACAGAGTTACTTCACCGTTGCTAGAAGTGCTAAGCTCATTTAGTAAGAGCTAGTTTACTTTAAACGTTACTGCATATGTTTATGAATTCATAGAGTCTGACTCATGAAATTCCATGCAGACTACGATGGAGATTATGGAGGAGAAGTAGACCTGGACATGGATGACGATGATCTACTAGATGAGTAGAATCACCAAACGTTTAATTCATGTTTTGTTTTGTTTTGTAATAACTATTCAGACTATAGTTTTTTGGGATAGAATCTGTGTGATGGTTTGCCATTTAGGCAAAACCCTTTTATTTTGATTACTTAGTATGATCTGTCCTGAATGTTTTGTTTAGTTTGAATTACTATTTTGTCTACTCTCCAGCACCCCGAAACGTTACCATTATTTGTCACGAATATAGGAAAAGATTGTAAAGGTATATTCAGACGAATAACGGGCTCGGGGGCTTTGGGCATGGAAACCATAGGTTTTGCTCTATATAAACCTAGCTGGGGGCAACGGGGAGGGGGTTCCACTTAGACTCTCCTCCTGATGTTTTGAGCGCCTCTCACAGGAAGATGGAGAGAGGGAGAGAGAGCGAGAGCATGGGAGAGGGAGGGAGAGTGCACGAGAGCGTGGATAAGAGAGGGGGGAGAGGGGGCGAGAGCGAGATAGAGCAAGCGAGTAAGAGGGAGTGAGAGAGGGTGAGGGAGTGATGGAGAGAAGGAGAGTGAGTGAGAGAAAGCAAGAGAGAGAGATTGTTGTTTTTTTGAGAGTGAGAGAGCAATAAATTTTGGGTCTGCTACTCACTCCTAGTGGAAGGAGCATGAGTAGCGATCTCGCCGTTCAATTGTACTTCAACATTTATGTTTTTTTCTTTGGTTTTTTTTATTTCAGCAAGATCACTGACATTCGATATGCGAGATCGATGTCTTATATTTCACACGCTCTCAGAGGAAGGAGTGCTCTCAGTACACAATTATTATTCGAGAGAGAGGGAGAGAGATTGTTGTTGTTTTTCCGACCTACTTAGGGACCATCTGGATCCTCTCTTTTGAAACCTTATGGGAGAAATGATTTCATGAAATCATCAATCTTCTTTAATTTCTATTATTGATTCATCTAAAATCTCTACATTCTTCAGTTGAGAATTTATTTTCTTTGAATATTTATTTATAAGAAAAGTTGATTCTTTGTTCTGTCGTTTGGTAAGAAGTATGATATTCATTATTAGCATCTTGTTGTCATTTTGGTAATCTCAGGTTTTGACTAAGAAGTATGATGTCTATTACTAAACTTTGTGCACAAGGGTTTGCCAACGGCAGGGTTGCATCGGGATAATGTCATGGCTAAGATATTATTTCAAACTATTATGAAGAAAACCTGAGAAAAAGTCCACTTTTTTAATTCTCAATTCCTGTAACTGTTAAGTGATTCGAAGATTTTTCCCCGGATTTTAAATTCGCAATTCCTCACTAGAACGAGAGTTTGGAAAAAGGATTAACCTTTCCAGAATTCGTTATAACGGTGTTTGCAATGACAAAGGAACTGCCAAAGTAACGACAACTGATCTTTTTGATTGCATGCTGCCAGGGGAAGGTTGCCACCACCACCGAAGGTGGGGGGGGGGGGGGGGGGCGCCGGGTTCCACTCTGGTATGAGGGAGAAAAAACGGGGGAGGGGGGAGGAGAAAGAAAAAGAGGGGGAGGGTAAAGAAGGGTGGGGGGTGCTGACGGGGAGGGATTAAGAAAGAAAGTGGGGAAAATGAAAAAAAAAGGATGGGAGATAGAGACGAAGTAGTCAATGTTATAAACAATGCCTCTCTCTCGCTCTGCATAGCTGTCTTGATCAATACCTATTGATACACGCATCCAAATAATTATACTCTTTGCTGACAAAAAAATATTGAGATCTTATAACGATGACGCTCTGATTTGCTTTCGATCATTTGATAATTTTTATAATTCTGAGCATCTCGAACTAAATTTTCTAAAATATTTCAAATCCTTTTGCTATTAGAATTAAGTCCCGGAAATCTGCTCTATCAATTAACAACACTTTTTGTTATTTTATGAAAGTACTAATTAAGATGATGTTTTATTATAATCAAGCTCTTTTTTTATTCTTTGATGTCTTTTTAAAAGAAAATATAAAATATAATACTTGTTTTTGTAAAGAGGGAAATTATAATGAATATAACATGTACAAATTTGATGCATGATTAAATTTTATATATAATGAATATAACATGTACAAATTTGATGCATGCTTAAATTTTATATATAATGAGTATAACGTATGTAATTTGATGCATGATTAAATTTATATCTATACTATTGTTCTTAGATTCGGTATGTAAAGTTCATCGCAGCTCGAGAGACAAAAATCTCGCATGCACATTCAAATTAGACCCGACACCATAGTTTGTACGTGGACATCATCTTGTTAGCTATCTCGGATGGATTCTTTGACTTCACACAAACAAAAAATCTTGTTATAAAAAATATAAAATCATAGAACATATAAAGTTTTTTTTGTAATTATTCATAAGGATACCTCCAATATTGGTATGTTACAGCGCAAAATTCCAATATCTTTGACTTCGCAAAATCATCAAATTTTGAATAATACAACTCATTCTTTTACCCCCTAATTGAAAAGATAAACCACCATTCAAAGGTTTAACTCCAGCTAAAATACGAGCTCAATGAGATAAGGGCCAATGTTTCACTTGTGATGCGAAATATTCTTCAAACCACAGATGTACAAATCAGTACAATTTATATTTCTTTAAGGGTGAACAAACTGAAGATTTTGACAACAACACACAAGAATAACCTATTGATTTTTTATCTGAACCTTTAGAAGTCTCTGAGATTAGTGTTAAATGGGAATATTTCCAGCCAAATCTCTGTGTTTGGGGTAAAATAGGACAATCAGAGGGTGCACATTTTTATAGACAACGATAACACTCACAATTTTATCACCAAATGAACATTTACTTTTCTTAATTTGCTGATTATGTCCATTTCAGGTTTTAAAATACATGTTAACAATGACCAAGTTATGTTCTATAAGGAAAAATGTTCTCAAGTAGCATTGACTACTCAGAACATTATTTTTATACCTGATCTATTCATTAGATCGAATGAACACAAAGTTGATGTTATTTAAAGCTTTAATTGGTTGAAATGATAGGACCAATAACTATAAATTATAATATTTTTGAAATGAATTTTTCCTAATTCAATGATAAATATCACTCATGTTAATTGCCTCACTAATATATAACACAGTTAAAACAATGTCCATCCAGAAGCGTATTGAAGACATCTTACTGTGTTTTGAATTATAGGAAGGAAATGGCTATGCACTCGATTAGAGAAATTATTTCTTTGATTATTTTGTTCTCAGTAACATTTACATGTTTCTTAATATATGAGCATCAATCACGTTACATGTTCAGAAAGAGAAGGTCTCGCTTTGTATTTGGAAACATTTTTGAACTACTTGGAACTTGTCCCGGGTCTTCTTTTTACTTGATAGGCAAATGAGGCTCTATAGTTATGCCCGAAAAGTTGATGTCATGAACTCAAAGTGGTTTTTTTCAATTATTGTTGTTAAGTTGTGCTCTGTTACCTTCATATGATCCTATCTAACTCCAAAATTATATCATATTGTCAAATTGTGACATCACATTTTATTTGAGTTTTGCGGTCATGGTCTATTTTATGTAAAATTAACAATATTTGATCGTGAACAAATCATATTGTCAAACCACGCTATTTTTGCTTGTTTGAACAGTCTCAATTTGGAGACATCAATGTCCCCAAAACGGCATTTTATGTCTGAATCCAACCGTAGGGAGAGCATCATTCAAAACATTGTTTTATCCATGGAAAAACAGTAAAGTGATGCCAAAGAAGCCTCTCATGAAGATAAAACAGATTCTTAATTGAGCTCCCGCCCTAAGGTTTAAATCAAGTATAAATTGATATTTGGGGGATTGGTGAGTCCAAAATTTGTACTTGTGTTCTTTGAAAAACACAACTTAGAGAAAACGCTCAAACAAACAAATCCTAAATTAATAATTATTAAAAAAAACTAAGAAGGCTTCAGAGGAAAAGTTGAAAATAGAGGCTCAGATCATCTCCAACCTAGTCCAAGAAGAGGTGAAATGGAGAGAGCGAATAAACACTCATCTTCCAACCACCTTCCAGTGCTAATGATAGTTGTTGGGGTTGCCTGAGAAGCCTTCTCCACAGGCCATCCTCAATGCCCTCAACATTCAAGGAAAAAAAAAGACATCATTAGTCCATGTCAACTCCATGATTGCTCATCGCCTCTAATTGATGCAAATAAAATCTCATTAACCATGTCAACAATTGCAAAGTGAAACTCTAACAAAACAGACCCGCAGTTCGGTAGTCGAACACATCTTTAGATCTCTCTCCCCCCCCAAATATTTTAGCATTTTATCTTGCTTGCACACCCACCATGGATGAACGGGTTGCCTGAGGAGACTCTCCAGGGCATCCTCCGTGCATTGTCTCTTTCAAGGAAGAAATCCATTCAAGGTAAGTAGTCTGAAAGCAAAGAACAAGAGCAAGGAAGAAGAATAAGAACACATCAGGATGCCTAACGCAATAATGCCAAACATATGTTCTATGACGATGGCATTTTTATCCAAAATCACTGGAGTAAAATCGCAGCGTCAAATGCACCCTAAGTGGAGAACTTGGGGCTACGATCATTTCCAAACTAGTCAAAGAGAAGGTGAAGGGGGCAGATAAGACTCCCCAGGCCATCCTCTGTGCATTGTAAAAAAACTCACCTGCTATCCAACCTCCCTCCAACGTTATGATGGGTTGCACGGGTTGCCTGAGAAGCCTCGCCACAGGCCCACATGCCATCCTTATCTCCCGTCAATGATGGTTTAATTCAATGAGTTTACAACAGCCACCACAGTGCCAAACAGAGCCTAAGAAAGGACATGGTTTACATCAACAACACACTCTATTAGGCTATGTTTGGGAGGACTTATTTTCACCGGTCAAGCAGTTATGACCGCATGAATCGGGTCATAATTAAGGTCCGATTCATACGGTCGTAACCGCTTGACCTAACCGCTTGACCAGTGAAAATAAGCCCTCCCAAACGGAACCTTAGTCTATATGTACAACTTGAGAAAGCCAGTCCCAAAATCAGAAATTCACATCAGAAAAAAACATTGATAATATTGAAAATTTATCATACAGATCGGGGAAGAGAGGGCAGAGCTAGACCCCGAGAGCCTCTCGACGGGTGGCGTCGTGAAGAATATCCATGTCGACTCCGTCGGGCGGAAGTTGAACATACCTAACGACGGATCCTCTGATGAAACAATTCCTAACAGACATCATGTGAGGATATCTGTCTTGGTCCACGACCCTGGTGTTCTCCAGCTTTATGTTGAGGTATTGGTCAACTGAGTGCAGAACGCCTGATATGGCCAGATCATTCTTCAACTACATCGTCACCTCCTTCCCAACTAATTCTTTGAAATATGAGAAGAACAACATTCTCTACCTTCTTTTATACAAAAAAAACAGTTCCTGCAAAATATCATACAGAAATAGTTACATATATAATAATACAAGATTTTATAACTAACAAATGGGAAACAATGTTTTAATAGGACAGGACCAGCCAGTTAAACCGGTTGGACCATGAACCAGGACCTAGTCCGATCAGATTGAGCACAAGCAACGGCTGCAATCACGAACTGCTTTTGGACTGGTCAGACCACTGACCAGCCAAACGGTTTAACCAGACGCACCTTTTTTTCTCTTGCAAAATTGCATTAGATAAAATCAAACCCATAACCACCCAAGATAGGTAACCCATACATAGTCACTTTGCAAGTTGCTACAAAAACCTAAACAGATCCTTAGAACGAATGTCGTGAAGAAACTTCTTCTAGTATGAGATCCATACAATAAATCATGAAGAAAATTCTCTTTCTTACACAATTAATATATATCCTTACAAAAAATACTATCTGATGGCAAAATAAACTATCATTCTTAGAGATAACAAAGAAAAAGGATAACAAAGTAAAAGGGAAGAGTAAACATACAGCCAGGAAGACAAACTAATAGAAAAAATGGATAGACAATATTGCTATTGGCATTAATAATATTATCCTTCTCCTAGGCAAAAACACGAGCCATCATGTATGGAAATTCAGGCTCGTTTGAATTCACAACTTTCTGGCACCATAAATGTACATACAATCTCTTCCACCAGCCTCGCAAATGGCGCATCTTAGCCCCCGTTGCAATTCCAGCCGAAAATTTGGAGTTCTGTTGCTGGTTTCTGCTGTAATTAGGAATATCCTGAGTTTTGAGAGGGTACTGTGGTAATTGGGAAAAAATGGGATTGTGGGGAAGGACTTGGAGTGGTCGGGTGAGATGTATGGGGGCTGAAATTGGTGGTAATTAGCAGATCTAGGCTTAGAAAATAATCGGCCAGAAGTTCAGGATGGAAACAGAGGCCCAACAGCTTTGGAAATGAGTTCTGGTGCAATGGTAGAGCTAATTAGAGTGTCAGGCTGTGGCAGGTTTGCTGTGGCAAGGGAATTTTTGGGTTCTTGAAGTATTTGCAGCAAATGGGAGGAACAGGAGGTTTCAGCAAAGGGGATTAGGAGTTGCTGGAGGCTTGCGCAGTGGATATAGGATCTGCTTGAAGGCCTTCAACTCCATCCAATAACTAATAAGAAGTAATGAAGAAAAAATACATACCTGTGAAATGCGCAAGACCGCAAGGGAGGCCGGGAGGCGTGCCGGCGGGAAGGGGGAAGAGCGAACGGAGCCCCGGAGGTGAGCGCCGTTGTCGAGCGAAGCGGGAGTGAGGTCGTGAGGGGAGCATAGCTGCGTAGGCGATCTCACGAGCGGTAGAGCGGTGATTCGAGCGGGAGATGGCGGAGATGAATAGAGCGGGAAGAAACCTAGCGGGGCAGCGTGGGTATCGAGCAAAGAGCGAGACAGAAGAGCCCAAATTTCTGATGAGGAGAGCGAGACAGAAGGCCCGATCGGGGGGGGGGGGGAGATGTCGCCCAGGACCGGCGATGCTACTGGCAGAGGAGGCGAGGAAAGCAGGCCGTTGTGCGGGATTCACGTAGGCTGGGATTTCCGCCTCCTTCGGGGAAGATGTCATGCGAGATGAAGACTGGAAATCATCGTCAATCTGCAGGGGTAAAAGGGGAATTGCCTAACTTCAGTCCGATTCAGTCGGACTGAAGTGAGGCCTGACCGGGGGGGGGGGGGGGGGGGCTGTACTGCACCGTGCAATACAACAAACAGCGGCTATCAATGCATCAGCACTTGCACACGCATTTCGGTGCGAGTGTTGATGCACTCACGTCGTTGGATGTGCTGCACTGCACGGTGCAGTGCACCACACCCTCGGCTTCCCCTCTGAAGGTTGTCACCCAATTGTTTAACTATTAACCAAATAAAACCATAATTAACCATCCTTTTAGAAAAGTTAAAGTTTATGTTGTCCCTTTTAAAGCTATACGGTGCTTATGCGGGTATTTTCAATATTTTTTCTTCATATTTGTTGCGAGTCGCCCGGTCTTTTTTTGGGCGAGAGAAATCGGACCGCATTAGCTCAGAGTCGAACCAGACGTGTAAACATTCAAAGTAAACCACAACAATGAACAAGAGACGTTTTTGATGGGGAAAATATAGAAAGAGTGAAAAATCACGTGACTGGTGCTGTGTCGAGTCAAAATCCACTCTCTTATTGGAGTTTTACAAAGATCGATTTGATCTCGGTGAGCGACAGACCGCTACTCCATTACAAGTACAAAAAGGAAGAAAAAACGACTAAGTCCTCAGTGCCTCGATGGAAGCATTATGGCCTTGAGATAGGGTCGAGCTCTCAGAACCTTGGCGGAAGCGTTCTAACTGGAAAATCTTCAAAGTCCACGGATCTTCTGGAGGGAGCATTCTCGTTGATGCAAAGACTAGATGGGAGCACTCTCGCGGAGGCGGTTGACGTCACTTGAGGCGTAAGGAATGCGTAGTGCAAAGAGGAAAGCGTAGTTAATTCCTGAGCGGAGGATCAACCTAAGTCCACGATCTCACCGAAAAGCCCCAGAGCTCTCTCTTGCCTCTAGAGTTGCTTTGCTTGAAATGAAGACCTGGGGGCCTATTTATAGTTTTCTGGAGGGTCATTGTGGTAATTGCACCGGGGAGTGATTTATGTTATTGAATGGCGTAGCTCCATTTCGCTAACGCGGGTTGCAAATTTTCCTGAAATGACAAGAGTACCCCCTCCCCCGGGCAGTTCGGGCGGCTTAGGCAAGTTGCCCAGAGGCGTCGGCGATAAGCAGAGGTGGCAGAGATCGCCGCCGGCGGGGCCACGGGCCACCGGTAGGGGCGCGGGCTGCCACCGCCGGCGGGGGCGCAACCTTACGCCGCCGCTCTCAATGTGCAGCCCTGCATGGTCGTGCGTAGTGTGTGGTCCTGCATGCCCGCGAGACTGCACGACCAAGCGTGGCTGCGCGGTACACGACCACCGGCTACGCAACCAAGCTTGCCCAAGCATGGCCGCGCGGTACGCGGCCACTGGCTACATGGTGCGTGAACACAAGTCGGCCACTATGCGGTTGGCCGCGCATAATGCTCGGCCGCGCGTAGTGCACATCCTTGTATGGATATGCGTATTGCGCGGCTCACGACCCTGCGTGGCCGTATTTGCAGCCTGCGGGGGGCACTTTGGTGCGTTTTGGACGGACTTGACTCCCTCTGAGGTTGATTTCAGGACTTTCCGGGTGAGCGCAGCTTGTCGCGCGCGACTCGTCCGTTTGGTTTAGATTTCCCCAGTGTCCTTGGACTTAACCTCCCTAGTGTGACTCAAAAAATTCAGGGGAAACCCCATCAAATGCCCCCAATTTTTTGTGGGTCATGAACCGCAAAGCGACGAGCCCGAAAATTTCTAAGCTTGATGACTTCATCTCGAGTTTGTGGACTTAAGGTCATTTTAGCATGCCCACGTCACCAGTTACTTTAGCTTGTGGCGTGAAATATCCACCTTGGTTGGGATTTGATGTGATTGGTGATGTCATGGATCTACTCGTGCCTGCCTCGTGGGTTGAAGGTTTTGCGAGGATGCATGGATAACGATGTCTGCGGATAAGGGATTACACGGTTGTTGCGGAAAGTTTGCGTTGACGGTGAATTCTTGTTACATGGAGCAATGTTCTGCCCCCTTATCTCGATGTCGTGGAAGGAACTGTGGGCTAGCCGATACTAGAAGACGTGGAAGAACATGGTATCTATTTCCACGTTACAGCTTGGAGTGATTTGGTGTCCATTCCTATCGAGAGCTGGGACGGAGCTTCTAGAGGCGGAGGTCATTGATGGTGAATGTACCTTAGGATGTTGCAATAGTGTGGGCTTTCACATTTGTAGAACACCAAAATTCCCCGGGCCTTGGAATGGAGCGAGGTCGGACAGCTGAGCGGACCTTGAGACAATGACTACGAAGGAAGGCTCGTTATGGTTGCGTGTAGTTGAACTTTCTCTTTTGCTTGGCTGGGGCTTCGTGTGTCGCGAATGCTGCGGGAACGTTCCATCCCCTGAATAAGTGTTGTCTTGAAAGATGGTGCTTGCGACGGGGAAGCAGTTGATTGCATCAGTGTCGTACGCAAGCCTGACATAGTTGGCTCGAGTATGGCCTTCACCACTTCCCTTCCTTGGATGCGCGAGTTTTTACGCAACGTATTTAGCTTGCTACTTCTCTAGGGGATTGATCTTGCGTGGTTAAGATCCCATCATTATCATCAGGCGGGGGATCTTAGTTGTTGCTTAACTATTCCTCGTGGTTGTACTTTGTTGCGACGACTTGGTATCGTGTCAAGTGTTGGGGCGGCTCGAGTGCATTTGTTACTTTTGGGTCTCTTGTTTGTCGGGTGCTACCGTTGGCGATTATTACCGAGCGTTAGCGGCGAGGACATGTTGCTGAAGTGCGAGGATGGAGGAAAATTGCCCCCTTGCCTTGGCGGTGCAGATGGACTTGGAGGTCCGTTTGCTTCGGGAGGCGACGACAGACTTTGGTTCTTGTGCACTTCCAGAGGACCCAGAACTTGGAAAAGAGACTTTTCTCGTTTTTTTTCGAGGAGGTCCAGAGTCTGTTCATGCGGTAGTGGTGAAGAACCTATGTTCGACCTTCTTTAGGATGACCCGAGTCCGTCTGAATAGAGGTAGGGCAGCTGAGGAAAGAGAAGGATCGACTGACTGTGGAGTTGTAGGACGTCAAGGTTATGCAAGCGCCTGCGGTAGCCGAGTACAAAGGATCTTAAGACTTTGAGATTGAGCAATTCCGTACCACAGAGGGGGCGTGTTCTGAGATGATGACGATGAAGATTGATCTGCTTATAGAGGACAAGGACGAAGCCGCATGCTCCTTGGGTTTTGGCAAGGGGTAGTTCTGAACAACTAGGAGGATTGTGGAGCACGATATCCTGAGCGTGGAGGATGCCTCAGACGATGATATAAATACCGCCATGGAGGGATGATCTTTGGGACTTCTTCCCAAGTTCGTTTTGATTTGCCTGTTTTTGCGTTGTTGGTGCGCTTTCGCGCCATTGCATATTTTTGCTTTTTAATGATGATGTAGCTCATGCAACACCTTTCATTTGAGTGGTGACTCATTTTGCTTTTGGATCTGCTTGCTCTAGTTATGTTTTTGGCGCGCATATTCTTTTTGACAGAGTTGTACTTTGCTCGAGCATTGTCTTACTTGCATTTTTTAGAGAGCTGTGATCGACGAGGGCTTGGAGGAGATATGACCCTGCTTGCTCGTCTCTTGAGCGAGGGTGGTGAAGAACCTTTGTTTGATCGCGCTTTGGGAGAACCGGGGTTTGTCCAAGAGAAGGAAGTGAAGAACCTTTGTTCGATCGCGCTTTGGGATAACCAGGGTTCGTCCAAGAGGAGGCGCAGAAGATCCTTTGTTCGATCGTGCTTTGGGAGAATCGGGGTTCGTCCAAGAGGAGGTGTCAAGTAACCTTTGTTCGATCGCGCTTTGGGAGAATCGAGGTTCGTCAGAGAGGAGGCGGCGAAGAACTTTTGTTCGATCATGCTTTGGGAGAACCGGGGTTTGTTCAAGAGAGGCGGCGAAGAACTTTTGCTCGATCGCACTTTGGGAGAACCGGGGGTCATCCAAGAGGAGGTGGTGAAGAACCTTTGCTCGATCGCACTTTGGGAGAACCAATGTCCGTCCAAGATGAGGTGGCAAAGAACCTTTGTTCTTTCATGCCACAGGAGGACCGAGGTTCATCCAAGTGAAGGTGCAGATGAACATTTGTCCATCTTGCCTGGGAGGACCGGGTCCGTCTAGGTGGAGGTGGCGAAGAATCTTTCTTCATTCGTGCCTAGGATAATCGTGGTTCATCCAAGTGAAGGTCCAGATGAACCTTTGTCAATCTCGCCTGGGAGGACCGGGGTCCGTCCGGGTGGAGGTGGCGAAGAACCTTTGTTTGTTCATGCCTCAGGTGAACCGAGGTTCGTCCCAGTGAAGGTTCAGATGAACCTTTGTGCATCTCGCCTGGGAGGACTGGGGTCCATCCATGTGGAGGTGGCGAAGGACCTTTGTTCATTTGTGCCTCAAGAGAACCGGGGTTTGTCCAAGTAAAGGTGCAGATGAACCTTTGTCCTGCTTGCCTGGGAGAACCAGGGTCTGTCCGGGTGAGGTGGCGAAGAACTTTTGTTCATGCGTGTCTCAGGAGAACCGGGGTTCGTCCACGTGAAGGTGCAGATGAACCTTTATCCATCTCGCCTGGGAGGTGCAGACAGACCTTTGTCTGTCTCGCCTGGGAGGACTGAGATCCGTCTGGGGGAGGTGCAGAAAGGCTTCACCTGTCTCGTCTTGCGATGACCCGTTTGTCATGGAAGGAAAAACAAAATCTTTATTGCAGAAAAGAAGATACAAATGCTGACGAGTTCATTTCCATGACTCATTAAAATGGAAAACGGTACATGATGTCGGCCTGAGTTCTAGCTTAGGACTTCACGGTCCAGGTCCCTTTGGGGAATTCAAACACTCTATTTTTGGAGAGGCTGGAGTCCCCCTTAGGGATGTCTGAACACTCTGTTTGGGAGAGGCCGGAATCCCCATTTTGGGATATCCGAATACTCTGTTTGGGAGAGGTCGGAAGCTTCACTTTGGGATATCCGAACACTCTATTTGGGAGAAGCCGAAATCCCCACTTTGGGATATCTGAACACTCTGTTTGGGAGAGGTCGGAATCCCTACTTTGAGATATCCGAACACTTTGTTAAGGAGAGGCCAGATTCCCCACTCGAGATATCCGAAGACTCTGTTTGTGAGAGGTAGGAATCCCCATTTTGGGATATTCGAACACTCTATTATTTGGACACACGATGAGAAACTCAATTCATTTTACATTGATGTTGAAAAAATGAGGTATAAGTGCAGGCGTCAGATGCCTTGGACGTCTTATAAACTGAGAATAAGTTTTCCATTGGGACGGTCATCCTGAGGATTTCCCCCATGCAAACTTACTCTAAATTATTTGATTTTGGGCTCTTGTCTTGTAGAAATTGTCCATGGAGTCCCATGCGAAGAAACCTTTCAATTTTTATCTTCAATTGTGCGCAACTCTTTGTGTTATGCCCACGTCCTTGGTGTAAGTCACAATATTTGGATTGATCTTTAGAGTTGGGAGCGAGAGCCCTTGGCCTCTGAAGGGAGGGATGATTGCAGATGGCGAGCAGTACTTCTGCTCGCAAAGTGTTGATGGGAGCTAAGGCTTGATCGTGGCGGTGCCCCCAATTTGGCAGGAGTTTCCGTGGTGCTTGCGGCTTCCCCTGGAACTTGGCAGCGAATCCTAATCCATCTTCCTTTTCAATATTCCTTCAAACAATAGTCGATGTGCTTTGATTGTTTCATTCGCTATGATATTTGATTCTTGACTCGGTGGGTGAGGTCACAGTAGTTGAACATTATTCGCTCATCAACATAGAGTGGACTTTTCTTGGTCAGAGCAATTTGAGGAAGGTTCCGCGTAGGAGCTTGGGGCTAACCCCCAGAATCAGTCGTGTCTCTGTGGTGGAGCGATGAAAGAAATTCTTGAGTGGTTCTCCCTCGGACTGCCGGACTCCCGCGATGTGTGAGGGGTCCCGAATGATCTACTGGTTGGCAATGAACTGATCCGTAAAAAGCTGGGTTAACTCGACATAGTTCTTGATTCCCCCTCCTTTAAGTAACCGAACCAGGTATGAGCCTCTCCTTTCAAAGTTCTTGAGAATGCTAACATAGGAGTGGGTCGGGGGAATTATACATGTGTATGACGTTTACAAAGTGCCTGATGTGCTTTAGAGGATCACCTTTCCCCTCAAATATCTCGAAGCTGAGGAACTCAATCCCGGGCGGAGCGGGATATGCCAGGGCCGATGGAGCTAGCGGGGAGATGAGGTGGATGGGGTGCCGCGCGTTTTAGTCTTGGTGCCCTCTACGTCCACACTCCTTTTTGATCACATGCCTTACTTCCTCGCGGGTGAGTCCTCTATCGGTCAGAGCGGTGCCCTCATTCATTGTATGAAAGTTTTCATGCAAACAACTTGGAAGTTTGTTAGCTACTGCAGGGTGTATGGAGCTGTCAGCTCCGGATGATTCGTCTGCAATGGGATCCATGGAGCTAATTGTGCCTTCATATATTATCTGGATCGGGACCTGTTGGGGTTGACCTTCAGGATCAATATTCGCACAAGGAGCCCTCAAGCTCCCTAGCATGGTGAGATCCCTAGCAGGGTGAATGCCCTAGCGTGGTGCTCCATTAATAGGCACATATATTCTTCCCCTGATACTTGGGACACGGTGACGGTGGACCCTCCATGAAGCAAGGCATTGCCTGCAGGGGAGTTGGCAGTGGCTTGTATGGCGCGTGAAGCTTCCGTATGAGAAGTATTGAGCAGAGTGGAATATGGATTGTATTGGATCCATTGCCCACAATGTTCCCTAGATTTGAAGAGGCAGGCACAACCAATACTAATACTATAGTTGTATTTGATGTATGGTTAAGTTTCATGTGTAGGGTGAAAACTTGAAGAAATGACTAAGTACAAAAGTATCGACAAACTTCACAACTATGTCGACTCCTTTGTAGGAGAAGTGTCGAGATCAGAAAGATACAAGCCAATAGTATCAAGACACAACACTTCACTCGATAATTCAGACAGCTGTGTCGAGATAATTCAGTTATCTCGACACCTTGAAGATAAAGTCAGCTCTGTCGAGACAATTCAATTATCTCGACACCTTGAAGATCAAGTCAGCAGTGTTGAGACAATTCAGATATCTCGACACCTTAAAGCTCAGGATAGTAGTGTCGAGATAATATAACTGTCTCGACACAATAAAGAACTAAAGTGCATACTTAAAGATGCCGACACCCAGCAGACTGTAGTGTCGAGACAATTCAACTGTCTCGACATAGTGAAGATTTAAAGTTTCTGTCAAAGAAAATAGATAAGTCCACAAGCATTGAGTGAAACACACTCACTCAACGATAAAAGTCAAGGAGTGGTTGACAATACAGCTAAGTCCATGGGCATTGAGTGGAGCAAGCTCACTCAATACCAAAGGTAAGGAAGAATGTTGGCTGGAAAGAATGTGGCTAAGTCCACAGACGTTGAGTGAAGTCTACTCACTCAATGCCATACAACTAAAAGCTGTAAGTAAGGCTCAACCTATCCAAGCCTATGAAGAAAATGATAGAAATGTGGCTAAGTGCACAGACATTGAGTGAAATCCACTGACTCAATGCCATACAACAAAAAGTTGTGAGACAGGCTAAAGAAGTCAAAGCCTAAGCAGAAACATATTAATATTTGACAAATTCCATAGGCGTTGAGTGAAGCTTATTCACTCAACGCCATAAGGTGGAAAGCGTTGACTGATCCATATTCAGTTAGAGCCTAAGTATTTTGGCATTGAGTGATGAAGGCTCACTTAACTCCTAGTGACAGAAAACTGTCTCAAGTACTTCGGCGTTGAGTGATGAAGGCTTACTCAACGCCTAAGTTGCATAAAGTTTGGCCAAGACAAAAAGTATTGAGTAGACTCAACGCTCTCAATGCCTAAGATGTAGAAAGTTTGGTCAAGGCAAAAGGCATTGAGTGGACTCAATGCTCTTAATGCCTAAGATGCAGAAAGTTTGGCCAAGGCAAAAAGCATTAAGTTGACTCAGCGCTCTCAATGCCTAGTGATAGAAAGATTTTGGCTAAGTCCAAAAACATTGAGTGAAGCTTGATCACTCAATGCTCTCAATGCCTAGATAGACAAAATTCAATCAAAGTGTTTTGGCGTTGAGTGAAGCTTGTTCACTCAATGCTTAGACTAAAGTTCTTTGATTTTGGTTAAGTCCACAGTCGGTGACATCAGCAAAGTCAACAAGTCAACGCATTTCAAAATCCTTGCGGGAAAGCTGCAGAATGCCTTTAATGGCACTGATGGCCAGCTGGTTGTCCTTTTATGTAAAAGGAGGGCTGTAAAGCAGCCATTACTGTTGAGTCCACTGATCAACATAGCCATTGATCAGGAAAGGATAAAATGCAAAGATCGGCGATGAAGTTATCAATCTTTTTAGGGTTTGTATTTCCTCAAAGCGACGGAACATCTTCGTCCGCACCATTATTGTAGAGCTCGAAGCTAAAGATCGAATTGACAAACTTGAAGGATTGAAAAGCTAGTTGTTGATTTCTTCATCATCAACAACAAGGTCTGAGATCTCTCTGAAGAATAAGAAGCAGCCAAGGCAAAAACTCGAGCTAAAGCTGATCTGAAAGCTGATACAAGTTAATTGTAGCTATCTTCACCTGCTACAATAAGTTCAGAAGATATTTCTGAGGAAAAATAAGGAGCATCAAGGTTTTACCATACCTGCAGGATCTGGAGTCAAATAAAAGTTAGATGTTGACATTTGTGCCATCAACATCAAGATTAAAATAAATACTGAGTGAGAAAAAGGTAGCAGCAAAGGGCTAACCCTAGCTGCAGCAACTGGAAGCAAGTAAAATTGGGCTGTAGCAAACTTCACCAACTACAACATGGTCAATAAAGCTAAAGCTTTCTAAAAGAGAAGACTGAGCAGAGCCTTCAAATTTCTACAGTCAAGGTCAGCTGATTGAAGTGAAAATTCTTTGTCTTCAACAACAAGTTCAGAGACTTGGTTTTTGAGTTACTCCCAGCACAAGCAGCTGTTGATTGAAGACCAACTTCCTTGTTGCTGAGAAGTTAGGGCTGAGATAACTCAGCTCAGGAAGGTAGACTCAGAGATATTATTCTTTGTAGTCAAATTTAACCAACATCCACTATCATCTTGTTGATCCATTGGATCTGAGCTGTAGGCCTATTGTTATAAAGTCTGAGGTAGGGCTTTATGCCCGAGTGTATGATCTGGGTGCAGATCTGAGTGGTAGGATCCAAGTATGCATCTGAAGTAAGATTTTGTTGATAATCTGAGTGTAGGGATTTGGCTTGAAAGTAGGATCCAAGTGTGGATCTGAGGTAGGTGATCAATTGATCACTGAGCTGTAGGTCCTTTGGGCCTGAGGTAGGTGATCTGTTGATCACTGAGATGTAGGGCCTTGCGCCCGAGCTATAAGTCTTGGAGGATACTGAGTGGTCTTACGGAATCGTGTTGTATGCTCTTAGGAGCTGAGATTGGAGAAGTGCCTAGTCCAACAAAATTATTGGATAGGTGAGAGGGAAAGTGGATGCACCCATAATTCTTTATATCTTGTGTGTGCTTTCTGTGTTGTTTCTTTGATTGCAGGTTGTGTATCTTGAAAGCATATTACGAATCACTCACACAGTACCTAAAGGAAAGAAAATTAAAGATAGTCACAAGACTAAGAAATTTATTCATCTCCCCTCTAGGTGATTTAGCTATACTTAAAAATAAAGACTTTCAAGTGCTATCAGAGGAAGGTTACTCAAAAAGGACTTAACAGTCGGAGTAGACCTCAAAGGATAGCTAAAGGTTTGCAGTTGTGGGTTCAGAAGAAAACCATTAGAAATGGAGCTTCAAGTCTGCAGTAAGGAAAACTTTGGGAGTTGGAAAGAAAGGAACAGGCAGATCATGGAAACCATTGATCCTAGAGTCTTTGCATCAATTCAAGAAGGGCCCTTAATTCCTATGAAGGATTATACTTCAAATGCAAGTATCCAGACCCCAAAGATCTATGGTGAAATCATTAAGGATGAAGTCATCTTGGCTACTATGGACAAGGGCGCAACACATCATGACAAGTATCATGGATGACCCCACCTTCCATATCTTGGTCCACTGCAAGACAACCAAAGAGATGTGGGATTATCTTACTGTCTATGTGGAAGGAACAAAGAAAGTCATTATTTTTGACAGTGATTCAGAGTCTAAAGAAGAAGAAGCCTTCAATGGGCTACTTGCTGCCATTGCAGTTGAAGCATAAGATAATCCAGATGCAAGGATAAAGATAAGGGCCCCTCTGTCATAATCAGAAAGTGATTCTGAGGTGGATGTTGATGAGGTAAATGACTGCAACTGTTATGGGATAGTTGACATGACAGAATGAGAATCCTGTCAGGATCAGCCTGGTCCAGATCAGGTACAATCTCTATCTAGTTCTTCTTATTGCTCAGGTCATAAGACCAGTCTAGATGCAGAAGCTTCTACATCCAGTGATGAAGGTGACTCTGAATCTGAGGTAGATATCAATCGATTGATTGATGAGTATAGTAAACTTTTAGAGGCTTTGAGGAGAAGCAAGGAGTTGGTCAAGAGGCGGGCTGAGGAGATTACCTCCCTTCAGTTAGCTGCTTCCCAGCATGCTGAGATAACATCCTTGCTGGATCAAAAGACTGAGCAAGTGTGCCAACTAAAGGCTATCTCAGTCATCCAACTTGAGACCATAAACCAAAAAGACAAGATCATCTTGGATCTTGAAGAGGAGCTCCTTAAGAAAAAAAAGATAGTGGCTAGTTTTTCTAAGCAAAGTACAGTGTTACCATTGATAGATTCCTTCCCCTCTCAAAAGGGTAAGAAGGAGTTGGCAGTCAAGGGAAGTACAAGAGTTGACCTTTCCAAAGGAAAAGACAAAGCTTCTGTAGTGTCATAATCAACCTTTCATAAGGTAATCCTCCCTTCTCACAGGTATGACCGAGGCTGCATGCATGGTCACTGGAAGAATGAAAATTTTTCTCATAAGAGTACACGAGTATCTTAAAATGATAGAAGAAAGGGCATGGGTTTGAGTGCACATAATATTCCCCATGAAGAAGTTCAAATGGCCTATCATGGACCGGTTGTATTTAGTGTTCCTACCCCCACATTCAAGGATAAAGTAGTGGCTTGTTCTCTGGTTCTTCCAATAAGAACCCAGACTAATGGTAAGTCAGTCAGGAAGGCTGACTTGGCTTTCTCTAAGGCCATTAATAGCATGCCAACTGCTAAGAAGGCTATTGTTGATGAAACTCAGAGTATGCCAAACCTTTTCTGATAGACTCACCTTTAGTCAGGTTCTTGCTGAGAGAAACAAGAAGAAGGCTACAACACTCCCCTCTGAACAGGAAGATAGTCATGACTTGCACTCTCCAAAGGCTTTTCAGAAGAGGAGATACAATTTCCATGAATGTTGGTGTTGTGGGAAAGTGAGATATTTTGCCCTAGATTGTTGGCACAATCGTACTGTGCCCTGAGCGAGAGTGAGCCTACCTGTCAGAAATACTGCTGGTAGGCAAGATATATTTTAGACTTGTTGGATATTGTGTCCACATTAACCCAGATTTGATGAAGTCACCCTCGAACTAAGATGAATTAAGCTGTATTTGATGTTTTGTTTGAGTTATGTGTTTGCAAGACTTTATTGCCAAGTGTAGACCAATGTCAGTCTACAATGGGTCACCAAACACATGACCATATAATGTAATCCCTCATTGTGTGATCCATGGTGTTGACTTATGTGTAGCCTCTCTATTGGGATACACTTCATATTCAAGCACTAGGACTGTATGAAGAAAGACTTATTGTTGAATTCACTAAAGAAGAGAAAATTCTATTGAAGGAATTTTTGCTAAGTACTTTACTCGAGTAGATACTTACATACTCGAGTGAAATACTTAGTCAATACTCGAGTAAGACTATCTGTACTCGAGTAAGGGAATTAGCTCTCGAGTAGTCAAATTATAGCTCTCGAGTAGCTAAGTCAATTACTCGAGTAGATCCTTTCTCATTCTCGAGTTAACAGAATTTCCTCTCCAGAAAATTTTCTAAGTGATTTACTCGAGTAGTTTAGTCTTTTGTCTCGAGTTACAGAAGACTGGATTTCGTGTAATTTTACTTCACTCGAGTAGTCAAGTTCATGTACTCGAGTAGTCCAGGTTTAATACTCGAGTGATAAGCTTTTCTTCCCTCAAAATTTTTCTAAGTCCATTACTTGAGTAGCTGTATCTATATACTCGAGTAGTTTATCTTCTCTCGAGTAGTCCAGTTCCACTACTCGAGTAACCCAATTTTTTCTTCCAGAAATTATTCTAAGTCCTTGACTCGAGTATGCCCTCTTCCTCTCGAGTAGTTAATCTTTCTTCACTCGAGTAGTACTTCTTTTACTCGAGTAGTTAAACTCCACATCTCGAGTAACTATATTAGCACTCGAGTAGGTCTCTTTGTACTCGAGTAGCTGCTCATCATCTATGGATTTTCTCTAAGTCATCTACCAAAGTTGTCCTCTTCTATTCACTAGTGTAATCTTATATAGTACTCGAGTAGGTAAACATTCACTCGAGTATTTCAGTCTGTAACGGAATAACTTGGGGTATTCTTCCAACATAGTTTGCTCTCGCTCCCAAGAAAGCTCCTCACGTCCACAATTATCACAACGAACTTTAACCATTCAGATATCCTTGTTGCAGAGTCGCTTGACTTCAACGTCTTCTATACATATAGGCTTGACCTTTGTCGTCAACTCGTAATCAACTAGCACTTGATCAACCGCAACTATTTGCAAAGGCTCTTGCACCGCCTTACGCAACACCGATACGTGGAACACATCGTGTAGCCCACTCAACTCCACCGACAGCTTCAATCTATACGCTGCTTCTCCAACACGCTCCAGGATCTCAAATGGTCCAAGGTATCTCGAACTCAGCTTCTTCAAGCGTCGAACCCGCGAGACACCCTTGAACGGTTTGATTTTCAAGTACACCCAGTCGCCAACACTGAACTCCACATTCCTATGTTTGGCGTTATAGTACTTTGACTGTTTCTCCTGAGCGATCTTCAATCATTCCTGAATTGTCTGTATCACTGAAGTGGCATCTTCCACCGCTTGACGCTTGTAAAGCTTCGACTCGCCCGTCTCCAACCAAGACAACGGTGTGCGACACTTTCTCCCGTACAAGGCCTCGAAAGGCGTCATTCCAATACTCGCCTGAAAGCTGTTGTTATATGCAAACTCCACCATGATCAGGCAGAAATCTGGGTTCGACGACCGTCGAGCAGCGGTCGACGATTTGTTCAACATTCTGCGGTCGACGATTTGGTCGACATTCCGCGGTCGATGATTTGGTCGACATTCTGCGGTCGACGATTTGGTCGACGTTCTGCGGTCGACGATCGGGCCGTGGGTTCGACGATCGGGTCGTGGGTTCGACGATCGGGCCGTGGGTTTGACGATCGGGCCGTGGGTTCGACGATCGGGCCGTGGGTTCGACGATCTGGCTGCGTTCAACGATTTGGTCAGAGATCTCCGTTTGACGATCTGGCAGCGGTCGACGATCTGGGTTCGACGATCGTCGAGCGCTGGGCGGATTGTGGCATGTTTGACTCTGTCAACGCGAAGTGTCGACACACGAGTTTGGCGGGAGTTGACTAATTGTTCCGACACTGTTTTGTCGCGGACGTGTCCTACTACTGTTGGCGTACCATGCGGTGTTTAACCCCATTTGTCCAGGTCAGACCTGGATCGTGTCCGTGCATCCCTTTTTGTGGGATCCGACGGCTGTGGTTATCCCGAAGGGGTTATACCCGAGAAAAGGGTTTCAAAACCCTTATTTTTCTGCCGTAGTTCTCTGTCTAAATCTTAGAGAGAGGGGAGAGCAAAGGAGGAAGAAGAAGTCTAGATCCAGTCATTGGAGGAGTTTCAGAGCTCCAAATCGCGAGCCGACTTCGGATCTACGAAGGCAAGGAGATTACGGTGCTTTTCATCCGCGTACATTTCCATGGCGCCAAGGAAGAACGCTAGGGTAACGATTCTCTACTTAAGCATGTGAAGCTCTCCTTCAGCATGTGAAACTCTCCTTCTTTTACATAGGAAGCCCGCTCTCGCGAGTTTGTAGTGAGTTGGAGGCATTCCTTTGGGTAGATATGTGAAGTCCCCGTTGTGTAGAATCCGTAATCGAGAACAGACATAGGCATGATGTGTGAAGCCTATCCGGACATGTTGGTCTGGATCGGTGATGTTGCATTGCATAAATGCTGGAGAAGATTTCGTGCGAATGTTTATTTTTCGGGTTTTCTACGTGGTAGATTGCAACAAGGAGCCTTGGGGATTAACCCTAAGGTGCACCCGGAAAACTAGGCGGATGCGTGATCTTGCCAACTTGGTGGCCTGGGAGACAACTTGAACATAACCGGGTTATGTGAAGTGTGTGACGGAAACGGGACTCGGAGAAGTTTGACTTGCGTATATGGCTTAAATTGTCGTTACGATGTGAGCACAGGTCAGATGGAACCATACCCGCTCTATGTCATTTGGTTAGAGACGTTAGCATAGATGAGGGTCTTCGGCGGTCTATGGCTTAAATTGACGTGACCCATGCCGGGAAGACAAAATGCTCATAGTTTGGCTGCCAAAGTGGCGGCGGTGAGACGGAAATGTCTATGTCTTAAATTGACGTAACATTGGCCGGTTCACCGAGAATGTGCCCTGAGTGCACGGGGTGTGTGGACGTGCGTGCCTACACCTGTGATGTAATGACATTACTATACTGCTGGATTATACTAATAAAGTGCAGGAAAGGAGCATCGCCGCCCGTGTTGGGGGCGGGATCGTTATAATTTGGTCAGGATTGCTGACCGTTGCTTTTGTTTGCCACCGTGCGGTGGATTGTGCTTGCAGGTGTTGCTGGACCAAGCGGTCAATAGCGGGCTAAAGCCCAAATTGCGAAGCCGACCCTCGAAGGCCTAATTGGAGTGTTTTACTTGCTTTTGTTCATGTATGACCGGCCTGTGAGCCGTGGTATGGAAAACATGTAATATGAGTAAACCATTTGTAAGGCCTTAAGGCCAGTACTTGTGTATGTACACCATTACTTTTTGGCTTGTTAGTGGACATTCATGCTTGTTGCTGGGTTCTTTTAATTGCAACTATTTAAACTGCTTCCGCTAGAATACTCTGTGTAGAACATTATGATTGGTTGGATGGTTTCCATTGAGTAACCACCCGGTCTGTCTGTGGTATATGACATCGGGCCCCGGCCGGACCTACTGCTATATGCTATGCGACGGATAGGGGGTGTTACACCATGCACAAAATCCATAGATATGTCGTCAAATTTCCATTCCGGGATAGACAAGGACTTTAGGAAACCTCCGGGATTCTGGCACTCCACCTTCACTAAGGCACAAGTTTGGCACTTGGCCACATAAAGTGCTACATCCTTCTTCATTCCTGGCCACCAAAATAATGTCTTCATGTCTCTATACATCTTCGTGCTTCCAGGGTGGATTTAGTACTTGGTATGATAAGCCTCGTACATCAACTCCTCCCGAAGATTATCCGCACTAGGAACGCATAGGCGACCATCCTTCCTTAGCAACCCATCCTCAACAACAAACTGGGAATTTGACCCATCCAATGATTCATCCAAGATTTGCTTCATGCTGTTATCCTGAATCAAAGCCCGCCGAACTCTATCAACTAGGTCATACTGCACCTCGGTCCAAAATAGTTTCGCCTCAGTACTAGACTGCTTGTCGATGCAAGATATTTCCAAAGCCTCCAACTCACAGACCAATCTCTCATCATGTACCAATAACCAGTTGGCTTGTGCAGGAACCTTACGACTCAACGCATCCGCCACAACATTACCTTTCCCTGGCATATAATATATCTTGAAGGTGTAGTCCCCTAGGAACTCCATCCACCTTCGCTGCCTCATGTTCAGATCCTTTTGATCTAACAGGTAGTTCAAGCTCTTATGATCGGTGTATATATCGACTTTCATACCGTACAGATAGTGCCTCCACAGCTTTAGAGCAAATATCACGGCCGCTAACTCCAAGTCATGGACAGGATAATTTCTCTCGTGAGCCTTTAATTGTCGTGAACCGTAGGCTATCACACTCCCATGCTGTAGCAGAACACAGCCCAAACCACTGTCCGAAGCATCACTATAGATTTCGAACCCTTCAGTTCCACTTGGGGAACATAAAATAGGCGCTGTGGTCAACCGCCTCTTCAACTCTTCAAAAGCCTGTTCGCACTCCGAAGACCACACAAACTTCTGATTCTTCCTAGTCAAAGTCGTGAGTGGTAGCGCTATCCGCGAGAAGTTTTCTACGAAGCGCCTGTAGTAGCCAGTAAGCCCCAGAAAGCTCCGGACCTCCGCCACTGTAGTCAAAGCAGGCCACTCCCATATCGCCACTATCTTCGTCGGATCCACAGCTATCCCTTCTCCACTAACAATATGACCAAGGAACGCTATCAGGATAACCAGAACTCACACTTGGAGAACTTAGCATACAACTGGTTTCTCCTCAACGTCTCCAACACCATGTGCAGGTGATTGTAGTGATCCTCTTCACACTGCGAGTACACTAGGATATCGTCGATAAATACTATCACAAAACGGTCCAGGTACTCTCTGAACGTCCTGTTCATGACATCCATAAACACGGATGGCGCATTGGTCAAACCAAATGGCATGACTGTGAACTTGTAATGCCCAAACCGCGTACTGAATGCTGTCTTTGGGATATCGCTCTCCCTTATCCTCAATTGGTAGTAACCAGAGTGCACACAGTATTTATAGTGGTTCCCCAAGGTCTGGGTACATCCACTTTCCCCCTTCGCCTATCTAGCAGTGTACTAGATTCTGCCTAACTTCTGCACTTTACCTCAGATCCTCAGATCTTACAGCTCAGAACCCCAAACAGGTTCCTACAACTCAGAGTGTATCCACACTCCAACAACTCAGGCCAAATGCCCTACCTCAGCCTTCAATAAGGCCTACACTCAGAGATCACAATCTCCTATACCTCAGGCTCACAGCCCTACCACTCAGAGAAAATATTCTCCTACACTCAACCTTTATATAATAGGCTTACAATCTCAGATCTATAAAGATCTTACAAAAATTTGATTAAACAAAGTAAATAACCACCACCCTGACAAAGAGAGAAGGGATGGATGGCTTCTTGATGAGTTCTTGGAAGAACTTAATGGCAGAGATCAACCTCCCTTAGCTTTCTTCAAAGCTTCTTGAATCTGAACTCAGTAGGGTTGAATCTCCTGAGAAGATGATCTTCAATCAGCTTCTGACTTGAGATTCAGATCACAATCTGAATCTTTCTTGGCAGCCTGGTTCAGCAACTGCTCTTCTTAGATGGAGCTCTCTCTCCAACTTCTTCTAGATCTTCTGTCGAAAATCTTCTGTATTATTACTTCTCTCTGTATTGCTCAGAATCTGTATTCTTCAATGATTGATCATCACTTTTTGTTGAAGGAGAAAGCCTTTATATAGTCTTCCTCCATGGTAACCGGCTGAACCGGTTTCTAACAACCTTCTGACAGCTCTGACAATAATAGTTGACCGGTTAGAAATGGCAGCTGTCAAGTCATCCAGTCACTTCTTGAAATCACTGTCTCTGTCAGAAAGTATCGAGACTAATCTTCAATATGTGTCAACACAAATAGACTAAGTGTCGACACAAGTGGACTAAGTGTCGACACATACCTTGGGTGTGTCGACACAACTCCTTTTGTTGTTGTAACAGCTTCTCGACACTGCTTCTTTAGAATGTGCCGACACTGATTCTGTGTGTCGACACAAGCCTTCTTTTCTTTAACTTTGTTGAAACTTGCTGTGTGTCGACACATCTCCTTTGTGTTGACACAAGACTTCTTTACTTTAACTTTGTTGAAGTTTTGCTGTGTGTCGACACAAGTCCTGTGTGTCGACACAGTTGATGTCGACAAAGTCTTCTGTGTGTCGACACTGCCTCTTGGTGTCGACACAATTGATGTCGACTATACTTTTCTGTGTGTCGACACTGCCTCTGGGTGTCGACACAGTTGATGTCGACAATGCTTCACTGTGTGTTGACTGAGCTTCACTGTGTGTCGACACATTCCTTCTGGTGTCGACACAGTTAATTCTGGTATCGACACAGCCTTTCCAAGTGTCGACACAAATAACTCCAAGTGTCGACACAGTTTTTCTCCAGTGTCGACACAAGCCTTCATAAGTGTCGACACTGCTTCTCTAGGTGTCGACACATGGACTTAGAAATTTTTCTGCATTTCCTGCAATTACTTAACCTGCACATATAAACTCAAAACACATCAAATACACCTTGATGTATATCATTGAGTAGAGTGAGACTTCTTCAAATCTGGTACACATTTTCTAATGTACCCAACAATCTCCCCCTATTTGGAGAAGTTAACCCTTAGTCAATGATATACACCATACATAACAAATATACAATATGATGTATAACATCATTATATTACATGGTAAATACTTAAAACAAAACATAAAAGATATTTCATCACAAAATAAGTATGCTAACACAATGAGCATTCATTATAGTTTTGTTTCAACTACCAAAAGTTTCTTTAATCAAAAGTTTACATGGATTTTAACACAAAATATTACAAAGATGTAAACTTAAGAAAATCTAATCTAAGGCTGCTCTGGCTCCTTGATGACAATGCCCTTGTCTGATTGAATCTTGGCCTGCACAGGAACATCAGAGTCATCAGCAGGCTTCTTGCCCTTTAAATCTTTCTTTTTCAACTCTTCAACCCTTATCTTTTTTCTTTCAAAATAATGATAAGGCTTTGGGAAATATTTGCTAGGCTCTTGTGCATTAGGAGGTAGCTTCCCAAGTTTTGCCTTTCTTCTATACTGAACTATGGCCTCTTGCTTGGCTTCATGTTTTCTCCATTCTTGTTCAGAGTACCATTTGCCCCTCTCTAGAGTATTGTCCTTTGCAGCTTTCCAAGCAGTTAGTATAATATTTCTAGAAGTTGGTCTCCACTGTTCAAAATCTGGCTTTAACTCAGCCTGTTCTCTGAATCTCTTCTTTGACAATAGAGCTTCTTGCTCTTTCAAAAATGCCTCTGACACAGGCTTGTCTACCTTCTCAATGATCACATTGTGAGCACCTTCAGGAGGGCTATACATAGACTGGACTTCTTGATGTATCATTTCAAAATCTGTTGGAGGATAGATTACTTGAACAACTTCAGCTTGTTCACCTCCAAAATCAGCAGGATGCACTGCAGATTCAGCTATATTGTCATCATCACACAGGGGTGGATATCCAAGTGTGGCTCTGATGCTATTGAAAATCCATTTAGCATGGTCAGATCCAGCTTTGACTAAAACCCTCTCCCCCTTTATGACTTCTCTAGCCACATGATCTCTAAGATCATCCTTCTGAAATCTGATATGTTCATCCAGAAAATTAACTCCATCATTATAAAAACCTTTTAACTTCAGTAGCAGTCCAGAAATAGTCTTTTGAGAATCTGTAATAGCTATTTTGACAGTAGTTATGCCTTCCTGGAAGTCCTTATCAAACTTCTCCTTATCAAACTCTGGCTTGGCTGTAGACTTATCAGTAGGCTGGGCTGATGCAATATTTTTCAATTCTGTAACAATTGCATTATGGGATGCAGTCAGATTATCATTCATCCTAATCTGATTTTCTAAGACATAGCCCTGCTTAACTGCTATATCATCCACTTGTGTCTTTATCTTTTCTTGATGGGTAGCTAGGAAAACTACTGCATTACCCCCTTTGTGGAAACAGTCAGTCATTTCCTTCTTATTTTGATTCACCTCAAATCTTATGGATTTGATGTCTTGGGCCAAGGAGAATTGGAGATCTTTGTGTGTCTCATCCATATACTTCTCCATTGCAATCCTTTGCTCATCCAACTTCACTTGCATGGATACTAACAAAGAAATATAATCAATTGTTGGGGCAGGCTGTGGAGAAATAGTTTGTAAAGCCTTCTTGTAGCTTTGGCTTCTCCTTTTGAAGACCACAAGCTTCCTCTTCTTAGCTCTTAAAGCTTCTTCATCCTCAGATGCAGAGGTATTAGCTATGTCAACCCTGTCCTTAGGACTAGGAGGCAATTCCTTCTCAGTCCTTGGTAGCTCCTCATCATTCCTTGCAGTCTCTCCCTGAGACCGTACATGCTCCCCCTCAAGATTAACTTGGTCCTCCTCAAGTGTAACTAGCTCACCCTCAAAAGCTGCTTTCTCCCCCTCAAGGTTAGCTTGCTCTCCATCGAAAATAGTTTTCTCCCCCTCAAAACCAGCATGCTCCCCCTCAATATCAGGAAACAGCTCTTCTAAGGTAAACTCTTGTTGAGAAGGAACTTGAGGCACTGTGATCTCTGGAGCATCAGTAGCAACAGATGTATCTTCCATGATCACATCTTGTGCTTGACTATGTAATTGTGTTGGTTGTTCAACATCAATCAAATATTCAGTTAATACTTCATCCTCAAAATTGAAAATTGATTGATTAACTTCATGTATTACCTCAAGGATTATTTGAGTTGTCATTTCACTGTCTAAGTGAGTTGGTACTTCCTCATGTTGAGGCTCCCCCTAGAGTGGATCCAGGGGAATGGGGCTAGCAGATGGTTGCTCCCCATGCCTCTGTGCATCTTCATTTCTTGCTGGTGATCTTCCAGCATTATCAGCTTCTTCCTCATTAGAACTGAAAACTACTTGCTCCTTTGAACTACTGGAAGTTTCAGGAGCAATTATGACTTTCTTCTTCTTTTTCTGTGGAGGAACTTCCTTCTCTAGAGTAGGCATGTCCTTAGTTAACACCCTATCCCATCTTGAGATAATCCTGATATCCATCCTCCTCATGTGATTTATCTTGGAACCAGCACTTTGTTCCATTACTTCAGGAATGGTTCCAGCCAAGTATAGACTCATTATCCTACCCAGATTGGGCTTCTTCAGACTTTCCTTAATCTTTTCAAACATCACTGCTGGCCAATCAGTTTTTAGTTTAAAGATGATCCTTGTCATTAAGCTGAACATATGAGCTGATACCCTATCATGCCCACCTGGCTTGCACAGAATCACCTTTCCTACCACTTCAGACAAGAACTTGCCTTGCATATTCATTCCTTTTCTGTTAAATACTGAGCCAATCCTCATGGTTGAATCTAGTCCACACCATTGAAGTGCTTCCCTTATCTTGGAAGAGGTCACTTCTACTTCCTCTTGAATTCTAGGTAGATGTAAAACTTTTCGTAAACTCTTCATAGTCAGTTTAACTTTCGCACCATGAACTGCAGACTTGATCTCGAGTCCAGTAGAATCCAACATAGCTGCACCATAGAATTCGAGTACTTCCTTCTTCCAAATCTTGGTTGGCTCAGAAACTAGATACTCCAACCCATTCTCAGTAATTAGGGTTACAACATCCTTGATTTCTGGTTCCGCATGTTCAAATGCATTGCGTACTAGCTCATATCCCTCATTGACGTTTTCCTCGAGCTTTGGCACCATTAGGGTTTAGAGAAATCTTGAATTTAGATGAGAGAGATGTCGACACAAAGTTTTGGTCTCGAAACTATTGAAAGCGTGTCAACAGACAATGTTGAAGACCTATTTATACCTTTCTAAAAATGAAGGTGAAAAGGCGCGTCAACAATTACTGAATGTGTCGACACTATTGAAAAGTGTTGACACAGACTACTTAAGTCTCGACAACAGTATTGATTTATATGTGTCGACACCAATTATGATGTGTCGACACAAATACATCTGCGCTTGATGATTAGTCGATACTCTACTCGACGAAATTTGTGTTAATCCTAAGTGTTGACACCACTACTGGATGTGTCGACACTACGTCTCTGAATGTGTCGACACCAACTTTCTAGATGTGTCGACATCATTTCTCTGGTATGTCGACACCACTACTATGTGTCGACACAGACAACTCCTTGTGTCGACACCATTTTACTTAGCCAATTTTGTGAAACTAATCTAAGTTCAACATTCCTAATTCAATTTTAAACTTATTGAATTTAGTTTCATCTAGGGGCTTAGTAAACATATCTGCAATTTTATTATCTATTTTGACATATTCTAGTGAAATGTCTTCTTTCTTTACATGTTCTCTAAGAAAATGTTATCTAATTTCTATATGCTTAGTCCTACTATGTGAGACAGGATTATTAGCTATAGAAATTGCACTTGTAGAATCACAAAGCAAAGGCGTTCGACTTACTTGAATACCATAGTCTTCTAGCTGGTGCTGAATCCACAAAAGTTGTGCGCAGCAGCTTCCTGCAGCAACATATTCTGACTCAGCTATGGAGATTGCCACACTGGTCTGTTTCTTACTGCTCCAAGACACTAGTCTTCCACCTAAAAATTGACAGGTGCCTGTAGTACTTTTTCTATCTTCCTTGCAACCTGCAAAATCTACATCTGAATAACCTGTCAGTAGAAACTCTCCATTCCTAGGGTACCAAAGGCCTAGATAAGGTGCCCTTAAGATATCTCAAAATCCTTTTTACTGCAGTCAGATGAGATTCTTTAGGGCATGCTTGTTACCTAGCACAGACACATGTAGCATACATGATATCTGGTCTACTAGCAGTCAAATATAGAAGGGAGCCAACTATCCCTCTATACAAAGTTTCATCTACAGGTTTCCCTGCATCATCTTTGCTTAGAGACATACTTGACCCTATAGGAGTTTTCATGGTAGTGGATGATTCCATACCACACTTCTTTATTAACTCTAGGGTGAACTTAGACTGGCATATGGACAAGCCATCTTCAGACTGTCTTACTTGGAGACCCAAGAAGAACTTAAGTTCCCCCATACTGCTCATTTCAAATTTTCCTTGCATAAGTTTTGCAAACTTTCTGCAAAGATTACTTTCAGTAGACCCAAATATTATGTCATCTACATATATTTGGACTAGGATAATCTTTCCTTTAGATTCCCTAAGGAATAGAGTCTTGTCTATTTTCCCACTTGAGAATTTGTTCTCAATGAAGAAACTAGACAGAGTTTCATACCAAGCCCTTGAGGCTTGTTTTAACCCATACAATGCTTTCCTAAGTCTATAAACATAATCAGGTTTGAGAGGATCAACAAAACCTGAGGGCTGCTCTACATAGACTTCTTCCTTTAGATTTCCATTTAGGAAAACTGACTTTACATCCATTTGAATACCTTAAAGCCTTGATAAGTTGCATAAGCAAGAAACATCCTGATTGCTTCCAGTCTTGCTACTGTGGCAAAGGTTTGATCAAAGTCAATACCTTCTTCCTGCCTATACCCTTTTACAACAAGTCTTGCTTTATTCTTCACAATGATCCCATTCTCATCCAATTTGTTCCTAAAGATCCACTTTGTTCCAATGATGTTGTGGTCCTTGGGTTTAGGAACTAGCTTCCAGACCTTGCATCTTCTGAACTGATTCAGCTCCTATTGTATGACATCAATCCAATGTGGGTCTAGAACTGCTTCTTCTAATTTCTTTGGTTCCACTTGTGATAGGAAACTGGAGTAAAGAACTGTGCTCAGATTCCTACTTCTTGTTTGCACTCCTTGTCTTGGATCACAAATTATCTGATTTGTTGTATGATCCTTTAAGTGTCTATTAGCTGGAGGTAGTCTATCTTCAGGTTGTACACCTCCAGCCTCTTCATTAAGCTGCACCTCTTGGTTTTCTTCAGCATCTTGAGAGTCTTGTACTCCCCCTGGACAGCAGCCACCATTTTCCACTTCCTGAGTTGCAGTAGAATCTTCTGTAATGGTAAGCTTGTCCATTCTCTCATTTAAACCTGTAGAACTGCAAACACTACTTGGCAACTCACAATTAATCAGTCTTGTTTCATCAAAAACTACATGTACAGACTCTTCTACAACTTGAGTAATCAAGTCGTAGACTCTATAAGCCTTACTATTGTTGCTGTACCCAACAAATATCCCATCTTGGGATTTGGCAGCAAACTTGGTTAGATAAGACTTGCCATTGTTAAGTATATAGCACTTGCAACCAAAGATCCTAAAATAGGATAAGTTTGGTTTTCTGCCCTTCACAATCTCATAGGGAGTCTTTTTGTGGCCCTTGGTGATAGTAGCCCTATTGATTACATGGCATGCAGTGTTTACTGCCTCAGCCCAGAAATATTCTGGGAGAGAAGTGTCACTCAATAGAGTTCTACCAGCCTTGTCAATGTTCTATTCTTCCTTTCAGCAATACCATTTTGCTGTGGTGTTTTAGGTGAGGAAAATTCTTAAAAAATCCCAAATTCTTCACATAGTTTTGTCATACTTTCAGACTGAAATTCAGTACCATGGTCACTTCTGATTTTGACCACTGTACTGTCCAGCTCATTCTGAATTTGTTTAACAAAACTATATAAGACACTTGGGGTTTCAGATTTTTGTCTAAGAAAGAACACCCAGGAATATCTAGAATAGTCATCTACCACCACAAATGTGTAGACCTTCCTACCTAGACTATGAACTGGCATAGGACCAAAAAGATCCATATGCAAGAGGTAAAGACACCTCACTGAATCCTTGTTTTCATGGCTATGAAAGGTGGATTTGGTCTGCTTACCTTTTTGACAAGCTGAGCATATCCCATCCTTTATATACTTAACTTGAGGACCATTCCTCACTAACTCTTTGCTAAAGAGTTGGCCAATAGTCTTGTAATTAAGATGGGCCAGCCTCTTGTGCCATTTAACACAATGAGAGGCTCTCTCATCAGCTACAAGACAAATAGGAGAAACATTGTTCTCACACTCAAAGTTAAGACAATAAACATTTCTCTTTCTATATCCTGTCAATATGTCATTTTGATAACTTGACCTTTTGATATGACATCCATTCTTAATAAAAGAAATATCATATCCTAAATCACTCAACTGACTTATGCTTATAAGGTTGTGTTTCAAACCCTTCATATAGGCCACTTGAGAGATAGTAATCTGGTTATTAGGAATGTTACCAAATCCTTTGATGATTCCTTTTTCTGAACCACTAAAGGTTACTTTAGGGCCATCCATGATAGGTGTGTAGTCCTTCAGCAACCCCCTTGTTCCAGTCATGTGCCTAGAACATCCACTGTCCAAGTACCATATTGGGGCATGGCAGCTTGGACTCACGTGCAACACAGATTACTTAACCTTAGAACCCAAATAACTTTTGGGTCCTTGGTACAAGTTAGTCTGCACTTTAACAAATCTACCTGTAGCTCTTCTAGCAGGAAGATTGCTACTCTCCTTGACACTAGAATTGTGCCAACAATCTAAGGCAAAGTGGTCTACCTTGCCACAACACCAGCACTCAAACTTGTTGTACCTTTGTTTAGGTACAACCCTAGTTGAATTATCTACAACAGACTTCTTGTTTTGTGTTGGGGCTTTGCCTTTAGATTTGGACTTAGCAGTCCATGCAGTTTTCTTAAACCCTAATCCAGCTTTACCCTTTTGAGGTACAAACTCATCAATCAAGGGTAATACGGATTTAGGTTTAGAAAAACTAGCTACTATCTCTTTCTCTTTCTGAAGTCTAACATCCAGATTTCTAATCTGATCATTCTTGAATGTGATTGTGCACATTTGAATAATAGTTATGTTTTTCAATCTGGCAATTTAATTCAGTTTTTGATCCAGTATTTTCTTTGAATCTGTTGCAGCCATCTTAAGATCTGCAATTTCCTTAGCCTGAGATTTGGCTAGGTTTTTGCTCTTCTTAAGTGCCTGCAATAAATCTCTATATTCATCTATCAGCTGATGAATATCACCTTCAGACTCAGACCCATCCACATCATTTGATGCAGATGTTGCTGACTCTAACTCAGTACTGCAATTTAAAAGACATTGTACCTTACTAGGACCAGGCTGATCCTGGCATTTGCCTTCTTCTGACACAGCCATCAGTCCCTTGCACTGATGGTCTTCTTGTTCATATATAGAGTTCAGCACCTGGAGAAACTCTTCTTCTTCATCTACTGCATATAGACCAATGTAGGCCTCAGCTTCAGATTCTGACTCTGAAGTAGATTGGTTTGTCAAGGTCTTCTCCTTCTTAGCAACAAAGGATTTCTCCTTCTTGCTTTGGTGTTGACTCTTCTTCTTATCTGCAGTCTCTTTTCTTTTATATGGACATTCAGCCACTACATGTCCAGGTATATTACAACAGTAGCAAATAATCTTTGATGTTGTAGACTTATTTGGCTTAGACTTGCTCCTGTCTTTCCTGGATGACTTCCTCTTTTGATAGTAATCATCCTTAGGCTTAGATGTGGAAGGCTTAGACTTCCACTGCTTTTTCTTCAGAAATCTCTGAAACTGCCTTGTGAAGGCAGCAAAATCTCCATCTGAGTCACTGCTTTCAGAACTTTGGTTATCAAAATTATCTGAAGGTGTTTCAGCAACTATCACAGGAGGTGATGGAGACATCCTCCTATTTTTACTAGTGGCTTCAACCTTAAAGGCCACAAACTTGTCTCTATGCTCTCCTTTTGTACTCTTCTCTTCCTCTTTCCTAGCCAACAGTTGCATCTCATATGACAGCAACTTTCCAAACAAGGTTGGAGGAAAAATATCTGCAAGTTTGGCCACTTCTCTAATGACACAAATCTTTATGTCCCAATCCTTTGTCAAGGATCTTAAGAATTTATCATTCAGTTCATAAGTACTGAAGATTCTCCCATAGGACATCAACTCGTTCACTATCCTATAGAACTTTTTATAGCACTCGGTGATACTGTCAGACTTTCCTTGTCTGAAACTTTCATATTCTTGGTTTAGCATAGATTTTCTATCTTGTCTTACTTCTTCAGAACCCTTCATGTAGACTATTAAAGTATCCCACATTTCTTTAGAGGTCTTGCAGTGAATCAAATTCTAAAAGGTTGCATCATCAATGACACTCACTATGATGTTCTGGGCTCTCTTATCCATAGTGGCCAAGATGATCTCATCCTTGGTCATCTCTGAATAATCCTTGGGAATTCTTTGGTTTGCATCCAGAATTGATATCTTCATTGGAACATAAGGACCTTCTTTGACTGTAATATAGATCCTTGGATCAGAAGCCTCCATAAACAGCCTGACCCTTTCTTTCCAGATGCCAAATATCTCCTTTCTGCATATGGGTAGTTTCATAGACCCTAGCTCCTTATGATTTTCCCCTGAACCCATTTTCTTGATTCTTAAATCTGCCTTAAGGATCTCACTCTGACTGTTAAGTCCTTCTTTGAGGAACCTCCTTATGATACCACTTGAAAGAATTAGAGCCTAACCACCTAGAGGGGGGGGGGGTGAATAGGTGTAATTTTTCTTTTACTTTAAAGGCAGAAAAAAACTGTTCTGTAATTTAAGCAGCAATTGTAAATTTTACAGCTATCAGCACAACAATCACAGAAACAATCATTCATAGAGTGCACACAGTATTTATAGTGGTTCCCCAAGGTCTGGGTACATCCACTTCCCCCTTCGCCTATCTAGCAGTGTACTAGATTCGGCCTAACTTCTGCACTTCACCTCAGATCTTACAGCTCAGAACCCCAAATAGGTTCCTACAACTCAGAGTGTATACACACTCCTACAACTCAGGCCAAATGCCCTACCTCAGCCTTCAACAAGGCATACACTCAGAGATCACAATCTCCTACACCTCAGGCTCATAGCCCTACCACTCAGAGAAAATATTCTCCTACACTCAGCCTTTATATAATAGGCTTACAATCTCAGATCTATAAAGATCTTACAAAAAATTGATTAAACAAAGTAAATAACCACCACCCTGACAAAGAGAGAAGGGATGGATGGCTTCTTGATGAGTTCTTGGAAGAACTTGATGGCAGAGATCAACCTCCCTTAGCTTTCTTCAAAGCTTCTTGAATCTGAACTCAGTAGGGTTGAATCTCCTGAGAAGATGATCTTCAATCAGCTTCTGACTTAAGATTCAGATCACAATCAGAATCTTTCTTGGCAGCCTGGTTCAGCAACTGCTCTTTTTAGATGGAGCTCTCTCTCTCCAACTTCTTCTAGATCTTCTGTCGAAAATATTCTGTATTATTACTTCTCTCTGTATTGCTCAGAATCTGTATTCTTCAATGATTGATCATCACTTTCTATTGAAGGAGAAAGCCTTTATATAGTCTTCCTCCATGGTAACCGGCTGAACCGGTTTCTAACAACCTTCAGACAGCTCTGACAATAATAATTGACCGGTTAGAAATGGCAGCTGTCAAGTCATCCAGTCAATTCTTGAAATCACTGTCTCTGTCTGAAAGTGTCGAGACTAATCTTCAATATGTGTCGACACAAATAGACTAAGTGTCGACACAAGTGGACTAAGTGTCGACATATGCCTTGGTGGTGTCGACACAACTCCTTTTGTTGTTGTAACAGCTTCTCGACACTGCTTCTTTAGAATGTGTCGACACTGATTCTGTGTGTCGACACAAGCCTTCTTTTCTTTAACTTTGTTGAAACTTGCTGTGTGTCGACACATCTCCTTTGTGTCGACACAAGAACTTCTTTACTTTAACTTTGTTGAAGTTTTGCTGTGTGTCGACACAAGTCCTGTGTGTCGACACAGTTGATGTCGACAAAGTTGTTGGGTACATTGGTCAAATGTACCTGATTTGAAGAAGCCTCACCCAACTCAATGATATACATCATAATGTATTTGATGTATGTTGAGTTTACTTGTGCAGGTTAAGTTATCACTGGACTGAAGCAAAAAGTTTCTAAGTCCATGTGTCGACACCTAGAGGGAAAGTGTCGACACTTAAGAAAGCTTGTGTCGACACCCAGACAAGCAGTGTTGACACTTGGAGTCATTGTGTCGACACCTGGGATGCAGAGTCGACACCAGACAGAAAGTGTCGACACTTGGAGCTGTGTCGACACTCAGTGAAGAAAAGTGCAGACAAAAAGTGTCGACACAAGGAGCTGTGTCGACACCCAGTGAAGCTGTGTCTACACCAGAAAGTGTCGACACTTGGAGCTGTGTCGACACTCAGCAAAAGTCTGAAGAGACTAAGTTAAAGTGTCGACACTCAGAACAATGTGTCGACACTCAACAGAAGAGTCAGCACTTGAAGTATGTGTCGACACCCAGAACAATGTGTCGACACTCAACGGAAGAGTCAGCACTTGAAGTATGTGTCGACACCCAGAACAATGTGTCAACACTCAACAGAAGAGTCAGCACTTGAAGTATGTGTCGACACCCAGCACAATGTGCCGACACTCAGCTAAAGACTCTACACTTGAAGAAAGTGTCGACACAAGGAGCTGTGTCGACACTTAGCAAAGATCAGAAAGATCAACAAAATTATTCTAAGTGCAAGTGTCGACACTAAGGGAATGTGTCGACACTCAGCTGAAGTCTCAACAAGAAGAAGGTGTGTCGACACAAGGAGCTCTGTCAACACTCAGCAAGTATCGACATTAAAGACTATGTGTCGACACCAAGAAGCAGTGTCGACACTTAACAGTTACAACACATGAAGATGTGTCGACACAAAGGTGATGTGTCGACACTTAGAAGAATTCAGTAAAAGACAGAAGATCAAGTATTTGTGTCGACACTCAATTTTAGTGTCGACACCTGAAGAAGAATCTGTGTCGAGACATACAAGGAGTTGTGTCGACACCTTGTAGACTTGTGTCGACACTTACACAGCATGTGTCGACACTTGGTCTATAAGTGTCGACACTTAAAGACAGAAAGTCTCGACACTTTCAGACAGTTAGAGATTTTCAAGAAATGACTGGATGACTTGACAGCTGCCATTCCAGCCGGTCTACAGCACCTGTCAGAGATATCAGAAGTCAATTATGAACCGGACCAGCCGGTTACCATGAAGAAGGCCTATAAATAGGCTCATACAGTTTACAGAAACTGTGTTGTTCAGTGGTTCAGATTGTTGAAAAACAAGTTATTAAAGTGGTACCAAGAGTATCAACACAAGAAGATCTTGCAGTCCAAGTGCAGATCTAAGAAGTTGGAGAGAGAGGGCTCCATCCAAGAAATCAGCCGTTGGAACTAGGCTGAGAAGAAGGGTTCAGATCTATTCTGAATTCTAAGTGGCAGAGGTCAAGGAACAACTGCAGAAGGAGACAATCTTATTCAGTTCTACTCAAGAAGCTTTGAAGAAAGCTAAGTCAGATTGAATCCAGCTGAGTTCTTCCAAGAACTCATCAAGAAACTCTCAAGTCCCCTCTTTTATTTCTGCATTGTTGAGTTAATATTTGTAATACATTTTTAACTTGTAGGATCCTTTGGATCTGAGTGAATTGTAAGCCTATAATTATAAAGGCTGAGGGTAGGGCCTTTGGCCTGAGTGTAGGAGATTGTTATCTCTGAGTGTAGGCCTTGATTGGCTGAGTGTAGGCCTGGGTGGCTGAGTGTAGGCCTTTGGGATAAAGCTGAGTTGTAAGGCTTTGGGCCTGAGGTGTAGGAACCAATTTGGGTTCTGAGACAGTGGAGGAGTTTGGCTGAATCTAGTACACTACTAGATAGGCGAAGGAGGAAAGTGGATGTACCCATATCTTGGGGAACCACTATAAACCACTGTGTCTGCTGTGCTGTGTTGTGATTTGCTGTGTATGTTGTGTGTTTGCTGTGATAGAATAGTTAGAAATCTGTGATATTAACTGTTTGCTGCCATTAAAGTTTAAAAAGGATTAGGTCACCTATTCACCCCCCCTCTAGGTGTTTAGGTACCATATCTTTCAAGTGGTATCTGAGGGAGGTTCCTCAAAAAGGACTAACAGTCTGAGGAGATCCTGTTTGGCAGATTCAGTGTAAGGCAAAATACAGATTCAAGAAATTCAAGAAAATCAAGAAACATGGGTTCCTCTGAGAATCACAAGGAATTGGGTTCCATGAAATTGCCCATATGCAGGAAAGAGATCTTTAGGATCTAGAAGGAAAGGGTAAGGCTGTTTATGGAGGCCTCAGACCCTAGAATCTACATCACAGTAAAGGAAGGGCCTTATGTGCCCATGAAGATATCTGTTCTAGATGCAAATCAGAGAACTCCAAAGGATTTCTCTGAAATGACTAAGGATGAGATTGTCCTAGCCACCATGGACAAGAGGGCACAAAACATAATAGTGAGTGCCATTGATGATGCAATTTTCAGAATCTTATACACTGCAAGACAGCCAAAGAGATGTGGGACACTCTTATAGTGTATATGGAAGGATCTGAAGAAGTTAGACAAGATAGAAAATCCTTGCTAAATCAGGAGTATGAGAGTTTTAGACAAGGAAAAGGTGATAGCATAACTGAGTGCTATAAGAAGTTCTACAGAATAGTGAATGAACTCATGTCTTATGGAAGAGAGTTCAGTAACTATGAACTAAATGACAAATTCTTAAGGTCCCTAACCAAAGATTGGGACACCAAGATCTGTGCCATAAGAGAAATGGCTAAGTTGGGGGAAATTCCTCATCCTACACTATTTGGCAAATTATTGTCTTATGAGATGCAGTTGACAGTGAGGAAAGAGGAGGAGAAATCAACAAGAACTGAGCACAAGGAGAGAACAGTTGCTTTCAAGACAGATGTCCCCAGAAAGTGCAGGAATAAGTCATCAACTCCACCTCCAGAGGTAGTTGAATCAGAATCAGATGAGTCAGTCAGCACAAAGACTGAGAGCAGTGAAAGTGATGAAGACTTTGCTGCCTTCACTAGACACTTTCAGAAATTCTTGAAGAAGAAACAGTGGAGGTCAAGACCTTCTACTTCAAAGGGAAAGGAAGTCTTTTATCAGGAGAAAAAGCCTTCAAAGAAAGACAGGAAGAGGACAAAGTCAAGCAAGGCAACTAGTTCAAAGATAGTGTGCTATTGCTGCAATAGACAAGGCCATGTTATTACAGATTGTCCAGAGAAGAGAAAGGAATCTGGTGACAGGAAAAAGCCTCACTTCAAAGGCAAGAAAGAGAAGTCTTTTGTAGCCAAGAAGGAGAAGACTTTATCAGATATCTCTTCTTCAGAAACTGAGTCTGAGGCTGAAGCCTACATAGGGCTGTTTGCTGAAGAAGAAGAAGAAGAATTCATGCAGATCATGGAGTCTATTTATGAACAAGAAGACAGTCTTTGCCAAGGGCTAATGGCTTTTACTGAGAGTGCCAAAATCCTGGAGCAGCCAGGACCCAGTAAGGTACAAGGTTCAAGTTCAAGTTCAGTTTCTTGTTCCAGTTCAGAATCAGATTCATCTTCATCAAGTGATGAAAGTGTATCTGAGTCTGAGGGTGATATTCATCAGCTTATGGATGAATATAAGGTGCTGTTGCAGGCTTACAAGAAAAGCAAGACCCTAGCCAAAAGTCAGGCAAAGGAAATTGCTATTCTTAAAGCTGCAGCAACAGATTTTGAGAAGTCTTTTGATCAAAAACTGAATGAGATAGCCAGGTTGAAGCACATAACAGTGATTCAAATGGGTACTATATCATTTAAAAATGATCAAATTAAGAGTCTGGAGATCAATCTTCAGAAAGAGAGAGAGCTTGTTGCTAGGTTTTCTAAACCTAAGTCAGTGTTACCTTTAATTGATGAATTTGTTCATCATAAAGACAAGGCTGGACTGGGCTTTATTAGACCTGCAGGGACTGAGCAGTCCAAGTCTAAGTCCAAGGGCAAAGCCCCAACATTCAACAAGCCTGCTGTAGACAAGACAGCCAAGGCAGTACCTAAGCAAAGGTACAATAAGTTTGAATGTTGGTGCTGTGGCAAAGTTGGCCATTTTGCAGTGGACTGTTGGCACAATGCTAGTGCCAAAGTGAGTACCAAACTACCTGTTGGAAAGCCAGTGGGTAGCTTTGTCAGATTGCAGACTAACAAGTACCAAGGACCCAAGAATTCTTTGGGTTCTAAGGTTCATTAATCTATTTTGCAGGTGAGTCCAAGTGGCCATACCCCAACATGGTACTTGGACAATGGATGTTCCAGACATATGACTGGAACTAGAGGACTACTAAAGGATTACATTCCAATAAAAGATGGTCCAAAAGTCACCTTTGGTGGTTCTGAAAAAGGAATCATCAAAGGATTTGGTAACATTTCTAGCAACTTGGTTACCATTACTCAAGTGGCTTATGTTAAAGGGTTGAAACACAACCTAATAAGTATAAGTCAATTAAGTGATGTAGGGTATGACATCTCATTTGTTAAAAATGGTTGTCATATCAAGAGGTCAAGTGATCAAGAGATCATTTTGACAGGTTATAGGAAGAGGAATGTCTACTGCCTAGACATTATGATTGAGAACAATGGTTCTCCAGTTTGTCTTGTAGCTGATGAGACAGTCTCTCATTGTATCAAATGGCACAAGAGGCTTGCCCATCTTAACTACAAGACTATTAGCAAACTCTTTAGCAAAGAATTAGTGAGGAATGGTCCTCAAGTTAAGTGTGTTAAAGATGGTATTTGCTCAGCTTGTCAAGAGGGCAAGCAGACTAAATCCACCTTTAGAAGCATAGAAAACAAAGATGCTGTGAGGTGTTTATACCTCTTGCACTTGGATCTCTTTGGTCCAATGCCAGTTCACAGCTTAGGTAGGAAGGTCTATACCTTTGTAGTTGTAGATGACTACTCAAGGTTTTCCTGGGTGTTCTTCTTAAGACAGAAATCTGAAACACCTAGTGTCTTCTATAGCTTTGTCAAGAAAATTCAGAATGAACTAAATAGTACAGTGGTCAAAATTAGAAGTGACCATGGTACTGAATTTCAGTCTGATAGCATGACAAAACTATGTGAAGACTTTGGGATATTTCAAGAATTCTCTTCACCTAGAACATCTCAGCAAAATGGCATTGCTGAGAGGAAAAATAGGACCTTGATAGAGGCTGGTAGGACTCTATTAAGTGATACATCACTGCCAGAGTATTTCTGGGCTGAAGCAGTTAACACTGCATGCCATATTATAAATAGGGCTACCATCACTAAAGGGCTAAACAAGACCCCCTATGAAGTTGTGAAAGGCAGGAAACCAAACCTATCCTACTTCAGGATCTTTGGTTGCAAATGCTTCATACTTAACAATGGGAAGTCTTACTTAACTAAGTTTGCTGCCAAGTCCCAAGAGGGAATTTTTGTTGGGTACATCAATAATAATAAGGCTTATAGAGTCTACAACTTGACTACACAAGTTGTAGAAGAATCTGTGCATGTAGTTTTGATGAGATTAAACTTATTAACAATGAGTTGTCTAGTAGTGTATGCATCCCCACAGGTTTAACAAAGAAGATGGACAAGCTTACTATAGAAGAAGTACCTGCTACAAGACAGCAAGTAGAAGACAGTAGCTGTTGTCCAGGGGGAGAACTACATGTGCCAATTGCTGAAGAAGTACAAGATATACAGCATGATGGAGATGCTGAAGAGGTTCAACCAGAAGTAAGGATGCCTCCAGCCAACAGGCATCTAAGAGATCATCCAGTAGAGCAGATTATTGGAGATCCAAGACAAGGAGTACAAACCAGGAGCAGATACATGAATACATCAATCTACTCCAGTTTCCTATCTCAAGTTGAACCTAAGAAATTTGAAGAAGCAATACAAGATCCACAATGGACTGAAGCAATGCAAGAAGAGCTTAATCAGTTCAAGAGGTGCAAGGTCTGGGAACTTGTTCCTAAATCTAAAGACCACAATGTAATAGGAACTAAGTGGATCTACAGGAATAAGATGGATGAACAAGGGGTCATCATTAAGAATAAGGCTAGACTGGTTGCTAAAGAATATATGCAAGAAGAAGGTATTGATTTTGATCAAACCTTTGCTCCAGTAGCCAGACTGGAAGCCATAAGAATGTTCTTGGCCTATGCAACCTATCAAGGATTCAAGGTATACCAAATGGATGTCAAGTCAGCATTCCTAAATGGTAATCTTAAAGAAGAAGTCTATGTGGAGCAGCCTTCAGGTTTTGTTGATCCAACTCTACCTCATCATGTCTATAGACTTAGGAAAGCTTTATATGGGTTAAAGCAAGCCCCTAGGGCTTGGTATGAAACCCTATCTAGTTTCCTCATTGAGAACAAGTTCTCAAGGGGGAAAATAGATAAGACTCTATTCCTTAGGGAATCTAGAGGCAAAGTTATACTAGTCCAAATATATGTAGATGACATTATATTTGGGTCTACTGAAAGCAGCCTTTGCAAAAAGTTTGCAAAACTTATGCAAGGTCAGTTTGAGATGAGTAGTATGAGAGAGCTGAAGTTTTTCTTGGGTCTCCAAGTTAAACAGACTGAAAGTGGTTTATCCATATGTCAGTCCAAGTTCACCCTAGAACTCATAAGGAAGTATGGTATGGATTCATCCAGTACCATGAAGACTCCTATGGGGTCAAGTATGTCTCTTAGCAAGGATGATGCAGGGAAACCTGTAGATGAAACCTTGTATAGAGGGATAGTTGGCTCCCTATTATACTTGACTGCTAGTAGACCTGACATCATGCATGCTACATGTGTTTGTGCCAGGTATCAAGCCTGCCCTAAAGAGTCTCATTTGACAGCAGTCAAAAGAATATTGAGATATCTAAAGGGCACTCCCTATCTAGGCCTCTGGTACCCTATGAATGGAGATTTTGATCTAACAGGTTATTCAGATGCAGACTTTGCAGGATGTAAAGAAGATAGAAAAAGCACTACTGGAACCTGTCAATTCCTAGGTGGGAGACTAATTTCATGGAGTAGCAAGAAGCAAACCAGTGTGGCTATCTCCACTGCAGAGTCAGAGTATGTGGCTGCAGGAAGTTGCTGTGCTCAACTTCTGTAGATACAACATCAGCTAGAGGACTATGGATTTCAGGTAAGTAGAACTCCACTTTTCTGTGATTCTACAAGTGCTATTTCAATAGCTAATAACCCTGTATCACATAGTAGAACTAAACATATTGAAATTAAATATCATTTTCTTAGGGAGCATGTAGAAAGAGAAGATATTTTACTTGAATATGTTAAAACTGATAATCAAATAGCTGATATGTTTACTAAGCCCCTAGAAGAAGCTAAGTTCAATAGATTCAAAATTGAACCAGAAATGTTAAACTTAGAGTAAGTTTACAGAATTAAAATTGGCTAAGTAAAAAAAGTGTCGACACATAGACAAGTCTATGTCGACACAGAATAGTGGTGTCGACACTTCAGGAAAAAGGTGTCGACACATCCAGGATGTTGGTGTCGACACTTCAGAATGTTAGTGTCGACACATGACAAGTAGGTGTCGACACATCCAATATGGTGTCGACCCTTATGTTTTACTCAGAATTTTCTAAGTAAAGTCTCGACAATGTGTCGAGTTATATTGTGTCGACACATAACCAAGTGTCGACACATAAAATCTGTTGACTAAACTTGTGTCGACACATATGTGTCGAGACATTATAAGTCAGTGTCGACACTTATTGCCAGTGTCGACACATTTTAAGTTAGATGTCCCGCCTGTTCATCTTCAAAATTAGAAAGGTATAAATAGGGTTCTGTTTTTGTTTGTCGACACGCTTTCAAAGTTTCGAGACCAAAACTACTGTGTCGACACCTCTCTTTTTTAAAGACAAATTCTACAAACCCTAATGGCACCTAAGCTTGAGGAGAACGTTAACGAAGGATATGAGCTTGTGCGCGGCGCGTTCGACGATGCCGATCAAGAAATTCAGGCAGTAGTAACCCTAGTCGCCGACTCTGGGTTAGAGTACTTAGTTTCCGAACCTACTAAGATATGGAAGAAAGAGGTTCTTGAATTTCTTAATGGAGCTGCAGTAGATGAATCTGGATACAGAATCAAATCCAGAGTTCATGGAACTAAGGTCAAGGTTTCACCTTAAAATCTGAGGAAGGTGCTCCAGCTACCAAAAACTCAAGATGAAGAAGAAATTACTGCATCCAAGACCAGGGAAGCTCTAACCTGCTGTGGACTTGTTCCAAAGATGAAGATTGGTTCTGTATTTAACAGGAAAGACATGAATAATCAAGGAAAATTCATGTCTGAGATTGTTGGAAAGGTCTTACTCAGTAAGCCTGGAGGGCATGACAGAGTGTCTGCCTATATGTTTGGAATCATGACAAGGATAATCTTCACTCTGAAAACAGACTGGTCTATAGTGGTTTATGAGAAGATTAAGGAGAGCTTGAAGAAGCCCAATCTGGGCAGAATCATTAGTCTATACCTAGCTGGTGTGATACCAGAGGTAATGAGTACTGCTGCAGGAAGCAAGATAAACCACATGAGGAAAATGGATCTAAGGATCTTTTCAAGATGGGACAGGGTGTTGTCCAAGGAAATGCCAACCCCAGAGAAGACAGTTACTAAGAAAGATACTCCTCCAAAGAAGAAAAGGCAGACAGCTCCTGTGGAACAAGTGTCCACAAGTAGTTCTGGAAGTGAAGAACAGGTTATTTTCACTCCTGATGATCAAGAGGAAGAGCCAGTAGTGAAGACTCCTGCTCCTCAAGAGATTGCTGAGATCCAGGGGGAGCTACCACAAGCTAGCCCCATCCACAGGGATCAAAGCAAGGGGGAGTCTCCAGTTGTAGAAGAACCATCTACACTGGACAGTGAGCAAGCCACCACCATCATACAAGAGGTACTCACTGACCTAAATACTTTAGATTTTATTATAGAAGATGCTGATCTGTCTGATGTTAATCAGCATACTCAGCTGCATAGTCCAGTTCCAGATGTTGTTAGAGAAGACACATCTGCTGTACAAGAAGTAATTCCTGATCCAGTAGTTGAAGAACTAAGAACTTCTCCAACTTCTTCACCACCTGAATACACCATGGAAGACTTATTTCTAAATCTAGATCAAGCGGATTTTGACCTGGACAAGGAAGCTGCTGGAAGAGATAATGCTGCTGCTGAGGGGGAGCAAGTGCAAGTTCTGGAAGAGCCTTTAAGGCCAGAAACTGATAAGGCACCTGATGTGCAAGCTGACAGACCTCCAAGCCCTAAGGATAGGGTTGACATAGCCAGCACTTCTGCCTCTGAAGATGAGGAGAGTGCTAGAGCAAAGAAAAAGAAACTGTATGTCTTCAAGAGAAGAAGTCAAAACTATAAGAAAGCTCTGCAATCTATTGCCCCACAACGTATAGTTCAACAAGCTCCAACTGTTGATTATAGTGCATTAATGATTGCAATGCAGATAAAACTGGATGAACAGAGAAAAGCTATAGAGGCTTATGTAGATGAAGGGCACAAAACTTTGCAGTTTGATCTGGCCCAAGATATAAAGTCTATAAGGTTTGAAATGAACCTTAACAAGAAGGAGATGAATGAATGCTTCCACAAAAGTGGAAATGCAGTGGTGTATTTGGCAACACACCAAGAGAAGATCAAAGAACAAGTGGATGATATAGCATTGAAGCAAGGATATGTTCTTGAAAATCAGTTAAGAATGAATGACAATTTGACTGCCTCCCATAATGCTATAGTCACTGAGTTGAAGAACAAGGCTGCTGAACCTTCTACATCTTCTGCTACAATTAAAGCTGACTTTGATAAAGCCTTTCAAGAAGAAATTTCTGCTGTTCAGTCTGCAATCCAAGCCTCCCAGAAATCTATATCTGATCAACTTCAAAAGCTCAAACCATTCTTTAAAGAGGGAATCAGATACTTGGATAGTCAAATCAGATTTCAAAAGGATGATGTCAGAGATCATATGGCTAGAGAAGTCATAAAGGGGGAGAGAGTTTTAGTCAAAGCTAGCTCTGACCATGCCAAATGGATATCTAATTCCATCAGAGCTACACTGGGCTATCCTCCACTCTGTGATGATGACAATGTTGCTGAATCTGGGATTCAAACTGCATATCTTGGAGGTGAGCAACCAGAAGTAGCTCAGGTCATTTATCCACCTCCAGACTTTGAAATGATTCAAGCAGATGTGAGCACAATGTATAGCCCACCTGAGGGCAAGGACAATGTCCATATTGAAAAGGTTGTTCAACCTATTACTGAAGCCATGCAAGAGGCATTCCAGAAAGAAGAAGAGACAAGGTTGTCAAAAAAGAGGTTTAGGGAACAAGCAGAACAAAGGCCAGACTTTGAACAGTGGAGCCCTACCTCTAGGAATATAATATTAACTGCCTGGAAAGCTGCCAAGGACAATACTCATGACAGGAACAAATGGTTCTCTGAAGCTGAATGGAGAAAACATGAGATCAGACAAGAAGCCATTGTTCAATTCAGAAGGAAGACAAAGATGGGAAAGCTACCTCCTATAGCTCAGGAGCCTAGCAAGTACTTTCCAAAGCCATATCACTATTTTGAGAGGCAGAAGATCAAGGCAGAAGAACTCAAAAAGAAAGATCTAAAAGGCAAGAAGCCTGTTGTTGCTAAAACTGCTGATGCCCCTGTCAAAGCTCAAGTTCAAGCTGGCAAGGGAATAGTTATTAAGGAACCAGACCAGAAATAGATTAAGAATTCACTTGAAGATTATTTTGTAATCTTTTAAATGTAAAACATTTTTGTTAACTACTGAAAATGTATAAGAAAAATGTTAGAACAATATATGATCAATATATTTGATGTTTGTTCTGTGAATGTGTCTATTTCTTATTTGTTCTGTGTTGATGTATGTGTATACATGTGTGAATTAATACATGTCTATGTTTACCCTGCTGAATATAACCTGCTTTACATCATTTTGTCATTTTTAATTATGAATGGTGTATATCATTGACTAAGGGTTATGACTTCTCCAAATAGGGGGAGATTGTTGGGTACATTGGTCAAATGTACCTGATTTGAAGAAGCCTCACCCAACTCAATGATATACATCATAATGTATTTGATGTATGTTGAGTTTACTTGTGCAGGTTAAGTTATCACTGGACTGAAGCAAAAAGTTTCTAAGTCCATGTGTCGACACCTAGAGGGAAAGTGTCGACACTTAAGAAAGCTTGTGTCGACACCCAGACAAGCAGTGTCGACACTTGGAGTCATTGTGTCGACACCTGGGATGCAGAGTCGACACCAGACAGAAAGTGTCGACACTTGGAGCTGTGTCGACACTCAATGAAGAAAAGTGCAGACAGAAAGTGTCGACACAAGGAGCTGTGTCGACACCCAGTGAAGCTGTGTCTACACCAGAAAGTGTCGACACTTGGAGCTGTGTCGACACTCAGCAAAAGTCTGCAGAGACTAAGTTAAAGTGTCGACACTCAGAACAATGTGTCGACACTCAACAGAAGAGTCAACACTTGAAGTATGTGTCGACACCCAGAACAATGTGTCGACACTCAACAGAAGAGTCAACACTTGAAGTATGTGTCGACACCCAGAACAATGTGTCGACACTCAACAGAAGAGTCAGCACTTGAAGTATGTGTCGACACCCAGCAAAATGTGTCGACACTCAGCTAAAGACTCTACACTTGAAGAAAGTGTCAACACAAGGAGCTGTGTCGACACTTAGCAAAGATCAGAAAGATCAACAAAATTATTCTAAGTACAAGTGTCGACACTAAGGGAATGTGTCGACACTCAGCTGAAGTCTCAAGAAGAAGAAGGTGTGTCGACACAAGGAGATGTGTCGACACTCAGCAAGTATCGACATTAAAGACTATGTGTCGACACCAAGAAGCAGTGTCGACACTTAACAGTTACAACACATTAAGATGTGTCGACACAAAGGTGATGTGTCGACACTTAGAAGAATTCAGTAAAAGAAAGAAGATCAAGTATTTGTGTCGACACTCAATTTTAGTGTCGACACCTGAAGAAGAATCTGTGTCGAGACATACAAGGAGTTGTGTCGACACCTTGTAGACTTGTGTCGACACTTACACAGCATGTGTCGACACTTGGTCTATAAGTGTCGACACTTAAAGACAGAAAGTCTCGACACTTTCAGACAGTTAGAGATTTTCAAGAAATGACTGGATGACTTGACAGCTGCCGTTCCAGCCAGTCTACAGCACCTGTCAGAGATATTAGAAGTCAGTTATGAACCGGACCAACCGGTTACCATGAAGAAGGCCTATAAATAGGCTCATACAGTTTACAGAAACTGTGTTGTTCAGTGGTTCAGATTGTTGAAAAACAAGTTATTAAAGTGGTACCAAGAGTATCAACACAAGAAGATCTTGCAGTCCAAGTGCAGATCTAAGAAGTTGGAGAGAGAGGGCTCCATCCAAGAAATCAGCCGTTGGAACTAGGCTGAGAAGAAGGGTTCAGATCTATTCTGAATTCTAAGTGGCAGAGGTCAAGGAACAACTGCAGAAGGAGACAATCTTATTCAGTTCTACTCAAGAAGCTTTGAAGAAAGCTAAGTCAGATTGAATCCAGCTGAGTTCTTCCAAGAACTCATCAAGAAACTCTCAAGTCCCCTCTTTTATTTCTGAGTTGTTGAGTTAATATTTGTAATACATTTTTAACTTGTAGGATCCTTTGGATCTGAGTGAATTGTAAGCCTATAATTATAAAGGCTGAGGGTAGGGCCTTTGGCCTGAGTGTAGGAGATTGTTATCTCTGAGTGTAGGCCTTGATTGGCTGAGTGTAGGCCTGGGTGGCTGAGTGTAGGCCTTTGTGGCTGAGTGTAGGCTTTGGGATAAAGCTGAGTTGTAAGGCTTTGGGCCTGAGGTGTAGGAACTAATTTGGGTTCTGAGACAGTGGAGGAGTTTGGCTGAATTTAGTACACTACTAGATAGGCGAAAGGGGAAAGTGGATGTACCCATATCTTGGGGAACCACTATAAACCACTGTGTTTGCTGTGCTGTGTTGTGATTTGCTGTGTATGCTGTGTGTTTGCTGTGATAGAATAGTTAGAAATCTGTGATATTAACTGTTTGCTGCCATTAAAGTTTAAAAAGGATTAGGTCACCTATTCCCCCCCCTCTAGGTGTTTAGGTACCATATCTTTCAAAAGTCTTCTGTGTATCGACACTGCCTCTTGGTGTCGACACAATTGATGTCGACTATACTTTTCTGTATGTCGACACTGCCTCTGGGTGTCGACACAGTTGATGTCGACAATACTTCACTGTGTGTCGACTGAGCTTCACTGTATGTCGACACATTCCTTCTGGTGTCGACACAGTTGATTCTGGTGTCGATACAGCCTTTCCAAGTGTCGACACAAATAACTCCAAGTGTCGACACAACTTTTCTCCAGTGTCGACACAAGCCTTCATAAGTGTCGACACTGCTTCTCTAGGTGTCGACACATGGACTTAGAAATTTTTCTGCATTTCCTGCAATTACTTAACCTGCACATATAAACTCAAAACACATCAAATACACCTTGATGTATAACATTGAGTAGAGTGAGGCTTCTTCAAATCTGGTACACATTTTCCAATGTACCCAACAATATTGGTTCTCCATCTCAAGCTTCTGAGCAGAGGGTAGATATCTGGCCAGGAACAATCTTGAAAATTCCCCCATAGGCACATTAGCAAGCTGCCTACCCACTAAGAGGTGAAACTCCAACTCATCCCACCACAGACTCGCTTCACCTGCCAAAAGAAAGGTTGCTATGGTGGTCCTCTGTCACTCCTCAGTTAACGTGGCTGTCAAAACCCTCCTTATCATAGAGAGCCAGTCCTCAGCTTGAGCTAGCGTTCCAGTCCCATCAAATACTGGGGGATTAAAGCCCATTACATGCTTGAGCTGCTTCTCCGTAGCTCTCCTCGGCTCTACCAGATCAACTGCTGCGCGCTCCACCACTCTCGGCACTGCCGCCCTAACCGGTTCTTGCTCTACGACAGGAGGTTAGTGGTACATTTGCCCTGCAGGTTGGGCATTAATCATCGCAAATACGGCTTCAGCCACCATCCTGATGGTTTCCGCTGAAGGAGGTGTAGTAGGCATGTCTCTCAGTGAACTACTTTCCGCCGATTGCGGATGCTCTGATTGACCAACACCGCTCCTAGCTGCCTATAGAATCAAAGACACACGATTAGACGACAACCAAATTGCTAAAAGCAATCATTAGAGCACTCAGATTCCACAAAACAAGTGTATTTTCCATTCCTAAGTGGACATTCATGGGTTCTTTTTGATGTTATAATGATGACACACACATGTGCTCACCACCCCTTAAAAGAATTCGCTCACGAATTCATTTAAGTCTGACCGTAACAAGAAGTCTGATACCAAATTATAACACCCCCATCCGTCGTATGACATATAATAGAAGGTCCAGCTGGAACCCGATGCCATATACCACGGACAGATGGAAGGGTTACGCATTAATAACCAAACTATCTAATTAAGACTACTCGTCCTAACACAGAGCATTCTAGCGGAAGCTTTTAAAAGTAGAAAGAACCCAAACTGAATAATCAATTTACATGAATGTCCACAATCGCTACCACTGGAATGAAATAACAATACACTGAAAGATACATGGCCTTATGGCCTTACAATAGTTCACTTATCAAATATTGTCTTATATACATCGGCTCACAGGCCGGCCACACATGACAAAGTAAAACAACTATACGCTAAGGCCTTCGAGGGCCAGCACGACAACATGGGCTCCAACCTGTAATTTTGCACACGGCTCCGCAGCACCTGCAAGCAACATTCCACCGCACGGTGGCAAACAGGCAACGGTCAGCTAAAGCCGACCAAATTATAACGACCCCGTCCCTTTCTCGGGACGGCGGTGCTCCTTCCCTACATATCATTAGCCCAGCTAAACAATTATGTATAGACATATTTTGCCACAGGTGTAGGCTCGCACGGCCAAACACCCTGTGCACTCAGGGCTCATTAACGGTGAATCTCGACACTTCAGCTTCTTCACCACCACCCCCAGGATGGCAACAACATGAGCATTTTAGCCTTCCTGACTACTGTCTAAGGTTCCCGACTATGCCAACGGCCAGTCCCCTTTTCGGGTCTCTCGCACCGAACCACATAGCCTAGGTCCAATTCCACTTGCCCGTTGCTCAACCGCGTAGTTCACATTAAGACGTACGCATGGGCCAAGCTTCTCTTGGATCCTAATATTCCAATCAATCACATAACTCAGTTATGTTCAAGGCCGGTTCCCAGACTGCCAAGTTAGCAGAACAACGATTCCGCTCAGTTTTACTGGTGTGCCTTGGAGCTAACCTCCAAGGATCCCTGCTGCAATCTACCGCGTAGAAACCCGAAAACCCAAAGCACAGAGTCTTCTCCGGCAAATCATAACAAATGCAACATCGACGATCCAGACCAACATGTCCGGGTAGGCTTCACTCACAATGCCTATGCCCGTACTTTGATTCCGGACTCTATATGCAATACAAGGGGGACTATTCCCGTCAACCCCAAGGAACACCGCACAATCACCGCACACTCGCGGGAGCGGGTTTTCCCTATGCAAAAGGAAGAGCTTCACTTGCTCAAGTAGGGAATCGTTACCCTTGTAGTATGCTTTGGCGCCATGGAAAACTATCCAGACAAAAGTCTTTGCAACGGGATTCCCTCTACGGATCCGCTCTCGGTTCTCTGATCGGAGCTCCGGTGCTCCATCAGCAGCCGAAAAACTCCTCCTTCTTCCTCCTCTTTCCAACTACTTGAGAGAGAGAGACTAAGAGAGAAAATGAGGAATTGATACTCTATTCCCGACCTTAACAGAGCAGGGTTTCCCCAGGGCTGTCGGATTTTAAATGAAGAAATCGAACGGCTCTGATCCGCTCAAAAATCAACAGACCTGGGCCGAACACGGCCTCGCACACGGCCATGTCCCAGGTCGTGTGCCTCGATCTAAGCATGATCGTCGAACGCAGAAAAACTACACGGGCAAGACACGCCCGTGTCTCAGCCTAACACGCCCGTGTCGGGACTTGGACACGCCCGTGACCGGAGGCGTGTCACGATTAACCGTCACACCAACCGTCACGACTGTAAGGAACACGGGTACTAACACGGGTAGGCACACGCCCGTGTCAAATGACACACCCGTGTCATTTAGCCGTGTTACTCGTCGTGTCCTTGTCGGGATAAAATCGGCCAAAACACCATGCCAGACACGGGCTTGGACACGCCCGTGTCCTAGGTCGTGTACCCCTATACAAGCACCAAAATCCTTTTTTTACGCGACCAACTCAAATACAATTTTCAGGGCGTTACAAATTGTAACACCAATTTGCTCTGATACCAAATTGTAACACCCCCATCCATTGTATGACATATAACAGAAGGTCCAGCTGGAACCCGATGCCATATACCACGAATAGACGGAAGGGTTACGTATTAATAACCAAACTATTCAATTAAGATTACTCGTCCTAACACAGAGCATTCTAGCGGAAGCTTTTTAAAAGTAGAAAGAACCCAAACTGAATAATCATTTACATGAATGTCCACAATCGCTACCACTGGAGTGAAATAACAATACACTAAAAGATACATGGCCTTATGGCCTTACAATAGTTCACTTATCAAATAGTGTCTTACATACATCGGCTCGCAGGACGGCCACACATGACAAAGTAAAACAACTATACGCTAAGGCCTTCGAGGGCCAGCACGGCAATATGTGCTCCAACCCGCTATTTTGCACACAGCTCCACAGTACTTGCAAGCAACATTCCACCACACGGTGGCAAACAGGCAACGGTCAGCTAAAGCCGACCAAATTATAACGACCTCGTCCCTTTCTCGGGATGGCGGTGCTCCTTCCCTGCATATCATTAACCCAGCTAAACAGCTCGCACGGCCAAACACCCCGTGCACTTAGGGCACATTAACGGTGAATCCTGACACTTCAGCGTCTTCACCACCACCCCCAGGATGGCAACAACATGAGCATTTTAGCCTTCCTAACCACTGTCTAAGGCTCCCTACTATGCCAACGGCCAGTCCCCCTTTCGGGTCTCTCGCACCTAACCACATAGCCCAGGTCCAATTCCACTTCCCCGTTGCTCAACTGCGTAGTTCACATTAAGACGTACGCACGGGCCAAGCTTCTCTCGGATCCTAATATTCCAATCAATCACATAACTCAGTTATGTTCAAGGCCGGTTCCCAGACCGCCAGGTTAGCAGAACAACGATTCCGCTCATTTTTTTGAGTGCGCCTTGGAGATAACCTCCAAGGATCCCTGCTGTAATCTACTGCGTAGAAACCCGAAAACCCAAAGCACGGAGTCTTCTCCGGCAAATCATAACAAATGCAACATCGCCGATCCAGACCAACATTCCGGGTAGGCTTCACTCACAATGCTTATGCCCGTACTTCGATTCCAGACTCTATATGCAACACAAGGGGGACTATTCCTGTCAACCCCAAGGAACACCGCACACTCGCCGCACACTCGCGGGAGCAGATTTTCCCTATGCAAAAAGGAAGAGCTTCACATGCTCAAGTAGAGAATCGTTACCCTTGTAGTACGTTTTGGCGCCATGGAAAACTATCCGGACAAAAGTCTTCGCAACGGGATTCCCTCCACGGACCCACTCTCGGTTCTCTGATCGGTGCTCCACCAGCAGCCGGAAAACTCCTCCTTCTTCCTCCTCTTTCCAACTCTTTGAGAGAGAGAGACTAAGGGAGAAAATGAGGAATTGATCCTCTATTCCCGACCTTAACAGAGCAGGGTTTCCCCAGGGCCGTCAGATTTTAAATAAAGAAATCGAATGGCTCTGATCCGCTCAAAAATCATCAGACCTGGGTCGAATACGGCCTCGCATACGACCGTGTCCCAGGCCGTGTGCCTCGATCCAGGCACGATCGTCGAATGTAGAAAAACCACACGGGCAAGACACTCCCGTGTCTCAGCCTGATACGCCCGTGTCGGGACTTGGACATGCCCGTGACCGAAGGCATGTCACGATTAACTGTCACGCCAACCGTCATAACTCTAAGGAACACGGGTACTGACATGGGTAAGCACACGCCCGTGTCAAATGACACGCCCATGTCATTCAGCCGTGTTACTCTCCGTGTCCTTCTCGGGATAAAATCGGCCAAAACACCATGCTAGATACGGCCTTGGACACGCCCGTGTCCTAGGCCGTGTACCCATATACAGGCACCAAAATCCCTTTTTACGCGACCAACTTAAATACAATTTTCGGGGCGTTACAAATTCCCCCCACTTAAGGAATTTCGTCCCGAAATTAAGTAAAGATACACAAAATTACAAGTTACCTGAACAGAATAACTCGGGGTATTCTTCCAACATAGTTTGCTCTCGCTCACAAGAAAGCTCCTCACATCCGTAATTATCCCAACGGACTTTAACCATTCGGATATCCTTGTTGCGGAGTCGCTTGACTTCAACGTCTTCTATACATATAGGCTTGACCTTTGTCGTCAACTCGTAATCAACTGGCACTTGATCAACCGCAACTATTTGTGAAGGCTCTTGCACCGCCTTACACAACACCGATACGTGGAACACATCGTGTAGCCCACTCAACTCCACCGACAGCTTCAATCTATACGCTGCTTCGCCAACACGCTCCAGGATCTCAAATGGTCCAAGGTATCTTGGACTCAGCTTCTTCAATTATCGAACCCGCGAGACACCCTTGAACGGTTTGATTTTCAAGTACACCCAGTTGCCAACACTGAACTCCACATTCCTATGTTTGGCGTTATAGTACTTTGACTGTCTGTCATGAGCGATCTTCAACCTTTCCTGAATTGTCCGTATCACTGAAGTGGCATCTTCCACTGCTTGACATTTGTAAAGCTTCAACTCGCCCGTCTCCAACCAAGACAACGGCGTGTGGCACTTTCTCCCGTACAAGGCCTCGAAAGGCACCATTCCAATACTCGCCTGAAAGCTGTTGTTATACGCAAACTCCACCATGTACAGGTGATCTTCCCACTGCCTTCCAAAATCTAGGACGCACATAAGAAGCATGTCCTCCAACGTCTGGTTGACCCTCTCGGTTTGGCCATCCGTCTGCGGATGAAAGGCTGTGCTGAACTTTAGCTTAGTACCCAACAGACTATGCACCAACCTCCAGTCATTCAACGTGAAACCTCCATCTCGATCACTAACAATACTGTGGGGCACACCATGCAACCGTACAATATTCTCCACATAGAGTTTGGCCAACCTTTCCACAGGATCTTCCTTCCTGAACGGGATGAAGTGCGACACCTTTGTCAACCTATCTACGACCACCCAGATGGCGTCGTTTCCCCTCTGCGACTTCGGCAAACCATGCACAGAGTCCATAGATATGTCGTCAAATTTCCATTCCGGGATAGGCAAGGACTTTAGGAAACCTCCGGGCTTCTGGCACTTCGCCTTCACTAAGGCACAAGTTTGGCACTTGGCGACATAAAGTGCTACATCCTTCTTCAATCCTGGCCACCAAAATAATGTCTTCATGTCTCTATACATCTTCGTTCTTCCCGGGTGGATTGAGTACTTGGTATGATGAGCCTTGTACATCAACTCCTCCCGAAGATTATTCGCACTAGGAACGTATAGGAGACCGTCCTTCCTTAGCAACCCATCCTCAACAGCAAACTGGGAATTTGACCCATCCAATGATTCATCCAAGATCTGCTTCATGCTGTTATCCTGAATCAAAGCCCGCCGAACTCTATCAGCTAGGTCACACTGCACCTCGGTCCAAAATAGTTTCGCCTCAGTACTAGACTGCTTGTCGACGCAAGATATTTCCAAAGCCTCCAACTCACGGACCAATATCTCATCATGTACCGATAACCAGTTGGCCTGTGGGTTCTTTGATCGGTTCGCTAATCGTCACCAATTTAGCGATGTCCCGAGAAAGGGACGGGGTCGTTACAATTTGGTATCAGACTTCTGGTTACGATCAGGATTAAATGAATTCGTGGGAGAATTCTTTTAAGGGGTGGTGAGCACATGTGTGCGTCATCGTTATGACATCAAAAAGAACCCATGAATGTCCATATAGGAATGGAAAATACACTTGTTTTGTGGAATCTGAGTGTTCCAATGATTGCTTTTAGCAATTTGGTTGTCGTCTAATCGTGTGTCTTCGCTTCTATAGGCAGTTAGGAGCGGTGCTGGTCAATCAGAGCGTCCGCAATCGGCAGAAAGTAGTGTACCGAGAGACATGCCTACTACACCTCCTTCAGCGAAAACCATCAGGATGGTGGCTGAAGCCGTATTTGCGATGATTAATGCCCAACCTGCAGGGCAAATGCACCACACACCTCCTGTCGTGGAGCAAGAACCGGTTAGGGCGGCAAAGCCGAGAGTGATGGAGCGCGCAGCAGTTGATCTGATAGAGCTGAGGAGAGCTACGAAGAAGCAGCTCAAGCATGTAATGAGCTTTAATCCCCTAGTATTTGATGGGACTGGAACGCCAGCTCAAGCTGAGGGCTGGATCTCTACGATAAAGTGGGTTTTGACAGCCACGTTAACTGAGGAGTGGCAGAGGCCCACCATAGCGACCTTTCTTTTGGCGGGTGAAGCGAGGCTGTGGTGGGATGAGTTGGAGTTTCACCTCTTAGTGGGTAGACAGCTTGCTGATGTGCATATGGAGGAATTTTCAAGATTGTTCCTGGCTAGATATCTACCCTATGCTCAGAAGCTTGAGATGGAGAACCAATATCTTGGGTTGACTCAGGGATCCATAAGTGTGGACGAGTACCTCCACGAGTTTACACGGTTGGGTCGGTATGCTGGGGCTATGTTTACGGAAGAGGAGAGGAAGACCAACCAATTTTATGAGGGTCTTCATGGTGACCTACAGTTACTCCTTGCTCGGCCTAAGGCGCAGGGCTTCCTAGCCTTGGTCAACTCGGCCCGGTCTTTGGAAAAGGTTATGAAGAGGGTGCAAGAGAAGAAGGACCCAGGAGAAAAGAAGGCAGAGTTCAAAGTGCCTAGTGCAAAGTCAGGATTCCACAGATGGAACAAGAAGCAGAGGACTTCGAACTTAGCCCCTTCGTCTGGTGCGTCAGGGGCAACCACAAGTCGAGTCCCAGGAGCTTGCTACAACTGTGGGAAGATGGGGCATTTTGCTCATGAGTGTTGGAGCGGATGTGCAAAGTCCGAGAGGAAGTCTGGAGCGACTTACGGGGAGAAAGGGAAGGTGGTGGAGTCAACCGCACCCATCATGTTCCAGTCCAGCCTAGAGTTTATAATCTTGGTCTGCAAGAGGCCATAAAGCAAGCTGACGTGGTGACAGGTATGAGTTAATTTATAGCAGATTAATTTTTGTAGTTGTTACCTCTTTTATGTGTTAGCTTACTTCTGTTGTTGCTAAGATTTATATTGATTCTCGATTGTCCGGCGAGAGCTTTGTTTGATACGGGAGCTTCGCATTCCTTCTTGTCCGAACGATTTGTGATGCGCATCAGGGTCCCTCCCTCGATGGCAAATGACAAGTTGGATGTGTTGTTGCCCAATGGGTGCTCAATGCATGCAGATAAGGTTTGTGTAGTCAAGGTTCGGATTGGTGATCAGTAGTTTGATTTGCGAGCGTTGATTCTACCGTTAGTAGAGTTCGATGTAATCTTTGGTATGGACTGGCTCTGGGAGCATCGAGCTTACATTGATTGCAACCGAAAGGAGGTTAAGTTGGGATTAAATTCTGAACGGGAGACTACGTTTGCGGGAATGAAGGGGTTAGGGAAAGTTTTGATGTTGACCCTTCCGGTGATTAAGGCAGTTCGGTCTGGGGCAGAGCTGTTTGTCACATTAGTGCAGGCTTCAACGCCTAGGCCTAGTCTGGACAGTATCCTAGTTGTGTCCGAGTATCCTGATGTGTTTCTAGATGATCTCCCAGGAGCCCCTCCTCAGCGGGAGATTGATTTTATTATTGAGCTGGTACCGGGTGCCAAACCGGTGTCACGCTCTCCGTATCGGATAGCGCCAAAAGAGATGGCGGAGTTGAAGGTGCAACTGCAGGAGTTGTTAGAGCAAGGTTATGTGCGTCCAAGTTCGTCGCCTTGGAGCGCACCGGTTCTCTTTGCTAAGAAGAAAGATGGGAGCTTGCAGCTTTGTATCGACTACCGGGAATTGAACAAGCTTACGAAAAAGAATAAGTATCTGATCCCGAGAATTGACGATCTATTTGATCAGTTGGTTGGCTCAACGGTATATTCAAAGTTAGATCTGAAGTTCGGTTACTACCTGATGGCGAGGATGCTCCGCCATTTGCTCGTGCCGACATGAATCTCGCTTTTGATCGTCGCCGCTACATATTTGTGGACATTGATGGCCGTTGCCACAACTGTCGTCGCCACCGCCGCCGACGCCGTTACTTCACATCGTCGTCACCGCCGCCGCCGCCGCCGTTACTTCACATCATTATGATTATAATGTTATTTCACTTTGGGAATAATATTATAATCATAATAATTTTATTATAAACAATTTTGTCTTAAGATTTATAAATTTATAATTTATAAATTTATAAATCTTAGTTGATGTTTTTGTTTTTGTTAAGCATTAGTGGTTAGGATTATCTTAGATTTAGATGAAGGGTGGATGGAGATGTATGATTTTATATATATATGTATTGTGGTGTTGGAGAGGGGATGTTGAAAAAAAGAAAAAAAGAAACCCTAAACCGATTCTCACGGTTGCAAGCCTGCCCCCTATTCGGCCAAGCCAAAACCCAACCTCCGGGAAGCCTCGCCTAGCTGTCGCCGCCGCCCCTCTTGGTGGCCATTCCTGCTACTCCGGCGACCTCCTACCTCCTCCGGTGTGACTCCAAAGAAGGCGGCTCGATTCTCTCCATCCGGTGCAACTCCGGTGGACCCGTGGAAGTGCGACTCTTCCATAGTTATCCTCCTCTTCATTTTCAGATTTGGGTAACGAGTTCCTCTTCTCAAACTTGTGTAGTGATTCTTCCTAGATTGTGAGGATGGTGGAAACTTTGATATCATGTTCTATCCTAAAGCTTGATTCCCATTTGCATTAATATAATCCGAAATTATATTGCTTTTTCGTCCGATTTTCGCGAAGGTTTTGGCAAGGGTAGGTCCCCTTGGACGTTTGCAAACCGTGGTTGGTTTAGCCTTTGGTTTCGAACGGATCAAGAGGATTTGGTATATCCTCGTATTATTTTGTTTTGAGGGCTGCACTTGGACTCCTTTCCGAGTCAAAAATATTTAGTCCGGAGCGCTCTTCATGTTGATGGAATTGCTGTGATGCAATATTAGATGTGTGGCTAGGTAATGATATTAGTGTATGTGAATGTTTGTGTAGGTTTGGATGAGAATTTCCCACTTGTGAGATCACAATATTATAGACGAAACTCTGCCGAAATTTTGAGTTTTGCGCGCACCCCACGAGTTCGCTTAAATTCCCCTTTGGATTCCCTTTACCAATTTGCATCCTAATCCCATTTTGGGGAGTGGCCTACATCAATTTGGTATCAGAGGTGGCACAAAGCTTTCTTAATCTTTGTCGGTCCTCCCGCGTCACTTCCCTACCTTTATGCACACACATCCCAATTTCTTCACCTTCGGGAAAGAGGTTTGCCAATTTCTCAACTTAGCAACGATCCGCTCGCTCCGATCTCCCCCCCCCCTTTTTGCACTTAGGCACGCTCGTTGGTCTTCAATTTTTTTTAGTTATATATATATATATATAAATTGTGTTTCCTAAAATATATCAAAAAAAAAATGTTTTTCGTGTTCACTTAGTTTGAGTTTTCCGTTAGTCTTTCATGGCACACACTGGGAGTTCCGCTAACTCACCATCATTCGTTGAGCATAACGTTATGTTAGCACAGTATTTGACACCACCATCGCACACCTATAGGCTTGTTAGTGTTCTTGCTCCGACCTATGATGGGATAGGTGGACCGCGAGTATTTTTAGGTTGGATGAAGGACATGGAACGCTATTTTGAGCGATATCATATTGTGGACCCCCACAAGATTCCCATTGCGAGAATTCAATTAATTGGTCGAGCTCTGACCTTCTGGCTCAATGAGGAGAGACGTTTTGGGATGTCACTCAACGACTCACTTGTAGGTTGGCAGATTAAGAAGAATCTATTAACGGATGAGTATTACCCTCCCTACTGTCGTTCCCAGATTTCTGATTATCTGAGTGATTCGCCGCCTAAGACTTTGCATACATCAAACCAGTACGTCCCCTCGTACTCCCTTACTCGGACATCTCACGATCTTATTTCTCCCCTCCAGGGCACTAGACCCATTTTTAATCACAAGAGTGAGTCCAAGCCTCCCGCTAGATCCTTGCTCCGCCAAGATCTGACTATTTCGAGCCCATGTCTGCCACCCTTTCGGGAGAAGGAGAAGGTTAGGTCTTCTGTCCCGCTGCCTGTCATTGTCACTACTAGGGATGTTATAAATCCGCGGGCTAAGCATCGACAGACCGTTAAGATTTGCAAGGAGAACGCTGCATGTTACACTTGTGGTGCGATTGACCACTATGCCGTGGAGTGCCCCACAAAGCCTAGGGCTTTAGCACTTTTAGCCTCGATGTCTGAGCACGCCACTGAGGGCGATGACGATTTCACTGACGACTTTAGTGACGATCAGGATCTTGGATATCCTAGTGACCTGGATGAGGATGTCTCCTCTGAGGTATCACCCCCTGAGATTATCCCACTTCCCCTCGACCATATTTCAGGTCCGTCTCCTATGATAGTTGAGGACCCGTCCGATGGCCCTGAGTTAGCAGATGTACCTACTGTGTTGGAAGATTTATCTTGTGAGGGAAGGTTATTTTTGGATGAATTTAAAGTTGAGGACCCGGAAGATATTTCCTTGTTATTATCACCATTGCCCGAAGCACAATATGGATTAGAAATTTTGTCGGGCTCGATTTTGCCTACTTCTGAGACCGTCACTGATGCTGATTTGGATGAAACATATAGTGGGTTGGAAGATATTTCGGCTGAGTTGGTAGAGTCATCCTGTGGCGAATGTTTATCTGAGAGTGAGTTAGGTGATGACGAACCAGTTGAGTTTTTTCTGAGGAAGAATCCACTGTTTGATCTTCCCTTTGATTTTGATGGCTTGCAATCGGAGGACTTTTCTTTGACGTTAAATCCGTGTTTTGACTATGAGAATTACTTAGCTCCTCCTCTGGAATTGATCGTGTTGACTATCCCTCCAGCTCACTTGACTCGATTAGCTGATTTGTTAGGGTACGAGCTTGTCATTTCTAGTCCGAGATATTTGGAGACCCTTACTTGTCTAGCTTCCCCGTTAGACTTGTCTAATCGGATGTCTGTGGGCGAGTTGTTAGTTGTCGTGTTCAATCTTTCCACTCCAGTTTGTAGATCTGACTATGCTTTTTCTCGGATAGACCGTTCATCTGACCGCTTGGTGTTGGGTAAGGCTTCGTGTTGGACTGCTCGTGATTCCTTGGCTATGGGGCTTTTTGATGTGGTGTCCCCTAGACACACTTATTTACAAAGCCCGGTCGCACACATTTATCCTTCGCCTTTTGATGATCCGTGCATGCACACGTTAGTGGACCTAGTTAGGTATGTTGAGTTGTGTCGCACATACGTCCTTTCCGATCCGGGAGCGCCCAACCATATAGTTGAAGATGGGCATCTTTCGCTGGCATTTATTTACGACATTTTAAAATCAAAATTTAAAACTATGACGTTGGACTTGACTTGTGAGCTATGTATTCGTGAGTGTCCGTATGCGGACATGTCTTCGTCTGCGACTGCGTATGATTTCACGGCGACCGTGCCTTTTGATTTGGTGTCCTCACGGCATTATTACCCATCAAATCAAATTGCACATATTTTTCATCCATCCTGGTACGATCTGCACGTGCACATGTCGTCGCCTTATGCCAGTGTCTGTGGGTTGCGTCACTTTCACTTCTGTCCACCTATGAGAGCTTCTGACTACATAATTGTTGATTCCAATTTAGTCTGGTTAGCCCACGAGTGGATACCTTCGGGTTCCGTAACAAAATTATTACGTTGGAGTGCCGATACTTTCATGATCTTCAACAATTTTGGATTTAACGCAATTTTTTTGGATTTTTATGATGCAATCGGTGTTTCGCCGCATTTCAATTTTTCGGATTTAATTTTGCATATCTGGTTTCCACCTGAGTGATTTTCTCCGACGTTTCTCTCTTCCACTTCAGATTCTCTTGGGTTGAGAGGTGAGATTCTTTTCGTGTCGCGCTTCCATTTGGGTTTCCTGGTTCTCGCATTGGATGGTAAGGTCTGCACTGCTTTTCTTTATGCTGACACATCTACGAGGTTTTCTGCTGTTCTTGCTCATGACAGGTTCTGTTCTATTGCGGATGCCTGCACTGCTTGTCCTGCCTCGTGGATGTCCGCTCTTGCTATGCTACCAGTGGATGTTGATGTCTCCTGCCCTTCTCTCCATGGCCACTCATCGGGGATGAGTGATTTTGAGCGGGGGAGGATTGATGGCGAGGATGCCCCGCCATTTGCTCGTGCCGACATGGATCTCGCTTTTGATCGCCGCCGCTACATATTCGTGGACATTGATGGCCGTTGCCGCAAGTATCGTCGCCACCGCCGCCGACGCCGTTACTTCACATCGTCGTCACCGCCGCTGCCGCTGCCGTTACTTCACATCATTATGATTATAATGTTATTTCACTTTGGGAATAATATTATAATCATAATAATTTTATTATAAACAATTTTGTCTTAAGATTTATAAATTTATAATTTATAAATTTATAAATCTTAGTTGGTGTTTTTGTTTTTGTTAAGCATTAGTGATTAGGATTATCTTAGATTTAGATGAAGGGTGGATGGAGATGTATGATTTTATATATATATGTATTGTGGTGTTGGAGAGGGGATGTTGAAAAGAAGAAAAAAAAGAAACCCTAAACCGATTCTCACGGTTGCAAGCCTGCCCCCTATTCGGCCAAGCCGAAACCCGACCTCCAGGAAGCCTCGCCTAGCTGCTGCTGCCGCCCCTCTTGGTGGCCATTCCTGCTACTCCGGCGACCTCCTACCTCCTCCGGTGTGACTCCAAAGAAGGCGGCTCGGTTCTCTCCATCCGGTGCTACTCCGGTGGACCCATGGAAGTGCGACTCTTCCATAGTTATCCTCCTCTTCCTCCTCTTCATTTTCAGATTTGGGTAACGAGTTCCTCTTCTCAAACTTGTGTAGTGATTCTTCCTAGATTGTGAGGATGGTGGAAACTTTGATATCATGTTCTATCCTAAAGCTTGATTCCCATTTGCATTAATATAATCTGAAATTATATTGCTTTTTCGTCCGATTTTCGCGAAGGTTTTGGCAAGGGTAGGTCTCCTTGGATGTTTGCAAACCAGGGTTGGTTTAGCCTTTGGTTTCGAACGGATCAAGAGGATTTGGTATATCCTCGTATTATTTTGTTTTGAGGGCTGCACTTGGACTCCTTTCCGAATCGAAAATATTTAGTCCGGAGCGCTCTTCATGTGGATGGAAATGCTGTGATGCGATATTAGATGTGTGGCTAGGTAATGATATTAGTGTATGTGAATGTTTGTGTAGGTTTGGATGGGAATTTCCCACTTGTGAGATCGCAATATTATAGACGAAACTCTGCCAAAATTTTGAGTTTTGCGAGCACCCCACAAGTTCGCTTAAATTCCCCTTTGGAATCCCTTTACCAATTTGCATCCTAATCCCCTTTTGGGGAGTGGCCTACATCACTAACAATTGAGGATAAGGGAGAGCGACATCCCAAAGACAGCATTCAGTATGCGGTTTGAGCATTACGAGTTCACAGTCATGTCGTTTAGTTTGACAAATGCGACATCCATGTTTATGGATCTGATGAACATGACGTTCAGAGAGTACCTGGACCGTTTTGTGATAGTATTTATCGACGATATCCTGGTGTACTCGCAGTGTGAAGAGGAGCACTACAATCACCTGCACATGGTGTTGGAGACATTAAGGAGAAACCAATTGTATGCTAAGTTCTCCAAGTGTGAGTTCTGGTTATCCTTGATAGCGTTCCTTGGTCATGTTGTTAGTGGAGAAGGGATAGCTGTGGATCCGACGAAGATAGTGGCGATACGGGAGTGGCATGCTTTGACTACAGTGGCGGAGGTCTGGAGCTTTCTGGGGCTTGTTGGCTACTATAGGCGCTTCGTAGAGAACTTCTCGCGGATAGCGCTACCACTCATGACTTTGACTAGGAAGAATCAGAAGTTTTTGTGGTCTTCGGAGTGCGAACAGGATTTTGAAGAGTTGAAGAGGCGGTTGACCACAACGCCTATTTTATGTTCCCCAAGTGGAACCAAAGGGTTCGAAATCTATAGTGATGCTCCGGGCAGTGGTTTGGGCTGTGTTCTGCTACAGCATGGGAGTGTGATAGCCTACGGTTCACGACAATTGAAAGCTCACGAGATAAATTATCCGGTCCATGACTTGGAGTTAGCGGCCATGATATTTGCTCTAAAGCTGTGGAGGCACTATCTGTACGGTGTGAAAGTCGATATATACACCAATCATAAGAGCTTGAAGTACCTGTTAGATCAAAAGGATCTGAACATGAGGCAGCGGAGGTAGATGGAGTTCCTAGGGGACTACACCTTCAAGATACATTATGTGCCAGGGAAAGGTAATGTAGTGGTGGATGCATTGAGTCGTAAGATTCCTGCACAGGCCAACTAGTTATCAGTACATGATGAGAGATTGGTCCGTGAGTTGGAGGCTTTGGAAATATCTTGCGTCGACAAGCAGTCTAGTACTGAGGCGAAACTATTTTGGACCGAGGTGCAGTGTGACCTAGCTGATAGAGTTCGACGGGCTTTGATTCAGGATAACAACATGAAGCAGATCTTGGATGAATCATTGGATGGGTCAAATTCCCAGTTTGCTGTTGAGGATGAGTTGCTAAGGAAGGACGGTCTCCTATGCGTTCCTAGTGCGGATAATCTTCGGGAGGAGTTGATGTACGAGGCTCATCATACCAAGTACTCAACCGACCCGGGAAGCACGAAGATGTATAGAGACATGAAGACATTATTTTGGTAGCCAGGATTGAAGAAGGATGTAGCACTTTATGTGGCCAAGTGCCAAACTTGTGCCTTAGTGAAGGCAGAGTGCCAGAAGCCCGGAGGTTTCCTAAAGTCCTTGCCTATCCCGGAATGGAAATTTGACGACATATCTATGGATTTTGTGCATGTTTTGCCGAAGTCGCAGAGGGGAAACAACGCCATCTGGGTGGTTGTAGATAGGTTGACAAAGGTGTCGCACTTCATCCCGATCAGGAAGGAAGATCCCGTGGAAAGGTTGGACAAACTCTATGTGGAGAATATTGTACGGTTGCATGGTGTGCCCCGCAATATTGTTAGTGATCGAGATGGACGCTTCACGTTGAATGACTGGAGGTTGGTGCATAGTCTGTTGGGTACGAAGCTAAAGTTCAGCACAGCCTTTCATCCGCAGACGGATGGCCAAACCGAGAGGGTCAACCGGACGTTGGAGGACATGCTTCGCATGTGCGTCCTAGATTTTGGAAGGCAGTGAGAAGATCACCTGTACATGGTGGAGTTTGCGTATAACAATAGCTTTCAGGAGAGTATTGGAATGACGCCTTTCGAGGCCTTGTACGGGAGAAAGTGCCGCACGCCATTGTCTTGGTTGGAGACAGGCGAGTCGAAGCTTTACAAACGTCAAACGGTGGAAGATGCCACTTCAGTGATATAGACAATTCAGGAACGATTGAAGATCTCTCAGGACAAACAGTCAAAGTACTATAACTCCAAACATAGGAACGTGGAGTTCAGTGTTGGCGACTAGGTGTACTTGAAAATCAAACCGTTCAAGGGTGTCTCACGGGTTCGATGCTTGAAGAAGCTGAGTCCGAGATACCTTGGACCATTTGAGATCCTGGAGCGTGTTGGAGAAGCAGCGTATAGATTGAAGTTGTCGGTGGAGTTGAGTGGGCTACACGATGTGTTCCACGTATTGGTGTTGCGTAAGGCGGTGCAAGAACCTTCGCAAATAGTTGCGGTTGATCAAATGCCAGTTGATTACGAGTTGACGACAAAGGTCAAGCCTATACGTATAGAAGACGTTGAAGTCAAGCGACTCTGCAACAAGGATATTCGAATGGTTAAAGTTCGTTGTGATAATTGTGGACGTGAGGAGCTTTCTTGGGAGCGAGAGCAAACTATGTTGGAAGAATACCCCGAGTTATTCCGTTCAGGTAACTTGTAATTTTGTGTACTTTTACTTAATTTCGGGATGAAATTCCTTAAGTGGGGCAGATTTGTAACGCCCCAAAAATTGTATTTGAGTTGGTCGTGCAAAAAAGGATTTTGGTGCCTATATAGGGGTACACGGCCTAGGATACGGGCGTGTCCAAGGCCGTGTCTGGCATGGTGTTTTGGCCGATTTTATCCCGAGAAGGACACGACGAGTAACACGGTTGAATGACACGGGCGTGTCATTTGACACGGGCGTGTACCTACCCGTGTCAGTACCCGTGTTCCTTAGAGTCATGATGGTTGGCGTGATGGTTAATCGTGACACGCCTCCGGTCACGGGTGTGTCCAAGACCCGACACGGGCGTGTCAGGCTGAGACACGGGCGTGTCTTTCCCGTGTGGTTTTTCTGCGTTCGACGATCGTGCCTGGATTGAGGCACACGGCCGTGTGCGAGGCCGTGTTCGGCCCAGGTCTGTTGATTTTTGAGCGGATCAATGTCGTTCGATTTCTTTATTTAAAATCCGACGGCCATGGGGAAACCCTGCTCTATTAAGGTCGGGAATAGAGGAACAATTCCTCATTTTCTCCCTTAGTCTCTCTCTCTCAAGGAGTTGGAAAGAGGAGGAAGAAGGAGGAGTTTTCCGGCTGCCGGCGGAGCACCGGAGCACCGGAGCACCGATCAGAGAACCGAGAGCGGATCCGTGGAGGGAATCTCGTTGCAAAGACTTTTGTCCGGATAATTTTCCATGGCGCCAAAGCATACTACAAGGGTAACAATTCTCTACTTGAGCATGTGAAGCTCTTCCTTTTTGCATAGGGAAAACCTGCTCCCGCGAGTGTGCGGCGAGTGTGCGGTGTTTCTTGGGGTTGACGGGAATAGTCCCCCTTGTGTTGCATATAGAGTCCGGAACCGAAGTACGTGCATAGGCATTGTGAGTGAAGCCTACCCGGACATGTTGGTTTGGATCAGCGATGTTGCATTTGTTATGATTTGCTGAAGAAGACTTCGTGCTTTGAGTTTTTGGGTTTCTACGCGGTAGATTGCAGCAGGGATCCTTGGAGGTTAGCTCCAAGGCGCACCCGGAAACCAGAGCGGAATCGTTGTTCTGATAACTTGGCGGTCTAAGAACCGGCGTTGAACATAATTGAGTTATGTGATTGATTGGAATATTAGGATCCGAGAGAAGCTTGGCCCGTGCGTATGTCTTAATGTGAACTATGCGGTTGAGAAATGGGCAAGTGGAATTGGACCTGAGCTATGTGGTTCGGTGCGAGAGATCTGAAAAGGGGACTGGCCGTTGGCATAGTTGGTAGCCTTAGACAGTGGTCAGGAAGGCTAAAATGCTCATGTTGTTGCCATCCTGGGGGTGGTGATGAAGACGGTGAATTGTCAGGATTCACCGTTAATGTGCCCTGAGTGCACGGGGTGTTTGGCCATGCGAGCCTACATCTGTGGCGAAGTATGTCTATACATAATTATTTAGCTAGGCTAATGATATGCAAGGAAGGAGCACCGTCGTCCCGAAAAAGGGACGGGGTCATTATAATTTGGTCGGCTTTAGCTGACCGTTGCTTGTTTGCCACCGTGCTGTGGAATGTTGCTTGCAGGTGCTGCAGAGCCGTGTGAAAAATAGAGGGTTGGAGCCCATGTTGCCGTGCTGGCCCTCGAAGGCCTTAACGTATAGTTGTTTTACTTTGTCATGTGTGGCCGGCCTGCGAGCCGATGTATGTAAGACACTATTTGATAAGTGAACTATTGTAAGGCCATAAGGCCATGTATCTTTCAGTGTATTGTTATTTCATTCTAGTGGTAGCGATTGTGGACATTCATGTAAATTGATTATTCAGTTTGGGTTCTTTCTACTTTTAAAAGCTTCCGCGGGAATGCTCTGTGTTAGGACGAGTAGTCTTAATTGGATAGTTTGGTTATTAATGTAACACCCCAAAATTTGAGAGAGGGTCGACCGGCGTTTTCTGACCAAGTTTTGTTTCTGGCAGGGGGCACACGGCCTGGGACACGGGCGTGTCCCAGGGCGTGTCAGGCTCCAGTCGACGTTTTGGTCGAGAGGTCGACGAATTTCGCTCGACGATGTGTCGAGATAAGGCACACGGCCTGAGACACGGGCGTGTCTCAGGGAGTGTCGAGCCCGTGTCGACGATCGGTCAGGGGAGTCGATGATTTTCGCTCGACGATGTGTCGAGACAAGGCACACGGCCTAGGACACGGGGGTACCCAAGGCCGTGTCGGTCGAGTGTCGAGAGTCCACTCGATGAAATTCACTCGACGAGTGTCGAGTGTCGAGACTGGGGCACACGTCCTGTAATACGGGCGTGTCCCACATGGTCGACGAACTTCGCTCGACGTTTTTCCGCGGTGTTGATACAAAGGCTGTCGGCGAGTGTCGAGACTTCGCACACGGCATGGGACACGGGCGTGTCCCAGGCCGTGTCCTTCTCGGGTTATTTTCGGGGCTGTGTCGATGGAGGCACACGGCCGACCACACGACCGTGTCATTCGGGACACAGGCGTGTCAGGTCGAACAAGGGCGTGTTGGATGCCCGTGTGTTGTTCCAGGCGTATCGATTTGGGACGGCGAATGGGGGACACGGCCCTGGACACGGGCGTGTGCCAGGCCGTGTTCGGCCCAGGTGTTTTATTTTTCAGACGGATCGTGGCCATTCTTTCCCTTATTTTGGGATCTGATGGTCCAGGACTGCTCTTGGGGTGTTAAGTCCGAGAATAGGGTTGGAAACCCTCATTCTTCTCCAAGCTTTCTCTTACTAAAGTTCTAGAGAGAAGTGAGAGCAAGGAAGAAGGAGAAGGAGGGTTTGGGCTGTAGGAGAGGTTTCGGTGCTCCAAATCGCGAGCCGAGTCCAGATCCGTGGAGGCTAGACCGTTGCGAAAGTTTTCATCCGGATATTTTGTTATGGCTAGGAAGAGGAGTCGGAAGGTAACGACACTTCTCCTCTCGGTTTTAGGATGCATGTCTTAGCATCTTTTCTTTTCTTGTTTTGGGGAACCAAACACTCAAATGAGAGGGGTTTGGGTCGCCAAGGTTCAAGAGAAACCTCCGGGTCGATTGAGTCCGTCCCCGGCATGTTTTGCATTAGAGATCCGCTCCGTTAGTGGATTAGGCATGGTGTGTGAAGCCGTAGTCGCGACCGTTAGTCCGACTCGCTGATGTTGCATACGAGCTTTAGGGATTCGTAGAGATCCGTTGTGACAAGATGCCGTTTGTGATGTGGTGATGTTTCCCCCTTTTTCTCGAGTGAGTACGTGTAGTCGGAACCAGACAAGGTTAGCTCCTCAATGGCGGAAGATGGTTTCCTTGGTGGACAAGGTTAGCTCCGCACGAGTGGTAGACGGTTTCCTTGGTGCGCGGGAACGCTGCAGTACAAATAAGGGACTAGGGTGGAATTGTCTTGGTTTGTGATGTGCCAAGGCGTGGCTGTGTCTCCGTGGTCGGCTGGCTATCCCGTGACGTACACGTCACGTGTGGAGAGTGTCCCGGCGAGACTAGTCCCCTTCTGTGAGACTGACGAGAATGCCAAGCGAGGGGCAAGCCCGGGCAATGAGGCCATGAAAGAAATTGTACCTAATCACCTAGAGGGGGGGGGGGTGAATATGTGACTTTATCTTTTTAAACTTTTAGGCAGATTATATCACAGATTTCACAGAACTAATAACAACAATCACAGAATCACACACATACATAGAGTACACACACTTTTATAGTGGTTCCCCAAGGTTTGGGTACATCCACTTTCCCCCTTCGCCTACCTAGTAGTGTACTAGATTCGGCCAAACTCCTCCACTATACCTCAGATCCTCAGATCTTACACTCAGAATCCCAAATGATTCCTACAGCTCAGAGTGATCCCACTCCTACAACTCAGGCTCAACAGCCCTACCACTCAGTCTTCTCCAAAGACCTACACTCAGCCACAAGGCCTACACTCAGAGATATGAATCTCCTACACTCAGGCACACAGGCCCTACCACTCAGCCTTTATAATTACAGGCTTACAACTCAGATCCCAAAGGATCCTACAAGAAATAAAGAATACAATGTATATACCTACAACTCAGAATAAAAGAGAAGAGTTGACAGGTTTCTTGATGAGTTCTTGGAAGAACTCGGCTGAGATCAACCTTACTTGGCTTTCTTCAAAGCTTCTTGAATGTAGAACACAATAGGGTTGATACTCTCTGCAGCTGATCTTCAATCACTACAACTTAAGAATCAGACCTTGATCTGAAACCTTCTTCACAGCCTGGTTCAACAGCTGTCTACTTGGAAGGAGCTCTCTCTCTCTAACTACTTAGATCTTCACTTGAATTGATTCTTCAATGAATTGCTTGAACTTGTGTGAATCATCTTCTTCTGTTGACAGAATATGCCTTTATATGGGCCTTCTTCATGGTGACCGGCTGATCCGGTTTCTAACAGCTTCCTGACATCTCTAACAGTTGCAGTAGACCGGCTGGAATGGCAGCTGTCATGTCATCCAGTCAATTCTTGAAATATCTGTAACTGTCTGAAAGTGTCGAGACAGTCTGTCTTTAAGTGTCAACACTTGTAGACTAAGTGTCGACACAAGTAGACTAAGTGTCGACACTAGCCTTCATGGTGTCGACACAACTCCTTGTGTTGTAGAAATTACTTCTCGACACAGCTTCTTCATTATGTGTCGACACTGATAATGTGTGTCGACACAACTCCTTGTTCTTCAGTACTTTGTTGATTTCTTGTAAGTGTCGACACAACTCCTTTGTGTCGACACATCTTCTTGTGTTGAACTTGTTAAGTGTCGACACATCTTCTTGGTGTCGACACATGCCTTCAGTGTTGATACTTTTGCTGAGTGTCGACACATCTGCTTGGTGTCGACACTTGTACTTGGTCTTCATAGAAATTTGATGAGTGTCGAGATAGCTCCTTGTGTCGACACTTTCTTCATGTGTTGAGACTTTGGCTGAATGTCGACACATCTCCTTTGTGTCGACACTTGTACTTAGAATTTGCTGAACTTTGCTGAGTGTCGACACAGCCTCCTAGTATCGACACTTTCTTCATGTGTTGAGTCTTCTGCTGTATGTCGACACATTCTCCAAGTGTCAACACTTTCTGATGTCGACAAAGTTCCACTGGGTGTCGACACTGCTTCTAAGTGTCGACACTGCTTTTCTGCACATTTCTTCATTGAGTGTCGACACAGTCTGTTTGTGTCGACACTTTCCTTTTGGTATCAACTCTGCATCCCTGGTGTCGACACAATTACTCCAAGTGTTGACACTACTTCTCTGGATGTCGACACAAGTCTTCTTAAGTGTCGACACTTTGCTTCTGGGTGTCGACACATGGACTTAGAAACTTTTCAGCTTTCCCTGAAAATACTTGACCTGCACAACTAAACTCAAAATACATCAAATACATTTTGATGTATATCATTGAGTAGGGTGAGGCTTCTTCAAATCAGGTACATTTATTCCAATGACCCAACAATCTTGCCCTATTTGGAGAAGTCATAACCCTTAGTCAATGATATACACCATACATAATAAAATCATAGTATGATGTAAAACAATATTAAATGACATGGTAAGTACATAAACATGTATAAGCAAAACATGTATAACAAATATCTCAGAACAATTAATGTAATAGATTTATCACACATCACATAGTTCTAAGAACTTCAACATTATCATTATCCAAAAGTTTACAGAAGGTTTAAAATTAAATGATTACAACTGTAAACTAAAGATAAATCCTATCCTATTGCTTCTCAGTCTCCTTGATCACTATGCCCTTTCCAGATTGTATCTTTGCTTGGACTGGGGCTTCAGCATCTTCAGCAGCAGCAGACTTCTTTCCTTTTAGATCCTTCTTTTTCAATTCTTCTGCCTTGATCTTTTGCCTTTCAAAGTAATGATAGGGCTTGAGAAAGTACTTGCTAGGCTCCTGGGCAGTAGGAAGTAGTTTTCCCATCTTTGCCTTTCTTCTATACTGTACAATGTCTTCTTGCCTGTTTTCATGCTTCCTCCACTCCACATCAGAATACCATTTGCCTCTGTCCACAATATTGTCTTTGGCAGCCTTCCATGCAGTCAGAATGATATTCCTTGAAGTGGGGCTCCATTGTTCAAAATCAGTCCTGAGTTCAGCTTGCTCCCTGAATCTCTTCTTAGATAATTGGGCTTCTTGTTCCTTCAGTATAGCTTCTTGTATAGCCTCAGGCATTGGCTGAACCACTTTTTCTATGATGACATTTTGCTTTCCCTCAGGTGGGCTATACATTGACTGTATATCTGCTTGTATCATATCAAAGTCTGGTGGAGGGTATATTACTTGAGCCACTTCAGCTTGCTCCCCTCCAAGATATGCAGGATTAATCCCAGACTCTGCAACATTATCATCATCACATAATGAAGGATATCCAAGGGTGGCTCTAATGGAATTTGAAATCCATTTTGCATGATCAGAGCCTGCTTTGACTAACACCCTCTCCCCCTTTATGACTTCTCTTTCAATGTGATCTCTTAGATCATCTTTCTGGAATCTTATTTGGGCATTTAGATAATTTACTCCATCCTTGTAGAAAGGTTTCAACCTTTGGAGCTTTTCAGTGATGAGCTTCTGGGAATCTTGAAGTGCAGTAGTAACAGCAGTTAGGCTCTCTTGCAAAGCTTTGTCAAATTCCTCTTTGGCAGTGGTCAGGGCTGCATTCTGGGCAGTTGCTATATTCTTTAGTTCAGTTACAATAGCATTGTGGGAAGCTGTCAAATTATCATTCATTCTTATTTGATTCTCCAGAACATAGCCTTGCTTCACTTCAAGTTCATCCACTTGAGCTTTGATCTTCTCTTGATGAGTTGCTAGATAGACTACTGCATTCCCTCCTTTATGGAAACAGTCAGTCATTTCTTTCTTATTCATATTCATTTCAAATCTGATGGACTTAATATCTTGTGCAAGATCAAATTGCAAAGACTTATGCCCCTCATCCATATACTTTTCTATTGCTTGCCTTTTCTCATCAAGCTTTATCTGCATTGCAACCATCAGAGAACTGTAATCTACAGATGGTGCTGGCTGTGGTGTAGGCTGTGGTGCAATTGTTTGCAGAGCTTTCTTATAATTTTGGCTCCTCCTCTTGAAGACTTGAAACTTCCTCTTCTTGGCTCTTGCAGCCTCTTCATCTTCAGAAGCAGATGTGCTATCAATAGTCACTCTGTCCTTTGTGCTTGAAGGTAACTCCTTTTCAGTCCTTTATACCTGCTCAGCATCTTGTGGCACCTCAGTCTCTTTGCCTGCAGTTTCTTGTATATTCTTTACTTGCTCCCCCTCAACATGAGCCTTCTCCCCTTCAGCAGCATCACTTTCTTTCTCAACTTCAATGTCAGTTTGAAGAAGGTCTGGGAATATCTCTTCCAAAGTAAATTCTTGTTGAGGATGGGGTGGAGAAACTCTAATCTCATCAACAACTTGATCAGATACTACTTGATCTGCAATAGATGTGTCCTCCATGACAACATATTGGGGTTGACTATGTGTTTGTGTTTGCTGATTAACTTTATTTAATGAATCAGACAAAACATCATTCTCAATATGAAAATCTAATGCATTAATCTCAGTGATTACCTCAAGTATAGTGTGGGTAGCTTGTTCACTTTCTAGTGGAGTTGGCTCTTCCACTAGTAAGGGCTCCCCCTGGATGGAATCCTGGTGTACTGGGCTAGCTTGAGGTAGCTCCCCCTGCCTTGGTGCTTCTTCTTGTCTTGCTGGAGATTGTCCAGCATTTCCAACTTCTTCCTCATCAGGAGTAAAGACAACTTGCTCCTCAGAGCTGCTAGAGGATTCTTGAGCCACTGGGGCTGATTTCTTCTTCCTTTTCTGGGGTGTTACCTTCTCAGGAGTTGACATTTCCTTGGTCAAGACTCTATCCCATCTAGAGAAGATTCTCATGTCCATCTTCCTCATGTGATTGATCTTAGAACCTGCAGCTTGGCTCATTACTTCTGGTATACTACCAGCCAAGTAAAGACTTAGAATCCTACCAAAATTGGGCTTCTTCATACTCTCCTTAATCATCTCAAACACTACTGCAGACCAATCAGTTTGTAGTGTGAAGATAATTCTTGTCATTAGACCAAACATATGAGCTGATACTCTATCATGCCCTCCAGGCTTGCTCAAGATAACCTTGCCCACAATCTCAGATAAGAATTTGCCTTGGCTGTTCATCCCCTTCCTATTGAAAATAGATCCTATTTTCATCTTGGAATCCAATCCACACCATGTTAATGTTTCTCTAGTCTTAGAAGAAGAAACTTCATCTTCTTCCTTAGTCCTTGGTAGGTTTAGTACCTTTATCAAACTCTTAGGTGAGACCTTCACTTTTTCTCCATGAACCCTTGACTTAATCTTTAGTCCTGATTCATCTAGAGTTGCGCCATTCAGAAATTCCAGGACCTCCTTTTTCCAGATCTTGATGGATTCTGAAACAAGGAATTCTAATCCAAATTCTGCAACTAGGGTTACCACACCTTTGATCGCGGGTTCCGCCTCATCAAATGCGTGCCGCACCAGTTCATATCCTTCATTCACGTTCTCTTCGAGCTTGGGCGCCATTAGGGTTTGAAGAAATTTGAATTGAGAGAAGAGAGGTGTCGACACACAAGTTTGGTCTCGAAACTTTGGTGAGTGTGTCGACAGACAATGGCGAAATCCTATTTATACCTTTCTATGATCGAAGATGAAAGGGCACGTCAAAATACTTAAATTGTGTCGACACTGTTGAAAAGTGTCGACACAGACTTATAATGTCTCGACAACCATGTGTCGACACAAGTATAGTCGACATAATAGATGTGTCGACACTTGTTTATGTGTCAACACCACTTAGCTCGACACTTGGTCGAGACTTTACTTCACTAATTCTGCATAAAGTCTAAGTGTCGACACCACCTTGGATGTGTCGACACCTATCCTGTATGTGTCGACACTAATTCTCTGAAGTGTCGACACCAACTTCTTAGATGTGTCGACACCTTTTCTCTGAAGTGTCGACACCAATTTTCTGTCTTGACACAGACAACTCTGTGTGTCGACACTATTTTACTTAGCCATTTCTGTAAACTTATTCTAAGTTTATCATACCTAATTCAATTTTGAATCTATTGAATTTGGTTTTTTCTAAAGGCTTAGTATACATGTCAGCTAGTTGATTATCTGTATTGACATATTCTAGTGAAATATCTTCTTTTTCCACATGTTCCCTTAGAAAATGATATTTTATTTCAATGTGTTTAGTTCTACTATGGGAAACAGGATTGTTTGCAATAGATATAGCACTAGTAGAATCACAAAATAATGGTGTTCTACTTACTTGAATACCATAATCCTCAAGCTGATGTTGTATCCATAGAAGTTGAGCACAGTAACTTCCTGCAACCACATACTCTGATTATGCTGTGGAGATAGCCACACTTGTTTGCTTCTTGCTACTCCATGAGATCAGTCTTCCACCTAGGAATTGACAGGTACCAGTTGTACTTATCCTATCTTCTTTACAGCCTGCAAAATCTACATCTGAATAACCTGTCAGTTCAAAGTCTTCATTCCTAGGGTACCAAAGGCATAAATAAGGTGTGCCCTTTAGATATCTCAGTATCCTTTTGACTGCTGTCAAATGAGACTCTTTAGGGCAAGCTTGGTACCTAGCACAGACACATGTAGCATACATGATATCTGGTCTACTAGCAGTCAAATACAATAGGGAGCCAACTATCCCTCTATACAAAGTCTCATCTACAGGTTTCCCTGCATTATCTTTGCTAAGAGACATACTTGACCCCATAGGAGTTTTCATGGTACTGGATGATTCCATACCATACTTCCTTATCAGTTCTAAGGTGAACTTAGACTGGCATATGGATAAACCATTCTCAGTCTGTCTAACTTGGAGACCCAAGAAGAACTTAAGTTCCCCCATACTGCTCATCTCAAATTGTCCTTGCATAAGTTTTGCAAACTTTCTGCAAAGACTAATTTCAGTAGACCCAAATATGATGTCATCTACATATATTTGGACTAGTATGATCTTGCCTCTGGATTCCCTAAGGAATAGAGTCTTGTCTATTTTCCGCCTTGTGAATTTATTCTCAATGAGGAAAATAGACAGGGTTTCATACCAAGCCCTAGGGGCTTGTTTTAACCCATACAAAGCCTTCCTAAGTCTATAGACATAATTAGGTTGAGTTGAATCAACAAAACCTGATGGTTGTTCCACATAGACCTCTTCCTTCAGATTGTCATTCAAAAAGGCTGACTTAACATCCATTTGGTATACTTTAAACCCTTGATAGGTTGCATAGGCCAAGAACATTCTTATTGCCTCCAGTCTGGCTACTGGAGCAAAAGTTTGATCAAAGTCAATACCTTCTTCCTGCCTATATCCCTTAGCAACCAGTCTTGCTTTGTTCTTTATAATAACTCCATGTTCATCCATCTTGTTCCTGAAGATCCACTTAGTCTCAATTATGTTGTGGTCTTTTGGTTTAGGAACAAGCTCCTAGACTTTGCATCTCTTGAACTGATTCAGCTCCTCTTGCATTGCCTCAATCCAATGAGTGTCTAGGATGGTTTCTTCAAATTTCTTTGGCTCAACTTGGGATAGAAAACTGGAGTAGAGTACTGAACTTAGATTTCTGCTCCTTGTTTGTACCCCTTGTCTTAGATCACCAATAATTTGATCTGCTGAATGATCTCTTAGATGCCTAGTAGATGGAGGCAGCCTGGCTTCATGTTGAACTCCTTCAGCTTCTTCAACTTGCTGCACTCCTTGATCTTCTTCTGCATCAGGTGCATCTAGTACTCCCCCTGGACAGCAGCCACTATCATCTACATGCTAACTTGCAGTAGATCCTTCTTCAATAGTGAGCTTGTCCATCTTCTTAGTCACACCTGTGGAGCTGCAATTACTTCTAGACAATTCATGGTTAATGAGTCTAGCTTCATCAAATACTATATGTATTGATTCCTCAACAACTTGAGTAGTCAAGTTGTAGACCCTATAAGCCTTACTATTGTTGCTATACCCAACAAAGATCCCCTCTTGGGATTTGGCAGCAAACTTGGTTAAGTAAGACTTACCATTGTTAAGTATATAGCATTTACAACCAAAGATCCTGAAATAGGATAGGTTTGGTTTTCTGCCTTTCACAATCTCATAGGGGGTCTTATTATGGCTCTTAGTAATGGTAGCTCTATTAATTACATGGCATGCAGTATTAACTGCCTCAGCCCAGAAATATTCTGGGAGAGATGTGTCACTTAATAGGGTTCTACCAGCTTCAATCAAGGTTCTATTTTTCCTTTCAGCAATGTCATTTTGCTGAGGTGTTCTTGGTGAAGATAATTCCTGAAATATCCCAAATTCTTCACATAGTTTTGTCATACTATCAGACTGGAATTCAGTACCATGGTCACTTCTTATTTTGACCACTGTACTATCTAACTCATTCTGAATTTGTTTGACAAAACTATAGAAGATACTAGGTGTTTCAGATTTCTGTCTAAGGAAGAACACGCAGGAAAACCTTGAGTAGTCATCTACAACTACAAATGTGTCGACCTTCCTACCTAGGCTGTGAACTGGCATAGGATCAAAAAGATCCATATGCAAGAGGTATAAACACCTCACAGCATCTTTGTTCTCAATGCTATTAAAGGTGGATCTAGTCTACTTGCCCTTTTGATAAGCTGAATATATCCCATCTTTAATACACTTAACCTGAGGACCATTCCTCACTAACTCTTTGCTATAGAGTTGGCCAATTATCTTGTAGTTAAGATGGGCTAGCCTCTTGTGCCATTCGACACAATGAGAGACTTTCTCATCAGCTACAAGACACACTGGAGAAGCATTGTTCTCACACATAATGTCTAGAAAATAGACATTTCTTTTTCTGTAACCAGTCAAAATGATCTCTTGATCATTTGATCTCCTGATATGACAACTATCTTTGACAAATGAGATGTCATATCCTAAATCACTCAGTTGACTTATACTAATAAGGTTATGTTTCAAACCTTTAACATAAGCCACTTGAGTAATAGTTATAAGGTTGCTAGAAATGTTACCAAAACCTTTGATGATTCCTTTTTCAGAACCACCAAAGGTGACTTTAGGACTATCCTTGATTGGTGTGAAGTCCTTTAGCAATCCTCTAGTTCCAGTCATGTGCCTGGAACATCCACTGTTCAAGTACCATATTGGGGCATGGCCACTTGGACTCACCTGCAAAACAGATTAGTTGACCTTAGAACCCAAAGAATTCTTGGGTCCTTGGTGCTGGTTAGTTTGCCTCTTAATAAAGCTACCTGCAGATTTTCCAACAGGCAGTTTGCTACACACTTTGACACTAGAATTGTGCCAGCAGTCAATGGCAAAGTGGCCTACCTTGCCACAACACCAGCACTCAAATCTATTGTACCTTTACTTAGGTACAACCCTAGCTGTTCCATCTACAGCAGGCTTGTTGAGTACTGGGGCTTTGCCCTTAGACTTGGACTTTACAGTCCTAGCAGGTTGTGTAAATGGTAATCCAGTTTTACCCTTGTGAGGTATAAACTCATCTATCAAAGGTAGAACTGATTTTGGTTTAGAGAACCTTGCTACTATATCTCTCTCCTTCTGAAGACTAATCTCCAGATTTCTGATTTGATCATTCTTAAATGTTATAGTCCCCATCTGAATAACAGTTATGTGCTTCAGTCTGGCTATTTCATTTAGCTTTTGATCAATCAACTTCTCAAAATCAGTTGCAGCCTCTTTGAGACTAGGAATCTCCTTTGCCTGACTCTTGGCCAAGGATTTGCTTTTCTTAAAAGCTTGCAATAGTACACTATATTCATCAATCAACTGATGAATATCCCCTTCAGATTCAGATCCACTGGCATCACTTGATGCTGATGTAACTGAATCTGAACTAGCACTAGAAATTGAACTTAAAGAACAATTTTGTACCTGACTAGGTCCAGGCTGATCCTGGATTTTGTCACCTTCTGACAAGGCCATCAGTCCTTGGCACTGATTGTCCTCTTGCTCATATATAGAGTTCATTAACTAGATGAACTCTTCTTCTTCTTCTTCTTCAGCAAACAGTCCAATGTAAGCTTCTGCTTCTGAATCAGTTTCTGAAGATGATATGTCTGACAGGCTTTTGTCCTTCTTGGCAACAAAGGACCTTTCCTTTTTGCCCTTGGTGTGAATCTTCTTCTTATCATTAGACTCTTTCCTTTTCTCTGGACAGTCAGCAACAACATGTCCTTGTCTGTTACAGCAATAGCATACAATTTTTGATAAAGTTGCTTTGCTTGACTTGGGCTTTCTCCTGTCTTTCTTTGATGACTTCTTGTTCTGATAATAGTCATCTTTTCCCTGTGAAGTGGATGGCTTTGACCTCCACTGTTTCTTCTTTAGAAACTTCTAAAAGTGTCTTGTGAAGGCCGCAAAATCCTCATCACTCTCACTGCTTTCAGAATCCTTGCATTCTGTCTCATCTGACTTAGTCCTAGCAACTTTTGGGGGTGGAGAAGGAGACTTACTTCTATATTTCTTAGTGGCTTCTGTCTTGAATGCCACTGCTCTTTCTTTGTGCTCAAATCTTATAGTCTTCTCCTCCTCTTTTCTTACCATTAGCTGCATTTCATAGGATAACAGCTTTCCAAACAATGTTGGAGGAGGAATATCTGCTAACTTGGCCATTTCCCTTATGACACAGATCTTGGTGTCCCAGTCCTTTGTTAGGGACCTCAAGAACTTATAATTCAGCTCATAATTGCTGAATTCTCTTCCATAGGACATCAACTCATTGACAATCCTATAGAATTTCTTGTAACATTCTGTTATACTATCAGACCTGCCTTGTCTGAAGCTCTCATATACTTGGTTTAACAAATACTTTCTGTCTTGTCTAACTTCTTCTGAACCCTTCATGTACACTATCAGAGTATCTCACATCTCCTTTGATGTTTTACAGTGTATCAAGTTCTGAAATGTAGCATCATCTATTGCACTTACAATGATATTCTGAGCCCTCTTGTCCATGGTGGCCAGAATAATCTCATCTTTTGTCATTTCAGAAAAGTCCTTAGGTTTTCTCTGATTTGCATCTAACACAGATACCTTCATAGGCACATAAGACCCTTCCTTAACTGTGATATAGATTCTAGGGTCAGAGGCTTCCATAAATAACCTAACCCTTTCTTTCCAGATGCTAAAAATCTCCTTTCTACAATTTGGCAACTTCATGGATCCAAGTTCTTTATGATTCTCCGTTGAACCCATTTTCTTGTTTTTCTTGATTATGTTGAATCTGTCCTTGATTTCACTGAATCTGCCAACAAGATCTTTTACTCAGACAGTTAAGTCCTTTTTGAGTAACCTCCCTTTGATACCACTTGAAAGAAATTGTACCTAATCACCTAGAGGGGGGGGGGGTGAATAGGTGACTTTATCTTTTTAAACTTTTAGGCAGATTATATCACAGATTTCACAGAACTAATAACAACAATCACAGAATCACACACATACACAGAGTACATACAATTTTATAGTGGTTCCCCAAGGTTTGGGTACATCCACTTTCCCCCTTCGCCTATCTAGTAGTGTACTAGATTCGGCCAAACTCCTCCACTATACCTCAGATCCTCAGATCTTACACTCAGAACCCCAAATGGTTCCTACAGCTCAGAGTGATCCCACTCCCACAACTCAGGCTCAACATCCCTACCACTCAGTCTTCTCCAAAGACCTACACTCAGCCACAAGGCCTACACTCAGAGATATGAATCTCCTACACTCAGGCACACAGGACCTACCACTCAGCCTTTATAATTATAGGCTTATAACTCAGATCCCTAAGGATCCTACAAGAAATAAAGAATACAATGCATATACCTACAACTCAGAATAAGAGAGAAGAGTTGACAGGTTTCTTGATGAGTTCTTAGAAGAACTCTGATGAGATCAACCTTACTTGGCTTTCTTCAAAGCTTCTTGAATATAGAACACAATAGGGTTGATACTCTTTGCAGCTGATCTTCAATCACTGCAACTTAAGAATCAGACCTTGATCTGAAACCTTCTTCACAGCCTGGTTCAACAGCTGTCTACTTGGAAGGAGCTCTTTCTCTCCAACTACTTAGATCTTCACTTGAATTGATTCTTCAATGAATTGCTTGATCTTGTGTGAATCATCTTCTTGTGTTGACAGAATATGCCTTTATATAGGCCTTCTTCATGGTGACCGGCTGATCCGGTTTCTAACAGCTTCCTGACATCTCTAACAGTTGCAGTAGACCGGCTGGAATGGAAGCTGTCATGTCATCCAGTCACTTCTTGAAATATCTGTAACTGTCTGAAAGTGTCGAGATAGTCTGTCTTTAAGTGTCGACACTTGTAGACTAAGTGTCGACACTTGTAGACTAAATGTCGACACAAGTAGACTAAGTGTCGACACTAGCCTTCATGGTGTCGACACAACTCCTTGTGTTGTAGAAATTACTTCTCGACACAGCTTCTTCATTATGTGTCGACACTGATAATGTGTGTCGACACAACTCCTTGTTCTTCAGTACTTTGTTGATTTCTTGTAAGTGTCGACACAACTCCTTTATGTCGACACATCTTCTTGTGTTGAACTTGTTAAGTGTCGACACATCTTCTTGGTGTCGACACATGCCTTCAGTGTTGATACTTTTGCTGAGTGTCGACACATCTGCTTGGTGTCGACACTTGTACTTGGTCTTCATAGAAATTTGATGAGTGTCGAGACAGCTCCTTGTGTCGACACTTTCTTCATGTGTTGAGACTTTGGCTGAATGTCGACACATCTCCTTTGTGTCGACACTTGTACTTAGAATTTGCTGAACTTTGCTGAGTGTCGACACAGCCTCCTAGTATCGACACTTTATTCATGTGTTGAGTCTTCTGCTGTATGTCGACACATTCTGCAAGTGTCAACACTTTCTGATGTCGACAAAGTTCCACTGGGTGTCGACACTGCTTCTAAGTATCGACACTGCTTTTCTGCACATTTCTTCATTGAGTGTCGACACAGTCTGTTTGTGTCGACACTTTCCTTTTGGTGTCAACTCTGCATCCCTGGTGTCGACACAATTACTCCAAGTGTCGACACTACTTCTCTGGATGTCGACACAAGTCTTCTTAAGTGTCGACACTTTGCTTCTGGGTGTCGACACATGGACTTAGAAACTTTTCAGCTTTCCCTGAAAATACTTGACCTGCACAACTAAACTCAAAATACATCAAATACATTTTGATGTATATCATTGAGTAGGGTGAGGCTTCTTCAAATCAGGTACATTTATTCCAATGACCCAACAATCTCGCCCTATTTGGAGAAGTCATAACCCTTAGTCAATGATATACACCATACATAATAAAATCATAGTATGATGTAAAACAATATTAAATGACATGGTAAGTACATAAACATGTATAAGCAAAACATGTATAACAAATATCTCAGAACAATTAATGTAATAGATTTATCACACATCACATAGTTCTAAGAACTTCAACATTATCATTATCCAAAAGTTTACAGAAGGTTTAAAATTAAATGATTACAACTGTAAACTAAAGATAAATCCTATCCTATTGCTTCTCAGTCTCCTTGATCACTATGCCCTTTCCAGATTGTATCTTTGCTTGGACTGGGGCTTCAGCATCTTCAGCAGCAGCAGACTTCTTTCCTTTTAGATCCTTCTTTTTCAATTCTTCTGCCTTGATCTTTTGCCTTTCAAAGTAATGATAGGGCTTGAGAAAGTACTTGCTAGGCTCCTGGGCAGTAGGAGGTAGCTTTCCCATCTTTGCCTTTCTTCTATACTGTACAATGTCTTCTTGCCTGTTTTCATGCTTCCTCCACTCCACATCAGAATACCATTTGCCTCTGTCCACAATATTGTCTTTGGCAGCCTTCCATGCAGTCAGAATGATATTCCTTGAAGTGGGGCTCCACTGTTCAAAATCAGTCCTGAGTTCAGCTTGCTCCCTGAATCTCTTCTTAGATAATTGGGCTTCTTGTTCCTTCAGTATAGCTTCTTGTATAGCCTCAGGCATTGGCTGAACCACTTTTTCTATGATGACATTTTGCTTTCCCTCAGGTGGGCTATACATTGACTGTATATCTGCATGTATCATATCAAAGTCTGGTGGAGGGTATATTACTTGAGCCACTTCAGCTTGCTCCCCTCCAAGATATGCAGGATTAATCCCAGACTCTGCAACATTATCATCATCACATAATGAAGGATATCCAAGGGTGGCTCTAATGGAATTTGAAATCCATTTTGCATGATCAGAGCCTGCTTTGACTAACACCCTCTCCCCCTTTATGACTTCTCTTTCAATGTGATCTTTTAGATCATCTTTCTGGAATCTTATTTGGGCATTTAGATAATTTACTCCATCCTTGTAGAAAGGTTTCAACCTTTGGAGCTTTTCAGTGATGAGCTTCTAGGAATCTTGAAGTGCAGTAGTAACAGCAGTTAGGCTCTCTTGCAAAGCTTTGTCAAATTCCTCTTTGGCAGTGGTCAGGGCTGCATTCTGGGCAGTTGCTATATTCTTTAGTTCAGTTACAATAGCATTGTGGGAAGCTGTCAAATTATCATTCATTCTTATTTGATTCTCCAGAACATAGCCTTGCTTCACTTCAAGTTCATCCACTTGAGCTTTGATCTTCTCTTGATGAGTTGCTAGATAGACTACTGCATTCCCTCCTTTATGGAAACAGTCAGTCATTTCTTTCTTATTCATATTCATTTCAAATCTGATGGACTTAATATCTTGTGCAAGATCAAATTGCAAAGACTTATGCCCCTCATCCATATACTTTTCTATTGCTTGCCTTTTCTCATCAAGCTTTATCTGCATTGCAACCATCAGAGAACTGTAATCTACAGATGGTGCTGGCTGTGGTGTAGGCTGTGGTGCAATTGTTTGCAGAGCTTTCTTATAATTTTGGCTCCTCCTCTTGAAGACTTGAAACTTCCTCTTCTTGGCTCTTGCAGCCTCTTTATCTTCAGAAGCAGATGTGCTATCAATAGTCACTCTGTCCTTTGTGCTTGAAGGTAACTCCTTTTCAGTCCTTTGTACCTGCTCAGCATCTTGTGGCACCTCAGTCTCTTTGCCTGCAGTTTCTTGTATATTCTTTACTTGCTCCCCCTCAACATGAGCCTTCTCCCCTTCAGCAGCATCACTTTCTTTCTCAACTTCAATGTCAGTTTGAAGAAGGTCTGGGAATAGCTCTTCCAAAGTAAATTCTTGTTGAGGATGGGGTGGAGAAACTCTAATCTCATCAACAACTTGATCAGATACTACTTGATCTGCAATAGATGTGTCCTCCATGACAACATCTTGGGGTTGACTATGTGTTTGTGTTTGCTGATTAACATTATTTAATGAATCAGACAAAACATCATTCTCAATATGAAAATCTAATGCATTAATCTCAGTGATTACCTCAAGTATAGTGTGGGTAGCTTGTTCACTTTCTAGTGGAGTTGACTCTTCCACTAGTAAGGGCTCCCCCTGGATGGAATCTTGGTGTACTGGGCTAGCTTGAGGTAGCTCCCCCCGCCTTGGTGCTTCTTCTTGTCTTGCTGGAGATTGTCCAGCATTTCCAACTTCTTCCTCATCAGGAGTAAAGACAACTTGCTCCTCAGAGCTGCTAGAGGATTCTTGAGCCACTGGGGCTGATTTCTTCTTCCTTTTCTGGGGTGTTACCTTCTCAGGAGTTGACATTTCCTTGGTCAAGACTCTATCCCATCTAGAGAAGATTCTCATGTCCATCTTCCTCATGTGATTGATCTTAGAACCTGCAGCTTGGCTCATTACTTCTGGTATACTACCAGCCAAGTAAAGACTTAGAATCCTACCAAAATTGGGCTTCTTCATACTCTCCTTAATAATCTCAAACACTACTGCAGACCAATCAGTTTGTAGTGTGAAGATAATTCTTGTCATTAGACCAAACATATGAGATGATACTCTGTCATGCCCTCCAGGCTTGCTCAAGATAACCTTGCCCACAATCTCAGATAAGAATTTGCCTTGGCTGTTCATCCCCTTCCTATTGAAAATAGATCCTATTTTCATCTTGGAATCCAGTCCACACCATGTTAATGCTTCTCTAGTCTTAGAAGAAGAAACTTCATCTTCTTCCTTAGTCCTTGGTAGGTTTAGTACCTTTATCAAACTCTTAGGTGAGACCTTCACTTTTTCTCCATGAACCCTTGACTTAATCTTTAGTCCTGATTCATCTAGAGTTGCGCCATTCAGAAATTCCAGGACCTCCTTTTTCCAGATCTTGATGGATTCTGAAACAAGGAATTCTAATCCAAATTCTGCAACTAGGGTTACCACACCTTTGATCGCGGGTTCCGCCTCATCAAATGCGTGCCGCACCAGTTCATATCCTTCATTCACGTTCTCTTCGAGCTTGGGCGCCATTAGGGTTTGAAGAAATTTGAATTGAGAGAAGAGAGGTGTCGACACACAAGTTTGGTCTCGAAACTTTGGTGAGTGTGTCGACAGACAATGGCGAAATCCTATTTATACCTTTCTATGATCGAAGATGAAAGGGCACGTCAAAATACTTAAATTGTGTCGACACTGTTGAAAAGTGTCGACACAGACTTATAATGTCTCGACAACCATGTGTCGACACAAGTATAGTCGACATAATAGATGTGTCGACACTTATTTATGTGTAAACACCACTTAGCTCGATACTTGGTCGAGACTTTACTTCACTAATTCTGCATAACGTCTAAGTGTCGACACCACCTTGGATGTGTCGACACCTATCCTGTATGTGTCGACACTAATTCTCTGAAGTGTCGACACCAACTTCTTAGATGTGTCGACACCTTTTCTCTGAAGTGTCGACACTAATTTTCTGTCTTGACACAGACAACTCTGTGTGTCGACACTATTTTACTTAGCCATTTCTGTAAACTTATTCTAAGTTTATCATACCTAATTCAATTTTGAATCTATTGAATTTGGTTTTTTCTAAAGGCTTAGTATACATGTCAGCTAGTTGATTATCTGTATTGACATATTCTAGTGAAATATCTTCTTTTTCCACATGTTCCCTTAGAAAATGATATTTTATTTCAATGTGTTTAGTTCTACTATGGGAAACAGGATTGTTTGCAATAGATATAGCACTAGTAGAATCACAAAATAATGGTGTTCTACTTACTTGAATACCATAATCCTCAAGCTGATGTTGTATCCATAGAAGTTGAGCACAGTAACTTCCTGCAGCCACATACTCTGATTATGCTGTGGAGATAGCCACACTTGTTTGCTTCTTGCTACTCCATGAGATCAGTCTTCCACCTAGGAATTGACAGGTACCAGTTGTACTTATCCTATCTTCTTTACAGCCTGCAAAATCTACATCTGAATAACCTGTCAGTTCAAAGTCTCCATTCCTAGGATACCAAAGGCATAAATAAAGTGTGCCCTTTAGATATCTCAGTATCCTTTTGACTGCTGTCAAATGAAACTCTTTAGGGCAAGCTTGGTACCTAGCACAGACACATGTAGCATACATGATATCTGGTCTACTAGCAGTCAAATACAATAGGGAGCCAACTATCCCTCTATACAAAGTCTCATCTACAGGTTTCCCTGCATTATCTTTGCTAAGAGACATACTTGACCCCATAGGAGTTTTCATGGTACTGGATGATTCCATACCATACTTCCTTATCAGTTCTAAGGTGAACTTAGACTGGCATATGGATAAACCATTCTCAGTCTGTCTAACTTGGAGACCCAAGAAGAACTTAAGTTCCCCCATACTGCTCATCTCAAATTGTCCTTGCATAAGTTTTGCAAACTTTCTGCAAAGACTACTTTCAGTAGACCCAAATATGATGTCATCTACAAATATTTGGACTAGTATGATCTTGCCTCTGGATTCCCTAAGGAATAGAGTCTTGTCTATTTTCCCTCTTATGAATTTATTCTCAATGAGGAAACTAAACAGGGTTTCATACCAAGCCCTAGGGGCTTGTTTTAACCCATACAAAGCCTTCCTAAGTCTATAGACATAATTAGGTTGAGTTGAATCAACAAAACCTGATGGTTGTTCCACATAGACCTCTTCCTTCAGATTGCCATTCAAAAAGGCTGACTTAACATCCATTTGGTATACTTTAAACCCTTGATAGGTTGCATAGGCCAAGAACATTCTTATTGCCTCCAGTCTGGCTACTGGAGCAAAAGTTTGATAAAAGTCAATACCTTCTTCCTGCCTATATCCCTTAGCAACCAGTCTTGCTTTGTTCTTTATAATAACTCCATGTTCATCCATCTTGTTCCTGAAGATCCACTTAGTCTCAATTATGTTGTGGTCTTTTGGTTTAGGAACAAGCTCCTAGACTTTGCATCTCTTGAACTGATTCAGCTCCTCTTGCATTGCCTCAATCCAATGAGGGTCTAGGATGGTTTCTTCAAATTTCTTTGGCTCAACTTGGGATAGAAAACTGGAGTAGAGTACTGAACTTAGATTTCTGCTCCTTGTTTGTACCCCTTGTCTTAGATCACCAATAATTTGATCTGCTGAATGATCTCTTAGATGTCTAGTAGATGGAGGCAGCCTGACTTCATGTTGAACTCCTTCAGCTTCTTCAACTTGCTGCACTCCTTGATCTTCTTCTGCATCAGGTGCATCTAGTACTCCCCCCTGGAAAGCAGCCACTATCATCTACATGCTGACTTGCAGTAGATCCTTCTTCAATAGTGAGCTTGTCCATCTTCTTAGTCACACCTGTGGAGCTGCAAATACTTCTAGACAATTCATGGTTAATGAGTCTAGCTTCATCAAATACTATATGTATTGATTCCTCAACAACTTGAGTAGTCAAGTTGTAGACCCTATAAGCCTTACTATTGTTGCTATACCCAACAAAGATCCCCTCTTGGGATTTGGCAGCAAACTTGGTTAAGTAAGACTTACCATTGTTAAGTATATAGCATTTACAACCAAAGATCCTGAAATAGGATAGGTTTGGTTTTCTGCCTTTCACAATCTCATAGGGGGTCTTATTGTGGCTCTTAGTAATGGTGCCCTATTAATTACATGGCATGCAGTATTAACTGCCTCAGCCTAGAAATATTCTGGGAGAGATGTGTCACTTAATAGGGTTCTACCAGCTTCAATCAAGGTTCTATTTTTCCTTTCAGCAATGTCATTTTGCTGAGGTGTTCTTGGTGAAGATAATTCCTGAAATATCCCAAATTCTTCACATAGTTTTGTCATACTATCAGACTGGAATTCAGTACCATGGTCACTTCTTATTTTGACCACTGTACTGTCTAACTCATTCTGAATTTGTTTGACAAAACTATAGAAGATACTAGGTGTTTCAGATTTCTGTCTAAGGAAGAACACGCAGGAAAACCTTGAGTAGTCATCTACAACTACAAATGTGTAGACCTTCCTACCTAGGCTGTGAACTGGCATAGGACCAAAAAGATCCATATGCAAGAGGTATAAACACCTCACAACATCTTTGTTCTCAATGCTATTAAAGGTGGATCTAGTCTACTTGCCCTTTTGATAAGCTGAACATATCCCATCTTTAATACACTTAACCTGAGGACCATTCCTCACTAACTCTTTGCTATAGAGTTGGCCAATTATCTTGTAGTTAAGATGGGCTAGCCTCTTGTGCCATTCGACACAATGAGAGACTTTCTCATCAGCTACAAGACACACTGGAGAAGCATTGTTCTCACACATAATGTCTAGAAAATAGACATTTCTTTTTCTGTAACCAGTCAAAATGATCTCTTGATCATTTGATCTCCTGATATGACAACTATCTTTGACAAATGAGATGTCATATCCTAAATCACTCAGTTGACTTATACTAATAAGGTTATGTTTCAAACCTTTAACATAAGCCACTTGAGTAATAGTTATAAGGTTGCTAGAAATGTTACCAAAACCTTTGATGATTCCTTTTTCAGAACCACCAAAGGTGACTTTAGGACCATCCTTGATTGGTGTGAAGTCCTTTAGCAATCCTCTAGTTCCAGTCATGTGCCTGGAACATCCACTGTTCAAGTACCATATTGGGGCATGGCCACTTGGACTCACCTGCAAAACAGATTAGTTGACCTTAGAACCCAAAGAATTCTTGGGTCCTTGGTGCTGGTTAGTTTGCCTCTTAATAAAGCTACCTGCAGATTTTCCAACAGGCAGTTTGCTACACACTTTGACACTAGAATTGTGCCAGCAGTCAATGGCAAAGTGGCCTACCTTGCCACAACACCAGCACTCAAATCTATTGTACCTTTACTTAGGTACAACCCTAGCTGTTCCATCTACAGCAGGCTTGTTGAGTACTGGGGCTTTGCCCTTAGACTTGGACTTTACAGTCCTAGCAGGTTGTGTAAATGCTAATCCAGTTTTACCCTTGTGAGGTATAAACTCATCTATCAAAGGTAGAACTGATTTTGGTTTAGAGAACCTTGCTACTATATCTCTCTCCTTCTGAAGACTAATCTCCAGATTTCTGATTTGATCATTCTTAAATGTTATAGTCCCCATCTGAATAACAGTTATGTGCTTCAGTCTGGCTATTTCATTTAGCTTTTGATCAATCAACTTCTCAAAATCAGTTGCAGCCTCTTTGAGACTAGGAATCTCCTTTGCCTGACTCTTGGCTAAGGATTTGCTTTTCTTAAAAGCTTGCAATAGTACACTATATTCATCAATCAACTGATGAATATCCCCTTCAGATTCAGATCCACTGGCATCACTTGATGCTGATGTAACTGAATCTGAACTAGCACTAGAAATTGAACTTAAAGAACAATTTTGTACCTGACTAGGTCCAGGCTGATCCTGGATTTTGTCACCTTCTAACAAGGCCATCAGTCCTTGGAACTGATTGTCCTCTTGCTCATATATAGAGTTCATTAACTGGATGAACTCTTCTTCTTCTTCTTCTTCAGCAAACAGTCCAATGTAAGCTTCTGCTTCTGAATCAGTTTCTGAAGATGATATGTCTGACAGGCTTTTGTCCTTCTTGGCAACAAAGGACCTTTCCTTTTTGCCCTTGGTGTGAATCTTCTTCTTATCATTAGACTCTTTCCTTTTCTCTGGACAGTCAACAACAACATGTCCTTGTCTGTTACAACAATAGCATACAATTTTTGATAAAGTTGCTTTGCTTGACATGGGCTTTCTCCTGTCTTTCTTTGATGACTTCTTGTTCTGATAATAGTCATCTTTTCCCTGTGAAGTGGATGGCTTTGACCTCCACTGTTTCTTCTTTAGAAACTTCTAAAAGTGTCTTGTGAAGGCCGCAAAATCCTCATCACTCTCACTGCTTTCAGAATCCTTGCATTCTATCTCATCTGACTCAGTCCTAGCAACTTTTGGGAGTGGAGAAGGAGACTTACTTCTATATTTCTTAGTGGCTTCTGTCTTGAATGCCACTGCTCTTTCTTTGTGCTCAAATCTTATAGTCTTCTCCTCCTCTTTTCTTACCATTAGCTGCATTTCATAGGATAACAGCTTTCCAAACAATGTTGGAGGAGGAATATCTGCTAACTTGGCCATTTCCCTTATGGCACAGATCTTGGTGTCCCAGTCCTTTGTTAGGGACCTCAAGAACTTATCATTCAGCTCATAATTGCTGAATTCTCTTCCATAGGACATCAACTCATTGACAATCCTATAGAATTTCTTGTAACATTCTGTTATACTATCAGACCTGCCTTGTCTGAAGCTCTCATATTCTTGGTTTAACAAATACTTTCTGTCTTGTCTAACTTATTCTGAACCCTCCATATACACTATCAGAGTATCTCACATTTCCTTTGATGTTTTACAGTGTATCAAGTTCTGAAATGTAGCATCATCTATTGCACTTACAATGATATTCTGAGCCCTCTTGTCTATGGTGGCCAGAATAATCTCATCTTTTGTTATTTCAGAAAAGTCCTTAGGTGTTCTCTGATTTGCATCTAACACAGATACCTTCATAGGCACATAAGGCCCTTCCTTAACTGTGATATAGATTCTAGGGTCAGAGGCTTCCATAAATAACCTTAACCCTTTCTTTCCAGATGCTAAAAATCTCCTTTCTACAATTTGGCAACTTCATGGATCCAAGTTCTTTATGATTCTCCGTTGAACCCATTTTCTTGTTTTTCTTGATTATGTTGAATCTGTCCTTGATTTCACTGAATCTGCCAACAAGATCTTTTACTCAGACAGTTAAGTCCTTTTTGAGTAACCTCCCTTTGATACCACTTGAAAGAAATTGTACCTAATCACCTAGAGGGGGGGGGGGGTGAATAGGTGACTTTATCTTTTTAAACTTTTAGGCAGATTATATCACAGATTTCACAGAACTAATAACAACAATCACAGAATCACACACATACACAGAGTACATACAGTTTTATAGTGGTTCCCCAAGGTTTGGGTACATCCACTTTCCCCCTTCGCCTATCTAGTAGTGTACTAGATTCGGCCAAACTCCTCCACTATACCTCAGATACTCAGATCTTACACTCAGAACCCCAAATGGTTCCTACAGCTCAGAGTGATCCCACTCCCACAACTCAGGCTCAACATCCCTACCACTCAGTCTTCTCCAAAGACCTACACTCAGCCACAAGGCCTACACTCAGAGATATGAATGTTGAAGTTGGTGACCGGGCGGTCTGGCGGTTTGTCTTGGCGGGTTGAAGACCGCGCGGTCTGGCGGTTTGTCTCAGTCGGCTTGGAGACCGGGCGGTCTGGCGGTCTTCCCTGGCAGTCTCTCTTCCTCTCTGGTGGTAGCCGTGCGGTTAGCCCTGCTGTCTAACCGCGCGGCTTGTGCGGTTTGTTTTGTATAGTCCGCTTGTCCTGTAAATTATAGTCCCACATCACTTATTTGTATTCTCTCATCTCTCCTCCATTCTATATAAAGGAGGGCATACCTTTGTAATAGATACCTTTTTTGGATAATAAAATTTCAATTATTCAAAAGTTTATTCGCTTGTTCTCTACTTTTCTCTTCTTTTCTCTACTTTCTAACATGGTATCTCTCTGCTTGGCTGATACCCTCTATGTGCCCAAGTTTCCGTGCAATTTATTATCGGTTACTTCTTTATGCAAGCAACTATAGTGTTTTGTCACATTCACCCCTACCTCTTGTGCTTTTCAGGATCCGGACTCCCAACGGACGATTGCTACCGGGACTGAGAGTGGTGGCCTCTACTTCCTTGACAACGTTTCTGCTCTATCCGTCTTCTCCTCCTCCTCTATAGATCTTCTCCAATGGCATCTTCGCCTTGGTCATGCTCCTCCCCGCATTCTACGACAACTCCTGCCGCACCTCCCTCCTCATCATCCTCCTCTAAACTGTGATGCATGTCAACTTGGCAAACATCACCGCTCCTCCTTCCCACCAACGCAGCGTCGGGGCTCCTCTCATCCGTTCGACCTCGTTCACTCTGACATATGGGGTCCCGCTCCTACCCTCACCATCGGTCGGGGCAGTTCCTATTTTGTCACCTTCATTGATGATTTCTCTCGATCTACGTGGGTATATCTTCTTAAAGATCGCTCCGAGTTATTCTCTGTTTGGACCTCCTTTTATTCGATGGTTAAAACTCAGTTCGCTACGTCTATTAAAATCCTTCGTTCTGACAATGCTCAGGAGTATCTTAGCCACGACTTCTCCTCCTTTTGCACTCACCATGGTGTTATTCGTCAAACCAGCTGTGTCTACACTTCCCAACAAAATGGGGTGGCGGAACGCAAAACCGTCACCTCCTTGATGTCGCTCGCACTATGATGAATCAAATGCATGTTCCTCGCTCCTATTGGGGCTATGCTGTCCTTCTCTCCTGCTATCTCATCAATCGCCTTCCCTCCACCGTTCTCCACGGTGCTACCCCCTTCTCCATTCTTTATCCGGACAAGGATCCCTTTCCTCTTCCTCTACACATCTTTGGGTGCACCGCTTTTGTGCACTCTCCCGCTGCCACCCGTGATAAACTCTCACCCCGTGCCACCAAATGTGTCTTTCTGGGCTATTCTCCTACTCAGAAAGGCTATTGTTGCTTTGATCCTGTTACCCGCAAGCAATTTGTCTCTGCGGATGTCACCTTCTTTGCCAATGCCTCTTACTTCTCTCCCGCTTCCTCTTCTCCTCCTCCTGCTCCTCCTTCTCATACCAACTCATCCCTTCCCTCTGCTCCCACTGAGGTTCCGTCCTCTCCACCCACTCCACCGCCTTCCCCATCCTCCTTATCTCCACCCTCTACTCCGCTTTCTCCCTCCACTCCGCTGCCATCTCTCTCTACTCCCGGGCCAGCTCTCTCCACCACGGATACTCCGGATACTGAGGCACCTGCTGACCTGGATCTCCCGATTGCTCTTCGCAAAGGGGTTCGGGCTTGTACCCATCATCCTCTTGCTGCGGTTGTTTCCTACGATCGCCTTACCCCTGCTCGTCGAGCCTTTGCCCTGGCTATCTCGGCCACTACCACCCCCCGTTCCTACCAGGAGGCCCTTACTATTCCTCACTGGAAAGTTGCCATGGATGAGGAGATTGCTACTCTCACTGAACGGGGTACCTGGACCCTTGTTCCGCCTCCTTTCGGCACCGATGTTGTTGGTTGTCGCTGGGTCTTCGTGGTGAAGTTTCTCCCGGATGGTAGTGTGGATCGTTATAAGGCTCGCCTGGTTGCCAAGGGTTTTACCCAAACTTATGGGGTTGATTACTTTGACACTTTCTCGCCCGTGGCTCGCCTCAGCACTATTCGGGTTCTTCTCTCTGTAGCTGTCAACAGGGATTGGCCTATCTCGCAGCTCGATGTTAAGAATGCCTTCCTCTATGGAGATCTGCAGGAAGCTGTTTACATGGAGCAACCTCCTGGGTATGTTGCTCAGGGGGAGACACGGGTATGCCGGCTAAAGAAGGCTATCTATGGCCTCAAGTAGAGTCCTCGTGCCTGGTTTGACAAGTTCAGTGGCATTGTTGCGGCCATTGGTTTTACACGAAGCTCAGCAGATCACTCCTTGTTTGTTCGGAAAACCGCCTCTGGTCTTGTTGTTCTTGCGGTTTATGTTGATGACATTCTTCTTACTGGCGATGACCAGGATGGGATACTGATGACCAAGAAACACCTTCGTCAACATCTGGTTACAAACGATATGGGCTCCCCGAAATACTTTCTGGGGATTGAAATCTCTAGAAAGCCCAACTCCATGGTCCTTTCACAACGGAAGTATGCTCTTGATCTTTTAAATGATGCAGGACTTACTGGTGCTAAACCTGCACGTTGTCCTATGGCTGCTGGAGAAGACAAAACTTGGACAGATGACTCACCTCTTCTCTCTAATCTTACGAGATACCGGCGTCTGGTGGGCAAGCTCATATATCTCACGGTAACCAGACCCGACATCTCCTATGCTGTTGGCAAGGTGAGCCAGTTTATGCAAGCTCCGAGGGAGTGTCATCTACAATCTGCTCTGAGGATATTAGAGTATATTAAAGCTGCTCCAGGAATAGGACTCCTATTTCAGAAGAATGGTCACCTAAGGGTTGAAGCTTACTCTGATTCAAGCTATGCAGATGACAAAGGGGACCGCAAATCGACTTCAGGTTTCTGCACATTTGTTGGAGGCAATCTTGTGAGTTGGAAGAGCAAGAAACAGTCTGTCGTTTCCAGGTCTAGTGCAGAGGCTGAATATCGTAGCATGGCATCGACTACATGTGAGTTGAAGTGGTTGCGGGCTCTCATGCTTGACTTAGGAGAGGTTTACAACTATCCTCTTCCTATGTTCTGTGACAATAAGGCCGCGATACACATTTCCAAAAATCCGGTCTTTCATGAGAGAACAAAACACATAGAAGTCGACTGTCATTTTATTCGAGAAGAAATATTGAAGAAATAGATTTGCACTCCATTTGTCACGTCCGACAACGAGTTGGCAGACGTCTTCACCAAGCCAGTGTCCGCTTCCTTTTTCCACATCTGTGACAAGCTGGGCATGATCGATATATATGCTCCAGCTTGAGGGGGAGTGTTGAAGTTGGTGACCGGGCGGTCTGGCGGTTTGTCTTGGCGGGTTGAAGACCGCGCGGTCTGGCGGTTTGTCTCAGTCGGCTTGGAGACCGGGCGGTCTGGCGGTCTTCCCTGGCAGTCTCTCTTCCTCTCTGGTGGTAGCCGTGCGGTTAGCCCTGCTGTCTAACCGCGCGGCTTGTGCGGTTTGTTTTGTATAGTCCGCTTGTCCTGTAAATTATAGTCCCACATCTCTTATTTGTATTCTCTTATCTCTCCTCCATTCTATATAAAGGAGGGCATACCTTTGTAATAGATAACTTTTTTGGATAATAAAATTTCAATTATTCAAAAGTTTATTCGCTTGTTCTCTACTTTTCGCTTCTTTTCTCTACTTTCTAACAATGAATCTCCTACACTCAGGCACACAGGCCCTACCACTCAGCCTTTATAATTATAGGCTTACAACTCAGATCCCTAAGGATCCTACAAGAAATAAAGAATACAATGCATATACCTACAACTCAGAATAAGATAGAAGAGTTGACAGGTTTCTTGATGAGTTCTTGAAAGAACTCTGCTGAGATCAACCTTACTTGGCTTTCTTCAAAGCTTCTTGAATGTAGAACACAATAGGGTTGATACTCTTTGCAGCTGATCTTCAATCACTGCAACTTAAGAATCAGACCTTGATCTGAAACCTTCTTCACAGCCTGGTTCAACAGCTGTCTACTTGGAAGGAGCTCTTTCTCTCCAACTACTTAGATCTTCACTTGAATTGATTCTTCAATGAATTGCTTGATCTTGTGTGAATCATCTTCTTCTGTTGACAGAATATGCCTTTATATAGGCCTTCTTCATGGTGACCGGCTGATCCGGTTTCTAACAGCTTCCTGACATCTCTAACAGTTGCAGTAGACCGGCTGGAATGGAAGCTGTCATGTCATCCAGTCACTTCTTGAAATATCTGTAACTGTCTGAAAGTGTCGAGATAGTCTGTCTTTAAGTGTCGACACTTGTAGACTAAGTGTCGACACTTGTAGACTAAGTGTCGACACAAGTAGACTAAGTGTCGACACTAGCCTTCATGGTGTCGACACAACTCCTTGTGTTGTAGAAATTACTTCTCGACACAGCTTCTTCATCATGTGTCGACACTGATAATGTGTGTCGACACAACTCCTTGTTCTTCAGTACTTTGTTGATTTCTTGTAAGTGTCGACACAACTCCTTTGTGTCGACACATCTTCTTGTGTTGAACTTGTTAAGTGTCGACACATCTTCTTGGTGTCGACACATGCCTTCAGTGTTGATACTTTTGCTGAGTGTCGACACATCTGCTTGGTGTCGACACTTGTATTTGGTCTTTATAGAAATTTGTTGAGTGTCGACACAGCTCCTTGTGTCGACACTTTCTTCATGTGTTGAGACTTTGGCTGAGTGTTGACACATCTCCTTTGTGTCGACACTTGTACTTAGAATTTGCTGAACTTTGCTGAGTGTCGACACAACCTCCTAGTGTCGACACTTTCTTCATGTGTTGAGTCTTCTGCTGTGTGTCGACACATTCTCCAAGTGTCGACACTTTCTGATGTCGACAAAGTTCCACTGGGTGTCGACACTGCTTCTGTAACACCCCCTATCCGTCGCATAGTATACAGCAGTAGGTCCGGCCGGGGCCCGACGCCATATACCACAGACAGACCGGGTGGTTACTTATGGAAACCATCCAACCAATCTCAACGTCCTACACAGAGCATTCTAGCGGAAGCAATTTATAAGAGTTACAAATCAAGAACCCAGCACAAGCATGAATGTCCACTAAAACCAAAAGGAATGTCATTACAAAATACTCAAAAGTCGGCCTTAAGGCCTTACAAGATGTTTCATTTATCTATTACATGATTTACCAACCTCGGCACGCAGGCCGGCCATACATGAATAAAATAGAAAACATTTCCACTTGGGCCTTCGAGGGCCAGCTTCGCAAAAAGGGCTTTAGCCCGCTATTGACCGCTTGGTCCAGCTGCACCTGCAAGCAAACAAACCACCGCACGGTGGCAAACAAAGCAACGGTCAGCAATGCTGACCAAATTATAACGATCCCGCCCCCAACTCGGGGCGGCGATGCTCCTTCCCTGCATTTCATTAGCACAAGCGAGCAATGCATATAACCATAGCCATTTCATCACAGACGTTGGCTCGTACGGCCACACGTCCCGTGCACTCAGGGCACATTCTCGGTGAACCGGTCGATGTTACGTCAATTGAAGCCATTAACATTCCGGACTCACCACCGCCACTTAGACGGCCATTCCTATGAGCAATTTGTCTTCATGGTATTGGTCACGTCAATTTAAGCCATTGACCACCGAAGACCCCCATCTATGCCAACGGCGAGTGCCATGTACCTTTAGGTCTCTCTAACCCGAACGACATAAAGCGGGTACGGCTCCATCTAACCCGTGCTCACATCGCAACGGCAATTTAAGCCATTTGCGCGGGTCAAACTTTCACCGATTCCCATTCTACCGCAAGACACATAACCCCGTTATGTTCATGTTGGCACTCAGGCCACCAAGTTGGCAAGACCTCGTGTCCGCCCAGTTTTCCGGGTGCACCTTTGGGTTAGTCCCCAAGGCTCCCTGCTGCAATCTACCGCGTAGAAAACCCGAAAACACCAAATAGCACGGAGTCTTCTCCGGCCTTATGCAATGCAACATCACCGATCCGAACTACATGTCCGGGTAGGCTTCAACCAAAATGCCTATGTCCGTTCTCGCATACGGACGCTAAACAACGGGGACTTTACATATCTACCCGAAGGAACGCCTCCAACTCTTCGCCAACTCGCGAGAGAGGGCTTCCTATGCTAAGAAAGAGAGCTATCATGCTCAAAAGTGAGGATCGTTACCCTTGCGTTCCTCTTCGGCGCCATCGAAAAGTAATCGGATGGAATTGACCGCACTAGCGTTGCCTCCGCGGATCCGAAGTCGGCTTGCGATTCGGAGCTCCGAAGCTCCTCCAATGGCGGATCTAGCTCCTCTTCTTCTTGCCTTAGCTTTTCTTTCTCCAAGGGTTTGGAGAGATAACAAGTGGAAAAAGTGAGGGTTTTCTAAGTCAAAACCCGGGTATATCCCTTCAGGAACAACCCCCAGCCATTGGATCCACAGTCAAAGAAATGAACGGCTTCGATTCGGGACTGAAATGCCCAATCTGGGCCGAACACGGCCTGGCACATGCCCGTGTCCAGGGCCGTGTGCCTCATTCGCCGTCAAAATCGAATCACCTGGAACCTCACACGGGTCTCGAACACGCCCGTGTTCGAGCTGACACGCCCGTGTTCCACCTGACACGGCCGTGTAGCTGGCCGTGTACCCCATGATTTTCTCCCGTTTTCAACCCGAGCGCTGACACGGGTTCGGACACGCCCGTGTCCTTGCCCGTGTCACCTTGACACGCCTGGGCTCCAGGCCGTGTACAAGGTCTCGGCACTTCACGGCTAAGTGTCGACACGGGTCGACACGCCCTGCGACACGCCCGTGTCGCAGGCCGTGTGCCATGTCTCGACACACTGTCGACACCAAAGTGTCGACTTCGCGGGACGAGTGTCGACACGGGTTGACACGCCCTGCGACACGCCCGTGTCGCAGGCCGTGTGCCGTGTCTCGACACAACGTCGAAGCACTGTGTCGACTTCACGGCTAAGTGTCGACACGGGTCGACACGCCCTGCGACACGCCCGTGTCGCAGGCCGTGTGCCCAGTCTCGACACAATGTCGAGACCAAAGTGTCGACTTCACGCCTTAGTGTCGACACAGGCTTGACACGCCCTGGGACACGCCCGTGTCCCAGGCCGTGTGCCTGCAGCCAGAACTCAAACTGGCCCAAATTATTCCCCTCTGCTCCTTTGAGTTTCGGGGCGTTACAACTCTACCCCTCTTAAAAGAATTTCGCCCACGAAATTACATAAAGGGAAAAACATGTACAAACTTAAATTTGTACCTGAGCGGAACAACTCCGGATATTCGTCAAGCATCGTCTGCTCTCGCTCCCAAGAGAGCTCCTCACGACCGCAATTGTCCCACCGGACTTTGACCATCCTGATCTCTTTATTGCGTAGCCGCTTGACCTCCGAGTCCTCAATCCGCACGGGCTTGACTTTTGTCGTTAGCCCACTATCCACCGGCACTTGATTGGCCGCGATCACTTGCGTAGGCTCTTGCACCGCCTTCCGAAGCACCGAAATATGGAATACATCATGTAAACCACTTAGCTCCACTGAAAGCTTCAGCCGATAGGCCGCTTCTCCTACTCGCTCCAGAACCTCGAACGGTCCAAGGTACCTCGGGCTTAGCTTTTTCAATCGCCGCACCCGCGAGACACCCTTGAACGGCTTGATCTTCAAGTATACATAATCGCCCACAGCGAACTCCACGTTCCTGTGCTTGGCATTATAGTATTTTGCTTGTCGGTCCTGAGCGATAAGCAACCTCTCCCGAATGGTTCTCACCAACGAAGTAGCATCCTCCACTTCCGATCGCTTATACAACTTCGACTCGCCCGTTTCTAACCAAGACAACGGCGTGCGACATCGTCTACCATAAAGGGCCTCGAAGGGCGCCATCTGAATACTTGCTTGGTAGCTGTTGTTGTATGCGAACTCCACCAGATAAAGGTGGTCTTCCCATTGCTTTCCGAAATCCAAGACACACATGCGAAGCATGTCTTCCATGGTTCTATTGACCCTCTCGGTCTGCCCATCCGTTTGCGGATGGAAGGCTGTGCTAAACTTCAGCTTTGTTCCCAACATTTGCTGCACCAGCCTCCAATCATTGGACGTGAACCGCCCATCACGGTCACTCACGATGCTGCGGGGCACACCATGAAGCCGCACTATGTTGTCCACATAAAGCTTTGCCAGCTTCTCCACCGGATCATCCTTCCTATGCGGAATAAAATGCGACACCTTTGTTAATCGATCGACCACCACCCAAATGGCGTCGTTCCCCTTCTGCGACCTTGGCAAACCATGCACAAAGTCCATAGAGATGTCGTCGAATTTCCACTCCGGAATAGGCAAGGACTTAAGAAATCCTCCCGGCTTTTGGCACTCCGCCTCTACCAAGGCGCAGGTTTGGCACTTCGCTACATATAGCGCCACATCCTTTTTCAAACCCGGCCACCAAAATAGCTTCTTTACATCACGGTACATCTTCGTGCTCCCCGGGTGAATCGAGTACTTGGTATGGTGCGCCTCGTACAACAACTCCGCCCGTAAACTGCCCACACTTGGGACGCACAAACGACCGTCTATCCACAACAATCCGTCCTCCACAACGAATTGGGAATTTGACCCATCCAGAGCCTCTATCATGAGCTGCTTCATATGAGCATCCATATCCAAAGCCTGCCGAATCCGATCAGCCAGGTCATATTGGACTTCAGTCCAATTCAGCACTGCTTCAGCACTAGATTGTCTATCCACACAAACAATCTCCAACGCCTCCAGCTCCTGCACCAACCGCTCATCATGCACTGATAGCCAATTCGCTTGAGCTGGGGCTCGGCGACTCAACGCGTCCGCAACCGCATTCCCTTTGCCAGGCACGTAGTGGATCTTGAAAGTATAGTCCCCCAGGAACTCCATCCACCTACGCTGCCGCATGTTCAGATCCTTCTGATCAATTAGATACTTTAGGCTCTTGTGATCGGTGTAGATATCAATCTTCACACCGTACAAATAGTGTCTCCACAGCTTCAAGGCAAAAATCACGGCCGCTAACTCCAAGTCATGGACCGGATAATTCCTCTCGTGCACTTTTAGCTGTCTCGAGCCATAAGCTATCACGCTGCCGTGCTGCAGTAGCACGCAACCCAAACCGCTGCCCGAAGCATCACTATATATCTCATAGCCTTCGGTTCCAACCGGCGAACTCAGCACAGGCGCCGTGGTCAACCGACACTTCAATTCCTCAAAAGCTCGCGCGCACTCCGGCGTCCAAACGAACTTATGCTCCTTCCTCGTCAAAGTAGTGAGAGGTAGCGCTATCCGCGAGAAGTTCTCTACGAAGCGCCTATAATAACCGGCAAGCCCCAAAAAGCTCCGGACTTCTGCTACCGTAGCAAGCTCAGGCCACTCTCGTATCGCAACAATCTTCGCCGGATCCACCGCAATACCCTCTCCACTTACTATATGCCCAAGGAACGCCACTGAGGATAGCCAAAACTCGCACTTCGAGAACTTGGCATACAACTGATTTCTCCTGAGTGTCTCCAACACCAAATGGAGATGCTTAAAGTGATCTTCCTCACTTTGCGAGTACACCAAAATATCGTCGATGAAGACGATCACAAAATGGTCCAAGTACTCCCTGAACGTCCTGTTCATCAAATCCATAAATACTGACGGCGCATTAGTCAGCCCAAACGGCATGACCGTAAACTCATAATGCCCGTATCTCGTACTAAACGCTGTCTTCGGGATATCACTCTCCCTTATCCGCAGCTGATAGTATCCAGACTTGAGATCTAACTTCGAGTACACCGTCGACCCGACTAACTGATCAAAGAGATCATCAATCCGGGGGATCGGGTACTTGTTCTTCTCAGTCAGCTTATTTAGCTCCCGATAATCAATACACAACCTCAAGCTTCCGTCCTTCTTCTTAACAAAGAGGACCGGTGCGCTCCAAGGCGAAGAACTCGGGCGCACATACCCTTGCTCCAACAACTCTTGTAGTTGAACTTTCAGCTCCGCCATTTCCTTAGGCGCTAGCCGATACGGAGATCGTGACACAGGCTTTGCACCTGGCACTAGCTCGATCGTAAAATCGATCTCCCGCTGAGGCGGGGCTCCAGGAAGATCTGCGGGGAACACATCAGGGTATTCCGATACCACTGAAATACAATCCATCGCGGGCTTCGGCTTTGCAACCTCCACTAGTGTAAAGAACAGTTCTGCTCCAGCACGAACCGCCTTCACCACCTGAAGAGCAGACATCAACGTCTTGCTCGACCCCTTTAAGCCCGTAAACGTCGTCTCACGACTTGCTCCCAGCTTTACTTCCTTGCTACCGCAATCTATATGGGCCTGCTGCTCCGAGAGCCAGTCCATGCCAAATATGACGTCGAACTCCGCCAACGGAAGTAAAGACGCCTGCAGGTCGAACTCCTGCTCCCCAATACGAACTTTAACGTCGCAGATCCTAACCGCTCGCATCGAACACCCATTGGGCAACAACACATCCAACTTATCCTTCGCCATCGAAGAAGGGACTCCGATGCGTGATATAAATCCTTCGGACAAGAAGGAGTGTGAAGCTCCCGTATCAAAGAGTGCTCGTGCCGGGTTTTCACAAATCAACACAAATCCTAACAAGCAGTGGTAAGGTAACATATACATAACAAGCATATAAAGGAATTGACTTGCTATAAATTAAACCGTACCTGTCACCACATCAGCTTGTTTAATGGCCTCCTGTTGGCCAAGATTGTAGACCCTTGGTTGGGCCGGAGCATAGTGGGATGCGGTCGACTCCACCGCCTTTCCCTTCTCTTCATAAGTGGCTCCCGGCCTCCTCTCGGACTTAGGACGTCCGCTCCAACAATCACGGGCGAAATGCCCCGTCTTGCCACAAGTAAAGCACGCACCCGGGGTCCGACCCGTAGTCGCCCCAGAAGCGCCAGAAGGAGCTGGACCCGAAGTCCTATGCTTCTTGAAAGCCCTCCGATAGCCAGACTTCGAAGTAGTCGGCACTTTAAACTCAGATTTCTTTTCACCCAAGCTTTTCTTTGCCTGTACACTCCTCATGTCCTTCTCCAAGGACCGGGCAGTATTGACCAAGGTTAAGAAACCCTGCGTCATCGGCCCCGACAGTAATAGTCTCAGCTCATCCCTCAAGCCTTCATAAAAACGATTAGTCTTGCGCTCCTCATCCATGATGGTAGAGCTAGCATAACGACTCAACCGCGTAAACTCGTGGAGATATTCATCCACGTTCCTCTCACCCTGCACCAACTTCAGGAATTCATTCTCCATCGAGATCCTCTGAGTAGAAGGGAGGTATCTTGCCAAGAACAATCCCGAGAACTCTTCCATCGGAACGTCTATCAATTGTCTTCCTCTCAGATGATGCAGCTCCAAGCCTTCCCACCACATCCTTGCTTCACCGTCCAACAGGAACGTAGCAATGGTGGTCATCTGCCACTCCTCCGTCTCCGTCGCTGTCATGACTCTCTTCACCCTAGAGAGCCAGTCTTCAGCCTGCGATGGGGTTCCCAACCCCGAGAATAACGGAGGGTTAAAGCTCATTACATGCTTCAACTGCCTCTCAGTCGCCCTACTTGGCACTATTGGTTCTACAACCACTTGCTCCATCCTCCTCGGCTCAGCCTCTTGAAGAGGTACTTGCTCCAACACAGGAGCTGGCTGCTGCGCTTGCCTCCCAGGCTGCGCATTTATCACGGCTAGCACCGCTTCAGCCACCAATCTTATATTTTCAGCCGACAAAGGTGTTGCGGGAGCAACTTCTGGTGCACTACTAGCCTCAGAACCTCGGCGTTCTGACGGCCCAACACCACTTCGGGTCACCTATAGTGGTACAAAACACCGTTAAGCGACCAAATAACATTGCAAACAGCAATTATAGGAACACGCAGGTTCCTCAAACACGAGTATTTTCATTCCTAAGTGGACATTCATGGGTTCTTTTTACTGTTATAACGATGACGCACACAATGTGCTCACCACCCCTTAAAAAGAATTCGCCCACGAATTCACTTTAAGCCCGACCAAAACCAGTAGTCTGATACCAAATTGTAACACCCCCTATCCGTCGCATAGTATATAGCAGTAGGTCCGGCCGGGGCCCGACGCCATATACCACAGACAGACCGGGTGGTTACTTATGGAAACCATCCAACCAATCTCAACGTCCTACACAGAGCATTCTAGCGGAAGCAATTTATAAGAGTTACAAATCAAGAACCCAGCACAAGCATGAATGTCCACTAAAACCAAAAGGAATGTCATTACAAAATACTCAAAAGTCGGCCTTAAGGCCTTACAAGATGTTTCATTTGTCTATTACATGATTTACCAACCTCGGCACGCAGGCCGGCCATACATGAATAAAATAGAAAACATTTCCACTTGGGCCTTCGAGGGCCAGCTTCGCAAAAAGGGCTTTAGCCCGCTATTGACCGCTTGGTCCAGCTGCACCTGCAAGCAAACAAACCACCGCACGGTGGCAAACAAAGCAACGGTCAGCAATGCTGACCAAATTATAACGATCCCGCCCCCAACTCGGGGCGGCGATGCTCCTTCCCTGCATTTCATTAGCACAAGCGAGCAATGCATATAACCATAGCCATTTCATCACAGACGTTGGCTCGTACGGCCACACATCCCGTGCACTCAGGGCACATTCTCGGTGAACCGGTCGATGTTACGTCAATTGAAGCCATTAACATTCCGGACTCACCACCGCCACTTAGACGGCCATTCCTATGAGCAATTTGTCTTCATGGTATTGGTCACATCAATTTAAGCCATTGACCACCGAAGACCCCCATCTATGCCAACGGCGAGTGCCATGTACCTTTAGGTCTCTCTAACCCGAACGACATAAAGCGGGTACGGCTCCATCTAACCCGTGCTCACATCGCAACGGCAATTTAAGCCATTTGCGCGGGTCAAACTTTCACCGATTCCCATTCTACCGCAAGACACATAACCCTGTTATGTTCATGTTGGCACTCAGGCCACCAAGTTGGCAAGACCTCGTGTCCGCCCAGTTTTCCGGGTGCACCTTTGGGTTAGTCCCCAAGGCTCCCTGCTGCAATCTACCGCGTAGAAAACCCGAAAACACCAAATACGAGAAACAACGGGGACTTTACATATCTACCCGAAGGAACGCCTCCAACTCTTCGCCAACTCGCGAGAGAGGGCTTCCTATGCTAAGAAAGAGAGCTATCATGCTCAAAAGTGAGGATCGTTACCCTTGCGTTCCTCTTCGGCGCCATCGAAAAGTAATCGGATGGAATTGACCGCACTAGCGTTGCCTCCGCGGATCCGGAGTCGGCTTGCGATTCAGAGCTCCGAAGCTCCTCTAATGGCGGATCTAGCTCCTCTTCTTCTTGCCTTAGCTTTTCTTTCTCCAAGGGTTTGGAGAGATAACAAGTGGAAAAAGTGAGGGTTTTCTAAGTCAAAACCCGGGTATATCCCTTCAGGAACAACCCCCAGCCATTGGATCCACAGTCAAAGAAATGAACGGCTTCGATTCGGGACTGAAATGCCCAATCTGGGCCGAACACGGCCTGGCACACGCCCGTGTCCAGGGCCGTGTGCCTCATTCGCCGTCAAAATCGAATCACCTGGAACCTCACACGGGTCTCGAACACGCCCGTGTTCGAGCTGACACGCCCGTGTTCCACCTGACACGGTCGTGTAGCTGGCCGTGTACCCCATGATTTTCTCCCGTTTTCAACCCGAGCGCTGACACGGGTTCGGACACGCCCGTGTCCTTGCCCGTGTCACCTTGACACGCCTGGGCTCCAGGCCGTGTACAAGGTCTCGGCACTTCACGGCTAAGTGTCGACACGGGTCGACACGCCCTGCGACACGCCCGTGTCGCAGGCCGTGTGCCATGTCTCGACACACTGTCGACACCAAAGTGTCGACTTCGCGGGACGAGTGTCGACACGGGTTGACACGCCCTGCGACACGCCCGTGTCGCAGGCCGTGTGCCGTGTCTCGACACAACGTCGAAGCACTGTGTCGACTTCACGGCTAAGTGTCGACACGGGTCGACACGCCCTGCGACACGCCCGTGTCGCAGGCCGTGTGCCCAGTCTCGACACAATGTCGAGACCAAAGTGTCGACTTCACGCCTTAGTGTCGACACAGGCTTGACACGCCCTGGGACATGCCCGTGTCCCAGGCCGTGTGCCTGCAGCCAGAACTCAAACTGGCCCAAATTATTCCCCTCTGCTCCTTTGAGTTTCGGGGCGTTACAGCTTCTAAGTGTCGACACTGCTTTTCTACACATTTCTTCATTGAGTGTCGACACAGTCTGTTTGTGTCGACACTTTCCTTCTGGTGTCGACTCTGCATCCCTGGTGTCGACACAATTACTCCAAGTGTCGACACTGCTTCTCTAGATGTCGACACAAGTTTTCTTAAGTGTCGACACTTTGCTTCTGGGTGTCGACACATGGACTTAGAAACTTTTCAGCTTTCCCTGTAAATACTTGACCTGCACAACTAAACTCAAAATACATCAAATACATTTTGATGTATATCATTGAGTAGGGTGAGGCTTCTTCAAATCAGGTACATTTATTCCAATGTACCCAACAGGCCATGAGCGGGTGGGGTCCAGCTAGGCTTCTTAGAATCGGTCAGTTTGTTTGTTGGAATCCTGACTTGAGACATCAAAGCTTGTAGGCAAGCCCGGGTCTAAGACCATGAGCGGGTGGGGCCTTAGCAAGGGTTCCTTGTGGCGGTCTGTGCACCGTTGGGGGAGATAGTGATACCCCTTTGTTTGTGGCTTTATGCCGATGGGGAAGCGATGAGTACCCAATTGATGTGATGTTGTGCTAGATGCATACGTTTTAGTGTGCCTTGGGTGAAGCCCGAGTGTTGCATTCATGTTGCATAAGTAGACCCCTTTTATTATATGCTCAACTAGTAGAGAACATGTATGTTGTTTGAGACATTCAAGCCTGTCCTAAATGCATTTCTGGTTTATATTTATATATTGCATACGAAGTGCTGACTTGCAGGTTGGAGGGTTCCCCGGGGTCCGTTAGGGGCGGCCGGGAGGAGATGTGTTGGTTACACAGTTTGAGGTCAGCCTTTGCTGACCCATGTTACTAATAATTTTTACAGGGCAAGGATCACAAGTAGGAGCTAGCTCGCCGGCCAGAAAGGCCTAAGCCTCATGAAGTGTTTCCCCTTTTTCTGTAGTTTTACATTTATGACATTATATGTTTTATGCTCATGTAGTCCGGCTTGCATGACGAGGTAGACTAGGGGTGATTTTGCACTTTCATGAATGTTGTATTATGTGAGTTTGGACTCTCTTGTGTTGTAAGGCCATAAGGCCATCTTTTTACTCTTGTAGTAGTGGATAACTTCTAGTCTTGCTTGCGTTTCCACTGTGTTGTGCAAAGTGTTTTGAGTGTGGGTAGTTATATCATCTTATAATACTAAAGCTATGGCGTCCGTATGTTGTGGGGCCCCGGCCAGACCCATATTATACGGTCATTACAGGGGAGGTGTTACAATTTGGTATCAGAGCCAGGTTAGATTCAAGGTTAATGCGTATAGAAGTTATCCACATAAGAGTAACGACGGACCATGAGTGTCCTATTGTTTAAGTCTTGAGATTAGAGACTGATCCCTTGTTTCTTGTTTTCTTGAAGAGTGCAAGCAACGAGGCGGGTACGTCGAGAGCAAGAGAAGAGCTTTCGGCGAGCAGTGCTACTGCTCCAGGTCTTTTGGGCACGGGTGTAAACCCGGCCGACTTCTGCCGTATGCTTGCAGATGTGATGGTGGCGGCCCAAGCTGTAGCGGCATCTCAGGTAGCAACCCCTGCTACACCGGATACGGCGACGGCCGTGCCAGGCGGAGAAGCCAGGCGAGTGGAGCCTTTGGTGGAAAGGGTGGTTGTCGGACATGGAGACCAACACTTGAATTATTTACTGAGCTTCCATCCCCCGTCATTCAAGGGAGTTGGTATGCCAATGGATGCGGAGGATTGGTGGGTTCGAATTCAAGAGCTTTTGAGGGTGGCAGAGAAGCCGGAAGAAAAGAAATCTGAGTATGCGGCGTTCATGTTGGAAGGAGACGCCAAGTTGTGGTGGGTGAGCCATAGTGGCCGCCAGTTCCCGGGACGCACCCCGTCGGTGGAGGAGTTTGGGGATGCTTTTCTAAAGAGGTAAATTCCCGTTTATACACGGTTGGCACTTCAGAGGCAGTTTCTGCACTTAATGCAGCGGGACAGGACGGTGGATGAGTACGTGCAGGAGTTCACCCGTTTGGGTCGTTGCGTGGGAACGACGATGACAAATGATGTGGAGAGGGATAACCTCTTCTACCAGGGGCTGAGGGAGAATCTGAGGCAACCCCTCATCTCCATGAAGAGAGCGGGATTCAATGAATTAGTTGAGGCTGCCAGGATATTGGAAAGTGATCTGGAGCGAACCCAACATCATAGGGGTTTCACTCCCAAGCAAGGGGAAGGGAAGCCTCCCCAATCCCAGGGAAAGTCTGAAGGGAATAGGTGGAGGAAAAAGCCTCACACTTTCAGATCCGGTGAGAAGAGCAAGTGGACGCCTGGAGGTTCTCACTCTAGGGGACCGCCGACGTGCTACAACTGCGGTAAGGTGGGGCACATAGCTCGTGTTTGTCCTCAAGGAGGAGCGGAGCAAGGGGCAAGGCAGGAGCAGACTGTGCGCTCCGGCCCCAGTGCCGCAGAGAAATGGAAGATGGCGGAGTTTAGCGCTTCTCGGTTCCAATCGGTACAACCAAGGGCCTACAACCTTGGATAGCAGGAAGCGATCCGCCAAACCGATATGGTGACAGGTATAAGGAAATTTAAGTTTAAATTTTGTGCTTCATAACTTTAGACTTTTATGTGTGATGCCTATGTTGTAGGCTTCGTTTTAGTTTCCGGATACCCCGCTAGGGTATTGTTTGATACGGGAGCATCACACTCCTTTCTAGCGGAGAGCTTCATCCAGAGAATAGGAGTTGAGTCTTTCTCGTCGGGCGCAAAGCTGAAAGTGCGCATGCCCAATGGGTCATCCATGACCACCGGGGCCAGAGGGCGCATCTGTTGGGAGCTGGACGGAGTTGACTTCGTTTTGGTAGCAGCGATTTTACCATTGATGGAGTTCGATGTCATTTTGGGCATGGACTGGCTTGCAGAGCAGCGCTCCAGTATTGACTGCCTATCTAAGGTAGTAACCTTAAGGAGTAAAGGGCAGGCGGAAGTCAAATTTGAGGGCCTTTGTGGAGTGGCCTATTCCCTGATTTTGGCCATGCAATTGATGCGGGCGGTTAACCAGGGTGGTGTAGCGCTGGTAGCGTTATTGGAGGTTCGTCTCTCCCAACTATCTATTGAGGAAGTGCCCGTAGTGGCAGAGTTCAAGGATGTGTTTCCGGATGAACTTCCTGGAGCACCTCCTCGGCGGGAGATCGACTTCACGATCGAGTTAGTGCCGGAGGCTAGGCCGGTGTCACGTCCTCCATTTAGGATGGCACCAAAGGAATTGGTCGAACTCAAAGTATAACTATAGGAACTGTTGGAGCAGGGGTATATTAGACCCAATTCTTCACCATGGAGCGCGCCGGTGTTGTTTGTAAAGAAGAAAGACGGTAGCATGCGGCTATGCATAGACTACCGAGAGCTGAATAAATTGACCATCAAGAATAAGTATCCGATTCCTCGGATAGATGACTTGTTCGACCAATTGGTGGGGTCAGTGGTGTATTCAAAATTGGACTTGAAGTCAGGCTATTATCAGCTGCGAATTCGGGATGAGGACATACCCAAGACTGTCTTTGGTACAAGGTATGGACACTTTGAGTTTACGGTGATGCCGTTTGGGCTGACGAACGCACCATCTGTGTTCATGGATCTTATGAATCGAGTATTTCGGGAATACTTGGATTCTTTTGTGGTTGTCTTCATTGATGACATCTTGGTGTATTCCAAATCGGAAGTGGAGCATGAGACCCACTTGAGAGTGGTCTTGCAAGTATTGAGGGAGAATCAGTTGTATGCAAAGTTCTCAAAATGCGAGTTCTGGTTAGAGAAGGTGGTATTTTTGGGCCACGTGATTAGTGGGGAAGGGGTGGCAGTGGATCCAATGAAAGTAGAAGCCATCAGAGATTGGCCGGTTTTGAGAACCGTGGAGGAAGTACGAAGTTTTCTTGGACTAGCCGGGTATTATAGGAGATTCGTGGAGAATTTTTCGCGGATAGCTCTACACCTCACCTCACTCACTCATAAAGATCATAAGTTTGTGTGGACTCAAGAGTGCAATCAAGCATTCGAGGCACTGAAGGAGAGGCTTATGATGGCTCCAATCCTAAGTCTACCGCAAGGGACCGAGGGATTTCAGATCTTCAGTGACGCATCAGGATGCTGTTTGGGTTGCGTTTTGGTGCAATATGGCAAAGTGATAGCTTTTGGGTCTAGACAGCTGAAGCCTCATGAGAAGAATTACCCCGTCCATGACTTGGAGTTGGCGGCGGTAATTTTTGCGTTAAAAATTTGGCGATATTATGTGTATGGTGCAAGGGTGGAGATCTTCACGGATCATAAAAGCCTGAAGTATCTCTTGTATCAAAAGGACTTGAACATGCGGCAACGTAGGTGGGTTGAGTTTCTTGGAGACTACGAAGTGGCGATTCAGTATACGCCAGGTAAAGCCAATGTGGTGGCAGATGCTTTGAGTAGAAAATACTCGGGGCGAGGAAATTGGATCGAAGCTCATGATGAGCGGTTGGTTCGGGAATGGGAGTCCCTTGGTTTGGAATGTGTTGCGAGAGGCGAGTCCAGCGTGGCTCGGTTGAATTGGATTGAAGTGCAAAACAACTTGTCTGATCACATTCGGGAAGCGACTCAGTTGGATGTGGAGTTTTAACCATATGTGTTGGAGGTTCAAAAGGGCGAGAGTAGCGCCTGGGAGATGATTGATGGGATTCTGAGGAAGGACGGAAGGGTTTGTATGCCGCAGTTCGGCAAACTCCGTGAGGAGTTGATGTTTGAGGCTCACTTCACAAAGTACTCAATTCACCCAGGCAGTACAAAGATGTACTTGGATATGAAGAAATCCTTTTGGTGGCCGGGGCTGAAGCGGGACGTGGCTTTGTATGTGAATCGTTGCCAAACTTGCGCCTTGGTGAAGGCCGAATGTCAGAAGCCGGGCGGGTTCCTGAAGCCTCTTCCAATCCCGGAGTGGAAATTTGATGACATCTCCATGGATTTTGTACATGGTTTTCCTAGATCGCAGCAGGGTAATGATGCTATTTGGGTGATAGTGGATCGCTTAACCAAGGTGGCCCACTTCATCCCGAATCGGAAGGAGGACAGCGTGGAGAAGCTGGTGGAGTTGTATGTTCGCAACATTGTGCGACTGCATGAGATTCCTAAGAGCATAGTTAGCGATCGAGATGGACGGTTTACGTCCAAGGACTGTAGATTGTTTCAGAAGAGCTTAGGCACGAAGCTAAAGTTCAGTACGGCGTTCCATCCTCAAACTGATGGGCAAACCGAAAGGACGAACCGTACTATGGAGGATATGCTGAGAATGTGCATTCTTGACTTTGGCAAGAGGTGGGAAGATCACCTCTTCATGGTGGAATTCGCGTACAATAATATTTATCAAGCAAGCATAAAAATGGCGCCATACGAAGCTTTGTATGGGAGGCGGTGTCGAACACCAATGTCTTGGGCAGAGGCGGGAGACACCAAAATTTTGGGAAAGGAGGTGGTAGTTGATGCTTGTGAGTTGGTACGGACCATCCAAGAGCGTATGAAGGTGGCGCAAGACCGGCAAGCCAAATAATTTAATGCTCGTCACAGGAAGTTGGAATTTGCGGTAGGTGATTGGGTCTATTTGAAGATCAAGCCGTTCAAAGGCGTCTCACGGATTCGCCGACTCAAGAAGTTGAGTCCAAGGTTTTTGGGGCCTTTTGAAGTTGTTGAACGGGTGGGAGAAGCAGCCTATCGGTTGGCGCTGTCCGCGGAGCTGAGTGGATTGCATGATGTCTTCCATGTCTCCGTCTTGAGGAAAGCTTTGGTGGAGGCTAGTGTGGTGATTGAGCCGACATCGGTGCCGATAGAGGAAGACTTGAGTACGCGAGTCCGTCCAATTGCTATAGAGGATTCGGAGACTCGGCAGTTGCGGAATAAAGAGGTTAAACTCGTGAGAGTCCGATGGGACAACTGCGGTCGTGAGGAGCAATCTTGGGAACGAGAACAAGCCATGCTAGAAGAGTATTAAGAACTCTTCATTTCAGGTACCATTTAAATTGTGTTCCCTTTTGCTTTGTAATTTCGGGACGAAATTCTGTTAAGGGGGGAGAGTTGTAACACCCCAAAATTTGAGAGAGGGTCGACCAGCATTTTTTGACCAAGTAATGAAATTCGACGATGTGTCGAGACAAGGCACACGACCTAGGATACGGGCGTGTCCAAGGCCGTGTCGGTCGAGTGTCGAGAGTCCACTCGACGAAATTCACTCGACGAGTGTCGAGTGTCGAGACTGGGGCACACGGCCTGTGACACGGGTGTGTCACAGGGCGTGTCCCGCATGGTCGACGAACTTCGCTCGACATTTTTCCGTGGTTTCGACACAAAGGCTGTCGGCGAGTGTCGAGACTTCGCACACGGCATGGGACACGGGCGTGTCCTAGGCCGTGTCCTTCTCGGGTTGTTTTCGGGGCTGTGTCGATGGAGGCACACGGCCGACCACACGACCATGTCAGTCGGGACACGGGCATGTCAGGTCGAACACGGGCGTGTCGGATGCCCGTGTGTTGTTCCAGGCGCGTTGATTTGGGACGGCAAATGGGGAACACGGCCCTGGACATGGGCGTGTGCCAGGCCGTGTTCGACCCAGGTGTTTTATTTTTCAGACGGATCGTGGCCATTCTTTCCCTTATTTTGGGATCTGATGGTCCAGGACTGCTCTTGGGGAGTTAAATCCGAGAATAGGGTTGGAAACTCTCATTCTTCTCCAAGCTTTCTCTTACTAAAGTTCTAGAGAGAAGTGAGAGCAAGGAAGAAGGAGAAGGAGGGTTTGGGCTGTAGGAGAGGTTTCGGTGCTCCAAATCGCGAGCCGAGTCCAGATCCGTGGAGGCTAGACCGTTGCGAAGGTTTTCATTCGGCTATTTTGCTATGGATAGGAAGAGGAGTCGGAAGGTAACAACACTTCTCCTCTCGGTTTTAGGATGCATGTCTTAGCATCTTTTCTTTTCTAGTTTTTGGTCACCAAACACTCAAATGAGAGGGGTTTGGGTCGCCAAGGTTCAAGAGGAACCTCCGGGTCGATTGAGTCCGTCCTCGGCATGTTTTGCATTAGAGATCCACTCCGTTAGTGGATTAGGCATGGTGGGTGAAGCCGTAGTCGCGACCGTTAGTCCGACTCGGTGATGTTGAATACGAGCTTTAGGGATTCGTAGAGATCCGTTGCGGCAAGATGTCGTTTGTGATGTGGTGATGTTTCCCCCTTTTTCTCGAGTGAGTACGTGTAGCCGGAACCGGACAAGGTTAGCTCCTCAATGGCGGAAGATGGTTTCCTTGGTGGACAAGGTTAGCTCAGCATGAGTGGTAGATGGTTTCCTTAGTGCGCGGGAACGCTGCAGTATAAATGAGGGACTAGGGTGGAATTGTATTGGTTTGTGATGTGCCAAGGCGTGGTTGTGTCTCCGTCGTCGGCTGGCTATCCCGTGATGTACACGTCACGTGTGGAGAGTGTCCCAGCGAGACTAGTCCCCTTCTGTGAGACTGACGAGAATTCCAAGCGAGGGGAAAGCCTGGACAATGAGGCCATGAGCGGGTGGGGTCCAGCTAGGCTTCTTAGAATCGGTCAGTTTGTTTGTTGGAATCCTGACTTGTGACGTCAAAGCTTGCAGGCAAGCCCGGGTCTAATACCATGAGCGGGTGGGGCCTTAGCAAGGGTTCCTTGTGGCGGCCTATGCGCCGTTGGGGGAGATAGTGATACCCCGTTGTTTGTGTCTTTATGCCGATGGGGAAGCGATGAGTACCCAATTGATGTGATGTTGTGCTAGATGCATACATTTTAGGGTGCCTTGGGTGAAGCCCGAGTGTTGCATTCATGTTGCATAAGTAGACCCCTTTTATTATATGCTCAACCAGTAGAGAACGTGTATGTTGTTTGAGACATCCAAGCCTGTCCTAAATGCATTTCTGGTTTATATTTATATATTGCATACGAAGTGCTGACTTGCAGGTTGGAGGGTTCCTCGGGGTCCATTAGGGGCGGCCGGGAGGAGATGTGTTGGTTACACAGTTTGAGGTCAGCCTTTGCTGACCCACGTTACTAATAATTTTTACAGGGCAAGGATCGCAAGCAGGAGATAGCTCGCCGGCCAGAAAGGCCTAAGCCTCATGAAGTGTTTCCCCTTTTTCTGTAGCTTTACATTTATGGCATTATATGTTTTATGCTCATGTAGTCCAGCTTGCATGCCGAGGTAGACTAGGGGTGGTTTTGCACTTTCATGAATGTTGTATTATGTGAGTTTGGACTCTCTTATGTTGTAAGGCCATAAGGCCATCTTTTTACTCTTGTAGTAGTGGATAACTTCTAGTCTTGCTTGTGTTTCCGCTGTGTTGTGCAAAGTGTTTTGAGTGTGGGTAGTTATATCATCTTATAATACTAAAGCTGTGGCGTTCGTATGTTGTGGGGGCCCGGCCGGACCCATATTATACGGTCATTACAGGGGACGTGTTACAATTAATACGTAACCCTTCCGTCTGTCCGTGGTATATGACGTCGGGTTCCAGCAGGACCTTCTGTTATATGCCATACGACGGATGGGGGGTGTTACAATTGAGCTGCAACTCAGTTGGTGATAGGAACTGTTGAAGGTTGCCTATCAAGGGGTTGCAGGTTCGAGACCTGGCCTCAACAATGCACTGCGGCCGAGAAATAGGCGCGGAGAGGCTTTACGGTGCTTGGGTTGTAGCCCGGTAGCGATGTCCAGAACGAGACAAGCCTATGGGCCTCTGAGCTCGGGCCTGGGGTCATTACATAAAAAGTGCACTTTTTATGTAACGACCCCAGGCCCGAGCTCAGAGGCCCATAGGCTTTTCTCGTTCTGGACATCGCTACCGGGCTGCAGCCCAAGCACCCCAAAGCCTCTCCGCGCCTGTTTATCGGCCGCAGTGCATTGTTGAGGCCAGGTCTCGAACCTGCAACCCCCTTGATAGGCAACCTTCAACAGTTCCTATCACCAATTGAGCTGCATCTCATTTGGTGATAGGAACTGTTGAAGGTTGCCTATCAAGGGGGTTGCAGGTTCGAGACCTGGCCTCAAAAATGCACCACGGCTGAGAAACAGGCGCGGAGAGGCTTTGGGGTGCTTGGGCTGCAGCCCGGTAGCGATGTCCAGAATGAGACAAGCCTATGGGCCTCTGAGCTCGGGCCTGGGTTCGTTACACAGTCATCCTTTTCAGAAAAATCGTTAAGTCCAGATTTGACGGAAATTTCAAATGTCATGACATGATTGGTCCTCATGTACGTCATTAAGATTAATTATGAGCTTTAGGGAAGATCTTATATAAGGTCTTGTCAAAATCAACAAACCCTAACAGGTGCTGTCAAGTTTTATTCTAAGTATTTCTGAATCTCATTCTCTCTCTCTAAAAATGAAAACCGCCGCCGCCGACCTTCATCACGCATATTCGGCTAGGGTTTTCGATCCAGCAGATTCAGATCAAGAAGATTCACAGATCGAGTTTGTCTTTCAATTCTTCATCATCTATCTGATTGTGTGAAGCCAAGAAATTTCAGATCTAGCTTTTGCCGAGATTCTTCTTCAACTTCTCTGATAGAGCCACAAAGATCAAAGAAGAAGATTCAGGCCGACTGTTTTCAAATCTGAGAAAGTTTTACTGTTTGTATTTTCATATACTTTCAATTTCGTTCTTGTAGGAGAATTCTCTCAGAGTGTAAGAGATTTTTGTCTCCGAGTTGTAGGAAGTTTTATCTTCCGAGTGTAGATCCGTGTTGTGGATCGAGATTGTAGGAACTTTGTTCCGAGGCGTAGGATTGGTTTTCAATCCGAGATAGTGGAGTGGCTGAGTCTAGTTCTTTGCTAGATCGGTGAGGGAAAGTGGATGTACCCAAGGTTGGAGAACTACTATAAATCTTTTGTCGTCTGTGATTGCTTGGTTGATAATTGTGTGCATAGCTCTCTGAATTTTTATTCCATAAAAAGACACACAACTCACCTATTTACCCCCCTCTAGGTGATTTAGGTAGACAACCAAACTCTTTCAAGTCTAATCAGATCCTAGGACCCAATACCTATTGGGGTCCTAAGGTAGGATAAACTCTGTTTTGCAGGTTAGTCCAAGTGCTCATCCCCCCTTGAGGTACTTGGACAGAGGATGTTTCAGACCTTGGACTGGAACAAGAAAGATATCTTATGGATCATACTCCAGTGAGGGATAGACCTAAGATCTATTATTGGGAAGTTGGTGATGAGATTGACCATCAAGGATACTCCTCATACTGCCCAAGAGAAAAAAGATGGTGTGTGCAGTCCTGAAGATGGATAAAGTGATTAAAGTCTTGAGTAAAGACCTTCTAGTGGAATCTGTCTGGATAAATAGATCAGCATGTGCAGTCATTAAAGCTCTAAGGAATTTTATTGGTGTGACATTGTACTGCTCTTCTAAGAGCAGTAAGGAAGAGGCACAAGATCCCTAGCTGGAAAGAATGTCTACTGGTATAAACTAAAGAGTTTCAACTGGTATATACTAAGGACTTTCAAGTGACACAAACTCAATGATTGTCCAAGTGGGAATCAATGGAAAGTGTGGACAGGATCTATGCAACTACATGATCTGTGCAAATGTTGAGGGGGAGACTGTCAAGCTAGATGCTCCTATTTGGAATGCATGTCTAGTCTAGGTTGCTGGACAAGCTTGAATCTTACCTATAAGGTATCCAACACAGAGTAGGTCAGCAACACTGTTGAAGATTAGCATGTCTCTATGGACATTGCTGGAGTTGAGAAGGATACTACCCAGATGATTAGTCCAGCTAGTGGCGATACAAGTTAGAATATTCTTATTGGAACAACAATGTAAAAAAAACTTGGTATCAAAATGAATGGCTGGTTTAAGGTAAGATCATCCAAGGTTCAAGGAGTATCAAGTGGCATAGGAGAGTTGTGTCAGTGGTATCAACTCAGGAGATATAATCTCTAGTCAAGTGATGTGATCGCTATGGGAGATACAAATAATGAGAGGAAGATTTCAATTGAACTCCTACTCAAGAGGATGAGAATGTCATACCCTCCCTGACTGCAGCTGTATGAACCATGACTACTGTAGTAAAGTAATAAAGGGGAGTAGACAATGATCAAGAAGAGAGTGTGCATGGTACAAGGATGAAAGGAAAAGCAAAGATGAAACTTTTCATCTCCAAGGGAAAAGAGTGACAGTGGACTAGTGGTTTATGGAGTTGCAAGAAGTTATATACACTGCTGGATCAGAATACTTATCTGTAGGGAGGTGACATGCACAGTTGCTGTAAATACATCATAAGCTCTAGGGAATATCAAATGGTATCAAGACTAAGATGGACTCACGTGCCCAATAAAGAGAAGATAGTAGATGCTCAAATTGAGGGGGAGCAAATCCAGCAAATAGCTGGAACAAGTTCAGCTTCCTGTTAAGAGGCAACAAGCAGCTGTAGTGGATCATAGATCATCACATCTGATCAGCAGATTCTCAGGACTATTTATAGTTTGAAAGATAATCCTATGGGTAGATAATCACCTGGGGGGGGGGTGGTGAATATGTGTCTTTTGAAATACTTTGTCAATTTTTTGTCACGTAAATGTTCAATAGATATAATATTCAGTAGATAATATAACTTTTACAACAACATATCACAATCAATCCACAGAACACAGCACAAGCAAATCACAACACACAAAGAATTTATAGTGGTTCCCCTATCTACGGTACATCCACTTTCCCCCTTCTTCCTTACTAGTAATGTGTTAGATAAGGTTATAGCTCCTTCTCTTTAACTCAAATCCAAAGATCTTACAGGCTCAGTTTCTGTTAAAAAAACCTACACTTAGACCAACAGGTCCTACCTTACAGATTCACCCAATCTCCTACCTTAAGTACCTCAAGAACCCTACCTCAGCCTTTATAACACAGGCTTACACCTCAGTGATCCCACTCAAATCACCTACCTCAGGTCCCTCAAGAACCCTACCCCAGCCTTTATAAATTAGGCTTATAACTCAGAGTTTAACTCTCCTACCCACTCAGATCTCACAGAGATCTTACAAAAATTAAGAGGTAAAATAATCAGAAAACAAATCTGTAATCTAACTTATCTGAATGAATTTAGATTCTTCAATCCAGCTGCACTTGATTAAATCTTGATGAATAATTTGGCTGAAGAGATACTTCTCCGGATCTGCAATCTTCTTGATGATCAACTTGATTTCCTTGAAGAAATTGTAGATCAGATCCAACTTAATCTTCAGATCAACTTGATGAAAGGAACTGGAGATTTTCTTGAATACCTTCATCTTCTTCCTTCTTCTCATGACTGTTGCCCTCCTCTGACTTAAAAAAAATCAGATGAGAGACTATAATAATTTATTTAATTCATTTTTTCTGTGTAGACAACCCCTCTATTTATTGCCTTCATGGATTGCTGGTTTCTGATTGATGACATCAGCATGTGACATCATACTTCAAATTCTCCCTTAAACTGTTTCTGTTGAGATATCACATTACTGTAGCTGATGTGACAATTCTGACTTGTCTTGACACTTTTGTGTTGACTCTGCACATCTTCAGAAACATAAGTGTCGAGATGTCCAAAGTGTCTCAACACTTGTTCTTAGAGGGTGCCGAGACATCTTAGTAGTCTCGACACAATTTTACATAGAAGAATTTTCATCTGAACTGGAAAGTATAGAGACAGTTGACTTGTCTTGACACAACTATCATCTGTGTCGACATCTTTAAATATGCACTATATCAAGACAGTTGAATTGTCTCGACATAACTGTCTATCGGGTGTCGAAACTTCTATGCTTGCTTTATTTCTTCACTGTGTCGAGACAGTTGATTTGTCTCGACACTCTAGTCTGTCGGTGTCGACATTTTTATACTTGTTTTAATCCTTCATTGTCTCAAGACAGTTGATTTGTCTCGATACTATTTTACTTAGTATAATTTTCAGTATGTCGGTATCGACACTTGTATAAGTCTACACTTCAGTCTTTATTGTGTCGAGACAGTTGTATTGTCTCAACACTACTGTCTTTAGTTTTAAAGTGTCGAGTTAGCCGACTTGTCTCGATACTGCTGACTTATCTCGACACTGCTGACTTAGTCTTCAAAGTGTCGAGTTAACAGACTTGTCTCGATACTGCCTTTATAAAGGTGTCGACCCAGTTGAAATGTATCGACACTTTTGTACTTAGCCATTTTTCTGCACTACAAGTTGCTAGATGTACGATGTGCTGCCTTCACTCAGCACTTTGTTGATTTCACTCGAATCTTTTGCACTTAGACAATTTTCTTCACTCTCTAATCAGCTTCTTTGAGTTCACCTGTCAATATGACTTGAACCACCTATCCAATCAATATGAAATAGGCAACCTGCATACATAAACTGAAACATACATCAAATACATACTTGTGCATATCATTGAGTTGAAAGAGCTTCTTCAAATCAAGTACATTATGTCCAATGTACTCAACAATCTTCATCTATTTGGAAAATTCATAACCCTAATTCAATGATATACACCACAATACCAAAATATAATAGTTATGATGTATAAGAAAAATGCTGAACAAAATATAAAGGAACACAACAATAATAACGCAGATATCACCAAGTGCAACCAAATTTTCATTTAAATTTGTTCAAATATTACATTTTTCAATTTTTGTTTGTTACAATGTTCTTAAAACAAAATTACATAAAGCCTAAAAACAAAAATATTCTAAGATTGCTCTGGCTCATTGATGACAATGTCTTTTCCAGATTGAATTTTAGCTTTGACTACAAGCACTTTGTCATCGGCCACTTTCTCCTTTCCCTTGGCATTCATGGCTTTAGTAGTCCCTTCTTGCTTGATCCTTTGCCTTTCATGATAATGATAGGGCTTGGGGAAATACTTGCTGGCTCTATTGAGTCAGCTGGAATCTTCCCTACCTTCAGATTTTTTCTGAATTTTTGGATGATCTCCTACTGCTTGGTGTGTTTGGCCCTTTCTTGCTCTGAATACAATTTCCCCTTGTTAGTTGTGTTATTATTGACCACTTTCCATGTAATGAGTATAATTGATCTAGATGTTGGACTTCATTGCTCAAAATCAGGCTTAGCTTCATCTTGCTCCCTGAATCTTTTCTTTGATAATTGAGCTTCTTTTTTTCCTTTAACAATGCAGAATCAGTCATCTCCACCTCATCACATACTATATTCTGAATTTGAGGTGGAGGACTGTACATGGACGGGACAACAGTTTGAATAGCCTCAAAAGGAGCTGGTTGGCCACCAGACTCAGCAGTTTGGTCTCCATCATACCATATGGAAGGATAGACTAGAGTGTCTCTGATGTTATTTGAGATCCAAGTAGCATGCTGAGAGCTTGCTTTTATCATCACTCTCTCTCCCTTTATGACTTCTATTTCTATATGATCCCTTAAATCATTTTTGTGAAATCTTACTTGACCATCCAGATAATTAATCCCCAAGGTTAAAGTATTCTTACTTTGAGTAAATATTCATCCAAATCTTTGTCAAAAGCCTTGATATCCTTAATCAAAGAGGCTGAGTGAGTTGTTAGCTAAGTTTCAATATCCTTGGAAGTAGAAGTTATTTTGATCTCCAAAGTAGTAGTTTGTTCAGCTAACTTGACTATTGAAGCATCATTCATTGTTATCATGTTTTCATTCATTCGATTTTGATTCTCAAGGACATGCCCTTGTTTTACAGCTATTTCATCTGCAGTTTTCTTTGATTCTTGCTGCTGTTTAGTAATGTATACCACAACATTTGCTCCTCTTTCAAAGAAATCTGTCATATCTTTCTTTAGCAAATTTACCTCAAATCTAATAGATTTGATTTCTTGAGCCAACTAGAACTGCAACTCTTTATTTCTCTCATCTACATATTTCTCAAGTTAAGTTCTTTGTTGATCTAATATAATTTGCAGTTGAAATAAAAGTGAGCTTGAATCCATTGTAGGAGAAGATGTTGGTCCAAACTGAATAATCTTCTTATAACTTCTACTTCTCTTTTTAAGTTCAGATAATTTTCTTTTCTTTAACTGAGAGACTTCTTCCTCCTCAGATTCTAATGAACTAACCTCCTCAACAGATGTATGCTCTTTAGCTGTTTTAGTAGTTGGGGCCTGATCTGCTAACTCCCCCTCAACCATGGCAACTTCTTCACCAATTTGGTGTTATCCAGGTTGACCTCATCTTGTTATTCTGCAACATCAGAAATAGTGTCCTCTGGAAGTTCAGTCATCTCCCTCTGGATATTTATATCTTTAGTCTGAAGGATTTCTTCTTCAGTCTCCTTGGGGATTTCATCCTCAATCTCTTTATCTGACATTTCTTGCTCAGGAACCTCTACATGTTCTAGAACAGTGTCTAGCTCTTGGACTACTTCCATTACTATTATATTAACAATATCCATATCCATATCTGGCAGAACATTGAGGTTCTCCTCCTCAATTAGATTCCTATCTGGGATTATCTCCCCCTGCACCTGATTACCAGTTCCAGGTGAGGGTGTTGGAGATTTTTCAGCTACTATATCATCATGTTTTGATGAGGTAGAACTTTCCTGTTCTTCAGATTCACTAGAAGAATCTGCTTTGACAATTACAACCTTCTTTTTTTATCCTTCTCCTTCTCCACTACAGGTGTTTCCATGGATAGTACTATATCCTACCTTGCCAGTATTCTCATGTTCATTCTTCTCATATGATTGATCTTTGATCCAATCTTGAGATTGATTTTGTCAGGAATGGCTTGCACTAAGTATAGGCTTGAAATTCTGCCCATATTAGGTTTCTTGATACTTTCTGCAATTTTGTCAAAGACCACTCTACTCCAGTTAGTCTTGAATTTAAAGATTATTCTAGTCATTATCACAAACATAGATACTGAAATTCTGTCATGTGCTCCTATTTTACACAACAACATATTTCCTACTATTTCAGACATGAATTTTACCTGTGAATTCATACCCTTCCTGTTCAGGGTGCTTCCAATCTTAGTGATTGGGGCCAATCCACACCACATCAATGCTTCTGCAATCCTGGCGGAGTCTTTGTCATCTTCCTGATCGATTCTTGGTAAGTGAAATATCCTTGCCAACCTTTTGGTTGTGAGTTTAACCTTAGCTCCATTCACTTTAGACTTAATCTTTGCTAAGTTTGAATCCAGTTAAGCATTAGAGAAGAACTCTGAAACTTCATGTTTCCAGATTTTTGATGGTTCTGAAAGTAGATATTCCAATCCAGCTTCAGTGATTAGGTCAATGACGTTCCTAAATTCTTCTTGCGCCGAGACGAATCCATTGCGCACGAGTTCATAACCTTGAAAGATGTTGTCGTCATTCTTGGGAGCCATTGGAGTTGAGAGAAAGGATTGATGAGTGTCGACTAATCAAGATTCTAGGTCTTGACACTCAGGAATCAAAAGTTCAAGAGATCAAGAAAGCGTAGTCAACTCCTACTCTCACACCCTATTTATAGTCTAATCTTCTCTGAAGACAAAAGGGTGTATTGCATTTAGACTATTCTAAATTTTTAGGTAAATACCTAGTGTCGACATAGGGAAAAGTTGTCCGTTGAGATGTGTCGACACAAGTCGACACAAGGATTATGTCTCTCGACACATACCTTAGGGTCTCGACACCCTTGATGTCTTGACACTTATTTTAGTGTCTCGACACTTTACATTTATGCAATGTCGACACACTTTCTGGTGTCTCGACACATTATTATTTATAGTGTCAACACACTTTCTGGTGTCTCGACACTTTCTAAAATATCTCGACACAACTTTTGATTTAGTCAAAATTTTGTCTTCTAAAATGTAGATACTTGACATTTATGAGGTCTATCTTTGATATCTAAATGAGTAAACTTAATTACTGACTAATTAGTTTATTCTTATTTCGTATCAGTTTTTATATGCGCATCAATTACTCAATATTCAACATTCCAAGTTCAAACTTAAAGAAATTAAATTTCTCTTCTTCTAGGGGCTTAGTAAAAATATCAACAATTTATTTATTTGTTGGAACAAATTCTAAACTAATATCTTCATTTTTCTACATGCTCCCAAATAAAGTGATATCTAATTTCAATATGTTTTGTTCTACTATGTGACACAAGATTGTTTGCAATAGAAATGGTACTAGTAGAATCACAGAATAAAGAAATTTTACTTAGCTTTAAGTTGTAATCTTGTAATTAATGCTGAATTCAAAGCAATTGTGCACAGAAACTTCCAGCTAAAACGTATTCAAATTCAGTTATAGATATTGCTACACTTGTTTGTTTTTTGCGGCTCCATGACACCATCCTTCTTCCAAGGAATTGACATGAAGATGAAGTGATTTTTCTGTCTTCTTTACAACCTGCATAATCTGCATCTGAAAAGCCTATCAGTTCAAAATCACTATTCCTGGGATACCATAGACCAAGATTAGGTGTGCCATTTAGATATCTCAATATTCTTTTGATTACTGTATAGTAAGATTCTCTAGTGCATGCTTGATACCTAGCACAGACACAAGTAGCATATATTATGTCTGGTCTACTGGATGTTAGATAGAGTAGTGATCTAACTATGCCCCAATACAAGGTGATATCAACTAGCTTGCCAACATCATCCTTGTCTAAAGACATACTGGACCCCATAGGAGTTCTTATGAAAGTGGTTGTTTCTATGTCATACTTCTTGATTAACTCCTTAGTGAACTTATACAGTGTAACATCCCATGTTACTTCTAGACCCCTTAACTTAGATTGGGTTAGGCATGGGGTGGGTGATAGGGAATTTAGCTAGGTTTGACCCTATGGAGTGGGTTGTAGCCATGTGGGGCCACTAAGGGGCCAAAGTCAAACTAGGTCAAACTAGCCTAAATAGGAACCCTAGCCACACCATAACCCCACTACATTTCCCTTAACCCTAAAATAATCTAAGTGGACCCTAGGGCATGTCACTAGGTCAACCCTTTGATCCTAGTTGACCAAAGTCAACCTTAGCCCTAAGTTGGTCAAACTATACCTATAGGCCCACTTAGCCCAAGTAGAGCATCACCTTGACCCAACCCAAGTTGGGTAGTACCATTGGGATCATTACCTTCAAGTGGGGTCAGCCCACTCATCATGCTTGACCAAGTCAACTCAAAAGTCAACTTAGTCAACAAATTGTCCTAAAGAGTGAAAATGATCCCAAGCCACTTCCCCTTGGGCCAAGCCCACGAAACTTGGCCCATGGCCAGCCCAAGTGGACAAGGACAACCCCTACCCCTCTAAATTAAGAGAGAGAATACATGCATGGGGGTAAAGTGGGAATTTTAGGAGAGAGAAGAGGAGTGAGAAGAGGAAAAGAGGGAATGGTAGCCACATGGCCTCATTCCTTCTGCCCAAGCTTGCTGGCAGGCCTCCCAAAGTGATTCCAGAGGAAATTAGGGCATGGTCTACACTTGGTACCATGGGTGAAGCATCCAAAGCCCCAACCTGAGCTCACCTTGGTTGTATCTCCATATACAGCCACCTCCAGCCAAAACTAATCCCACCAACAGCTTCAGAGAGAGGAAACGAGTGGAGATCGAGTCCTGAAGCAAGAGAATTGGTGGAGAATCAAGGTTTTGAGCAGGAGATCGCCGGAGCAGCTCGACCATGGCCAACCGCCACCGCACTCGCTGCCAAGGCCTGAATCAGGTTCGTTTCACCTCACCTCTACCCGTACTAGAATCCTAGATCATTTAGGAGAGATATCAGGCTCATTTGAGCCCGATACCATGAGAACAGAGAGCAAAAATCTGAGCTTTCTCTTCGTGCTCGAGATCGCCGGAGGAGCCGCCTCCGGCAGCCTCACCGCCGGGAAACGCCAGCCACCACCTCAACGAAGGTGGTGGCAATAATCGCCGGCGGTGGCGCCGACCCAGGTGGTCGAAGATGGCCAGACAAAGTGACCCAGCCAGAATCAATCTCCACCGTTGCTGATCGGGGACGATGAACGGATGCCGTTCATTTGATTGAATTTTGTTAATAGTTTAATTAATTATGAATAGTGTATTAACTGTCATATTTTATCAGTCTACTTGCATGCAAACATTAGGCCTCTTAAGTGCAAATATACTACCAGACATAAACATGAAAAATGTAGGATTAGGTCTTAGCTTTCATTTTCCACCATAAATTTCAAATTTGGAGCAGTAGAACTCCCTGTAGGGCTGTTCTACTAGGACTGGTCCTAGGATAGTGCAGAAACCAAAATAATTGCCCAAGCCAAACCAAATATACAAATGACCCAAGATGTTGGGCATGTGCTCAATTAGGGCATATCTAGCCCCTGCCCAAAAATAGGAATTTTTTGGAGCAATATTTCTATAGTATTTGTCATAATACACATAATTAAATAAATGAAATAATTGGCGTAATATGACTCCAAATGGCCCCAAATGTTGGTGCCATGGCCTTGGGGTCAGTATATACCCATGATTAAATTTGCAGCCACATTGGACCAGTGTATGTTGGATAATACCACTTGCATGTGTTGGATATACATAGGCTTGGGGTGCATATAACCATATTTACCAAAATGTAAATTTACCCCTATTACACATTGTATGACTACAAAACTCTGGACATGAGTTCATAGGGGTGGAGTTTACCCCTCCTAGAAATATTGGAATTTTTGGAAATAAAAATCCCATTATTTGGAATTTTTGAATATTAGGCTATTTTATGATAGAAAATTTAAAAATAGGGATATTGATGATTTTAAACGCTTAGAATCTGTCAAAACAAAAGGGAGGTCATATTTGAATCAAGAAAATTTTTATATTTCTGTTTGAGAATTTTGGAGTAAAATACATGAGAATTACCATTTTACCCTTATTGCATTTATTTACAAACTGAGGGAAATATATATCAGAAAATTTTGGAAATAATTCTAGTACTGTATATTTGTATGATTAGCCTTGTATAATTATCTCAAAATTTTTGGATGTCCTAATATTTTTTAAACTAGCATAATGACATTTTGGTAAATTATTAGGAATTAAAATTGGAAGGCCATTACATTATAGAGGTAGATGAAACTCTGCCATTAGCCTTAAATTAATGATATATATGCTCTGTAATATTTCTAGAATTTTGAGTAATGTATTCCTTATACTTCATTTGGAAAATGACAATTATATGAGTTTTATATTAATTAAGGAATAAATAGAAATATTCAAAGGAAAATTATGAATTTTGGTAGAAAGCAATATTTTACCAAGATACAACTCAGGAAAAATTCCTTAGGTCAGTGGATTATAATTTGTAATAATTCATGTATTAAATGACCTAGGGAATTAATTAAATGATTAAATTAGAGGCTTTAATGACTTAAGAAAATTATGAAAATCAATATGCTCACTTCATTAGTCCATACCATCCTAGGATAAATTATTAGGGGCAGGTGGCCCAAGAAATTGGAAGTTCTATTTTGGGGTGGTATTAGGTCAGGGGTTGCGTATAGTGTAGTAGGTTATACTATAAGGAACACCGGGGGATAGATCGACGGATGAGCTAGAGATTACAATTGGAGAATAACCTTGGTGGGTAGTGTTGTCTTAGTGACGAGAGTAAAAGTGCAAGCCCTTGGATAGCAACTTGAGTGGAGGCTGGCGGAAGACCGTCGCCCTTCTGAGAACATCTTAATCATTAGGATCACTCAAGAGTAATAATGAGAGCAAAGTACGGATAAAGGGTAGACATCAATAAAAATAAATATCCTTGCGAAAGGAAACTTTGGGCTTCATCCCATCTTGGTTCCTAGTGCCCTTTGAGATCCCTTCACCGGGTATGCCGGGGGGGGGGGGGGGCAGTCCTGGGATTAACCCTAAGTCACTAAGCATAATAATACTTAGGCAAGAGTAGATTAATAGGCCAAGGTAAACATTGCATATTCTCACCCGTATAGGGTTGGAGGGTTTTTGAGATAACATCTCACCCGTATAGGGTTGGAGGGTTTGAGGCAACATCTCACCCGTATAGGGTTGGAGGGATATATGTTGCGGGCTCAACCGTGAAGGGTTTGAGGGAATCAGGACAGGTTGGTCCTGCGAGCTAAAGGCTCGAGATGAAATACTTGTATGTGCATAAATTTAGTGGCGAGTCATGCGGTACTGGGCCGATCATCACACCGATGGCAGTACGGTGACTCAGGCGGGTGTGAGGGTTTGAGGGGCTAGTAGGTTGTTTATACTGAGGTCTGGAGGACGATCCCGATAACGCACACCCGACCCAACAAGACTGACAGGTAGTTAGCAAAATACGTACGCAGACTCTAGAGTGCACCTAGGATGTGTACAGAGGCGTATGAGAGGGGTGTAGGTTTGGTAGTGTGCATACCTGCCTAGAAGTGGAGACGCCCGCTCCACTGCTGCCGTAGCCACAACGGTGGTACCCAAGAGTGAAGCTAGCTCTCAAAAAGTGGGAACTAAAGGTCTGTGATCACAGAGTCGTTGTGTGTGAGTTGCACTTGCCTGTTGCATAAATTGCATCATAAACATTCATTCATATTAGGTCGTACGCTTCATAGATCCTTATCATATAAATTAGTATGGGCTCTTTTATATGATAAGTTAAAATTTCTGGAAACCTTAACTTATAAATTTGTATGGGCATTTTTATAAGTTAAGGTACATTTGTGATGGTAGAGTAGTGGTAGCATAGCTTTACTTTTCTGCTCTTACTTTCAGTTCTTTACTTACTTGTACTGTACATGCTTTTACTTTTATACTATATACATAGAACTGCTAGTGTAGATTTACTGCTTACACTCTTACTTGGTAGCATAGATTCCTTGTCACCTGCTTCCTTTTGTTACCCCTTGACAGTCCTCCGCTTCGTCCTCCCGTACGGTGCCTAGGAGTTGCGGGGCGAGGTGCGGAGGAAATGACTTAGTCTTTTGACTAATGGTCGGTGACCAACTATTTTTAGGAGCTTGAGGAGATGGAGCACTAGCACCACCGGCAGGACAAGGTGATAGGGCGTGAGGAGTTGATACCACCTACTACTACTACAGCGCTACCTCAGATGGGATGAGTTCGATGATGATAGATTTCCTTCCGCATTTTATTTTGTGAGGAGAGTTGATATTCATGTACAGGGCATAAGCCCTTTTTACTCTTCATATTTTTGTACTCATTGTGGACTGGATGTACTTTCATTTTATTATTTGATATGTACTGTGACTGTGGACTGGTTGTAGTTTATTTCTACATTACTGCTATACTTCTATTTCTCATATTAGCCTACATGTTATATGATCGTATTAGCCGGCAGAATCGGCGTGTTGCGGTGTCGACTAACCCATGCATTAGTGCCACCGTAAGATGACGGTTCTGGGCATAAGACCGAGAGCCTCCTTGGTAAGGGGAGGGGTCTTACATACAGACTAATGAAAAGTCCATTTATAGTTTGCTTAACTTGGAGACCCAAGAAAAACTTGAGTTCACCCATGTTACTCATCTCAAACTTACCTTGCATAAGTTTGACAAACCTAGTGCAAAATGACTTATCAGTAAAACCAAATATAATGTCATCAACATATATTTGTACTAAGATGATCTTACATTTGACTTCCCTTAAGAATGGTGTTTTGTCTATTTTCCCTCTTGAGAATTTATTTTCCAGAAAAAACTTAGACAGAGTCTCATACTAAGCTCTTGGGGCTTGTTTTAATCCATAGAGAGCTCTTAATAACAAATAAATATGAGTAGGTTTAGTAGAATCAACAAAACCTAAGGGTTGCTCAACATAGATCCTTTCTTTGAGTTACCATCAAGGAAGACTGACTTTAGATCCATTTGGCAAACCTTGAATCCTTTATAGGCTGCATATGCCAGGAAGAGTCTAATAACTTCCGATCTAGCCACTAGTGCAAAGGTTTGATCAAAGTCTATACCCTCTTCTTGTCTATATCCCTTCGCAATCTGTTTAGGCTTGTTTTTGACTATAACACCATTCTCATCCTGTTTGATCCTGTATATCCATTTAGTTCCTATAATGTTACAGTCATCTTTCCTGAAAACCAGCTTCCAGACTTTACATCTCTTGAACTGGTTCAATTCTCCCTGCATTGCACCTATCGAAAATGGATCTGCATTGGCTTCTTCAAATTTCTTTAGTCCTGTTTGAGATTAAAAACTTGAGTACATCACAGTGTTGTGATGTTTACTTCTTGTGGTCACACCATGTGCTGCATCTCTAATGATCAGTTCACTTGGATGATCCCTTAGATTTCTGACAACAACTGGTAATGCGATAGCTTCTTTTTGACCAGCTACATCTTGTTGCTGAGTTCTTCTTCTGGCTGTTCCTATGCAACCACTTATTCAACAATGTTTACTCCATCTTGTATATTTTGGCATGCTGGAACTGAATCTTCTATAGACAGCTCCTTTAGCTTCAAGTCTTCTCCTATTGTGATTGATGTACCTGGATTATCATTATAAAACATAAAACTTTCATTAAATACAACATGAACAGACTCCTCCACAACTTGCTCCCTCAAGTTGTAGACCCTATAGGCCTTACTGTGTGTGATATAACCAACAAATATGCTTTCATAAGACTTCTCGACAAATTTAGTTATGTATGTTTTCTCATTATTTAGGATAAAACATCCACATCCAAAGATTCTGAAATAGGCCAAGTTTGGTTTTCTGTCATTCATTAGTTCATAAGGAGTCTTATTCAACCTTTTGTTGATTGAAGCTCTATTAAGAACCTGACATGCTGTGTTAATAGCTTCAGCCCAAAAATATCTTGGGAGAGAAGAATCACTCAGCATGGTTCTTCCAGCTTCAATGAGAGTCATGTTCTTTCCCTCAGCAATTTCATTTTGCTGTGGTGTTCTTGGAGAGGAAAACTCCTGCTAAATCACAAGTTCTTTACAAAATCGTGTCATATATTCAGATTGAAACTCAGTTCTATGATCACTTCTGATTCTGACCACAGAACTGTTCAATTTATTATGTATTTGTTTGATAAATATCTTGAAGACATCAGGAGTTTTAGACTTTTTCCTTAAGAAGAAAACCCAAGTGAATCTGGTATAGTCATCAACAATTACAAAGGTGTAGACTCTCCTTCCTAAACTATGAACTGACATAGGACCAAACAAGTCCATATGCAATAGGTATAACACCTCATTGAGTCTTTGGATTCAATACTTTGAATGAAGCTTTGGTCTGCTTGCCTTTTTGGCATGCAGAGCAAATGCTCTCCTTAGAGCATTTAATGTTAGGACCATTCCTAACTAGCTCTTTATTGCAAAGTTTGCCTTTGGACTTGTAGTTCAAATGAGCTAGCCTCTTGTGTCATTTGATATAATGTGAGGCTTTCTTATTTGTAACTAGACATAAGGGTGAGTCTTACTTTAAACAAAGAAAATTCAAGCGATACACATTCCCACACCTAGTGCCTGTCAAGATGACCTCTTGGTCACTTGACTTCTTTATTAGGCACCCATCCTTGTGAAATGAAATGTCATAGCTAAGATCACAAAGTTGGCTTATGCTTATAAGGTTGTGTTGCAACCCTTCCACATAAACTACTTTGGTGAAAGTGACTAAGCCATTTGTGATCTTACCATAACTTCTGGTAATTCCTTTGTCACCTCCACCAAAGATCACCTTTGGTACATTCTTTTCAGGAATATTCTCCCTCAAATTTCTCCTTATTCCAGTCATGTGTCTGGAACATCCATTATCCAAGTACCAGATTGGTCTATCTCTAGTGCTTGGACATTCCTACAAAATTAGAATTTATATTTCCTGAGGAACCTAAATTATTTTGGGTCCTAGGTGCTTGTTAGCTGTGGCTTCATTAAGACCACCTATGAACTTCTTAACTGGGTACATTTTCTGAACATGAGACACTGTATAATTAAACCAACAGTCCAAGGCAGTGTCCAATTTTACCACAACACCAGCATTCATATATGTTGTATCTCCTCTTTGGAGGAATAGAAGGAACTTTATACTAACATTCCTTAGAACAAGAATCATCAAACTTGGAAGTTGTATTTTGAATGGGAGCAAAAGGGGTGTTTTGTCTCTCAGTTACAACAGTTCTCCTTGGAGCAAGTACATTAGGAATAGCTTTCTTATTCATATATGAACTTGGTCCAACTGGTTCAGACTTCTGAGTTTCTTTACCCTTAATCTGAAATACAGGTTGTGGAATGACTAGACCCTTTTGTCCTGTCAGCTTTTTGCCTCTTTTTCTCTTGGGTTTGAAATACCCAAGTCCACTTCCACGTGTTTCTGAGAAGATATCTATAACAGGAAACACAGTTTTAGGTTTAGAAAACTGCTATACTAGTATTTTCTCATTCAGGAGTTTGAGTTCTAACTCCTAAATTATTGCATCCTTTTGTTTTAGCAATATGATTTTTTCATCAATGATCTTAGTCAGTTTTGCTAACTTAGAACTTTAAAGACCAATCTTCTGAGTATCCATCTTATGATGATACTCAAGACCTTTTAGTGATGTAATTTCTTTAGCTTATTCTTTGACAAGCTTCTTGCTCTTTACAAGGGCTTCCAACAATTTTCTAAATATCCCTGTGAGTTTCTGTAGTTCAGTCTCAGGGTTAGACTTATGTGAATCAACCTTTGAGTCACATGATTCTAGCTCATCCACAGTCTCATGAATAGAATTTGTAGAACAACAGGAATTGTCAAAGATTACCTGAGTATCCTGACATTCAGCACTTTCTGTATCTGGATTATCTGACAGTGCCATCAAATTAACCTCCATATCTTCTTCAGAATCACCATAATGTGATGAAGTTGTGGAGTTTTTGCCCTTGTATATGGCCTATCTGATGAATTCTTCTTCATAGGAGAACAATCCAACATATTCTTCTTCTAATTCAATTGAATCAATATCACTATCAGATAAGGTCTTTGGTTTCTTTGCCATCAGACCCTTTTCTGATTTCTTGTCTTTATAGAACTTCTTTTCTTTTGACTTTTGCTCTCCTTTCTTTTTTTGGATAGCCAGCAATGACATGCCCAGGTCTGTTACAGTAATAGCAAATAATGTCAGTCTTAAATTATTTATTCTTATGAGAATCATACCTGCCGACAGATTTGTCTGTGTGTTTGTCTTTGCTTTTACCAGAACTTAGTCCAGTTGATTTCTTCTTATTCCACTACTTCTTTCTTCTCATCATTTTCTTGAATTGCCTGGTAAATAGTGTCAATTCATCATCCGATAATTCTTCTGATGAAGAACAGGTTCCGGTGTTATCTGTATCTTCATCCCTTCTTTGTGATTATGAGATTTCTCTTCTTGACTTCTTTGATGTATCTGCTTTGAAGGCAGATTTTGTCTGAGTTGAACTTCTGGTAGATTCAGCTTCAGCTTTTCTAGAATTTAGCTGAAGCTCTTGTGACAATAGCTTCCCATACAAGTCTTGGGGTAACATATTTCTTAGATTCCTCATTTCTCTTATAGCACAAATCTTGATGTCCCATTCTTTATTTAGGGATCTCAGAAATTTATCATTAAGCTCATAATTTGAGAATTCTCTGCCATAATTCTTCAAGTCATTTACTATTCTAAAGAACTTTTCAAAACATAGTTCTATAGAATCAGTCTTTTCTTGTCTGAATGCCTCATACTGCTGATTTAGTAACGACTTTCTGTCATCTCTTACTTCTTCTATGCATTCCATGTAGACTATGAGAGTGTCCCACATCTCCTTAGATGTTTTACAGTGCACTAGATTCTAAAAAGTGGAATTATCTATTGCACTGACAATTATGTTTTGTGCTCTTTTATCCATGGTAGCAAGAACCACCTCATCCTTTGTCATTTCAGACAGTTTCTTAGGAGTTTGAACATTTGCATCTAAGACTGATATTTTCATTGGAACATATGGTCCTTCTTGTACAGTGACAAAGATTCTTGGATATGAAGCCTCCATAAACAATCTCACTCTCTGCTTCCATATAGCAAAGTTATCCTTACTACATATAGACAGTTTCATATAACTGAGTTCTCTGTGTGATTCAGAAGCCATTAGATCTGATTTTTTTCAACTACCCTTTGGATCATTTTCAAACTGTTAGGTCTTTCTTGAATAACTTCCCTCTGATACCACTTGAAAGATAATCCTATGGGTAGATAATCACTTAGAGGGGGGGGGGGTGAATAGGTGTCTTTTGAAATACTTTGTCACTTAAATGCTCAACAGATAATATAACTTTCACAACAACACAACACAATCAATCCACAGAACACATCACAAGCAAATCACAGCACACAAAGAATTTATAGTGGTTCCCCTATCTAGGGTACATCCATCTTCCCCCTTCTTCCTTACCAGCAATGTGCTAGATAAGGTTATAGCTTATGCTCTTCAACTTAGATCCAAAGACCTTATAGGCTCAGTTTCTATTAAGAAACCTACACTCAGACCAACAGGTCCTACCTCAGAGATTCACCTAATCTCCTACCTCAGGTACCTTAAGAACCCTACCTCAGCCTTTATAACACAGGCTTACACTTCAGTGATCCCACTCAAATCACCTACCTCAGGTCCCTCAGGAACCCTACCTCAGTCTTTATAAATTAGGCTTACAACTCAGAGTTTAACTCTCCTACCCACTCAGATCTCACAGAGATCTTACAAAAACTAAGAGGTAAAATAATCAGAAAGCAAATCTGTAATCCGACTTATCTGAATGAATTCAGATTCTTCAATTCAGCTGCACTTGATTAAATCTTGATGAATAATCTGGCTGAAGAGATACTTCTCTGGATTTGCAATCTTCTTGATGATCGGCTTGATTTCCTTGAAGAAATTCTAGATCAGATCCACCTTAATCTTCAGATAAACTTGATGAAAGGAACTGGAGATTTTCTTGAAGACCTTCGTCTTCTTCCTTCTTCTCGGGACTACCGCCCTCCTCAGACTTAGAAAAATCAGAATGAGAGAATAAAATGATTTGTCTGATTCATTGCTTTTTGTGTAGACAACCCCTCTATTTATAGCCTTTGTGGATTGCTGGTTTCTGATTGATGACATCAGCATGTGACATCATACTTCAAATTCTCCCTTAAACTGTTTATGTTGAGATATCACATTATTGTAGCTGATGTGATAGTTCTGACTTGTCTTGACACTGTTGTGTTGAATCTGCACATCTTCAGAAACGTAAGTGTCGAGATGTTCAAAGTATCTCGACACTTGTTATTAGAGGGTGTCGAGACATCTTATTAGTCTCGACATAATTTTACTTAGATGAATTTTCATCTAAACTTGAGAGTGTCGAGACAGTTGACTTATCCCGACACAACTGTCATCTGTGTCATCATCTTTAAATCTGCACTGTGTCGAGATAGTTGAATTGTCTCGACACAAATGTCTGCCGAGTGTCGACACTTCTATGTTTGCTTTATTTCTTCACTGTGTCGAGACAGTTGATTTGTCTCGACACTCCAGTCTGTCGGTGTCAACATTTTTATACTTGCTTTAATCCTTCATTGTGTCGAGACAGTTGATTTGTCTCGACACTATTTTACTTAGTACCATTTTCAGTCTGTCGGTGTCGACACTTGTATAAGTCTACACTTCAGTCTTCATTATGTCATGACAGTTGTATTGTCTCGACACTACTGTCTTTAGTTTTAAAGTGTCGAGTTAGCTGACTTGTCTCGACACTACTGACTTGTCTCGACACTGCTGACTTAGTCTTCAAAGTGTCGAGTTAACAGACTTGTCTCGATATTGCCCTTGCAAAGGTGTCGACACAGTTGAAATATATCGACACTTTTGTACGTAACCATTTTTTCTGCACTGCAAATTGCTAGATGTAGACTGTGTTGACTTCACTCGACACTTTGCTGACTTCACTCAACACTTCTGAATTTAGACAATTTTCTTCACTTTCTAGTCAGCTTCTTTGAGTCCACCTGTCAATATGACTTGAACCACCTGTCCAATCAATATGAAATAGGTAACCTTCATACATAAACTGAAACATACATCAAATACATACTTAGGTATATCATTGAGTTGAAAGTGCTTCTTCAAATCAAGTACACTGTGTCCAATATACCCAACATAGTCTGAGGGGGAGAATAACCCTATTGGTTTGCTGCTGTTGTGCAGTCACAACTGCTACTGAAAAGTCATACTGTTGCAAGAGAAGAGGAAAAGTCAGTACATCTCTTACAACAGATACATGTTGCAGAAGCTTTAAATGATATAAGGCGTGACATTGGCTAAAGTGTAACAATGTTACATCTAGCTCAAATGGTTGTAGTGATGTGTTGCATCCGTATATTAACACAAAAGGTATGCCTCCTGGCCCAGTAATTTGATCACTATGATCATTTCTCAAGTGGTATCAACACAGAGTTATGGCTAGGATAGAGCGATAAATTCTCTGGTGCATAATACCCTCACCTCCCTCATATGGAAATGGTTGAAGAAGCCAGAAAGGGGGAGATGTGAGCAATACATTCCTAAAGGGCTTATGTGTGCAATACATAAAGCAATATAGGGCAATACTGAGTAGAGCAATTGCAATACTCAGCAGGTGTTGTGGCATATCAAAGAGGAGATGATGTGCAACACATGCCCAAGGGGAGATGCATATTACTGAGTAGCGCATATTACTTGAAGAGATTCAAGTAATATAAGGTATGCAATGACTACATGTTGTTCCATGTTGCATATTATGAGGAAGTGCTTCTAGTGGTGATCCGTTTAGGCTTTAAGATAAGCTTTGAGTAAAATAATCTAAGTGCATATTACTTGAGCAATTGTTCAAGTGAAATGAGGATGAAGTGACTTGACATCTTGAGTCAATGCAGTTAAATAAAGTACATTATATTGATATGCTGATAATTTAAGTGGCATAAGATAGCAGATATAACTTACCACCGCATGAAGTTAATATGCCTATTATGTGAATGCTTCTTAGTATTGTTGGGTATTTTGTCTTCTTCAAATAGGGGGAGATTGTTGGGTCCATGCCCACAATGATCCCCAGATTTGAAGAGGCAGGCATAACCAATACTAAGAGCATAATTGTATTTGATGTGTGGTTAAGTTTCATGTGCATGGTGAAAACTTGAAGAAATGACTAAGTACAAAAGTGTGACACACTTCACAACTATGTCGACACCTTTGTAGGAGAAGTGTCAAGATCAAAAAGACACACGACAACATTATCAAGACACAACACTTCACTCGACAGTTTAGACAGCTGTGTTGAGACAATTCAGTCATCTCGACACCTTGAAGATCAAGTCAGCTGTGTCGAGACAATTCAGTTATCTTGACACCTTGAAGATCAAGTCAGATATCCGACACCTTAAAGCTCAGGGCAGTAGTGTCGAGACAATACAACTATCTCGACATAATGAAGAACTGAAGTGCAGACTTAAAGATGTCGACACCCAGCAGACTGTAGTGTCGAGACAATTTAACTGTCTATACACAGTGAATATTTAAAATTCTGACAAAGAAAATAACTAAGTCCACAAGCATTGAGAGGAGCAAGCTCACTCAACGCCAGAAGTCAAGGAGCAGTTGACAATGCAGCTAAGTCCACGGGCATTGAGTGGAGCAAACTCACTCAACGCCAGAGGTAAGAAAGAATGTTGGCTAGCAAGAATGTGGCTAAGTTCACAGGCATTGAGTGAAGTCTACTCACTCAATATCATACAACTAAAAGCTGTGAGTAAGGTTCAACCTGTCAAAGCCTAAGAAGAAAATGGCAAAATGTGGCTAAGTCTACAGACATTGAGTGAAGTCCACTCACTCAACACATACAACAAAAAACTATGAGAGAGGCTAAAACAGTCAAAGCCTAAGCAGAAACAGGTTGATATTTGACTAAGTCCATAGGCATTGAGTGAAGCTTGTTCACTCAATGCCATAAGGTGGAAAGCATTGACTGATCCATATTCAGTCAGAGCCTAAGTATTTCGGCATTGAGTGATGAAGGTTTACTCAACGTCTAGTGATAGAAAACTGCCTCAAGTACTTTGGCGTTGAGTGATGAAGGCTCACTCAATGCCTAAGATGCAGAAAGTTTGGCCAAGGAAAAAAGCGTTGAGTAGACTCAACGCTCTCAACGCCTAAGATTCAAAAAGTTTGGCTAAGACAAAAAGCATTGAGTGGACTCAACTCTCTCAACGCCTTAGATGCAGAAAGTTTGGCCAAGAAAAAAAGCGTTGAGTAGACTCAACGCTCTCAACGTACTCAACGCTCTCAACGCCTAGTGACAGAAAGATTTTGGCTAAGTTCAAAAACATTGAGTGAAGCTTGATCACTCAACACTGTCAATGCCTAGATAGACAAAGTTCTGTCTAAGTATTTTGGCATTGAGTGAAGCTTGTTCACTCAACGCCTAGACTAAAGTTGTTTGATTTTGGCTAAGTCCACAGATGGTGACGTCAGAAAAGTCAACAACTCAACACATTTCAAAATCCTTGTGGGAAAGATGCAAAATGCCTTTAATGACACTAATGGCTAGCTGGTTGTCCTTTTATGTAAAAGGAGGGCTGTAAAGCAGTCATTACTGTTGGGCCCACTGCTCAATAGAGCCGTTGATCAGGAAAGGATAAAAGGCAGAGATCGACGATGAAGTTATCAATCTTTTTAGGGTTTGTATTTCCGCAAAGCGGCGGAAAATCTTCGTCCTCACCATTGTTGTAGAGCTCAAAGCTGAAGATCAAATCGGCAAACTTGAAGGATTGAAAAGCTAGCTGTTGATTTCTTCATCGTCAACAATAAGATCTGAGATCTCTCTGAAGAAGAAGCAACCAAGGCAAAAGCTCGAGCTGAAGCTGATCTGAAAGCTGATATAAGTTAGTTGTCGCTATCTTCACCTGTTACAGCAAGTTCAGAAGATATTTCTGAGGAAAAATAAGGAGCGTCAAGGTTTTACCATAGCTGCAGGATCTGGAGTCAAATAGAAGTTAGTTGTTGACATCTTTGTCATCAACATAAAGATCAGAATAAATTCTGAGTGAGAAAAATGTAGCAACAAAGGGCTAACCCTAGCTGCAACAACTGGAAGCAAATAAAAGTGGGCTGTAACAAACTTCACCAGGTACAACAAGGTCAGTAAAGCTAAAGCTTTATGAAAGAGAAGACTGAGCAGATCCTTCATATTTCTGTAGTCAAGGTCAGTTTATTGAAGTGGAGATTCTCTATCTTCAACAACAAGTTCAGAGACTTGGTTTTTGAGTTACTCCCAGCACAAGCCGCTGTTGATTGAAGACCAACTTCCTTATTGCTGAGAAGAAGTTAGGGCTGAGATAACTCAGCTCAGGAAGGTAAACTCAGAGATATTTTTCTATGCAGTTAGATTTCATCATCGACTATCATCTTGTAGGATCCATTGGATCTAAGCTGTAGGCCTATTGTTATAAAGGCTGAGGTAGGGATTTGTGTCCGAGTGTAGGATCTGGGTGCAGATCTGAGTGGTAGGATCCAAGTGTGGATCTGAAGTAAGATTCTGTTGAGAATCTGAGTGTAGGGCTTTGGCCTGAAAGTAGGATCCAAGTGTGGATCTGATATAGGTGATTAATTGATCACTGAGCTGTAGAGCCTTTGGGGCTGAGGTAGGTAATCTGTTGAACACTGAGTTGTAGGGCCTTGTGCCTGACCTGTAAGTCTTGGAGGAGACTGAGTGGTCCTGCGGGATCGTGTTGTAAGCTCTTTTGAGCTGAGATTGGAGAAGTGTCTAGTCCAACAAAATAGTTGGATAGGTGGGAGGGAAAGTGGATGTACCCATAATTTGGGAAACCACTATATATCTTTTGTGTTCTTTGTGTTATTTCTTTGATTGCAGGTTGCATGTGTCTTGAAAGCAAATTACTAATCACTCACATAGCACCTAAAGGAAAGAAAATTAAAGATAGTTGCAAGAGACTAAGAAACCTATTCATCCCGCTCTAGGTGATTTAGCTATCTTTGAAAACAAAGACTTTTGAGTGGTATCATAGCCAGGTTATCTGCAGCTCAATTGATGATGAGAAGTGAAAGAACTTGATAGTTAAGTGTGCTTAGGCGAGAGTAGTACTGGGATTGGTGACCTCCTGGGAAGTCCCCGTGATGCGTGCTTCACTATCGAGTTTCGCTCATCAAAGGGAGGGGTACTTAGGCTGCAGCCCGGTAACGTCGCCTAGAGCGAAGCCGTAACATTGTCACGTTGGATCGGCTAGGGAAATTACAGAGTGTGTGGCCCTTCCCTGGGTTACGAGGTTTTGCCGAGGCACACATTGCTTCTGGCTCCTTCTCCAGATCTTAGACTCGGGTTCTTTTCCTTCTTCCTTCTTTATTCGTGGTGATGAAGTGCTCCGTTGGGAGTGATGACTCCAACAGATGGTGCCCCCCCCCCCGAGTCCATGTATGACACGTGGTGCGGGGTCACTCCACTGAGCGAGCCATTACTTAAAGGTAATAATGGTGAGTTTGTCGTCGTGAGATATGCCCCAAGGGACTTAAAGGTCCCTAAGTCTCTTGGTGGGGCAAGCGTCGGGCCCTGATGCTGTATTCATTCTTTCCCTGAGAATGTTAGCATGGTGCTTATCCCTCGCGCTGTGGCATGTTGCCGGCGGATGAGTTTCTTGATGCTTGAAAGTCAGATCCCTTGCAAGTTGCACGTTCTGTTGCGTGTGCGCCTCCTTTCGCCATTGTCGTTGGTGTTGCGATCTTTAAATTTGTCAGGGATTTTAGAAACACCTTCCCACAGACGACGTCAATCTGTTGCGGATCGTTCGGTCTTTCCCCGGCCCGGAGAAATCAGACCGCCTTAGCTCAGAGTTGAACCAGGTGCACAAACAGTCAAAGTGAACTGCAACAATGAACAAGAGACATTTTTGACATGGAAAACCCGAAAAGAGTGAAAAACCACGTGGCTGGTGCTGTGCCGAGCCAAAATTCTCAATCTTCTTGGAGTTTTACAAAGGTCGATTTGATCTCGGAGGGAGACATGTCACTACTCCGTTACAAGTACAAAAAAGGAGGGAAAACGACTAAGTCCTCGGTGTAGAGACCCAAATCCCGGGCTCTTCAAAATTAAGGATCGGACAACAGTTTTGAATAAAAGCGTCACATGGACAATACAAAGAACATACACCAAGCTTTTATTGCCTTCTTTACATTATTCGTTACATGATTATTATAGGAAAACAAATTAACACATGCTAGATAGACTTATTACAATAAATACACGTAAGACCAGTACAACGAGCTCTGTGCCAATCCCGAGCTTCAATTATTGCCTTTGACAGTTCAGTTGCTATGCTCCTGTGAGTTCTGCTTGGCGTTGGTCCTGCTGTCTAAAAATAAGTGCTCACTCTGGGTTAGTCATAAAAATTATGACTATGTGAGAACAGTATTTCGTGAAACAGTTATACATGTAAATAAAGAGGAATGATACCAATATGCATACAACACAATAAACTTAATCAGTTGATTACCATGCATACTAATTCATAATCTTTCCCTTTAGTTACATAAAATGGGAAATGCTCCGGTGATGCAAAAATAAATTGGGCCCCGACCCCGAAGGACGTAATTGTAGGCTCACCCATACTGGTGAATCCATCAGTGGATGCCTCCACATCATTGGATTCGAAACCATCACATTTCCCCATGCCGAATTTTATTATTTTATTCTTGACGTATGCTTTAAATAAAACAAAAAATATTTTTAAGTGAAACATCCCCTCAGATACGTGTATCGCTTTTAGTTTCCCCTGCCCCCATTAATTTCTTAGCGATATATCTATATCATCGAGTCGGAACTCATATGCACATGCAGTTTCTTTTAAAAGATAATAAATCAGAGATCACAAATAATTGAAAATCCATAATTTCAAGAAATAAAATATTCACTGAAGCTTTGCCCTTATCATTATCCTGAGACGCCATCCTTCTTTGATAAATTCTTGGCTGCGGAAACCATTGTAATAGCATGCATTTTTAATTGGGTTGCGTCTCTTACAATATGTAAGGGAAAAGTCGGAAAGCCAAATAATAAACCGGAAAACTCAAAATACTTTAACATGATCGTAAAAAATAATTTTAGTTCGCTAATTGTGCCTCGAAATGGGCTAAAACTAGCCCCCAAATGGACTTCCCGTCCTCTTAAACTGCTGTCCAGTAAAGCCAAACAAAATGGGTAAATTACCCCTTAAAAACTTGATGAAAAGTGGCTCAAAAATCAGCAAGAAAATAGTCCCTAAACAGTCATAAAAATCAGGATAAAACAGCCCCACAATCAAAATATAAACCCGTGAAAAATCAGCCCAAAACAGGTGAAAAATATCTGTCCTAAACAGTACCTAAAACAACCATAAAGTAGTGATAAAACTTTCCCTTTAGTTACATAAAATGAGAAATGTTCCAGTGATGCAAACATGAATTGGGCCTCGCCCCCGAAGGACGTAATTATAGGCTCACTCATACTGGTGAATCCATCGGTGGATGCCTCCACATCATTGGATTCGAAACCATCACATTTCCCCATGCCGAATTTTATTATTCTATTCTTGACGTATGTTTTAAATAAAACAAAAAGTATTTTTAAGTGAAACATCCCCTCAAATACGTGTATCGCTTTTAGTTTCCCCTACCCCCATTAATTTCTTAGCGATATATCTATATCATCGAGTCGGAACTCATATGCACAGACAGTTTCTTTTAAAAGATAATAAATCAGAGATCACAAATAATTGAATATCCATAATTTCAAGAAATAAAATACTCACTGAAGCTTTGCCCTTATCATTATCCTGAGACGCCATCCTTCTTTGATAAATTCTTGGCTGCGGAAATCATTGTAATAGCATGCATTTTTAATTGGGTTGCGTCTCTTACAATATATAAGGGAAACGTCGGAAAGCCAAATAATAAACCGAAAAACTCAAAATACTTTAACATGATCGTAAAAAATAATTTTAGTTCGCTAATTGTGCCTCGAAATGGGCTAAAATCAGCCCCAAAATGGACTACCTGTCCTCTTAAACTGCTGTCCAGTAAAGCCAAACAAAATGGGTAAATCACCCTTTAAAAACTTGATGAAAAGTGGCTCAAAAATCAGGAAGAAAATAGTCCCTAAACAGTCATAAAAATCAGCAAAAAACAGCCCCACAATCAAAATATAAACCCGTGAAAAATCAGCCCAAAACAGGTGAAAAATATCTGTCCTAAACAGTACCTAAAACAACCATAAAGTAGTGATAAAACTGTCCTAAATTAATGATAATAAAGCCCTAAACCAGTGCTAAACAGGGCAAGAATCAGCCAGTGCTTACCGTGGAACAGAAGAGAGGAGCAAAGGGGGACTGTGCAGGAGTTTAGCACAGCAAGGCTGGTCGGCACAACCAACAGAGGCGACACATCAGTAAGAAGAAGAAGACAGCAGCAGCCCTAGTAGAAGAAGAAGAAGAAGGCAGCAGCAGCTCCGACAGCAATCCAGCAATAGTTTGGGGCAGCAGGGAAGAGAGAAAGTGGTTGGAGAAGGAGAAATCCACAAGTATTTAAAAAGGCATATGAGTGGTGAAGAGGCAAAAATGGACTTGTTAACTCAACTAGGTGTCACCACATGCATCCCAAAACAAAACCAACCAACAGCCAAGTGTCAAGACACATACCAAGTGTCAAACCTCAACAACAAGTGTCAACATACCAGTCAACACACCATTTCCAGCCAGCATACAAATCCAGCCAGCACATATCTCTAGCCAGCACACATATCCAGCCAACATACCTTAATTTCCAGCCAACATAATACCAGCTAGCCCACCACCATTTCAGCCCATTACAAAGCCCAAAAGTACAAGGCCAGCCTACTTACAATTACTATTATCTTAACTAATTGTTATTGACACCCCAAAATAAAATCAATTGAAACGGAAAATGCGCAAAAACAATAAATCACGAGAAAAAAATTATCGTCATCGGGAAAAAAATAAATAAATTAAATTGCGAATTTTGGGTTGTCACACTCGGAGCCTCGATGGAAAAGCTCCGGCCTTGAGATGACGTCGAGCTCTCGGAACCTTAGCGGAATCGTTCTAGCTAGAAAATCTTCTAAGTCCACAGATCTTCTTGAGGGAGCGCTCTCGTTGATGCGAAGCCTACATGAGAGCGCTCTCGCGGAGGCAGTTGATGTCACTTAAGACATGAGTAATCCGTAGCGCAAGGAGGAGAGCGGAGTGAATTCCTGAGCGAAAGATTGGACTAAGTCCACGATCTCGCCGAAAAATCTCAGAGCTCTCTCTTGCCTCTGGAGTTGCTTGGCTTGAAATGAATACCTGAGGGCCTATTTATAGTTTTCTGGATGATCATGATGGTAATTGTGTCGGGGAGTGATTTGTGTCGACGAATGACGTCGCTCCATTTTTATCACGCGGATTGACAATTTTGCCAAAATGGCAGGCGTACCCATCTTTCCCCCGGGCAGTTCAGGCGGCGGCCGGCGGCGGCGGGGCGACCAGCGTCGGCGGGGGTGCGTCGCGTGCGGGACGCGGCCTTGCATGACCGCATGTAGGGTGCGGCCCTGCATGGCCGCGCACAGTGCGAGGCCCTGCATGGCCGCGCACAGTGCGAGGCCCTGCATGGCCGCGCACAGTGCAAGGCCCTGCATGGCCGTGTGACTGGGTGGCCAAGCACGGCCAAGCATGGCCGCACAACGCGCGGCCATTGCCGGAGCAGGGCGTGGCCACAGGCCGCGCGCAGCGCAGCCCTGCCTGGCCGGGCGTAGGGCACGACAACAGGCCCGCGCTGCATCAATATTAAACAAATCAAATCAAAGAGGAAATAATTATCAATTTGACTCATCAATATGACTCATGTCTCCTCAGCTTAAAAATAGATTTAAATCATCAAATCATATAGAATGCTCACTATGATCTTATAAATTGCAAATCATATATAGTTGCCTCGGGCAAAGAATGAAAAAAATTCCATTAAAAAGTAATGTAGTGGCTACATTAGAAAGAATTGAAAAGAAGATTAGAGCTCTGGCTGACGACCACCGTTGAACCAGCAGCTTCTAGAATGAGCACTGCAATAAAAAGAATGACACCCTATGGACTCGATAAAGAATTGACCAGCTTCTAGAATGAGCTCTTGACCCAAAACAAAATCAGAGAAGAAAAAAAAGATCCAAGTTGATCGGCGTAGTCTGTTCTAATTCATGAATTTTTTGCAATTTGAAGCCTTGCACAAGCACGGAACTTTGCAGCCGTCAGCCACATCAGGGTCAAACAAATAGTCGTACCTATAACAAAAGGAGAATACCAGAATGAGTGTGAAAGTAATTGCATGCAATTTATACATATGCATCCAAGCTAAAATCAATCAATTTTATATATGCATCAGTGCACTCAATTGGATATTGGTAAAGACCAACTCTTTAGTTGTAGTGCAGTGCAGGGGCCTGGAATCTATATTTAGGGCATAATGATAGACGAATTTTCATGTAAGATTACATTCATGTTAGAAACTAAACATCCAACTAAAAAAAATTGTTATAGATGGAGAGACTTATAATCTGCATTAAGTGTACAAGACTGTATGCGTTTCAGGATATTAGATAGTATTCTCAGCACGGCGTGGTCTTTGGCATCTGACAAGTGAATTTATTTTTTTTAATTGGATGACATGAGCGCGGGCAGTTGGACCTAGCATGTTCTAATTACAAGTTAGAGCCTAAGCATCCTACCCAAAACTAGTTGGGCAAAGCTGGAGGGTCCCATGATCTATATCAAGTGTTGTAAAAGGGGACTATTTTCTCAACAATTCTCAACATGCCCCCTCAGAACTTAGGTTACTTAGCCCGTAAGAAATGATCTTTCAAAAATATGATGGTTTAATTAGCATACCATTTGAATACAGCTTGACAAACAGACCTTTAAGCAATTTAAATTTATTAAATCTTAAAATTAATACATCCATGACTGAGCAGTGAAGTATGAATGGGTGCAAGAACGCCGATATAGCCACAATACCACATAAGAGTTAAGTGTGTGAACAACAAAATGGTATGAATTCATATAATTATTTAATACTTATTAACAATTAATTACCCAAATTTTCTCAAGGAGTTAGGATAATTCCAGGTTGCACATCTCTATCTTTTGGAATTACAAAAATCTTACATGTAAGTTTACATTTCATAACATGAATGCACAAAAATATCCCCGGGCTCCCGTCTAGAGGGGTATTGTTGTGCAATGTGCATGCATGTTATGAAATGTAAACTTACAAGAGAGGTTTTTATATTTTCAAAAGATAAAGGTGTAACCTGTAATTTAGCATACTTACAGGGGAGGTCCCGGTAAACGTCCCTATTTATTCACTAGTTTTCATTAAAATACAAAATAAATAATAAGCAATACCGACTCATACCAAATCATCCAATGTATCAAAATTTGAAGGAAAAGTGTTTTCAAAAGGAAAAAAGGAAATAATATTGACTGAATGATGGGAAATTGGGAGGTTGGACGCCTTACGTCAGCTCATGGCCAGCAAAAACAGTTGTTTTGGCTATGAGAACAATCCGGCTCTCACCATTGCCGACACTCATAATTCTCGCGTAGCAGTTGGGCATGCACTGCATTGATTGAGATTGATAAATTTATTAGATAATAATCGAAGTGGCTTTCCTTTTGTGGAAAAACATTCCTGGAAAAAAGAGAGGAAGACTGTATCTTACAGAGTGATTAATCAAGCGAGCTATGTTTCCTCTATTTGTTGCATCGATAACTAGTTCATCACTGATCTTAAATAGCTGCAAAGCAGAAGAATATGCATTTGAGATTCACCACAAAAGATACTTAGCACATAAATGTTTATATGATTATAGAATAATCTCTTAAAATGTTTAACATGGGGCGAACAGTTATGTTAGTATGTCTTAAAACGAGTAGCAGAAGAATCATGTAGAGTCTTAAATTATGAATAAGTTTCACAATAAATATTTATCCTAATAAAGAAATTAAGGCAAAGGAATTAAAGAACATTGGAAGTTCATGCTGCTTCCTAGCTTCCAGGTAGAGTGGGCCTTATTTTACATTTTTGATGGGGTCGTACCCATTTTATAGGCAAACCGGGTTGCGTATGGCCGAGAAGACCACTCCCCCCACTAATGAAGTTGGGGGTTACGGTTTAAATTCTTTGCGCACGATCCGCGCCTTAACCGCCTCGCACTGGATCGTAACCACTGTGCGTGGGATCCTAACCACCGCGCGCGGGATCCTAACTCATGCGCGCGGGATCCTAAATCCTGCGCGCGGGATCCTAACTCCCGCGCGCGGGATCACCAACCGCCGTGAAAGTGAGGGATAGATACAGTTTACTCTAGAGGGGGGGGGGGTGAATAGAGTATATAAAAAAATGTTTAGATTTATTGCGGAATTAAAAATATTGATACTTATATGAAAGAGGTAAAAACAAGAAACTATCACAGCACAATACACAAAGAAAACACAAGGCAATCCAGACGACACAAAAATTTTTATAGTGGTTCCCCAAATCTGGGTACATCCACTCTTCTACCACCCTGGTAGGAATCCACTTAGGTTTTTGATCAGGTGCCCTATCACCACAAGATTTGCTTCAGGTAGATCTAGAAACCCTTCAGGCTTTTGATCAGGTGCCTAAAAACCAATAGGTTTTTGATCAGGTGCCCTATCACCAAGGAGTTTACTTTTGAAGCGAGTAAGAACCCTGTACACGAGAGGTTAAAGAAAAATAAATGACAGTCTTCTCTTTCTCAAACACAATGAGAAGACTATGTGGATTTGATGATGTCAAAGCTCCCCCTGAGATATTGAGTAGTTTCAGAAAGAAGGAAGCTTTGTCCAGGGTGTAGGTCTTTAGATTGATGTTGATTCGAGCTCTCTGTAGATTGTTGAAGCCTGATGAAGGAAGAAGACTAGAGAGATTTGTGTGTTCAGCAAGTTCTTCTTCTTCCTTGTATTTCGCAAAAACAGGAGGCCTTCAGAGCAAAAAAAAGATTGATTTTCTGACTCTTACTGTGATTCTTGTTGTCTCTGTCTTTTTAAGTTCTCTGTATATTTTTGGAATGACTAACGGCCTGAATTTGAATTCTCAGACAATACTTAATTCTCTGCAAGAATTTAGGAGCCCAAACGGGTAGAATGACTGACAATCATAAATGCACTTCCATAACTGTCTTGACAAAATATTCTGTGAATACCATAATCAATGCTTCATGAGATACGACTATCAGCCTTGAGAATGTCAGCATTAATTATCAGAATATATTTGCCTTAAAATGATTTATCATAACCAAAATAAATACTTCTGACCGGACTGAGAAAACTGATAACTGAAGGCAGTAAAAAAATCGTAGAGCTTGGCTCAGAGATCGTCGAACTGGGTTAAGAGATCGTCGACCTGTGAGCAACTATCGTAGATCTGAGATAACTGCTGAGAAGCACAAGATCGTCGACCTGAGCTCGTAGATCGTCGAGCTCAGTTCAGAGTAGAAGCCTCTGAGATCGTCGATGGGAGATCGACGATCGTCGAGCTGAGAATTGTTTCTGGACTTAGAATATTTTCTGGAATGACATACTGAAGAAGCCAGAAATCGTCGTCCTGAGAACTTGGTTCGTCGACCTGAGAATTTGACTTATCCTTCTGAAACAGCTTCTGTGAACTGTGTCGACAGATGGTTCTGGGTGTCGACACAAGTCCTTCTGGTGTCGACTGATACTGTCGACTAATAATCTGTGAACTGTGTCAACACAAATCCTTCTTGTGTCGACTGAGCTAGTGTCAACTAATATTATCTGTGTCGACTGATAGTCTGTGTGTCGACACAAATCTTCTGGGTGTCGACACAACCTTTCTGTGTGTCAACACAATTCTTCTGGGTGTCGACACAGCCTTTCTGTGTGTCGACACAATTCTTCTGGGTGTCGACACAACTTTTCTGTGTGTCGACACAATTCTTCTGGGTGTCGACACAACTGCTTGAGTCTCTGACAAGCTGTTGTAGGCTGATCCATGTGATGTTGACTCTTGGCCTAGACTAAAGAAATAAACCTATGACCCTGACTATACATTTTGGGCCAGTCTAAGCAAACCTAATAGTGATCCTTACCCAAATCAGAACTAGGGTTCCAACACGCCGTTTGGGATCCCGCGTGCCGGCTTCCTCACATTCGGCTGGCGACTCCTGACGCCCTTCCTCTCCCTGGCCGCCTACGACGAGGCCGGTCGGGGAGGGGCCGGCCCCCAAGGGGAGGGCCGACCGACCTCTTCTCCCCGGCCGCCTACGGGATACGACTAGGCCCCCCCGGGAGGCGCCGGCCCCCAAGGGGCCGGCTGCCCCCTTCTCCCGGGCCGCCTGCGGCTAGGCCGACCGAGGAGGCGCCGACCGCTCCTCTTCTCCCCGACCACCTACGGGTAGGCCGGCTGCGGAGGCATGGCTCTTTCTTCCTAAGTATCACGCTATGTGTGTATAAATAAGAATGTAATAATAAATTTTATTTATTATTTAAACTCTTCCTCTATATAAGCCATTCAACCCTAAGAAATTAGGTCTTTTTTTGGTACTTTCCTTCCGTTTCGCCGAACCGGATCATGAGAAAGAGGGCGAAGAAGTCGTTCTTTTCGGGAGGCTTTCCGTCCGCTGCCGCCAAAGCTCAGGCGCAGGAGATCGTCATCGGAGTAGAGTTTCGGACTACTCTCCCCGAGCTCTTCGTGTGTGCAGTGAGCTCTTTCGTTTTCGTGGAGTTTTGAAGTCAGAGCAAGTAGCCTTAACCTTCGTTTTCGCCCCAAATCTTTCAGAATTTTCTTGTTGGGGGTTCCTCTCGACAGATCCGTGGCGTGGTGTGCTAAAGAGGCCAGAAACTTAGAGGTTTGAGGCAAGTGGCGGTCTACCCCTCTTGTTTTGTCGTTATTGTTCTTTTCCCTTCTTTTCTTTCTTGTTTAGATCCAAGGGGAATGTGTGTTGACTCCGCGGTGTCGAATTTTTGATTTGGAAATTATGTAAATTATGTCCTATGCCAATTCGTCGAATGTTCTCAAGAAGTCAAGTGATTTCGTCGAGTGATCTCGTGAAGTCAGGCCGAATTCGTCGAGTGTCTAAGTAGAATTCGTCGAGAGGTCAAGTAGAATTCGTCAAGGGTCTAAGCAGAATTCGTCGAGAGGTTAAGTAGAATTCGTCGAGAGGTTAAGTAGAATTTGTCGAGAGGTCAAGTGAAATTCGTCGAATGATCTCATGAAGTCTAGTGGAATTCGTCGAGTGTTCTCGTGTAGTCACGTGGAATTCGTCGAGTGCTTAAGGAAATTCGTCGAGTGAAGCTGTTTGTATGTGGAAACTTCTGGATCTTTCTCCCTTGCGTATTTGTGGCAACCCGATGCTAAGTCTTGGGCATTTTTGGTTTAGTATTGTATTTATATAATTATTTTGGACTTTTTGTTGGCAGTGGATAAAGGACCACCACCTTAGTCCCTGTTGTGAATCATTACGCCTGGTGACTTTATTATTTTGGACTTTCGGTGGGCAGTGGATAAAAGACCATCACCTCGGCGCCTATTTTTTTGGATGTGTTGGTCTGGTAGTTTGTGTTGGAAAGATAGCCCCCGCCTCAGTACCCTAAACCCTAAACCGCCTCAGTACCATTTTACGTCCGGTGTTGATGATTCACTCTTCAGGTTAATAAGTGTTATTACTACGACTATATACATTCAGATACGTTGGACATCAATAAGAGTCCTTTTCGCACTTAGTGTAAGTCTTTCTCCTTATATGACCGCTTTGTGCCAAGCTAATCGTTCTCCTTACTCATATGATATTGATTTCTGTGGTTGCAACTTTTCCAGTTGGGTTGGTAACCTACTTATCTTATTAAACCTTTTTGATTTATGTTTGATCCGTCTTTGCGCTCTTGTGCTGAGACATTCTTTTCTTTTGAATGCCTAAGGTTCGGGTCAGTAGCAGGTAGTGCCGACCAAGCTTGTTTGGCCAGTCTTCTGCAGTTGTTTCTTTCCCTCTCCAAGTTGAGGAGTGGTCAGTGTTCCCATCCTCAACTTCAGAAGTTCAGACTTTTGTTGTTAATGTTATGCGTTTGTGTCAGTTTGTTGTTGCCCATAGCATAGTTTATTGTGTATCAGACTGTTGTGCTTATGTCTCTGCTACTACTGCATTTTCACTATTGAAGTGTTTCTCTCTCTGAGAATGTTTTATGTTAGGATGTATATTAGTTATTTTTTACAACTAAACAAATCTGCATTTAGCTTTGACTCATGACATCTCTTTCAACTTAATGTCAACCTACTTTAATGAATGTAAAACTCTTTCCTTTACTTATACTAAATTTAGAGATTGCATATCATTAACATATTTGTTGGGTTCTCACGTCCATATAGGATAAATGAATGTAGTATATTAAAGGTTTTTCACTGCAAACTATATTTTCTCATTTTTGTGGACTAGTTGAGCCACTAAACCGGGGGGCACGGTCTTGAAAACTTTAAAACACAAAGCACGTTTTCAATCATAAAGATATATGTCTTTCATGAAAATGATTAGAAATCTGTTTTTACCTGAGCGTCTGTAGTTGTCCCCTGCACGACGTGACATCACGATACATATTTTCTCTTACTCTGATAATGCTTTAAACCTTGAGAAAATGCAGGTTGTGACACCGGCCCCCAAGGGGCCGGCCGCCCCTCCTCCACTCGGCCGCCCGCTGTTTGGGCGGCCGAGGGGTCGCCCGACCCCTTAGGACCTACCACCCCCTTTGACCGGCCGGCGTATCGCCGACCGGGGACTTTGGCCGGCCCTAGAGGGGCGGCCGCCCCTTCTGCCGCCCCCGTAAGGGGTGTCTGCCGCCTGTAACAGCCCATAAAGTGGGCGGTTGGGGGTGGTTACCGCCCACAACCACCACAGTTTCCTGTTGGGCCGTTCCCGAGATCGGGCGAGTCAATTTTGGACCCAAGGACAGACTCGGTATTTTTCCAAAAATGGTGATTTGTGTGCCTTAAACGGAGTGATCCTACTTGTCCGGTTGGTAGTTACAGGGGAAATTACAGGGTCACCCCTCTCCAAGCCTATAAATAGACCCCTAATCCTTCTAATTTGACTAACTTCGGATTTCGTGATTTCTATCAGAATTCCTGTCTTTCTCTTTCTAGCTTTCTCTCTTGTTTTCTCTCCCCCATCACAGGTCCACCACCATCGTTCTCGCCGCCAAGGCAAAGCCCGTGGCCAACGGACTCGCCTCCAAGTCAAAGGCCGCTCGAAGCCTCCTTCGTGCAATTCAGAGTTTGAAGGAACTCTATCGCCCATCGTCCACCACCCCCGGCGTTCAGAGTGCACCGTCTGCCAGATTCCCATCGTGCCAACTCAGCCGTCCTCCACCGATCGCCCAGAAGTGCGCAAGCATTCTCCCGTAAGTCGAACACTGTATCTCTCTCTCTCCTCAAGTTGTAACGAGACGCGACCTGTCGCCCTCGATTCTCCAAGAGAAGCCTTGTAATCTTGACTGATCTAGTGGAGTTCCTGTAGACACAACCCCGACCGTGGTTTTTCACCATATTTAGAGGTTTTTCCACGTAAAAAGACTCACCTCGTACGTGATATATTTCTGTGACTGTTTGCGAAACCGACCGCTCCGAAAGCTAAGACGGTCCGGTTAGTCCGGTATATCGGGAGCGCTGTCGCAGACCGCAACACTTTGGTGCCGTCTATGGGAACACGTTCACAGGAATCCAGGAAGGATTTGGAATATACCACACGTTGCACTACTGCATCGGGGAAAGAAGGCTATGTCCAGGAGGAGCACCCGGACGACTCGAGGGTCGGCTCGTCGGGAGCGTGACGACCTTCACCAATCCCACTCACTCGTCAACGCACCGCAACAAGAGGTCACCGCTGCCCTGGATACAGCCCTCACGGGAAGAGTCACCTGTATGGAGGAGCACCACGCGTAAGTGCTCACCCTCCTTAGAGGCCTCGTCACCGCCCAAGCACATGCAGGAGTTCTAGCGCTAGAAAACGTGCCCCCGCCACCAGCTCATGAACAGAGAGAGGAAGAAGAAGAGGACTCTTAGTCCTCGCAGGAAGCCAGTACAAAGCACCTCGTCCGCCAAGCAAGGGCCGTTGAGAACAGTCCGTTTCGTCATCCCCAACGGGCAAGGGACTCCGAAAACGTAGCAGGGGGGATGACCAGAGAAGACGTCAGAGAGTTTTTTGAAGAAGAGTTCGACCAGGTAGGCCGCAGGGCAGCGCAAGTCCACTGCCCGCTGAGGAACAGATCGCCACTAGCACCGAAAGTGTTGGCATACCCAATCCCAGCAAGTTTTAAACTTCCAAGCATCAAGTCATACGATTGAACGGAGGATCCCTTGGAGCATGTCAACCACTTCACCACGATCCTCCGCATTTTTAATGCACCCGATCCGCTGCTCAGCCAGGTCTTTCCCGCCACTCTGAAATGGCAGGCAAGAATTTGGTACCACTCGCTCAGGGAGTGGACCGTACAGAACTTGCGCAGCTTACCCAACAGTTCCTGGACAAGTTCATAGCAAACCGCCGTATCGTAAAGGACCCATCCCATCTTTCGGGAATCCGCCAGAGTGAGAGGGAAACCCTAAAGGAGTTTTTCCGAAGGTTCACTACAGAAGGTAGGCAGATCCCGGGGGTGGACCCAGAGCTCTTGCGCGGAGTCTTCCTTGGGGGGATCCGTCCAGGCGGGTTCTATTCCGCCTTAATGAGAGAAACGGTCCCAGTTATCCGAACCTAGTGCACCGAGTAGAAGCACATCAGAAACAGTTCGAGGGAGGAGTTAAGAGGAAGAGAGAGGAAGCCGTCCCAGCACGTCGGGAAAAATGCACGGAGAACTTCCGTCGCCGGGATCGCCGCGAGGATCGCCCACCTAGGCAGTACCAGGAGTACGCGCCGCTCAATACCTCACGCGATAATGTGCTCTATGCCATCCGAGATGACCCAGCGTTGCGGAAGCCACGAGAGGCTCCAATTGGGAAGGGATATCAGAGCAAGTACTGCGAGTTCCACAAGAGGACCGGACATTCCACCAATGAGTGTATAAGGCTTAAGGACGAGATCAAGAGGCTTGTTCGTCTGGGTGTCCTAGGCAGGTTCCTGCAGGATCAGACAGGCGATCGTCAAACTCAGAAAAGAAGGGAGCAGCCACCCGTATGTCAAGAGGCACAAGGGGGCGACAAATGGTCAGAACGGTGGTAACCATAGTCGGCTCCCCCATCCCGGACGTGAATTCTATCGCGCAGCAGGAACAGAGCATCTGGACCCCAAAGAAGATCAGTTTTGGAGAGGAAGATTTGGAAGGACCGCTCATACCCCATCAAGACCCGTTGGTCATCACTGCAGAAATCGGGAATCCTGCGTTCCGCGTCAGACAGATATTGGTCGATAACGGAAGCTCGGTAAACGTTCTATTCATGCCAGCCCTCCACAGAATGCATATTCCCAAAGAAAAGTTACAACCGGCTGCGGGCATGATTTATGGTTTCAATGGAGGGCTAGTCCTGGTTGAAGGAACGATCACGCTCCCGGTCACTTTGGGAGAATTCCCGCGGCAGGTAACACATCAGGTCCAGTTCGTGGCAGTGGATTTATAGTCTCCATACAACGCGATCTTCGGCCGACCACTCCAGACCACGTTTGAGCTATATCATCAATTCCCCACCTTGCCAAGAAGTTTGTTACACCCGTCAGAGTAGGTGTCGTTAGAGAAAATCAGGAGGCAGCACAGACATGCTATCTTCAGCAGCTTTACCCCGAGCAAGGAACATTCATCTACCACCACACCACCATGAGGAGTACCATCAGCACCCCTGGGGCAACTAGGTCGAACGACCCTAGAGGCTCCGGTTTCATAAGAAAAAAATATAAAGCAAGAATCGAGTAAGAAGGCTCAGCTACATTTCGTTTATCGAACTGATTTGTTTTCATACTTTCATTTTCGCTACAATCGTGAACGTATAACGTCGCAAACATCTGCTTGTGCACAAACTATCTTTCATTTATGTTAAATGCAAACTGTTTGTCTACTTTAAATATTGTCATTGAAGGGCTCGTCGTCAACATACAAAAGTGCTCATCCTCATCCTTTAAATATTGCCATTGCCCAACATACAAAAGTACGACACGATAAGTACACAAGTACGCCGCAAGAGCTGACAAATGCAAATCAAATAAGGAAATCCAAATAAAGAGGACTACTCATCCTCAACATCAGCAATCTCATCCCCGGACAAATCGTCAAGGTCAAGATCAGTGACATCACACTTTCACTTACGGGGAAACATCCTGAGGGCCTTTGACATACCACAAAGGAAGGCGACCTGCCGCTCTCAGCACGACCAAGCGCTCCGCCAAAGAAAGGCGCTCCACCTCATATTTCAGAGAGATCTGCTCTGATGAAATAAGTGCATTCTCCTCCTACGCGCTCTCTAAAAGCTGTGTCGTCTTCTCCACCAAAGTCTTCTCCGCCTGAAGCTCCTCTCGCAGCCGCGTCGCCCTGGCCTTCATCTCCGCCTCAAACTAGCGAAAGCGAGAGATGTCGCGTTCTCGCCTCCCTCTCAGGTCCGAGCAACAGCTCTCCAAAGCTCAACACTTTTTTCTGAAGGGATCGATAACTGCCCTTCAAACTCGCCAGAAGATCATCCCAAGAAGGGTCGATAACGGCTTGAACACCGGCCTGCAACAAGAAAATAAGTCAGAAGGAGCCAAAAGGCTCGGGCAAATCAATGCAAGAAACTGTACTCTTACCGCTATGATCGGCCTCAAAGATAGCACATGTCTACTATCCAACGGCGGCGGCGCGGGAGTTTCCTCAGGAACTCGTGTCAGGGTCAGCAGGCACAGTCGCCTCCACCCTAGAAGAGCATGGGGCCGCCTCCCCAGTAGCCTCTAAGTGAACACCCGACCGCCTCAAAGGACGGCGCTCAGTAGTTGAATCGCCACAACCTTCAAACACCATCTTTCTCTTCAGATCAAGGGGCCAACAGGACTGAAGCAGAGCGCTCCACGTCAGCCGAGAGGCCGCATAACAAGTGCTTCTCGTCAACGAAAGAAGAAATATTGAAGAGACGGTTTGCCAGTTCTCGAGGTTCGGAAAATCCCAGTATCGGAGTTAACTCGCGCTCGCACCCCTTCATCCTGGTGTGACAGCGATCAGGAAGGGCGTTCCAAAGCTCCGGCAGCTCCCACCAATTACGGACTTATCCGTCCAATGTGTTCCCATGACGACGGTCCAACCGGCTCCCAAACTCTAGATAGCGTTTGTTGCGGAAGACATCAACCCGACCGCTGCTATTGGTGCGACACCTCACACCAGTTTACACCCTTGGCGCTGAAGCGTATTGTTGGGCTTGTGGTCTTCTTCCGTGAACACGGCTCCCGAATTTCCTTGGATATCCTCAAAGATTGCCACAAAACTTCAAGATCTCGACTACTTTCTCGCATGGCGGCAACCAAAATCCGGACTTCAACGACGACTCACAAAGAGTCATCCAGCCCACTGATGGATTTTTCACTCGCTCTTCGACACATGGAATCCTGATTTCCATACCGGCGGGTAACTTGTATCGTCACCACCAAGCAACGATCAGCTTTGGGGTAAGAGCAGAGCGTAGCCGCACCGGCCTGCCTTGCGCCACACGTCGTGAAGCTTGCACATATGAACGATAAAAAAACTGAAAAAACGCAACACCCCAAGGGTAGGGGCAAAACTCGCGCAAACCGAGGCGGCACACAAATCAAAGCCCAGCAAAAAGGAGAAAGTCCTGCAAGGAGGCATCCACGCACAACCCAAGTGCACGCACACGGCCCGAGTACGCGCGCACGCAGCCCGAGCATGCGCGCACGGCCCGAGCATGCGCGACGGCAGCGCGCGCACGCAGGGCCTGAGCGCGCTCTTAGCCCAAGTGCGCGCGGGCGCGCCTAGGTCTTTCCCGATCTGTTTCTCTGCTAGGTCTTTCCCGCCACTCTGAAAGGGCAGGCAAGAACTTGGTACCACTCGCTCAGGAAGGGGACCGTCCAGAACTTGCGCAGCTCACCCTGCAGTTCCTAGACCAATTAATAGCAAACCGCCGTATCGCAAAGGACTCATCCCATCTTTCGGGAATCCACCAGAGTGAGATGGAAACCTTTAAGGAGTTTTTCCGAAGGTTCACTACGGAAGGCAGGCAGATCCCTAGGGTGGACCCAGAGCTCTTGCGCGGAGTCTTCCTTGGGTGGATCCGGCCAGGAGAGTTCTATTCCGCATTAATGAGAGAAACGGTCCCCAGTTATCCGGACCTAGAGCACCGAGTAGAAGAACAGATTGCGCTCGATGAGGCGATTAAAGCACATCGGAAACAATTCGAGGGAGGAGTCAAGAGGAAGAGAGAGGAACCCGTCCCAGCGCGTCAGGAAGAACGCAAGGAGAACTTCCGTCGCCGGGATCGCCGCGAGGATCGCCCACCTAGGTAGTACCAGGAGTACGCGCCGCTCAATACCTTACGCGCTAATGTGCTCTATGCCATCCAAGATGACCCAGCGTTGCGGAAGCCACGAGATGCTCCAATTAGGAAGGGATATCAGAGCAAGTACTGCGAGTTCCACAAGAGGACCGGACATTCCACCAATGAGTGTATAAGGCTTAAGGACGAGATCGAGAGGCTCGATCGTCTGGGTGGCCTAGGCAGGTTCCTGCAGGATCAGACAGGCGATCGTCAAACTCAGAAAAGAAGGGAGCAGCCACCCGCGCGTCAAGAGGCACACGTGGGCGACAAGTGGTCAGAACGGCGGTAACCATAGTCAGCTCCCCCTTCCCGACCGTGAATTCTATCGCGCAGCAAGAACAGAGCATCCGGACCCCAAAGAAGATCAGTTTTGGAGAGGAAGATTTGGAAGGACCGCTCATACCCCATCAAGACCCGTTGGTCATCACTGCAGAAATCGGGAATCCTGCGTTCCGCGTCAAACGGATATTGGTCGACAACGGAAGCTCGGTAAACGTTCTATTCATGCCAGCAATCCACAGAATGCATATTCCCAAAGAAACGTTACAGCCGGCCGCGGGCCCGATTTATGGTTTCAATGGAGGGCTAGTCCCAGTCGAAGGAACGATCACGCTCCCGGTCACTTTGGGAGAATTCCCGCGGCAGGTAACACATCGGGTCCAGTTCGTGGTAGTGGATTCAGAGTCTCCATACAACGCGATCTTCGGCCGACCACTCCAGACCACGTTCGGAGCTATATCATCAATTCCCCACCTTGCCATGAAGTTTGTTACACCCGTCGGAGTAGGTGTCGTTAGAGAAAATCAGGAGGCATCATGGACGTGTTATCTTCAACAGCTTCACCCTGAGCAAGGAACAATCATCTACCACCACAGCACCATGAGGAGTACCATCAGCACCCCTGGGGCAACTAGGTCCGAACGATCCTAGAGGCTCCGGTTTCATAAGAAAGAAATATAAAGCATGAATCGGGTAGGAAGGCTCAGCTACATTCCGTTTATCGAACTGATTTGTTTTCATACTTTCATTTTCGCTACAATCGTGAACTTATAACGTCACAAACATTTTCTTGTGCACAAACTATCTTTCATTTATATTAAATGCAAACTATTTGTCTACTTTAAATATTGCCATTGCAGGGCTCGTCGTCAACATACAAAAGTAGTTATCCTTTAAATATTGCCATTGCACAACAAACAAAAGTACGACACGATAAGTACACAAGTACGCCGCAATGGCTTACAAATGCAAATCAAATAAGGAAATCCAAATAAAGAGGACTACTCATCCTCAACATCAGCAATCTCATCCCCAGACAAATCGTCAAAGTCAAGATCAGTGACATCGCAGTTTCACTTACGCGAAACCATCCCGAGGGCCTTTGACATACCACAAAGGAAGGCCACCTCCCGCACCTCAGCCATTTCTGGCTCAACCTCCTGCGTCCGTATCTCTTCACGGATCTCCTCAGAAAGCAAACAATGGTCTCGCATGAACTCGATAGAATCTCTGACTCAGCAACCCCTGCCGCTCTCAGCTCGGCCAAGCGCTCCGCCGAAGAAAGGCGCACTACCTCATATTTCAGAGAGGTCCGCTCTGATGAAAGAAGTGCGTTCTCCTCCTGCGCGCCCTCTAAAAGCCGTGTCGTCTTCTCCACCAAAGTCTTCTCAGCCTGAAGCTCCTCTCGCAGCCGCGTCGCCCTGACCTTCATCTCCACCTCAAACTTGTGAAAGCGAGAGATGTCGCGATCTCGCCTCCCTCTCAGATCCGAGCAACAGCTCTCCAAAGCTCGACACTTTTTCTGAAGGGACCGATAACTGCCCTTCAAACTCGCCAGAAGATCATCCCAAGAAGGGTCGATAAAGGCTTGAACACCGGCATGCAACAAGAAAATAAGTCAGAAGGAGCCAAAAGGCTTGGGCAAATCCATGCAAGAAACTGTACTCTTACCGCTATGATCGGCCTCGAAGATAGCACGTGTCTCCCATCCAACGGCGACGACGCGGGAGTTTGCTCTGGAACTCGTGTCAGGGTCAGCAGGCACAGTCGCCTCCACCCTAGAAGAGCATGGGGCCGCCTCCCCAGTCGCCTCTAAGTGAACACCCGACCGCCTCAAAGGACGACGTTCAGTTGTTGAATCGCGGCAACCTTCAAACACCATCTTTCTCTTCCGATCACGGGCCAACAACACTGCAGCAGAGCGCTCCACATCAGCCGAGAGGCCGCATAACAAGCGCTTCTCCTCCACGAAAGAAGAAATATTGAAGAGACGATTTGCCAGTTCTCGAGGTTCGGAAAATCCCAGCACCAGAGTGAACTCGCGCTCGCACCCCTTCATCCTGGTGCGATAGCGATCAGGAAGGGCGTTCCAAAGCTCCGACAACTCCCAGCAATTACGGACTTATCCGTCCAATGTGTTCCCATGACGACGGTCCACCCGACTCCCAAACTCCAGCCAACGTTTGTTGCTGGAGACATCAACCCGACCGCCGCTATCGGCACGCACCTCACACCAGTTTACACCCTTGGCGCTGACGTGTATTGTTGGGCTTGTGGTCTTCTTCCGTGAACACGGCTCCCGGATTTCCTTGGATATCTTCAAAGATTGCCACAGAAATTCAAGATCTCGACTACTTCCTCGCATGACGGCAACCAGAATCCGGACTTCAACGACGACTCGCAAAGAGTCATCCAGCCCACCGACGGATTTTGCACTCGCTCTTCGGCATATGGAATCCTGATTTCCACACCGGCGGGTAACTTGTATCGCCCCCTCCAAGCAACGATCAACTTTGGGGTAAGAGTAGAGCGTAGTCACATTGGCCCGCCTTGCGCCACACGTCTTGAAGCTTGCACATATGAACGATAAAAAAAATGAAAAAAAAACGCAACACCCCAAGGGTATGGGGCAAAGCTTGCGCAAAATGAGGCGGTGCACAAATCAAAACCCCACAAAAAGGAGAAAGTCCTGCAAGGAGGCATCCACGCTCAACCCAAGTGCACGCTCATGGCCTGTGTACGCACGCACGCAGCCCGAGCACTCGCTCACGGCCCGAGCATGTGCGACGGCCGCGCGCGCGCGCAGGGCCTGAGCGCGCTCTTAGCCCAAGTGCGCGCGGGCGCGCCTGTCTCGGGCACGCGCGAGCATAGGTCTTTCCCTATCCGTTTCTTTGCCAGGTCTTTCCCGCCACTCTGAAAGGGCAGGCAAGAACTCGGTACCACTCACTCAGGAAGGGGACCGTCCAGAACTTGCGCAGCTCAACCAACAGTTCTTGGACCAGTCCATAGCAAACCGTCGTATCGCAATGGACTCGTCCCATCTTTCAGGAATCGGCCAGAGTGAGAGGCAAACCCTTAAGGAGTTTTTCCGAAGGTTCACTACGGAAGGCAGGCAGATCTCGAGGGTGGACCCAGAGCTCTTAAGCGGAGTCTACCTCGGGGGATCCGGCCAGGCGGGTTCTATTCCGCCTTAATGAGAGAAACGGTCCCGAGTTATCCGGACCTAGTGCACCAAGTAGAAGCCCAGATTGCGACCGATGAGGCGATTGAAGCACAACGGAAACAGTTCGAGGGAGGAGTCATGAGGAAGAGAGAGGAACCCGTCCCAGCGCGTCTGGAAGAACGCAAGGAGAACTTCCGTCGCCGGGATCGCCGCGAGGATCGCCCACCTAGGTAGTACCAGGAGTACGCGCCGCTTAATACCTCACACGCTAATGTGCTCTATGCCATCCGAGATGACCCAGTGTTGCGAAAGCCACGAGAGGCTCCAATAGGGAAGGGATATCAGAGCAAGTACTGCGAGTTACACAAAAGGACCGGACATTCCACCAATGAGTGTATAAGGCTTAAGGACGAGATAGAGAGGCTCGTTTGTCTGGGTGTCCTAGGCAGGTTCTTGCAGGATCAAACAAACGATCGTCAAACTCAGAAAAGAAGGGAGAAGCCACCCGCGCGTCAAGAGGCATAAGGGGGCGACAAGTGGTCAGAACGGTGGTAACCATAGTCGGCTCCCCCTTCCCGGCAGTGAATTTTATCGCGCAGCAAGAACAGAGCATTCAAACCCCAAAGAAGATGAGTTTTGGAGAGGAAGATTTGGAAGGACCGCTTATACCCCATCAAGATCCGTTGGTCATCACTGTAGAAATCGGGAATCCTGCGTTCCACGTCAAACGAATATTGGTCGACAACGGAAGCACGATAAATGTTCTATTCATGCTAGCCCTCCACAGAATGCATATTCCCAAAGAAAAATTACAGCCGGTCGCGGGCCCGATTTATGGTTTCAATGGAGGGCTAGTCCTGGTCGAAGGAACGATCACGCTCCCGGCCACTTTGGGAGAATTCCCGCGGCAAGCAACACATCAGGTCTAAATCATGGCAGTGGATTCAGAGTCTCCATACAACGCGATCTTCGGCCGACCACTCCAGACCACGTTCAGAGCTATATCATCAATTCCCCACCTTGCCATGAAGTTTCTTACACCCGTCGGAGTAGGTGTCGTTAGAGAAAATCAGGAGGCAGCATGGACATGCTATCTTCAGCAGCTTCACCCTGAGCAAGGAACATTCATCTACCACCACACCACCATGAGGAGTACCATCAGCACCCCAGGGGCAACTAGGTCCGAACGACCCTTGAGGCTCCGGTTTCATAAGAAAGAAATATAAAGCATGAATCGGGTAGGAGGGCTTAGCTACATTCCGTTTATCGAACTGATTTGTTTTCATACTTTCATTTTCGCTACAATCATGAACTTATAACGTCGCAAACATCTGTTTGTGTGCAAACTATCTTTCATTTATGTTAAATGCAAACTGTTTGTCTACTTTAAATATTGCCATTGCAGGGCTTGTCGTCAACATACAAAAGTACTCATCCTCATCCTTTAAATATTGTCATTGCACAACATACAAAAGTACGACACGATAAGTACACAAGTACGCCACAAGGGCTGACAAATGTAAATCAAATAAGGAAATCCATATAAAGAGGACTACTCATCCTCAACATCAGCAATCTCATCCCCAGACAAATTGTCAAAGTCGAGATCAGTGACATCACACTTTCACTTACGGGAAACCATCCTGAGGGCCTTTGACATAACCACAAAGGAAGGCCACCTCCCGCATCTCAGCCATTTCTGGCTCAACCTCCTGTGTCTGTATCTCCTCACGGATCTCCTCAGAAAGCAAACAACGGTCTCCCATGAACTCGATAGAATCTCTGTACTCAGCAACCCCTGCCGCTCTCAGCTCGGCCAAGTGCTCCGCCGAAGAAAGGCGCTCTACCTCAGATTTCAGAGAGATCCGCTCTGATGAAAAAAGTGCGTTCTCCTCCTGCGCGCCCTCTAAAATCCGTGTCGTCTTCTTTGCCTGAAGCTCCTCTCGCAGCCGCGTCGCCCTGGCCTTCATCTCCACCTCAAACTAGCGAAAGCGAGAGATGTCGCGCTCTCGCCTTCCTCTCAGATCCGAGCAACTCTCCAAAGCTCGACACTTTTCAAAAGGGACCGATAACTGCCCTTCAAACTCGCCAAAAGATCATCCCAAGAAGGGTCGATAACGGCTTGAACATCAGCCTGCAACAAGAAAATAAGTCAGAAGGAGTCAAAAGGCTTGGGCAAATCCATGAAAGAAATTGTACTCTTACCGCTATGATCGGCCTCGAAGAGAGCACGTGTCTCCCATCCAACGACGGCGATGCGGGAGTTTCCTCAGGAACTCGTGTCAGGGTCAGCAGGCACAGTCGCCTCCACCCTAGAAGAGCATGGGGCCGCCTACCCAGTCGCCTCTAAGTGAACACACGACCGCCTCAAAGAACGACGCTCAGTCGTTGAATCGCCGCAACCTTCAAACACCATCTTTCTCTTCCGATCACGGGCCAACAGGACTGCAGCAAAGTGCTCCACGTCAGCCGAGAGGACGCATAACAAGCGCTTCTCCTCCACAAAAGAAGAAATATTGAAGAGACGGTTTGTCAGTTCTCGAGGATCGAAAAATCCCAGTACCGGAGTGAACTCGCGCTCGCACCCCTTCATCCTGGTGCAACAACGATCAGGAAAGGCGTTCCAAAGCTCCGACAGCTCCCCACAATTATGGAGTTATCCGTCCAATGTGTTCCCATGACGACGGTCCACCCGGCTCCCAAACTCCAGCCAGCGTTTGTTGCTGAAGACATCAATCCGACCGCCGCTATCAGCGCGCACCTCACACCAGTTTACACCATTATCGCTGACGCGTATTGTTGGGCTTGTGGTCTTCTTCCGTGAACACGGCTCCCGGATTTCCTTGGATATCTTCAAAGATTGCCACAAAAATTCAAGATCTCGACTACTTCCTCGCATGGTGGCAACCAGAATCCGGACTTCAACGACGGCTCGCAAAGAGTCATCCAGCCCACCGACGGATTTTGCACTCGCTCTTCGACACATGGAATCCTGATTTCCATACCGGCGGGTAACTTGTATCGCCCCCTCCAAGCAATGATCAGCTTTGGGGTAAGAGTAGAGCGTAGCCGCATCGGCCTGCCTTGTGCCACACGTCGTGAAGCTTGCACATATGAACGATAAAAAAATGAAAAAACGCAACACCGCAAGGGTAGGGGGCAAAGCTCGCGCAAACCGAGGCGGCGCACAAATCAAAGCCCCGCAAAAAAGGAGAAAGTCCTGCAAGGAGCCATCCACACACAACCCAAGTGCACGCAAGTGGCCCGAGTACGCGCAGGGCCTGAGCGCGCTCTTAGCCAAAGTGCGCGCGGGCGTGCCTGGCTCGGGCACGCGCACGCATAGCCACCCCCCCCGAAGAGTCCTCCTATACGGATCGGGCATGCTCACGCCCAAGCGCCCCCTTTCTTTCAGCCCCGCTCGCTTACTAGCGTACCATCCCAGGCTCGGTCGCCGCTTCTCGCGCTTCGTTGTTTTTCTTCGCCATCGATGTTGAAGATATGCACAATGAAGGAAAGCCTCGCACTCGTCTCCTGAAATTCGGACTCCGCAGACTTTGGGGGCATTTGATGGGGCTTAGAAAGAGAACCATTCATATGGTCAGGGTGCTTTGGATGCATGACAAGTCCGAGGAGTGGACTTGGAAACTCGAATCTGACATGCGTAGCAAGTATCCGCAACTCTTCTCTTGAACTTGGTAAGTCTTTGAACTTATTCTCCTTTCCAATTTGTTATGCTCATAGTCAGCTCTCTATACTTTGAATTTCAAATTTTATTGAAATGAATGACATGCATCTTCGCCATAAGAGATCCCATTTGGGAAATCCTAGAGAGTTTCAAGACAAAATTTCTCAAGTAGGGGAGATTTTAACCCATAATTTATAGAAATAACAAAGTAAGAAGAATAATAATAAGTTTAACAATGACAATTTTGTAATCTCCTGATCGAGACTCCTCTAATATCAAACCACCCCCAATTTTTTTTATTTCTTATTCAGCGCTAGGGCTTTTCGCGATCCTGTTATTCTCATGCACCGCTCGCCGCTTCCGCCGCTCCTGCGCCCGTCTCTCGTGGCCACTGCGCCTCCCATTTCTGCCTCCCGCTTCCTCCGACGCATCCCCTCCGGCAACCCGCGGCTCCTCCAAGTGGCAGACAACCCTGCCTCCTCTGTCTCCTTGGTCAGCTGAAGCTCCCCCTCTTCTTCTTCTTTGATCAGCAAAGGGAAACGATTTTACCTCCTCCTCAGGGCCGGCAACCCTAGTTTCGCTCATTCTTTTTGGCTGGTGGTTTTCAAAAGGTACACCCAGGGTTTGCTCGAAACCTCCTCTACTTGGATTTTTGAGGCCAGACTTGGTCTCCTTGGGTAAGGAACTCCTCGACCTCCTTTATTCAGTTTCTTTTCTGGCATTTTTGTTGCAAATTTGCGCTCCCAATTGTGTATAATTTGAGATTCCGATTTTTGCCCCTCTTATAGTCATTTAACAACGTTGTATTTGCGACTTCCGGCGCCGTTCGTCGAACCTATCAGCGGAAACTCTTCAAGCCCTCTCCGATTTAGAGTTTCCGTCACCTAAGCACCGCAAATCCCCGATCCTTCGTGGTATCTCCTCTCCCCTCACCTTTGAGAGAGGTAAATTTCTAAACTCATCTCTTGTTGAGTTATGCAATCAGCAAATGTCTGTATAAGCGTAGAAAACTTCATTAAGTCGAATATCATCTATATTAATTTTGAACAGGTTCAAATAAAGCCTTTGGCTTTGCTTGCGTCGTTTAGCTGTCGCCGACAGTTTTGGCTTCACCTTAAGGCAAATGGAGAATTTTCTCCCGCTTGCAAGCATTGAATTTAGATTTCTCGTACCTGTTCCTTAATTATAAACAATATCTGATAACGCATGAATCATAACTCAATAGCATGTAATAATATGATAGAAGTCTCTAAAAATTATGAATCATTTAAGTCAGAAATGTCATAAGCAATCTTGAAAGATAGTGTTTAATTGGTACAACTCCTTGTTTGCACGGTCATGACAAGCAAAAAATTTTCTAATAAAACTTGCATCTGAATTTGAATGTGAACCATGTGCACCCACCATAAACACATACACATTTCATTGATTATAGCTTATGTCATTACAAGAACGATGACATGGTATAATCTATAGTAGACTAATAATTTTAGATATTTCTGCTTGACTTAGTTACTTGCATGTTTTACTAGCTTTGATTCAGGATAAATTGGTACTCAAATATTTTTGTTTTCCTCTGCTTGTACTTTAATTTTTTTTACTTGCTCACTGTTTATTTCTATGTTCTCAGACTTTTTCCTACTTGTTTTGGAATTTGCCTTAGCGTCCGTAACTGCACCATCTGCTTCCTGAGCCAATCTGCGTCAAGTTCCTGTGTTCTTGGAAGTTTACCTTTTGTTGCTGTGTCAAGTTCTATGTATTTTGTTTCTTTTACTGTTGGATTTGCTTATGATGTAATAGTTAAGCTCAGCCACTTTCCTTGTATAAGGGAGAACAGTTAGGCAATAAATTATGTATTGGAATTAGAAATTATTTATGCATGGTCAACCTTCTTGGGATTTGTGTTGCCTGAAATCTGTGCTTGCACTTGCATCATGAATTTTATTACAATATATGTGCATTCAAATTTTTCGATGATAATCTTTAAAGCTTCTTGGGTCTGCCCTCTCTGATGTCTTTGGCTTTTATTTGAGGGCATGATTCCGCAGCAAACGTGACGGTATAGGGGGACACTATTTCAGTGGTATCTGTGAGCAGCCACTTTATGCATTTATTGTCAAAGGTTAGGTCTTTCTCCTCTGAGAGAAGCCACTTTGTGCATAGTGCCAAATGTTAGGTCTGTTTCCAATCTTCCCCCGCCCATACTCCCAATGATAGGGGACTATATGGGTTCTGCTGATGTTGTTGTTGTAATCTTTAAAGCTTCCGCATAAAACAAATTAGTTTCTCCAAATTATTTATTTTAAATTCAATAACACTAAATCTGCTCCCGCCTAACAAACATGGAAGACCTTTCGCCCATGCCTGTGACATCACAACCCGCCCATAGTGCACCCTGATATTTGCTATTAGACGGGTCGTGACACTACTCACAACCAAAGTATTCTTCTGTCAGGCAGTCCTTTATCTTTTCAGAGTATACCAATTAAGTCTGAGTGTTTTTTGGCCCCAACAGCACTGGAGCTTCCCTCCATAGTGTATTTTTGTTCATGCATGATATGAAAGGAAAATTCAGAGGGGAGATTTAGGTAATTTCGAAAAATAGAGATACAATATGCAATTATGCTGACTCCCAAGAGAGATTTGGGTAATTAGTCACTCCATAGTGTATTTTTGTGCATGCATGACATGAAAGGTAAATTCAAAGGGAAGATTTAGGTGATTTAAAAAAATAGAGATACAATTATGCCGACTCCTAGAAGAGATTTGAGTAATTAACAATATATATATATATATATATATATATATATATATATATATATATATATATATATATATATACACACATATACATATATTCACATGTACATGTTCATATACATATAGGCACATGTACATACGAGTTACAATGCATGGGAAATTCCCTCGTGAGTCTGCAACCACACCATTTATCGCTCGCACTCCTTGTAGGCAACGTGAGACAGACAATACTACCACTTCACTTGATATCCTCAATTGCATTGTGTTTGATAGTAGTAGTATTGTCTCTCGTGTTGCCTACATGGAAAACGATTGATCAAGGGTATTGTCGCAACAATATAGGGGCCCATACACTATCACTTGTACATACATATATAAATTTATCTTACACTTTCTCATAGAAGTTATTTAGTGCAGTTGGTAAAGAATGTTGGTGAAACACACATTGAGTAAGGTTCAAACCCCGCATTTGTTGCCTTTATTAGAATAAAAATATCAATTTGATAATTTTATAAAAATATTATTTAAATAAATAATTTTTTTTAATTTAAAATATTTGATTTGAAAATAAATTCAATGGATGTGATTAGTTAGATGGTGCAATGGTAAACCTCTTCTTAAAACTATGATATATAGTATAGATATAAATATATGTATCTTTGCATACACAAATTTAATTCCTAGAGGTAAAGTACTAGATATTAAGAGAAATACCCACTGGATAGTTGAGGTCATTAATGTTTCCTAAGTAACATAGTAAAAGTGGGCAAACTGATGAAAAAACATAAAATAAGGGATGAAATTGGAAGACTCGAGTCACATTACAGAGAGGATTCCTTTTTGTTGGAAAGTCCATGTAATTAGGCCCATTTATTTGTTTTTCTCTTCTCTCCTCTTTAGTCCCACATCTTGTATAGAACTCTCTTCTCTCTTTCTCTCTCCTATAAATGTCTATTCATATGTTGTATTTCATTATTGAGAAAGTATATACAAGGTTGAGTTTTTCTCTACATGGTATCAGAGGGAAACAGTCCGGCCTCTCGGTTTTAAACCGCCTGTCCTTCCAGCTTACCATGCGGCCTCCTCTCCTGCCTTAGTCGCGGACTCGTGCGGCCTGCTTCTTTCTCGTAGCACGGTCTTCGTCAACACGGGTTCCCGTGCGGTCTAGGCCTCTCTACCCGCTTCCTCTGCTCCTCTCTCGTGACTTCCACCTTTCCTCCTCCTCTTCCTCCCTTTAAAACCTTTCTCATCGGTGGGGACCACCCCTTCTTTTTCCCCAGCTCGCGCGGCCTCCCTTTTTATCCGCGCGGTCTCCCTCTCGCTTCCCACCTCAGCTCTATCTGACTTCGGTCTTTCAGCTTCTCGCGACCTGTCTACAGTCGCCGCGACTTAGCTTTGTCGCCTCGGTCTCTCTTACTTTCTCGCTATTCTGTTCTTTGCTCGCCGCGGCTTGCCTTAGTCGCAGCGGCCTCTCTTCCTGCCGCTCTCTTCTCGCCGCGTCTTACTTCTCTTCTCGCAGCGGCCTCTCTTCTCGCCGCGACTTGCCTTAATCGCAGCGGCCTCTCTTCCCGCCGCTCTCTGCTCGCCGCGATCTTCCTCTCGCTGGGTTTTACTTCTCTTCTCGCTCATGGCTTCTCCTCTTCTCGGCACGATCCGCATCTAGGTCGTGGCATCTCTATGTGCCGCTGCTATCCTCACCCTGACCGTGCGGCTTCCTGCTTAGTTGCTGTACCATGTCTTGCCGCCAACGGTTTCTTCTTTCCGCTGCGGGCTTCGCCTTTTGGTCGTGGCATTCTCCTTGCTGCTGGTGCTATCACTGTGATCGTGCGATTACTCCAGCAGTCCGCACCGCATTCAAGTCGCGGCGACCTCTCTGCCTTGCCGCTGGTGGTCTGCCCCCAGGACGTTCGGACTCCAGTCTGGTTGTGTTCCTTGTGTCGTCTGCCGGTCTTGCCTCCTGCTCATCTCAGTCATGGCGAGCTCTCCAGAATCAACCGGCCAAACTGCGACTTCTTCTACAGACCGCCGGTCTCTGCTCCTGAACTTCGTGATGAATTGCGCATTACTACCATTTCACTAGACGGGAAGAAGAACTTCGTGGAGTGGGTTCATTCTGTTTGTCGAGTACTACAATCCAAAGGTTTTCTCCATCACTTGACCCAAGCTCCTCCTGCTCCTCCTACAGATGATTGGTTGCGCAACGATGGTCGGGTTCAGACCTGGCTCCTCAACTCCCTTGATACTGAACCCTACCGCATGACCATGTATCATGACACGACCAAAGCAATGTGGGATGAGCTCCAGTCGCTGTACTCCGGGAAAGATAGTCGCCAGTATCTCTACGACATTATTACTGATCTCCAGTCTCTTGATGTTAGTGGGGCCACCGACCTCACCTCATTTGTTGCTCGGGCCAGGACTCTTGTTGAGGCATGAATCCAACATCAACCCCCTACGGTGGACCTTGCTACACAACGCGCTCAGAAAGAAGCCGTCGGGGTGGCCATGATGATCGTTCGTGTTCCACCCCACCTTCACAGCATTCGGGCCCAGGTCCTCTCCTCGGTTGCTACCCCCTCACTATCAGATGTGTGTTCTATGCTGCTCAAGGTCTCCCCGCCTCCCGATCATTCTGCTCCACCGTCCCTGGCTCTCCTGCAACAGACTTCTGCTCCCCTGCTGCCTTCCCCCCTCCTACTCGTGGGGGGCATACTGGCTCTCGCGACCGCGGACGGGGAGGTCGGTCTCGCCCAAAGTGTTCCTTCCGCGGAAAGGACGGCCATCTCGAGGCCACATGCTATCGCAAGCATGGGCTTCCACCTCGTCCACAGGCTACTGTTGCTGCTACCGACTCCTCTGCTCATACTGAACTTGAAGAGGTTCGCCTTCAGCTCCAACAGCTTCAGGGTCTGCTTAGTCTCCCGCCTGCCTCCGTTGCCTCTGCTGTCTCCATCTCCCAAGAAGGTATTTGTCTCTCCACCAGTCCGCGCTGGATAGTGGACTCGGGTGCCACTCATCACATCACCTCCCTGCGGCCACATCAATACCTGACTTCTCCTCATCCCAAATGCATCACAGTGGCCAATGGGGACACTGTTCCTGTCTCTGGATCGGCTGACATCCCTCGTACTTATTCTCTCTCTTTACGCTCGGCTCTTCATGTTCCGGGCTCCCCATTCAATTTACTTTATGTTGGTCGCTTGACTAATGATTTGAACTGCTTTGTAACTTTTATCTCTTCTTCTTTTCTGATACAGGATCACAGGACGCGGACTATCATTGGTAAGGGATGACTGCAAAACGGGCTCTACCTCCTTGATGACTCTCCCGCTATCCTCTCTTCAGTCTCCTTCGTCGATTGGCATCGGCGTCTTGACCATGCCCCTTTACCATTCCTTCAAAACACTCTACCCGATGTATCTTTACCTTATTTTCATTGTGAATCATGTGTGTTAGGCAAGCAGGATCGTTCATCTTTTTATCTAAATGTACTCGGAGCATTGCTCCCTTTATTTTGATACACTCTGATATTTGGTGTCCATACAAAGTTAATAACATTTATGATTATCGCTATTTTCTGATGTTTATTGATGACTATTCGCAAATGACATGTCTATATCTACTTCGTGATCGCTCTGAGCCTCCTCGTGTTTTTCGGGCGTTCCTTCTTGAGACCCAAACGCAATTCTCCACTAACATCAAAACTCTTCGCACGGATAATGCTCGTGAATACACTATCCACGAATATGCAACTCTTTGCTCTGACTTTGGGGTTATTCACCAAACTTCATGTGCCTATACCCCCCAACAAAACGGAGTCGCAGAGAGAAAGAATCGCCACCTTCTCGATGTGGCCCGCTCCATCATGCTTCAAATGCACGTTCCCAAAAATTATTGGAACTTTGCTCTTTTGACGGCTTGCTACCTGATTAACCGTCTTCCTTCCCCTATCCTCCACAATGCTACTCCATTCAGCCTCATGTTCCCATCAACTCCGACATTCTCTCTCACACCCCGCCTCTTTGGGTGCACTTGCTACGTTCACAACCTTGGTTCAACTTTGGACAAATTGGACCCCCGGGCTGCCAAACACGTCTTTGTCGGTTACTCGCGGACACAAAAGGGCTACGTCTGCTACTCACCGGCTACCCGAAAGGTTACAGTGTCTGCTGATGTTACCTTTCAGGAGGATCTCCCTTTCTTCACTACTTCAGCTCCTACATCTCCAACACCAACTGTCTTACGTCCAGTTATTCCTGTTACCACTCCACCACCAAGACCTACAACCCAGCCTCCTCCTGTTGCCAAACCTCCTGTTATTCGGGTTTACACTCGTCGCCATCCTGCCTCTGGTGCCCCACTGCAGTCTGACTCTCCCTCTGATGCCCCGCGTCCAGCTGATCCAGCACCAGAATCTACAACTCATCCCATGACAAATTATGTATCCTCACATCGCCTTTCTCCACAACTTCAGATTTTTGCCACTTTATTATCCTCGATTTCGGTACCTAACTCTGTGCAGGAGGCTCTCCAACATCCTGGCTGGCGGGCGGCTATGGAAGAAGAGATGACGGCTCTCTGGGCTAACCAGACCTGGACATTGGTACCATTACCCACCGGTCAGATGCCTGTTGGGTGTAAATGGGTCTTTGTGATCAAGCATGCTCCTGATGGAACGATTGACCGTCTGAAGGCCCGTCTGATGGCTCGTGGCTTCACCCAGCAGCAAGACCTCGAATATGAGGAGACGTTCTCGCCTGTGTCCAAACTGAACACCGTTCGGGTTCTTTTCTCGGTAGCTGTGCATCGACAATGGCCATTACACCAACTGGGCATCAAAAATGCTTTCCTCAATAGAGACCTCAAGGAAACGGTTTTCATGCAGCAACCGTCCGAGTTTAAGACCACGGGGGAGTCCCGAGTTTGTCATCTCAAGAAGTTCATCTATGGTCTCAAACAATCCCCTCGGGCATGGTTTGACAAGTTCAGTAAGGCCGTCCGGCAAGTCAGCTTCACTCGGAGTTCAGCTGACTTCTCACTATTCACACGTCATCAAGGAACCGAAACCATTCTTCTGTTGGTGTATGTTGATGATATCTTGATCACTGGAGACGATTCAAAGGGCATCCAAGCAGTTAAACAGCACCTCAGCTCCGTCTTTCAAAACAAGGATCTGTGACATCTTCGTTACTTCCTTAGTATTAAGGTCGCAAGACGACCAGATGGACTCGTCATCTCTCAAAGGAAATACTGCCTGGATCTCCTTCAGGATGCTGGTTACTCGGGATGCAAATCTACTACTACTATGATGGACGTGAATCATTAGCTGTGTGCACATTCTTCTGATATAGACCTTCCTCTTCAAAATCCGGAATACTATCAACGACTGGTTGGAAAATTGATCTATCTAACGGTCACAAGACTGGATATTTCCTTCGCCGTTGGGGTGGTCAGCAGATTTATGCATGCTCCGCGAACATCTCACCTTCAAGATGTTTAACGTATTCTTAGATACCTTAAAACAGCCCCGGGTCAAGGTTTGGTATACAAAACCTCATCCTCTACTCCAACATTGGTTGCATACTCTGATGCAGACTATGTTGGTTCCTTGGATGATCGTCGGTCAACCAGTGATTTTTGTACCTATTTTGGAGGACATCTCGTTACCTGGCGGAGTAAGAAACAAACAGAGGTTGCTCGATCATCAGCTGAAGCAGAATACCGATCAATGACGTCTGTTGTCTCTGAGCTTACCTGGCTTGAAAGTCTCCTGGCCGATCTAGGGGTAAAACTTCCCTCACCTGTCATCATGTTTTGTGATAGCCAAACGACTATACACATTACGAAGAATCCAGTTTTTCATGAAAGAACAAAACATATTGAAGTAGACTGTCACTTTTTTTTGGGAGAAAGTCCAAATAGAATTGAAGCATGTTCCTGGTACTGAACAAGTGGCTGATATCCTCACAAAGGCTCTACCTTGCACCCTATTCTACCAGTGTCTGTCCAAGCTTGGTGCATACGACTTGTACGCTCCAGCTTGCGGGGGAGTGTTGGAAAAGCCCATGTAAAGCCCATGTAATTAGGCTAATTTATTTGTTTTTCTCTTCTCTCCACTTTAGTCTCACATCTTGTATAGGACTTTCTTATCTCTTTCTCCCTCCTATAAATGTCCATTCATACATTGTATTTCATTATTGAGAAAGTATATACAAGGTTGAGTTTTTCTCTACACTTTTTGTATAGTAACGATATTGTTGAAAGAGCTCAAAAGCTTGTATGTATTGCTTGTGTGTCTAAATACAAGGAGAGAATACAAATATATAGGAAGAAGAAGAGAGAAGAAAATCCTATACAAGATGTGAGACTAAAGGAGTAGAGAAGATAAAACAATAAATGGGCCCAATAATGGGCCCTTTACATGAGCTATTTTAACACTCCCCCGCAAGCTGGAGCGTACAAATCGTATGCGCCAAGCTTGGACAAGCATTGATAGAAGAGTGTCTTGGAAAGAGCCTTCGTGAAGACATCCGCACCTTGTTCCGATCCTGGGACATGCTTTAGGTCAAGCTTCTTCATTTGAACCTTTTCCCGGATGAAGTGACAATCGACCTCAATATGCTTCGTTCTTTCGTGAAAGACCGGGTTCTTTGCGATGTGTATGGCGGCTTGACTGTCACAGAGGAGAAGAGCCGGTGATGGTAATTTTACACCCAGATCAGTAAGGAGACCCTCAAGCCATGTCAATTCTGATACAACAGATGTCATTGCCCGGTACTCTACCTCGGCTGAAGATCGAGCAACGACCGCTTGTTTCTTACTTCGCCAAGTAACAAGATGTCCTCCAAGGTAAGTGCAAAAACCACTCGTAGATCGCCGATCATCGAGAGAGCCAGCGTAATCAGCATCTGAATATGCCACCAATGTTGGAGCAGAAGAGGAGGTCCTGTAGACAAGTCCCTGACCAGGAGCGGTTTTCAGATACCTGAGAATTCATTCCACTGCTTGAAGATGAGATTTTCGAGGAGAGTGCATGTATCTGCTGACAAGACCAACAACAAAGGAAATATCCGGTCTGGTAACCGTGAGATATATCGTTTTCCAACAAGACGTCGATAATATTCAGGATTCTGGAGGAGATCGGAGTCAGATGCCTGGGCACACAGTTTGTGGTTCACATCCATAGGAGTATCACTTGGCTTGCAGCCGGACTGACCCGCATCATGAAGAAGGTCAAGACAATATTTCCGTTGAGAGAGTGAGCCCATCCGGCCTTCTGGCAATCTCAAGGCCCAAAAAATAGCGAAGGGGTCCCAAATCCTTTGTCTGGAAGACTGAGTTTAGATGGACTTTGACTGCATGTATCCCTTGAGAGTCATCTCCAGTAATGATAATATCGTCGACGTATACTAACAGAATAACCGTTCCTGTTGGTTGGTGACGAGTAAAGAGCGAGAAGTCGGTCGAGCTCCGAGTGAAGCCAATCTCACGGAGGACCTTGCTGAATTTTTCAAACCATGCCTGTGGAGATTGTTTGAGACCATATAGAGCCTTTTTAAGATGGCAGACCTGAGACTCCCCCGTGGTCTCAAACCCGGGTGGTTGCTGCATGTAGACAGTTTCCTGGAGATCCTCATTCAAGAAAACATTCTTGATATCCAGCTGAAAGAGAGGCCACCGGCGATGGACAGCAACAGAGATGAGGACATGAACACTATTAAGCTTCGCTACCGGAGAGAACGTTTCCTCATAATCTAGCCCCTCCTGTTGAGTGAATCCTCTAGCCACAAGATGGGCCTTTAGACGGTCAATTGTCCCATCAACAGCATGTTTGATGACAAAGACCCACTTGCACCCAACTGGTTTCTGGCCTGGGGGAAGGGGAACAACAGACCATGTCTGGTTAGACCAGAGAGCAGACATTTCTTCCTCCATGCCTGCTCGCCATCCTGGATGTTGAAGCGCCTCCTGCACAGAATTAGGAATAGCAACCGAAGAGAGAGAAGTAGCCAAAGTGTGTAAATGGGGAGAGAGGCGATGAAGAGAGATGTAGTTTGCCAGCGGATGAGCAGTGGAAGGCGATACCTGATCAGTCGGACGCGGAGTATCCATGGTAGAGACCGACGACAAAGGGGCAACGTAAGTGGTAGAGCGACGAGTGTAGACACGGATAACTGGTGGTTTGGAGGGAACGACAAGCGGTGTAGAGGGAATGACAGTCGGAGGAGTAGTTGCGGGAATGACCGGGCGTGGGATGGATGGAGGAGGAGGTGTGGGTGGGAGATGGTCAGGTAAGGGAGCAGAAAAGAATGGTTGATCTTCGCGGAAAGTGACATCAGCAGAAACGGAGATCTTGCGTGTAGCAGGAGAATAACAAACATACCCTTTTTGGGTGCGAGAATAACCAACAAAGATATGCTTGGCCGCTCGGGGATCCAACTTATCCGAGGAAGGCCCCAAACGGTGGACATAGCAGAGGCTACCAAATACACGAGGTGGGAGAGGAAAGGCCGTAGCGGAGGAAAAGAGTATGCGGAACGAAGTAATATAGTTGAGAATAGAGGAAAGGAGACGGTTAATGAGAAAACAGGCGGTCGAGACCGCAAAGTTCCAATATGATTTAGGGACATGCATTTGAAGCATGAGGGAACGGGCAACATCGAGTAAGTGACGATTCTTGCGTTCGGCAACACCGTTTTGTTGCGGCGTGTAAGCGCAGGAAGTTTGATGTAGAATCCCGAACTCAGAACATAAAGCAGTAAATTCGTGACTAGTGTAGTCACGAGCATTGTCAGTTCGTAGTACTTTGATGGTCGTGTGGAATTGCGTACGGGTTTCGAGGACAAATGCCCGGAAGACACGAGGAAGCTCAGAGCGATCACGAAGTAAGTATAGCCAGGTAGTGCGAGAGTGATCATCAATAAACGTGATAAAATACCGGAAACCGGAAATACTAGTAATTTTAAATGGTCCCCAAATATCCGAATGAACTAAATCAAAAAGAGCAGCGCTCCGAGTACAATGTGAAGAAAAAGATGAACGAGTCTGCTTGCCGAGGATGCATGAGTCACACTGAAAGGGGGTAAAAGAAACATCCGGGAGAGCCCGCTGGAGGACCGGTAGAGGAGCATGCCCAAGTCGACAATGCCAAGCAGTGGAAGAAATGGAGGAGAGGATGGTGGGAGAGTCGTCGAGAAGGTAGAGCTCATTCCGCAGCCGGCCTTTACCAATGGTAGTCTGCGTCCGCCGATCCTGTATAACAAAAGAGGAAGTGAATATAACAAAACAATCCAAATCAGTAGTAAGCCGTCCAACAGAAAGTAAATTGAACGGGGAACTCGGGACGTGAAGAGCCGAGCGAAGGGAGATGGAGGAGGTGAGAGGAAGATCTGCCGAGCCGGAGACGGGAACAGTGGCTCCATTAGGCACAGTAATAGACTGTGGATAAGGGGAATTCAGGTACTGGGCAGGTTGATGTGGAGTAATGTGACGAGTAGCGCCAGAGTCCACAATCCAGCCCAAGCAGGTGGAGAGGCAAGCGGTACCTGTGTTAGAGACAGAGACAATGGAGGCAGATGGTGGGTGGAGCAATCCCTGGAGATGCTGGAGCTGAAGACGGACACTTTCAAGATCAGGAGGACCAGCATCGGTAGCAACAGAAGCCGTCGGGCGAGGATGATAGCCAACTTTCTTGTAACAGGTTGCCTCGAGATGACCATCTTTCCCGCCGAAGGAACACTTCGGCCGACCCCGGCCACCACGACCACGGCCGCGAGATCCCGAACGACCCCCCCGAGTAGAAGGAGGAGGAGGGAATGGTAGAAGCGGAGGTGCCTGCTGAAGAAGGGCCGGAGGAGCCGTAGTATCTGGAGGAGGTGATACTCGGAGAATCATGGAGGACACATCAGAAAAAGATGGTGTGGTAGAGGAAGCCAAGACCTGAGCACGAATGCTCTGAAGGTGAGGGGGAAGACGGGCCATAATGATGGCAGTACAGGCGGCTTCCTTCTGAGCGCGCTGAGCAAGAGCATCATTGGTAAACGGCTGATGCTGGATCCATTCTTCAGCAAGAGTCTTCGCACGAGCAACAAAGGAGGTCATATCTGAAGCCCCTCCAGCGTTAAGAACAAAGAGGTCAGTGAGGATGTCGTAGAGATGCTGGAGGCTGTCCCGTCCAGAATATAAGGAGTGTAGCTCAGTCCATATATCTTTGGCAGTCTCATGATACATAGCCATTTGATATGCTTCACCATCTAAAGAATTCAAGATCCAGGTCTGAACTCGGCCATCATTGCGGAGCCAGTCATCGGTAGGAGGGGTGGGAGGAGCCTGAGTAAGGTGAGGGAGAAGGCCCTTGGCCTGAAGAACTCGTCGAACGGAATGTACCCAAGGAACGAAGTTCTTCTTTTCAGAAAGAGAGATGGTAGTGATGCGCAGCTCGTCACGGATTTCTGTAGGGTAAGCCGGGCGATCAGTCGGACAAGCCGGGCAGTCAGCAGGCAGGCTGGCCGTCGAGCCAGAGGAGTTACCGGAAGAGCCCATAAGGGCAGACCGCAGAGGCCGACAGCTGAGGACGCTGCGAGAAGGGCAGGAGGCCGCTGCAAGAAGAGAGCAAGACCGCGGCGAGTAGAGGATAAACCGCCTGTAAGAATGACTAAGGAAGACGACGACCAGAATGCGGATAGGAAGCAGTCTGCACGGTCAAGCCGGACACCAGCGAGTAGTCAGTTCGCGACCAAAGGGCAGAAACAAAAGAGAGACCGCCCCGGTCTAGGTGAAGCCAGCAGCGGTCAGAGAGCAGCCCGCAGGAGAGAACCCGCAGCGGGTTGACAGAGATCGCGGTAAGAGGAGAGAGGCCGCGAGTAGGAACTCGAGCGGCTAGGGAGAGAGGCCGCAAGTTGGAACTCGAGCGGCTAAGGGAGAGAGGCCGCGAGGAGGAACTCGAGCGGCTAGAGAAGAGAGGCCGCGAGTAGGAACTCGAGCGGCTAGGGGAGAGAGGCCGCGAGTAGGAACTCGAGCGGCAAGGGGAGCGAGGCCGCGAGTAGAAACTCGAGCGGCTAGGGGAGACTGCTGCCTTGCAGCGGACAGAAGGCAAAGCCGCAGCGGACAGAAGGTGAAGCCGCAACGGACAGAAGGAGAAGCCGCAGAGGAGCTGGCAGCGGACAGAAGAGGAGAGCCCGCAGCGGTCAGAAGAGGTGTGGGCCCCACGAAGCAAAGAGAGGGTGGCTATAAGAAGCCTGAAGAGGGTGGAACCACAGAGAGGGAGAGGAGAAGCGGATGCAGAGTTACAAACCGCAGAGCCAGGGGCGGACAGGAGACCGGAGCGGATAGGCTACTAGTCCGCAGGAGACAAGGCCGCGATAGGAGAAAAAAGGGAAACCGGGCGGGCTGGGCGGTTAGAAAAAGGGGAAACCGCAGGTGACGGATAGGCTTTGATATCATGTTGAAAGAGCTCAAAAGCTTGTATGTATTGCTTTTGTGTCTAAATACAAGGAGAGAATACAAATATATAGGAAGAAGAAGAGAGAAGAAAATCCTATACAAGATGTGGGACTAAAGAAGGAGAGAAGATAAAACAATAAATGGGCCCAATAATGGGCCCTTTACATGGGCTATTTTAACAGATATATATATATAAAACCAGGCAAAACTTGAGAGACTTACATAGCAATCTTTTCCTTCCTGCTGGTATCGGGCCTCTCTCAAGTCAGCAACACAACGTCTGACCTGCTCACCACGATATTCAAGCACCTGGAAGAGGAAAGATAGTTTTTTTTCTAATTCATGAAAATTCAGCACAACATAGATCATATAAGATGATAGGTACCTATACACAAGTAATGAGGAAATTTTCTGTAAGTTTACAGTATGCCTACAAAAATCATATATAAATAAGCATTTACTGTTTATTGCAATACCATATCTCCTTCTTGCATCTTCCTACGAGCAAACAAGCCCCACCCATGTATTCCAGATCTACCAAAACATACTCTACTTCCCTCAGTTAACTGAAAAAATGGCAAATGGAAGTCATTAAAATAGTACATAAAAGAATAAATGAGCGCACGAACTGGATGGATAATAACCTGCAAATAATGAAGGTGCTCCCTAAATGTTGAAAACGACTTCTTATCATCCTGCCAAGTGACGGTAGAAGTTTATCATAAATGGTTTCAAAGTATACAAGTGGAAATTTAACGAAGGACTGTTCCATTCACAGACATGGTAAATAACATAGGGTCGTTTACCAGGAAAACCCCTCTAAGTATGCAAAACTACTGGTTGCACCCTTCTATCTTTGAAATTACAAAAACCTCCCCTATAAGTTTACATTTCATAACAAACATGCACAAAAATACCTCCTGGAGGAAGCGCCAGGAGGGTGTTTTGTGCATGCATGAAACATAACGTACACGGGAGATTTTTGTAATTTCAAAAGATAGAGGGGTGCAATCTGTAATTATGCTAACTCTGAGGGGAGGTTTGGGTAATAAATAGTATACTATAATTAAATATGTAGACGCCTTAGTTCACTGATCCCTTTGAATAATGTTTTTCAGCGTGACTTATGTCCTAAAATAATGATTTTATAAATTGTACTCAATCAAAGATTAGACTGTCTAGAATCTAGATATCCATAAGTGATAACATTATTCCAACTACAATCGAATGCCCTTTAAATGTTTCAAGCCCACAGGAGTATACCTTAGAAGCAGTCAAACTTTCAATTGTATCCAAAGAATGATGGAGAGGACCTCTCACTAGGTGTGCTATGGACTCTTCTCTCTTTTGCTGTAAGGTAGAGATAGAAAATTGCGTGAAAATCATCACAGGACTCTTATAGATAAACCATCACAATAAAATTGCTAATAAGAGGTAGCCATTAACTGCAGAGAGAGAGAAGGAAAGTTTGCCTACTTGAAAAGTATAAAATACTGATAATCTTAAAAAGAAAAATGTGTGCATCTTAGAATTACTATAGCCCGAATGCACCTTGTTGAAGAAAAATAAACATGATTGAATTCAGTCAAATGTGAGTGGCTCAAATAGTCAAATACAACTTGCTATTGTAGAAATAGAGAAACCGGGAGGGTGTCACCATTGGCCACCGTAATACTCGGGGGGTGAGCCAGCTGGAGATATTTGGAGGGCTTCTGGGAAGTAATATGGTGAGTAGCACCGGAATCAACGATCCAGTGAGGGCTGGGAGAGAGACAGGTTATACCTTCCGCAGAAAAGGTCGCAACCGAGCCGGAGGAGCGGCTAAGAACACCCTGGAGCTGATGGAGTTGGGTGCGGAGCTCATCAATATCATGTTGAGTAGTGGAGGCCGGAGCCATGGCAGGAGCAGGAGTAGCAGCAGATGCGTCGGAGGACATCAAGCTAGCAGAAGAACTAAGCCGGGCGGCTTGACCAGGGAGGCCGGGCGGCTTGGAGAAGAAAGAAGCTGGGCGGCTTGACCAGGGAGGCCAGACGATTTGGAGAAGAAAGAAGCCGCTCGGCTAGCAGAAGGAAGCCGCGCGGCTAGGAGAAGAGGAAGTCGCTCGGCTTAGCAGAAGGAAGCCGCTCTAAGCGGGAAGACACGGGAAGACCGCACGGTCAGAGAGGGAGACCGGACGGGAGAGAAAAGAGAGAAAGAGTGGACCCCACGGGAGAGAAGGTTATAAAAGAGGAAGAGAAGAAGAGAAGAAGGAGGAGGGGAGAGAAGAGGGGAAGAGAGAGGAGAAGCGGGTAGAGAAGAACAGGCCGCCGGAAGCGGCGGCTTGGGCAGGAGGGAAACAGGCCGCGCGGTCAGCAGGGTGACCAGGCGGTTAGCAAACAGACAGGCGGTTAGAGGGAGATCGGTGCCTCTGATACCATGTAGAAGTAGAGAAACCTCCAACCTTGTATATACTACTTGAATGAATAATTACAAGTATGAATACATTTATATAGGAAGAGAGTAAGGAGAGAAGATCCCAATCCAAGATGTGGGACTAAAAATAAGAAATAAATGGGCCTTATAAATGGGCCTTTACACAGTCTTTTCTAACAGCTATATATGAAATATAAATTCAAATAGTTAACAGTTCCCAAAAGGTCTGCATAATTAATTAAACATAACAAAAAAATTATTTTAGCTATGGATGAGCACGATGTGAATGGGTATGCCAATTTATGATTAATTGAACCTAAGCTAATAAGTTTATCTAACCAAATAGGTAAACAGTCATAAAATCAAAACAAAAAAATTGATTCTAACAACAGTTTCATGAAAAAAACCTGGAGCACATTAAGGATAAAACTTGCCAGCTCGCAATAAGCTGCCTACTTAGAACATAAATTTGTGATGATAATCAACCAATCAGTGCAAATTTATTTATACTACGGTATTAAATCAACATTGATATAGAAGTTCAACATACAGATTCTTTTTTAAAATTGGTATGTGTAGAAATGGAGAAAGCCAACCTTGTATATATGTCCACTTGATACAAATACAAAGAATGAGTACATATATATAGATGAGAGAAAGAGAGAGAAAAGTCCTATACACAATGTGGGACTAAAGAGAGGAGAGAAAAAGCAATAAATGCTATACAAATGGGCCTAATGTTAAGTGGGCTTTTCCAACACTCCCCCGCAAGCTGGAGCGTATAGGTCATATGCACCCAGCTTGGACAAACATTGGTAGAACAGAGTGCTTGATAAGGCCTTTGTGAGGATGTCGGCAACTTGATCAGTTCCTGGAACATGCTTTAATTCAAGTTTCTTCAGTTGAACCTTTTCACGAACAAAGTGACAGTCAACCTCGATATGTTTTGTGCGCTCATGAAAGACCGGATTCTTTGCGATGTGTATGGCGGCTTGACTATCACAAAATAGAACAGCAGAGGAGAGGAGTTTTACTCCCAGGTCAGTGAGGAGACTTTCAAGCCATGTGAGTTCTGAAACAACTGAGGCCATCGATCTGTATTCAGCCTCTGCAGAGGAACGAGCCACCACAGCTTGTTTCTTACTCTTCCAAGTAATAAGATGCCCACCAAAATACGTACAGAACCCACTAGTTGACCTTCGATCGTCCAGGGAGCCCGCATAGTCGGCATCAGAATAGGCAACCAATGCGGGAGCAGAGTCGGAGGTTTTGTAAACCAGCCCTTGGCCTGGAGCTCCCTTAAGGTATCGGAGAATCCGTTCAACCGCTTGGAGATGAGAAGCCCGGGGGGCATGCATGAACCTACTGACAACCCCAACTGCAAATGATATATCTGGCCTTGTGACTGTTAGATAGATCAACTTGCCCACAAGGCGTCGATAGTATTCCGGGTTCGGAAGTAGCAAATCGTCATCCGAAGCATGAGCGCATAATTTGTGATTTGCCTCCATCGGGGTACATGCTGGCTTGCAACCAGACTGACCAACATCTTTGAGAAGATCGAGACAGTACTTTCGTTGGGAGAGTACCAACCCGTCCGGCCGCCGGGCGATCTCGAGACCAAGGAAGTAGCGAAGTTTCCCCAGATCTTTAGTCTGAAAAACAGTGCTCAGGTGTTGTTTGACGTCTTGAATCCCCTTTGAGTCATCCCCAGTGAGAAGGATGTCGTCAACATAAACCAACAGAAGAACGGTGCCAGTGGCCCGGTGTCGGGTAAAGAGGGAGAAATCTGCAGAGCTCCGAGTGAACCCCATGTCCCGAACCACCTTGCTAAACTTGTCAAACCACGCCCGTGGGGACTGTTTGAGACCATAAATTGACTTTTTGAGAAGACAGACCCGAGACTCCCCCGTGGTCTCAAACCCGGGCGGTTGGCGCATGTAGACAGTTTCCTGAAGGTCGCCATTCAAAAAGGCGTTCTTGATATCAAGTTGATGAAGAGGCCAGCGGCGGTGTACCGCGACGGAGAGAAGAACGCGGACAGTGTTAAGCTTGGCCACCGGGGAGAATGTTTCCTCATAGTCGAGGCCCTCCTGTTGTGTGAAGCCCCGGGCCACAAGACGGGCCTTCAGACGGGCAATAGTGCCATCCGGAGCATGCTTGATGACGAAGACCCATTTGCATCCAACCGGGTGCTGACCGGGAGGTAAGGGAACCAAGACCCAGGTCTGGTTGGCCCAAAGGGCCGTCATTTCTTCGTCCATGGCAGCCCGCCAGCCAGGATGGTGAAGCGCCTCCTGCAAAGAGTTAGGGACTGAAACAGAAGATAAGGAGGTGGCAAGGTGAAGAAGAGAGGGGGAGAGGCGATGGAGCGAGACGTAGTTCGCCATCGGATGAGCGGTGGAGACGGGAGCCGGAGCAGCAGGGAGCAGAGCACCAGAGGGCGAAGCCGACTGCAGAGGAGCCACAGAATGAGGAGAGCGACGAGAATAGACCCGGATAACCGGGGGTGGTGGACGGACCGGAGGTGGTGAAGGGAGAGAGGCTGAGGAGTGAGGAGCAGGAATGATAGGACGAACGACGGGAGCGGGAGGCAGAGCGATATCCGGAGCAGGGAAGAAAGGAAGATCTTCACGGAAAGTTACGTCAGGCGAGACAGTAACCTTGCGGGTAGTAGGCGAATAACATACATAACCCTTCTGAGTGCGCGAGTACCCGACAAAGATCTGCTTGGTGGCACGAGGGTCCAACTTGTCCGTGGAGGGACCGAGGTGGTGAACGTAGCAGGTACACCCAAACACCCGTGGCGGAAGAGGAAAAGGCGAAGTTGTGGGAAAGAGGAGGCTGAAGGGAGTAGCATACTGGAGGACGGAAGACGGGAGGCGGTTGATGAGGAAGCAAGCCGTGGAGAGAGCGAAGTTCCAGTACGGTTTGGGGACCTGCATTTGAAGCATAAGCGAGCGAGCGACATCAAGAAGGTGACGATTCTTGCGCTCGGCGACACCATTCTGTTGTGGAGTGTACGGACAGGAGGTTTGGTGAAGAATGCCGAATTCAGAGCAGAGAGTGGCAAACGTATGGCTGGTGTACTCCCGCGCATTGTCTGTACGAATAGTGCGAATAGGCGCAGAGAACTGAGTGCGGGTCTCGAGGATGAAAGCCCGGAATACGCGGGGAAGTTCAGAGCGATCCCGAAGGAGATATAACCATGTCATGCGAGAGTAATCATCAATAAAAGTAAGAAAATAGCGATAGCCAGAAATACTAGTAACTTTGTACGGACCCCATATATCGGAGTGTACTAAAATAAAAGGAGCGGAGCTCCGAGTACAATGAGGGGGAAAAGAAGAACGGGGCTGTTTGCCCAAAATACATGTGTCGCAACGAAAAGCAGGGAGAGTGACATCAGGAAGGGCCTTCCGGAGCACTGGAAGAGGAGCATGTCCCAGACGGCGATGCCAATCCGAAGAGGAGGTAGATGCGAGGACAGTAGGAGAGTCGTCAAGGAGATAGAGCCCATTCTGCAGTCGTCCTCTACCAATGATAGTCTGCGTCTGCTGATCCTGTATGAGAAAAGAAGAAGAAGTAAATGTCACTGAGTAATTAGAATCAGTAGTAAGGCGACCGACAGAGAGTAAATTGAAAGGAGAGCCCGGAACATGTAGAGCCGAGCGTAGGAGGAGAGAAGAGGTGAGAGAAATATCAGCACATCCAGATACGGGAACCGACGCTCCATTAGCAACAGTAATGTACTTCGGGTGAGGTGAAGACAAGTACTGTGGTGGCTTAACAGAGGTGATATGATGAGTGGCACCAGAATCAAGGATCCAGCGCGGGCCAGAGGAGAGGCATGCGATACCTTCATTGGAGAGAGAGGCAGCAGAGGCAACCGAGGCAGGCGGACGGCTGAGCAAGCCATGAAGGTGCTGGAGCTGAAGACGAACCTCGTCGAGCTCAGTACGAGAGGAGGCAGAGTCGGTAGTAGCAGCAGAGGCATGTGGACGAGGCGGACGGCCATGTTTGCGAAAGCAAGTGGCCTCAAGATGACCAACTTTACCACAGAACGAGCATTGAGGCCTAGACCGGCCACCGCGACCCCGGCCGCGAGAGTCAGAGCGGCCACCACGGGCAGAGGGGGGAAGAGGTAGTAAGGGAGCAGGTGCCTGTTGAACAAGAGCCGGAGAAGGAAGTCCGGGAACATCCGGAGGCGGGGAGACTTTGAGAAGCATTGAGCACACGTCGGAAAAGGACGGTGTAACAGTAGAGGAGAGGATGTGAGCCCGGACACTGTGAAGATGAGGGGGTACCCGGGCCATCATCATGGCGATACCCACAGCTTCCTTCTGGGTACGTTGAGCAGCGAGATCTAGAGTGGGAGGCTGATGGTGGATCCAAGCCTCAACCAGAGACCGGGCTTGAGCAACAAAGGATGTCAAGTCGGTGGCGTCACTGCTGTCAAGGGCCTGGAGAGCGGTGATGATATCATAGAGATGGTGGAGACTATCTTTGCCGGAGTAGAGGGTGTGTAGCTCGTCCCACATGCCTTTGGCCGTCTCATGATACATGGCCAGACGATAAGATTCGCCATCAAGAGAGTTGAGGAGCCAAGTCTGCACACGCCCATCATTGCGTAACCACTCCTCAGTAGGGACACCAACAACGGTCTGGGTCAGATGATGAAGGAATCCCTTGGACTGAAGGACACGGCGAACTGAGTGTGCCCATTCCACAAAGTTCTTCTTGCCATTGAGCGAAATTGTGGTGATCCGGAGCTCGTCTCGGACTTCTGGTAGAGAGGCCGGGCGTTCAGGAGGAACTGCCGTACCGACGGAGTCTGCAGATGTAGACATGGAGGCCGCAGCGAGCTTGAAGGAGGCCGCAGCGAGCTGGAAGGAGGCCGCAGCGAGTTGGATGAGACCGCAGCGGGCTGGAGGCCGCAGCGAGCTGGAGAAGACCGCAGCGGTCTGGAGGCCGCAGCGAGCTGGAGAAGACCGCAGCGGGCTGGAGGCCGCAGCGAGCTGAAGGAGGCTGCAACGAGTGGGAGGAGGTCGCAGCGAGCTGGAGGAGACCGCAGCGGACTGGAGGCAGCAGCTAGAGGAAGCAAACAGAGAGCGGACTGGGAGAGGACGCGGCGACCTGGATGAGGTCGCGGCGAGCTGGAGGATGATGCGGGCTGGTTCAGGTCGCGGCGGTCTGGGTCAGACCGCGGCGGACAGGAGAGAACTGATAAGAGAGGACACGCCGGGGCGGACTTGCGAGCTGGCGGGCTGGCGGGCTGGCGAGCTGGCGAGCTGGCGAGCTGGTGAGCGGGCGAGCTGGTGAGCGGGCGAGCTGGTGAGCGGGCGAGCTGGCGAGCTGGCGAGCTGGCGAGCTGGCGAGCTGGCGAACGCAGCGCGAACGCAGCGCGAACGGCGGATGAAGGAGACCAAGGAGAGAGGTCGCCGAGGTCGCGGCGGACAGGAGGAGGCCGCAGCGGACAAGGGGAAGCAGTGGACCCCACAGGATGGCTATAAAAGGAGGGGGGGCCTGAGGAGAAAGGGAGAGAGGGGGGGACGAAGTGGATCCACGGGAGAGGAAGCGGACAGGAAAAGTGAGGCCGCAGGAGAGATGCGACTAGAGGGTGCGGACTGGACAAGGGAGGCCGCAGAGACCGCAGGCTGCTGGGCGGACAGTAGAGGGAGTCCGCAGGAGAGTCGAACCTGGCTCTGATACCATGTAGAAATGGAGAAAGCCAACCTTGTATATATGTCCACTTGATACAAATACAAAGAATGAGTACATATATATAGATGAGAGAAAGAGAGAGAAAAGTCCTATACACAATGTGGGACTAAAGAGAGGAGAGAAAAAGCAATAAATGCTATACAAATGGGCCTAATGTTAAGTGGGCTTTTCCAACAGTATGAAAATAAATGTTATTTAATTGATATTTTAATTAATAAAACTATTTTAGTTAAAATTTGATATGTCAAAATGAGACATATAAAAATGTTCTTTTTGGTATAATATATGTACAATATTTTTTCAATGTTAAAGTTCGTGTTTCTTATGAAGGATAAAAATACAACTTTTTCTTAATAATGGGCACCTAATATACGAGTATAATTGAATTTGCTAAAGCAGGTTACTTGATATAACTTACCTTGAATATAGGAATATGTTGATAAAATTATAGTGCAAATATTGATTGTTTTAAAAGAATTTCTATAACAACACTCAAGCCTTTATCCCAGTATAATGGGGTCAGCTATGGATCCTTTGTCGCCATTGTGCCCCATCTTTTGTCATAATATCACTAATGCCTAAGTACATCATGTCTTTCCTTATAGTTTCATTCCAAGTCTTTATTGGTCTACCCCTCCCTCGTTTAACATGCCTAGTGATTAGACTCTCACAACGCCTAACAGGTGTCTCTAATGGTCTCCTTTCTACGTGTCAAAACCATCTTAGTTGAGCTCCTCACATCTTCTCTGCAATTGGTGCTACTCCTATCTTATCCCTGATACATTCATTCCGAATTTTAGCATTCTCATCTCTGCAACTCCCATTTTTTACTCATGTACACAATTCATTGCCCAACACTCTGAACCAGAGCATCGCTGACGCGCCTCTCCACTTCAACCAACCCGTTTGGATTCTCTCTCTTTATCAAGACCCCCCGTCTTTTTGAACTATCGATCCAAGATATTTAAAACACTCACTACGAGAAATATTTTGATCACGCAACTTAATAACGAAGTCATTTGTCCACTGCTAAATTTAAGCTCCATGTACTCCGTCTTTGCCCTGCTCAACCTAAAACCCTTCTTTTCTAAAGTGTCTCGCCAAGATTTATGTTTACACCCTCGCGCGTCTCATCGATCAAAACGATATCATCCGTCTAGGCGGAAAAAAAGATAAGATGCATTACTCCATAGCAGCCCCTATATATACATATACACATACATATGTATATGTATATACATACATATGTATATGTATATACATACATATGTATATGTATATACATACATATGTATATGTATATAGATACATATGTATATGTATATATATACATAGATATATATGTATATATATACATAGATATATATGTATATATATATATATATGTATATATATATATATGTATATATATATATATATACACTCCTGCGACCTGCTGGTCTACCCGTTGCGGCCTGCGGCCTGCTGCGACCTCCGTCGGTTCAGCGGCCTGCTCTGCTGCATCCGCTTCCTCTTCTTCACCGTGGTTCCACCCCCCACCCCAGGCTTCTTATAGCCAATTCTCTCCTTGTACCGTGGGGCCACTTCTCCCTACAGTTCTCATTCTGTCCGCTGTCTCTCTGCAGTCCGCTGCGACCTCCTGCTCTTCTCCCTGCGGGCTTTCTTCCAGTCTGCTCTCTTCTCCCTGCTCGCGGACTGTTCCCGGTCGTTGCGTTTCCCCTCTTGCGGACTACTCCAGTCCGCCGCGGCCCTGTTCTCCCTACTGTTCTCGCTCAGCCCGCTGCGTGCTCCTCTTATCCTCTGCGAGCTCTTCTTGTCTGTCGTGCTCTGGTATCCGCTGCCTTCTTGTCGCTGGAGTCCTACTCGCGACCTCTTACTCGCCGCGGCCGGTTTCAGCTCGCCGCGATCTGGCTCTTCTCTTACTCGCGGGCTCTTCTTGTCCGCCGCGCTCTGTTATCTGCGGCCTTCTTGTTGCTGGAGTCCTACTTGCGACCTCTTACTCGCCGCGGCCTGTTTCAGCTCGCCGCGATCTGCTTCTCCATCCCACTGCCTTCTTGTCGTTGGAGTCCTACTTGCGACCTCTTCCTCTTGCGGCCTCTTTTGCTCTGACTGCTGCTTTGCTCAGCCAGACCGTGCGGCCTGTTGCCTGTCCGCATTTAGGTCGCGGTATTCTTCTCCCTGTCCGCTCGCCTTCCTCTTGCGGCCTCTTTTATTCTGACCGCTGCTGTGCTCATCCAGACCATGCGGACTGTTGTCTGTCCGCATTTAGGTCGCGGTCTTCTCCTTCCCTCCCTGCAGTGCGTGGTTTCCGGGCTCCGCCTTTGGTCGCGGCCTCCTCCTTGCCGCTGGTGTCTTCACATCGTGACCGGGCGGTCTCCCTTCAAGTCGGGCGACTTCCCTACCCGTGCGGACTCCTCTCTTGACGGTCTTTTCTCCTAGCCACAGTTCGTCTTCATGGCCTCTTCTGCTGACTCTACCGGCATGGCGGTTTCTCCAGCAGACCGCCCGGCCTCTCTTCCGGAAGTACGTGGTGAGCTCCAGATTACTACTATCTCTCTGACCGGTAAGAAGAATTCTGTGGAATGGACACACTCTGTTCGCCGGGTCCTGCAATCGAAGGGGTTTCTTCATCAATTGACCCAGGTTGTTACCGGTACTCCTACTGACGACTGGTTACACAATGATGGTCGTGTGCAGACATGGATCCTTAACTCTCTTGATGGCGAGTCTTATCGCCTGGCCATGTACCACGAGATGGCCAAGGGAATGTGGGACGAGCTCCATACCTTCTACTCCGGCAAAGAAAGTCTCCACCATTTGTATGACATTATCACTGCACTTCAGGCCCTGGATAGTGGTGGGGCAAACGATCTGACCTCCTTTGTTGCCCAGGCTCGGTCTCTGGTCGAAGCTTGGATCCAACATCAGCCTCCTACTGTAGACCTTGCTGCCCAACGTGCCCAGAAGGAAGCTGTTGGTATCGTCATGATGATGGCTCAGGTCCCGCATCACCTTCACAGTGTGCGGGCTCAGATCCACTCCTCTACAGTTACCCCGTCTTTCTCGGATGTGTGCTCGATTCTTCTCAAGGTCTCTCCGCCTCCGGATTTTTCTGGACCTCCTTCTCCGGCCCTTGTTCAGCAGGCCCCTGCACCTTTACTGCCTCTCCTTTCTTTAGCCCGTGGGGGCCGTTCTGATTCTCGGGGACGTGGTCGGGGTGGCCGACCGCGGCCTAAGTGTTCTTTCTGCGGCAAAGACGAGCATCTTGAAGCCACGTGCTATCGCAAGCATGGTCGTCCTCCTCGTCCGCAGGCCTCTGTTGCTGCCACCGACTCCTCTCCCACTCGTACTGACCTCGTTGGGGTTCGCCATCAGCTCCAGCATTTTCATGGCCTGCTCAGCCGGCCGCCAGCCTCGGTTGCCTCCGCTGCCTCCATATCCAATGAAGGTAGTGCCTGCCTCTCCACTGGCCCGCGATGGATCATCGATTCCGGTGACACTCATCATATCACCTCTGTTTGCCCGCCTCAGTACTTGTCTTCTCCTCACCCGAAGTACATCACTGTGGCCAATGAGGCCGCTGTCCCTATCTCTGACTGTGCTGATATTCCACTCGCCTCCTCCCCTCTCTTGCACTCGGCTCTTTATGTTCCGGGCTCTCCTTTCAATTTACTTTCTGTTGGCCGCCTTACTACTGACTTAAATTGCTCCGTGACCTTTACTTCTTCTTCTTTTCTGATACAGGATCAGCAGACGCGGACTATCATTGGTAGGGGGCGACTGCAGAACGAGCTCTACCTTCTTGATGACTCTCCTACTCTCCCCGCATCTGTCTCCTCTTCGGATTGGCATCGGCGTCTTGGTCATGCTCCTCTTCCTGTCCTCTAGAAGGCTCTGCCGGATGTATCTCTTCCTGATTTTTAGTATGAAACCTGTATTTTTGGCAAGCAGCCACGTTCATCTTGTCCTTCTCATTGTACTCGGAGCTCTGCTCCTTTTGTTTTGGTACACTCTGATATATGGGGTCCGTACAAGACTACTAGTATTTCTGGCTACCGTTATTTTCTTACATTCATCGATGATTATTCTCGCATGACATGGTTGTATCTCCTTCGTGATCGTTCTGAGCTTCCCCGCATAATTCGGGTCTTCATTCTTGAGACTCACACTCAATTCTCTGCGTCCATTCAAACTATTCGCACTGACAATGCACGCGAGTACACTGACCATGACTTCGCGACCCTCTGCTCCGAGTTTGGGGTTATTCACCAAACATCTTGTGCGTATACCCCACAGCAGAATGATGTCGCCGAACGCAAGAATCGTCATCTCCTTGATGTGGCTCGCTCTCTTATGTTTCAAATGCAGGTTCCCAAACCATACTGGAACTTTGCGCTCTCCACGGCCTGTTTTCTTATCAACCGTCTCCCGTCCTCCGTCCTCCAGAACGTTATTCCCTTCAGCGTCCTCTTTCCCTCCACTCCGGCCTTCCCTCTTACTCCTCATATTTTTGGGTGTACATGCTACGTTCACCACCTCAGAACATCTACCGACAAGTTGGATCCCCGTACGGCCAAATATATCTTTGTGGGCTACTCGCGCACTCAAAAGGACTATGTGTGTTATTCGCCCACTACCCGCAAGGTGACGGTTTCTGCGGATGTCAGTTTCCGGGAAGATCTACCCTTCTCCTCTGCTCTGGATCTCGCTCCTCTTTTGGAGCCCGTTGTGCGCCCTGTCTCTCTGTTCCCCGGTCTCCACCTTCCCCACCTCCTGCCCAGCCTCCGGTCCTTCCCCAGCCACCTGTCATCCAGGTCTATTCTCGTCGCTTTCCTCGTCCTGTTGCCCCACTGCAGTCGGCTTCGACCTCTGACGCTCCGCAACCTGCTGCTCCGACTCTAGCCTCCACCGCTCATCCTATGACGAATTATGTCTCTCTTCATCGCCTTTCACTGCCACGTCTTCACTTTGACACATCGTTATCCTCTATTTCTGTCTCAAACTCTGTGGAGGAGGCGCTTCAGCATCTGTGCTGGCGGGCTGCCATGGATGAGGAAATGATGGCCCTTTGGGCCAACCAGACCTGGGTTCTTGTCCCTTTACCTATCGGTCAGCAACCTGTTGGGTGTAAATGGGTTTTTGTCATAAAACATGCACCTGATGGCACTGTTGACCGTCTGAAGGCTCGCCTGGTGTCCCGTTGCTTCACTCAACAGCAGGGCTTTGATTATGAGGAAACTTTCTCTCCGGTGTCCAAGCTCAACACCGTTCGTGTCCTGCTCTCCGTGGCTGTGTATCGCCACTGGCCCCTTCATCAGCTGGATATCAAGAATGTGTTCTTCAATGGTGATCTTCAGGAAACATTCTACATGCGCCAACCGCCCGGGTTTGAGACCACGGGGGAGTCTCGTGTGTGTCTTCTGAAGAAATCCATCTATGATCTCAAACAATCCCCTCGGGCGTTGTTTGACAAGTTCAGCAAGTTTGTTCGGGACATGAGCTTCACTCGAAGTTCTGCAAACTTCTCCCTATTCACTCGACACCGGGCAACAGGAACGGTCCTTCTGCTGGTTTATGTTGATGACATCCTGCTCACTGGGGATGATTCAAAGGGGATTCATGCGGTCAAACAACATCTTAGCACTGTGTTTCAAACCAAAGACCTGTGGCATCTTCGCTACTTCCTCGGTCTTGAGGTCGCAAGACGTCCAAATGGGCTTGTCCTCTCCTAACAGAAGTATTGTCTTGATCTCCTCAAAGACACTGACCAGTCAGGTTGCAAGCCAGCTACTACTCCGATGGAGGCAAATCACAAGCTTTTTGCTCATGCGTCTGATGATGATCTGCCTCTCTAGAACCCAGAATACTATCGACGCCTTGTGGGAAAATTAATCTACCTAACGGTCACGAAGCCTGATATATCGTTTGCTGTTGGGATTATTAGTCGGTTCATGCATGCTCCCCGGGTTTCTCATCTACAGGCGGTTGAACGGATTCTCTGATACCTTAAGGCAGCTCCGGGTCAAGGGCTGGTTTACAAAACCTCCAACTCTACTCCAGCATTAGTTGCATATTAAGATGCCGATTATGCTGGCTCCCGTGACGATCGGCGGTCCACCAGTGGATTCTGTACATATTTTGGCGGTCATCTCATTACATGGAAAAGTAAGAAACAAGCCGTGGTTGTTCGATCCTCCGCGGAAGCTGAATACCGATCGATGGCATCGGTTGTATCAGAATTCACATGGCTCGAAAGCCTCCTTGCTGACCTGGGGGTAAAACTTCCTTTATCTGCTATTCTATTTTGTGACAGTCAAGCGACCATACACATTGCAAAAAATCTGGTATTTCACGAGCGCACAAAACATATCGAGGTAGACTGTCATTTTATTCGGGAGAAAGTTCAAATGAAGAAACTTGAATTAAAGCATGTTTCGGGCACTGATCAAGTTACTGACATTCTCACGAAGGCTTTATCAAGTACTTTATTTTACCAGTGTTTGTCCAAGCTGGGTGCATATGACTTGTACGCTATAGCTTGCGGGGGAGTGTTAGAGAAGCACATTTGACAAAGGCCAATTATGTATTTTTTATTGTTATTTCTCTCTTCTCTTTAGTCCCACATCATGTATAGGACCTTCTTCTCTCTCTCTCCATCCTATAAATATGTACTCATTATTTGTATTTGAGACAAGTGAACATATATACAAGGTTCCTTTTTTCATCTCTACAACATATATATACACGAGTGCCCGACACGGGGCTCCGCCCCTATGGCCTTGCGCGACAGTACCCGACCGGCGATGGCGGGCTTTGCCCGCTTCCGGCGGGCTTCGCCCGTCCGCAACTGGCTCCGCCCGACCCACAACATATACATATGAGTACTCAAAATGAACGTAAAAAAATATAAATCAAGAATACAATTTTTATTTTGTAAAACAAATTATATTTTAACGTTAAAACATTAACCCTTCTATTATCATTCCTAGTTAGAGACAATAGGTTTAGGGTATCTAGTGTTTTTTATTTTTTTATTTTAATATTGTAAAGTTGTGTAATTACCTAAAATGATATTGTGTTTATAATATACTAATATAAAGCTTTGTATAATTCTGTAATTATGAATACAACTATAAGGGCAATATAAGAATATTTGCAATGTTTCACAAAATATTAGTTTTCGTATAATAGTAGAGATATATATACATATATATAGACACACACACACATATATATATATATATATATATATATATATATATATATATATATAGGGTTATAAAGAATGATATAACAATCCATACATAAAATACAATCTCCAACACTCCCCCTCAAGTTGGGCATGTAAAATCTTTCATGCCCAACTTGCCCAATATTCTGTCAAACGAGTTTCGGCTCAGCCCCTTGGTAAATGCATCTGCAAGTTACTGATTTGATGGAACAAAAATGGTACTCACAATCCCCCTAACTATGTTTTCCTTAATAAAGTGTCTGTCAATCTCCATATGTTTGGTACGATCATGTTGGACCGGATTGTGGGCAACGCTGATAGTAGCTTATTATCACAGTAGATCCTGATCTGAACAACACACTCTACGCAAAGGTCCTCAATGACTAACTGAATCCACAACCCTTCACATATCCCCAGTGTCATAGCGCGGAACTCTCCCTTTGTGATGGATCTGGCTACAACATGTTTCTTGCTTCTTCAGATCATCAAATTTACCCAAACAAAGGAGCAATACCCTAATGTCGACCTCCGGTCGTCAACTGAATCCACCTAGTCCGCATCTGTATAGACTTCTACAGTCAATGCCATGTTGGGTAAGAGTAGTATTCCCTTGCTAGGAGAGGATTTGAGGTACCTCGGGACTCTATATGCAGCATCCAGGTGATGTGATTTAGGTGAATGCATATACTGGCTAAGGACCCCCACATCATACGATATATCTGGATGAGTGTGGGAGAGGAAGATAAGCTTCCCCACCGGTCGTTGAAAACCAGGTATGTCGTCAACAACTTCTCTGTCATCCCTTCCTAGCTTGTGGTTGACTTTAATTGGGGTGTATGTTGGCCTACACTCGAGCAATCCAGTTATCTCAAGCAAGTGCAGAACATACTTCCTTTGAGATATAAAAATCCCATGTTGGGGGTCTGGCCACCTCGATGTCAAGAAAGTACTTGGGGGATCCAAGATCCTTTACTTCAAATTCCTTAGCCAATCTAGACTTTAGGAGTTCAACCTCTTCTGTATCATCACCAGTTATCACTATTTCATCCACATAGACAATAAGAGCGCCACCTTACCCTTCCTGTATTTCACAAACAAGGTGTGATCAACATTTCTCTGTTTGTATTCAAAAGAGATCATCACACGGTGAAACCTCCCAAACCAGGCACGTGGAGACTGCTTCAAGCTATACAGGGCATTCTTCAACCTGCAAACTTTCCCTGCCGACCCTTTTTGGAGAACGCCAGGAGGCATATATATGTAGACTTCCTCCTCAAGATTACCGTGAAGGAATGCGTTCTTCACGTCCAACTGAAGGAGACTAGATCCTTTACACACAACACACGATAGCAAGATCCTGATAGAGTTCATTTTTGTCACCGGAGCAAATGTCTCTTGATAGTCGATACCTGTTGTTTGTGTATATCCTCTAGCCACCAACCTGGCTTCGTACCTTTCAACAAGACCTTCAGAGTTTTGCTTCACGGAGAAGACTCACATCCCACAACCATTTTCCTCTTAGGGAGATACACAAGATCCCAAGTATGGTTCTTGTCAAGAGCTCCCATTTCCTCTAACATGGATGTCTTCCACTCGGTGTGCTCCAGGACTTCCTGCCAAGAGTTAGGAATAGATATGGAAGACAATGAGGTGACAAATGCTTTGTGTGAAGGGGACAAAGAGTCATAAGTCACAAAGTGAGAGAGAGGATGTTGGGTAGTACCTGACGATAGATCGGATGATGGCCCAGGTTGAGTAGCAGGAGCTATTGTATTCATGCCCCTCCTACAACGCATGTAAACCTGCAATAGAGGAGGAATCACTGGGTTCCGAGAAGCAGGTGGGGGCACCAGATCACAAGGCACATGAGGAGACATAAATGGTGGAGGAATAGGGAGAGAGCAGTAGAGGGGGAACTCACTTCCATAGTGTCTGCTTGGTAACATGATGAAAACACTTATAGCCCTTCTGCGTAGCAGAGTAGCCAATAAAAACACATTTTAGAGCGTGGAGATCAAGTTTGGTCTTAGGATGAGTGTGGACAAAACATACACATCCACAGACCCGAGGAGAGAGGGAAGTGGGACGGACCCCCATCATGGTGAGAGGAGTGTGGAACCCAAGAACACGTGTAGGAAGACGATTGATGAGGTAGGCAGCGGTGAGAACATCACCCCAATAGTACTTCGGGAGATGCATCCAGAGGAGACATCTATCCACCTCAAGGAGGTGCCGATTTTTGCGCTCAACCACCCCATTCTGAGCAGGGGTGTAAACACAGGAGGTTTGATGAATGATGCCAAGATCACTCAGATAGTTTTCAAGGCGAGCGTCAATGTACTCACGATCATTATCACTGCGCAAGATCTTAATTGTAGCACCAAACTGAGTAGTAACCATTTTATGAAAGCATTGAAAAAGAGAACACATCGCTTTTATGTTTCATTAAATAAACTCGGATACAATGTGAGTAATAATCAATAAAGGACACAAACCACGAGCAACCAGAAATAAAAGCAGTAAGACTGGGGCCCCAAACATCAGTATGAATAACAACAAAAGGAACTTAGTTACGAGGAGACATAAGAGTAAGAGAGCTACGATGATGTTTAGCAAATTCGCATACATCACAATTAAAACCATTAAACAAAATAGAAGAAATATCAGAAAGCAATATTTCATAGCAGCGGTAGGAGGATGTCCTAGCCGACAATGCCAGGAATCCAACTCAGAGGGAAGAGCAACATGAAAAACTTTGGGAGGCGGAGTGATGCTTAATGAAGTGGCGGCAGAGGGGTCAAACACATAGAGCCCGTTGCACAATCTACCAGTGCCAATCACCGTTCCCGTCTTCAAGTCCTGAAAAATATAAGAGGTAGGAAAAAAAATCACTGAACAATTCATAGTGTTAGTCAGATGACTAATAGATAGAAGATTGCGAGTGAAAGCGGAAATATGAAGAACAAATGAGAGAGTAAGGGAGGAGCATGGAATGAATCCTTTCCCAGCAATGGGAGATAACGATCCATCAACAATGCTCATTTTGTCTCTGCCAAACAGAGGGGTGTAGGACAAAAAACCTACGGCCGATCCAGTCATGTGATCTATGGCTTCAGAATCAATGATCCACTGAGAGGATAGATGGGAGGAAGCAGAGTGAGCACCTATCGGGCCCAGGTGAGCATAGGAAGAGGAGGCGGGACCAGACTACTCAGCAGGAGATCCGTGCATCATCCGACGAAAAGCCAAAATTTCTTCAGCTGAAAGAGCGGGGGTGGGGGGATGGGGGTGTTGGATTCCAGAGAATGATGAATATAGGTGTCCTCCACAGCATCTGACAAGTGAGCTGATCTGGACATAGGGGGACGGTGCTGGGAGCGACCAGCCCACGGCCACCACGAGGTGTGAGGCTGTCTCAGGGAGAAGGAAAACCATGGAGCTTGAAACAAGTATCTCTAGTATGACAGGCCTTCCCGCAATAATCACACACAAGGTACTCTTTCTCTGCAGACTTCAACCTCGTGTCACGGGCAAGACGAATCCCATGCTGAGAAAGAGTGACAAGACCAGATCCATGGCAGAGTCTAGAAGGAGTTCGGTGGCGGTCGAATTCCTGCTGGACAAGGTTGTATACCTCGGGTAAAGAAGGAAGAGGAGAGCGACCAAGGATCTGAATACTGATCGAATCAAAATCCCGATGTAAGCCATGAAGGAAATTGAAGATCCGATTGCGTTCTTCTCTTGCGCGCACCAGCACCTCATCTTCCGGAGACACGAGGGTCAAAGAATCAAAATGATCATACTCCTGACAAAGTTGGGTGAACTCCGAGTAGTAAGCAGAGGGAGGTCGATCACCCTGTCACGGGAGGAATAACCTGCATCGAAGTTGGTAGATCTGAGCTGCATTACCACGACACGAGTAGGTAGTCTTTGCGCGCTTTCAAATATCTGTTGTCGTATCCAAGAAGAGAAAATTCCATGCGATGGACTCTGTCATAGAATTAAGTAACCGATACATCACCAGGGAGTTCTCATACTCCCATCGAAGCCACTCAGGCGAAGAAACAGGAGTCGTGCCACTGACAAATCAAACACCCAGCGGCTTTTGAGGGCAAGAATGATAGAGAGAGCCCACGCAAGGTAGTTGGAACCATCCAATTTCATCATGGTGATCTGGGGAGTGTCGTGATCGGAATTGATAGCAACGGGAGATGGCGCTGGCGAGCGGTGGGGCGGATCGGTCGCGGACGGGCAGAGGCGGACGAGCGGGTCGGCGGTTTTTTTCCGAACCGTAAAGATGCGACTCTGATACCATGTAGGCGGAAAAAAGATAAGATGCATTAATCCATAGAACCCTGCGGTGATAGGGAGATAAATAGGGTTACAAATAATGATACAAGAAACCCATACATAAAACACAATCTCCAACAATCCGCAAACAATAAACACCAAGGTATTGCTTGTTGGATATGTCTGGTGAGCTCATCTAAGATAAGGGTAAAGAGATAAGGGCTTAAAGCTGAAACTTGATGTAAGCCAACAGTGATAGAGAATTCCTATGTTAATCCTCTAGATGTCCTCACACTTGTCACTGAATTTGTATACATATCTTTGATTAAAAGAATTTCTATAAGAAAGAAAAATTATCAGCTAGTTCTAAACTAAAAATGATTGCCTTTTGGGGTTAATAATCGAATTGATAAGGTTGAATAATAAAATAAGTTACCATTTTTTTTCAAAACTCATGCACCCAGCCAAGCAAATTTTAAATTTTTTAGTGAAACATATTAGATTTGAAACCATAAAACATTCATTCACAGTATAATGGTATACCTTCATTTGCATCTTGTTATAAGCAATGCATTTTGCAGCATCTGAATCGTTAAATATGCAGCTGGGTTGCAATGAATCATGGGCAACACCTTTCTTAATTAACCTTGAGTCAGATCTCTTGTCAACATTTTTGATTAACCTTTTGCTAGAGAAGACACCCGAAGGAGTGTGTACAATTAGAACAGTGTCTGGGTTAGGAGCCCTACACAAGAAATAAAAACCAATCAAACCAACAAACTGAAAGACAATGTGGCGCAAGACAGTTCAAGCAAGGAGTTCAGGATACTAAGGAGACAATTATATTAATGCAACAACCGGTAATTACACTTGCAAAAAAAGAACTTATAAAAAATATTGCACAATAGAATCATTCATGTAGAATTTCTAAAGGAAGCAAGTAAAATATCACACATGTAAGAGTGCACGTAAACAAATAAATAAGCGAACTAAGCCTGCAAGTCACGGGATACTTAAACACAAATATTACAAACCAATATTTGTAGAAAAAAGGGGGAATTAAAACACAATTCAACGCAAAATAAATCGAAACCCACAAACAAACTCACATTGATTATCAGATAACAGGCTCGGTGGATGTCCGATGACTTGGCAGTGGCCAGATGGGCGGAATCTGAAGCTCTGCAGGGATTCAAAGGGCTTGACTATTTGAGGGCTGGAGAGGAGGCACCGAAACAGATTCCAGAGGCTGGATTTGGTTTCAGGTTGTAGTTCAGAGCTGGCTGCAGGGATATAATGATACTAGCAGACTGCCTGAAGAATACTGGAACTAGAGTTACTTGGCAGAGGAAATGGGGTGAAGGGGGTTCCGTTGGTTGTCTGGAAGAGAGGGACTGTGAGTTGGGAGAAGTTGGCTGGAAGTTAACTGCTAGAGACGTGGAATTTGAAGGAGGGGGCGGCAGTCTTGGAAAGGACTCCAGAAATAGGGGCTAGTAGCATGGGATTTCTGGACTGGATGAGTGGGTCGGCATCCAGGAAGGAGAATTCAATGAGTAGAGGGACTGAATGTTGTGGGGGAACTAGAGGGAAGTCCCAGATTGGGCTATGGAAGGGTTTTCGGCAAGAGTAGTGGGTGCTTATGAGTTAGTGGCGATTTTATGGAAATTGTAGGCAGATATGTTAGTAGTTGAGTAGTGGAGGTGAGGTAGTTGGTGGCCGGAGGTGAAGGAAGGGGTGGGATGGCCAAAAATGGAGTGAGTAGGGGAGCGCTTGGCCAGACAAGGAGGAATAGGGGGAGGGGTGTCCAAGTGTCGCACTCAGATTCCATCTTCGACACCAGTAATCAAAAGAAGTATTTTTCTCTCAACTTTTAAATGACTCTCAAATGAATCTTCCATCCTTATTTATAAATTAGGGAGCCACCACAAACGGTCATGATTCTCCAGGTGTACGTGGTTATATTTGTTACGCGAATGCTCTGAGATTTTCTCAGTTTTTTCTGCTTTTTATAATGGAAGTCGTACACAATTTGATACCCCGATTAAAATTCTTCGTATTGATAATGCTAAGAAATACCTTAGTCATCAGTTTACTTCGTTTTGTTTGGATCATGACATGATCCATCAAACTACTTGCTCTTATACTTCCTAACAGAATGTTGTTGCTGAACGTAAGAATCGCCATCTTTTAGATGTGACTCGTAGTCTTCTTACACATATGCATGTTCCCTGGTCTTATTGGGGTCATGCATTTCTTCTCTCATGTTTTCTCATTAATCGAGTTCTGTCTTCGGTTCTTAATGGAAAAACACATTTTCTATTCTTTATCCTGATGGGGCACCCTTTCTGTTACCTCTTCGTGTCTTTGATTGCACGGCGTTTGTTCACTCTCCTGCTTCTGGACGTGACAAACTCTCTCCTTGTTCTGTGAAGTGCATCTTTTTGGGCTATTGTCCGACACAGAAAGGGTATCGCTGTTTTGATCCTATTCTTCGGAGGCAGTATGTGTCGCCGGATGTTACTTTCTTTAAGAATGCTCCCTTCTTTTCTCCTCCCTCTCTTCCTTCTTCTTCGGATGATTCTTCTTCTCCCGATGTTCCGACACCTCTTCCGGAGCATGCCCTGCTTTCTTCTTCTCCTATTTCTGATTCTTCTCATTCTGACTCCTCTACTGTCCCTGCTTCTTCTCCAGAGCCGCTGCAACCAGCTCCCAGGCCAGTAGTCTCTTCTTTGGATGAGGCTGATACAGTAGACAGGTCAGATTTGGATCTTCTGATTGCTCTTCGGAAAGGTATTCTCCCCTGCACCCAACATCCTCTTCAGGCTGTGATCTCTTATGCTCAGCTCTCTCCTTTGTCTAGGAGCTTTGCTCTAGCCTTCTCGGCTAATATTTTTCCCGCCTCGTATCAAGATGCTCTTGATATCCCTCATTGGAAGGCTGCTATGGATGAAGAGATGCGTACTCTTACTAAACGGGGTACTTGTACTCTTGTTCCTACACCTCCAGGTGTTGATGTAGTTGGCTGTCGCTGGGTCTTTGTCATTAAGTTTCTACCTGATGGATCTATTGATCGTTACAAGGCTCGGCTTGTTGCCAAAGGTTTTACGCAAACTTATGATGTGGATTTCTTTGATACTTTCTCTCTTGTGGCAAGGATTACTACAATCCGTGTGCTCTTTTCAGTGGCCGTCAACCGAGACTGTTAAATATCTCAGCTGGATGTGAAGAATGCCTTTCTTTATAGTGATTTACAAGAAACTGTCTATATGGAGCAACCTCCTGGGCATCTTGCTCTGGGGGAGTTTCAGGTCTGTAAACTGCAAAAGACAATCTACGGTCTTAAGCAAAGTCCCCGGGCCTAATTTGACAAGTTCAATGAGGTCATTTCGTTGGTTGGGTTTGCTCAAAGTGCTGCGGATCACTTGTTATTCATTCGCAAGACATCGGCCGGTCTTGTTGTCCTTGTTGTTTATGTGAATGATATTCTTCTAACAACGGATGATAGAAAATGTGTAAATATGACAAAGAAGCATCTTCTTAAGCATTTTGTTACTAAATATATGAGATCTCTGAAATATTTCTTGCGCATTGAAATATCTAGGAAACCAAGGTCTATTGTTCTTTCACAAAGAAAGTATATCTTGGACCTCTTAAAAGAGACAGACCTCCTTGGGGCTAAACCTACTTATTCTCCAATGTCGGTTGGAGATGACAAGTGTTGGAGTGAAGACTCACCTCTTCTTGAGGATGTCAACAGGTACAGACGGCTTGTGGGGAAACTCATTTATCTGACAGTCACAAGACCGGATATTTGTTATGCAGTAGGAAGAGTGAGTCGGTTTATGCAAGATCCTAAGGAGTGTCATCTGCAGTCGGTAATGAAGATTCTAGAGTATGTGAAAGGTGCTCCAGGGAAAGAACTTATGTTTCAGAAAAGAGGGCATTTGAATGTTGAGGCATATTATGATGCGAACTATGAAGATGATAAGGAAGATAGAAAGTCCACATCTGGGTTCTGTACTTCTGTTGGCAAAAATTTGGATAGCTAGAAGAGCAAGAAACAAGCTGTTATCTCCAGGTCAAGCGCAGAAGCTGAGTATAGAAGCAGAACTCTAACTACTTGCGAGTTGAAGTGGTTACGGACACTTATGTTTGATTTTGGAAAGCTTTATGATCATCCTCTGTCAATGTTCTGTGACAACAAGACACCATATATATTTCAAGGAATCCTGTCTTTCATGAAAGGATGAAGCATATCGAGCTTGATTGCCACTTCATTAGAGAGAAGATTTTGAAGAATCAGATTTGCACTCTGTTTGTTACTTCCGAGAGAGAACTAGCCGATTTCTTCACCAAACCAGTTACTCCTTTCGAGGAGGTTTGTAGCAAGCTGGACATGCTAGATATATATGCTCTAGCTTGAGGAGTAATGTTGAAGCTTGAAGAGACCGGGCGGACTTATGTCTAACCGCAGTGGTCTATCTCAGCGACTTAGCGGTTTGGTCCAGCGGTCTGGTGTTGTAAATTAGCTTGTGGTCGGGAGGTTAGCCACAGCGGTCTAAAGGAAGATGCAGCGGTCTGGCAGAAAGCTGTAGTAGCGGTCTGTCGGTTAGCCGCAGTGGTCTGAATGAAGCCGCGGCAGTCTGGTAGAGAGCTACAGTAGCGGTCTGGATGAAGCCACAGCGATCTAGTTGCAGCCGCAGCAGTGGACAGATGGTTAACTGTAACTGCGGTCTGGTGGCAACCCGCGGTTGCAGTCCGATAGCTTGCAGCAGCTACGGTCTGATGGGTAGCCGCAATTGCGGTCTGGTGGCAACCCGCAGTTGCGGTCTGGCGGTTTGTACCAGCGGTCTTCCCTGGCAGTTAGGAAACTTTCCTAATTGTCGATTGGTGTTTTATTATTTGTTGTATAGTGGGCGGTTTGACCATGTCAAACCGCGTAGACCGCCCGACTTGTATTTATTCCACATCGGTTGTTGTATTCTTTCATCTTCCCCGATTTCTATAAATAAAGGAGCATACCTATGTAATGATTACCTTTTTGAAGCAATAAAATTTGTCTTTATTTAGCTCTTTTTCACATGTACCGAGTAAATTTCTGGTACTGGTACGTTTCTATTACAAGCACGTGTATTTAACGTGTTGATACAACACAAGTTATTAACAAAACGACTAGCTTGTCTCTAGACTAACCATAGATTGAAGATGTCGATCTCCAATAATGAAGTTGATCTTCAACAACGAAGAAGAAGAAAAAAGACCGATGAGTAGACTTAAAATTTTATCTCTTTTGGTTAAACATATAAGATGTTAACTTTTGTAATATTTACGAATGCTTAGACTTCATTTAGTAGAGCGGTTGCGGTTGTAAAAGGAGCTGTTGTAAAGACAGGTTTGTAAAGAGAGCTGTTGGAAACTGGATGCTGGAAATGAAGATCTGTTTGGATAGTCTGTGTTTGCAGAGCTGTTCAAAACAGAGAACTGTTTGGTAAAACAGCGGTGACGTTTACACAATTTTTAAAATAAATTATTGAAAATAATATATATATATATATATATATATATATATATATATATATATATATATATATATATATATATATATATATATACGAGTGCCCGACACGGGTCTCCGCCCCTACGGCCCCGCGCGACAGTACCCGGCCGGCGACGGCGGGTTTCGCCGGCAGCATCTACATATGAGTAGTCAAATGACCGTAAAAAATATACATCAAAATTCCAAATTTATTTTCATTCCCTCCCCCCTCCCTCTCAGCCGCACTCTCCCTCTCTATTATATATAATATATCAAATTTATTTTCTTTCTTCCTTTCTCTCTCTATTATATATAATATATCAAATATAGTAATATACTAATATATTCCCTTCGATCCGCTGTCTCTCTCCCTGCATCTCTCTGTCTCCCTCTCTCTCTCTAATATATTAAAATAGTAATATATTTAATATAGTAATATATTCTCTCTCTCCTCCCCGCCGCTCTCTGTCTCTCCCTCTCTCTCTTTCTTGGCCTTCAACATTAGTAGATTTAGGAGATCTATAAGTTTTCTTTTTTTAATTATATAAATATCTGACGGCTGCTGAAAGATCAAGATATATCCGACGGCACAGATGACTCCAATGAATTTTTATTTCATGAGTTTGATATTTCTTTTATAGTGGTAGAGATTCTATTTTACATATATATATATATTGAATTGTTTGTAATTTTAAATACTGATCAAACTATAAGATTGTTTTTGTTTGTAATTTTAAAATTGTTTGTGCAAAAAAATCACTCCGCCGCCCTGCGCCACCATTCCTCCCCTCCCTCCGACATGCTTCCGCTATACCACCGTCGACGGCATGTCAGAACGTCTCCCTCCGCCATGCCGCTCATGGAGGAGTAGGGAAACGAGCTTGTCGGGGCTCGCCGGTGCAAGAACGATCTTGTCGGGGCTCGTCGGGGCTGGAACGAGCTCGTCGGAGGTTGGAAATGAGCTTGTCGGGGCTGGAACGAGCCCGTCGGGGCTGGAGATCGCCGGGGCACGGAGCACAGGGCACGAAGCTTCTTCTCCATGATCGGGACTTGCGAACTTGCAGAAATGGCTGGATTGATCGGCGACGGGAGAGACGGCGAGATGATCGTCACGGCGACGGGTTCAGGGCATCGCGATATTTTCCTCCTAAAACGCGACGAACTGGAGCTCTTGCCCCGGGTTTCGTCCCGCTCGGTTTTACGACAAATGAAAACGCTGGCTATTCAAAAAGTAAGCGGAAAAACAAACGAAAAAAAACCGGGCGGTTGCGTTTTGCCAAAACGCATGGACCAAAAATGTCTAACCAAATGCAGCCTTAATGTTTGAAAAGTTCATGTTATGTTGCATTGATTTGTGCACTTATACTTCAAGTTATGATTTATGTTTGATGTTATGATGTTTTGAGAACTACTTATTGCACTTGTGATATATATATAGGGTTAATTACTGGGACCTCCCCTGCGAGTTTGCATAATTACAGGTACCTCCCCTCTATGTTTTAATAGTACAAAGACCCCCCCTCCAAGATTCCCCTATTTACAATCTCACCCTTTTGTCCCAAAGTTTTACCTAGTTTATTGAAATATCGTATATACCCTTACACTAAATCATCCCTAATGGTCACATTTCCGCCATTTCACATTTTTTGATCTCACTTTGCACTATTTTGGCGAGACATGCACTTTGCGACAACGGTGCAGGTTGTCTTCTTCAGTCAGAGGTTTACTTTGATCCTCTTCGTCCTCTTTCAATGTGACTCCCTACACTTTAATGTCATTACAAAGGGTAAAATAGGTATATAATATATTTTATTTGCTGAATAAAATACTTTCCATTCATTTTTTAACAGAAGGGGGAGATTGTAAACTTGTGAAACTTGGAGGGGAGGTCTTTGTAATATTAAAACATAGAGGGGAGGTACCTATAATTATGCAAACACGCAGGGAGGTCCCGGTAATTAACCCTATATATATATATATATATATACACATACATATATATATTGTTACAACGTATCATGTCGTATCCGTATCCTTGTTTTTAAATTTTGTTGTGTCGCCGTACCGGGTACGTATCGTACCCGGTACACGTACCTATACCGGTGTTTCCTAGTAGAAAATAGATTTCGAGGAAAAGCAGAAACATGCAACACTGAGGTGAAAGGCATGGACAAGGAACAAATGATGCTCCTATTGCCAACAATTGGTGAAAGTGAGCTATTGGCGGTGACAACCTTATCACGCCCAGAGAAGGGGGTGTAAGAGGCAAAATATGATGATGTTCCTGTCAAGTGATCTGTCATCTCAGAGTCAATAATTTACTCAGATGAGGGTGTGAAGGTAGACTAGGCACTGGGTGGGCCAGCGATGACAAATATAGAAGTAGGGGAAGAAACTTAAGTGTGCATGAGACGACACAAAACTTACAGTCCCCCCCGAGGAAAGTCTATCAGAGGGAAGCCGACCAAGAGCAGCTTCAGTAGCGTGAGCAACATGGGTAGTGGGTCTTAAAGAGGGACCATGGCCACAATCATGAGAGATTTTGTTTGAGGGAGCAAGATGAGAATGAAGACGGAAGCAGGAGTCCCGGTCATGGCCCTGTTTGCCAAAGAAATCACACAGCTTGAGAGACGAAGGAGTAGCGCGAAGAATACCAGCAAGGGAGGAGTGATCAGAACCACGATCGGAGTTGAGAGTATAACGACGATCTTCGTCCCCTAAAACCATACTAAAGGCTTCCCGAAGAGAGGGAAAAGGATGTCGGTTCAATGCATGAGTTCAAAGTATGTCGAACTCCATATTATGTTAAGATCCATGAGGAATACATGGAGTCAATAACAGCCTTGTTTTTAAGGACCGAGAATCAGCCGTGCAAGTGAGAGTGAAGTCCTCAAAGTATTCCAACTCTTGATAGAGGCGTTCGAACTCGGATAAGTAAGCAACTACAAAAGAGGTGTCTTGTTTGAGTTCAAGGAGACGTTGAGTGAGCTCTTATACCAGGGCAGAGCTACCAAGCTGTGAATGAGTCTCACGAGCCCGGGTCAAAATGTCAAAGGTTTTGGTCCATCAACATGTAACTACGATAGACCAATGGTGATATGAAGTGAAGCAACTACGAGACAACAAGAGAATTTCTTGCATCGAACTTTCGCCAACCCAGATCAGTACTGGGAGGCTGAACAGTAGTCCAATTAATGTACACATAAAGTCGGTGATTGTGGATAACTTGTGTTGTTCGAGACCACTTGAGGTAATTCGTCCCATCCAAAGGAACAGTTGTAATTCAGAAGAAACCGGAGGAACCATGAAATCGTGAGAATTCACCACCCGTAGGAGGGATAAGCGAGGAAGAAGACTGAACGCTTGAGTACGAGAAGTTAGTCATGAGGAAAGAGACCGCACGGAGCTATAAAGGGTGCAACAGAGAAGGGACGACAAACAGACTAGAACACTGAGAGAGGTAGAGCGCAAACTGCTGAGAGATCTTGCACTTTTTGCACAGTTCAAAGAGGGGCGGTACCAAGTACTGGGAGGGAATCCACAGCTCGTGCTAAGTTCAAACAGATCACAGGAGAAGATAACGCACAGGTCACACACGACAACGTATATAGAGGAGCAGAGCGCACAAATGAGAAGATCTCGCAGGGGACAAATCATGCGAGAAGAGACGCACGGACTGTGCTGAGATCGTGATGAAGACACGCGGGAAGAAAACACTCGGGAAGAGGACGCTCAGGAAGAAGGAGCGCGGGATGACAGAGCTCGCATAAGAAACTATTAGATTTGTCGGAAGGAGAAGACGCGCGAGCTTGCTGGGCTCACAGAAAAGACCGTAACTCTCATTTCCCGTCTCTGATATCAAGTCAGATTGAGGAAAAAAGAGAATTATTCTTATTCCAAGGAGGAGCCAACTATATATATCACGGGAGTGATCCCAAACAAGAGAAAATAAATATAGCAATAATACAAATATAATACCAAAACTTCCCCTGGAAGTTAGCATAATTACAGGTTGCACTTCTCTTATTATTGAAATTACAAAAAACTCCCCTGAATGTTACAAAACATAACATTTACTTCCCCTGAAGTTTAAATTTCATAACATCCATGCACAAAATACCCCCCATGAAAGTGTACTCTGAGGGGGGTATTTTTGTCCATGGACGTTATGAAATGTGAAATTCAGGGGAGGTAAATGTTCTGTTCTGTAACATTTGGAGGAGGTTTTTGTACTTTCAATAATAAGAATGGTGCAATCTACAATTTTTCAAACTTAAAACTTAGAGGGGAGGTCCGGTTAAATGCTCCTATAATTTCAATAATAAGAGGGGTGCAATCTGTAATTTTTCAAACATAAAACTTAGAGGGAAGGTCCGGTTAAATGCTCATATATATATATATATCTTTACCATATATAAAGAAATATTGTGGTCTGCGAATATCATGAGTTCAAAATTCCACAAGCCGTCAGATCATGAGTTCATAATTCAACAACCGTCTGATCGAGCACCACAAAATCATTCCATCTCCTCACATTTTAGTAGGTCTCCTAAATCTACTACTAGGGTGTCCTAAACCTATGTGAAATTACGATTTTGTCCATATAACTCTTAAAAAATCGGTCGGTTGGCTGATAAAATTATATTTTAATTTAAACACAGCTATCTGGTTTCGAACCCAGGACCTTAAGGATAGGAGAAACAACTCAATACAATGAGACAAGGAGGCAATTATGATGACAATTCAAATAATCTATACTTATATTGTTATATTTTATGTATTTTTATAAAAACATTATATAAATATAGGTATAATATAATTCATTATTACATATAAATATATATATAATAATTATATATATTATTCATTATATATATATATTTATAATTATAATTTAAAATTTTATTATTTATAAAATTATATTTATATCTTTTTCTTAAATTATCGTCGTGGGCGGGCGAAGTCTGTCGGGGGCGAGCCGGGTACAGTTGCACGAGGTTGTAGTGGCGGGTCGAGTACAGTCGCGCGGGGATGTAGGGGCGGGTCTGGTACAGTTGCACGAGGTCGTAGTGACGGGTCGGGTACAGTCGCGCGGGGTCGTAGGGGTGGGCCGGGTACTGTCGCGATTGGTAGTAGGGGCGGAGCCCCGTGTCGGGCACTCGTATATATATATATATATATATATATATATATATATATATATATATATATATATATATATATGTGTGTACATATATATGTGTGTACATATATATGTGTGTACATATATATGTGTGTACATATATATGTGTGTACATATATATGTGTGTACATATATATGTGTGTACATATATATGTGTGTACATATATATATATATATATATATATATATATATATATATATATATATATATATATACATATATACGAGCATCTTAGCACGGGCTACGCCCGTGCTCGATGCTCTCGGACTGCTTTCGACCGCCTCCGAACGGGTTTCTCCCGTGCTCGATGCGTCGTTGCGGGCTGCACCCGCATCAAATCGGGATGTGCCCGCATCAAATCGGGATGTGCCCGTATCAAAGCGGGATGCACCCACTTCAAGACGGGCAGTGCCCGCAATATATACATATAGTACTCAAAATGACCGTAAAAAAATATAAATCAATATTACAATTTTTATTTTATAAAAAAAAAATTACGTTTTGTCGTAAAAACTTTAATTTCAAGCAATCTTTATCTCCCTCTTCTTTCTCTCTCTTCCCCATCTCTCTCCCTTTCTCTCTCCCTCTCTCTGCCCCCTTTCTCCTCTCCCTTAAGCCATTTCTCTCCCTTTATCTCTCCCTCTCTCTCCTCCCCTCTCTCTCCTCCCCCCTCTCTCTCTTTCTCTCTCTCCCAACTCTCTCCTCCCATCTCATGCTCTCTCTCATGATCCAATGGCTCTTGTTTGATCTATGGTGTGCCTCCAAATACCTATATTGCTTTATATAATAAGATATATATATAATGCACGTAAAAGAGAGTAAATTGTTAACCCTGAACAACTGAAGTGCGGGGAGAGAGACAGAGAGAGCGTTAGAATAATAATAACATGACCATGCATACCTGTGAAATGAACAAAATGATAACTTTTCTGTTGCCAATGCTCCGTTCTTCTCAAAGCAATGCAACTACAAAATAATGGCATATGTCAAAAAGCGTTCATAATTATTGTAAAAGTTTAGGTGTTGATTTCAATTGATTTCAGATCAAACAATATAATCAAAGACTACTTTTTTGCCTAAGAAGTTGAGCTGAGATATGACCATACAAATTGTTTTAATTTTACTATAAAATGCTTGTCGATATGCCATTTTTAGGCTAAAATGATTTTTTTCAATATATTATATCATTTACTAAAATATAGGTAAGCATCTCCAATTTTCCCAATAGATTAGCGATATAACTTTTGAATATATCATATGTTTTATTTTATATTATGTTAGCAATATACATTTAATATGTATTATATCATATGTGTTGAAAATAATTAAACTTATTGGTTTGTTCTTTTTAATATATCATATATTCATACAATTAGTTTTGTATAATCATTTCACATTATTTTTTTGATTTCATACTATAAAAATTATTAAAACATTAACACATTTGTTAGTTGATTATTTATATGCTTTTAATATATATTTATTAAACATGAGAAGACTTATAATCAATCAACATTTTTTTTCTTTTAAATCATCTTTATTTTTTATAGGCATAGCATTATCTAAATAAAATTAATGCATAATATTATGTCATACAATGCACCTATTTGTACTTATTAATGTCATAGTGTGCTACTAATATTTTATTATCAATAATTTTGAAATTTATTTTGGGATATATATGACTGCTTGTTGCCATTTTGTGCATTTATTGTCAACGGTTAGGTCTTTTTCCTCTGAGAGAAGCCACTTTGTGCATAGTGCCAATAATTGGGGACTATATGGGTTATGTTGTTGTTGTTGATGATGTATATGACTGTTTGTTCATCTAATTGTAATGCTAATTTTTTACTTTTAGAACATATAATTGTACTTACTATGCATAAAAAATAATTTTATTATTTATAAGATATGAAAATAAGGTATTTTAAAATATCTATGATATACCTCCGCCTTCAAATATCTGACATTAAAAAATTTAACCATGACCATATTCAGAAGTACAAATTAAAGCAGCACAAATTTAAAAAATATAAATATTTGTAGTTAAAAGTGTAATGAAAAGGTGAAGTGAATATATTCATATGGAAAATGTTTACTTGACACAACTATTGGAAATGAAACTATACTTCCATTTGAAATGGAAACAAATGAGCAAGTGCCTTGATGTTGCCTCTATATCTAAGGATGCATCCTTGAAAAAAAACGGCAATTCTATAGATGGATTAGGTAACTGGACTCCCAAGTATTTTTACTTGCATGCATGTGGTAATATAAGAAAAAAACTAAGTTCTGTGTTCTCTATTATGTCTTAAAAGCTTAAGGTAAAGACAAATCAGCAAAAAAAAAGCTATTTAAAGAAATTAGATTACTTAAATCTTCCAAATTTACCATTTAACAAGATTCTCACAATTCATGGAGCTGGCATGGGCACATTGATTTAACAAATCAAGTGGCAAGGGAAGGATTATGCTTGGGCCTTGAGAATACATAATAAAATTGTAGAACCAACATGTAGGATTATCTAATTTGTGATTAATCTGTCGGGCTTTGCATATCATGTAGGATTATGTCACTGTTAATCCGTCACCTATAGATTTGTCCAGCGCCAATTGGTATCAGAGCCAGGTTACGCGCACTTTTGATACGCGGTTGTAGAGTCTATATGTTTATCATCATGTCTATGTTTCACCAACATTTCCCTCCACAATTTGGAGGTCTAGAGTCCACTTGAACCCGCTCTCACAAAGCCCCGTCAGGGAGATCCTTATGTTATTACGGCGATCATTCTCGATCACAGCACAACACTTTCAGAGTTCGTGTTGACCCATCAACACAACCGCACTATGCAAGAGATATCCTTGTACGTGAGCAGATCGTACTGATCTTTCGACACAACTCGATTACCTTACGGATGATTATCATGAAGATCGTCGCTTTGAGAGAGATCTCGAAAGTCAGAATCGTATTATTGCCCCTTCTTTTGACGGATCAACGAGTCCTGAGTCTTTCAACTATTGACTCGTGGATATGGAATATTAACTCGATTATTTTGAGTTATTAGGTGAGGGTTGCATCAAGTTTGCGAAACTTAGGCTTTTAGATCAAAATAATCTCCAACCTCGTTTCAGGTAAAGAATTTCTCTCATGTGTTGGAAACAATTTTCGAGGTTGAAATTCGAGAAAGAATGTGCTCTCTAACGAGATTCTCGGACTCGATCCGACGCGAGCAAATGAGTTGCTATTAATTCTCGCATGAACAATAAAGATGTAACCCATAATAAGCCTTCTGATCCGATTAAGCCGTGATTGAAAGACGCAACTGAATTATTATCGGATCTTAATAATGTGTGAAACTCAAAAAAGCCTCCAAAAAAAACTGAAATGGAACTGAACATGCCTTCTGAGAATGAAGATGGAACTGAACATGTCTTCTGAGAACGGAGATGGAACTGAACTTGGCTCTTGAGAACGGAGGTAGAACTGAACTTGCCTCCTGAGAACGAAGATGAAACTGAACTTGTCTCTTATGAACGAAGATGAAACTGAAGCATCCTGAATGGAGTGATTGGACTACGAATCATTTTTTTATGATTTATTTCAGTCTCGTACTGGTCCAATTGCTTTATTTATTTCAGTTCGGAAATTTTTTTTCAGTACTCCAGTCTCGTACTGGTCTTGCTTATTTATTTTCAGTTCAGTTCGTTTCTTTTAAGCACTCCTTCCAGTCTTGCACGGGTCTTGCTTATTTATTTTCAGTTCAATTCATTTCCTTTAAATACTATTCCAGTCTCGTACTGGTCCAGTTTCTTTCAGTACTTACTTTCAGTTCTTTCAGTTCAGTACTACTCCAATTTCATACTGCTCCTATTTCATTATAGCATTTCAATTCTACAGCTTATATTCTTAGCAACTTTTATCAACGCACTTTTATTCCAGCAATTTATCATTTTAAGCACGGGTCCTGCTCTGACGAGCAGTCTTCTGTTAGGTTGAGTCTTAGTTGGGATAACGGGAGTTGAGATATTCCTCCGGGATTAGCCTCAAATAACGAGCTCTCATGCTCCTTATTAGAAGCCGAGCTGAGTGTCGCTTGCCTGAATTATTTGAAGCATAGTATGACAAGCCATCGCAGACCCGGTGCGTGCCAGCAAAATTTGAAAATTTTAATTGCTTGTAAATTGTTTGCGGTAAATCGTGGCAGTCAGTCACTTCCGCGGACTGTTCGTACCAGTGCGGGGAGTTCGGCGACTCAAGGCGGCAGCAAGATGAGTACCACAGGTGATTGGTGTGACTCCCCAAAAATGCGCAAAACTAATTTTATTAATCACCGATGATGAGAACAAGGCAGTACGAGTTTGTCATAAATTTTCGTGTTTTTCTGTTTCATTTTATTAGTTACATTTGCTTTATTTTTTTATTATTGGCTGGCATTAGTAAAATGAATGTTAAATAGACTGTCATTAGTTAAGTGGTTGGATGATTGTGCTGGCTGATTTGGTGTGATGTTGGCTGGTTTTGACACTTGGATTGCATAAGCCAAGTGTTGGCTAATTTGTGCTTTGGGGCTGATTTGGTGACACCTCTTCTATTTATTCGGTGGGGTTTTATCTGATGGCCGCTTATCCTCTGTTATAAATCGTGTTCGAGCCTCACTCATTTATGCACTTCCCCTCTCTGCGTCTTCTCTCTGCCGTTGCTCTGCTGCTGCCTTGCTGCCGCTGCTTTGCTGTTTCCAGCTACATCTTCTTCTCTTTCCTGACTGTTGTTTCTCTACTCTCCTTCTCTGGAAGCTACTTCCTTGTACTGTTGCTGCTTTGCTGCCTCTGTGTCGCTGGTTCTGTGTCGACGATTCTTCTGTGCCGCTGTTTTAGGGCTTGCTGTCGCCACTCTTGGAGTTACTACTGCTTCTCTCTCATGCTTCCTACCTTCTTCAAAGCCTCCTCCGGAGACCTAGGAAGAATTTTGCCACACTCCGGCGATCTGAAAAGGATCGGTTGCGCAACGCCCTTCTTCCTTCCTCTCCCGCTATAAGGATGTTCACCTTTCTACTATGCACATCTTATAGCTGTGTCTTGCTGAAATTAGGTTTCCTCTATATTTGGTGGCTGTTTTGGTGGGTTGTTTTGTCTGCTTAGTATTATTTTTACAAGTTCACTATTCAGATTTTGATGCTTTCGTATTAGTGGGCTATTTTATATTTATTTTGGGACTGATTTCCATGTTGGAATTGTTTTTGAGCTATTTTAAGGGCAATTTTTGGCTGTTTGTGTCGTTTGGCGGCTGAGTTGAGATTTACAGTCTCGGTTGAGGTCTGTTTTGGTTGGACAACAAGTATAAATATTTTTTTGTCATTTATGTTGACTTTCGTATTTTGACGAATTTTAAATGCCTATTAGTAAATCTTTTTAACTTCAAACGCTACGCGTAACTAGTGACGCAACCCAAATAAAGTTAGTGCTATTTCAGTAGTTTTCGAGGCCAAAAAACCAGAGGATGGCGTCACAGGGTCGACGTGGCGATGAACCCGAAAGGATAAAGAAAAAGACAAGATCTTGGTGAGTTTCTTATTTTTTGGATTATGTTTATTATGTATTTTCTTTTGTAGTACTATTTTACTTTTTATAAACATTGCATGTGCATATGAATTTAACTCAATGATAAATCACTATAAACAAATGTGGGCGAGGGAAATTGAAAGCGATACAACCTTCTGAGGGGAAATTTTATGTTAAAGCACATGTTTTATGTAAATGATGTTAAGATAAGAATAATAAAACTCTGCATAAGCAAATGTGAAGGATTTGAATCTTTTGATGGAGTCACCAGTACGGGTGAGCCTACATTTTTGCCTTTTAGGGGTGGGGCCCAATTCAAGTTTGCATGTCTTAGCATTTCCTATTTTATATAACTAAAATAAAGGGGCAAGTTAAAGGTCAGTATTGAGAGTAAATAAAATGATGACTTATTATAATGTATGCATATTGCTATTCACCATTGTCTGCAAGTATAACTGTTTCACGAAATACTTTTCTCACATGATCATATTTTATGACTAACCCTTCGTGGATATTTTTTTAGGCAACATGAGCGTCTCCTAGTGCACCGAAGAGGATACCCCCTGAAGAGTTGGCGAAGGTATGGCTCAAGATTTTCTTAGGAATTGGCGAAGCTCAGGAAAGACACAAAGCCTCGTGTACCGACTATGATTGTGATTTTTGTAACGAGTATGGTTAAATACTCGGAGTTCTTTATCAATTGATGTAAATAAATAAATTGATGAATAAAATTTTTGGGGTTTATGGTCTTTGCACTGTGATTTTATGTTGCGACCTTTTTATTAAAATTATGTTCGATACTCGAATTATTTGGGAAGCCCGGAATAAGGGTCTTCACAACCGGCCGTTATGATTTTTCCCCGTTGGGTTTCCACCACTGGTCGGCTAAAATGTTGAATCGTCGGATGTCGCTTACATCCAAGAGTACACGGGGTTGTATGTTGGGGTCTGGGCTGTGCGGTACAATCACCGCCAGAAGTGACAGGACTGGTCACTGTCACCAACGGCCACATCGGGGAGGCCCGAGGGGCTCGCTATCCTTCTTGAATAAAAGCGGTCCATAATATATCGACATAGGGTATGTGCGCGGCTTTGAATGCCGGCGGCGTGTTGGCAGGTTTGAATACCTGCGGTATGAATACAGGTTGTGAATATCTAATGTGCTGATAGCTAGTGGAGCTTTTGTTATAACTGACGTATAATATTATGCCATTCCAGTTATACTGTGTTGCATGTTCATTTGATAGTTGTTCCTATCTTATGTATGAAATGTTGTACTAACCATCTCGTGCTTCGGCTATTTACTATTATTGGGTGCATAAACTCGTCCCCAAGATTTGAATCCGGGGAGGAGATGTGTTTCCACTTAACTCTGTGACTAACGGTTATGTTTATAACCAATCACAGGAGACAGAGCACAATGATGACCAGCTGTCGCAGGACGATACGCCAGCTGATAGGACTGCCCGAGAAGAGGCACCCCCGTCGTATCCAGAACGTGAGTACTAGCTGTAACGCCCCAAATTTCTTAAGGCGGGAGGTGCCTCTGGGGGTTATCGCTCGGCGGTAGCTAGTTACCGCGTGGCGGTAGCTCCAGGGTTAGCGTCGAGAGCGTTGAGTTCTCGAAAAAGATGTTACCGCGCGGCGGAAACTTGTTACCGCATGACGGTAGACGGGAATTATTCTGGCAAAGTTCTCGGGAAGCTATCGTCCGACGATAGTGTTACCGCCGGTGATAGTGGGGCCAATTTAATTGATGGAGGTCTCGGGATTCTACCGCTCGGCGGTAGCAGCTAGCGCGCAGCAATATAGGTATGAGTCGTGTCGTAACCGACGTTGGCTACCGCGCAGCGTTAGCATCGTATCGCGCGGCGATAGTGAATCCGTAACGGCGTGGCCACGTATTGGCCTGTGATTGGAAGGTTTGGGCAGTTACGCTCGAAACGAGACGTTGAATTTAGGTACCGTGCGGCGGTATCTAGTTACCGCGTGGCGGTAGCTTTATATAAAAGCCTGGTTCGGTCGTTTTCACTTCATTTCTTTTGGAGTGAGGACTTGGTCAGGGTTTCTTGGATGAGGAGCAGCAACGCCGAAAGAGAGTTCTCGCCACCGTTGGAGTTCTGAAGCTCTGATTTGCAAGACGAGTCCAGATCTCTGGAGTCAAGATCGTTGCGGTCGCGTTCATCCGTCTAGATCTTTGGCATGACACCGAAGAGAGTGCAAAGGGTAACGATTCTCAACTTGAACATGTGAAGGCCTCTTCCTTTTGCATAGGAAACTCTCCCCGCAAGTGTACGGTGTGCGTGAGGTCTTCCTTTGGGTAGATACGGTGTATCCCCGTAGTTTTGCATTTAGAGTTCGGAATCGAAGTACGAACATAGACATGGTGTGTGAAGCCCATCTGATGGGTTGGCCTGGATTGGTGATGTTTTTCATTATGCTAGTTAATGGATGGAGAAGACTCTGTGATGTTTGTTTTTTCGGGTTTCTACGCGGTAGATTGCAACAGGGAACCTTAGGGAATAACTACAAGGGGCATCCGAAAAACTGTGTAGAAACGCATTTCTGGCAGGTACCGCGTGGCGGTAGTACTATCGTCGGCGGTAGCTCCTTGAGAGCTTTGTTTGAGGCCTTTGTCGTGGAGACTTGGGGCCAGTGTTTGAGTCCTGTGTCGTGGAGATCTGGGGCCTGTGATGTGTGGTGAGAGCTTTGGGAGCCCAGCTTGGTGGTCTGAGAGCCATTCATACATCATAACGCGGTTATGTAATCATGTTTGTCAGGATCGAAATCCGGATCCTATGATCTCACGATACTACGATCCATATTTTATAAATCGATCCTGATTTTGCAAAGCGATTCTCGATCCGACTATACTATCTGATCCGATTCTATCTCGAAATAATCTTATTTAGGATCTCGATCCTGACAACCTTGTATGCAATGTCTGGAGAAATGTGCGGGGGGGGGGGGGGGGGGGGGGGGGCAACCCACGTCGTGGTTGTTTTCCCCGACGATGTGAGCTACGAGAAAGGGCCGACCGAACCTACCCAGTAGCTATGCCGAGCATCCGTGGGTAGTGTTATCTGTCGCTGACATAGTTACGGGTCTTAGGTCATGCGCAGGCCGTAAAGACTACCAAAATGCTCATGTTTGTTGCCGTCTTGTGAACTGTGGTGAGTCCCTGATTTTTGTCCGGACACCGAGAATGTGCCCTGAGAGCACGGGGTGTGTGGTCATTCGTGCCTACGCCTGTGGTGAAGTGTGCTTAGATTGCACTTTCATTACTATGTTTGATTTTGTTAATATATTGAAGGGAAGGAGCACCGCCGCCGCGAGGAAGGGGTGTGGTCATTATAATTTGGTCAGCTTTAGCTGACTGTTGCCTTATTTTGCCACCGTTCGGTGGATCGTTCTTATGCAGGAACAGGTGAGCCAGTTGACAAGTAGCGGGCTAAAGCCTTTGATGCTGTGCTGACCCTTGAAGGTCAAAGCGAAGTGTTTGTCCTTTACTATGTTCATGTGTGGCCGGCCTGCGTGCCGAAGTCTGTAAAACACCTTAATTCAAATTGAATATTGTAAGGCCTTAAGGCCCAGACCTTATTTGTGTTTTTGTACCTTCATTCCTATTTTGATCTCTAGTGGACATTCATGTTTTGTGATGAGTTCTTCCAACTGATTTAAAAGCTTCCGCTAGAATGCTCTGTGTTAGGATTCGATATTGTATCATAGTTATTTGGTATTAATATGTAACTCCATTGACTGTCCGTGGAATATGTCGTGGGGCCCCGACCGGACCTTCTGTTATATCTCAAGTGACGGATGAGGGTGTTACAATTTGGTATCAGACTACGATGTCGGTCTTTCTTATGTGAATTCGTGGGCGAATTCTCTTGAGGGGTGGTGAGCACATGTATGTGCATCATCGTTATAAGATGAAAAGAACCCACAAATGTCTACTTAGGAATGAAAATACACATGTTTGAGGAACCTGAGTGTTCCAACAATTGCGTTTTGACAATTTGTTTGTCGCATAATCGAGTGTTTTTACAACTATAGGTGACTAGGAGCGGTGCGGGGCAGTCTCATCAACAACACTCCGCGGAGAGTAGTGCGCATAATGACGCGCCTGCGACCCCTCATTCCGCTGAAACCATCAGAATGGTAGCAGAAGCAGTGTTTGATATGATTAATGCCCAACATGGAAGTCATGTGCAACCCCCTGTCCCTGGGGTGGCTTCAATGCCGGTTGATGCTCTGGAGCAAGTGGCAAGTAGAAGATCATCGGATCAGCAGTTGAACATGCTTTTGGTGCAGGGGACGCACTTTGTTGACAAGTATTTGCATGCGTTTGTCATGTTAAGGCGCTATTCAGGGTTTGAGTTGGAGGACGAGCAGACTATGGTAAATAGATTTTATAATGGTCTGCGTGATGAGTTACGACTTCTGTTGGTGGGACCAAAATTATTTGGATTCCGAGCGTTGGTGGAATCGTCTAGATCTTTAGAAGTAGATTTGACAAAAATCCACCAGACGCCAGTGTGCACGGTACCGAACCCTGTAAGTCCTGCTAAGGTTGAATTGGGAGGAGGAGGCAGAAAGATAGAGCATCGACTAGTCAAGATCTATATGCTTGCCATACTTGTGGCAAGTCAGGACATGTTGTTCGTGACTGTCATGCTGATGCCCCAAAGACAAAGAAAGCTAAACCAGGAGCAGCTACTGGGCAAGTTCCACTTACTTGTTATACGTGTGGCAAGATAGGACATATTGTCAGAGAATGTCGCAGTGGTACTCTAGTGGCAAAGGAGACTGGATCTGGAGCAACTGTTGAGCGAGACCCAATTATATGTTACACATGTGGTAAGCGGGGACATATAGCCCGTGATTGTTGGTGTGAGCTTCCGAAGACTAAGAAAGAAGCTGGAGGACATAAACAAAAAGACGAGATGACATGTATGGTTTAGTTTATAACTGTTACACCTATGACCTGATTAGTTGTTGATCCATGACTTGTTTATAGCAGGCTTTGTTCTACTCTTGGTCGTAGAGAGCACTGTTCGTTACAGGGGTTTCTCGCTCCTTAGCAACGAAGGTCTTTGTGTGCTCCATCCTATTGCTTTCCGTTGTATCGATTATGTATATACAAACCAAACGGAAACATGGTCGTTAAAGATTGTAGGTGGTGTAACCCCAAGGGGTCGCACTAGGACAGAACACCGAACGCGACACTAAGTTAGCAATTCTTGAAGGTACAGAGTTGTTATTAACACAATTAGAGGCTACGAATCCCAAGCCTGGTTTTGATAGGTGTTCTGGTAGTGTCAGAATTTGCCGACGTGTTTCCCGAAGATCTCCCTATAGCCCCACCTCAGTGAGAGATAGATTTCACCATCGTGTTGGTGCCAGGTGCCAAACTGGTGTGGCGGTATCCTTAACGCTTAGCGCCAAGAGTGATGGCTGAGTTGAAGGCGCAACTTCAAGAATTGATAGAGCAAGGGTTTGTGCGTCCAAGTACGTCACCTTGGAGCGTCCCGGTCCTCTTCGTGAAAAAGGAAGGATGGAAGTCTGCGACTGTGAATCGATTATCGGGAACTCAATAAGCTAACAGAGAAGAACAAGTACCCGATTCGATGATTTGTTCGATCAGCTAGTTGTATCGACTGTGTATTCGAAGCTGCATTTGAAGTCTGGCTATTATCAACTAAGAATCAGGGAAAACGACATTCCCAAGACTGCGTTCAGTACACATTATGGGCTTTACGAGTTTACGGTCATGCCTGTTGGGCTGACTAATGCGCCGTCCGTGTTCAAGGGCTTGTTGAACTGGACATTCAAGGAATATCTGAATCGGTTCGTGATAGTGTTCATTGATGATATGCCCGTGTATTGCCAGTCTGAGTTGGATCATGCGAAACATTTACAGATTGTACTGGAGATGTTGTGAAGCTATCAGGTTTATGCCAAGTTCTCGAAGTGTGGGTTCTGGCTTTCTTCGGTAGCGTTCCTTGGTCATATTGCTGGTGGTGAGGGGATCGCAGTGGATCCGGCGAAGATTGTTGTTATACGAGAATGACCTGTATTGTCTTCGGTGGCGAAAGGCCGAAGTTTTCTGGGGCTGCCGACTACTACAGATGTTTCGTGGAGAACTTCTCGCGGATAGCATTATCCCATCACAACCTTCACAAGGAAAGATCAAAAGTTTATTTGGACGTCGGCGTGCGCACAAGCTTTTGAAGAATTAAAAAGTCGTCTGACCACGACGCCTGTCCTGTGTCCGCCATGTGGTACAGAAGGCTTTGAGTTATACAGCGACGCTTCGGGCAGCGGCTTAGGATGTGTTCTACGTCAACATAGGAGTGTAATAGCGTATGACTCACGCCAATTGAAGGGGAATGAGAGGAGTTATCCGGTCCACGACTTGAAGTTGGCGGCCATGATATTCGCTCAAAATTTTTGGAGACACTACCTATATGGTGTGAAGGTCGATATTTATACTGACCATAAGAGCCTGAAGTATCTACTAGATCAGAAGGACCTAAACATGCGACAACGGAGGTGAATGGAGTTTCTTGGAGACTACACCTTCAAGATACACTACGTTCCTGGGAAAGGTAATGTCGTTGCGGATGCGTTAAATCGCAGAACTCCCGCGCATGCCAATTAGTTGTCAATTCCTGACGAGCGTATGGTGCGAGAATTGGAGGCCTTGGAGATCTCTTGTGTTGATAAGAGGTCTAGTGCTGAAGCTCAGCTGAATTACACAGAGATGCAGCATGACCAGGCTAATCGGATTCGACAGGCTTTAGAGTTGGGTGACAGCATGAAGCGGTTCATGACTGAGGCTTTGGGTGGGTCAAATGCCCAATCTACTGACGATGATGAGTTATTGTGGAAGGACAGTCGTTTGTGCGTCCCAAGTGTGGGTAAACTACGGGAGGAATTGTTGTACGAGGCTCATCATACTAAGTACTCAATTCACCCTGGGAGCACCAAGATGTTCAAGGACATGAAGAAACTGTTTTGGTGGCCAGGTCTGAAGAAAGACATAACATTATATGTGACAGTGTTAGACCTGTACCTTGGTGAAGGCTGAATACCAGAAGCCTGGTGGATTCCTGAAGTCTTTGCCTATACCGGAGTGGAAATTTGTTGACATCTCCATGGATATCGTGCACGGCTTGCCGAGATCGCACAAGGGGAACGACGTCATTTGGGTGGTCATTGATCGTTTAACCAAGGTGTCACAGTTCATACCCAATAGGAAGGATGATTCAGTGGAGAAGCTGACAAAGCTTTATGTGGACAACATAGTTCGTTTGCACGGCGTACCCCGGAGTATCATTAGTGACCGAGATGGTCGGTTCATATCTAACGATTGGAGGCTCATTCATCAGTTGTTGGGTACCAAGTTGAACTTCAGCACGGCTTTTTACCCACAGACAGATGGTCAGGCTGAAAGGGTTAACAGGACGATGGAAGATATGCTTCGTATGTGTATTTTGAATTTTGGGAAAAGGTGGGAGGACCATCTTTTTATGATTGAGTCAGCGTATAATAACAGTTACCAAGCTAGCATTCAGATGACGCATTTTGAGGCTCTGTACGGAAGGAGGTGTCGCACGCCGTTGGCTTGGGTAGAAACAGGAGAATCAAAGTTGTACAAGCGAAGGGATGTTGAAGATGCTTCATCAACGATACGGTTAATTCGAGAACGACTACTTATTGCTCAAGATAGGCAGACCAAGTACTATAATGCCAAGCATCGGAACGTGGAGTTTGCGGTGGGCGATTGAGTATACCTTAAGATAAAGCCGTTTAAGGGCGTATCAAGGATTCAACGCTTAAAGAAGCTTAGTCCGAGGTATGTTGGCCCTTTTTGAGTTCTTAGAGCGGGTTGGTGAAGCCGCCTATCGGTTGGCTCTTTCGGTGGAGTTGAGCAATTTGCATGATGTATTTCACATCTCAGTGCTGCGAAAGGCTATTCAAGAGCTTACTCAAGTGGTTGTTGCGAATCAAGTGTTGGTCGACAGTGGGTTGACGACGAAGGTCAAACCCATTCGGATCGAGGACGTAGAGGTCAAGCAGCTGCGGAACAAATCCATTAAAATGGTAAAGGTCTTTTGGGACAATTGTGGCCGAGAGGATATTTCATGAGAGCAGGAGCAAACCATGAAGTCGTAGTTCCCCGAGTTATTCAGTTGAGGTACACAGTTTAAAGTTGATTTAATTCCGTAGTTTCCTGCATCACTTAATTTCAGGACGAAATTCTTTAAGTAGAGGAGAATTGTAACGCCCCAAATTCCTTAAGGCGGGAGATGCTTCTCTGGGGGTTATCGCTCGGCGATAGCTAGTTACCGCGCGACAGTAGCTCCAGGGTTAGCGTCGACTACGTCGAGAGCGTTGAGTTCTCGAGAAAGATGTTACCACGCAACAGAAACTTGTTACCGCGTGGCGGTAGCCGGGAATTATTCTGGCAAAGTTCTCGGGAAGCTATCGCCCGTCGATAGTGTTACCGCTGGCGATAGCGGGGCCAATTTAATTGATAGAGGTCTCGGGATTCTACCGCGCGGCGGTAGCAGCTAGCGCGCAGCGATAGAGGTATATGTCGTGTCGTAACCAACATCGGCTAGCACAAGACGTTAGCATCGTATCGCGCGGCGATAGTGAATATGTAACGGCATGACCACGTGCCGGTCTGTGATTGGAAGGTTTGGGAGGTTACGCTCTAAACGAGGCGTTGAATTTAGGTACCGCGCGGCGGTACCTAGTTACCGCGCGGCGGTAGCTTTAGTTAAAAGCCTGGTTCAGTCGTTTTCACTTCATTTCTTTTGGAGTGAGGACTTGGTCAGAGTTTCTTGGAGGAGGAGCAGCAGCGCCAGAAGAGAGTTCTCGTCACCATTGGAGTCCCAAAGCTCCGATTCGCAAGACGGGTCCAAATCTGTGGAGTCAAGATCGTTGCGGTCGCGTTCATCCGTCTAGATCGTTGGCATGGCACCGAAGAGAGCGCAAAGGGTAACGATTCTCAACTTGCACATGTGAAGTTCTCTTCCTTTTGCATAGGAAACTCTCCTGCAAGTGTGCGGTGAGCGTAAGGTTTTCCTTCGGGTAGATACGGTGTATCCCCGTAGTTTTGCATTTAGAGTTCGGAATTGAAGTACGAACATAGACATGATGTGTGAAGCCCATCCGGACGGGTTGGTCTGGATTGGTGATGTTTTTCATTATGTTTGTTAATGGCTGGAGAAGACTCCGTGATGTTTGTTTTTCGGATTTCTACGTAGTAGATTGCAACAGAGAACCTTGGGGACTAACTCCAAGGAGCACCCGGAAAAATGGGTAAAAACGCATTTCTGCCAGGTACCGCGCGGCGGTAGTGCTACCGCCGGCGGTAGCTCCTTGAGAGCTTTATTTGAGGCCTGTGTCGTGGAGACCTGGGGCCAGTGTTTGAGTCCTATGTCGTGGAGACCTGGGGCCTGTGATGTGGGGCTGAGAGTTTTGAGAGCCCAGCTTGGTGGTCTGAGAGCCATCCGTATATCATAATGTGGTTATGTAATGTCTGGAGAAATGAGAAGGGGGAGGCCGACCTGCGTCGTGGTTGTTTGCCCCGGCGATGTGAGCAACGGGAAAGGGCCGAACCTACCCAGTAGCTATGCCGAGCGTCCGTAGGTAATGTTACCTGTCGCTGACATAGTTACGGGTCTTAGGCCATGCGTAGGCCGTAAAGACAACCAAAATGCTCATGTTTGTTGTCGTCTTGTGAACGGTGGTAAGTCCATGGTTTTTGTCCAGACACCGAGAATGTGCCCTGAGAGCACGAGGTGTGTTGCCGTTCGTACCAACGCCTGTGGTGAAGTGTGCTTAGATTGCACTTTCATTGCTATGTTTGATTCTGCTAATATATTGCAAAGAAGGAGCACCGCCTCCCCGAGTAAGGCGTGGGGTCGTTATAATTTGGTCAGCTTTACCTGACCGTTGCCTTGTTTTGCCACCGTTCGGTGGATCGTTCTTATGCAGGAACAGGTGAGGCAGTTGACAAGTAGCGGGATAAAGCCCTTGATGTTGTGCTGACCCTTGAAGGCCAAAGCGAAGTGTTTTTCCTTTACTATGTTCATGTGTGGCCGGCCTGCGTGCCGAAGTCTGTAAAACACCTTAATTCAAGTTGAATATTGTAAGGTCTTAAAGACAAAAGACCTTATTTGTGTTTTTGTACCTTCATTCCTGTTTTGATCTCTAGTGGACATTCATGTTTTGTGATGGGTTCTTCCAACTGATTTAAAAGCTTCCGCTATAATGCTCTGTGTTAGGATTCGATATTGTATCATAGTTATTTGGTATTAATATGTAACTCAACTGACTGTCCGTAGAATATGGCGTGGGGCCCTGTCCGGAACTTCTGTTATATCTCATGTGACGGATGAGGGTGTTACACTGACGAGCAGGATTGTGAGCATGAAAAGTTTGTAGTAGTAGTACTTTTGTAGTCTACGGGCTTCATGTATAAACATTAGTTGCGGCCTTTGCGCACTCTTTAAAATGTATATTGTTATATATATATTTGTTGTGCATTCCTGTTAATGCTTCCACAATACTTTGTGATGAGATATAAATGTTGTGATTCAAGCGGAGCAAAGCGGTCATCTAGCGCTTAGTGGTTTGGTTTGATACCACTTAAGGAGCGCTGGGTAGACGTCTTGGGCAAGTAAGATCCCCTCCGGCCCGTTTCGGGCTGAGGTTTGGGAAGGCGATCTTACAACGCATTTGTTACTCTATTCGAAACGTCTGGCTTATGCATCAGATGGAAGGTATACTCCTAAAGAAAGGATGCATATTTGGCATGCCTACGCACCTCCTTTTGGGAGTTCAAATGCCGAGGTGCATCATGATCAGTATTAAGGATGAACTCGCGTTGAATTAAATAATGACGCCAGTGATGAAGGGCTTGGATGATGGCGTAGAATTCTAGATCATTTGTAGAATATCGGGTTTTGGCTTCATTCAACTTCTCACTAAAAAATGTGACGGGTCGTCCCTCTTGACTTAAGACACTCCTATTCCAATAATTGAAGCGTCACAATCTACCTCAAATATTTTCTCAAAATCAGAAGTGCTAGCACGAGAGCATTAATCAACTTTTTCTTGATAAAAGAAAAGGCATGCTCCGCTTCTGCCGTCCAAATAAAGTGACCCTTTTTAAGACAGTCGGTCACAAGCGAAATGAGAGTGCGGAAATTTCTAAAAAACAGAGATAAAACGCGGCTAATCAATGGAAACCGCGGGCTTCAGTGATAGTCTTTGGACTCGGCCATGCTCTAACTGCATGAATCTTTTCTGGGTCAACTTTAATTCTGTTGACTGACATAATATACCCTAAGAAAGTCAAACTATCGGTCAAAAACACGCACTTTTTGAGGTTCGCGTAAAGTTTATTTTCCAAAAGGATTTGAAGGACCTGACGCAAGTGCACAAGATGTTGGTTGGAGTCGTTGCTATAAACTAAGACGTCGTCGAAATAAACAACCATACATACCCCCATCAAAGAGCAAAAAACTTGATGCATGAGTCACATAAAAGTACTAGGAGCATTGGAGAGGCCAAAAGGCACCACAAGCCACTCGCAGAATCCTTCCCTGTCTTGAAAGCAGTCTTCCATTCATCCCAGGGCCGGATCCGGATTTGATGGTAGCCGCTTTTGAGATCAATCTTGGGAAAAACCTTGGACCCACTGAGCATGTCAAGCATATCGTCCAATCGAGCGATCAAAAAACGATATTTGATGGTAATTTTGTTGATAGCTCGACTATCCACAGACATGCACGAAGTTTCATCCTTCTTAGGGACGAGGGGTGCAGGAACTGCGCGGGAGCTCATACTCTCGCTAATATGACCCTTTTTGATTAGGTCGGTGACTTGATGGTGGAGCTCTTCGTGCTCTTTAGGACTCAAATGATAGTGTGGTAAATGAGGTAGGCTAGCGCCTGGTACAAGATCAATACAATGTTGTATATCTCGCATGGGAGGAAGATGATCTAGCAGCTCTTCGGGCATAATAGAAGAAAATTCAAAAATAAGGGGGCGCACTAAACTTGGAATCTCCGCAGACTCTCGACTGGAATCTAGGCCGGCTAAAATGTAGACAACTTCACTCGCCTTCATCTCCTCATGGAATCCGGGATCAGAAAGTAACATGCGGGTTGAAGAAAAGGAAATTGCTGCAATGGGAGAAATTGAGTTACTACTAGGCAGAGAATGATCCAGGGGCTTCGGCAAGGGCCTATTCTTCTGGGGAAGAAGAACGATCTTGCACCCACTACGTTCAAAAGTATACGAGATCCTTGCTCTGTCATGAACTACGCGCTTATCAAATTGCCACGGACGCCCTAACAAGGTGTGACAAATCTCCATGGTCGCAACGTGACACCAAACAGAATCCTGGTAAGATGCCCTTATGGAAAACTCGACTAAACACGGATGTGTGACTGGAATAGTAACAAAACTAGTGACGCATGACAAGCTGTATGGTCTTCTAGAGGTTCGGTTTTAAGTTTTAGCTTTTCTACCATGCGCTGCAACACAAAATTTTCCATGCTCCCGCTATAAATAATGATGGAGAAAAATTTCCCCTGTATGCGCGCGGTCGTACGAAAAATGATGTCTCAACCACTCATCCTCTGTGGAAATTTTAGGAGTGAGGAGACTATGCTGCATGACACAGGCTAGGTGCTCTTCATGCTCTCCTTCTACTTCGACTACGGTGTTCGTAACTGGTTGGGAGATCTCTCCTAGGTATCGACCACAGCTACGAACTGCCTACGGGGGCACTCCAAGGACTTGTGCACTAGTTCCATGCACTTAAAACACCGAAAAGTTCCCGAGTTGGGTCGGGAACCCATAGCCTCTTTGCCTTTAGTATAGGCAGGGGGGCAGAGTAGGGGCACTAGTGGACCCAGGAAGATGACTCTGGCTGAGAGATTTGGGTGAGTTCGTGTTGGGAAGTCTTTCAGAAACCTGAGGGCCGGAAGCTTTCTTCTATAGTGATGCTTCTACACGACGAGCCCTATTGGAGATCTCTCCTAGGTATTGAAAATCACGAAGCTCTATTTGCTCTCGGATGACATAACGCAAACCGTTTAGATAGCGAGACATAATCATATCCTCCTCCTCCTCCTGGATGTCTAACCTGGACTGGAGGATAAGGAACTCGTTGGTATAGTAGTCCACCGAGAGTTTATCCTGAGGTAGGTTGTGGAATTTGCGATATAAGTTTTGAAGATAATCCGGGGGGATATATTGCTTCCGCAACTGGTTTTTAAATTCGATCCAAGTCGTGATCGGGGCAAAACCTAAGGTGAAACGGGTACGCTCTAATTGGACCCACCAGACTATTGAGGGGCACTTAAGCCGAAGGGTGGCATACATGACTTGGCGATTCAATGACATTCGTTTCCAAGCCATGAATCGCTCCATATGCTCGCACCAATCTAGGCATCCTTCGGGTTCTACTCGGCCCTCAAAATCTCCTACATCCAACTTGGCGCCTGTATCCCATCGTGGTTGGTTTTGGGGTTCAAGTGGTGGCGAAAAAGGTTCATCCTACCTAGGGTTTGGTGGAAGTTCCTGATTTAGTCGTAGGTGTCGAGCGGCTTTAAGGTTATTGACGAAAGTTTGTAACACATTCATGACTCGCGTAACATCACCCACTTGGAGGGTGAGTGTTTCCATCATTTGCATGAGGTTGCCCATGCATTGATTAAAGTCATCGATGTTCGCCTCGAGTTTGTCCGCTCTACTCTCCATTTTTTAAAAATAAAAATTAAGTAGTTTTTCATTAAATAAAATAATAATATAAACTAACTGTTATTTTAAAATGATTTTTTGTTTTGTTTTGGAATTTTTAAAAAAATTAAATAAAACACGGGATCGTTCGATTCACAATAGAAGTGAATTGAACCCTGCTTTGATACCAAATTGATGCAGCCCGGTACCGATCTAAGATTTAGTGGCCTTCCTGAGAGAGCGAGGACTTTATTAGCTTAGTCTCTACTCAAGACGATTCCACTCGAATTCCTAGCGTTGGCTCCAAGCACGCGTTTAATTACTACTCAAGCAAGCGGCAAAGACCGTGTTAAATTTGTAGGAAATAACGATAGTTAAAAGCCATTAGAAAATGCATGCGCTAACATTTTGACCTTTTAAATTCAGCTGCATGAGTAGAAGTTAACAACAGGGAGCGGAAAGGTATACCTGCGGAGGACCCGTGGCAGAGGAGTTTTTCTCGGTTTTAGAGTTGTGGCAGGTCGAGGAAGAAGGTAGGAACTCGTATGTGGTTGTTCGGGCTGTGGGGGAGTAAGAGGACTGTAACAGTGGAGGGTTCAAGATAGGGACTGCACCAGGCTGCGGGTGAAAGTAAATGGGAAGGGGGAAAGATGGGCGGAAGGGGCGGCTGGTGAGTAGAGGGAAGAGGTGCTGGTTGTTGGAGTTTTCAGGCGGCGAACTCGCTGGGATTTTGATGCGATTACTTGGACTTCCCTCATTCCGAACAGCAATCCAGCTATTCCAGAACTTCCACAAACAAGAAACTCACAAACAACACCACAAATATTGCATTCAACAGCTTCAAACAAGATACAAAACAATCCCAAGGAAGGAAACCTGAAGGGATGTTACCGACAGTGCAGGGGGACGATCCCGTTGCAGTTGGCGGAAGAAAGCAGAAAGAGTTCAGCACATATTTTCCATCATACCCGGTTCACCCAAGAACCGGCTATTTAAACAACAACCCTAACACAATAAAAAGACAAATACACCCTCCCCCCCATACGGAAATAACAGAAATACCATGACAAAAATAAAAAATGCGTAACATTGCCCCCCCCCCCTAACAGAAGTTCCTTGTCCTCAAGGAACGAAATGCGGCCACCTCTGGCGCAAAGACCATAAATCTTCCCATGTCGCGTCCTGCGGTGCGCCATTTGTCCACTGGATAAGTAGTTGGGTCACCACTCGATCTCCACGGTTCGTGATGCGCCTGTCCAAGATTGCAATGGGTTCGAGGAGGACATTCCCCTCAGCATTCACAGCAGTCGGGAGGGAATGGATGACTTCCGTCGGCGGCCCCTTGTACTTTTTTAGTTGCGAGACATGAAAGGTGTGGTGTATCTTGGCCTCCCGCGGCAGTTCCAACCGATAAGCAACCGAGCCCACGCGCTCCATTATCGAAAAGGGCCCAAAATATTTCGGGGCCAGCTTATGCACCCGGTGTCCACCCACGCTTACTTGACGGTACGGCTGCAGTCGCACCCAAACCAACTCCCCCACTTGAAAGACGTGCTCCCTTCGCTTACTATCCGCAAGAAGCTTCATACGACTTTGGGCCTTAGTTAAGTTTGCCTTTAGCAATTGCATGACTTTGTCTCTGGCCACCAACGATCTATCCACCTTCTCCAGTACAGCTGTACCCTCCTCATACGGCGGCAAGGTTGTCGGCTCCTGCCCGTAGACGACCTCGTAAGGTGTCATCTGTATGGCACTGTGATAGGACGTGTTGTACCACCACTCAGCCATGGGTAACCAAACCACCCAGTCCCGCGGTCGCTCGCTGCACATACAACGGAGGTAGCTCTCCACACAACGGTTCACCACCTCCATCTGTCCATCGGATTGCGGATGATACGCCGTCGACATATTCAATTGGACCTGAAGGACCCGGAACAGTTCCTGCCAAAAATTGCTCACAAACACTGTGTCTCTATCGCTGACAATTGATGATGGGAGGCCGTGCAACCGGACAACGGAATCCAAGAAACATTGTGCCACTGTTTCTGCGGTGTAAGGGTGGTGTAGTGCCATGAAATGACCTTGTTTGCTCAGCCGGTCAACGACCACTAAGATCGTGGATTTCCCATTGCTCTTCGGAAGACCTTCTATGAAATCTAAAGAAATTTCTTGCCAAATCCGCTCCGGTATGGGCAGTGGTTGTAATAAACCCATAGGACGTTGAGTATCCGACTTGCACTGTTGACAGACCGCACAGTGCTGAATGTAGTCATAAAGCTCAGATTTCATTCTCTTCCAATATAGCCGTCGCTTCAGTCGTTTGTATGTTGCCGTGATTCCGGAATGACCTCCCAACGCACTATCATGGTATACTTGAAATATGCGAGTCCGCAACTCCGAATTATTGCCGACGACCAGCCTCCCTTTCCGCGTCAAAGCTCCGTGCTGCCATAAATATTTCGGGTAGGCCCCTATGTCCGCAGTTTTGGCGGCAATGATTTGTTGGAGCCGCTCATCCTCCGCCCACGATTGTCGTATGAGAGTTAGTAGATCTGATTGCAACGTCAGTAACGCGCAAAGAGAGGCGTCCGGACTGTCATGGATCCGCGAAAGTGCATCAGCACACACATTCTCCTTACCCCGTTTGTACTGCACCGTGAACTCATACCCCAATAACTTGGACATGTATCGCTGTTGCGCCGGTGTCGCCAGCTTCTGTTCCAACATAAACTTCAAGCTTTGGTGATCGGTCCGGATTATGAAAGAACACCCTACCAAGTAATGCCTCCAATGTTGAACCGCGAGCACAATAGCCAAAAGCTCCTTCTCATAGGTAGAGAGACCGGCATTCTTCGGTCCCAGCGTCTTGCTAAAGAAGGCAACGGGACGTTCCTTTTGTAATAACACCGCCCCCACACCCGCATCTGCTGCGTCTGTTTCCACCACAAAAGGTTGCTGGAAATCCGGTAGTTGAAGTACCGGTGGCTGGGAGACCGCCTTCTTTAATTTCTGAAACGCCGCCTCGGCGTCTTCCGACCACGAGAAAGCTCGCTGCTTTAATAAAGCAGTGAGAGGTTGCGCAATAGCTCCATATCCTTGAATAAATCTGCGGTAGTAGCCCGTTAACCCGAGAAATCCGCGCACCCGTTTGAGTGTGTTCGGCGTGGGCCAATCAATCATTGCTTGGATTTTTTGAGGGTCCGTGGCCACTCCTTGCCCGGAAATAACATGGCCCAAGTAGTGTACTTGCGGAAGACCAAAATCTCACTTGCTGCGCTTAAGAACCAACCGGTTGGAGCGTAGCACCGCAAATGTGAACGCGAGGTGGTCCAAGTGATCCTTCCATGTAGTGCTGAAAACCAATATGTCATCAAAAAATATTAAAATGAATTTACGGAGTTGACCTTGAAAGAGGCGATTCATAAGGCCTTGGAAAGTTGCCGGCGCGTTCGTCAAGCCGAAGGGCATAACGAGGAACTCGTAATGGCCTTGATGTGTCCGGAATGCGGTTTTGTGGATATCCTCTTCGGCCATCCTCACTTGATGGTAACCGGCCCGTAAGTCAAGCTTGGAGAAGAAAATGGCGCCATTTAGTTCATCGATCAGCTCCTCAATGAGAGGAATTGGGAATTTATCGTTCACCGTATTTTGGTTTAACTGCATGTAATCCATGCATAACCTCCAGGAGCCGTCGTTCTTTTTGACCAAAACTACCGGAGAAGCAAATGGGCTGCAACTATGCCGAATCACCCCGGTGCTCATCATCTCGTCAATAAGTCGCTCAATCTCGGATTTCTGCAATGGTGGGTAGCGGTAAGGTCGCAGATTGACCTGCGCACTGTTGTCCTTTAGCACTATCCGATGCTCCAAAGCCCTCTTCGGTGGCAGTCCTTTGGGCTCTACAAACAAGTCCACAAAGGATGTTAACAAGTTCCCCAAAGCTTGTTGATCCACTAAGGTTGGAGGCATGCCCTGTAGCTTCCACGAGTTGAAGTCCACCAGGCCCGGTTCGGGAGTCCCCACCGGCCTCTCCTGGATGCTGCATAGGGCCAACATGCTCAATTGTCCCTCCTTCCCCATCAGTTTTTGAAGGCGATTGTCCTTGCTCCACGGACCGTTGCCTTGCTTGGATCCGCGAAGGATGACCCTCCGCCCTTGGCTCGAAAACTCCATTTTGAGGTTACAAAAGTCCCACTGTACCGGCCCCAAGTTTACTAACCACTGAACTCCCAACACCACTTCACATCCGCCTAAAGGTAGTAATAACATATCCGACGTAAATCCCACCCCTTGCATTCGCCATGTAAAATTATTGACTTTATAAGAGCTTGAGAGCTTCTTTCCGTCCGCGACGGCCACCAAAAAGGGTGCCATGGGCACAAACTCACAGTTCAACCGGCGAGCTGCCCCCTCATCAAGAAAATTGTGAGTGCTTCCCGAATTTATCAACACGTTAATGGATTGGCCATGGTAAGATGCGGTGACGCGCATCGTTTGGTACGGCGATATCCCCGTTAAGGCATGAGTGGAAACCTGGGCTATCGGTTGGTCCCCCTCACCCTCTTCCCATTCTACTTGCTCAGACGCCTCCTCATCAACCTCATTGTTGTCTATTGCCTCCACCACCACCTCCATGGAATATGATTGTGTTCTATTTGCACATTTATGACCCGGCGTGTAACGTTGATCACACCAAAAGCATAGGCCCTTCCGCCTTTTCTCATCCATTTCCGAAGATGTAACCTTGTTGCGTCCTCCTGCCGGGCTAGATTGTTGGGGTAGGTTCGGGAGGGGTCCCGCCGCTCGGAAAGCCGGTCGGTTAGTGCTGCCCCCTCGCTCTTCCCTGCGGTAACTGTCCTCAAACGTAATGGTGGACTTGCGTTGGCGGTATGATAATTGCTGTTCCTGAAGGCGAGCTAATGAAAAAGTTTCTTGCAATGATTTTGGATAAAACATTCTCACCCCATATTGAATATCCTCACGGAGTCCGGCGAGACACAGGCTAATGGCATGCTCCTCGGAGACCATAACCCGGTGTAAAAGTAAATCAAACTCATCCAAGTAATTTTGAACCGAGTTACGCTGACGTAAATTCTTCAATTCCGCCATGGGGTCATTAAAAAGCACGGAACCGAAGCGACCGTGCAGTGCTTGACTATACTCCTCCCAATTAGGCCATTGGCGGGTAAGCCTTGCTTTCATATATGCTTGGTGCCAGTAAAGGGCTTTCCCTTCCAAATGTACTGAGGCTACCCGAACTTTCATGTCCTCCGGCGTCCCGTCAATCTCGAAGAATTGATCACAACGGTATATCCACTCCATCAAATCGTCGCCAAAAAACCTTGGAAATTCCAACCGCGGAAACCGCATGGCAATGTGCGAGTGCGAGGCCGTTTGTACGGACGCCCCATTATCCGGTGAATACCCACCCCGCTGCTCCCCTGATCGGTCATTCCGCAACCCTGCAAAGAGCGATCGCATCTCTTCACCCATCGCCTGCACAGATCGGGCAAGCTCTGCATGGCTAGTCCGTAAGGCGTCCAATTCTGAATGCCCCTCCTTGGAGCGAGTAGCGTCCGAAACCGGCATCCCGCGAACGCCACAACCTGGCTCTGATACCCTGATGCGATTACTTGGACTTCCCTAATTCCGAACAGCAATCCAGATATTCCAGAACTTCCACAAACAAGAAACTCACAAACAACACCACAAATATTGCATTCAACAGCTTCAAACAAGATACAAAACAATCCCAAGGAAGGAAACCTGAAGGGATGTTACCGGCAGTGCAGGGGGACGATCCCGTTGCAGTTGGCAGAAGAAAGCAGAAAGAGTTCAGCACATATTTTCCATCATACCCGGTTCACCCAAGAACCGGCTATTTAAACAACAACCCTAACACAATAAAAAGACAAATACACCCTCCCCCCCATACGGAAATAACAGAAATACCATGACAAAAATAAAAAATGCGTAACAGATTTATGGAGCAACAGTGGGGCGGAGCTAGGGGAAGATCGGGAGGAAACGTCGGGGTCGACCGATCTTCGGAAGAGGCAGGGGCCGCCGGACGGCGCTGGAGGGGAGACGGGCTTCACTGGAACGGTGGGCGACGGTGGCGGGGAGTCGACAGTGCCTGAGCTCAGGGATGAAAACGGCGGGATGGGTTGGTCGCCCCCCCCCCCCCAACCCCGTACAACTAGTGGAAAAGGTGATAAATTGGGGAAATGGAGGGGGGATGGTTTCATAGTATTGGGGGTTACTTGAACTACAATAACGAGGTTTAATGAGGTTTTTGTTACAATGAGATTTCATTGTACCGAGGGTTACAAGATTTAAAACATGAATTAAATGGCAGGAAATTAACAGGGAGGTTTTGAAAACTGAAGGGTTTTTAGACAATAAATCAAAATGACATTTAATTCTAAAATCCTCAAATCAATCCGAATAAATTTGGATTTAATTAATCTGGATTGGGCTTTTGTCTCATGCAACTAAATAAAATATAGTTGCGCCTACATCCTAACACCTTTGACTACCAGACCTATTTATTAATGATCATGCTGGCTGGTCAAACCAACAAGCCTTAACATAAAAATAAAAAGTGTGATACAACGACATATGACGACAAAACACATGTGACGATACAATGACGAATGACGACAACACACATGATAATAAAAGGACCTTTTAAAAGAAAACACACACATAAGCGAGCATAGCTCATCCAGATGCGACCATAGATGCATTAACATTGAGATTTAAAAACTTAATATTGTGCAAGGCCAATGCTCTGGATGCTGAATGAAGGAAGCATGGTATGTGCACATAAATCAAAATGGATTCTTGGGTCTGCCCTCCCTGATATCTTTGGCTTTGATTTGAGGGCATTATTCCGCAGCAAACGTGACGGTATAGGGGACCACTATATCAGTGGTATCTGTGAGCAGCCACTTTATGCATTTATTGTCAAAGGTTATGTCTTTCTCTTTTGAGAGAAGCCACTTTGTGCATAGTGTCAAAGGTTAGGTTTATTTCCAACCTTTCCCCGCCCATACCCCCAATGATTGGGGACTATATGGGTTCTGTTGTTATTGTTGTTGATCAATAGTCAGGGATTGATAAAACATAGAAATTAGATTACCAAATTATTCTAAAATTCTATATTAACATAAATGATCGTTATGTTATACTTGAATGTAATCATAGTAAAGACTATTGATGTGGGAATGAGTATTTTCAACATAAAGTGCTATGATTCAAAACAAAAGGTACCAAGTTCTTTAAAATCCAAATTGGGAAAACAACAGCTTCAATTAATAAAGAACTTACCTCCATGCGATATCCTGCCCTTGATGCGCACATTGCATGATAATAGGTTGCACACCTACAGCATTGTGCACATGAACCATGCATTTGCTTACATATTACGCAGATCTGGAGCCAATGATGAAAAGAATTAAGTGGAGTCTCCTTTCTTTAAAATATATAAGAAAACACTTTTATTGGCAATTAGAACAGGAAAAGAATTAAAACCTAACAACTATGTTATCACTGTGATCAAGTTAAACCTTCATAAAAGATTGTGCTGGGATATTCAATATGCCAACAGCAGGCTCCATTTTTATGTCATTAGCAAAAGAAACAGTGGGCTGAAACCAGGCACATGTAATGTGGACCCACAATGAATCGATATCAGTGGGCTTCAGAGCGCCACCTGTGAGACAGGAGGGAGACTGAGAAAGAGAATTGCATGCAAAAGGCATTCTAGATGAATTGCATGAAAATGATGAAAGAAATAAAAATTTCATTTGCAACTAAAGTTTTGCTTGGGAGAGTACTGTGGGTGGCTCCTGTGTAAAATTGAGCTCATGTGGGAAATGAATCCAAAAATAGAGTTTTTAGACTTTCCTGGAGCATTAGAGCTACAAAATGGAGGTTTGTCAAACACATCAACTTCTCTCTGTCCCACCGAATTGGAGTTAAAACATCCAGACAAATTTGGGAGAGTGATGCCAGCATCTTCGGTCAAAAATGGAGCTCCAACCCTTCGGTGGGAAATTAAGCTCCAACCCATCCATCCATGGGAAATTGAGCACAAAACAGAGTTTTTTGACTTTTCCCACCACTCCAGAACTCCAAAATGGAGGTTTACCAAGCACGCAAATTTCTCTGGTATCATTTTTATCCCATCGAAATGGAATTAAAAAGCTCAAGCACATTTGGGAGAAGGGTGCGGGTGATCGAGTGAGAATTTGAGCTCAAATAGAGTCTTTGGCCTTTCCCACACCGGAGCTCCAAAATGTAGGAGGTTTACCAAACACAACAATTTCTCTGGTGATTGTTTTATACCATCGAGATGGAATTAGAACGGCCAAACAAACAGAACTTTAAATCAACTTACCTTTTACAGGGCAGAGGCAGCATTCTCGGATTAGTTGTGGATTTTCACAAGCTCTGCAAATCCAGGATGTGAAATCGTGTTCGCCTCTCACTCCATAGCATTCCTGGTGAACAGCTACCTGACATCTGGATTTTTTAAATAAATAAACCCATTTTTATCTGCACTAGATGAATTTATTTTCAATGGGAAAGAACTCTCAAGCACTGGTGTAAAGAGAACATGAGGAAGGCCCGAACACCTGATGCAAATGATAATTTTATTATACTCCCAGTCCTCAATCCATCTGCAGACTGCACATCTTTCAGTTGTCCATTTAGCATCCACTGGATTATATTCTTCTGCCAAGTTGACATCAAACCAACAAGTCAAATAGACAGTACATAAATTGATGCATGGATAAAAGAAACGGTGTTTAAAGAAACTAGTGAATGCCTTCCAAAGAAGCATATAGCTTTTGTTTTCTCTCTCTAAAAGACAGTTGTTTAGACTGATTGGTCGAAATTGTATTGGTAATGTTATTATCTATTAACTGCAAGGTAATATAACGGTAGTTAGTCTATATAGATACAACATAAATAACATGAAATTTCTTTAGGAGAAGAACTGTAGTCGTTAACAAAAGCAATAATAATTTAAGTTTTCATCGGTGTACAAACCCAATTCCCCAATGGCATCATGGTACTTTTGACTTTGACGCTAACCTTCCATTTTTTACTTCTACAGCCTGTATGACGCTCCCATTCCCCAAGTGTAGATTTTGTTCCCATGCAAGAACCGCAATTGCATATCACCCTGCCATCAAAGAAATATAACTTTATGAGATTAACGGTAAATTCATTAAAAATTGATGAGAATAGAACCTAGTGTCCTTGGGAACAATTTCAGAGCAGACACTAATCAAACCTTACAATATGAGAGAATCTTCTATTGATTTTGAATCAATGGGACAATTAATTACTCGCATTGAGATAAGATGAATTGTGAATGCTGTTGGAAGACTTATACAACTGATATGATATGACACAAACCCTAGGGTTTCTAGAGTTTAGGTATAATTAATTTGGTTAAGATGCTTTCCCTAAATTAGATCTCTTGTGAATGTAAGAACTAGGGGCTCTTGAAGTTTTCTTGAAATCTCTCTAGAAATTTTTCAAGCAAGGAATTATTCAAGAAAACTGCATGATTATGTAAGAATAATGCAAAATAGGGAGAAAGATAAAATGTTGAGAGAGAGAAAATACCATGCAAGAAAAGATATTGACACTAGACCTTGAACCTCGTGTCTCTTGTCTTGGTAATCATGCCCTTCCCATTGGGATTCTTTCTAGGGCAATTTGGAGGAATTGAGGTCTTTGATTTGGCCAGGAATACGAGGTATATGGTCAATTGGGAAATTTGGAGCTTTGTCGTGGTTATTTCTACAATTAGTCCTTTTGTTGGACCTCTTTGAAAAAAGTGCTTGTGTGAGATTTATTTAAATGGACCTATATGGCATGAATTAAGCCCTTAAGAGATTTCTAACAGCACTACCCTATTATGCAGCTTCGCACAAGGCAATTGGCATTAATAGGCTCCGCGGTAGCTAGTTAAGCCCACGGATGGTAACCTAACACCAGTACTATCTAGTGACAAATATGTTCAACAACAAAAAAAGAATTCCATTTGACATGTTTTAAGCCCAAAATCAAAAGCTCACATAGGGGCTCATTGTAGATTTCCTCTTTTTGGTATTTAGTCTCACATCTCTAAACATACATATTTCTTTACCTTCTAATTTATAGAAAGAGGAGAGCTCGCATGTAATAATTCAGATTTTTTTTTGAAAAAAATATAATTTAATATTTCAAATTCTCACATGGTATCAGAGCAGGACGAAATCTCTCGCTTTCCCCTCTTGCGTGAATTCTCCCAGCCTTCACACAAAACTTGTCAAGTCTCACGTCAACTCTTTCGTTCTCATATGAAATCCCTTAAAACGGTATTCGCCAAATGCATCGTGAGCTCAACACTTTGCTCTTTGAACCCCACAAAATTGAGGCTTTTCGCGCAATTTTATAGATTTTGACGACGAAGAACTCTCCTCTCCTCCTCGCCTCTCCTCATATTACCAATCTATGTGAACCCCAATGCTTCCTGTGCGCATCGGCGACCCTCGCTGCTTTCACTCGCTAGACTCAGTGAACTGAGCTCTTCAACTCGTCACTCCTAGCCTGCAGACCTACTGATCACTGTTCTTGAACCCATTTTTCATATTCGGCATACTCCCTGCCTCAGTGTATCTCAGCGACCGTTCGACCCTCTCCATCAAGCGCTTCCAACAGCCGCACAGCGTGGTAGTTATTCCTGATACTGACTTCTACGAGTTCCTGCCTCGAGCATCTCGAAGCTCCTCGTCGCCCTGCTCCCATGGACTGATATACCTTGATGTGCCTTCTCATATCTCATGCTCATGTGACCTCTCCAACCCATCTACACGTTCTCCAACACTCTGGCTTGTCCTGCCTACTTTTGCGAGCTCTCCCGTAAAGTCGACGACTCTTCTACAGTGTGCACCAAACTTGTTTTCAACAATGGCAAATCCGTCACTTCCTTCTACTCTCGCCAACATTGCGCCTCCCACAATCATTTTCAGCGCCACTGGAAATCTTGGCACGGGGTCTAAATTAACTGGACCCAGTTATCCAGATTGGTATCTCTTTTACATTCCTTTTGCTCTCTCAATGCGAAGGACATCATCTTCTTGACTCTCCTACTGATCTTGTGTCTCCTGCCTATGTTGATTGATACGCTAGTGATGCTCTTGTTCATACTTGGCTTGCAAACAACTTTTCCAATGCATGTTTTCACGTCAACCGCCATGACGACACTGTAAAGGCAGCATGAGACCATCTTGTTGTCCTTTACTCCAAGAGTGTCAAAACATCTCATATCTAAACTTTGTTTTAGGATCTCTTCGCTCGTCCAACTCTCTCTCTCCTGATGTTGCTTATCAGGAAGTTCAATATCTAGGTGCAGAACTTCTCCAATATCGCTCTTTATCTGCAGACCTTACCATTTAGCAGAAATATTTTCAGGAACTCATAGTGGTCTGTTATCTTCTTCGTCTTCCAGATTCCTATGAGATTATCCGTCAACAGATCTTGGGAGAACCTGATACTCCAACCTTGCATGCTAAAGCCGGTCACATCTATGTTATCACTAACCTTCTGCAGTGGCCTCTGATCGTGTCCCCTCCGTCCTCCGACAATTTTGCGCATGCAATAGGTCATGGACCTCAATGTGGTCATGAAGACCGCACCGTAGTCGTGGAGTACTTCATGCCTTTTGCTCCCATAATGGATGGCTTGGCCATCTTGTCAAAAATTCTTCGTCAAACATCGCCATCTCCGTCCTCAGGCACATGGCAGTACTATTCTTGCTTGAGCCTTCTGCCTCACCATCCACCCAACCCCCAGAGTCCAGCTGTTGGTTCTCTTCAGTAGATATTGAGGCTCTCATCAATGCCTCCAAACAATCTGCCTCAATTGTCACGTTGTCAGGTAACACGCATGTTGCTACTAAGGGTAAGTGGCTCATCAACTCGGGTGTTACTAATCATCGGGCTGGAAACTTTCTTGCCTTCTCGCACCACTAGAAACATAATTGGCTACCTCCAGTCTTTGAGGCTGATAGCTCTCCTGCTCCAGTTTATGGATCTGGACTTGTAGCTATAGCCTCTCTTCTCCAATTGGACGACACTCTCTTCATCCCCAATTTTCCTTGTAATTTGTTGTCTGTCAATGCTTTCTCATGACAATTGCAATGTTCTATCTCATTTTCCCCTCCTACTAGTTATTTTTAGGACCTTCATTCGCAGAGGACGATTGCTACTGGGACTGAACGTGACGCTCTCTACTATCTCGACGATCTTCCCACTTTCTATGGATTTGCAGTCTCCACTTCTCTACTCTAGTGGAGAAACTCCTACTAGGGACCCTAAAATTATAGATTAAAACCATTAGTCATAAAAATTAAGTGAGAATTTACCTCTTTAATCGTTGTACATGCAAAACACAAAGGATTGTAGCAATATGCATATAAATGATATTCATTTTTTCAGTAGGTTGTGAACAGTAATCAGTAATCAGTAAACCGTAATCAGTAATATGACCTATCATATCACACAGTCATTTCATTTGTATTACTTTCCTTTTAATAATTTATTCATTTCATTGTTTACATATACATGTAATACTAAGGACAATTGTCGTCTCAGTCATCAGTCATTTGGGCTCAACCCTACGGGGTCGTCATCTACTAATCCAGTGCGATCAAACATGCAATAGGCCTCCCGACCCTCTGAATTGGACATAATATTCCAATTTATGGCGATCAAACATGCAATAAGCCTTACAATACCCTGAATTGTAAAATCAACACATTCGTAGAAAATTCACACACCTTACAAGGGATAATCCTTAACATTCCTATGCATTGATGCATTTAGTTCCATATTTTATATTTCATTTATTCGTTATGTTCTTATTTATTGGATAAGGTATTAATTAAATTAAAGTCCCCTCAAATTATTAGTCGCTTTCTAAATCATTGCTAGCCATCTTTAGTGCTTATTTAATATCAATGATTTAAAATAGCAAACTTATTCAAAAAAATATGCAATTCACATGCATGAAATAAGCTCAGCATGAAAATATGTAGATGCTCATCTAATAATTAAAATTAATTGGAAAAGCAAGCGTAAATTGAAGAGGTAAAAATTACCTCCATCTTTTCTATCCTATTTTTCATTCTTTGGTTCATCGTTGCGCCTACCATGGGACGCAATCCTCTATAGTATTCGTAAGTAGGCATTTTTTAAATATGGGTTGCATCATTAAATAGCTAACGGCGCTAACACCATTAAACAAGCACAACTTTTTAAGGGGTTGTCTAAGGCGAAGAAAACTTAGGTGAACTCAAAATGAGCATCGATAAAAACTAAACCCTAAATCGACAAGTCAAAATCCGTTGTTCAATTTTAACAGGAATGTCTCCAATTAAACTATGCCTCCAAATAAATCATCACCACATAATTTTTCACCATCAAATTAGAAAAACTCCAAATTTTTATGCCACTGTTTTGACCCAAAAATATGCCACTTACTGATTAAACTACAATTAATAATCTGCAGCCAAAACCAACAGCCGGACATATAGAAAAACACATTCATCCATATCTAGCAACATAGAAGAATGCAAGAAGAAAGGAGAAGAGGGAGGAGAGAAACCAGCCATATTTATATTTTAATATTACAATATATTCCCCCAATTATATATCGTTAACTAATTTAATTACACAAATCTCAACAACCTGCACATGAAAAGAAAATTTCATTCAAAACCCTCAAAATTTCCACTCCTGAATCACAAAATCAGCCCAAAAATCACATATAACCCTAAATGACCACCAATAAAAGAAGAGGAAAAAAGGAAAGAAGAAAGAAACTTACAGTGAAGGTAGAAAGAAGAATCGTAACCTTCACAGTTTTAACAACCCATAATTTTATAAAATTAAAATGAGGGGTTATCATTATGGCATGATTGTATTAAACCTAAAATATCTAGTCTTAATGTTGGCAATGGCAGTTTTGCAATTTTCCCCAAGTCCCTCCTCTAATAAACCTAAACCGGTCAGCCCCTCTTTTAATTTCTCCCGATTCCGCTCCAGCCCCGATTCCCGCAAGGCGCCCCGTCTCTCGCTCCCTTGCCTCCTCCTGATTCTGGCGACTCCTCTGGCTTCTTCCCGCCAAGCCGACGCCTCCCTGCTTGTCTCCTCCTCCATCTCAGGTCGGCGACAACCTTAACTCTCTAGGCTGGCGGCAACTTTAGCTCTCCAGGCCGGCGGCAGCCTTAGCTCTCCAGGCCGGCAGCAGTGGCTCTTCATCCTAGGGTTGGCAACATCAAGCCTTCCCTACTCGCCTCCTCTTTCTCTGACAGCCTCTTCTCATTCCTCCAGAAGCCATATTGGCCCCTCTTCCGCTTCTTTTGGGGGTGGATTTCAAGAGGATCGTCTAGGGTTTGCTCGGATCCACCTCTCCTTGGATTTTTGGGTCCGATCTCAGTCTCCTTGGGTAAGGATCTCCTCTTTTTCCCTGCTATTCAGATTTTTCTTGTAATATTTTTAAGATCTTTGTGCCACTTTTTGCGATCTATAATTTTTGCCCCTATCGTAATCGTCTAACCTTTGGGTATTTGTGATTTTCGGCGTCGTTCGTCGTTTCAATTGACAGTTCGTAAAGAAAGCCCTCTCCGGTTTAGGGTCTCCCCTAGCCGAGCGCCGACAAGTCTTCGTTTCTGCGTGGTGCCTCCTCTCCCCTCACTTTTGAGGAAGGCAAATCACTAACTCTCTTGTGCTTTAAGTTTTGTAAGTAAGCCCCCGTGTTAGCGTAAATTTTCATTTTGCCAAATATCAATTGTGATTGTTCTTGAACAGATTTGCTTGGGGTCCTTAATTGTTGCTTGTGTCGCTTAGCCGCCGCCGCTAATTTTAGCTTCTTTAAGGCAAGTAGAGATCCCTCTCTCTCTCTTGCAAGCATCAAATTTAAATTAATGTCTCTATTCTCTGATTCATACTGCTTTTTTGTATATATTGATCTGTTAAATGGATTTGTATTCTAATTGTTTTGTCTGCTCTTATGATTCTATGATTTCACCCTGCGATGTTTGGTTTGTCAATAAGTTTAAATCTTGAATACCCAGTCTGATAAGTTATTAATTTAGGGCGTAATATATTTGGAATTACATGAATTTGTGATCATCAACGAGTCTTACATTGATATAGACTTAGATGAATGATTTTATTTGGATATTTACTAGAGTGATTGGTTTGATCTCAATTGATGAATAATGAGAAGAATGATAGAATATTGAGCACGAGTAACAAGTGTCATGATAATAATTGTAACGAATTCTGGTTAGCAAGTATGTGATTGGTGTTTTGATATATCATGCTTGTAACACACATTTTTCTTGAAAAATATTCGTGTCAAAGGATGATTTACCCTATGCGAGTACTTGATATCTCCGACCCGATACATGTCATCTTACCTCTACAATATACTGATAAATCTTCTTGTTATGACCTTAACCTGTCGAACCCGCGAGACTCATAACTCTCAATCTAGTTTTCCCCGTGTCATCAAATTCTGTTTTTTATATCTGTTTGATTCTAAGCCTTGAGTGAATATTGTTCTATAACTCGATTCCTCGCTTGTCGTGTTTGTAACTCTACTTTTGTATATCTAAATCGCTAAAATTGTAACTTGTCTTGATAGGTTAGGAATCTCCTAAAGTGTGAATCATGTAACTCATAATATCATAAGCAAACATTGAAACATGTTGGGGTCACTTGAGTTGCAGCCTTCACGGTGCCAGTTGGGACTCACTAAGCCTCCTTGAGTCGGGCCTGGGCCGTGACGAGGGTCACGACAAGCAGGAAGTTTTTTTAATAAGACTTGTATCCGGACTGAGTGTGAACCATGCGCACCCCCTCAAAACACCTATACACTTCATTGATTGTAGCTTATGATATTACTTGTTCTATTATATGTTATGCTCCAAGTAAGCTTAATTCAGGTTATTTTCTGTTGACTCATTTACTCGTCTGCTTTGGTAGCATCGCTTCATGAAAACTGGTACTTTTACACTTCTGTTTCTACTGTTTTGTACTTTACTTTGGCTACATGTTTATTTCAATATTCTGAGGTTTTTCCTTTCTATTTTGGAATTACCTTAGCTTTCATGGCAGCGCCGCCAGGTTTCTGAGCCCGATCTGCATCAAACTTCTATTTTCAGAGATTGATCTTCCCGTCGTGTCAGGTTCGATTTTTATGCTTCATTTTTTTACTGTCAGACATTCTTTTTATGTAATAAATATGATCAGTAAATTATGGACAACTGCAAGGATAAATATTATATGTACTAGAACTTAATATCATTTTCATGTTCATCCTCTTTTGAAATATAATTACATGAAATCTGTAGCAGTTCCCTGAAAAGGATGAATTTTTACAAAATAAATGTGCATTTAAAATTCTCACTGTTTTAAATTCTAAAAGCTTGCGCATAAAAAAATCAAACTGTTTTTACTTAAAAGTAATTATTCTAAACTTATTAAAAGTATCTCTGCATCCGCCTTAGTAGGTATGATTTTCTTTCCGCCCATGCATGTGGCATTACGGCCTGCCCGAAACACACTCTGACTTTTATTGAGACGGGTCGTAATAATTGGTATCAAAGTGAGATTAACATTTAAAGATAAAGTACTTTATAAACTTCACCTATTTTGAAATTTTCATCGTATAAATATATATAAGCATATATCATTCCTTTACTCAGCTTGTCATTATTTGTTGTTCGCGACTGAAACACACACACACTCACTCGTAAGCATTAGTATGCACACGAATGTTAAAGGAGTATGGGCAAACTTAATATTTTTGTACATATGAATTTTCACTAGGATATTTGCCGCTTGCGAATATTAAATTTTATGGACGGTTTAATATTTTCAAGTGCGTTGGCATTAGAGTCTTAATATGCGTGACATGTTAAGTGATATGAGCGCTTAATATGACATGTATATCCATTCATTTGCATTCATATCATAAATCATTGCACAAGTGTGAATCCAAGAATAACAATAATGATTGTACACACATAAATTTACTAATTGCTTGACATCGCAAAAAATCTCATGGTTGCACTTACATGATTATTACCTAGAGTTGTTCAATGAAAATGTTGTAATTATTACATAATTTATGTACTTGACAGTAGAAAATGTGTTAGAATCTCTAATTTCAAGTCCTCAATATTTGTAATTAGTCCTTTCTTTTCGCGTGTCTGTCAATCCTATTTAGTCATCGTGTATCCCTTTCTAGTTAGCTTCTAGGTGACAATGAGAAATGAGAGTCTTATTATAAATGGTTCTGCTGAATTACTTCAGTGTGGTTTTGTACTCTTTCATCCCTAGGGCGACCCGCTTTCGTCGATACTCAATCGTCATCCAGTTTCTTTTCCTCTTTGGTGTCTAGTCTTCCCTCAGTGCAAGATCTTTTTGCTCTCGTATTCTCGTGTTCTGCCGCTCAATTTCGAGCTAATCGAAGACGTTCTTGTGTTTCCTAAAGCCAATATTTTGTATCTGGCCGTACCCGATAAGTCTGAAGAGTTCTTTTAAGAACTTAAATATGTTTTGCGTTGCAAATATCCACAACATTTCTCTTGATTTTGATAAGCCTTCTGGTGGAGACCAGCCCAGATCAGGGTGTCGCAAAAGTGTCCTCCGCCGCACCCGTCCGGACCACTATCGGCCCTGAATGTCGCATTGTGTTTTGTATTTGTGAATGTCGCATTGTGATTGTTTCGTATTTGTGAAAATATGTGTATATATATATAAAAGTATAAATATATATATATACACATAAGTATGGTTTTTTAAAAAAAACAATTTTATAAAATATATATATATATATATATATATATATTATATAGACTGTATATATATATACATTACAAATGTTAACTTATAACCCTACCCGGTCAGCGAAGCAGTGAAGAAAGGCAGGGCAACTGTTCCTCTTCCCGATCCGATCCAGCGCAGTCCGCCATTTCCGGCCCGAAAACGAGCGGGATTCAAGCTCGACTACTCGCTTCTTGCCATTCCTCGGCACCGTTAGCCCCTACGTTGGCTACAACCGCAGAGCACGATCCCAACTCCCGGCGGTTCAAGGCCACGAAGCTACCACCATGGCCGGTATCATAGCTTCTTCTTCTTCAATGTTGTAAACCCTATAAAAGGGGTATGTTTTGTATTTTGGGGGTTGATTGATGAAAAAACACTAGTTTGTTGCTGTGAATTAATTCCCGTGTGAGTGATTGATGCTGAAATTGATTTGTGTCTGATTGTTGCTTCCATAAGAGATGATGAACAGTTGTCTTGAAACTTTGTATTGATATTCTTAGGTTTGATTTCGTATAAGAATTGATACTAGTTTCTTCCTTACCAGTGTAAAGACGGTTGTGAGTGAATACTAGGCGTGTTGTCAGTTTGGAGATAGGAAATGTGTATTTGCTGTTTTGGTTTCCGTGAACAGTGACTTCTAGCTTGAGATTTCGTGGAGCCACCGCAAGTGTTTGAGATTACGTGGATCCACCTTTAGTGTGAGAGTGAGTGAATTATAGGTTTGTTTAGTTTGTGGCTTCCTTACTTTGTTGAGTGATTTCCGTGGAACCACCTTGTGTGAGGGAGTGTTTTAATTCCTTGGTGCCCGTGTGCGAAAGCGGCCGACCTCGGAGCGGAATTCGAAGGTGACGAGGAACTCCTCGCATGATCGCCATTGACTTCGGATACGGAAAGACGGCTCTTTCCGTGGGTAATTTGTTTTTATCCTCTCTTTGCGTGTGTCTCCATTTTCTCTTAGGATTTTTAGACTCATTTCTGGGCTTTCGCCGAATTTTGTCAGCAAACGCTACGTCGAGAACTCCAAACGGGAACGTCTTTGGAGTTCACGATTTCCGTTTTGGCTGCAACAAAGGGAACAGATCGAAATTGCGAGCTTCCTTCCCCGGATTTAAATTGAACCATCAATTTAAGAAAATCTTTTTTTAAAGCAAAATAGTCTTTCTCGTGCTTTATAAAACATTGTTTAAATTCATAAATCCGCGCAACATCCGTTTCGATTATTTGCTAAAAAATCATATTTCGTTGCATTCAGTTAGGGTTTCCTAGAAATAGCCGACAGACGCATAAACCCTACGCGTCATCCTGCATCAATTTGGTATCATAACGAGGTTTCAAAATTTTTCTAAGTTTTGGGATCCGTCCTGTGTAGAATAGGAACCCGCATAGCATTTAAATTTTTTTTTCAAAAAAAAGAAAAAAAAGAGTTTTTAGCATATTTATACATTTGCATTTATTTATTTGTTTGCATGCATTTGCGTAGTGGTAGGTTAGTGAGTATGAGTTCACAACACCACAATTCACCACCTGAACACCTTCACGAGGTAAACCCGGAGATGCGTCGAGTTGAACATGGTGAACCGAGTTGTGGGATCGAAGGGAATGAACCACCCCCATGGTTTGTACCTTTTGCCCACCAAATGGAAAAGTTAACCGAAAGCGTTTACCAAATGAGAGAAGGGCTAGCAAATCTTAGTGTCAGGGTGAATAGCTTAGAAGTACCCCCTCGAGCGTCAATGCCACCTTTAGTTAGAGATGAGCATTCAGTGCGACCCCATTATGAGGCTCCACCACCTTATGGAGAGAGGTCTGCACTTAGGAGAAACCCTCTTTTCGAGGAAGAGGTTAGAAATCCCATAGATAGATATGAGTCTGAGTATAATCAGGGTAGGAATTTCCCGAGAAATTTTCCTGAAACCCCACGTGAGCCTTTCCTAGGTACGCGAGATCATTATCAGGAGAGACCCTATAATGACATAGCTAGAGAAGAGCGTCCACGAGACCATCGTAGGCCTATACCGGCCATGCATCGTGATGATCGGCCTAGAGATTGGCATCGACCGCCACCCCCGCGGCGTCGAGACAATCGTGATCCTTACGACGATGATTATGACTATCCTCCCAGGGATAAGCGACCGGATCTTACACGTATTGTGAAGTTAGATCCGCCACTTTACGATGGATCTATGGATCCCAAGGTCTTTTCAGACTGAGTTATAGACATAGAGACCTATTTTGATTGGTATCGTATGATGGAAGATCAGAAGGTTCAGTTTGCCACGATGAGATTATCTGGGCGAGCGAAAATCTTTTGGATAGGTGAGGAACGTAGTATAGAGAGGAATGGACGCCCTCCCATTACACACTGGGCACACATGAAAGCCATATTGGAGGAGCAGTACATTCCCCAGCACTACCAGACCCGTCTGCGAGACGAGCTGGCGTCTCTACGTCAAGGGTCCAAATCAGTTTCTGATTATTTAGCTGAGATGAAGGATCTTATGATTAGGTGCAACGTAGTCGAACACCCACGAGATACATTATCTAAATTTAAGTGTGGACTACGATCTGAGATTCACGATGAGTTGATTCGATATGGTCACTATTCCTTTGCTGAGACTGTATCTATCGTCATCGATATAGAGAAACATCAAAAGAGAACCTCCCGGTTCAAACCTCAAAATAAAACAAACACTCCTTATAAGAAAGATGAATCGAAAGGTAAGGAGAGTGCCTCGAAGCCCACCTCGGCCTTTACGAGAGATCATAAAGGAAAAAACCCCCATGGGAACTGTGACCCCTTCACAAATCCGATGTTATGAGTGCCAGCGGATGGGCCATATATCTAGGGATTGTCCTAAAAGGAGAGACACACTAGTTATTCATGAGGTGACTGAGGATGAGCCTATAGAATAAGTTGGAGTCGAGAGAGACTCACACATTTTGAATGATGAAGTGTACGGTACGCCTAGTATGAGGAGATAGATCTCGACGTCCTAGTGGTGAGATGTATGCTATCTACACCAAAGGAATCAGCCGATTATTGGCGGACGAACATCTTCCAGGCCTACTTCAAGGCAGGGGAGAAAGTGTGTCGTTTAGTAGTAGATAGCGGGAGTTGTATGAATGTGATAGCTGAGACGGCATTAGGCCGCATGGGACTCACTGCTGAGCCACACCCTTCCCCATTCCAGGTAGCTTGGGTCACCAAGACTACCTTATCTGTGACTATGAGATGTTTAGTGCCCATCACTATCGGTCCGTATACCGACAAGATTTGGTGTGATGTTATGCCTATGGATGTGTGTCACGTATTACTAGGGAGACCTTGGTTATATGACCGAGATGTACTCATACATGGCAGATCCAACACTTGCTCCTTTCTACAAGACGGAAAGAGAGTAGTGTTGAACCCGGTGCGACCCACAGCACCAACATCCCGCACGAGTGGTGCGAAAGAATCTCTTCCTCCCACTGAAAGGAAGAAGACTCTTAGCATTATACGAGGCACTGATTTCCATCGAGAGAGCTTCGATGGTGGATTTTATTATGCCTTAGTAGTTTTACAGGCATCTGACGTACTAGAGAGATACGAGTCTATTCCTATACCTGCTAGGAGACTCTTAGAGGAGTTCCAGGATATACACCCTGATGAGCTTCCGGCTGAGTTACCTCCCATGAGATGTATTCAACATGCGATAGATCTCGTTCCTGGAGCTTCCCTCCCACATTTACCGCATTACCGATTGAATCCTGCCGCCCATGAGGAGCTGCAAAAGCAGATCGGAGAGTTACTTGATAGAGGCTTTATCTGTCATAGCCTTAGTCCATGTGCGGTGCCTGCCCTCCTTGCCCCAAAAAGGATGATACTTGGCGTATGTGCGTTGACAGTCGTGCTGTCAACAAGATTACTGTGAAATGCCGATTCCCGATACCCCGACTGGATGACATGTTGGACATGTTGACTGGAGCCACGATCTTTTCTAAGATCGACCTTCGTAGTGGTTATCATCAAATTCGCATTCGCGAAGGAGACGAGTGGAAGACTGCCTTCAAGTCGAAGGATGGCCTTTACGAATGGCTTGTGATGCCCTTCGGGTTATCCAATGCCCCTAGTACTTTCGCTCGGATGATGACCCAGGTCTTTAGACCATATATTGGGAAGTTCGTAGTGGTTTATTTCGACGACATTTTGATATATAGTCGGACTGAGGATGAGCACTTGACTCACCTACATTCTATTTTCGAGCTCCTGCGAGACGAACAATTGTATATGAACTTGAAGAAGTGTGTTTTTATGGCCGAGTCCGTCATCTTTCTTGGATATATAGTGAGCTCCGCTGGCATCACTATGGATCCCGAGAAAGTTCGAGCAATCCGTGAGTGACCTACCCCTCAAAACATTCACGATGTCCGTAGCTTTCATGGACTAGCCACAATTTATCGTCGATTTATTAAGAACTTCTGTACGATTATGACACCTATCACTGAATGTACGAAGAAGGGAAGTTTTCAGTGGACATCATCGGCAGCTAGATCCTTTGAGATTATCAAAGATAAGATGTCCACTGCACCTGTTTTGAGACTCCTTGATTTCAGTCAGGTATTCGAGGTATCTTGTGATGCCTCAGGAGTTGGGATAGGAGGTGTTCTTAGTCAAGAGGGTCACCCCGTTGGATTTTTCAGTGAAAAGCTCTCAGGCCCGAAGCTGAATTATTCCAACTATGAGCGCGAGTTCTATGCGATTGTATAGACGTTACGTCATTGGAGGCATTATTTGTTGCCTAAGGAGTTTGTCCTCCACTCTGATCATCAGGCGTTGCGTTATATCAATTCGCAACAGAAGTTGAACCCTCGACAGGCTAAGTGAGTATCATATTTACAAGAATACACCTTCGTTCTCAAACACTGTAAGGGAACGGAGAATAGGGTTGCCGACGCCCTCAGTCGAGTCACCCTTGTATTGTCACAGATGCGTACTCAGGTGATAGGATTTGAGCGTGTCAATGATGATTATTCTAGTTGTCCTGATTTTAGCGGTATCTATGATGCGATACGTTCGGATCCCTATCACGATGAGACCGATTATCTCATTCGAGACGGATATTTGTTTCGTGGGACCCGTCTGTGTATTCCCCGCACCTCGTTGCGAAATTTCATTGTATGAGAATTACATGGCGGAGGCTTAGGTGGACACTTTGGATGCGATAAGACGATAACCTTAGTAGAAGAGCGCTTATATTGGCCCGGGATGAAGCGGTTTATCGCTCAGGTTGTCAGTAGCTGCCGCACTTGTCAGGTAGCGAAGGGAAATAAACAACCCGCTGGTTTATATACATCTTTACCGGTGCCCAGTATTCCTTGGGATGATGTTAGCATGGATTTTGTGCTTGGGTTGCCGCGCACTTTTAGGAAACACGATTCCATACTTGTCGTGGTTGATCGATTCTCTAAAATGACATATTTCATCCCTTGTAACAAAACAGATGACGCCTCTCATATAACCCGTATTTACTATAAAGAGGTTGTCGCACACCGAGGAATACCCAAGACTATCGTTGCCGATCGAGACGTTAAGTACACCAGCTATTTTTGGAAGTCACTCTGGAGACTTTTAGGGACTAAACTTCTATTTTCAACCGCTTATCATCCACAGACCGACGGTCAAACTGAAGTTGTGAATAGAAGTTTAGGAAATTTATTGCGATGTTTGGTAGGAGATCATCAGGGAAATTGGGATCTAATTCTTCCACACGCTCAGTTAGCGTATAATAATTCGAAGAATAGATCCACGGTTTTATCACCTAATGAGGTTGTTCATAATCACACTGCACGAGTGCCGTTAGATTTAGCATCACTATCACACACCTTTAGGACTAGCCAGTTTGCACATGAGTATGCATTACATTTGCATGATTTGCATAAAAGATTTAGCGGAGGTTGCACAGTATTTATGATCTTTACGCAACTCAAGCTAATAAACACAAGAGAGCTACTAGTTTTAAAGTGGATGACTTGGTTATGGTTCGGCTAAATCCGGAACGGTTACCATTGGGTACCGTAAAGAAGTTAGCTGACCGTACAACTGGACACTTTAGAGTGGTGAAACGGATTGGGCAGAATGCGTATAAACTTGAAATGCCTTCCGTTTGGGGAGCAAATCCTGTTTTTAACGTAGCCGATCTGACTTTATTTCACGATTACCCGCACGAGTCTGTAGATTTTCCATTGTCTTCTCCTCCAATTGATTCTTCTGGGTTGGTGAGTGAGAGTGAGGAGCCACATTCAGGACATACCAATATTCATTTCGCTACTGACACGTCCACTGCAGTTCCTCCCATTTCCACTGGCAGCTTTCAGGTTGAGCATGAGATACTAGATGAGTCTTCTTTACCAGTTCCCAGAGCTACTGATCGACTCCCGCGACAGATTTTGGTTCCCGAACAAATCTTGGATGACGAGGCAGTGACCACTACTGATGTTGGATTTCAGAGGTATTTGGTTCGTTGGCATGACAGACCAGAGACCGAGACCAGCTGGGTCTTGGCCGAGGAGTTACAGCGCATGTATGCTGATCTTCTACAACACTACCGTTCGGAGCACTCACCGGAGATGAGTGATTTCGAGAGGGGGAGAGTTGGTGGAGACCAGCCCAGATCAGGGCGTCGCAAAAGTGCCCGCCGCCGCACCCGTCCGGACCACTATCGGCCCTGAATGTCGCATTGTGTTTTGTATTTGTGATGTCGCATTGTGTTTGTTTCGTATTTGTGAAAATATATGTGTATATATATATATATATAAAAGTATAAATATATATATATACACATAAGTATGGTTTTTTTTAAAAAACAATTTTATATAAAATATATATATATATATATATATATATATATATAAACAGTATATATATATATACATTACAGATGTTAACTTATAACCCTACCCGGTCAGCGAAGCAGTGAAGAAAGGCGGGGCAACTGTTCCTCTTCCCGATCCGATCCAGCTCAGTCCGCCATTTCCGGCCCGAAAACGAGCGGGATTCAAGCTCGACCACTCGCTTCTTGCCATTCCTCAGCACCGTTAGCCCCTACGTTGGCTACAACCGCAGAGCACGATCCCAACTCCCGGCGGTTCAAGGCCACGAAGCTACCACCATGGCCGGTACCGGAACTTCTTCTTCACTGTTGTAAACCCTATAAAAGGGGTATGTTTTGTATTTTGGGGGTTGATTGATGAAAAAAACTGGTTTGTTGCTGTGAATTAATTCCCGTGTCAGTGATTGATGCTGAAATTGATTTGTGTCTGATTGTTGCTTCCATAAGAGATGATGAACAGTTGTCTTGAAACTTTGTATTGATATTCTTAGGTTTGATTTCGTATAAGAATTGATACTAGTTTCTTCCTTACCAATGTAAAGACGGTTGTGAGTGAATACTAGACGTGTTGTCAGTTTGGAGATAGGAAATGTGTGTTTGCTGTTTTGGTTTCCGTGAACAGTGACTTCTAGCTTGAGATTTCGTGGAGCCACCGCAAGTGTTTGAGATTACGTGGATCCACCTTTAGTGTGAGAGTGAGTGAATTATAGGTTTGTTTAGTTTGTGGCTTCCTTACTTTGTTGAGTGATTTCCGTGGAACCACCTTGTGTGAGGGAGTGTTTTAATTCCTTGGTGCCCGTGTGCGAAAGCGGTCGACCTCGGAGCGGAATTCGAAGGTGACGAGGAACTCCTCGCATGATCGCCATCGACTTCGGATACGGAAAGACGGCTCTTTCCATGGGTAATTTGTTTTTATCCTCTCTTTGTGTGTGTCCATTTTCTCTTAGGATTTTTAAACTCATTGCTGGGCTTTCGCCGAATTTTGTCAGCAAACGCTACGTCGAGAACTCCAAACGGGAACGTTTTTGGAGTTCACGATTTCCGTGTTGGCTGCAACAAAGGGAACGGAACGAAGTTGCGAGCTTCCTTCCCCGGATTTAAATTGAACCATCAATTTAAGAAAATCTTTTTTTTAAAGCAAAATAGTCTTTCTCGTGCTTTATAAAACGTTGTTTAAATTCATAAATCCGCGCAACATCCACTTCGATTATTTGCTAAAAAATCATATTTCGTTGCATTCAGTTAGGGTTTCCTAGAAATAGCCGACAGACGCGTAAACCCTACGCGTCGTGCTGCATCACCTTCGCTCTTGTTCTCTATCTTCTTTCGTTTCTTTATGTTCATAGTTAGCTTCCATGTCTTGATTTGCAAGTATTGTTGGGATGTATGTCATCTGAATCTTCGTCATAAGAGACCACATTCAGAGAATTCTCAGAAAGTTTCAAGACGAAACTTCTTAAGTAGGAGAGAATGTAACAACTCATAAATTAATTAAATTAAAATGAGGGGTTATCTTTATGACATGATTGCATTAAACCTAAAATATCTAGTCTTAATTTTGGCAATGGCAGTTTTGTAATTTTCCCCAAGTCCCTCCTCTAATAAACCTAAACCGGTCATCCCCTCTTTTATTTTCTCCTGATTTTACTCCAGCCCTGATTCCCGCAAGCCGCCTCGTCTCTCGCTCCCTTGCCTCCTCCCGATTCTGGCGCCTCCTGCAGCGTTTTCCCGCCAAGCCGACGCCTCCCTGCTCGTCTCCTCCTCCTCCATCTCAGGTCGGCGACAACCTTAACTCTCCAGGCCGACGACAACTTTAGCAGTCCAGGCCGGCGAGAACCTTAGCTCTCCAGATCGGCAGTAGTAGATGTTGCTCCTAAAGTCGATAGCATCAAGCCTTCCCCTCTCGCCTCCTCTTCCTCCGGCAGCCTCTTCTCCTTCCTCCAGAAGCTTTATTGGCCCCTCTTTCGCATCTTTTGGCGGTGGATTTCAAGAGGATCGTCTAGCGTTTGCTCGGATCCACCTCTCCTTGGATTTTTGGGTCCGATCTCAGTCTCCTTGGGTAAAGATCTCCTCTTTTCCCCTACTATTCAGATTTTTCTTGTAGTATTCTTGGGATCTCTGTACCCCTTTTTGCGATCTATAATTTTTGCCCCTATCGTGATCGTCTAACCTTTGAGTATTTGTGATTTTTGGCGTCGTTCGTCGCTTCAATTGACGGTTCGTGAAGGAAGCCCTCTCCGATTTATGATTTCCCCTAGCCGAGCGTCGTCAAGTCTTCATTTTTGTGAGGTGCCTCCTCTCCCCTCACTTTTGAGGGAGGTAAATTGCTAACTCTCTTGTGCTTTAAGTTTTGTAAGTAAGTCGCCGTTTTTGCGTAAATTTCCATCTTGCTAAATATCAATTGTGATTGTTCTTGAACAGGTTTCATTGGGGTCCTTAATTGTTGCTTGCGTCGCTTAGCCGTCGCCGCCAATTTCAGCTTCTTTAAGGCAAGTAGAGATCTCTCTCTCTTGCAAGCATCGAATTTAAATTAATGTCTCTGTTCTTTGATTCATGATTGATTTTCTGTATATATTGATATGTTAAATGGATTTGTATTCTAATTGTTTTGTCTGCTCTTACGATTTTATGATTTCACCCTGGGATGTTTGGTTTGTCAATAAGTTTAAATCTTTAATACCCAGTCTGATAAGATAATAATTTAGGGCATAATATATTTGAAATTACATGAATTTGTGATCATGAGCGAGTCTTACATTGATATACGCTTAGATGAATGATTTTATTTGGATATTTACTAGAGTGATTGGTTTGATCTCAATTGATGAATAATGAGAACAATGATAGAATATTGATCACGAGCAACAAGTGTCATGATAATAATTGTAACGAATTCTGGTTAATAAGTATGTGATTGGTGTTTTAATATATCATGCTTATAACGCACATTTTACTTGGAAAAATATTTGTGTCAAATGATGATTTACCTTAAGTGAGTACTTGATATCTCCGACCCGATACATGTCATTTTACCTCTACAATATACTCGATAAATTTTCTTGTAATTATGACCTTAACCTCTCGAACCCGCGAGGCTCAAAACTCTCGAATCTCGATCTAGTTTTTCTTGTGTCATCGAATTTTGTTTCTTAGGTCTGTTTGATTATAAGACTTGAGCGAATATTGTTCTATAACTCGATTCTTCCCTTATCGTGTTTGTAACTCTACTCTTGTACATCTAAATCGCTAAAATTGTAACTTGTCTTGATAGGTTAGGAATCTCCTAAAGTGTGAATCATGTAACTCATAATATCATAAGCAAATATTGAAATGTGTTGGGGTCACTTGGATTGCAGCCTTCACGGTATCAGTTGGGACCCACTAAGCCTCCTTGAGCCGGGTCTGGGCCGTGACGAGGGTCACGACAAGCAAGAAGTTTTTCTAATAAGACTTGTATCCGGACTGAGTGTGAATCATGCGCACTCACTCAAAATACCTACACACTTCATTGATTGCAGCATATGATATTACTTGTTCTATTATATATTATGCTCCGGAGTAAACTTAATTCAGGTTATTTTTTATTGACTCATTTACTTGTCTGTTTTGGTAGCATCGTTTCATGAAAACTGCTACTAGTACACTTATGTTTCTACTGTTCTATACTTTACTTTGCTCACCTGTTTATTTCAATGTTCTGAGACTTTTCCTTTTTGTTTTGGAATTATCTTAGCTTTCGTGGCAGCGCCGCCAGGTTCCTGAGCCCGATCTGCATCAAGATTCTGTTTTCAGAGATTGATCTTCTCGTCGTGTAAAGTTCTATGTTTATGTTTCATTTTTTTTACTGTCAGACATTCTTTTTATGTAATAAATATGATCAGTAAATCATGAACTGCTAGGATAAATATTATATGTACTAGAACTTAACATCATTTGCATGTTCATGCTCTTTTGAAATATAGTTGCATGAAATCTATAGCAGTTCTCTGAAAAACATGAATTTTTACAAAAATACATGTGCATTTAAAATTCTCACTTTTTAAACTCTAAAAGTTTCGCATAAAAAAACCAAACTGTTTTTACTTAAAAGTAATTATTTTAGACTTATTACCAGTATCTTTCCATCCTCCTTAGCAGGTATGGTTTTCTTTCCGCCCATGCACGTGACATCACGGCCCGCCCGAATCGAACTCTGACTTTTATTGAGGTGGGTTGTGACCACAGTTCCCGCAACCACAAAACACAACTTAATAAGCACTGGAATGTAGGGCAGAGTCGTCGTCGAGAGAAGTAAGGGCCATCGCAGGTGTAAGATGAAAGAATCCTATTGAGAGAGAGACAGAGAAAGAGGTTGCTTCCGTAGAGTTCCAGGTGAGAACAAAAGAGTGAAGTAAAAAGAGAAGTTGCGTGACTTCAGGAAGAAGAAAAGCGTAGAAGTTTCTCGATTCATTGCGCATTTTCGGTCGATAAATGTCTATAACAAGCTGGCCACATTATATTAACATTTAATCCTTAGCCAACCACTTATGCAAAATATCCTTCAATCAAATAGTCCAGAATCTATTGAAAAAAACCCCATTGATTTAACTTAACAACTTAATCATAAGTGATTTTACTCCCTAGGGTTATTACACATATGTATAGAGAGGGTGATTGACTCATAGAAGTCCTAGGATGTCAGTCTAGTAAGTGTCATGAGAAAGACAATTTGAAAAAAAGAAGAAAAATCAATCAAAGTAATTTTGCGTCAATTAGAAGTTGGCATAATGCCGACTAGAAGTCGACGTCACTTCGAATGGATATCAACGCATCATCAGAAGATAAGTAGACGATACTCCAAAAAAAGAAGATGACGCATGCGTCGATACTATATTGACGTAACGTCGATTATATAGTCAAGTCGGCAGAGCTTCAATTCGTAGGCAAATCTCAACACACTTTCTACTAGAAGTCGGCGTAGCGTTGAATGAAACCCAGAATAAAAATTGTAGAAGATTTGTTCAGAATTATTTAGAGAAGACTAATATGAAATTCTTTTAAATCTTTAAAGTTGTTGGAAGAAGAGCCTAAGAAAAGAATTTTCCATCAATTACAGAAGAATTTATATGGTGGAAATTTGAATAAAATGTCAGAATTCATGAAGACATATATAGAAGAATATTATATCATTTCTTCTGAAGATATATTCAAAGATGAAAAGGAATCCAAAATCTTCATGGATTTGACATACCCAGAATTCAAAAGACATACACACAAAATATACAGAAACAAAAATAACAGTGATAGCCGACAAACATTCTTTCTCTCTTCTTCTTCCTTCTTCTTTGTTGTTGTTGTTGCAACAAAATACAAAGAACAATATGATATTCTTGGATCAAAGGCTTATAATTCTTGCACCATCTTCAAGCAAAGATTCATCAAATATAAAGGATCCAATACACTCAGTGCCTGAATATAGTTCTTAGAATCTGCTGAAAGAGGACTCACCATAGAATACTTATTCTCATTCCTAAACTTTTTTTCTTACTTTGTAAATTGAGTAAAGAGTTTTAAAAATCTCTTTTCAAAGGATTCAATGTGGTTCTGAGAGTCTCCTTACCAAAAGATTCAATTTTTGTTCAAGATCTTCTTACCAAAAAATCTGGAGTTAGTTCTAAGAGTGTCCTTGTCAAAAAATACAGTTGTTGATTCTGAGAGTTTACTTATCAAAACACATAGACACTGGGATAGTGTATTCCTATCTAAGTAGTAGAAGAGTGGATCCATCCAAATTTTGGGGAATCACTATAGTTTTGGTGTCTTCTGTGAAGTGTTTTTTATGATGTGTTTTGCTTGTTATTTTTTATGCTTTTATTTTTCAGTGTTAATAATTCTGGTTACAATCCTGTGAAGGCAAATACTGAAATTGTTTAAAATTTATTTTAAGCAAATATTTTAAATTTCTATTCACCCCCTCTAGAGAATTCTCAAAGGATTATTCACAATTGTTCATTTTTTTAATTGATATCAGAGGTAGGTTGATCAAATAAAGATTAACCCTTGATCATAAAGATCTGAATAGCTACACATATTATTGTATTAATATATTTTCAAAATGACATCAAATAATTTTAAAGGATTTGCATTAACTAGACCTTCATTGTGTAATTTGGAAAAGTTTATACTCTGGACGGCCAAAATAAATTTGTACATGAATTCAATTGATGAGGGTATTTTTGGTTCTATTCTATCAGGACCACATCTATCTTTCAAGAAGGATGTCAGTGAAAGCACAACAACAGAGCTTGTTCTCAGGGCTAAATGGACAAAAGATGAAAAGAAAATAAAAGACTGAGATGCCTAAGCAATGAACATCTTAGTGTCCACTATATGTCAGATGAGATTTTTCAGAAGGTAGATGATTGTCAGTCAACCAAAGAAATCTGGGAATCCTTGTCAAAAATAGTTGAAGGAAGTTCTCATGAAAGGAAAGACAAAAGGTCTTTTCTCATATCCCAATATGAGAAAGCTCAGAAGAAGACTGAAGAAAGTATTGTTGAAATGTATGAAAGATTAAGCATCATTGTAAATGAACTCAAAGGGCTGGATAAGGAGATCTCACTAACTGAGATCAATGATAAATTACTCATGTGCTTCCCAAGCACACGAGATTCAAGGATTTGGGTCATCAGAGAGTCCAGATGCCACAGGGAAATCACAACTGATGCCCTGTTAGGCAAACTCAAGTCTTATGAACTTCTTCTGAAAAGAAGGGTTGAGTCTGAAGTAAAGGATAAGATCTCTACCTCTAGAGATAAGTTTATCGCATTGAAGGCAGTTGATGAAGGGCCTTTAACTTCTGAAGAAGGGATGTTCAACCTTCTGGCCAAAAGGTTCAAAAGATGAATAAAGACTGAGGACTCCAGAAGAAGAGACAGGAGTTCAAGAAAGACTAGGTTTGAGCAAGGAGGTCATCTGTTTTACATGCAAGAAGCCAGGGCACATTGCTCCTGATTTTCCAGAAGAGAAAAAAGACAAAATAGACAAGGAGCATAAGAACAGAAGGAAGCACAAGAAAAAAGAAAAAGGTTTCATAGATGAAACCTACAGTGACTCGGACTCAGAGTCAAGTTCTTTCTCTGAGAATGAAGAGGAAGTTGTTGCTGAAGAAGCCTGTCTGATGGCTTTGAATGTTTTTTCAGATGATGAAGAATATCAGGTATCATATTTTGATAATATTGATTTATCTTCAGGTGATTTTAAAAATTGTTTTAAAGATTTTTGCCAAGATCAACTAGAGGTGAAAAATAAATTAAATAGCTTAAAAAAGAACTAAAAAAACTAAGAAATGTAAATCTTTATGAGGAACAAACCCATCAGGACAATCAACTTAAGATTAAAGCAGAGAACTTAAAACAACAAGTTAATCAGTGGACTGTAAAAAAAAATACTAATAGAAGAGCTAGCAAAGGCAAGAGTCATTGAAGACTCCTTAAATTGAAGAAGTCAAAAGCACAACGACTTATCTGAGAATCTCTCTGTGAGATTCAAACACCTAGGATTGGTTGCTGAGCCAACAAGCTCAGGAAAAGTATTCAGCAGACTTGCTTGGAAAAATCCAATAACCTTTGTTAAAGCTAAAGAAAAACAACCCAAAATCATTATAGACGATGACCCTAAGAAAATCACAGTTTTTAACAGGGTTGACTCATCCAATAACAAGGGCATTCTAAGAAAGAAACCCATAAAAATAAAGCTTTAAAATACAAAAATTCTATAAACTGTGAAAATGCGTCAACATCAATTTGACACAACTCTGTAGGTGCATCGACTTCTAATCAACTCAAGTATGTTACTGCGTCAACATCCTCTCGATGCAACTTCATAGCTTCAACTTCGTATCGACACAACCAGGCAGTCACGTCGACATCTAGTCGAAGTAACTTCCCAGTAGACAAAAATAACAGGCATAATATAATACTTACTGAATATTATTCTTTTACATCTGAATGTAGTATTTGTTTAAGAAATGGGCATGATGTTAGAAGATGTTGTTTTAATAGACCAACACTCTTTCATCTTAAGGGGTATCATGAAAGACTTTTTTACACTTTCATTATCCCATACAATGAAAGAAACAATGAGGCCAAGGTAACATGGGTCTCATCTATGTCTAGTTGTTTGTTCGGGTGAGAGATTATTCATCCACAAACCAGGTGTGGTATTTGTACAGTGGCTGCTCCAGGCATATAGCTGGGCATAAGGAACTACTGGAATATTATAAGGCCAAGGATGGCCCTAAAGTAAACTTTGGTGACACTAATTATAGTCAAACCAAAGGTTATGGTGTGATCAGAATTGGAGACATCTCCTTCCTAAGGTATATTGTGTTAACGGGCTTCAGCATAATCTTATTAGCATAAGACAGTTGTGTGATAGTGAATACAAAGTTGTAATTATCCACAATCTATGTCAAATAGTTAATACTAAAACAGATGCAATAGTCCTATATAATTTTAGAAAAGACAATGTATATGTGGTAGATTTTAGCTCTAACTCAAAGGAGTTGTTTATTCAATTCTGATATGGACAAAAATAAGCTCTGGAATAAAAGACTTGGTCACTTAAAACACAAGACTATTGCCAAGCTAGTAAAACATAACTTACTTAGAGGCTTACCAAAAGGTAAGTGTAGAGATTAAATCCATGTAGAGCCTACCAACTAGGTAAAATTAAATCATCTTTCAAATCAATTGATAAAAATGATTCATCTATAATTCTTTACCTGCTGCATATGAACCTATTTGATGCAATCACCACTCAGAGCTCAGGGGGAAAGTCTTTTACCAGAGTGATGGGTATCCATCAGATGCACCTGGAGGGGTTTGCCGCAAGGAGGGACCCACGTACATGTATTCGCGCAGGAAGACTTGATCGAATCGCCGATCGGACTCCGCGGTTGCGTCTGGGACGTCGCCGCGAGTCAAAATACTATATTACTTTATATTTTTCAGTTTATTTTTGATGTATTTTAAGGGCGAACCCACCAGCCAATCATAGTCGTTGATGGGGAAACCCTAAAGTGTTTTTTCTTATAAATAGGAGGTATGAGGGCTGATCTAAGACATTGTTGGATTTGGAGAAGAAGCATTCCCGGATTCCAGCGATCTCTCCCCGGTGCCGACGTCGTGGAACCCTAGGTGACGACTCCTAAGCCGTCAAACTCCTCCCCAAGGTACACCCTACCCCCACCATCGTTTTCCACCCCTCCTTCATATTCAGCTACCAAATTCCCCGAAAACCCCTCCCAACAGCCGTCGGCCTGCAGTACAACAGTACGGCCCCTTCCCTGCCCCCCCTCCCCGGTACGACGCCGCCAACTGGATCGGAACAGGTCGTCGGCCTGCTGTCAGCCATCCAGCATCCGCCGCCCTACCCCATCTCATAGCCGGCCACCTCCAAGGCCTCCTTTGCCCTAGCCGACCACTCCTCTTCAATCCCCTCTGTGGATCCACTCCCCGTCGCTCCAAAAACCCTAGATCTATCTTGATCTAGTGCTGCCACCTCCAATCCATCATTGTCCCCAATATTAATCATCCCGAAGCCCGGATCCGCCACCCAAAACATCGGATCTATCCACCTACACCCGGATCTATTCCCTAGTGGCCGGATCTCTCCATTTCCGGTTTGTTTCCCCTCTTTTCCACTATGGGCAGCCAGCTCACCATCGCCGTACCGTCGGGTTCGCTACCGATCGCCCGCCTACACATCCGGCCATTCGAGTTATCTGGTGCCTTGATTCGGGCCTCTACGTCGTGAGCGTTGTGGTATTGTATTCTTGGATTTGACATTATCATTTGGTGCTTTGTCGTACTGTGTTGTGATTATTGTTAGGTAGAAAATTGGTTTTGTTACACTAATAATTGCAGGAGGAATTATTCGCCGCCGCTTTGCTTTGGCCCTCCGAGCGGAGGAAGCCATTATAAAAATTCTTGAAATTAATTGTTTGTTCACTAATCCAATTATTTGCGTGGTGCTTTAATTTCATTGCTTAATTTAATCGTCGTCGTCACCAGCGGTTGCATTGCATTTAGAGTTGCAATAGTGTGTCACCCCTGCACTAGCACTTAGGGTCGTAGTCTCCGAGCACCACTAGCCTACCCTACATCATTTTGGTATCAGAGGTCAAGATTAGACCATTTACATGCTCCGTAGTGGTAGGACATTTAGAGAAAGCATGACAGATCCCCAAGTCACTGATGACCGAACGACGGGCTCGAATTCGGGCACCACCTTAGCGGAGTTTCAGCGCCTTATCCTAGACTGTTTCGACGTCTTAGGCGCCCAGTTCGACGATGTGCGTCATGATCTTGCCGAGGTGAACCTTTGCCTAGACCACTTAGAGAATGTCAGGGACACTCCGACACAGCGAGACGAGTAACTTGAGGACGACCCTGACGCTCCTCCACGTCGGTGGCAACGTCCGAGGGATGGTCCACCTCACGCAGACCGTCACCATCGTGATATTCCTCATCGAGCCCCGAATCCGCCGATAAGGCGAAATCCTGATTTTGCAATAGATCATAGGCAAGTCCCGGCGCGGAATAGACTTCCACATCAGCGTGATGAGTACCGTATACCACGTCAGCCTCAGCCTGACCCCAGAGATTGTGTGCCCGCACACGGTCGTCGTGACTATCACCGAGATGAATATTATCCCTCGGGTCGGAGAGAGCGTGGTCCCCCACTCGCTCGATACGACTACGCCCATGATGATTATCCCGAAGACTATCCAGACCCAAGGAGAGGGGGCCACTACCATGACATCACTCGTCGCATCCGACTCGATGCCCCTTCGTTCGATGGTCACCTAGATCCGAAAGCCTTCAGCGATTGGCTCTTGGACATAGACCACTACTTCGAGTGGTATGACATGAGTGACGAACGTTGTGTCCGGTTTGCAAAGATGAAGTTGATCGGGAAAGCTAAGGTATTCTGGATCAGTGTTGAGAGAGCCTTAGAGCGGGATGGTTACTACCACATCGCCAGATGAGATGAGATGAAGGAGAGACTGAAAGAGAAGTACCTCCCCGCGTCATACCGAGATCAGCTATTTGAGCAGCTACAGAATTTACGATAGGGGACGCTTACCGTCGCCGAGTACATGGCTCGATTCGATGAGTTGATCGTCATGAGTGAGATTTCAGAGGAACCTATTGTCACTGCCTCCCGTTTCAAGGCGGGCCTTCGTTCCGATAATCGGAGAGAGTTGATTCCCCACCTCTTGGAGACTGTTGATCAGATACTCCAGCTCGCCCTCGAGTACGAGCAGCACCTCTGATCATCTAGCACGAGGCAATTCACTTCGCAGACTGATTCCTCGACTTTTAGGAAGCCCGCTCCGCCCCAGGCCACCCTAGCTGCACCCTCACGTATCTCCGTGGATGCGAAGGGCAAAGTCATAGCTACTGATGGAAAGCAATCTGGGGGCATCGTATGCTTTAGATGTTCTGGCAGAGGACACGTGGCGGCGCAATGCCCCACGCGGAGCCAGCTAGTTGAGGAGGAGCAGGGTTTAGAGGACGATGAGGAGGCCACAGAGGAAGTTAAGGCTACAGTCGAGGAAGGTTGGGAGAGTGACGCCGAGCGATCGTTAGAGGTGGGAGTGATTAGACGCCTGCTACACACCCCACGTATGGATGAGGATTGGCGACGCACCACCATCTTTTACACGTACTTTCCTAGTGCAGGCGGTCCCTGCAAGCTAGCTATCGATAGCGGGAGTTGTGTGAACATCGTAGCCCAGAAGTGGCTTAACCGTATGCAGGTGAAGGCAGAGCCTCACCCCCACCCATATCGTGTCGTCTGGGTTGACAAGACGGCGATTACGGTTACCCAGCGTTGGTTGGTCCCGATTACTATCGCATCCTTTCAGGACAAGGTCTGGTGCGATGTCATTCCCATGGACGTCGCTCATGTGTTGCTTGGCCGCCCCTAGCTATTTGATCGAGATGTAACGTGCTTCGGCAGCTCAAACACGTGTGTCTTATATGATAAGGGACAGAAGATTACATTGACGCCCACCCAACCCCGAGATCAATCCAAGGGTGTGGTGGAGCCATTTGTGAGCACGAGCGCCTCGCGGCCACTGCATATTTTGAGGCGAGGCGAGTTTCTGCGAGATAGCGCTGAGTCAGACGTCATTTATGTGGTTGTCGCCACTCAAGTTACTGAGGACACCTCTGTTGACCACCCACCCGCAGTGCGTCCTCTTTTAGGCGAGTTTGCGGACATCATAACGGACGAGCTCCCCGATGAGCTGTCTCCCCCACGGGACATCCAGCATGTCATTGATTTAGTCCCGAGAGCCTCCCTCCCGAACCTGCCCCATTACCGTATGCACCCGGATGAGCACGCTGAGCTCAAACGGCAGGTTGACAAGCTTCTCAGGAAGCAGTTCATTCGTGAGAGCATGAGTACTTGTGCGGTCCCCGCCCTTCTTACCCCTAAGGACGGTAGTTGGCGTATGTGCATCGATAGCCGCGTCATTAATAAAATCACGATCAAGTATCGTTTCCCCATTCCACGACTCGATGACCTTCTGGATACTATGTCCGGTGCCCAGATCTTTTCCAAGATTGACCTTCATAGTGGGTACCATCAGATACGAGTTCGTGAGGGAGACGAGTGGAAGACAACATTCAATACCAAGGATGGTCTGTACGAGTGGCTAGTCATGCCATTTGGGCTATCTAACGCCCCTAACACATTTATGTGAGTTATGACGCAGGAGTTGCGGCCCTACATGGGCAAGTTTCTGGTAGTATACTTCGGTGACATACTAGTCTATAGCCAGACTCAGACTGCTCACCTCGACCATCTGAGACTTCTCTTTGGCACCCTCCGCCAAGAGAAACTGTATGTGAACCTGAAGAAATGCTCGTTCCTTTCCGAGTCAGTTCACTTTATAGGATTTATTATATCGTCTACTAGAGTATCTGTGGATCCTGAGAAGGTCAAATCCATTCGAGATTGGCCTGTCCCCGCGAATATTCACGAGGCTCGCAGCTTTCACGGACTCGCAGCCTTCTATAGGAGGTTTGTCCAGGGGTTCAGTACGATCATGACCCCCTTCACGAGCTGCCTCAAGAAGGGAGAATTTCAGTGGACCCCCGCAGCCACTAGGGCCTTCGAAGAAATTAAGGAGAGATTGACGACGGCTCCTGTCCTACGTTTACCGGATTTTAGCCGCGCCTTTGAGGTCGCATGCGACGCGTCAGGAGTTGGGATAAGTGGCGTATTGAGTCAAGAGGGGCAACCAGTTTCTTACTTTAGTGAGAAACTGAATGAAGCTAAGCAAAAGTACTTGAACTACGATTGAGAATTTTACGCTATAGTCTAGTCTCTGCGCTACTGCAGGCACTATCTCCTTCCCCGGGAGTTCGTGTTGTACTCCGACCACCAAGCCCTACGTTACCTTGACTCGCAACGTAAGCTGGGCCACCGGCATGCAAAGTGGGTCGAATATCTGCAGGATTTTCATTATGTTCTCAAGCACCGCGCTGATGTTGAGAACAAGCCGGCTGATGCATTGAGTCGCCGCGTATCCCTGTTGCAGACGATGACTGCGAGTGTCGAGGGACTTGAGAGGTTGATGCTCGACTACCTGACGTGCCCTGATTTTGGCGAGATTTACACCGCCCTATCCCGAGACCCACCCGACCCTGTTGAGGGATATCGGATCTATGAGGGATATCTGTATCGGGGTTCCCGTCTATGCATTTCTCAGACATCTTACCAAGATTATCTGATTTGGGAGTTGCACGCGGGCGGGGCCGCGGGCCACTTCGGGCGAGACAAATCCATAGCCATTGTAGAGGACCATCTCTACTGGCTCGGTCTAAAGAAGGATGTACCTCGCGTTGCGCGCCACTGCCGCATCTGTCAGACAGCAAAGGGCAATAAGCAGAACACCGGTCTTTAAACGCCTTTACCCGTACCACACCGCCCTTAGGAGGACATTAGCATACACTTTGTTCTCGGACTTCCCCGCACCTTATGGAAGCACGATTCCATCTTCGTGGTGGTTGATCAGTTTTTGAAGATGGCACACTTCATCGCTTGCCTCAAGATGGCAGATGCGACTCACGTTGCATCCATATTCATGAGGGGCGTCTTTCGACTGCATGGCCTTCCCAAGTCGATCGTGTCGGACCGCGATGTGAGCTTCATGAGCTACTTCTGGAAAACCATGTGACACAAGACATGCAATATCCTTAGGTTTTCCTCGGCATATCACCCACAGACGGACGGATAGACCGAGGTAGTGAATCGGAGTTTAGGGAATCTGTTGTGGTTCCTGCTAGGAGAGCACGTAGGCAGTTGGGACCTAAATTTACTGATAGCAGAGTTTGCCTACAATAGCTCAGTCAATAGGTCCACCGGGTTGATCCCAATTTATGTAGTGTCAGGATATGACCCTAGGAAAGCCTATAGACCTTGTCCCGAGCCCTTTAGAGTCCCTCCCTAGTGAGTCTGCTGAGTCATTTACACAGCATTTGCATGATTTGCATGAGTCGGTCCGCCGACGAATAGTAACAAGCAATGAAAATTACAAAGCTCATGCAGATAAGCGAAGGTGAGAACAAATATTTAATGTAGGCAATAAGGTAATGGTGTGAATCCGCCCTGAGAGGCTCCCTTCGGGGCCTGCCAAGAAGTTAAGCGCGAGGCGAATGGTTCTGTACTCCATTATTAGTCGTATTGGGACCAACGCCTACCGACTTGACATCCCGACCAGTATAGGAATTCACTATGTGTTTAATGTTGAAGACCTGACTCCATACTATGAACCTCATGAGTATGTGGACCCGAGCAGTGGAAATGCCCAACCACCCCCACCCCCATTGTCACTACCATACCACTATCACGCATTACCACCATCTGATGGCCATCCTAGTTCACCCACTGTTGTCGCCCACCCATCAGGGAATTCGTCCACTTTGGCTCCACTGCAGGCACCACCGATCGCGTCGGGATCCACCTTTCGTGAGATGAGAGCTGAGAGCATCATGGAGATCAGATCCCACCAGTTTGTTCCCACCTCGGACGGACCGCGTTGTCGCTACCTGGTACATTGGCAGGACCGCCCCGATGCTGATGACACGTGGATACTACCGACAGAGCTTGATCAGCTCGCCCCCAGACTTCGACTTCAGTACGATCATCTCCATTCATCGGAGATGAAGACTTTTCAGTCGGGGGGAGTTGATGGGGATCCATCAGATGCACCTGGAGGGGTTCGCCGCAAGGCGGGACCCACGTACATGTATTTGCGCAGGAAGACTTGATCGGATCGCCGATCGGACTCCGCGGTTGCGTCCGGGACGTCACCGCGAGTCAAAATACTATATTACTTTATATTTTTCAGTTTATTTTTGATGTATTTTAAGGGCGAACCTACCGGCCAATCATAGTCGTTGATGGGGAAACCCTAATGTGTCTTTTCTTATAAATAGGAGGTATGAGGGCTGATCTAAGACATTGTTGGATTTGGAGAAGAAGCATTCCCGGATTCCAGCGATCCCTCCACGGTGTCGACGCCGTGAAACCTTAGGTGACGACTCCTAGGCCGTCAAACTCCTCCCAAAGGTACACCCTACCCCCACCATCGTTTTCCACCCCTCCTTCATATCCAGCCACCAAATTCCCCGAAAACCCCCTCCCAACAGCCGCTGGCCTGCAGTCCAGCAGTCTGGCCCCTTCGCTGCTCCCCCTCCCTTGTACGTCGCCGCCCACTGGATCGGAATAGACCGTCGGCCTACTGTCAGCCATCCAGCCCCCGCCGCCCTACCCCACCTCATAGCCGACCACCTCCATGGCCTCCTTTGCCTTAGCCGACCACTCCTCTTCCTTCCCCTCCGTGGATCCACTCCCCGCCGCTCCGAAAACCCAAGATCTATCTTGATCTAGTGCTACCACCCCTGATCCATCATTGTCCCCAATATTCATCATCCCGAAGCCCGAATCTGCCGCCCAAAACACCGGATCTATCCACCTACATCCGGATCTATTCCCTAGTGGTCGGATCTCTCCGTTTCCGGTTCGTTTCCCCTCTTTTCCACCGTGGGCAGCCACCTCACCGTCGCCGTACCGTCGGGTTCACTACCAATCGCCCGTCTACACATCCAGCCCTTCAAGTTCTTCAATGCCTCGGTTCGGCCATCTATGTCGTGAGCGTTGTGGTATTATATTCTTGGATTTGACATTATCATTTGGTGCTTTATTGTACTGTGCTGTGATTATTATTGCATACAAATTTTGTTTTGTTACACTAATAATTGCAGAAGGAATTATTCGCCGCCGCTTTGATTTGGCCCTCCGAGCGTAGGAAGCCATTATAAAAATTGCTTAAATTAATTATTTGTTCACTAATCCAATTATTTGTGTGGTGCTATTAATTTCATTGTTTAATTTAATCGTCGCCGCCACCAGCGGTTGCATTGCATTTAGAGTTGCAATAGTGTGTCACCCCTGCACTAGCACTTAGGGTCGTAGTCTCTGAGCACCACTAGCCTACCCTACATCACATAGTAATAGTGGATGATTTTTCTATATTGAGTTAGATGTTCTTTTTGAGAGCTATGTCTGACACCTTTAGGAAGCTCTCAAGATTCATTAAATAGGTTCAATCTAAATTCACACTCTTGTGTCTATGATCGAAAATGCCCATGACAAAGAGTTTGAAAATCAGTTAATCTGCAGATTCTGTGAGGATGGAGGGATAAGACGGCTTTTCAACTTCTAGAACTTCTCAAAAAATGGAGTAGTTGAAAAGAAAAATAGAACTATAGTTTAATCAGGAATGATATTATTGGTTGAATCAAACTTGCCTAAGTCCTTTTGGGCTGAAGCAAATAACAGTGTAACTATGTTCTGAATAGAAGTCTCATCCATAAAACTAAGCTAAAGACTCCTTATGAGCTTCTGAAGAAAAAGACATCTATAGTTTCATACTTTAGGATATTTAAATGCACTTGAGAACATATTAAATAATGAAAAAAGTCATCTTGTTAAATTTGACAAGAAGGCTGATGAGGGTAGCTTCTTGGGATACTCCTAATCCAACAAGGCATATAGGTGCTACAAAAAAAGAGTCTCAAAATAGAAGAGTCTATACATATAATGTTTAATAAAGTTGATCTATCATCCAAAGGGGAGGAAACTTCCACCAAGAATGTTGTGCAAGAAGAAGACCATCTTGTTGCTGAGTTGGAGCAGTTATGCATTAAGAAAAATGGAGAAGGATCATCCAATAAGCACTATCATCAGCTGGACGATGCTGAAGGTGAAGAATGAGCAATTAAAGAAGAAGCACCTGAAAATATCATTCCTACACTTGACACAACTACAACAAATCCTGGGAGAACAATTCTCAAGGATCACCCTCAATCTCAAGTGATAGGAGATATAACTTTTGGAGTAAGAACCAAGAACCAACTGTCAACTGAGGCTATGTTGCAGTGCTTCCTCTCTCAATATAAACCCAAGAAATTTGAGGAGGAAGACAATGATCCTCACTGGATTGTTATCATGCAAGAAGAGTTAACCCTATTTGAAAGAAAAAAGGTCTAGTCTCTAGTCAATAGGCCTAGAAATTACCCAGTGTTTGAAACAAAATGGATATATAAAAATAAGTTGAATTCAAATAGGCCAAACTTGTTACTCAAGAGTATATACAAGAAGAGAAAAAAAACTATAATCAGACATTTGCCCCAGTTGCTAGACTGGAAGCAATAAAGTTATTCCTTACATATGTTACCTACAAGAAAATCAAAGTCTATCAGATGGATGACAAAAGTATTTCCCTAAATGACACTCTACAGAAAGAGATTTATGTAGAACAAACTCCAGGTTTTGTCAATCTATCTTTTTTTTCTCATGTTTTTAAACTAAATAAAGCATTATATGGTCTAAAGCAAGTTTCAAGAGCATAGTATGAGACTTTGACTGCTTTCCTTCTAAAACATTTTTTCACAAGAGGAAAGATTGATAAAACACTATTCACAATAACGCAAATAAGAACTGTTAATAGTCCAAATTTATATGAATGATATTATATTTAGCTCAACAGATCAATTATTGGCTCTCTTCTCTACCTCACAGCCAGCAGACTAGATATAATGTTTCTCACAGGTGTATGTGCTAGATTTCAAGTAGACCCTAAAGAATCACACATGACTTTTGTCAAAAGAATTCTGAGATATCTCAAGGGCATACCTGAACTTGGCTTATGCTATCCAACAGAATCTAAATTTGAGTTAGTTGGATACTCAGATGCAGATTATGATGGTTGCAGACTGGATAGGAATAGCACCTCAGGAACTTGTCAATTCTTGGGTGCCTTAGTTATTAAATGCACAAGACGTACCTAGGCGTAAAGGGATCTTGGAGCCTAGGCGTAAAGCTTAAGGCGCAGGCGCGCGTTTGACGAAGGCAAGGCGCAACCACATCCATTTTAAATAATCAACAACAAACATCATTTCAGCTTTTCGATCAAATTATTCATCTAGTTTACTAATTAATCATTCATTATTATCGTGTATCTCTTAAAAATAGAATCAATGTAATCACTTGCATCATATATAAGTTTCAACACACAATTATCTTTCACAAATACTAAGTCAATAAAACATAATTGAGCACTTACATTATTTTTTTCTTGATTTTTGAAGAAAAAAATTATATCAAAAAACTCACTCAGACGTGTCTTTTATATTCTTAAGGCGCAAATAAGGCGCACGGAGGTGCAAACCTCTGATCCTAGTGAGCGTTGAGCCTTAGGCGCGCCTTTAATAACATAGTTGGGTGCTAGATTGATCTCCTGGTTTAGCAAAAAACAAACATCAGTCTCTACTTCAACAGCTGAAGTTGAATATATAGCTGCTGAAAGTTGTTGATCACAAATATTATGGATACAAAATCAACTACTTAATTATAATTTAAATTTGAAAACTCCACAATACTTTGTGACAGTTCAAGTACAATCTCAATTGTATCTAATTCAGTGCTCCATAGCAGAACAAAACACAAAAAAATTAAACATCATTTTCTCAGGAACAATGTTGAAAAAGGGAATATAACACTCGAATATGTATCAACTGAAGGTCAAAGGACTGATATTTTCACAAAACCTCTTGATGAAGTAAAGCACAAGCACTTTATCAATACAATGAGAATACTTAATAGTGCACAATAAAACACTTGATTACATTTACAAAATATATTTTCTTTAATGAAAATTTGTTGGGAAAAACAACATTAAACTTAAAAGATTAAGTCTGTACTCGATCTCACGCCGACTAAAAGTCGAAGAAACATTGACTTCTATTTGTTGCAATGTTCAAAGTTGCAAATTATGAAGAGTCTAAGGTGGCGTTTGGTTCGGCTGTTAGGCTGCGGTGCGGCTGGAAAACACCGGAGTTTTGATAAAAAGCGGTGTTTGATTTAGGTTATTTTGAAACCTCCATTTATTAGGAACCGCGGTTTTCTTCTATGACCCATCCACAGCAAATTTCTCCGATCTCCCGCAACAGTTCCACTTTTCTTCTCCCGCGCGACATTCCCGCCTCATTCTTCTTCTCCCGTGCGACGCTTCTTCTCCGGCGCGACATTCCCGCTCCTCCCTCCTCCAAAGCTCCGACGGCAGTGGTTCGGCATGGACGCTTCTTCTCCCGTGCAACATTCCCGCTTCTCCCGCGCGATCTGGGCGCATATGGGACGCTTCTCCCTGTGCGCCTCCCGATCTCCCGCCTCCCGTCCTTCCCTTCTTCTTCTTCTTCTCCTTCTTCTTCTTCTTCTCCTTCTTCTTCTTCTTCTTCTTCTTCTTCTCCTTCTTCTTCTTCTTCTTCGCCGTCGAGAGCTCGAGATCCTCACGATGAGCGGAGCGCGACGAGAAAGAGGGGAAGATCGCTCTCCTCACGCACCTCTCCTCGTATCTCCTTCCTCGCCCTGCATTCTGAATTCTCATGGTCCTCTCTCACTTGATCTCTTTCTCTCTTGATACGGATTTGCTTTCTGTTTTGATTTGATTTGGTATTTCTCTCATCCTTGATCGGGATCTGTAATTCGTTGGACTCGACAATCTGCTAGCTGTTATACACAATTTTCCTGATGTCTGCTTGTCGATCTGTAGTCTCAACAATATTTCTAGAGTTTTCACTAATCTCTATTAGATCCTCTTTGCTCTGATCTGAAGTAATTTTTTTGAAATAAATTTTCTATTTAGCTTGTATGCATTGAACATTCATGAGATGTACTAGATTAGCTGCAGCAGATTTGGAATGAATTTCATGAAGCACTTCAAATTACTACTTCCTAGCTCACGGATTACAGTTTGTTTCAGATCTGAAAATTACAGGAAAATTCAGGATGGACGAAATTGCTTAACATTTGCATTAGAAAATATTTTGCATTCAGGAAATTGCATAACATTTCCAAATTTGGCCCAAACAGTTTTTTTTATTAGGAAAAAAAATTTCACTCAAAACTCCGTTTTGTATTCAAACAAATTTTTAACAAAACTCTGTTTTCCAAAATCAGCAATTTTTCTATCAGCAACAGTTCATCAGCAGCTTTCCATCAGCAACAGCCCAACCAAACAGAGCCTAAATATATTCATAGCAACATCGATATTAATCGACACATGTGTCGACAAGAGGTCTGTTTTGGTATACTCAGAGCCATGTTGAATTCTAATCGACGCAATGTCAACTTATAAGCGCGCGTAGAATTCATTCCCTAGAAGGATTTGAAGCGCCATGCATCGACTCATTCTTAATAGTGCGTCGTCTTGTGCTATAATCTTCAACGTATCGTCTACTAATATCAGACTTCTGTTATAACTTAATATAAGTTCATACTCTTCATCTTCTCTCTATAATTTCAGGTCACGTTGTCTCTCATTTGTTAATCGTTTTTGCAGGTACATAAATGAATACAATGTCGACAGAATCGAAAATTAGGGATGCTCTCAATAAGGCCCTGATAGCTTTAGTCACATAATTCACGAAACATTTTTCAATCTTCTTAGATGACTACTCCAACAAAAGTGTCACTCTATAAGTTTGACTAAATGATCTATCTAGATTTATGCAACACCTAGAACAACAAATGGACCAATCCCATGTTCCTACAAAAATCTTTAAATCTTTTTCAAGAATCTAAAGAAGGGGGAGAGTCGGGACAGTCTCAAGGATTGTTCCCAAAATCATGAATATGATACTGACAATAATGAGACTTCAGAGAAACAAGATGAGGAGATTGCTAATGACAGAGTTTCAGAGGTAGAGATTGCAGATCAAATAAACCAATGAACATCATCAACACTATGGTTGTTACCAGCTCTCCTTATGTATCTGAGGGGGAGCCGGCTATTGAGTCAAAGCTACTATTACCTGCACCAGAGCCAAAAGCGGGGATAAAGATTCCTATTTCTCGGGGTGAGTCAACCACTCAGAGGGAGTTATGCCAAACGATCTACTTCAACAGAGAATTGAAGAATCCAGTATGTGGGATGATACTCCTAGGCATGAGTCCCCAAAGAAGTTGTCTCCAGCAAGATCTATTACAAAAAATCTGTCAATGTGGAAGAAGTATACAAAGGCACAAAGGAAAGTAAATAAGAAGGATAGACTGTACAAAAAGGCATATCCCAAAGTTGATCTTCCTGAAACTACAATGATAGAGTACAGGGACCCTATGTTAAAAAAGGCTCTAGGTGAGATAACAGAAAGAGATGTAGCTGAGTTTGAAGCTGCTGAAAAAAACTGGCTGATAAGAATAGAATCTTCCTTGATAAATTTAAGACAGGACAGACCAAGGAGGATGTCATTGTTGAAATACCAATTAAACTATCTGATGCAGTCTTTGATTATAAATATTATGCCAAGAAATATCCTCAAGCTCACATTATTGATACTAAAGAACATTATTACAAAAGAATGGAAGGTCTTGGTTTCAATAAGCATGAACATATTCCTTATACAATTGATAAGAAAATACTTGTACAACCGCGTATTCGCTGAGTGGGCCCTTCCGGCAAGTTCAGGGCTTTGTGAGGCATTCAGGTCCAAGAGGCCAAAGTGGGTGAGTGGAGTAAGCAGACCCGCACTCGCCCAGGGGAAGTGAAGGTCCCGCCCCAGCAGGAGGGAAGGCTCTCGCTAATATAAGCGAATAGCAGGCGGGAGGGCTCTCGCATCTGCCTTCTAGGAGAGCTGTGGAGGCGAGTGTCTGGTTCATCCAACACTCGCCCCCTTTAGGCGAGTGGTGCTTTCATGGACCATTCGCCCAGTAGGGCCCAGAGGCAAATTACCTGGATACTCTTAGAGGTCTGCATTTAGCTCCTCAGAACAGCGGAGTTACGCTGTTGGCAGACCCAGTTGGGTTGCATATAGCCTTTTAGGACAGCGCAGTTACGCGGTTGGCAGATCAAGCTCAGAAATCTATAAATAGACACACAGGGGTACCTCAGAGGGCAAACTTTTTTCTCATACTTAGGTCTTATAGCGCTCTCTGAGATAGCCTTAGCTCAGCACTGGCTAAGGAGAAGAAGTGCTCTGTGATCTTCCGGGTTAGAGGAGGGACCTCCGTGCTGTAGCCCAGGGTCAGCATTTCTAGTTCCGAGCGGCTGGTCAGGGGTCAAGTTCAGGAGAAGTAGGTGTTAGCTACTCCCTCAGGTCCGAACTCTCATTGGGATCAAATTTTGGTTCCAACATTTTTGGTGCGGTGAGCGTGGACAAAGGCGGGGACAAAGGAGCTTGCTCGGGCGACTCCCCCCCCCCCCTGCGAGTAGGGTCACGGTTGGAATGCTGGAAGACTTCAAGCGGGAGGTTCTACAAACCATCCACCTGGCTTTCACCGCGAGAGGTGAGTGGGCCACGCCTGCCGTTCCAGTTGTTGCGGTCCCATCCTTGGGCGAGAACGATCCCGGACAGCTCCCTGGGAAGGAGGTCCCAACCGAGAGTGACGAAAGGGATCTCGCCGGACGGGAACTCTTCCCAGGGCAGGCGAGTGCTGACAAGGTCAGCGAGCCGAGGGCGCGAGAGGGATCCACTCGCCAGGTTATTGGAGGTATCCCTTTCAACGAGCTGATCGTCTCGGCCCCGGTTCCCGACGGGTTCAGAGAGCCAGAGATGTCTTACTACACAGGCAGGGATGACCCGGTGCAACATGCTCAATGATTCGAGGACGTCATTTCCATCAGGAAGATGTCAGACGCCTTCAAGTGCCGACTCTTTGTCATCACCTTGAAGGAGAAGGCCAGAGACTAGTTCCACCAACTTCCCGCAAGTTCTATCTACTACTTTGAAGACCTATGTCGTGGGTTCTTGTTGAGGTTCTCAACGTCGAAGAAAAGGAAGAAGGGGGCAGAGTGTCAATTCGCCATCAAGCAGAAGCCGGAGGAAACGATGGGGCACTACGTCGATCGGTTCCAGGAAGAGATTCTTCTGATCCAGGAGGTTCCGGGGTACACCCTAATGCTCGCTTTCACCCTGGGTTTGAGGCAGGGGTTTTTCAGCATGGAGCTGAAAAGAGTGCCCCTCTCTTTTGAAGAATTGATGGAGAGGGCGGCGAAGGAGATAGAAAGTGAGATGGCCAATCCAGCGTTCGCCAAGAAGCTAGCCAAGTTGGCTGAGGAGGAGGTGAAGGAGTCGGGAGCAGGGAGACAACAAGAAGAGAGAACGAGAGAAGAGTCCCGAGGCCAGGGGAGCCAAGGGCAGCAGCAAGGTTGGGGACATCGGGAGCCGAACAACCGGTTGGGCTGGAGGCCCCAGGAGGGACCTGCCCAGGGGCAGGGGAGAGGATTCCAGGGTGGGGAGAACTTCCATGGGGGTCAGGGGTGGTTCAACCCACCAGCGTAGAGGCAGTGACAGAGGGCTCCCTCCCGCAGCAGCAGGAAGCGATGACGATCGCCCGGGGAAGGGGAGTGAGAAGAGGAGCTAGAAGAGGATGAGGGAGAGAAGGGGGTAGGGTGGCGTTGCCCTTTTGTGACTTCCATCAGGAGGAAGTTCACACAACTGCCACCTGCCCGGAGTTCTTGAAGGTGAGAGAGGCCGGGAGGCAGGCTCAGCAACAGCCACCGGTGAGGATAAAGGAGGTTCTGCTAGGAGGAGGAGAAGACAGATGCGAAGGCAGGGCCGACGTGGGGCTTGAAGGGGGATCAGAGTGATCCACGTGAGAGTGGGAATTGAAGCCACCCGAAAGGGGAGCTTCCAGACCATGTTCAGGAGGAGTGTCGCCTCGACCTCCCAGACTCCCCCTCCCCCCCCCCCCCCCCCCCCGCCCCCCCGGAGGAGAAAATCACCTTCACATCAAAGGACATGTCGGACTACGAGTACCCGTTCTGCGACGCTTTGGTAATCCAGATGGTCGTCAAGAACTTCACGGTCTCCCGAATACTAGTTGACAATGAAAGCTCTGTGAACGTGATCTTCAAAAAAGTCTTTGATGAGATGAAGGTGGAGGCTAGGAGGGTGTTGGCCTCGGATGGACCCATGTTCGGATTTTCAGGAGAGAGGAAGGAAGTTGAAGGGGGTGTCAGACTCCATGTAACGCTATGGGGTGTCAAGTAATTGTCGGTTCGTCATTGTTGACGCTCCAAGCAGCTACAATGCCATCTTCAGACGCCCCCTCATCAGCGCCTTTTGTTGCGTCCTCTCCTCATTCCACCAGTTCCTCAAGTTTAACAGTGGGGGAGTCCAGGTCCGGATCAGGGGAGACCCGAAGATGGCAAGACAATGCTACATGGCGGCAGTCAACACCATCGCCTGAATGGAGGAAGCAGAGAGTTGGAGAGAGAGATGGCGGCCCAGGAGGAGGCAAACAACAAGGTGTAAGTGACTGAGGGAGGAGCTGCGGAGAAGTCGGAGACGGCGGAAGTGGTGCTAGAGGGGTATAGGGAGGAGGGAGTGGTGCGTGCCCCAGAGGTTGGGGAAGTGGATCCGCAGGAGAGTCTGGTGGAGGCGATGGAAGTGGAAGAAGCCGAGAGGGAGGAGGTACTCGAGCAGGGGGAGAAGCTGGGGGATGCGCGGGAACAGTCCCGATTGGAGCCGGCGGAGGAGGTCGTATAAATGGAGGTCTTCATCAAAGAGGGGAAGACGGAAAAGGTGTGGATCAACGGCGGTCTGAGCCCCGAGGATCAAGAGAGGATGCGGGAGTTCATCTAGAAGAACATCAACGTCTTCGCTTGGAGTACGACAGACATGTCGGACATCGATGCAGATGTGGCATGTCACCGTTTGAACCTCGTTCCCAAGAAAGGCCCCATTCGCCAGAAAAGGAGGATCGTCGCCACGAAGCTGGAGTAGCCCATCCGGTAGGAGGTGGAGAAGCTCCTCAAAGCAGGTTTTGTATCGGAGATCCAGTACCCAGGCTGAGTCTCCAACGTGGTCATGGTTAAAAAGGGAGATGAGCGGTGGAGGATGTATGTAGACTTCTCACTTTTGAATAAATCATGCCCTAAGGATTGCTACCCCCTGCCTCGAATCGAAGCGCTGGTTGACTCAGTCGTCGGTTTTATTGTAATGAGTTTTTTAGGTACTTTTTCAGGTTATCATCAGATTAGGATGCATCCGCCTGATGTTAAGGATGTCTCTTTCATCACAATGGAAGGATGCTTCAGCTACAAGATGATGTCCTTCGGGCAAAAAAACATAGGAGCCCCGTACCAGTGCATGATGGATCGGGTTTTCCAAGGTCAGAGGGAGAGGAATCTGAAGGTGTACGTCGACGACCTCATGGTGAAAAGCAGAGATGTGTACTCCCACTTACTCAACTTGGAAGAAACGTTCGCCATCTTACGGAAGTTCAAGATGCGGCTAAACCTCCTGAAGTGTGTCTTTGGGGCGAGTCGGGGAAAGTTCCTAGGTCACCTTCTAACTCCTGCAGGGGTGGAGCCTAACCCGGACAAGGTAAAGTCCATAATGGAGTTGGCATCCCCATGTAACACCAAAGAGGTTCAGCGCTTGACGGGAAAGCTCGCCGGGATGAGTAGGTTTCTCTCCCGGGCAGGGGAGAAGTGCTCACCCTTCTTCAGGGTGCTGCGAGGGAAACAAAAATTTGAGTGGAAGAAGAAATGTGAAGAGGTTTTCCAGGCGTTGAAGGGTCCACTCTCCCGAGCACCGCTCCTTCAGGGACCGAAGGAGGGAGAGGATCTGATTTTGTACCTAGGAGTGGAGGCCGAGGTCGTAAGCTCCGTCTTGGTCAGGGAGGAGAGAAAGAAGCAGCTACCCGTCTATTACGTTAGCAGGATCTTGAAGAAGGCGGAGCTTCGTTACCCCATCCTGGAAAAGTTGTCCTTCTCTTTAATCGTCTCGGCTAGGAAGCTTAGGCCGTACTTTCAGGCTCATTCGATCAAGGTAGTGACAGACCATCCTCTGCGCAAGATCTTTGAAGGAGTGGAACACTCGAGGTGGTTGGCCAAGTGGTCCATCGAGCTGAGCGAGTTCGACATCTCTTTTGTGCCACGGCTCTCAATCAAGGCACAGGCGGTAGCTGACTTCTTGGCCGACTATGTCGTCGAGGTCGAGGGGGAGGGGCCACTGCAGCAGGTTGTCTGGAAGGTGTTGGTCGACGGCGCTTCGGGGAAGCATTCTCTGGGAGGCGGTGTAGTGCTGGTAAGCCCCCAGGGGGCCACAATAGAACAGGTCGTGGTCTTGCACTTCCTGGTCACTAACAACCAGGCGGAGTATGAGGCCGTAATAGCAGGGCTACGCCTGAACAAACAGCTGGGGGTGCAGGACGTGGAGGTATTCACTGACTAGCTGGTGGTGGCATCGTAAATTAAGGGTGAGTACGAGGCAAAGGAGTCTTCCCTTGCAAAGTACTTGGCCAAGGTGAAGGGGATTATTGGGGGGTTTCGAACGTTCTCCATTCAGTATGTCCCCCGGGGGAAGAATACTGCAGCTGACCGGTTGGCCAAGTTCGGACCCCGGGCCGGAGGTACTCTGACAGAACTGTTTCATCCAACAATCAAAGAAGGTGAGTTGATGGAGGTGTATCGGCGCCCCTCATGGGTAGATCCCTTCGCGACTTTCCTAATCACAGGCATGCTACTGATGGAGGTCAAGGACGGCAAGCGCTTCAGGCACAAATCGGGTCATTATCTGATGCATGAAGGATGGTTGCACCGGAAGACACTTTTGGGGCTCCCAGACCGGTGTGCAACGGAGGAGGAAATTCCGAAGATCCTGGGAGAGGTACACTGCGGCTAATGCGGGTGCCACTCGGGAGGTCGGATATTGGAGGCAAGGGTGGTCCGGCAGGGATACTTCTGGCCATCCCTGAGGAAGGATGCGACGGAGTTCGCAAGGAGGTGTCAAAAGTGTCATCTATATGCTCCACTCCAACTCTTGCCCGCCCAAAGGCTTCGAAACATCACAGCACCCGAGCCCTTCACCATTTGGGGGATGGATTTGGTTGGGTCTTTTCCCCAGGCGAGTGAGCAGAGAAAGTTCCTTTTGATCATGATCGATTATTTCTCTAAGTGGCTGGAGGTCAAGGCTTTGACCAAGGTGATCTCCCAAGTAATCCGTAATTTTGTTTGGGAGGAAATCGTATGTCGGCATGGGCTCCCACAGGCCATAGTCACTAACAACGGACCCCAGTTTGCTAGTGAAGAGTTCATCAGCTTCTGTACTCAGCTGGGGATAGACCTCAGGTTCGCCTCTGTCCACCACCCCCGGAGCAACGGCCAGGTGGAGGTGGCCAACAAAATCATTGTGAATCTGCTAAAAAAGAAGGTGGAGAACCTGAGGGAGAGTTGGGCAGAGCGGCTTCCCTCAGTGCTATGGGCTCTGCGGACAACCCCCAACACAGCCACCGGAGAGACCTCCTTCAAACTTTCTTATGGTTGTAAAGCGGTCCTACCCGTGGAGCTCGAGGTCAGATCGTCGCGGGTGACGACCGCCCAGGAAGGGGATGAAGAATGAAGGACAGAGAACGAAGAGGAGTTGCGGCTCTCATTGGATATGATAGAAGAACTCCGAGACACGACAGTCGTCAGGTAGGAGGAGATCAAATGACGGAAGGCCAAATACTTTGATAAGCATGTCAGGATCAAGCAGTTCGCAGAAGGGGAACTGGTCTTGAAAAAAGTTGATGCAGCAGGAAGGTCGGCAGCCGTGGGAAAGCTTCACCCAAATTAGGAGGGTCCATACCTAGTCAAAGAAGCGATGAGGTCAGGGGGATATCGCCTCCAGAATGTGGAGGGGGAGACCCTAAGTCACACATGGAGCGGTGATGATTTAAAGCGTTTCTACCCCTGAATCATATATGTAACATTATTTTCTAATATTAAACATCTTGGTATTCGAGATCTTTTGCAGATGGATTGTGAGTGTAAGGGGAGATTGAGAGAGCCGACCCCGAGAAGATCCCGCTGACCAGACTCCTATCTAGTTGGCAGGTCTGGAAGTCACTCGACGGCGGTTTGGAATGTTGGTCCCGAGCAGACCCGTTGACCAAGCTCTCACTAGCTGGTAGGGCCGAAGGCTCACTATGTGGCAGACTGAAAAGTTTATGGTATTGACCGACCCTGAGAAAATCCCGCTGACCAGGCTCCTATCTAGCTGGCAGGTCTGAAAGTCACTCGGCGGTGGTTTGGCATGTTGGCCCTGAGCAGACCCGCTGACCAGGCTCTCACTAGCTGGCAGGGACGAAGGCTCCCTCGGTGGCAGACTGAAAAGTTTATGGTATTGATTGACCCCGAGCAGACCCGGTGACCAGACTCTCACTAGCTGGCAAGGCCGAAGGCTCACTCGGTGGCAGGCCGAAAAGTTTATGGTATTGATTGGCCCCGAACAGACCCGCTGACCGGGCTCTCATTAGCTGGCAGGGCCGAAGGCTCACTCGGTGGCAGGCTAAAAAGTTTATGGTATTGACCGACCCCGAGAAGATCCTACTGACCCGGCTCCTATCAAGCTGACAGTTCTGGAAGTCACTCGGCGGTGGTTTGGAATGTTGGCCCCGAGCAGACCCACTGACCAGACTCTCACTAGCTGGCAGGGCCGAAGGCTCACTCGGTGGCAGGCTGAAAATTTTATGGTATTGATTGGCCCCGAACAGACCCGCAGACCAGACTCTCATTAGCTGGCAGGGTCGAAGGCTCCCTCGGTGGCAGGATGAAAAGTTTATGGTATTGATTGGCCCTGAGCAGACCCGCTGACCAGGCTCTCACTAGCTGGCAGGGCCGAAGGCTCACTCGGTAGCAGGATAAAAAGTTTATGGCATTTGATCGACCCCGAGAAGATCCCGCTGACCAGGCTCCCATCTAGCTGGCAAGCTGGAAGTCACTCGAGGGTGTTGTGGAAACCGAGTCCCGGGCTGTTCCAGCTGTCAGGCTCTCACCCAGCTGACAGGTCTGTTGGGCCCCCGGTGGACATCATGGAAACGTTGAAAACTAAGTTCCGAGTTGTTCCCGTTGTCAGACTCTCACCTAGCTGGCAGGTCTGTCGGGCCCTCGGTTGACGTTGAAAGCTTCCGGGGGTGGTTGCTCCAAGAACGTCATTTATTTAGAGGATAAGCCCCTCTCGGCATGGCCCTCTCGGCATAGCCCTCGCGTAGCAAGACTCTCTCGACAGCGTTTACTGGGCCGAACTACTTAGCGGACCTGCCCCACGAAGGGGTCAAGGCCATCGCCTTCGGGAAGAGTCGTCGGACTTCTCGCTGAAAGACTCCCCACCCAGAAGTGCATCGAGGGCATCCTTGCGTTGCAAATCGCCCTCGCCTTCGGGCACGTCGATGGGGGTGTACATCCACGGCAGGACGCTTCGCGTCGTAAGCCTCCCGCCCTTCTCGTTCAGCAACCCGACATCTCGCAGCACCTCGATCGTGTGCTTGGCCACCCCCTGAGCGTTCTCCTGCATCATCACTTCAATCTCGTAGTTGTTGTACTGATGACGCCTGACCATTTCGCCCGGGGCGGTGGTAGGAGGGTCTCCTACAGGCTCTTGTTCTCGGCCTTCAGCCCCGAGACCTCGCGCTCAAGGCTCACCACCTGCACACGCAGCCGCTCGGCGCTCACAGGGTCCTGAGGAAAATTGAAGGAAAAAGTTAGCCAAGAACGAGGCAAAACTACGAGAGGGTAACAAACGATCTACTTACCCCTGCGCTGGCCGACTGGCAAGAAGTGCCTCAGAGGCCGCTAGTTGACGCTTCAGGGAAGTCACCTCCGCCGCGGCGAGATCCCATGACTTCTGAACCTCGTTTAGGTTCCGTTCGAGGTTGAGGCTCCGACGAGACGCCATGTGCGCGAGCTCCAGCGCTCGCAGCTGGGCTCGCAGAGTCTCGTGCGCGAGGGTCCGGGTTGATTCTTTGTCGTAGAGGCTGGCATCCTCCCGTCTGTACAACCCGAAGGCGAGCGCGAAGGCCTCGTCGCTGGTGGTGTCTTGCTCCATCCATGTTGGCAGAAGCGTCGAAATGGAGTCGCGGTTGATCTCGGGGTCCCATTGGAGAAGGCATTGGGCCGTCTCGTCCAAGTGTCTCTCGCTGAGGCCGAAGTTCCGGTGCCCTTTCGGCACCGGTCCCCGAGAGCCTTCTCGACGAGGGCGGCTATCTTCGTGGCGGTACTCGACGTACCTGTCGCGGGAGGGGTCTCGGCGGGGGTTTCAGCAACGGCCTTGCCCTTGTCCGGTGAGGCTGTTTTGGACTGTTTGGAAGGGGCAGGGGGATGAGCATCCGACTTCCGCTTTCGGGCACTCGGCTGGGACGAGGTACCCGGCTCCTCCCGGCAGGCCAAAGCCACCGATTGCGCGAGAGACAGGCCGGGGGCGAGAGTCCCGGTTTCCTCATACAGTTGGTGGAGAGGGATTTCTCGCTCACCTACGCAAGCAGCAAGGGTTAGCTTCACTGAGTACCAAGACATCAGTCAAGAAAGAGAGGCGAGACGATACCTTCACCGGCGAGGACTGACAGAAGGGAGTTGACGTCCCGCCAAAAGAACTTGACATCAAAGTTCTTGGTTCCAAAGAAACTGAGGAGGGCGGTCTCGTGCCCCCAAGCGCGAGAGGCCTGTAAGTCTCCTCATCGTATTGAATGGACGAAAGGGGAACGTTGTCGAAGTTCCCGGAAACGAAAAGGAACTTCATAGACCAGTGGTGGTTCTTGTTGGCGAGGCCACTAGTCTTGATCATCTGGCCCGAGAATAAGACGATCCCTCTCTTGGTCCGGAAGTTGAACAGCTTCCGGAAGACCGAGAGGTTGAACTCGATCCTTTCCGCGCGCATGTAACAGGCGAATGCTACCAGGAGCGCGACGGGGTTCGGGTTGAGTTGGGTCGGGACCACTCCAAAGTACTCCAGGGGGATGGCGAGCTCCCCTTCTGGCAAGAAGTTGATTGTGTCATCGCTCTTGGGACGCCGCGCGACGAACCCTGGCGGGGCGTAATTGCCCATCGCGGAAACGTACTCCTCCTCGGTCAGCTTGCATGGGGGAAAGTAGCGGTCAATGAAGTCTTGCGCGCATTTAGTTCGACCGTCAGTCTCTCCCGGCATCTTGCGAAAACGAGAGGGAAGTTGGGTTTGCGCAATGCGAAATCTTAAGGTGGCGAGTGCGTGAGGAAGCATAACGAAGGTTCAGGGCTAAAATGAGAGTAAATGTGGTAGGTAAGCAGGCCTATTTATAGGAAAATTCGGCAATCATGAGGATTTAATAATCTGACGCCTCGTATTCTGCCCAACACCGTCGATGCCTCCCTTACCTGCGATGGTGAAAGCCTCCGAGAAAGGTCTCGGGTAAATGCAAAGCGCGACAACAAGTATAAAAAACAAGCATGACGCAAGAGCGGGGCATTTGGCGGAAGCATTAAGAACGTCGTGCAAATGAAAACAGTCAGATGCAAAGGGTCACTCGCCTGGCGAGAGCATAATTAAAATATTTATTGTTTAATACATTATAATGCGGAAAGGGTACACTTTGAAGGAAAGCGGGAGAGAAGTTGGGGTAAGAAAAGGCGGGAGCTAGTTGATTCAGTATTGAACCCCTGCCAACGGCCCCGGCCTCGCCTCCCAGTCCATGGAAGCACTCGTGGGTAGGCGCTCCTAGTGGACCAAGCGCATCTGGTCCCCGGCTCGCGCAATATGCCTCCCGTGAGACGTCTCCACGCATCCGCCTCCTTGCTGCTCCAGTTTCCCGACGAGGTGCGAGTAGTCCCGCTCGAGGACGCCCAGCCGGCGTTCAGTGGCAGCCTAGTATACTTTCGCCTGGTGAGAGTCATCGCGCTGCATCCAGATCAATTTCGCCAGGACCTCCACCATCCGCTCCTTGAGTGTCTCGGCATCCCCGGGATCTCTGAGGAAGCTCGCGAGCTCGCTGGGAGAGAGGGGGAGAACTCCTCGTCGCCATCAGGAGCCGCCGCCTAGGTGTCCCAGTATCCTGGCAAGAGGTTTCGTCACCATCAGGATCAGATTCAAGCGAGAAGGGGGAGATTCAGCAGTTTACCCGACATAGGAATGGCGCTCCCTCCCGGTGGCTGGCGGGAAGGACCAGGTCTCCACTCAAAGGATCCCGTAAATAACGGGTGCCCGAAATTCCCCCATCCCGGATGGGTTGGTGTTTGCACTGGCAGGTGGGTCTCGACAGGATTGGGGGCATCTGGAGCTTTCCTGGTCGAGGGCCGAGAGCCTGGCGTTGGCTCTTTGGGGATCTCGGCGGCCGGGGTCCTGGGCGTTGGGGTGGCCAGACCCATAGTCCCAAAGGGAGGAGCTGCGAGAAATAATATGAGCGAGAAGACATACAGGACAACGAATGCGAGAAGATAACCGTCAGACAAACCTGGAACGACTACGGTTTCCCCCAGGGTAACTTGGGGGGCCAGTCTCCGGAGCCGGCTTTTCGCTCCCTTCGGGAAGCCGGAGGGTTTCGGCATTCGTTGAGGGAACGCCAACGTAGCCCTCTGGCAGGGTTTCCTACGAATAGGCCTGGAGCTCAGTTTCAACAAACTTTTTTGAGGATTTAAAATAGTTGAGGGGTAAGTGTAACATCCCGACTTTTATTGGGCCACCAGAACCCTAGTGGGCCCAATAAAAGTGACTTGAACCTCTACCTGCGACTCGGTAGAAGGTAACCATAGGCGGAAAATAGAGCTAGAGAACTTCGATTTGAGTTCCGTCAGTTACTGTGGCCTCGTATAGTCAATATGAGCGTGTCGGAACTCGTTCCATTGGAACCCGAGGTCATGTGGTGGATGTAACCATTCCTCGTAAAACGCCACGAGAGCCAGACTTTGGATATCGGTCTAAAGGACTCCGATTTGAGTTTCGCCAGTTCCGGTGGTCTTGTATGACCCATACGAGCGCGTCGGAACTCGCCGCGTCGCGATCCGAGATCTAACTAGGGATATAGACATTTTGACCATTTTAACGCGTCACGACGCGCAGATTTTGGACTTTTACCAAACGAACTCCTATTCGACCCCGGTCAATTGCGTTGGATTCGTATGGTCAATACAAAGTCAACAGAATTGGTCCCGGTCAGTTTTGATAATGGGTGGTCAAACCGTGGTCAAAACAAGCTTAGTCGTGCACCGAAAAGCGTGCGCGCACCAATTGTGACACGACACCCCAACTTTGACCAAACCCCAATTGGTGCGTGGACAGCTGGAGGGTGGAGATTAATTCCTCCCTAAGGAGGGATTAATCCCACATTGGGTAGGGGAGGAGATCCCCTCCCCTCCAGCCTATAAGGCCACCCTCTCCTGATATAATCCTCATCAGCTCAGTGAGCAACTCCCCCACCCCTCCCCAAGCTCTGTCGGAGCTCAGGTCGCCGGAAAAGGCAAAGCCTGAGCTCGACCACCGCTACCTTCCATGGCCAACCAAAGTCGGCCCCTCCCAAGCCCCTCCTCCACAGTTAGAAACTTCTCCCCTCCCCCTTCCCCTCCTTCTGGACGTTCTGCATGGGCCTTCCGGCGGCCGGAGTGCCGCCGGCACCACCCGACCCATGCTCCAGGTCGGGTGGTGGCCGCAGGAAGGCTAGCCCCTCCCCGCGTCGGGGGTGGCGCTGGAGAAGGGTTGACCCATCGGGATGACTTTTCCCTGTGGGGGAAAGCCGGGGTGCCGCCGGAAAATGCCGCTCTGGCGGCACCCGAGAAGCAGAGCTTTAGCTCTGTTTTGCCTCCGGCGGCGGCCAGCGGTGGATGGTCGCCGGAATACCACCGGAGAAGAGCCCTGCCCCCGGCGTGCCGGCCGGGGGTGGTTTCGGGGCTGGGCACAACGCCAGAGAGGCGGGGTGGTGTGGTGGCGCTGGGAGCAGAATCACCGCCACCCCGCTCTCGGGTTGGCCAAATCAGGCGGTGGCCGGCGGCGGCAGGCCGTCGGGCCACCACCCAGGGACTCGCCGGCCCCCGGCGAACCGGCCGGGAGCGGCGACTGACCGACGGTGGCAGAAGCTATCCTTGACTGCACCACCAGCAAGGAGAAGCAACCGTCCTTATTCACCCTTAATAGACCATTCTTCTTCATGAAACCAAGTCCATCGTCTTCACATCGAAGAGAGGAGAGGTTGAAGACAATCTATCTCTAGGATAAGATCCTAACATGGTCTCTTTCTAGGAGATATTCATCTCTCACAAGTCAAACCCCTTTGAGTCGACATCTCTCCTAGAAATAATAACTAGAGATTTTGCACCAAGGAAGAGGGTAGGAAGATCACCTCATTTCTAGACATGAATCTTGTTATCCTTCTCGGCGGCATCTTCTCCTCGTTGGGGTTGTTCTTCACAGAAAGGAACAGCCCCTCCTCCAGAAAATCCGACTCCGACAACTTTCTCTCTTCCGATGGTTTCTGCATAGGTAATGATTTGGCAAGAAGTGAAGTAATGGCTAGGGTTTTTCGTAAGTCTCCTTTTATAATAAGAATTAGGGTTAGACCTCCTGCCACGTGTCACCCTAGTATTGGACCGCCCATTATTATTTAAATTAAGTCTTGTCGAAAAGACTGGGTCCTAATAAGTCAATTGGCGCATTTCTCGAAAACCCGGTTCAGTCCATTCATATGAACCAGCAAACAGAAGGGATAGAAAAATCCTCTAAGTCAAAATCATTGAGTCTACATAAACTCACTCGACGAATCGTCGAGATTCATCGTGACCACTCGACGTCTATAAAGTCCAGCATATTTTCAAGTCAAAATCGTCGAGTATACATGACAATTCGTCGAATTGCTTCAAGTTTAATTAAATCCCGCCCCCGCCTCAGCATCAGCGCCCCCCACAGCGAAACCGCGGCTGATCCGCTTTGGGGTCAGAAAGAGGATATTTGATGTCAGGCTCGATCTCAGCCACAGGATGCCTTTTGATCTGCTATTAGTAGACCAAATTAATAGCTAAACTTTGAGAAATATCCTGGGCCATTTCTAGTCCTCTGGGGGCAAAGTGATCAACATGAAAAATATTCCCCATACAAAGGGCTTCCTCCACAAAAATTTTGAGAATTTTTGGAGTTGATTAGGTATTTTTAAAAGCCCAAATGAAATTTGTTTGGCCGAATTAAATGCCCAAAACTCTTCGAAAAACTATGAAAATAGTTATAGGCTCAATTTAGAGTCACTTAAAGGTTGTATCGAAATTTGGGGACTTGGGGATCAAAATTGAATTTTCATCAATTTCTTGGAGCCTAGAGTCGTGCTTGGAATTTATTACGCTGATTTTCCTCGAAAGTGAAAATTGTAGCGCGCGACCACCCCTTTCTAATTTGAATAATAAATTCAAATTGTCTTATCAACGAGAGTGGCCAAGGCAAGTGACCAAGCTCTAGGTGTTAAGAGATTTCGAGAAACCGTCGAGCGCCTCGACTCTCGTGTAATTTGGACACGATCGGAAGATGAGAGTACGAGTAGTGAGTTGCAAAATTATCCTCGACGAATAATAAGGGTGTAACTCTTAATAAGCTCCTAATCCGATTAAGCCGTGATTAAAAAGGCACAACCAAATTACTATCAGATTTTAATAATTGGTGTAACCCAAGCAACCTTTATTTAAAACTGAAATAAATCAGAATGTGGCTCCTGAGAACGGAGATAAAACTGATTGTGCCTCCTAAGATGGGAGATGGAACTGAAGCCTCCTGGGTGGAGAGATTGGACTACTAATCATTTTTTTATGATTATTTCAGTCTTGCACTGATCCTGTTTCTTTATTCATTTCAGTTCAGTACTTTCAATTCAGTACTACTCCAGTCTCGTACTGGACAAGTTCATTTCAATTCATTACTACTCCAGTCTCGTACTGGTCAAGTTCATTTCAATTCAGTACTACTTCAGTCTCGTACTGGTCAAGTTCATTTCAATTCAATACTACTCCAGTCTCGTACTGGTCAAGTTCATTTCAGTTCAGTACTTTCAATTCAGTAGTACTTCAGTCTTGTACTAGTCAAGCTCAATTCAGAACTTTCATTTCAGTAGTACTCCAGTTCCGTACTTATCACATTTCATTCAGCACTTCAATTATGCAGCATTTATTATCAGCAGTTTTAATTACTGCATTTTCATTACTGTAATTTACCATTATAAGCGCGGGTCATACTCTGACTAGTAGTTGTCTGTTAAGGTTGAGCCTTAGTTGGGGATAACCGGAATAAAAATGTTCCTCCGGGTTTACCCTCAAATAAAGTGTTCTCACACTCCTTGTCGAAAGTTGAGCTGAGTGTCGCCGCCCGAAGTTTGAAGCATAGTAGGGTAGGCTGTCGTAGACCCGGTAAGTGTTAGCAATATAGACTGATTGATTGCTTGCAAACTTTTAGTGACGAAAATCCTTTTATTTTTATTGAATTGTAACATCCCGACTTTTATTGGGCCACCAGAAGCCTAGTGGGCCCAATAAAAGTGACCTGAACTCCTACCCGCGACCCGGTAGAAGGTAACCATAGGCGGGAAATAGAGCTAGAGAACTCTGATTTGAGTTATGTCAGTTCATGTGGCCTCGTATAGTCAATACGAGCGCGTCGGAGCTCGTTCCATTGGACCCCGAGGTCATGTGGTGGATGTAACCATTCCTCGTAAAACGCCATTAGATCCAAACTTTGGATATCAGTCTAAAGGACTCTGATTTGAGTTCTGACAGTTCTTGTGGTCTCGTATGACTCATACGAGCGCATCGGAACTCTTCGCATCACGATCCGAGATCTAACGACGGATATAGACATTTTGACCATTTTAGCGCGTCACAACGCGCAGATTTTATACTTTTACCAAACGAACTCCGACTCGACCCCGGTTAGTGGCGTTGGATTCGTATGGCCAATACAAAGTCAACAGAATTGGTCCCGGTCATTTTTGATAATGGGTGATCAAACCGTGGTCAAATCAAGCTCAGTCGTGCACCGAAAAGCGTGCGAACACTAATTGTGACACGACACCCCAACTTTGACACAACCCCGATGACTTGGACATATTTTGACTTTGACCCTCATGGGTTGACCCACCAGGGTTGACTTTGGTCAAACCCTCCCTTTTTCCCCATTTTTTTGGAAATTTTCCCTAAGGAGGCCACCTCCTCTCCATGGGTAAATAGTGCATTCCCCCGCCCCTCACCCATAGGGGCCACAAATTAATAAGATGCAAGGGATTGGGCCCAAGTGGTGGCCCACAAACACTTCCCTCCACTCACTTTCTTTTTCTCACTTTTCCCACTTTTAAAAGCACAAGCCCATAAGGGCCTAACCCTATTTCCCACATGGGGGAAATTCCTTGAGACTCCACCCGTCCTTGGACAGCTGGAGGGTGGAGATTAATCCCTCCCTAAGGAATGATTAATCCTACATTGGGTAGGGGAGGAGATCCCCTCCCCTCCAGCCTATATAAAGGCCCCCCTCTCCTGATATCCTCCTCACCAGGTCAGTGAGCAACTCCCCCACCACTCCCCAAGCTCTGCAGGAGCTCAGGTCGCCGAAAAATGCAAAGCCCGAGCTCCACCACCGCCACCTTGCATGGCCAACCAAGCCGGCCCCTCCCAAGCCCCTCCTCCACAATTAGAAACTTCTCCCCTCCCCCCTCCCTTCCTTTTGGACGTTCTACATGGGCCTTCCGGCGGCTGGAGCGCCGCCGGCACCACCCGACCCATGCTCTAGGTCGGGTGGTGGCCGCAGGAAGGCTAGCCCATCCCCGCGCCGGGGGTGACGCTGGAGAAGGGCTGACCCACCGGGATGACTTTTCCCGGTGGGGGAAAGCCGGGGTGCCACCGGAAAATGCCGCTCCGGCGGCACCCGAGAAGCAAAGCTTTAGCTCTGTTTTGCCTCCGGCGGCGGATGGTCGCCGGACAACCACCGGAGAAGAGCCCTGCTCCCGGCGTGCCGGCCGGGGGTGGTTTCGGGGCTGGGCTCAACGCCATAGAGGCGGGGTGGTACGGTGGCGCTGGGAGTAGAATCACCGCCACCCCGCTCTCGGGTTGGCCAAATCAGGCGGTGGCCGGCGGTGGTAGGCCGTCGGGCCACCACCCAGGGACTCGCCGGCCCCCAGCGAACCGGCCGAGTGCGGCGCCGGCGTCTTGCGGTGACTGGCCGACGGTGGCAGAAGTTATCCTTGACTGCACCGCTGGCAAGGAGCAGCAGCCGTCCGATCTGGTGATAAAGATCGGACGGCCGGGATTTCATTAAATTCCGCCGCCGCCACAGCATCAGCGCTCCCCACAGCGGATCCGCGGTCGATCCGTTGTGGGGTCAGAAAGAGGATATTTGATGTCCGGCTCGATCTCAGCCACATGATGCCTTTTGATCTGCTATTAGCATACCAAATTAATAGCTAAACTTTGAGAAATTTCCTGAGCCATTTCTAGGCCTCTGGGGGCAAAGTGATCAACATGAAAAATATTCCCCATACTAAGGGCTTCCTGCACAAAAATTTTTAGAATTTTTGAAGTTGATTTGGTATTTTTAAAAGCCCAAATGAAATTTGTTTGGCCGAATTAACAACCCAAAACTCTTCGAAAAATTATGAAAATTTTTATAGACTCAATTTAGACCCCTTAAAGGTTGAATTATAATTTGGGGACTTGGGGATCAAAATTGAATTTTCCTCGATTCCTTGGAGCGTAGGGTCGCGCTTAGAATTTATTACGCTCATTTTCCTCAAAAGTGAAAATTGGAGCGCGCGCCCACCCCCTTCTAATTTGAATAATAAATTCAAATTGTCTTATCAACGAGAGTGACCGAGGCAAGTGACCAAGCTCCGGGTGTTCCGAGATTTCGAGAAACCGTAGAGCGCATCGACTCTCGGGTAATTTGGGCACGCTCGGAAGATGAGAGTACGAGTAGTGAGTTGCAAAATTATCTTCGACGAATAATAAGGGTGTAACTCCTAATAAGCCCCTAATCCGATTAAGGCGTGATTAAAAAGGCGCAACCAAAATACTATCAGATCTTAATAATTGATGTAACCCAAACAAGCTTTATTAAAAACTGAAATAGATCAGAATGTGTCTCCTGAGAACGGAGATGGAACTGAATGTGTCTCCTAAGATGAGAGATGAAACTGAAGCCTCCTGGGTGGAGCGATTGGACTACTAACCATTTTCTTTATGATTATTCCAGTATTGCATTGGTCATGTTCCTTTATTCATTTCAGTTCAGTACTTTCAATTCAGTACTACCCCAGTCTCGTACTGTTCAAGTTCATTTCAATTCAATACTACTCCAGTCTCGTACTTGTCAAGTTCATTTCAATTCAGTGCTACTCCAGTCTCGTACTAGTCAAGTTCATTTCAATTCAGTACTACTTCAGTCTCGTACTGGTCAAGTTAATTTCAATTCAATATTACTCCAGTCTCGTGCTGGTCAAGTATATTTCAATTCAGTACTTTCAATTCAGTACTACTCCAGTCTTGTACTGATCAAGTTCATTTCAGAACTTTCATTTCAGTACTACTTCAGTTCCGTACTGGTCACATTTCATTCAACACTTAAATTATGCAGCATTTATTATCAGCTGCTTTAATTACCACATTTTCATTACTGCAATTTACCATTATAAGCACGGGTCATACTCTGACTAGCAGTTGTCTGTTAAGGTTGGGCATTAGTTGGAGATTACCGAAATTGAGATTTTTCTCCGGGTTTACCCTCAAATAAAGTGCTCACACACTCCTTGTCGAAAGTTGAGTTGAGTGCCGCCGCCCGAAGTTTGAAGCATAGTAGGGCAGGCTGCCGTAGACCCGGTAAGTGTTAGAAATATAGAATGATTGATTGCTTGTAAATTGATTGTGTGGCGGGTCAGTCACTTCCGCAGATCGTTCGTACCGGTACGGGAAGGTCGACGACTCAAGGCGACAGAGAGATGGGTACCACGGGTGACCAGCCGTCATATTGCCCCGTCAGGTTTTCCTCCGCTAGTCGACCAAAATATTGAATCACCGGACGTTGCCCACATCCAGGAATACACAGAGTTGTACGTTGGGCCTGGGGTTGTGCGGTACGACCACCCCCAGAAGTGGCAGGACTGGCCACTGTCACCGACGGCCACATCGGTGACGCCCGCGGGGCTCGCTACCCTGCTGGAACAGAAGCGGTCCATAATATGTCGACATAAGGTGGGTGTGCGCGGCTGTGAATGCCTGTGGTATGTGAGCGTCTGTGAATGTTTGCGGTATGTGTGCGGCTGTGAATGCCTGCGGTAGGGTACAGGTTGTGGATACTTGATGTGCTGATGTACTTGTGGAGTCTTAATTATAACTGATATACATTACTGTTGCTATTCCAGTTATATTATGTTGCGCTTCTTTATTATTGCACCTATCATATATATATGAAATGTTGTACTAACTCTACCTTGCTTCGACTATCTACTTTTGTTGGGTGGGTGTGTGCTCGTCCCCAGGATATGGATCCGGGGAGTAGATTTGTTTCCACTTAGCTCTGCGACTAACGGTTATTTAAATAACCATTCACAGGAAACGCAGCACCGTAGTGACCCGCTGTCGCAGGAGATTGCGTCAGCAGTTAGAACTACTCAAGCAGAAGCACCCCCGACGTCCTCAGAGTTTTGAGACGTGAGTACTGACGAGCTGGTTAGGGAGAGAGAGTGAGTAGTTATATGTAGTACTGGTACAGTCTGCGGGCTTATATAAATACTTAGGCTATGACCTTGTACTCATGTAAACATATATGATGTTATATATATATTTGATATTGGTTTCCTGTTAATGCTTCAGCAAATCTCTGATGTGTTGTGAATGTTGTGATTCTAGCCGAGCAAGACGGTCACATAGTGCTTAGATAGGGTGGATCGTTACCCCTAATGAGCACTAGGTGGACGTTTTGGGCAGTAAGATTCCCTCCGGCCCGACCCGGGTAAAAGTTGGGGGAAGGGGTCTTACAAATGGATCAGAGCGATCACGATTCGTCCTTGTGGAGCAGTCTCAGGATCCATCTGTCCCTCGCTTCGTTCTATGGTTCGGGACGAATCTTACAGTGGAAGCCTGGTGGAACCTAGTGTAGAGGCTTAGGGATTCTAGACTGTACGTTAGTATGCTCGTACACCGTTGTTTCCGTTTCGTCAGTCGTTTTTGCAAATTTACCCTACTTTTGCAAAGTACTCACACTTTTCCTGTTACTTCTCCAGATACCGGAGTACAGTAACGGGGAACCTCTTCCAGAGGATATGTTCTCGCCACCCTACATCCAGACCCGGTCGTCCCCGCGGCTGTACCGTTTGCCTAGACCGACTTGGGGAAGACACTGATGGTCATCCTGGACACCTTCCGGACAGCCTTAGCACAGCCACCACGAGAGATGATGGCGCCTACCGATTTGATGACAACCTTCCGAGGACCGAGGCTCCCACTTTCAGAGGCATGGAGACTGTCATCCATGCAGAGGAGTGGGTGGAGCGTGTGGAGGAGCTGCAAGTAGGCATGATGTGCCCAGCGGTAGCTGCAGTCTCACTGGTAGTGACCTTATTAGAATGATACACTAGGGATTGGTGGACAGCTGTCAGCCGCTCGACCTTTAGAGGACGACCGATGAGCGATATACTATGGGAAGAGTTCTCAGAGGCCCTGCTGGAATTCTTTATCACAGACGCAGACCGAGCTGTTTTGCAGGAAAAGTTCCTGCACATCCGATAGGGAGATCGGATTGTGCCTGAGTACGAGAGGGAGTTCAAACACCTGACACGCTTTGTCGGGAATTTGGCAGCCTCTAACAGGGATAGAGCTTCCCGATACTACTGAGGCCTACGTGATGACCTGAGGCAGGCTCTGATTATGGTCTCTCAGTATACCTTCCACACCATAGCTACTCACGCAGCGGAGCTAGAGTTGGACCAGCGGATGGTAGCCCAGGAGCACAGAGGACGGGTCGATGTCCCTAGAGGTCTGAGACGAGACAGAGGAGCTGCTCCCCACCGACAGGATAGAGGGCGCAGGCAGAGGCACCGCAGACAGCCTTATAGGAGCCCACCAGCACCCCCAGCACCTCCAACCCTGCAGCAGGACATCAGACCAGCTCCGGCACCACAGCCAGCGCCAGTGGCCCGACGTGATGTTCCCTTCACAGGAAACTGCTTCTTGTGTCAGAAGTCAGGGCATATGAGGGCTTTCTACACATATGCAACAGGAAGTTCAGGACTAGGAGCAGTACAGGGTGGGCAGCCAGCACGGGGATAGGGCCAGAGGAGCCGCAGAGGTAGAGCTGGCAGGAGAGGCCAGTAGGGCCGAGCAGTGCCCTTGGAGACCTACGCACTGGACTTGCAGCACGGACCAGCCCCTGATGCAGTGATAGGTATATATATTAGGCGATAAGATATATCAGATGTTGCTACTTATGCTATATACAGGTTATGCATGTATGTCTACATCTTGTATACTAGTTATATGATATATATACTTCCTATATCGTCAGGAATTCTGTTGGTAGGATGACATTCCGCCAAGACTCTCTTTGATACAGGAGCGACACACTCCTTTGTATCCCACAAATTTATCACAACAAAAGAGAACGTTATCCGCACAACCGGACTAGCTATACGAATCTGTTTACCGGATGGATCAGATATGACGTCTACAGAAAAGTGCTCGTTCCAAGCTGTGCTAGGAGAAGTAGAATTTGAGGTCTACGCAACTATCCTGACAATAACTGGATTCGATATTATACTGGGAATGGACTGGCTAGCCGAGCACAAGGCGCAAATAAATTGTTCAACGCGAGAGGTCCGCCTGCAGAACACAAACGGCCAGGACGTTACGATGACAGGTGTACCTTTGGTCTCGCGTATTATTTTAACTTATGCGCAGATTGTAAGGTCAGTCCGGCAGAAGGATGAGGTATACCTTATCTACTTGGAAATGGAAGACAAAACCCAAGTACTCGCCAAAGTCCCGGTGGTACGCGATTTCCCGAACATTTTTCCTGAGTCCCTTCCAGGATTGTCACCCCAGCGAGAGGTCGACTTTCAGATCGAGCTCGTGACCGGAGCACGGCCAGTGTCACGAGCACCCTACCGGATGGCCCCAAGAGAACTGGCTGAATTAAAGATTCAACTGTAGGAGCTAATAGATGTTGGATTCGTCCGTCCCAGTTCCTCACCGTGGGGAGCTCCAGTGTTATTCGTAAAGAAGAAGGATGGAATAATACGTCTGTGCATAAACTACAGGGAGCTAAATAAACTTACTATATGAAACACATACCCCCTCCCTAGGATCGACGATCTGTTCGATCAGTTGCAAGGTGCGTCCGTGTTTTCCAAGATGGACCTGAGATCATGCTACTATCAGCTTCGAATCTGGGAGGAAGATATTCCCAAGACTGCCTTCAGCTCCCGTTACGGTCTCTATGAGTTTCTGGTGATGCCGTTTAGACTCACCAATGCACCTTCCGCCTTCATGGCCCTAATGAAGGAAGTCTTCGAACCCTTCCTAGACCACTTCGTGGTCGTCTTCATTGATGATATTTTGATCTACTCAAAGACCAAGGCAGACCAAAATAGGCACCTGCAGATGGTGCTACTAAAACTCCGAAAACACTCCCTCTTCGCCAAATTCAGAAAGTGCGAGTTTTGGTTAGAAGAATTTGGATTCTTGGGCCACACTATAAACAAGAAAAGGGTAGCAGTAGATCAAGCCAAGATTCAGGCAGTGCAAAATTGGCCACCGCTTAGAACAACGACAGATATCCAAAGTTTTCTTGGTCTTGCCGGATATTATAGGAAGTTCGTAGAAGGCTTCTCCAAGATTGCTTTACCCCTAACTGCCCTCACTAGAAAGGATGTTACGTTTTGATGGACACCGGAATGCGAGACCACGTTTGTCGAATTGAAGAAGCGGCTGACTTCTGCACCAATTCTTACGATCCCTGCAGGGACCGAGAGATTCCAAATCTACATTGATGCCTCCCTGAAGGGGTTAGGAGCTGTCCTAATGCAACATGGCAAGGTGGTGGCCTACGCATCTTGCCAATTGAAGCCGCACGAATTAAATTACGCAGCTCATGATCTAGAGTTGGGTGCAGTCGTCTTCGCCCTTAAAATCTGGAGGCATTACTTGTACGGAGTAAGATGTGAGATCTTCTCCGACCACAAGAGCCTCAAATACATCTTCCCTCAGAAATAGTTGAATCTTCGGCAGCGCCGATGGTTAGAATTCTTGTGTGACTATGATTTCGCTCTCCAATATCACCCCGGAAAAGCTAATAGAGTCACTAACGCTTTGAGCCGCCAGCCTTCGATAGCTGGGAGTTGGATGAAGCAAATCCCTAAGGAGCTGTTCCAGTCTTTAATAGACTTGGAAATTACCCTGGTTGCCCGAAGAGATTCGGAGGAATACAATGCTCAGCTGTATTGGATGGGGATACAATGGGACATCCGAGATCGGATACGAGAAGCTCAGAAGATCGACCCAGAGGTGGTTCTAATCATTCGATCTCTGCAAGGTGGAGCACATGAGGATTATAATATGCATGACGGGATTCTACAATTCAAGCATCGCATATTTGTTCCCTCTACCGGAGGAATTGACGAAGAAATTCTGCAAGAAGCCCACCAGTCGAGATACTCTATTCCTTCTAGTGTGGTCAAGATGTATGTGGACCTGCGTGTTGAAACCGAAAATCGGTCTCCTGTGGAGTTCACCCTCGGGGAAGGGGTGATTGCGCGCCTACTTCACTCCTCTAAGTAAAACAACAAAAGAGACAAGGGAAGAACCGACCCAAGGGCTCGGCGGGGAGGACCCACCACACACCCGGAAGATCTGAGAGCGCTTCCCCTCCTTAGCCAAAGGCCGAGCTAAGGTACCCTCCGAAAGCACTTGAAAACTGGAGCAAGGGAGCACAGGAAGCCTGCTTTCTGGGGTACCCCTTGGGTCATATTTATAGTTTTCAGAATCTGAACTGCCAATAACCAAACTAAACTGATCTGAAGTTACCAAAAAACCCTTGGTTGGGTCTGCCGACAGCCAAACTACGCTGTTTTGAAGGGCTATGGGCAGACCAGCGGGGGCAAAACAGTAAAAAGTACCTCGTTGATCCAGACGAGCTGGGGAGCCTGGCCACCTGGGCAGATCCGGCTCGCCTACTGTTGTCGAGTTCCGTTGAGAGAGCGCGAGGTGGGACGGCGAGCTCGCCCGTCCGTCGGCCTCCATTAGTCGATCTCAGCCTAACGGGTTTTGACCTAGCTCAGCGAGTGCCGAGCTCGCGTTCGACGAATGTTGAGCTCGGGTTCGGCTTCTCCATGCCGATCTCACCCACTATCCTAAGATTTCTTTGCCGGGCTCGCCTGTTGCTTGGACGATCTGAGCCGACCGGTCTAGTTCCTGGCGACCTCACTCGTCGGATACGGGGTTGTACATAATCCCCGCTCTTTTTGAGCTTGACAAAGCTCGGAAAGAAACATCCAACCCCAAGTGTTCGGCGAGTGCGGGGTGGACTGGAGGGAATCTTCGGGTGGGGTCCACCTGTGGCTATATATATGCACCTGCATACGTGCCTGACTCTTGTCATTCCCTTTGCTCTAATCCTGCCAAGATGCCGATCCCCAAGGAGATTCAAGAGCGGCTAATGCGCGCCCGCCAGACCTCAGCTGCTCGCGTAGCCGCCCTGACAGCGGTCCCAGTTGTTGTGCCGCAGTTAGGCTTTGCCGAGCCTAACTCCAAGAAGATGAAAACATTCCCTCAGGCGGCCGAGCCCATCTATGACGACCTGAGGACCACCTTGGAGCACGGGACCGCTCCTCCACTCTGCCTGCCCCTGAAAACGGGAGGAATATTGTCGAGGTCTGCGACGGCCCAGACAACCACCCTGATGGCGCGGAGGACGTCGCGCCGCGAGACACCACCCCGCGAGCCAAGACCACTCTTGGGGACTCGCGGTTCATGACTCCGGAGAACCGTCCTCGGGACCCGTCCCCTCCCATTGGGACCTTGGGTGTGAGCTCGCAGAGGCCGAGCTCCCCTGTGCGCGCCCGCTCTCCTCAGCAAGTTGTCGTGACCACGGGGGCGGGTCCCGGAAACCATCCCCATCCCGGGATTCGAGCTCCTCTCACCGGGAACGCGCGGCCCAGGTCGCGGGAAGGATCTGAGGTTTATTCCCCCCCCCCCCCCGCATCTCCTTTGAGTTGCCGAGCTCGTCAGGTAAACTTTGCCTGAATTCCTGCGTCATGCGATTTTCCAGCACCTCTTTTTGCTGATGTTTGCCTCCACAGTTCCGCCCTGCCAATCCGCTGCTGAGGAATCTTCGCGGGCTGCCCATTACTCTTCAACATGTTGAAACCGAAAATCGGTCTCCTGTGGAGTTCACCCTCGGGGAAGGGGTGATCGCGCGCCTACTTCACTCCTGCAAGCAAAACAACAAAAGAGACAAGGGAAGAACCGACCCAAGGGCTCGGCGGGGAGGACCCACCACACACCCGGAAGATCTGAGAGCGCTTCCCCTCCTTAGCCAAAGGCCGAGCTAAGGTACCCTCAGAAAGCACTTGAAAACTGGAGCAAGGGAGCACAGGAAGCATGCTTTTTGGGGTACCCCTTGGTTCCTATTTATAGTTTTCAGAATCTGAACTGCAAATAACCAAACTAAACTGACCTGAAGTTACCAAAAAACCCTTGGTTGGGTCTGCCAACAGCCAAACTTCGCTGTTTTGAAGGGCTATGGGCAGACCAGCGGGGGCAAAACAGTAAAATTACCTCGTGGATCCAGGCGAGCTGGGGAGCCTGGCCACCTGGGCAGATCCGGCTCGCCTACTGTTGCTGAGCTCCGTTGCGAGAGCGCGAGGTGGGACGGCGAGCTCGCCCGTCCGTCGGCCTCCATTAGTCGATCTCAGCCCGACGAGTTTTGACCTAGCTCGGCGAATGCCGAGCTCGCGTTCGACGAATGCCGAGCTCGCGTTCGGCTTCTCCATGCCGAGCTCACACACTATCCTCAGATTTCTCTGCCGGGCTCGCCTGTTGCTTGGACGATCTGAGCCGACCGGTCTGGTTCCTGGCGACCTCACTCGCCGGATACGGGGTTGTACATATCCCCACTCTTTTTGAGCTTGACAAAGCTCGGAAAGAAACATCCAACCCCAAGTGTTCGGCGAGTGCGGGGTGGACTGGAGGGAATCTTCGGGTGGGGTCCACCTGTGGCTATATATATGCACCTGCATACCTGCCTGACTCTTGCAATTCCCTTTGCTCTAATCCTGCCAAGATGTCGATCCCCAAGGAGATTCAAGAGCGGCTTATGCGCGCCCGCCAGCTCTCAGCTGCTCGTGTAGCCGCCCTGACAGCGGTCCCAGCCGCTGTGCCGCAGTTAGGCTTTGCCGAGCCTAACTCCAAGAAGATGAAAACATTCCCTCAGGCTGCCGAGCCCATCTATGACGACCTGAGGACCACCTTGGAGCACAGGACCGGCTCCTCCACTCTGCCTGCCCCTGAAAAGGGGAGGAATATTGTCGAGGTCTGTGACGGCCCAGACAGCCACCCTGATGGCGCGGAGGACGTCGCGCCGCGAGACACCACCCCGCGAGCCAAGACCACTCTTGGGGACTCGCGGTTCATGACTCCGCAGAACTGTCCCCGGGACTCGTACCCTACCTTTGGGACCTTGGGGGTGAGCTCGCAGAGGCCGAGCTCCCCTGTGCGCGCCCGCTCTCCTCAGAAAGCTGTCGTGACCACGGGGGCGGGTCCAGAAACCATCCCCATCCCGGGATTCGAGCTCCTCTCACCGGGAACGCGCGGCCCAGGTCGCGGGAAGGATCTGAGGTTTATTCCCCCCCCCCCCGCATCTCCTTTGAGTTGCCGAGCTCGTCAGGTAAACTTTGCCCGGATTCCTGCCTCATGCGATTTTCCAACACCTCCTTTTGCTGATGTTTGCCTCCACAGTTCCCCCCAGCCAATCCGCTGCTGAGGAATCTTCGCGGGCTGCCCATTACTCTCCCCTCCCCTCCCCCAGCTCGCTGGACTCTTACCTGGGCTCCGAAGTGGATCAAGGCGAGCTGGCGAGGAGGGAGGTTAAGCTTTTAAAGAAACTGGTGCGCGGGGTCCGCGAGGTGCAGGAGGTCAACGAGGCGCTGCAACGCGACTACGCGCGTCTTGCTGACGAGGTGCGGAGCGGCCAGGCTGACGAGTTGACGTCCCCTTCCCGGCTTCTGGATGAGATAGACGACGGCCTCTCGGTGGCGCAGAGGAATTCAGGGAGGATCCGCGAGCTGCTCCGCGCGCGGCAGTCTGGGGGGCGGGAGCTGCGAGACCGGGGTAGATAAGAGGCGGCTCCTTTGCCGAGCCGACCGGTACTCGCCTCCTGGTCTTCCCCCTGCTCGCGCGCCCCGCTTTCATATTCCTGCACTTGGTCTTTGTAATAATTAACCTTAAAATATTCTTAGTCATGCGGCATCTAAATAATATATTGCTTTTCATTCGACTTAGCCTTAGTTGGAATGCGCCGGAAGTCGGCGAGTTGGAGGTTGGCGAGCTGGGGTTGGCGAGTTGGAGGCTGGCGAGCTGGGGTTGGCGAATTTGGATGGCGAGCTGGACCGATTGGATAGTTTAACCCTTTGATTACTTTTTCTATAAATAGGCCCCTCCCCCACCAACCCCCGTACTACCGCCTTAACTGCTTGTTTCTCTCTCTCTTCCTGTGTTTTCTCCCTTTTCTGTTCGCGCTCCATCCCTTCTTCTGCGAGTATGGGCAAGGCCAACCCTGACGCCGACGGCCGCACCAAGTGCGCCCTGCACTTCACCGATTACTGCTTCTTCTAGGGGAATACCACCGAGGAGGAGCTCGCGCAATTTGTTGGCGACCACGTTCCGTCGGGCTTCGAGGCGCGCCGGCCGAGGCAGGGGGAGACCATCAATACCTTTTATGACAACGAGCTCGCCTTCCCCATCTCTAACTTTGAGGTAGGGTTACGCCTCCCCCTCTGGCCGGAGATCCGGCAGATTCTGAAGTACTATGGCGCGGTGCCCGCGCAGCTGAACTCCAACACCATCGCCATGATGGTGGCGTTCGCGAGCTTTCTCCAGCGAGAGGGGATTGAGTTCAACCTGACAGTATTCATGAAACTCTTCTCTTATAAGGCGACGCCGGATGGGGTCGCCTACTTTGGCGGCTCGCTGATCAAAGTTCGCGAGATCACGAACAAGCACCACAACTGGATGAGCAAGATTGCCTTTATCAAGGGCGATCTCGGCAACATCCCGTACTCGCCGCAGCAGAAGGGCGAGGAAGTATACCGCCCGCCGGCTGTGTCCGACAACGATGCCGACCTCCATAAGTTTTTCCTCCACAAGGACTTCGAGGTCGCCTTCCTGCAAAGGGGCCTCAACGCGCTCCTCCCCGTCCTACCCGGCGAAGGTATTGTTCTCTCCACATTGCCGAACTCGCCAGGTTGCCGAGCTCGCCATATTGCTTGTTGAAAATCTTCTAACTTTTTTTTCAAGTTTTTTCTCGCAGGGGAGCGGCTAATTCCCGTGAACCCGCCGTTTGTGGACTCGGGGTTGCACCCGGACCCCCTTTCTTGCGAGAAGGCGGCGGCGGCGGCCTGCCGGGATGAGGCGGCCTTCTCCCAACCCTCTTCCAGCAAGAGGCGTTCTGAGGATGCGGGATCGAACCCGCCACACCGCCAGCAATTACCAAAAAAGATGAAAAACGTTATGCTCGCTCCGCGGGGGAAACAACATCAACAACATGAATCCAGCCCCAAGTATATAAGCTCGCCCGAGACCATCCCCGACGCATCGCCGGAGAGCCCGCTGAAGGAGATCACCAGCAAGGGGCGGAAGGGCGGCGAGGCTCCTGCTCCCGCGGCGGCGATCTCCCCACATCCTTCGGCGAAGAGGGCGGCTCGCGAGCGCGGGGCTCCGAAACTTCATCCCCTCTTCAGCTTTGGGGGGGGCGGTGGAAAGACTCGGCGGGCGAGCCCATGGTGCAGTGGGACGAGCTAGCCCACCGGGTCTCCATCTCCACTGTGCACCCTTCCTGGCATGACCGCAAGCCCGCCACCGGCCACGCTTACGCCCTCGGCTTCGGCCTCTATGGCCGGGAGGATGCCGAGGCCTACAAGAATATGACCTTGCGGCAACTCGACCATGAGGGCCTGCATGCTCATCTGCGGGCCATGGAGCTTCATCACATGCTGACCCGCCGCAGCTTCGGCCTCAGCAACCAACTCCAGAAAGCTGAGCAGGCCCGCGACGTCGCCAAGGACAAGGTCGCCGACCAGTCGAGGAGGCTCGGCATCGCCGAGGGTCTTCTCGCCCAGGCCGCCGGCGGATTGGTGAGTATCGGGATTCCCCTTCCCTCTTTTGAAATATTTTGCGCTGTTACTAATAAACTTTTCTTCTGTCAGGATGCCAAGGCTGCCGGGGAACTGCGGGATCGCAATGCCGAGCAGGAGGAGGAGATTGGCCAGCTTCGCGCCCGGCTTGCCGAGCTAGAGGGGGCGAATGTGAAGCTGAAGGATGAGAACCAGAACCTTACCCGTGAGGTCCGCCGTCAGGCAGAGATCTTCTTCCCTCCCAGCGGCGTCGATCCTACCCTCCCCTACAAGAGGCCAAGGATTTTTGGCGAGGCCGACCTCGCCGAGAGGCTGCGGATCAACTCCATCCAGGCCGCCGAATGCACCCTCCAGATGATGAAGGACACTGGAGTGCAGGTGGAGGGATGCGAGGAGATCTCGGCCCGGGACCTGATGCCGAACCTGTTCCCGGCGACGCCTCCCAGCGAGAAGGAAGACAGTTTGGACGCGCGCGGGGGTGGGGGGGGGGGGGGTGCGAGGTCTAAATGTATATACTTTCTTTTGTTTCCTCGCCGAGGCGAGCTCCACCTGTAAACATCACTGTTCAATGAAAAAGATTTTTGATTATAGCCAAGTCATTCCCCTCTTTCTTCTTTTTCCTATTTTTTGTCCTTGCTGCGTTCTGCCTGTTCGCGAGCCCTTCCCTAGGCGACCTCGCGTAGATAGACTTCGAGTAGAATAATCGCTAGGACTCCCCCCTGAGAGCACCTTTTGAGAGTTCGGCAATCCTCAGGGCTCGCCACAGCTCGCTCGCGAGCTGTCCATGGCCTTATTTCAACAAAAAATCAAGTTCACTATAATTTTTCCAAGTAAAATAACGTGGGGGTGGGGCGTCTTGGCGGGATCCGCCTCCCCTTAGCGAGGTCCAAGGGCTTGGCTCGCCAATTCTAGGGATTCGCCTCAACTCGCTTGCGGGCAGCCCATAATCTTACCAATCTGGAAACAAAATTCACCAAATTTTCCTGAGTAAAACACAGTGGGGGGACGAGGCGGCCCGGCGGGACCCACCTCCTCCTAGCGAGGTCCCGGGTCCTAGCTTACCACCCTTCTGCCGAGACTGGGGTGAATTGGCGAGCCCGAGCTCGCCCATGCCGAGCTCTCCACTCTTATCTTTAGAAGAGCTTGTTATGCACTACCCGGAGAGTATAGGACTTCCCCGAGGGGCTTCCAGCCTTGCCAGCTAGGTGAGAGTCTGACAGCGGGATCTGCCCGGGGTCCAAGGCGGATACCATCGAGTGACTTCCAGCCCTGCCAGCTAGGTGAGAGCCTAACAGCGGGATCTGCTCGAAGTCTAAGGATGACACCGAGTGACTTCCAGCCCTGCCAGCTAGGTGAGAGCCTGACAGCGGGATCTGCTCGAGGTCTAAGGATGACACCGAGTGACTTCCAGCCCTGCCAGCTAGGTGAGAGCCTGACAGCGGGATCTGCTCGGGGTCCAAGGCTGATACCATCGAGTGACTTCCTGCCCTGCCAGCTAGGTGAGAGCCTGACAGCGGGATCTGCTCGAGGTCTAAGGATGACACCGATTGACTTCCAGCTCTGCCAGCTAGGTGAGAGCCTGACAGCGGGATCTGCTCGATGTCCAAGGCTGATACCATCGAGTGACTTCCAGCCCTGCCAGCTAGGTGAGAGCCTGACAGCGGGATCTGCTCGAGGTCTAAGGATGACACCGAGTGACTTCCAGCCCTGCCAGCTAGGTGAGAGCTCGACAGCGGGATCTGCTCGGGGTCCAAGGCTGATACCATCGAGTGACTTCCAGCTCTGCCAGCTAGGTGAGAGCCTGACAGCGGGATCTGCTCGGGGTCCGAGGCTGACACCGAGTGACTTTCAGCCCTGCCAGCTAGGTGAGAGCCTGACAGCGGGATCTGCTCGAGGTCTAAGGATGACACCGAGTGACTTCCAGCACTGCCAGCTAGGTGGGAGCCTGATAGCGGGATCTGCTCGGGGTCCGAGGCTGATACCATCGAGTGACTTCCAGCCCTGCCAGCTAGGTGAGAGCCTGACAGCGGGATCTGCTCGAGGTCTAAGGATGATACCGAGTGACTTCCATCCCTGACAGCTAGGTGAGAGCTTGGCAGCGGGATCTGCTCGGGGTCCAAGGCTGATACCATCGAGTGACTTCCTGCCCTGCCAGCTAGGTGAGAGCCTGACAGCGGGATTTGCTTGAGGTCTAAGGATGACACCGAGTGACTTCCAGCCCTGCCAGCTAAGTGAGAGCCTGACAACGGGATCTGCTCGGGGTCCAAGGCTGATACCATCGAGTGACTTCTGTTGTAGTTACCATGGTAATCTAGAAGTGGTCAAACATGTAATCTCACTGCCAACGCGATATGAGCCTGCAGGGTCGCACATAAGAGATGTGGAGAAGTTGGATGATTGACTGTGTTGGTAAAGGTTACCAATCACCGACCTGAATGTGGTTATGGGCAAAGTGTTGCCTTAAAGGATCGTCGGGTTGGCAAATGTTGCCTTGAAGGATTGGTAAGAATAGTCGACCGAGGATCGACGATCGTCGACCGCGGGTCGACGAGTATCGTCGTGTATCGTCGACCGCGGGTCGACGAGTATCGTCGACTATCGTCGACCGCAAGGTCGACGATCGTCGACCGCAGATCGATGATTATCGTCAACCCACGTTAGACGTGAATCGTCGAGTATTGTACTCTGATACTCGCCGACTGATTCTCGCCGATCCTACGTGGTTCTCGCCGATCCTAGGTGATTCTCGCCGATTGATTCTCGCCGAATCTGCGAGGTGATTCTCGCCGATTTTGGAACCCTAATTTTCTGGGTGGTCTGCGGATTGCGATATTCCTAAGTCTGTTTATGTCTTTGGTATAAATAGACACTTAGGGTTTTCGGGACTTAGATCTCTGATCGAATCGGATGCGCGCTGATCGAATCGACGGAAGTGTTCTTCGTTCGTTCCGCCGATCCCGAATCCCGTCGACGGAACCGTTCCGCCGCCGTACTCGCTCCATCGACCTCCTCCTCTCCGGCGATTGTCGCTGGTGTTGCTATTCCTGGCGCGGACCTAGCAGTCCGTGGAAAAGCAAGGTGCGGTCATTCTCCTTCCCGATTATCCGTGCGACGGAAAAGTCGGTGTTCTCCCGCTCGTGTGGATTTCTGCAGAGACGTGGACATCATTCCACGTAGAACTCGCCACCAGCAAGAACACGAAACTTGGAGCATCTCCGTTGAGTTGTGACTCAACGCCACCGAGGTAATTTTTGCCTAGTTGTATGTTAACTTCTTGATTCAACTACCATGGCCCGATCCCATCTCTTTTGGGTCTTTCTTGATGTTTTTATTCTTCCGCTGCGTGCACAAGTGTTGTGCCATCCTCATAGAGAAAACCCAACAGTGGTATCAGAGCCAGGTTTCGGCCATGATTGTTGTATTGGAATTTTTGTTATTCCAGTGCGTGTAAACCTAGAGATTTAGAAGTGTTCTAAATGTCTAGATTTAGTCTTGGTACCCCGCCAAGAACGTCTGGGATTTCGTGGAAATTTCTAATTGTTAAAAATAGTAGTCTCCTTAGCAGTAACCATCCCTTGAGTTTGTTTTGGATTTTGAATCCAACATAGAGAGATGAGCTTGTCTACTGCTTTAAGTTGAGTTGTCTTTGCTTTTGTCCAATGCATGTAAATCTGAGGATTTGGAAGTTTCCGGATGTTCAGATTTAGCCCTTTCTTCTATCAAATGTTGATGGTGTCAGGTTGTGCACATAAGTGATGCATGTGGTTTTAGAAAAATTGTTTTTCTTTGGATGTGCACATTGATCAAATGTTGATCATGGTTAACTGTTAACCTATAATCAAAATCCTTTCATCAAATATTAAGTGTTCGGATGCCTTCCGATGGATGACACTCTTCCTGCCTCGATCGATGAAGTGTGGGCTTGCCAAAGCAAGGTGCATTAATCTATCTTTGTAAGGGTGCGAGCGGATAATTGTGATATCCCACTGTCGACATCGGGTCCAGCTTAACTAGGTGACCTCAAAGGTTGAGTGCCTAGAGGCATAGGGTTAGCATGCACCATATGATGGATGCGGGTAAGGAGTTATTCACCAACCATACAAGAATTGCATGAGGATGCAATTGGCAAGCGTTGCCTATCTAAATAACCGCATCGTGAGAGGAAAGCCAAAGCTGACTCATTGTGTTGGTGAAATACGGATCTTGTCCACTAAGAGAGTAGCTCGCATGAACTCTCTGAATTGTTAGTGAGGGCTATCATTTCGAATAAAATAGTGGGAGTGTTTTAATTGAAGTCCAAATTAAAATAAATTGTATTTGAAATTTTGGTACTGATTTTATTCTGCATAAATTCTCGTAGAATTTCATGGCAAGTGTTTCACACTCCACGTTGTCTCTGAGAGCCATCCTTGAGAAGAATAAGCTCAGTGGGACTAATTACATGGACTGGTACAGGAACCTGAGAATTGTTCTCAGGCAAGAGCGAAAGCTCTATGTCTTGGAAGAAGAAACCCCCGAGGTGCTAACCGGGAATTCTTCCCGTGCTGAGAAGGATGCTTATAAGAAGTATACTGATGATGCTTTAGATGTCGAATGTCTTATGCTTGCCACTATGAACTCTGAGCTTCAGAAGCAACATGAGAACATGTGGTGCAAGGAGATTGACGAGCATCTCAAGAAAATGTTTCAAGGGCAGGCTCGTCAAGAGAGGTTCGACGTCACAAAAGCGTTGTTTCAGTGCAAGATGGGAGTTCGAGACTCAGTAGGGACTCACGTACTCAAGATGATAGGGTATATAGAGAACCTTGAAAGGCTGAGTTTTCCTCTTGGTCAAGAGTTGGCCACAGATCTGATCCTGCAATCGTTGCCGGACAGTTATGAGCAGTTCGTCTTGAACTACAACATGAATGAAATAGACAAGACACTGTCCGAACTCTTAGGCATGTTGAGAACTGCCGAAATCAATATGAAGAAGGCCAAGCCTGTCAGCCCCATACTGATGGTGCATAAGGGCAAGGGCACGGCCAAGGGCTCTAAGAAGACGAACGTGGGACCTAAGTCATATCTTGAGCCCAAGTCTTCTGCACTGATGAAAAAGAAAAGCACGGTGAAGGAAGGGAAATGTCACCACTGTGACAAGGCTGGTAATTGGAGGAGGAACTGTCCTTCGTACATTGAAGGTCTGCAGAAAATGAAGGGAGGTATGACTTCCGCTTCAAATGTTCACGTTATAGAGATAAATCTTTCTGCTCCTTCATCTTGGGTATTGGATACCGGATGTGGTTCTCACATTTGTACAAGTGTGCAGGAACTGGGAAGGAGAAGATTGCTGAGTAAAGGGGAGGTGGACCTCCGCGTCGGCAATGGAGCAAGAGTTGCTGTTGTAGCCGTAGGGGTTTACCGTCTTTCTTTGCCCAGTGGGCTTGTAATAGAACTAGATAATTGTTATTTTGTTCCGGTCATAACTAGAAACATTATATCTATTTCATGTTTGGACATGATTGGATTTTCTTTTATAATTAAGAACAACTGTTGTTCTATATTTAAGAATGATGTTTGTTATGCTGTAGCCCAATTGTTTAATGCTCTTTATGTTTTGAACTTGGACCATCTGATCTGTAATGTAGAAAATAATAAAAGACTAAGAACAAATGACTCGAACCCTACATTTCTCTGGCATTGTCGTTTTGGCCATATCAACGAGAAGCGCATATCCAAGCTCCATAAAGATGGACTTTTGGACTCATTTGATTATGAATCATTTGAGCGATGCGAATCTTGTTTGTTAGGCAAGATGACTAAAGCTCCTTTCACTGGTTATACTGAGAGGGCTGAGGATCTCTTGGGTGTTGTACATAGTGATGTATGCGGACCCATGAGTTCCATGGCTAGAGGTGGGTTTTTCTACTTTGTTACATTTACTGATGATTTCAGTAGATACGGATATGTGTATCTTATGAAGTGCAAATCCGAGACCTTTGAAAAGTTCAAAGAGTTCAAGAATAAAGTAGAAAACCAGTTGGGTAAAAGGGTTAAAGCACTCTGATCTGATCGAGGTGGCGAATACCTGAGTCATGAGTTCCGTGATCATATGAAAGAGTGTGGTATTGTATCACAGCTCACTCCACCTAGAACACCACAACATAATGGTGTGTTTGAGAGGAGAAATCGTACTTTGTTAGACATGGTACGTTCGATGATGAGTCATGCAGACTTGTCTGTTTCCTTTTGGGGTTTTGCTTTAGAGACTGCTGCAATGACATTGAATCGCGCTCCAACGAAAACGGTTCTGAAGACACCATATGAGATATGGACTGGGAAGTGTCCTAGTATGTCGTTCATAAAAATTTGGAGCTGTGAGGCATACGTGAGACGTCAAATGCCTGACAAGCTGGAACCCAAATCGGATAAATGTTATCTGGTGGGATATCCTAAGGAAACGAAAGGGTATTACTTTTACCTACCATCTGAGGGCAAAGTGTTTGTCGCAAGGACTGGTGTCTTCTTGGAGAAAGAGTTCTTATCAAGAAAGACTGAAAAGGTAGAGCTTGAATAAGTTCAAGAACCACATATAGTGAATGAACCGGAATTGGATTCTGAGACAGGACTACAAGATGTTGTAGCTAGAGAACCTGCTCAAGGAACACAAATCCTACGTAGATCTGGTAGACCGAGGTTTGAGCCTGAGAGATATGGATTTCTCGTGTCTCAAATAGGTAATGTGTTGCTTATGGATCATGATGATGAACCAGCAACCTACCAAGAGGCTACGAATGGACCGGACTCCGACAAATGGCTTGAGGCTATGAAATCTGAAATGGACTCCATGTATGCAAACCAAGTTTGGAACTTGGTGGAACCACCTGAAGGGGTACGACCCATAGGGTGCAAGTGGGTCTTCAAGAAGAAGACCGACATGGATGGGAATGTACAGACATTCAAAGGGCGACTGGTGGCTAAGGGTTTCAAGCAAATTCATGGTATTGACTATGATTAGACCTTTTCCCCTGTTGCCATGGTAAAGTCCATAAGGATATTGCTTGCTGTTGCTGCGTATTATGACTACGAGATCTGGCAGATGGATGTCAAAACGGCTTTCCTTAATGGAAACCTCCTTGAGGAAGTGTATATGACACAACCCGAGGGTTTTGTATCCCCAGATGAAGCCACTAAAATATGCAAGCTGAATAAGTCCATCTATGAACTGAAACAGGCCTCTCGAAGTTGGAATCTTCGTTTTGGTGAGAAAATCAAAGAGTTTGGTTTCATCAAGAATGAAGATGAGCCTTGTGTTTACAAGCGAATCAGTGGGAGCATTGTTGTCTTCCTGATATTGTATGTAGATGACATACTGTTGATTGGGAATGACATTCCTACCCTGAAAGTTGTTAAGAACAACCTAGGGAACTGCTTTTCAATGAAGGATTTGGGTGAAGCGACTTACATACTCGGTATTAAGATCTATAGAGATAGATCGAATAAGTTGCTGGGTTTGACCCAGAGTACGTACATCGAAAAGGTGTTGAAGCGGTTCAACATGCTTGAGTCCAAGAAAGGATTTTTGCCCATGTCTCATGCTGTGAATCTCTCTAAGGACCAGTGTCCAAAGTCTTGTGAAGATAAGGACCGCATGAAGTTGATTCCATATGCTTCGGCAATTGGATCAATCATGTACGCGATGTTATGTACTCGACCCGACGTCTCATTTGCTTTGAGCATGACTAGCAAGTATCAGTCAGACCCCGGTGAGTGTCACTGGATTGCAGTCAAGAATGTCCTGAAGTACTTGAGAAGGACTAAGGATGTGTTCTTGTGGTATGGTGGAGAGGAAGAGCTCGTTGTAAGTGGTTACACGGATGCTAGCTTCCAAACTGATAGAGACGACTCCAAGTCTCAGTCAGGTTTTGTGTTTTGCCTGAATGAAGGAGCTGTGAGTTGGAAGAGTTTCAAGCAAGAGACAGTTGCTGATTCTACAACAGAGGCCGAGTATATCGCCGCAGCTAATGCGGCGAAGGAGGCTCTATGGATTAGGAAATTCATCGGCGAGCTTGATGTAGTTCCTAGCATTGTTGGTCTCGTAGTTCTCTACTGTGATAACAATGGTGCAATTGCACAATCTAAGGAACCTAGATCCCATCAGCGCTCCAAGCACATACTTCGGCGGTTTCATCTTATTCGTGAGATTGTCGAACGAGGAGATGTGAACATTTACAGAGTGCCGACTGAGGAGAATATTGCGGATCCACTGACAAAGCCTCTCGCGCAGAGAAAGCATGATGGTCATACTAGATCGATGGGTATACGATACCTAAATGATCAACTCTGGTGAGAATCTTGTGGATTGCATGTAAACATGTATTTTGTTGGCTATTTGTTCATATGATGAACAGTGTACCTAGTTTTTCTCTTACATTTAATGGCAAGTTCTTTTATTATGAGTTTTTCTATATGATAGTTAAATGTTAACATAATAGATACCCTTAGAATGTTCGCTTCCATGGGACATCAAGTACGTGACTTGAATGTGAGAGCCTATGATTTATTTGAAGCTTCATTCTTAAAAGGTCCCTGGTCGAGTATCATCATAGAAGCTAAGGGTGATGATGGTACATGAAGGCTAGCACGTGCGTTGACTGATGACCGGTTCTCACAGGTCATGATATTGTGATATCAAGTCATCACGTGGGTACTTGTTAGTGAACAAGTTGTACTGGACAGACCCAACCTGAGACTACTCTGTGGATTGTCATCTAATCGTGTCACGAGTAGGTCTCAATTGACAATGGTGTTGTGGTCATTTGACCTGAAGTCACAGCATTCATCAAGTGAGGAAGAGCGTGCTTTGATGTCATCTAAAGTCTTCCTTGAGAAAGGTTGATGATAAGGGTGGTTGTTGGGCATGTTACGAATCATTTGGGTGTTTGTGTGTGAGCAGATATGGGATTTGTCCTCCTGTATGACAGGAGTTGCATCCATGGACCCCTTGATGGAACTGGACTGAGAAATGCATGGTCATGCTTGGTTGAGTCAATATGTGATATTGGACTCACCATTCTCTGGAAGTCCGTCCTGGATCAAGAAACTTGGATTGAGCTATTACGAGTGTGACACGGTCCATGCCTCCAGTTCTTTCCGGATGTAAGAGACAAAGGGACAAAGACAACGTTGATACATTGGTCATAAAAGCTTATGAGTTATAAACTCTTATTGCTTGGGGAGCAATAATGCATTGCTAGATGCCGCTCATTGTTTGTGAGGTTTTTGGTTTGATACTTTCAAGATCAAGTGGGAGACTGTTGGAGTTATCATGGTGATCTAGAAGTGTTCAAACATGTAATCTCACTGCCAACGCGATATGAGCCTGCAGGGTCGCACATAAGAGATGTGTAGAAGTTGGATGATTGACTGTGTTGGTAAAGGTTACCAATCACCGACCTGAATGGGGTTATGGGCAAAGTGTTGCCTTAAAGGATCGTCGGGTTGGGCAAATGTTGCCTTGAAGGATTGGTAAGAATGGTCGACCGAGGGTCGACGATCGTCGACCGCGGGTCGACGAGTATCGTCGTGTATCGTCGACCGCGGGTCGACGAGTATCGTCGAGTATCGTCGACGATCGTCGACCGCAAGGTCGACGATCGTCGACCGCAGATCGATGATTATCGTCAACCCACGTTCGACGTGAATCGTCGAGTATTGTACTCTGATACTCGCCGACTGATTCTCGCCGATCCTAGGTGATTCTCGCCGATCCTAGGTGATTCTCGCCGATTGATTCTCGCCGAATCTGCAAGGTGATTCTCGCCGACTCTGGAACCCTAATTTTCTGGGTGGTCTGCGGATTGCGATATTCCTAAGTCTGTTTATGCCTTTGGTATAAATAGACACTTAGGGTTTTCGGGACTTAGATCTCTGATCGAATCGGATGCGCGCTGATCGAATCGACGGAAGTGTTCTTCGTTCGTTCCGCCGATCCCGAATCCCGCCGACGGAACCGTTCCGCCGCCGTGCTCACTCCGTCGACCTCCTCTCCGGCGATTGTCGCTGGTGTTGCTATTTCTGGCGCGGACCTAGCAGTCCGTGGAAAAGCAAGGTGCGGTCATTCTCCTTCCCGATTATCCGTGCGACGGAAAAGTCGGTGTTCTCCCGCTCGTGTGGATTTCTGCAGAGACGTGGACATCATTCCACGTAGAACTCGCCACCAGCAAGAACACGAAACTTGGAGCATCTCCGTTGAGTTGTGACTCAACGCCACCGAGGTAATTTTTGCCTAGTTGTATGTTAACTTCTTGATTCAACTACCATGACCCGATCTCATCTCTTTTGGGTCTTTCTTGATGTTTTTATTCTTCCGCTGCGTGCACAAGTGTTGTGCCATCCTCATAGAGAAAATCCAACAACTTCCAGCTCTGCCAGCTAGGTGAGAGCCTGACAGCGGGATCTGCTCGAGGTCTAAGGATGACACCGAGTGACTTCCAGCCCTGCCAGCTAGGTGAGAGCCTGACAGCGGGATCTGCTCGGGGTCCAAGGCTGATACCATCGAGTGACTTCCAGCCCTGCCAGCTAGGTGAGAGCCTAACAGCGGGATTTGCTCGGGGTCCGAGGCTGACACCGAGTGACTTCCAGCCCTGCCAGCTAGGTGAGAGCCTGACATCGGGATCTGCTCGAGGTCTAAGGATGACACCGAGTGACTTCCAGCCCTGCCAGCTAGGTGAGAGCCTGACAGCGGGATCTGCTCGGGGTCCGAGGCTGATACTATCGAGTGACTTCCAGCCCTGTCAGCTAGGTGAGAGTCTGACAGTGGGATCTGCTCGAGGTCTAAGGATGACACCGAGTGACTTCCAGCCCTGCCAGCTAGGTGAGAGCCTGACAGAGGGATCTGCTCGGGGTCCAAGGCTGATACCATCGAGTGACTTCCAAGCCTGCCAGCTAGGTGAGAGCCTGACAGCGGGATCTGCTCGAGGTCTAAGGATGACACCGAGCGTCTTCCAGCCCTGCCAGCTAGGTGAGAGCCTGACAGCGGGATCTGCTCGGGGTCCAAGGCTGATACCATCGAGTGACTTCCAGCCCTGCCAGCTAGGTGAGAGCCTGACAGCGGGATCTGCTCGAGGTCTAAGGATGACACTGAGTGACTTTCAGCCTTGCCAGCTAGGTGAGAGCCTGACAGCGGGATCTGCTCGGGGTCCGAGGCTGATACCATCGAGTGATTTCCAGCCCTGCCAGCTAGGTGAGAGTCTGACAGCAGGATCTGCTCGAGGTCTAAGGATGACACCGAGTGACTTCCAGCCCTGCCAGCTAGGTGAGAGCCTGACAGCGGGATCTGCTCGGGGTCCAAGTACACTTCACTTTTTCAGGCAAACTCACTGCGACAGCATTGGCGTGTTAAAGACCTTTTATTATTAAAAATCAAAGCACCACTTACATGTTTTAAGAGAAAAAGCGTTTTAAGTCGTCACCACTCCAGGTGAGACTTAGGGTCTCGCCCTCTACATTTTGCAGTCGATACCCCCCTGATCTCAAAGCTTCTTTTACAATAAATGGACCTTCCCAGCTGGGGTTGAGCTTCCCCACAGTTGTCGACCTCCCTGCTGCGTCTACCTTCTTCAGCACCAAGTCCACCTCCACATATTGCTTGACTCTGACGTGCTTGTCAAAGTACGTGACCATCCGCCTCTTCACCTCTTCCTGCCTGAGGGCGGAAAGATCTTGCAGTTCTTCCACCATGTCAAGGGAGAGCCGCAGCTCCTCCTCATTCTCAGCCTGCCATTCTTCCCTGCCTTCCCTGGCCGCAATAACTTGAGGTGTCTGAACTTTAAATTCCACGGGGAGCACTGTCTCGCACCCATGAGAGAGCTTGAAGGGGGTCTCTCCGGTAGCTCACCCAGCTCCCCTTTAGATTTTCCACCTTCTTCTTTAGGAGGTTGACAATGATCTTGTTCGCGGCTTCCACCTGCCCGTTGCTCCTGGGGTAGTGGACCGAGGCGAACCTGAGGTCGATCCCAAGCTGCTCGTAGAAGCTGGTAAATTCCGCGCTGGCGAACTGGGGCCCATTATCCGTGACAATGGCCTGAGGGAGCCCATGGCGGCAGATGATCTCCCCCCACACGAAGTTCCTGATGACCTGGGAAGTTACTTTTGTCAGCGCCTTCACTTCCAACCACTTGGAGAAATAATCGATCATCACCAGTAGGAACCTCCTCTGCCCACTGGCCTGGGGGAACGGTCCAACCAATTACATTCCCCAAATGGCAAAGGGCCAGGGGGCTGTGATACTTTTGAGTCGCTGAGACGGCTGTAGCTGGAGGGGAGCAAACAACTGGCATTTATGGCACCTTCTTGCGAACTCCGTGGCATCACGGCCCAGGGTGGGCCAGAAGTACCCCTGCCTGACAATCCTCTCTTCCAGGATCCGACTCCCGGAGTGGCTCCCACACTCCCCGGAGTGGACTTCTTCCAAGATTTTTTATACTTCCCCCTCGGCCACGCACCGATCCAACATCCCCGAGAGAGTCTTCCTATACAACTGCCCATCCTGGAGGAGGTAGTACGCCGACTTATGCCTGAGCTTCTTCTTGTCCACCCCCTCCGGATATGCTCCCGTGGAAAGGAAGGTCGTGACCGAGTCCATCCACGAGGGCCACCGATCTATCTCCATGAGCTCTCCCTCTTCGATGGTAGGGCAGAATAAGTCGGTGATGGTACCCCCCACCCGGGGACCATGCTTTGCTAGCTGATCTGCCTGCTTGTTCTCCTCCCGCGGCACGTGTTTGATGGAAAAAGTTTGGAACATGCTGATGACCCCCTTTACTTTGGCTAGGTATAGCCGCAGGGTAGGCTCTCTCGCCTCGAACTCCCCGTTGAACTGGGAAGCTACTACCATGGAGTCAGTAAGGACCTCCACGTTCAACACCCCCAGATCCTTGGCCAGGCGCAGCCCCGCTATCACGGCTTCATATTCGGCCTGATTATTGGTGATGGGAAAGTGCACCACCACCGTCTGCTCAATCCTAGTCCCTTGAGGGCTCACCAAGATCACCCCCACTCCTAGGGAATGTCTCCCCGAGGCGCCATCCACCTTCACCTTCCAAGGAGTCGGACGAGTGAGCTCTTCCTCCGCCACCTCAATCACATAATCGGCCAAGAAGTCGGCCATTGCTTGAGCTTTGATCGAGAGGCGGGGGACAAAGGAAACGTCGAACTCACTCAACTCCACCGACCACTTGGCCAGCCTGCCAGAATGCTCCACCCCCTCAAAGATGTTGCGGAGGGGATGGTCAGTCACGACTCAGATTGAGTGTGCTTGGAAATAGGGTCGCAGCCTTCGGGCTGAGATGACCAGGGCGAAGGCCAGCTTTTCCAAAATGGGATATCGGAGCTCGACCTTCCTTAGGACTCGGCTTACGTAATATATGGGTAACTGCTTCTTCCCCTCTTCCCGAACTAGGACGGAACTCAAGGCCTCCGCCCCGACCCCGAGATACAAAAACAGGTCCTCCCCCTCCTTTGGCCCTTGGAGCAGCGGAGCCTGGGTCAGCAGCATCTTGAGGGCCTGGAATGCCTCCTCGCACTCCTTGGTCCATTCGAACTTTTGACCACCCCTTAGTGTTTTGAAGAAGAGGGAGCACTTTTCCCCTGCCCGGGAGAGAAACCTACTTAGCCCTGCCAGCTTCCCTGTCAGCCGCTGCACCTCCTTAGTGTTTCGTGGCGATCCCAGCTCTATGATGGCCTTGACCTTATCCGGATTCGGCTCGACCCCCGCAGGGGTGAGGAGGTGCCCCAAGAACTTTCCTCTGCTAGCCCCGAAGAAACACTTCAGGGGGTTCAAACGCATCTTGTACTTGCGCAGGGTAGCAAAGGTCTCCTCTAGGTCCTGGAGGTGAGAGTCCACATCCTGACTCTTGACCATGAGATCATCCACGTACACCTCCAGGTTCCTCCCCTTCTGCTCTTTGAAGACCCTATTCATCATCTTCTGGTAGGTCGCCCCTGCATTCTTTAGCCCGAAGGACATCATCTTGTAACAGTAGCATTCATCCCTCGTGATGAACGAGACATCCTTGACGTCCGGGGGTGCATCCTGATTTGATGATAACCTGAAAATGCATCTAGAAAACTCATTACAGAAAAAACAACGGCTGAGTCAACCAACGCGTCGATCCGAGGCAAGGGATAACAGTCCTTAGGGCAAGAATTATTAAGTAAGGAGAAGTTGATACGCATACGCCACCGGCCGTCTCCTTTTTTTACCATGACTACATTTGAGACCCAGCCGGGGTATTGGATCTCGGATAAGAAGTCGGCTTTGAGAAGCTTCATCACCTTCTCTCTGATAGGCTCCGCCAGCTTATCCGCGATGGACCTCTTCTTTTGTTGGACGGGGCGTGTTCCCGGGTCCAAGTTGAGGCGGTGGCAAGCCACATCCGCGTCAACCCCCGGCATCTTCGCGGCGCACCATGCGAAGATGTCCACGTTCTTCTGGATACACTCCAGCATCCGGCCTTGGTCCTCCGGGGTCAGCCCTCCGCTGACGCGGACCTTCTCCACCCTGCCTTCTCGGGTGTGGACCTCCAGCTCCACCACCTCTTCCGCGGCTTCCAACCGGGACTGCTCCCCCATTCTTCAGCATCCCTCTCCTCTGGGACGGGGAGCTCCGCCTCTACCTCTTCTTCCACGGCTATCGCCTCGGCCGACTCCTCTTGATCTCCTCCTGCTGCCTCTACCACGGCGCAGCTCTCCGCCTCCAGCTCCTCCCTGCCAGCTTCCTGCTCCGCATCCTCCATCCTCCGCTCCATCTCCTCGGCTCCCTCCTGCCAAGAGATGGAGTTCACAGTGGTGACGTAGCATTCCCGCGCCACCTTGGGGTCCCCCCTGACCCTGACCTGAATCCCCTCGGCATTGAACTTTAAGCACTGATGGAATGACGAGGGGACGCAGCGGAAAGCACTGATAAGGGGCCTCCCGAAGATGGCGCTGTAGCTGCTGGGGGCATCCACGATGACAAACCTGCAGTTCCTGGACTGCCCCCCCCCCCCAAGGTGACATGGAGTCCTACTCCTCCCTCCACTTCCTTCCTCTCCCCCGAAAATCCAAACAAGGGCCCATCCGAGGCCAACACCCTCTTCGCATCCACCTTCATCGCGTCAAACGCCTTCTTGAAGACGACGTTGACAGAGCTTCCGTTGTCGATGAGAATCCTGGAGACAGTGAAATTTTCGATGGCTGTCTGGATGACCAGCGTATCGTAAAAAGGATCCTCATGATCCGCCATATCGCTCCTTGAGAAGGTGATCCTCTCCTCCGGGGGCGGGGTCTGCGATGTGGAGCCAACGCTCCGACGATACATGGTGTGGAGGCTCTCCTTTCAGGAAGCCTCGACCCCCCCCCCCCCCCCCCGTGGATCACCCCGATCCCTCCTCAGGTCCCAACATCCACCCGGTCTTCGCAACGGTCCTCCTCCGCCCGAGGCAGGACCTCCTCGATCCTCACTTCCTGACGCCCCGCTGCTGTTCCCTGTTCCTCCTCATTTCGAGGAACTCCGGGTACGTGGCTGTGGCGTGCCCTTCCTCCTGATGGAAGTCGCAGTAAGGCAACTCCACCCTAACCTCTCTCCTCCTTCACCTTGCTACTCTCCTCCTTTCCCCCATGGCTATGGCCATAGCCTCTTCCTGATCGGGGAGTCGAGGCCTCTGGCCCTGCCTCCAGCCCGAGGGGTGGAATTGATCTTGCCCCCCCCCCCCCCCGGTGGTGGTCCCTTCCTTGGTACCCTCTCTGTGGCCCCTGCCCTTGCCACTCGGGCCTCCAGCCCAGCCGACGATCAGGCTCCTAACGCCCCCACCTAGGCTGCTGCTGCCCCTGGAGCTGCCTCTGCTCCCTCTGTCGGGGCTCTCCTCTCCTCTCCTCCTGTCCTCTTCCTCCTCTTGGCTCCTTCTCTTCTTTCGTGGCCCACCTGGCCAGCTTCCGGGCGAACTCTTGGTTTGACGCCTCCCCGTCAACTTCTCTCGCCGCCCTCTCCATCAGCTCCTCGTAGGAGAGGGGGGGTATCCTCTTCAGCTCCATCCTAAAGAATCCCTGCTGCAGGCCCAGGGTGAAAGCCATCATCAGACATGGTCTGGCATCTCCTGGACCTGGGTGACCTCCTCCTGGAACCGGTCCACATAGCTTCCCAGCGTCTCGTTCACTCCCTGCTTGATGTAGAACAGGGATTCCGACTCCCTCTTCCTCCTCTTCGAGGTAGTGAACCTCAGCATGAACCCCCGGCGCACGTCCTCGAAGCAGTAGATGGAGCTGGCCGGCAGCTGATGGAACCACTCCCTTGCCTTCTCCTTGAGGGTGATGGCGAAGAGTCGGCATTTGAAGCCGTCCGACATCTGTCGGATTGAAACTACGTCCTCGAACCATTGGACGTGCTGGACGGGGTCTCCCTTCCCAGTGTAGTAGGACATTTCGGGTTCCCTGAACCCATATGGAACCGGGGCAGAGGAAACCAAGTCACTGAAGGGGCTTCCTCCCCCTACTGGGCGAGCTGGCACATCTCGCGAGCCCAGCTCGCCGAATCGGCCTCCGCCTACCGATCCGGGGAATAGCTCGTGCCCGGGGAGCTCGCACCCCCGGCCTTCCTCGGCAACCTCCTTCCCAGCTCGCCTGCCGGGGGCGTCCTCGCCCAGAGAGGGAGCAGCTGCGATCTGAACTGCTGGAGTCGAGCACTCGGCCTGCGTGCCGCGTGCGAACTTGACAAGGTTCAGCACCTCGCTCCTGAAATCCTCGAACATCCCCACCGTGGCAAGAGGGGGGGTGGGGGCGGCGAGTCCGGCCTGTCAGATCTCTGTCCTTCTGTCATCGAGCTCGCTGAAGTTTTTCTGAGCTGACCACGCTCCACGCTCACCGCACCAAAATGTTGAAACCGAAAATCGGTCTTCTGTGGAGTTCACCCTCGGGGAAGGGGTGATCGCGCGCCTACTTCACTCCTGCAAGCAAAACAACAAAAGAGACAGGGGAAGAACCGACCCAAGGGCTCGGCGGGGAGGACAAACCACGCGCCCGGAAGATCTGAGAGCGCTTCTCCTACTTAGCCAAAGGCCGAGCTAAGGTACCCTCAGAAAGCACTTGAAAACTGGAGCAAGGAAGCACAGGAAGCCTGCTTTCTGGGGTACCCCTTGGGTTCTATTTATAGTTTTCAGGATCTGAACTGTCAATAACCAAACTAAACTGACCTGAAGTTACCAAAAAACCCTTGGTTGGGTCTGCCAACAGCCAAACTCCGCTATTTTGAAGGGCTATGAGCAGACCAGCGGGGGCAAAATAGTAAAAATTACCTCGTGGATCCAGGCGAGCTGGGGAGCCTGGCCACCTGGGCAGATCCGACTCGCCTACTGTTGCCGAGCTCCGTTGCGAGAGCGCGAGGTGGGACGGCGAGCTCGCCCGTCCGTCGGCCTCCATTAGTCGATCTCAGCCCGACGAGTTTTGACCTAGCTCGGCGAATGCCGAGCTCGCGTTCGACGAATGCCGAGCTCGGGTTCGGCTTCTCCATGCCGAGCTCACCCACTATCCTCAGATTTCTCTACCGGGCTCGCCTGTTGCTTGGACGATCTGAGCCGACCGGTCTGGTTCCTGGCGACCTCACTCTCCAGATACGGGGTTGTACACTGCGCAGGACCATTTATTGGCCTGGGATGAAAAGAGACGTCACTAACTTCGTGACCCAGTGTCAGACATGTCAGAAGGTTAAAGCTGAATGTCGTAGCCCAGGAGGCCTGTTGCAGCCCCTGCCAATACCAGAATGGAAATTTGAAGATATCTCCATGGACTTCGTCCACGGCCTACCTCGATCCCGTTCCGGAAACGACTCTATTTGGGTAGTCGTAGATCGACCTACCAAGGTAGCGCGATTCATTCCAAATTGACAGGGTGACGGAATTAACATTTTGGCCAGAATGTTTCTAGAGTAGGTAGTTCGGTTCTATGGAGTGTCAAAGTCTATTGTGTCAAATCGTGACGGGCGTTTCACATCTAAGGAGTGGAGGCGGGTGCAGGCATACTTGAGGACCAAGTTGGCCTTTAGCACCGCCTTCCACCCGCAGACAGATGGACAGACAGAAAGTATAAATCGGACTATGGAGGATCTACTTCGACTATGCATAATAGAACATAATGAACCATGGGAGCAGTTGTTACATCTGGTTGAGTTTTCTTACAATAACAGCTATCAGGTTAACATCAAGATGGCCCCGTACGAGGCATTGTATGGGAGGCGTTGCCGAACCCCGTTGACTTGGGCTCAGGAAGAGGACCCAGAAGCCTTGGGAGTGGCTTACATTGATGACACTACGACAGCGATACGGCTGATCCAGGAACGGATGCGGGAGGCGCAGAGCCGGCAGGCCAAGTATTATGATGAACGACACCAACCGGTGGAGTTAAGCGTGAGAGAAATGGTGTTTTTGAAAATCAAGCTCATGAATGGTGTCTCCCAGTTGAGGAAGCAGAAAAAGCAAGATCCCCGCTACCTGGGCCAATATCAGGTGATAGAACGCGTTGACCCTATTGCCTACCGATTAGCCCTGCCCCAGAACTGGGAAATCTCCATGATGTATTTCATGTCTACTCCTTGAGACGAGTTCTCCGGCAACCAGAGCAGCATCTACCTACACCACCAGTACAACTGCAGTCGGACAGATCCTTCCAGCTCGAACCAATCAGAATCGTAGATCATAAAGTGAAGAATCTACGTAACAAGACCATCCCAATGGTCAAGATATTATGGTCAAATCACGGACAAGATGAGTACACTTGAGAACCCGAGGCGCTCGTCCGCGAAAAGCATCCAGACCTTTTTCCCCAGGTATGTTACTCTTTCCCCCTACTTCGAGCAAATTTTTAGGGATGAAAATTCTTTTATTTTTATTGGATTGTAACATCCCGACTTTTATTGGGCCACCAGAACCCTACTGGGCCCAATAAAAGTGACCTGAACCCCTACCCGCGACCCGGTAGAAGGTAACCATAGGTGGGAAATAGAGCTAGAGAACTCTGATTTGAGTTCTGTCAGTTCAAGTGGCCTCGTATAGTCAATACGAGCGCGTCGGAACTCGTTCCATTGGACTCCGAGGTCATGTGGTGGATGTAACCATTCCTCGTAAAACGCCATGAGAGCCAAACTTTGGATATCGGTCTAAAGGACTCCTATTTGAGTTCCGCCAGTTCTTGTGGTCTCGTATGACTCGTACGAGCGCATCGGAACTCTCTGCATCACGATCCGAGATATAACGACGGATATAGGCATTTTGACCATTTTAGCGCGTCACAACGCGCAGATTTTATACTTTTACCAAACGAACTCTGACTCGACCCCGGTCAGTGGCGTTGGATTCATATGGTCAATACAAAGTCAACAGAATTGGTCCCGGTCATTTTTGATAATGGGTGGTCAAAACATGGTCAAATCAAGCTCAGTCGTGCACCGAAAAGCATGCGAACACTAATTGTGACACGACACCCCAACTTTGACACAACCCCGATGACTTGGACATATTTTGACTTTGACCCTCATGGGTTGACCCACCAGGGTTGACTTTGGTCAAACCCTCCCTTTTTTCCCATTTTTTAGAAATTTTCCCTAAGGAGGCCACCTCCTCTCCATGGGTAAATAGTGCATTCCCCCCGCCCCTCACCCATAGGGGCCACAAATTAATAAGATGGAAGGGAGTGGGCCCAAGTGGTGGCCCGCAAACACTTCGCTCCACTCACTTTCTTTTTCTCGTTTTTCTCACTTTTAAAAGCCCAAGCCCATAAGGGCCTAACCCTATTTCCCACATGGGGGAAATTCCTTGAGCCTCCAACTGTCCTTGGACAGCTGGAGGGTGGAGATTAATCCCTCCCTAAGGAATGATTAATCCCACATTGGGTAGGGGAGGAGATCCCCTCCCCTCCAGCCTATATAAAGGCCCCCCTCTCCTGATATCCTCCTCACCAGGTCAGTGAGCAACTCCCCCACCACTCCCCAAGCTCTGCAGGAGCTCAGGACGCCGAAGAATGCAAAGCCCGAGCTCCACCACCGCCACCTTGCATGGCCAACAAAGCCGGCCCCTCCCAAGCCCCTCCTCCACAGTTAGAAACTTCTCCCCTCCCCCCTCCCTTCTTTCTGGACGTTCTACATGGGCCTTCCGGCGGCTGGAGCGCCGCCGGCACCACCCGACCCATGCTCCAGGTCGGGTGGTGGCCGCAGGAAGGCTAGCCCATCCCCGCGCCGGGGGTGGCACTGGAGAAGGGCTGACCCACCGGGATGACTTTTCCCGGTGGGGGAAAGCCGGGGTGCCACCGGAAAACGCCACTCCGGCGGCACCCGAGAAGCAGAGCTTTAGCTCTGTTTTGCCTCCAGCGGCGGATGGTCGTCGGACCACCACCGGAGAAGAGCCCTCCTCTCGGCGTGCCGGCAGGGGGTGGTTTCGGGCCTGGGCTCAACGCCATAGAGGCGGGGTGGTGCGGTGGCGCTGGGAGCAGAATCACCGCCACCCCGCTCTCGGGTTGGCCAAATCAGGCGGTGGCAGGCGGTGGTAGGCCGTCGGGCCACCACCCAGGGACCCGCCAGCCCCCGGCGAACCGGCCGGGGGAGGCGTCGGCGTCTTGCGGCGACTGGCCGGCGGTGGCAGAAGTTATCCTTGACTGCACTGCTGGCAAGGAGCAGCAGTCGTCCGATCTGGTGATAAAGATCGGACGGCCGGGATTTCATTAAATTCTGCCGCCGCCACAGCATCAGCGCTCCCCACAGCGGATCCGCGGCCGATCCGTTGTGGGGTCAGAAAGAGGATATTTGATGTCCGGCTCGATCTCAGCCACAGAATGCCTTTTGATCTGCTATTAGCATACCAAATTAATAACTAAACTTTGAGAAATTTCCTGAGCCATTTCTAGGCCTCTGGGGGCAAAGTGATCAACATGAAAAATATTCCCCATACTAAGGGCTTCCTCCACAAAAATTTTTAGAATTTTTGGAGTTGATTTGGTATTTTTAAAAGCCCAAATGAAATTTGTTTGGCCGAATTAACGACCAAAAACTTTTCGAAAAATTATGAAAATTTTTATAGACTCAATTTAGACCCCTTAAAGATTGTATTAAAATTTGGGGACTTGGGATCAAAATTGAATTTTCCTCGATTCCTTGGAGCGTAGGGTCGCGCTTAGAATTTATTACGCTCATTTTCCTCAAAAGTGAAAATTGGAGCGCGCGACCACTCCCTTCTAATTTGAATAATAAATTCAAATTGTCTTATCAACGAGAGTGACCGAGGCAAGTGACCAATCTCCGGGTGTTCCGAGATTTCGAGAAACCGTCGAGCGCATAGACTCTCGGGTAATTTGGGCACGCTCGGAAGATGAGAGTACGAGTAGTGAGTTGCAAAATTATCCTCGACGAATAATAAGGGTGTAACTCCTAATAAGCCCCTAATCCGATTAAGGCGTGATTAAAAAGGCGCAACCAAAATGCTATCAGATCTTAATAATTGATGTAACCCAAACGAGCTTTATTAAAAACTGAAATAGATCAGAATGTGTCTCCTGAGAACGGAGATGGAACTGAATGTGCCTCCTAAGATGGGAGATGAAACTGAAACATCCTGGGCGGAGCGATTGGACTACTAACCATTTTCTTTATGATTATTTCAGTATTGCACTGGTCCTGTTCCTTTATTCATTTCAGTTCAGCACTTTCAATTCAGTACTACCCCAGTCTCGTACTGTTCAAGTTCATTTCAATTCAATACTACTCCAGTCTCGTACTTGTCAAGTTCATTTCAATTCAGTACTACTCCAGTCTCGTACTGGTCAAGTTCATTTTAATTCAGTACTACTTCAGTCTCGTACTGGTCAAGTTAATTTCAATTCAATACTACTCCAGTCTCGTGCTGGTCAAGTACATTTCAGTTCAGTACTTTCAATTCAGTACTACTCCAGTCTTGTACTGGTCAAGTTCATTTCAGAACTTTCATTTCAGTACTACTCCAGTTCCGTACTGGTCACATTTCATTCAGCACTTAAATTATGCAGCATTTATTATCAGCAGCTTTAATTACCGCATTTTCATTACTGCAATTTACCATTATAAGCATGGGTCATACTCTGACTAGCAGTTGTCTGTTAAGGTTGAGCATTAGTTGGAGATTATCGGAATTGAGATTTTTCTCCGGGTTTACCCTCAAATAAAGTGCTCACACACTCCATGTCGAAAGTTGAGCTGAGTGTCGCCGCCTGAAGTTTGAAGCATAGTAGGGCAGGCTGTCGTGGACCCGGTAAGTGTTAGAAATATAGACTGATTGATTGCTTGTAAATTGATTGTGTGGCGGGTCAGTCACTTCCACAGATCATTCGTACCGGTACGGGAAGGTCGACGACTCAAGGCGACAGAGAGATGGGTACCACTGGTGACCAGCCGTCATATTGCCCCGTCAGGTTTTCCTCCGCTAGTCGACCAAAATATTGAATCACCGGACGTTGCCCACATCCAGGAATACACAGAGTTATACGTTGGGCCTGGGGTTGTGCGGTACGACCACCCCCAGAAGTGGCAGGACTGGCCACTGTCACCGACGGCCACATCGGTGACGCCCGCGGGGCTCGCTACCCTGCTGGAACAGAAGCGGTCCATAATATGTCGACATAAGGTGGGTGTGCGCGGCTGTGAATGCCTGCGGTATGTGAGCGTCTGTGAATGTCTGCGGTATGTGTGCGGCTGTGAATGCCTGCGATAGGGTACAGGTTGTGGATACCTGATGTGCTGATGTACTTGTGGAGCCTTAATTATAAATGATATACATTGTTGTTGCTATTCCAGTTATATTATGTTGCGCTTCTTTATTGTTGCTCCTACCTATATATATGAAATGTTGTACTAATTCTCCCTTGCTTCGACTATCTACTTTTGTTGGGTGGGTGGGTGCTCGTCCCCAGGATATGGATCCGGGGAGGAGATTTGTTTCCACTTAGCTCTGTGACTAACGGTTATTTAAATAACCATTCACAGGAAACGAGCACTGTAGTGACCCGCTGTCGCAGAAGATTGCGCCAACAGTTAGAACTACTCGAGCAGAAGCACCCCCGACGTCCTCAGAGTTTCGAGACGTGAGTATCGACGAGCTGGTTAGGGAGAAAGAGTAAGGAGTTATATGTAGTACTGGTACATCCTGCAGGCTTATATAAATACTTAAGCTACGGACTTGTACTCATGTAAATATATATGATGTTATACATATATATTTGATAATGGTTTCCTGTTAATGTTTCCGCAAATCTCTGATGTGTTTTGAATGTTGTGATTATAGCCGAGCAAGGCGGCCACCTAGTACTTAGATAGGGTGGATCGTTACCCCTAAGGAGTACTGGGTGAATATCTTGGGCAGTAAGATTCCCTCCGGCCCGAACCGGGTAAAAGTTGGGGGAATGGGCCTTACAGTAAGTACCTCTATCAGGATAGCAGGGTTCTCGCGGTTAGGGGTCGGGGTTAGCGAAGCAGACTCATTTACGACAGGGTCTCGTCGAACCGTCTTGGCCCTTCTGGGCCGGTAGGCCAAATCCACACGCCTTTTCGCCGAGAGCCAGGGATCATATTTGGAGGCTTTGAAGCTGGCCTTTTCCTGCGAGGCCGCGAGACGGTCCAAGAACTCTTACGAGAGCGGTTTCGCGGTCATTTTTGCATACATGGTTTAGATGGAGAGAACTCAGAAGAAGAGCAATGGACGAGCAAAGGTATCATTTTAAGGCCGGGCCCTGGGATATTTATAAAGTCGTGGAGGGACCCATAAAAGATTCCCTTTCAGGTCAGCAAACACTGATCGAATATCAAGGGTTGGACTTTTCTTTCCGAACGTAAGACTAGCTCGCAAAGAACGGAGATTGTGTATAATCTCGTATTCGCTGAGTGGGCCCTTCCGATAAGTTCAGGGCTATGCAAGACATTCAGGTCCAAGAAGCCAAAGTGGAAGAATGAGTTAAGCAGACCCGCACTCGCCCATGAGAAGTGAGGGTCCCGCCCCTAGCAGCCGGGAAGGCTCTCACTAATATAAGCGAATAGCAGGCGGGAGGGCTCTTGCATCCGCCTTTTAGGAGAGCTGTGGAGGCGAGTGCCTGGTTCATCCTGCACTCGCTCCCTTTAGGCGAGTGATGCCTTCATGGATCATTCGCCCAGTAGGGTCCAGAGGCAAATTACCTGGATACCCTTAGAGGTCTGCATTTAGCTCCTCAAAACAGCATAGTTACGTTGTTAGCAGACCCAGTTGGGTTGCATATAGTCTTTTATGACAGCGGAGTTACGTTGTTCGCAGACCAAACTCAGAAATCTATAAATAGACTCATAGGGGTACATCAGAGGGCAAGCTTTTTCTCATTCTTAGGTATTATAGAGCTCTCTGAGGTAGCCTCAGCTCAGCACTGACTATAGAGGGGAAGCGCTCTGGGATCTTCCGGGTTAGATGAGGGACCTCCGTGCTGTAGCCCAGGGTCAGTTTTTCTAGTTCCGAGCGGCTGGTTAAGGGTCAAGTTCAGGAGAAGTAGGTGTTAGTTATTCCCTCAGGTCCGAACTCTCATTGGGATCAAATTTTGGTTCCAACAAGACTAATCAGTTTTGTAAAGGTACCATCCAATGCTACCAAAAAACCTAAAGTTGAAGACATTCAGAGGCCTAAATCTCCAGAAAATAAGCTGCAATAAATCAATGAACTCAGCTAAAATTCTGAGTCATGGCTTTATAATTAATGCAACATCTCACAATGCAGAAACAAAAGTTCAGATGTAATTTAAAATCTATCATGACATTCAAGAACACCCAGATACAGCAAGATCTGCTCATTTTCAGTATGTTGAAAACATTTCCAGAAAATTGTATATTGCCTTTTCTCAATTTCTTGCTGACAAAAAGTGCAGTTAAAATTGGCTATAATATAGTTCTAATATTTCTTATAAAAAGAATAGTTTTGGAGCATGACCTTATATTAATGATTAACATGTCTCTTAAAAATTATTCTTGCTTTTTTGCTCAATTCTATAAAATCACTTTTAAATCTTTGTAAAATTTATTAAGCTAAATATGGGAAGATTGTTAGGAAAAATCATATTGATTTAACTTAACAAATTAATCATAAGTGATTTTATACCCACGATTATTACTCATGTGTATAGAGAGGGTAATTAAGTTATAGAAGTCCTAGGATGTCAGTCTAGTAAATGTCATGAGAAAGTCAATCTGAAATAGAGAAGAAAAACCAGCCAAAGTAATTTTGCGTCAACTAGAAGTCGACGCGATGCCGGCCGGAAGTTGGCGTCACTCCAACTGGATATCAGCATATCATCAGAAGATAAGTCGACGCCACTCCAAAACAGAAGACGACGCATGTGTCGATACTATATCGACGTAACGTTGATTATATAGTCAAGTCGACGGAGCTTCAATTCTTAGGCAGATCTCAACGCACCTTCTACAAGAAGTCAACGTAGCATCGAATGAAACCCAAAATGGAAATGGCAGAAGATCTATTCAGAATTATTTAGAGAAGACTATTATGAAATTCTTTTGAATATTTAGAGTTATTGAAAGAAGCTAAGGAAAAAAATTTCTAACATTTACGAAAGAATTTATATGGATGAAATTTGAAGAGAACGTTGAAATTCATGAAGATATATATAGAAGAATATTATATCATTCCATCTAAAGATATTTTCCAAGATGAAGAAGAATTCAAAATCTCCAAGGGTTTGATATACCCATAATTCAAAAGATATACACACAGAATATACAAAAACAAAAATAACAATGATAGCCAACAACAGCTCTTTCTATCTTCTTCTTCCTTTTTCTCTACTGCTGGTGTTGCAACAAAATACAAAGAACAATCACATATTCTTAGATCAAAGGCTTATAATTCTTTCACCTTCTTCAAGCAAGGATTCATCAAATACAAATGCTCCAATACACTTAGTGTCTGATCAGTCCTCAGAAATCTGTTGAAAGAGTACTCATCATAGAAGACTTCTTCTTTTCATTCTTACTCTTTTCGTCTCACTTTGTAAATTGAGTAAAGAGTTTTAAGAATCCCTTTTCAAAGGATTCGGTATGATTCTAAGAGTCTCCTTACCAAAAAACTTAATTTTGGTTCAAGATCTCCTTACCAAAAGATTTGGACTTGGTTTTAAGAGTCTCCTTGTGAAAAGAATCAGTTGTTGGTTCTCAGAGTCTTCTTATCAAAAGACTCAAGCACTGAGATAATGTATTCCTATATAAGTGATAGAATAATAGATATACCAAGATTTGGGAAACCACTATAGTTTTGGTGTCTTCTATGTTGTGCTTTTTTGTGTGTTGTTTGGTTGTTATTTTTTGTGCTTTTATTTTTTTGTGTTAATTATTCTGCTTATAATCTTGCGAATGCAAATACTGAAATTACTTAAGAATTGTTTTAAGCAAATATTTTAAATCTCTATTCACACCTCTCTAGAAAATTCTCAGATGATTATTCACAACTATTCACCCTTTTAGAGTCATCCAGCACAATCTACATAATACACTTCATAAACCAATTCACATTTAATCAACCTAGTTGATGCAGGACAGATGTCACACCTGCATGCCACCCTAACATCAACACCAGGGGGCACCTTGGAGTCCACCAAGGCGACTTTCATCAGGTCCGCGGACCGTACACCCCAACCAGCTCTCCGCTATGGAGTCATCACCATGCGACGGGTTGTTGAGCCCGGGATCGCACACCTGACCTCCTAGATAAGAGTCTTTCAACAGAGCTCTCATCATCAACTGATCCACATATCAGTTATTGAAAGACTCTTATCTAAGAGGTCGGGTGTGCGATCTCGGGCTCAACAACCTGTTGCATGGTGATGATTCCATAGCGGAGAGCTGGTTGGGGTGTACGGACTGCGGACCTGATGAAAGTCGCCTTGGTGGACTCCAAGGTGGGCCCCCTGGTGTTGATGTTAGGTTGGTAGGCAGGTGTGACATCTGTCTTGCATGATGCACTTTTTGATGTGGAACATGCATCAACACCTGCCTGCCACCCTGACATCAGCACCAGGGGGCCCACCCGGGAGTCCACCAAAGCGAATTTAATCAGATCTGCAACGCATATACCCCAACCCGTCTTCGTCCCCCACCAAAGGGTGCAGAGTATTGTTGAGGTCGGGGCTCAACCCCCCAACCTCCTTGATAAAGAGTCCTGGGGAGGACTCTAATCACCACCTGAGCGTCCGCCTGGGGGCTCTTTATCAAGGAGGCCGGGGGATCGAGCCCCGGCCTCAACAACCTTTTGCTCTCAGTGGTGGACCCGGAGACGGGTTGGGGTATATTGGATGTAGTTCTGAGTAAAGTCGCTCGGGTGGACTCCCGGGTGGGCCCCCTGGTGCTAATGCCAGGGTGGAGGGCAGGTGTGTATGCCTATTCCGCATCACTACCTCATATAATTAATCAGTCAAATTTATTTAAACCACTTAAACCTGGCAAAGTATAGAAATCCACGAGCCAAGCAAAAATCAATCATGCAATTTAAATTTAAAGAAATATCAGCATACAACTTTGTGTAATAAAACACAACGTAAAAATATTCGTCGTAAAAGCTCATAAAAGTCGAAAATGTCACGATGACATGTCAACACTGACGTAATGTTCTCATAGGGGATTAAAATTTTAGTTTTATATGAGAGGAATTTTATTTATTTTGACGTGTTAGAATTATATTTAGTTAAGCAACAATTTCAAGGCATTACTCTTTCTTCATTGTTGTCAACTAGAATTGGAAAATATTTCAGCTTGATGTCAAAAATACCTTCCGCTATGGTGACTTACACGATGATGTCTATATGAAGCAACTTCCTGGTTATGTTGCTTAGGAGGAGTCTTAGGTGCGTAAGCTTCAGAAGGTCAATAATGGTCTCAAAGAAAGCCCTCGCGTATGGTTTGACAAATTCAGTCAGGTCGTCTCTACGATCGGTTTCTACAGAAGCAATATTGATCACTATCACTTTATGCGGAAAATTAACCATGGCCTGATTATTCTTAGTCTATGTTGACGACATTTTTCTTACTGGAAATGACTCCTGGAATAGAGAAAAACCAAGAAACATCTTTGGGATAATTTTGTTACCAAAAATACGGACCCTCCAAGATACTTCTTGAGAATTGAAATTGCGCGACAACTCTATAGTTCTCTCCCAACGCAAGTATGCCCTAGATCTACTTAATGAAATCGGTCTCCTTGGAACAAAACCGGCTCGTTAACCCATGTTTACGGGTCCTGACAAACTTTGGGGTGAGACAACCCCTCTCCTACAGGGCATTACTCGATACAGTCGTCTTGTCGATAAACTCATCTATCTCATCGTAATCAGCCCTGACATCTCCTATGTTGTTAGAATGATCGATAAATTCATGCAGGCTCTCAGAGAGTGTCATATGCAAGCTTCTTTAAAACTACAAGAATACATCAAAGGGTCTCAAGGAAAAGAAATGTTATTTAAAAAACAATCACTTATATATTAAAGCATATCCTGATGCAAGCTATGCATATGATAACAGAGATCAAAAATTCACATTATGGATTTTGCATATATGTCCAAGGAAATTTGGTCACATGGAAAAGTAACAAGCAGTAGTGTTTAGGTGAAGTGCTAAAGCTGGAAACAAAAGTATGACTCAAGCTGCTTGTGAGTTAAAATGATTGAGAACGCTTCTAAAAGACTTTGTAGAAATCTACAATTATCCTTAACCGGTGTTTTGTGATAATAAAATTGCAATCCATATGTAGAGAAAGCTCAAAACTTGTATATATTTATTAAGTATGTAAATACAAGGAGAGAATACAAATATATAGGAGGAAGAGAGAGAGAATAAATCATATACACGATGTGGGACTAAAAGAGAAGAGCACTAATGGGCCCAAAAGATGGGCCCAATACATGGGTTATTCTAACACTCCCCCGCAAGCTGGAGCGTACAAATCGTATGCACCAAGCTTGGACAAACATTGATAGAAGAGTGCCTTGGGAAGAGCCTTTGTGAGGACATCCGCAACTTGTTCCGTCCCTGGAACATGCTTTAGATCGAGCTTCTTCATTTGAACTTTTTCTCAAATGAAGTGACAATCGACTTCAATGTGCTTCATTCTTTTATGGAAGACTGGGTTCTTGGCGATATGTATAGCCGCTTGGCTATCACAAAGGAGAAGAGCCGGAGAAGGTAATTTTACACCCAAATCAGTAAGAAGACTTTCAAGCCACGTCAATTCCGATACAACAAATGTCATTGCCCGGTATTCTGCCTCAGCTGATGATCGAGCAACAACCGCTTGTTTCTTGCTTCGCCATGTAACCAGATGGCCTCCAAAGTATGTGCAAAAACCACTAGTAGATCGCTGGTCATCAAGAGAGCCGACATAATCAGCATCAGAGTATGCCACCAAAGTTGGAGCGGACGAAGAAGTCCGGTAAACAAGTCCTTGACCAGGGGCTGTTTTTAGGTACCTGAGAATGCGTTCAACGGCCTGAAGATGAGAATTTCGAGGATAGTGCATGTACCGACTGACAAGACCAACAGCAAAGGAAATATCTGGTCTGATAACCGTGAGATAGATCAATTTCCCAACGAGTCGTCGATAATATTCAGGATTCTGGAGAAGTAGATCCGAGTCAGATGCCTGAACACATAACTTGTGGTTTACATCCATAGGGGTATCACTTGGCTTACACCCTGAAAGACCAGCATCATGAAGAAGGTCAAGACAGTACTTCCGTTGAGATAGAATAAGCCCGTCTGGTCGCATGGCAACCTCAAGACCCAAAAAATATCGTAAAGGGCAGGTCCTTTGTCTAGAAAATCGAGTTTAGATGCACTTTGACGGCACGTATCCCTTGTGAGTCATCTCCTGTAATGATGATGTCGTCAACATATACTAACAGAAGGACCGTCCCTGTTGGTCTGTGACGAGTAAACAGCGAGAAATTGGCTGAGCTGCGAGTAAAACCGATATCACGAAGGACCTTACTGAATTTTTCAAACCAGGCCCGTGGAGATTGTTTGAGACCATACAGAGCTTTTAGAAGGCGGCAGACCTGAGACTTCCCCGTGGTCTCAAACCCGGGCGGTTGTTGCATGTAGACCGTCTCCTGAAAATCCTCATTTAAGAAGGCATTCTTGATATCCAGTTGAAATAGGGGTCACTGGCGATGAACAGCGACAGAGATGAGGACGCGAACGGTATTGAGCTTGGCGACCGGAGAGAAAGTTTCCTCATAGTCGAGCTCATGTTGCTGGGTGAAACCTCGAGACACAAGACGAGCCTTCAGACGGTCAATCGTCCCATCAGCAGCATGTTTGATGATAAAGACCCACTTGCACCCAACCGGTTTCTGACCTGGAGGAAGGGGTACGACGGTCCATGTCTGGTTAGCCCAGAGAGCAGACATTTCCTCCTCCATGGCTGCCCGCCAGCCGGGATGTTGAAGCGCCTCCTGCACAGAGTTAGGAACAACAATCGAAGAGAGAGAAGTAGCAAATATGTGCAGAAGGGGAGAGACGATGAAGAGAGACGTGGGAGGCCAGAGGATGGGCAGTGGAAGGTGTTACCTGATCAGCAAGACGCGAAGTATCCGTGGTAGAGGTCGGATGCAAAGGGGCAACAGAACTGGGAGGGTGACGAGTGTAGACACGGATAACGGGTGGTTTGGCAGTAGCAGGAGCGGGGGCAGGAGAAACTGGCGAAGATGGCGTAGTAGCGGGAATAGCGGGGCGTGGTAGAGAAGGCGGGAGAGGAGTCGGTGGTAGATCAGCGGGTAAAGGAGCGGGAAAAAACGGTTGTTCTTCCCGGAAGGTAACGTCGGCAGAAACAGAGATCTTGCGAGTAGCGGGCGAGTAACAGACATAGCCCTTCTAGGTGCACGAATAACCGACAAAGATGTGTTTCAGCGCCCTGGGATCCAATTTATCCGAGGAGGGCCCGAGGCGGTGGACGTAGCAGATGCTGCCGAAGATACGAGGCGGGAGAGGAAAAGTCGGAGTGGAGGGAAACAATATGCTAAACGGAGTAGCATAATTAAGGACAAAGGAAGAGAGGTGGTTGATGAGAAAGCAGGCAGTCGAAACCGCAAAGTTCCAGTATGGCTTGGGAACATGCATTTGAAGCATGAGGGAACGGGCGACATCGAGTAAGTGGCGGTTCTTTCGTTCGATAACCCATTTTGTTGGGGTGTGTAAGCACATGAGGTTTGGTGGAGAATTCCGTATTCAGAACACACAGTGGTAAAGTCGTGGCCGGTGTACTCACGAGCATTGTCAGTACGGAGGATTTTGAGTGTGGTGTGGAATTGCGTACGGGTCTCGAGGACAAATGCCCAAAAAAACCCGGGGAAGCTCGGAGTGTTCACGGAGTAAGTAGAGTCACGTAGTGCGAGAGTGATCATCAATAAATGTGATAAAATAGCGAAAGCCACAGATACTGAGAATCCTAAATGGACCATATACATCAGAATAATCTAAATCAAAGGGAGCTTCACTCCGAGTACAATGCGAAGGAAAAGAAGAACGCGGCTGTTGGCCGAGGATACATGAGTCACACTGAAAAGACGAAAAAGGAATATCTGGAAGAGCCCGCTGGAGGACCGGTAGAGGGGCATGTCCAAGTCGGCGATGCCATGCAGTGGAGGAGACGGAAGACATAATGGTGGGAGATTCATCGAGAAGGTAGAGCCCGTTCCGCAGCTGACCTTTACCAATGGTAGTCCGCGTACGCCGATCCTGCATAACAAAGGAAGAAGAAGTGAATATAACGGAACAATTCAGATCACTTGTAAGACGACCAACAGATAGTAAATTAAAGGGTGAACTCGGAACATGAAGAGCCGAGCGAAGAGGGATGGACTGGTTGAGAGAAAGATCTGCCGAGCCGGAGACAGGAACCAGCGCCCCATTGGCCACAGTGATAGACTTCGGATAAGGAGAATCTGAGTACTTGGCAGGCCGTCGCGAAGTAATGTGATGAGTGGCACTAGAGTCCACAATCCATCCCAGGCTGGTGGAGAGACAAGCAGTACCTGTGTTGGAGACGGAGGCGACAGAGGCCGATGGTGGGTTGAGCAGGCCCTGGAGATGCTGGAGCTGAAGACGGACGGTCTCAAGATCAGGAGGACTAGCGTCAGTAACAACAGAAGCCGTCGGACGAGGGGGATAACCGATTTTCTTGTAGCAAGTCGCCTCAAGATGACCATCTTTCCCGCGGAAGGAGCACTTTGGCCGTCCCCGGCCACCACGGCCACGGCCCCGCGAGCCTGAACGTCCCCCCGAGCAGAAGTGGGAGGGGATGGTAAGAGCGGAGGGGCCTGCTGAAGAAGAGTCGGGGGAGAAGGAGCAGGAGGATCTGGAGGAGGGGAGACACGGAGAATCATGGAGCATACATCAGAGAAAGATGGTGTGGTGGGAGCAGCCAGGACTTGAGCACGAAGACTCTGAAGATGAGATGGAAGATGGGCCATGATGATGGCAATGCAAGCGGCTTCCTTCTGAGCGCGCTGAGCTGCATGATCATTGGTGGGCGGCTGATGCTGGATCCAGGTTTCAGCAAGAGTTTTAGCCCGAGCGACAAACGAGGTCATATCCGAAGCGCCGCCAGTGTCGAGAGCAAAGAGGTCAGTGAGGATGTCATAAAGATGTTGAAGGCTGTCGAGGCCTGAATACAAGGAATGTAGCTCATCCCACATAACCTTGGCGGTGTCGTGGTATATAGCCATTTGATAAGGCTCACCATCCAAGGAATTCAGGATCCAAGTCTGAACGCGTCCATCATTGCGGAGCCAATCATCTGTAAGAGGAGACGGAGGTGGCTGAGTAAGGTGAGGCAGAAGACCCTTAACCTGAAGAACTCGCCGAACTGAGTGTACCCAAGGAATAAAGTTTTTCTTGCCCGAAAGAGAGATAGTAGTGATCCTTAGCTCGTCACGGACTTCAGCAAAGCAAATCGGGCGGTCTGGTGGACAGGCCGGGCGTTCAATAGGCGGACTGGCCGCCGAGCTCGTAGAGTTACCGGAAGAAGCCATAGAGGCAAGCCGCGGAACCAGAGGACCTAGGAAGACCGCCACAGAAAGAGCAGGAGGCCACTCGACAAGGCCGATGCGGGAAGGACAGGAGACCGCGACCAAAAAAGCGGAGAAAAGAGGACTAGTCCGCACGGTCGAGGTGAACACAGCAGCGGACAGAGCACAAGAAGCAGTCCGCAGCGAACAGGATCAGGCCGCAAGAAGAGAGGGAGAGGCCGGCGGATAAGAACAATCTGCAAGAGAGGAGAGCCCGCACGTCTAGAGCAGAGACCGCCCGGTCAAGATGTGAAAACACCAGCGGCAGGAAGAGGCCGCGATCAAAGGCGAAGCGGACTGGGAGAAGAAGTCCGCAGCGGGCAGAGACAAGCTGCGCGGACAGAGAAGAGAAGAGCCGGAGGAGACCGCGACCAAGATGCGGGTGAGAGAGGAACAGCCCGCACGGTCAGGCGGATCACAGCAGCAAACTGAGGGGAAGGAAATCGCGCCCAAGATGCGGGTGAGAGAGGAACAGCCCGCACGGTCAGGCGGATAGAGAAGGCGGGATGCGGCGAGCTGGAACAAGTCGCGAGCAAGGCAGTCCGCGGAAAGACAGAAGTGGAGAGCAGAGAAGCGGACTGAAAACAGGCCGCAGCAAGTAGGGAGTCCGCAGCGGACAACGGAGAATAAAGGAGAAGGCGGCCCCACGGATGGAGGAGGAGAAATGGCTATAAGAAGGGAGGGGTGAGGGTGGAACCACGGAAGAAAAGAGAGCAACTGGAGGGAGCAGAGAAAGAAGCGGACTGAGATGAGCAAGTCGCAGAGGGAAGCGGATAGAAACAAACAGCCCGCGGGAGGTAGATCGCGAGAGGCAGGCCGCAGGAGGCCGCAGGAGGCAGGCCGCGAGAGAGCACTCTGTGCGGACAGAACAGAGGAGACCGCGAGGGAGCGATTTTGGCTCTGATATCATGTAGAGAAAGCTCAAAACTTGTATATATTTATTAAGTATGTAAATACAAGAAGAGAATACAAATATATAGGAGGAAGAGAGAGAGAATAAATCCTATACACGATGTGGGACTAAAAGAGAAGAACACTAATGGGCCCAAAAGATGGGCCCAATACATGAGTTATTCTAACACCATAAAAGAACAAAACTTATTGAAGTTGATTGTTACTTCAGCAGAGAGGAAATTATCAAAAAGCAAACTAGTGCAATCTACATATGCACTATGTATGTTCCTCCATATAAGGAGTTGACCAATGTTTTCACCAAACTAGTTTCTTCCTCTTTTTTGGATATTTATGTCAAGCTAGAAATGACCGATATATATGCTCCAGCTTGAGGTGGAGTGTTAAAGCCCAAGATCAAAAGCCAATGTATGGGTCTATTATAGTTTTCCTCCTTGTTAGCCTCATATCGCCAAATATACACGCTTCTTTCTCTTCTACTCTATATAAAGAGGGAGCCTATCATATAATAATTCAAAATTTGTTTTGAAAAAATATGATTTAATCTAGGAAGCACCGGTACGGGTACGGGTACCGGATACGATACGTACCCGATACGGCGGTACGATAAAATTTTAAAAAACAAAGATACGTGTACGTCATGATACGTTATAACAAATATAAAATATATTTATATATCACAAGTGCAATAAATAGTTCTCAAAACATCGAAACATTAAACATAAATCATAACTTGAAGTACAAGTTCACAAATCAATGCAACATAACATGAAGTTTTCAAACATTAAGCATTCGTAAATATTACAAATTTTAACATCTTATATGTTTATTCAAAAGAGCTAAATTAAACTTATGTTACTAATCAGTCTTTTTTTTTCTTCTTCATTGTTGCAGATCAACTTTATTATTGGAGATCAACATTTTCAATCTCTGGTTAGTCTAAAGACAAGTTAGTCGTTTTGTTAATAACTTGTGTTGAATCAACATGTTCAATACACGTACTTGTAACTCAAACGTACCGATACCAGAAACATACTCGGTACAGATACACAACTTAATTGGATGTACCAATGCTTCTTAGCATAGAGCCAATATTTGTTTACTCTAGAAAAACATACTTCTATCACAGTATGCAGAATGATGTGCTAAGTTTAAATGTGTTTAGATAGGTATATCCATCGAGTATCGGGTATGTACCGGTATCGGATACGTATCCGGTATGGGTATGCTGCCTTCGGGGAAGTATCCGTGCTTCATAGGATTTAATATTTTAAATTCTCACAACATGACATCTATCCTATATATAAGGCAAACCCTTTGTGTAATAATATTTTTCACAACTTAAAATGCCTCTCATTCTATTTAATAAGAAAACGCTCCTCTTTAGTATTTATTTTTATTATGTATTGCAATTTAAAATTAAATTTCATAAAACTTTAATGTTCTATTTAAACTTAAGAGGTGAAACTTATTAAAAATATGGGTTGTATGAATTCAAGCAATCGTGCAAAAAAAACAGTATGGTGGGCTAATATTTTTGCATAGGGGGGATGGTGCCTCCATGCCAATAGTCACCTAAAACAAGACATGTCAGATAATCAACATTATAGTTTTTGTTAGAAAAGCCTACTTTAGGGCCCATCTAGGGGGTCATTCTTCTCTCTTCTCTCTCTATTTGTTTTAGTCCCACATCTTGGATTGAGATTTCTCTCTTTCTTCTTCTCCTATATAAATGTATTCATACTTGTAATTATAAATTCAAGAAGTATATACAAGGTTTGGAACTTTTTCTACATGGTATCAGAGTCAGGTTCGCTCTCTCGCGCTCTCCTCTGTTCTGTCCGCACCTAGGCCTCCTGCGGCCTGCCTCTCGCGATCTGCCTTCTGCGGGCTGGTTGTTTCTATCCGCTCCCTTCTGCGGCTTGCTCATCTCAGTCCGCTTCTTTCTCTGCTCCCTCCTGTTGCTCTCTTTTCTCCCGTGGCTCCACCCTCCTAAGACTTCTTATAACCATCTTCTGCTCTGACACGTGGGGCCCACCTCTCTTATCCGCCGCGGACTCTCCTTTTGTCCGATGCGGTCTCTCTTCCTGTCCGCTGCGGTTCTGCTTTGAGTTATTTTTACTCGCGGTCTCGTGTCCTGACCGCTCGAGTTCCTTGCTCGCAGTATCTTGCTTCCCGCTGTGAGCGTGCGGTCTTCCCTTTTCGCATTTTGGTCGTGATCTGCCTAATCGCTGGTATGACCGCGCGGACTGCTCCTTCTCGCTGCGGCCTGGTCTTTCTCGCTGCGACTTCCTTCTCGGTTTTTCCCCGTTGCTGCTTCTCGACCCGCTAAGGCCGTGTTTACCTTAGCCTGGTCTGTTTCTATCCGCCCGGTCTCGTTCCTTATTCGCCAGGTGTTTGCCTCTGTTGCGGTCTTCTCCTAACCGCGTAGCCTGCTTGTTTCTAGCAGCTGCGGCCTCTATTCTTACCGCGCTGGTCGTGGTCGTTTCTTGTCGCTAGTGCGTTGTCACCGTGACCGCTGCGGACTACTCCTTGCATAATGATCGACTATCCTCCGGGCTCTGTGGTGTCTGTTTTCGATGGTGGTACCTCCTGCCTTGCTCACAGCTCATCCTGGATTTTGGATTCCGGGGCCTCTCACCACATTACATCACGGAAACCACCCCAATATTTGAACTCCGTGCATCCCCAGTTCATTACTGTTGTTAGTGGGGACACACTTCCCGTCTCTGGTGCTGCAGATATTCACTCCCTCCATTACTCTTCATGTTCTGGGCTCTCCGTTCAACCTTCTCTCTATTGGCCGACTCACTGTTGACCTCGATTGTGCTGTCATTTTTTCTTCTAACTCGTGTGTTGTGCAGGATCGCAAGACGCAAATCATCATTGGAAAAGGGCATCTGTCGAATGGTATCTATATCCTTACCCCGTCTCCCCCAACGGTGCTGTCGTCTATTAGCTCCGTTGACTGGCATCGACGTCCGGGTCATGCTCCTCTAAACATCCTCAAAAAATCTCTCCCAGACGTGTCCTTCCACGAGTTCACGTGTGAGTCCTGTATCTATGGGAAACATCATCGCTCTACGTTCTCACCACATCCTTCTCGGTGTCCTGCTCTCTTTGATCTTGTTTACTCCGATATTTGGGGCCCTTACAAAATTACAAGTGTTTTTGGATACCGTTACTTTGTCACATTTGTCGATGACTACTCTCGGGTGACCTGGTTGTATCTCCTTCGTGATCGCTCTGAATTACCCGGTGTATTCCGTACCTTTTTTCTTGAAACTCGCAACCAGTTCTCCACAACCATTAAAACCCTGCGCACCGATAATGCCCGAGAATACACTAGTCATACCTTCTCTCACCTCTGTGCGGAGTTTGGGATCATCCATCAGACCTCCTGTGTCTATACCCCCCAACAAAATGGCGTTGCTGAATGCAAGAATCGACACCTGCTCGAGGTCACCCGCTCCCTTATGATTCAGATGAATGTTCCAAAATAATATTGGAATTTTGCGATTTCAACCGCTTGCACTCTTATTAACCGTCTGCCTTCATCTATCCTCAGTTTTGCGGTTTCCTTCAATATCCTTTTTCCCTCCCAACCTCCATTCTCCATCACCCCACGCGTGTTTGGGTGTGTATGTTTTGTTCATCATCTTGTTCCGTCCACTGACAAACTTGCTCCCTGTGCCACTAAATATATGTTTGTGGGCTATTCTCGAACTCAGAAGGGCTACATTTATTTTTCTCCCACGGATCGCAAGATAGTTACTTCTGCTGATGTCACCTTCCTCGAACATCAGCCGTATTACTCTTAATCTATTGACCCTCCTCTTCCGACACCTCTCCCGCGACCTGTTATCCCCGTCCATTCCACCATCCCACCTCTACCTCCCCCACCCATCCCACCTAAACCACCTACACCACCAGTCATTCGTGTGTACACTCGACGTCCTCCCTTGTCTACTACCCTACGAGAGCTGCCCTGCTCTAAAGATACTTTGCAACCTGTGGATCCGACAACTGCTTCCACTGCCCACTCGATGACCAACTTTGTCTTTTTTCACCGCCTCTCTCCGGAACTCCGTCAAAGTGCTCTCTCTTTATCCTCTATCTCCACCCCTAATTCTGTACAGGAGGCTCTTCACCACCCCGGATGGCGGGCGGCCATGGAAGATGAAATGCGGGCTCTCTAGGCCAACCGAACTTGGGATCTGGTTTCTCTTCCTGCAGGTCAATCTTGTGTTAGCTGCAAGTGGATCTTTGTTATTAAACATGCGGCGGATGGCACCGTTGAGCGTCTAAAGGCCCGCCTCGTGGCCCGGGGTTTTACTCAGCAACATGACCTTGATTATGAGGAAACTTTCTCTTCAGTGGGCAAATTGAACACGGTCCAAGTTCTTCTTTCCTTTGCTGTTCACCGTCATTGGCCTCTTTATCAGCTGGATGTTAAGAACGTCTTTCTCAATGGTGATCTACAGGAGACTGTTTATATGCATCAACCTCCCGGGTTTGAGACCACGGGGGAGTCTCGGGTTTGTCATATTCGGAAATCTATTTATGGCCTCAAACAGTCCCCGCGCGCTTGGTTTGACAAATTCAGCACGGTAGTCCGCGATATTGGCTTCACTAGGAGCTCCGCTGACGTTTCTCTCTTCACTCGACACCGGCCAACCGGAACAGTAATTCTACTTGTCTATGTTGACGATATCCTCATTACTGGCGACGATACTACAGGGATACAACATACCAAGCAACAGTTGAACTCCGCCTTTCAGAACAAAGATCTTGGTAACCTACGGTATTTTCTTGGGCTTGAGGTTGCACGACGGTCTGATGGTCTTGTATTATCCCAAAGGAAGTATTGTATGTATCTTCTTCATGATGCTGGCTATTCGAGATGCAAAAATATGGATACTCCAATGGACGCTAATCACAGGCTATCGGCCCATAGCTCTGACTCCGATAAGCTGCTTACGAATCCGGAATACTACAGACGCCTGGTTGGGAAACTGATCTACCTTACAGTTACTCGACCAGACATCTCCTTTTCCGTAGGAGTCGTGAGTCTATTTATGTATGCCCCGAGGACATCTCACCTTCAAGCTGTCGAGTGCATTTTTCGTTATCTCAAGAACGCTCCAGGACAAGGGCTTGTGTACAAGCCATCCACATATTTATCCCTTGTCACATACTCTGACGCTGACTATACCGGGTCCATTGATGATAGACGTTCCACAACAGGTTTTTGTACCTACTTCGGTGGACATCTCATAACCTGGCGTAGCAAGAAACAGAATGTGGTTGCTCGCTCTTCTGCTGAAGCTGAGTACCGCGCTATGGCTGCTGTTGTTTCCGAGTTAACTTGGCTTGAGAGCCTTCTGAGAGACTTGGGTGTTCGTCTCTCATCACCAGCGACCCTATTTTGTGACAGTCAAGCGACAATCCATATTGCCAAGAATCTAGTATTTCACGAACGCACAAAGCATATTGAAGTTGACGGTCACTTTATCTGAGAAAAGGTACAGGCAAAGAAGATAGATTTAGAGCATGTTCCTGTTGCAAGCCAAGTTGCTGACATCCTGACTAAAGCTCTCTCCCGGCCACTATACTACCAGTTTTTATCCAAGCTTGGTGCCTACGACTTGTACGCTCCAGCTTGCGGGGAAGTGTTAGAAAAGCCTACTTTAGGGTCCATTCTTCTCTCTTCTCTCTCTATTTGTTTTAGTCCCACATCTTGGATTGGGATTTCTCTCTTTCTTCTTCTCATATATAAATGTATTCATACTTGTAATTATAAATTCAAGAAGTATATACAAGGTTTGGAGCTTTTTCTACAGTTTTATTAAAAACATGAGTAGAACTTCAGTTCTATCAATTCTAATATTTGAAATGAAATGCTTACAAGTGTTGCTCTGGTAAATATGTCCCATCCATACCATTACAGCAAACAATAATTTTCTGGAGCAGAGAGACTTGTAATTTATTGTTATAGCCTCTGGTTAAAAAGTTGAAATCATCATTAGTCAGCCTTCCCCATGAAAGATAGAAAAGCTCAAGTTTTCATTTGCATTTCTGTTGAAAGGGCCATGTAGGTATTAAATGCTACCTATCTTGTACTTTTTCCTTCTCTGAATCTGATAAATCAGAACTAGACTTTAACTTGGGCTCATTACAGGAAGAAGTGCCATCTTCCAGACTCTGCGAGTATCGAAAACAATATACTCGATCAGTGAAATATGCTTTACTATAACCAAATAGCTTTTCAAATCAAATTGAACCAGAGTAAATACATAAATAATTTTGTTCACCTGCATGCAATTATGACCAACGGAGCCTTCCACATCACCCTTCACTTTCTTCAATTTTTTGAATGGAAGATTCACCGCACAATTTTCAAAATGAAGCCCTGAACCTCTCACATCCTGCAAGGAAAAAAACAAAGGAATTTACATGAAGTTGAACAACAGTCTTGCAATATACTAATTTTATCGTTAATACAAGAATTAAATTAATAGAAATGCATATCAAACATGAACCAAAGGCTGCATTTCGAGGCTACCAAAAAACTTTGAGGAGTTTATCCATAGATTGGACAAAATCCATGCAATAACCTTTCTACAATGAAAATAGATCAATAATTAATAGTAACATTTACTATCTAAACAACACAACCTACTCTCACTAAGGATTCTTGCTGACCCATAAATGATAAAATTGCTTGCAATTTGCATAAAATATATCAAACTAGCTAACAATGGGCTTGAATTCTATTGAGTTGCAAGCATTCTAATGGCTTGTAAATTTAATAGTTAATGGTTAATTGAAATACAAGATTTGTCATCTATTCCTAACCCTAGGATGATCACCGAGGCTCGGGCATTTTATGGACTAGTATCCTTTTATTGGCGTTTTATCTAGAATTTTTTTACCTAGATTGCACCTGTGACTAATTGTTTAAAAAAAGGACAATTTATTTGAACCGAGGAAGCCGAAAGCACTTTTTTAATTAGTAAAGGAAAACTCACTAGTGCATTGGTATTAGAGCTGCCTGATTTTGATAAAAAATTTGAGGTTGATTGTGACGCATCCATTATAGGCATTGACGCAGTTTCGAGTCAAGGGGATGACCTGTAACATTCTTTAGTGAGAAGTTGAACGAAACAAAGACTAGGTATTCCACATACGACATAAGATTCTATGTTATCGTTCAGGCCATCCGCCACTGGATGCATTATCTAATCCAATGTGAGTTTGTGCTGAGTACAGACCATGAAGCACTAAAGCATCTGAATTCTCATGGAGAGATTAAATGTCATGTCAAGTGGGTTGCATACCTACAAGAGTTCACGTTTCACTTAAAACACAAGCCCGGTGTCAAGAATCGAGTATTCGACGCCCTTAGTTGTTTGACACATTTACTAGTCACACTTCAACCTTGCATTACGGACTTAGATTCACAGCGTGACTTGTACACCACGTATCCTTTCTTTCATGACATCTGGATCTCGTGTCAACATAGTGGGATTGATCCTACTACACTGTACGTAGTGAATGAGGGTTATCTGTTTAGGGGCTGATGCCTTTGCATCTGTGAAGAACCACTTCGAGAGACACTACTTAGGGAGTTCCACTCATCTGGGTTAGGTGGACACGTAGGACAATCCTAATTATTAGATCTCATTAGTGCTCATTATTATTGGCCGAATATGAAGTGTGGTATCATCTAGTTTATTAGGCACTGTACCACATGTCAGCTATATAAGGGGAATGCATAAAACACTGGATTATATACCTCCTTACTGATACCTGAGCGGCCGTGGGATGACATTTTGATGAACTTCGTGGTAGGTCTCCCTCGCACTCAGAGAAAAGTCGATTCTATTTTCGTAGTAATTGATCATTTTTCAAAAATGGCACATTTCATACTGTGTAGAAAAACCTCGAGAGTTGTACACGTCGCAGAGCTTTTTTTAAGGAAATTGTTATATTACATGGAATTCCTAGATTGATCACCTCTAATAAAGAAAATTGTTTCATAAGGTATTTTTGGAAAACATTGTGGGCCTGATTGGGAACCAAACTCGATTTTAGGAGCATGTATTACTCTCAGACTAATGGGCAGATTGAGGTCGTTAATAGGAGTTTATGAGACCTTCTTAGGTGTTTGACAGGGGAGAATCCAAAACAATGAGGTCCTATAATGCCACAAGATGAATTTGCATTCAATAATTCTACTAATCGCTCCACTAGTAAATCTCTTTTCGAGTGTTTACAGGTTCTCTATATCTCATCTACTTGATAGACACTCCCTTCCAATTCATGAACATATCTCTTTTGATGTGCAAACTCATATTGATTATTTAAAGGAATTGCTTATAAATTGAGAGCGACTTCTGAAAAATAAAAATCCATGGCAGATTGTCATCGCCGAGAGTTATATTTTTCAGAAAGAGATTGGGTATTTGTTTATTTCAGGACGTAGAAATTCATCTCGGGTACATATCATAAGTAACAGTAGCGAAAGTTTGGTCTTTTTCAAATCCGAAAGCACATTAATAAGAATGCATGCCTCCTCAAACTGCCAGTTAGATTCGGTACTTCGTCGATATTCAACGTAGCCGATCGGACACCATTTTTATGGAGATCTGCCGAGTTCCAGCCTCAGTCCACCTACTGCAGTTCCAGAGATTCCACCGAACTTAGCAGCAGTACAGGCGCCCACCACTGAGGAGATAGATGAGGTTCTTGATGTATGAGAGTTTTGTACCCATCTCGATACGTATCAGCGCTACTTGGTCTCATGGCAGGGATGAGACATCACAGCTAGTTCTAAGATTAATATTGACTAGTTACAGTGTCGCCGACCAGATCTCTCCGTTGTTAGTCTTTGCGAGGTCTCGTCGGGATCAAGCTCTTTTAATACCGGGAGAATTGATACATCTTGCGACGCATCGTAGATTTTTTTTTCTTTCTTGTATTTCTTTATCGTGCACTTGTTTTTATTTTTGGATCGTCGGTTCGACTACCCGATGAGACGTTAAATAAAATGTTTCGGTAATTTTAATGGTTAGGATGTTAAAGGCAAACTTAATTTATTTAGGGATGCATAAGTCTAAACTGGAGAAAATTCAAATCAAGGAGTCATTAGGAAGGATATTAGAAAAGATTATTTGGGAACAAAAATTATGAAAGAAATCATTTTGTTTTGCTTGGAAAGATCAATTCCATGGCAAGAATTTTTGTTTGGGAAAAAATCATTTTTGGAAATCTTCTCTTATTAAAGACCACCGTGAAGAAGGAAAGGGTGAGGCCGGATTTCAAAGAAACATTCCTTGTTTCTCTGAGTTGTCTGTTCCAGAACTTACACCTGCGCCCTGATTCCACCCAAATTCGTCTCCGACGGGATTCCATCAAGACGCCGTCGTCGCCGCTCCAGCATCGGTGTCGACTTTCGATGGAACATCGCTCCGTCCGCTTCAAGAGTTCCTGTCGCGTGCGCCATTCCTGCCGATCGAAAGCTTCATCGTTGCTCCTCTTCGAAGTCCTTCTACCACCGCATCCTGCGTCGAGTTCGCGCATCCCCCAAACGCTGGTAACATCGACGACAGCATCTCCCTCTGTTACCACCGTCATCTACTGTGATAAGTGTTGGCAAAGGAAAGTTGTTCGCCACTTTTCTGAGGTATCTTGCTCCAAAATATTAGTAGATTTATGCGCTCCATTGAATAACTATAAGCTTTCCTTTGCATTCGTACTGTTATTATTATCGTTATTCATAAATTATTGTTTGTGAGTTTATACTTATGGTTGTGTTAATCCTGTGGAGGGTTTGACTCGTAAACCACGTGAGAGTTCTACTCGAACAAATTTAACAAACTTCTTAAAATTCAAAACGAAGAGTTTGATTTGCACGCGTAATTCAATTTGGCCCGCTCGGCCATGTTTTTTTTCAAAATTACTTTCAGCCGCATCTAAAATATCATTATCTTCAAACCCCCTAATCGCGGCCTACATCGCTTCTTCTTCAAGAGATTGATGATCAGCTTATTCACCTCTTTGACCTGGTCGTTACTCCTAGGAAAATGGACAAAGGCGAACCGCAGATTGGTCCTTGATGGAGTACAGAAATCGATCAGCTCCGGGCTGTCAAACTGCGGGACGTTGTCGGTGACGATCACTAGTGGGGACCCAAATTTACAGACAATCTCTACCCAAATGAAATTTTTCACTATCAGTGATCATTACTAGAACGAGCTTTCTCTGTCCGCTTGCCTTAGGAAAAGGACCAATCAGGTCTATTCTCCAAATGGCAAAAGGCCATAGGGTCATGATCGAATGATGTTGTTGAGCTAGTTGTAGCTGGAGGGGGTAAAGAGTTGGCATTTTTGGCACTTCTTTGAGAATGACTCGGCATTCTTCCTCATAGTGGGCCAAAAGTATCCCTGCCGGAGAATTCTTGGTTCCAAAGTGCGGGTCCCAGAAAGACTTCCAGACTCCCCCGAGTGAATTTCTTCAAGTACTCGCAGAGCCTCCAGTTCCGAAACTTATCTGACTATGGGACCCGAAATGGTCTTGTGATACAATTCCCCGTCATGGAGCAGCCGAGCAGGTAATAGGCCGACTTGTACCGAAACTTCCTTTTATCTTCAATCTCTGCGGGAATCTGGCTGGTATTGAGGAAAGCCGCCAACGGGTCTTACCAAGAGGCTCGACGCTCGATCTCCATTAACTCTTATTCTTTTATAGATACTCGAAGCAATTCGGTGATTGTGCTCCCCGTTCTGGGTCCATACTTGTTCAGTCGATCTACCGCCGAATTTTCTTGTACGTGTTGAACAAAGAACAAGCTGAACGTTCCCATCAACCCCGTTTACCTTCATCAGGTATCGCTGGAGAATATTATCTCATACCTCGAATTCCCCTTGCACCTGGGATGCTTCTACCAAGGAGTCGGTAAATGCCAGGAGATCTCGAACTCTTATTTCGTTGGCTAGGCTTAACCTTGGGTTAATAGCCTAGTATTTTGTCTAGTTGTTCGTGATGGGAAATAGAATCTCGACGGCCTGCTCGATCCTCGTCCCCTGAGGGACTTACTAAAATGATGCCTACCCCCATAGAACTCTTTCCCGAAGCTCTGACCACGAATATTTTCCAAGGCACCGAGCCTGTAGGAAGCTCCTTTTCTCCTGCTTCCGCTGAGAAATCGTTCAGGAGTTCGCCACAGCTTGTGCCTTGATTGCCACCCTAGGCAAGTAGATAATATCGAACTCGCTAAGCTTTACTGACGACTTTGCCAGACGTCCCGAGTGCTCCAGTCCATCTATGATGCCACGAAGAGGATGATCGATTACAACGTGGATGAAATGTGCTTGAAAGTAGTTTGAGATTTCGAGCTGAGATAACTAGTGCAAATATCAGCTTCTCGAGGATTGGATACTGTGTTTTTTGTTTTACGGAGCAACCTACTTACATAATAAATCGGGAGCTATCCCTTCCCTTCTTTCCTCACCAGTACTGAATTGATGGCTTTCGACCCGATTCCCAGGTATAGGAATGGATCCTCCCCCTCTTTTGGTCCCTGAAGTAGCGATGTTTGCGTCAACTGCCGATTTAGCCTCTCGAAGGCTTCCTCGCACTTTTCCATCCATTCGAATTGTTGATTGGCTCAGAGTCTTGAAAAATGGGGAGCATTTCTCTGCAGTGTTTCACAGAAAGCGGCTGAGGTCGGGCAATCTTCCTGTCAATCGCTGGACTTCCTTAGTGTTCCTTGGCAATGTTATTTCCAAAATGGCTTTCACCTTATATGGGTTAGGCTCCACTCCGCTTGGATGAGAAGGTGTCCCAAAATATTCTGCCTTCCTGCCCCAAATATGTATTTCGCCAGGTTGAGGCTAATCTTGAATCTTCGGAGCGTTCCGAAAGTCTCCACAAGATTGCTAATGTGTTCCTGGATGCTCTTGCTTTTTAGCAGAAGGTCATCCACGTACACCTTCAAGTTTCGCCCCTTCTACTTCTTGAAGGCGCGGTCCATCATCCGTTGGTAGGTGGTTCCCGAGTTCCTCGATCTGAAGGACATTATTTTGTAGCTATAGCATTTGTCGTCGTTGATGAATGAAATATCGCATTAGTCGGGAGGGTGCATCCGGATCTGGTGATAGTGTGAAACCCTGAAAATGCATCAAGAAAACTCATCACAGAAAAACCGACAGCGAAATTAACCAGCGAGTCAATTCGAGGCAGGGGGTAGCAATCCTTCGGGCAAGCCATTGTGACCCTCGATCTAGATCTTACGATGGGGCCGACTGGGAAGGAGATCCCCAGAGGAGGGGTCGAATCTTCTCCCAACGGTGCTATGGTGGGAAGCTTCGGGTACCTGTGAGGAGGAAGAAGGAAGAAGGAAGAAGAAGAGATTGAGAGAGAGAAGGAGAGGATAGGAAGCGGGGGAGAGGAGCTCGGCCCGGTGACGGAGGAATCCCGGACTCAGGATTTGCGGTGCGGCTGGGGTTCCGCTCGGAATAGAGAGAGGAGAGAGATAAGAGAGAGATTTGAGGAGAAAATACTTGCTTGCCTCAATTCACACACAACCAATCGGACCAAATAGGTCCACACAACCAACCAGACCATATAGGTCCCAAACATCCAACCAAATTTTAATTGTTCGCGCCCCTCACCTGGGCTTACTACAAGTGAGAAAAAAAGCTAAATAAAATATGAAATGCGATACAATAATATAGGATGAAATTCATGCGGTCTCGGCCGGTCGACGACACTGATACGTGCGGCCCCAATATAAATCTGGTGCGTCGAGCGCCGTAACATCACCGCCCTTATCAGAAGACAGCTTGTCCTCAAGCTGCGGTGGGATGCAAACCAAGGGGGATGGCAGCGGTGGTCCCACGAACAACTTCAACTAGGAAATGTGGAAGACATCATGAATCCTGGCCTCCGGAGGAGGGTCGAGGCGGTAGGCCATGTCGCCAATGCGCTCGATGAGGGGAAAAGACCCAAAGAACTTGGGGCCGAACTTGTGGGAGGGAGATCGAACCGCGAAGACTTGACGAAAGGGGCGGCGCCGCACCCACACCCAATCGCCCACAGCAAAGGTGAGATCTCTATGGCCCTGGTTGTATGCCAACTCCATCCGTTGTTGAGCCTGCAGGAGACGAGCCCGGGCGATTTGTAAAAAAGTGTCACGATCCTCCAGCTCTCGATCGATGGCCGTCAGGCAAGCCGAGCAATCCGTATAGGACAATAGGCGCGGGGGAGGGGGGGGGGGTCGCGGCCGTAAATGAGGCGAAACGGTGTGGTCTGCAATGCCGTATGGTACACCGTGTTGTAACAATATTCAACCCAAGGTAACCAACGCGACCAATCTCGCGGATGGTCCCTAGTCACGCACCGCAAGTACATCTTGAGAGTGTGGTTGGCCACCTCGGTCTAGCCATCAGATTGGGGGTGGTATGCTGAGGAAAAAGCCAACTTGGTGCTGCTAAGTGAGAAAACCTCTCTCCAAAAGTTACTTGTGAATACTTTGTCCCGATCCTAGACAAGTGTCTTTGGCATGCCATGCAGTTCAAAAATCTCCTGAAAGAACACTCGTGCCACGTGTTCGGCGACAAGCGGTCGCGCCAAGGGAATGAAATGGGCCCCCTTTAAGAACCGATCCACCACCACCATCAAAATGCATTTGCCGCGAACCGAAGGCAGCCCTTCAACAAAATCCATAGAAAGGTCCGCTCAAATCTGTGTAGAGACCGATAGGGACTGTAGTGAGCCGGGCGGAAGGAGGTGATCCGCCTTGTTTTGTTGGCATACGACACATGCGGAGATGAATTTGTGGACGTGTCGACGCATTCCCTTCCAATGTGCGAAGGCGCTGGAGAGTACGGCGAACACCTTCGTGGTTGCGGGAGTGGACGTCTTCCAAAATAGTGAGGATGAGGGGAGAGGCCGGAGCTACGTACAACCTATTGCGGTAATAGATTAGCCCTGACGGGTTGTCCACTGAGTATCTGTGAGGCCTTGCTCCACTCGGTGTAACAACTCGGACAGACTGGGGGAAGCATGGATTTCCTGACGAAGCAAGGAGAGGAGGTTGGCCGTTAGGAAGGAGACGACACAAATGACAGCTTCCGTAGGAGTGTCCCGGCGGGATAGTGAGTTGGCGGCGCGATTGAGTGACTCGGCCTTATGCTCTACCTGAGAATTGAAGCCGAGTAACTTGCTTACCCACCGTTGTTGTGGCACGGTAGTGAGACGCTGCTTTAGGGGGTATTTGAGGCTGTAGTGATCTGTCTGAATGATGAAGGAACGGCCCCATAAGTAAGGCCGTCAATGCTGAATTGCCTTGGCGAGACCGATGAGCTCTTCCACATATGCCGGTAACTTCCGGTGGTGGATGTCCGTTTGACGGCTGAAATAAGCAATGGGGTGGCCTTCCTGCTGCAGCACCGTACCATAGCCTAAACCCGACGCGTCACACTCGACGAGGAACCACTCGGTGAAGTCCGGAAGGCGAAGAACCGGAGTGGACAGCAAGGCCGCTTGAAGACAATGGAACGCCCGTGACGTCGTGTCAGTCCATACAAATGCATTCTTCCGAAGCAAGCTGATCAGGGGGGCGGCGATGCTGTCGTAGTCGCGGATGAAGCAGCGGTAATAGCCCGTGAGGCCGAGAAAGCCCCGAAGGTCGGTGATGTTTTGCGGCAGGGGCCACGACGCCACTCCCACTGAGACCCCCGAGTGGTCCACCACATGGCCCAAATAAGTGATCGAGCACTGCCCAAACGAGCACTTTGAAGGCCTGAGAACCAATTGATGTGTGTGGGCCAGACTGAGGACGGCCTGAAGATGACGTAGGTGCTCCCAAGATTTGTTATACACCAAAATATCGTCAAAAAAACCAGAACGGACTTGCGAAGAAAGGGTTGTAATACCTCATTCATAAAGGCTTGAAAAGTAGAGGGCGCGTTCGTCAGGCTGAACGGCATAACCAGAAACTCGAAGTGGTCGTGACGCGTCTGAAAGGACGTCTTCTCCCCGTCCTTATCCTCCAAGCGGACTTGATGGTACCCGGAAAAAAAAGTCGAGTTTGGAGAAGAAACATGCTCCATGTAGCACATCCAGAAGCTCCTCGACTACCGGAATAGGGAATTTGTCTTTGACGGTAATTGTGTTGAGGGCACGGTAGTAAACACACATGTGCCACGTGTTGTTCTTCTTGTGCACCGACATTATCGGAGAAGAGAAAGGTGAAACGTTGCGCCGAATGAGGCCCTGCTGGAGGAGGAGATCGCACTGACGTTCGATCTCGTCCTTCTGGAGGAAGGGGTAGCGGTATGGTCGCACCACCACCGGAGCCGCCCCTATAAGGAGGCAAATGTGATGGTCCTGCTGCCACCTCGGTGGAAGGCCCAAGCGTGGGTTGAAAAGCTTGGGAAACGACTGAAGAAGGGCAGTAAGATCCGTCGGATGGTCCCCCGACTGGTGTGTGGCAGCGGCCAACAGTTCTGTATGGACTAAAAAGGAGGATGGAGACTGTTGTGGAACCTGCCCTTGCCACTGTAGCAAGCGACATCCGGCGCGCCATGAGATGGTCATACGATCAAAATCCCACGTGAGGGGCCCCAATGTACGCAGCCAACGAACGCCCAATACGATGCCAAAACCCCGAAGATCAACAAGAAAGAGGTCAGTCTGGAAGGAAGAGTCGTCCACATGGAAAGTGACATGCCCCCGGGCACGACATCTGTTGGCCGTTTTCCACCGCCACCTGGGCGTGGTTACGCGTCACATACGGAAGATGAAGTTGGAGGGCCCTGTCCTTGCGGATGAAATTGTGGGTGTTATTCGTGTCCAAAAGAGCGAGGAGTGATGTACCCATGATCGTCACAAAAAGTTGAATGGTGCAGCCCTCCTACGGTCCAGCTAAGGCATGAAAAAACAATTATGGTGTGCTGGAATTGTCAAACCCATCATCGTCATCCTCTTGTGGGTCGTCCATTTCCAACCAAAATAGGCGCTTGCACTGATGAGTGGGTGTGTATAACTCGTCACAATTGAAGAATAAACCCTTCTCACGATGAGCCGCCATCTCCAAATAGGACAAACGACAGCGAAAAGTAGGTCGTGAGGGCTGGTCCCCCTCCGACGGCTTAGAGTTGACGAACGGTGGTGGTGGTGGTCGAGGGCAGCCCGAGACCGGCCGATCCAAGGCGAGGCGTCGTTCGAACACGCGAGCGAGGCTCATAGCCGTCAATAGATCCGGTGACTTCTGAAATTCCACATCCCAATGGAGCGGGTCGGGCAATCCGGCGGTGAAGAGTGAAACTTGTTGGGACGGCAACACGGTCGTGGCGCGTGAGGGTAACATCTGAAATTGCTCCAGATAGGAGTCGATGGAGTCGGTGTACTAGAGAGCAATAAGGTCGCCGAGAGGGTTGCCCGGCATGGCCGTCCCAAAGCGGAGGGAGCATGTTGCCCGAAATTTGTCCCACAGTTACGCCGGACTTAGGAGGTGGAACGAGGCGATGCCGACACGCTCCTCGTCTAGAGTGTGTTGGTTAGTGAAGATGTCGCAGCGCGTTAGCCATGGTAAGGGGTCTTCGCGGCCCTCATATAGGGGAAAATCCATACGGACGAAACAGTTGCCGGAGTAGGTATCGCCGTGAGGAGGAGCTGAGTCCACCCGACTCTCGGACGGAGATGCTGCGGGGTACAGTGGTGGCGGAGCAGCATCGTACGTGGAGTCTAAGCGCACATTTAGGGCGTCTATCTTGGCACTTTGAGTGGCGAACATCGACTGAAGCATCTCCATGAGGTGGCCGACAGAAGGACCACCGTCGCTCATGGGAAGAGGAGGAACTGTCAGAGACGGCAGTAGTCTTGTGGGCTTTCTGGAGGGCGGAAGAGGTGCAGTCGGTCGACGAAACCCGGAGAGGGCGGCGCGGTATGTTTCGTGTAGGGAGATCCCACCGTTTGGCTCTGATACCAAGTTGTTATGACCTCCCAATCTGGATCTTGTGATGGGGCCGACTGAGAAGGAGATCCCTGGAGGAGGGGCCGAATCTTCTCCCGATGGTGCTATGGTGGGAAGCTTCGGGTACCTGTGAGGAGGAAGGAGGATGAGAAGAAGGAAGAAGAAGAAGAAGAAATTGAGAGAGAGAAGGAGAAGATAGGGAGCGGGGGAGAGGATCTCGGGCCGGCGACGGAGGAATCCTGGACTCGGGATTTGCGGCGCGGCTAGGGTTCCGCTCAGAATAGAGAGAGGAGAAAGATTATAGAGAGAGATTTGAGGAGAAAATACTTGTTTACCTCCATTCACACACAACCAACCGGACCATATAGGCCCACACAACCAACCGGACCACATAGGTCTCAAACATCCAACTCACATTTTAATTATTCGCGCCCCTCACCCTCACCTGAGCTTACTACAAGTGAGATAAAAAGCTAAATAAAATACGAAATGCGATACAATAACATAGGATGAAATTCATGCGGCCTCGGTCGGTCGACGACGCTGATACGTGTGGCCCCAATATGGATCTGGTGCGTCGAGCGTTGTAACACAAACTTTATTTAATAAAGAGAAGTCTACACACATGCGCCAACTCCCTCCAGTCTTCCTGACCATTACAACATTCGAAACTCAGTCTGGGTATTGGATCTCTGAAACGAAACCTACCTCAAGTTGCTTCTTCACCTCCTCCCTGATGGGCTCGGCCAAAATGGTGGTTGTCGTCCTCTTCTTCTGTCGAATGGGAAGGACTTACGGGTCAAGATTGAGCCGATGATAGACCACATCTGTATCAATCTCGAGCATCTCGGTTGCGCTCCATTGGAAGACGTCCATGCTCTCCAGACACGCCGCCGTCTTCATCTTCTCCTCTGAACTCAATGCCCCGCTGATCCTTAGCATCCCGGGCCCTCCGCCTTCTGTTTTCACCTCAACCTCCTCCACTTTCTCCGCAGCCTCTAGCTTAGCCATTCCTTCCATCGCATTGCTCAACCTTCTACATCTTCCATCCAACTGATGGTGCTAACCGCACTCAGGTAGCATTCTCGAGCTACACTAGGATCGCTTCGGATTCTTAAAAGCAGATCCCCATGGCAGTACTTGAGAAATTAATGGTAGGAGGGAACGGAATTGAAGAAATTTATGAGTGGCCATCTAGGAAGCACCGGTACGGGTACGCGTACCAGGTACGATACGTATCCGGTACGACGGTACGGTAAAATTTTAAAATCAAAGTTACGGGTACGGCAGGATACGTTGTATTAAATTTAATAAATGTATATGCATATATCACAAATACAATTATAAATTCTCAAAACAATAAAACATGAAGCATAAATAATCAATTGAAGTACAAGTTCATAACTAATGCAAAATAACATGAAGTACTTAGACATAAGTTATTCATAATTATTTAAATAAAACGATGTTCATCACTCATTTTCTTCATCTTATTCCATATTGTTGGAGATCAATACATCTTCAATTTTTTGTTCATCTAAAGACAAGTTGGCAACCGTAAGCATGCCAACTCCATCAAAAGGATTTGCTCATGCATCTTCTCCTATATCCCACATTCTACTCCTTCCTTGACTGTATATTTTGTTTCTCCTCGATAATAAGCGTAGATTATTATGCACGTACACCAAATCATCAGCTCGTTGTGGTAGAATTTTGTTTCTTCTCAATGAGTGAATGAATGAGTACGTGCTCTAATTTCTCTCGCAGCAGGACGATGAAGAAGGTTGACCTAACAACTTCAAAGAAATTTTTTGTAATTTAGGTGCCGAAGTTCCATAGTAACTCCACCAATCTTTGGGGAATAATGGAGCTCTACTCTCCAAACTATCTGGCTCACTAAAAGCTTGACCAAATCCCGTGAACCTAGAGAACTCAATGATTACTACATTCCTCTCCACCACATCAGGAAAATATCTTCTTAAGCATTTATTTCTCTCCAAAGAAATCTCCTCATGCGTATTTGGAGCAACTCCAATTAATTGAACTAATAACACATTCACAAATTAATTTGAACTAACTAATTGAACTAACAGCACATTCACAAATTAATTTGAACTAACAGCACATTCACAAATTAATTTGAACTAACTAATTGAACTAACAACACATTAAGAAGAAGAAGAAGACTAACCTGCGGAAGAGGATCGTCGAAGGTGCAGCGTGCGGGATCGTCGAAGGCGCAGCGTGCGGGATCGTCGAAGGCGAAGCGTGCGGGATCGTCAAAGGCACAACGTGCGGGATCGTCGAAGGCGCAGCGTGCGTGATCGTCAAAGGCCGCAGCGTACGAGATCGAGGAAGAAGAAGAAGGTCGTAGAAAGGATCGTCGATGGTCGTCGCTGCGGGAAAAAATGCGGAACGCGGGATCTGTGAAAAAGGAAAAGGCGATGCGCTGCGGGAAGAAATGAAAAGCGGAAACAAAACCCGAAGAAGAAGAAGAAGAAGACCTACCTGCGGAAGAGGATCGTTGAAGGCGCAGCGTGCGGGATCATCGAAGGTGCAGCGTGCGGGATCGTCGAAGGCGCAGCGTGCGGGATCGTCGAAGGCCGCAGCGTACGGGATCGAAGAAGAAGAGGAAGGCCGCAGAAAGGATCGTCGATGGACGTCGCTGCGGGAAGAAATGCGGAAAGCGGGATCGGCGAAGAAGGAAAAGGCGATGCGCTGCGGGAAGAAATGAAATGCGGAAACAAAACCCGATCGAAACCTAATAGCGCGTATCAACGCGTACCATATGCGTACCCGTACCGGAAATGTACCCGGTACGGTTACGAGCCTAAATAAGACGTATTTGTGATTCGTAGGTGACCATCCAAAGATTGTGTTGTAGCAGCTCGGCGCATTGACGATGATAAATTTGTAGTTATTTGAAACTTTGCCAAGGGTTACCATCAACTCCACCCCTCCCTCCACCTCCTTCCTCTCTCCGGAGAAACCGAAGAGAGGGTCATCCTAAGCTATTACTCTAATTGCGTCCACTGCAAGCCAGTTGAACGCCTTCTTGAAGATAACGTTAACCGAGCTTCTATTGTCCACCAGGATCTGAGCAACTGTGAAATCCTCGATCGCTGCTTGGATGACCAGGGCGTCGTGGAAGGGGTTTTCATTCCCCAACATGCCTTTCTCGGAGAAGGTGATCTCCTCCACCATAGGAGGCACTTGGGAGGTTTAGGTGACGGTCCTGCGATATATGGTGTGAATACTTCCCTTGCGGGAAGCTCCCAACCCTGCACCTCTGTGGATAACTCCCACTCCTCTGTGTCCTCCCAAGTCGACCCTATCTTCAATCCTTCTCTGAATTGGGGCCTGGACCTGCTCCACCTCCACCAGGGCTACCTATTCCTAAATTCCTCATTCGGCTCTCCGCCTTGCTTCCAAGAAATCGGGCCAAGTCACGTTGTCGTTCCCTTCCACCTGGAACAACTCACAATAAGGAGGAACCCTCTTAGGCTAGTTCCTCCCTAGATGTTGCCTCTTCGGCTGCCTGTTGCCCTGTCGGGCTACTGTCATCGTCTCCTTATGTCGTCCTGGATGATCGTACCGGTTTCTTCTCTCGAGAGAGAACCTTCTTGCTGGACCCATGTGTTGGGGTCTCCGGTCGGCCTCCATGGGGGCCGGTTCATAGGAGCTTTAAACCACCTTTTTTCCCTCGATTCTCAGGAGCCCAGTAGGGTTTCCTTATCTCTTTCCTTCAAATATCTTCCTGCCTCATGATCTCTCACTGCCTCCTGGTCTCTCCCTGCCTCCTTGACTCCTGCTTCTTCAGCTCCACCCGCCTCTTTTCTTCTGGGGCTCTTCCCCTTCCTCTCTTGACAGCTTAGTCAGTTTGGCCAAAAAGGCGTTATTCATTGCCTTCCCCTGGATATATCTGCTCGCTTGATCTATCAGTTACTCGAAGGAGACAGGACGAATCTCGGCTGACCGCTAGCTTGAAATGAATCTCTCGTAGGCTGAAGATGAGGACCAACTGTAACGTGAAGTTATCCACCTCCTGGATATTGAGGACCTCCTCTTGGAAGCGATCGATGTAGGTGCTCGGGGTCTTGTTGATCTCTTGCTTGAGGAGGAACAGGGCAGTGGGCTCCATCTTTCTCTCCTTCGAGGTGGCGAAGCGCAGCGTCAACATTCGGCGTAGGTCCTCGAAATAGTATATTGACCCTCCCGGTAGCTGATGGAATCAATCTTTCGCCTTCCCCTTAAAGGTGATCGCGAAGAACGTGCACTTAAAACCGTCAGACACGCTGCGTATATACATCATGCCCTCGAACAATTGTATGTGTTGGATGGCGTTGTCCTTCCCTGTATAGTAATTGATGGGTGGTTCCCAGAATCGTCCAGGAACTGGGGCTAACAGAACCTCGTCACAGAACGGGTTCCTTCCTCCAAAATGATGAGTTAATTGATGGCGAGTTGGATCTAACTCGCCCATGTGAGTCTCATGATAGCTCGCGAGATTCTCTACTTCGTGGTATCGAATCCTCTGGGAACTCACAGGGGGTAGCGCGACTACATTAGTCGCTCCATCACTTCAGATGTCGGCTCCTTTCACGCTCGCCTAGATGGCTCGTCGTCCTCCGAAGGAGTGATACGATGAAGCGAGGTCGTCGTAACCTCGGTGCAAGGAACGAGTACTGCTCGCAGAGTGCTCTCAATCCTCCTAGTAAAGTCGTTGAAATTGGCCTTCGTCACATACTCGCCCTCAGTCAGCGAGTTGCTGAGTACCACTTATTGCTCGCCTTCTAACACCATGTCGCCCTCCTGCAGATCTTTCCTCCTCCGACTGCGATCATCGTTCACCGCACCAAAATATTGAGGCCAGGAAAAATCTAGCCCCAAATGTTCGGACCAAGGGGCAGCCTGAGGTTATCGGGTCTGCTGTCTCGCTCAATGGGACAAGATGGAAAGAGCACTAGGAAGTTGAGAACTTCTTATAAACACATCCCAGGTGCTACAACAGGAATATCTCGCCACGTACCCAGAAGCTTAAGAAAAACTTCCCCTTCACAATCAAATGAAGGCTGAGCAAGGTACGAGGAAGGCACCAAGAGAATGGTAGAAGACTTAGGGGAGGGGAGGGGGGAAGTTGAAAGTTTTCGGGTGTCATTCATGGTACCCCTGGGGTCTTATTTATAGACAAATCTTGGGGGAGGGTTTCATCATTGTGAGAAAAGGCTCCCCCCAGCGACATACATGTCATGCAGGTCGTAGAAGTTTCTTGCCCGTGGGCGCCTTCTGAGTGTTTCCTCGCCTAGTAGGCGACTTGCAAGGCTTCCTCTCCTAGGGAGCAACTTGCAAGGCATCCTCTCCTAGTAGGCGATTTGCGTACTACACCGGAAAACCGTGAACACCTTATGCATGATTGCGTCAATTTCATGGCGATTGCGCGGGAGCTACACCGTTGGGGTTTTTCCTTGCCCATTATTCAATCGTGGTCCGAATTTACGGGAAGTATATTGACTGCTTGCAAGCTGGATCTGGGACCTTTCCGTATACTTGCCTATGTTGTGTATCAAAATTGGAGAGCTAGAAATGCGAAGCTTCATGGGCAGGAATTTGGTACGCCTCTTGTCCCGGCGGTCTCTATTATGGAGAACATTGATTGCTCATCAACTTCACCATCCGGGCGCTACTGGGGTACTAACCGGCTGCATAGGCCGTTATCTATTTTTTGGTGCCCCCCGCCGCCAGAATGGATCAAGATCAATGTGGACGGTGCGTTATTCACAAACAATGGGGCTGTGATCGGTCTGACAGCGCGAGATCGGCATGGCACGCTGGTATTGGCTGCTGGATCCGGTATCATGCACTGGGACCCGGGTCAAGTTGAATTGGAGGCGCTTCTCTCGCTGCGGCGGTTTCTCACCCCCGCAATGTTGGAGGCGAAAGGCATTATTATTGAAGGAGACTGCAAAAATGTCATCGATTTCTGCCGCCGCACATTACAAAGGTCGACATGGAGCACCCCAACGATCATGGAACAGGAGTTGGCTTTTTTGGCGGAGCTCAACAACGTGATTGTGCGGCACATCCCACGGGAAGCTAATCGTCTTGCTGATTATTGCGCGAAATATGGCATGTATAATACTTTTGTTTGGACCGATCGTATGTTGGCCCCTCCAGAGTTCTTGGAAATCCTCCAAGCGGACTTGGATGGGATGCCAAATGTGTAATTTTGGTTACTTTTCTTTCCCGCTCTTATAATGCTAATGCAATATTCAAGTAGGCGATTTGCAAGGCTCTCTCTCCTATAAGGCGACTTGTAAGCCTTCCTCGCCCGTCAGGTAGCAATGTCCTTTGTTGCCTTTGACGGGAAGGGTCCCTTCTCGACGAATACGGATTGTGCATTATCATTGTAGCTTTTGAAGTGCAAAAGCCTGCATTGTAGGTTGGCTCTTGGTAAAGCTAAACTACAAGTAAGAAAAATATGTCATTGCATGTTGCTCGATTTGATACCTGGGCCCCACTTCATCATTTTAAGCTAAAACCCATGGCTGGCGTAACAAAAATGTTTTTCTTGTTGGCAGCTTTTCTTATTCCTTTTTTTACTTTCCTAGTTTAATTTTTACATGAATTTTTTTTGCTGGCTAATGACAAAATAACATAGTTTCTTTTGACAGACATTAATAAGTGAATTCAAATTAAATTAAAGTAAGATTTCAAATTAAAGTGGAGTTGAGATTGGATGATTGAGATTGTTTTGATGGTCTTATATGAAGGCTATAAAAAGCAATAAAAGAACTTTTTTATTTTTGTATATATATATATATATATATATAGAGAGAGAGAGAGAGAGAGAGAGAGAGAGAGAGAAGGAACTTTAAGGTAACATAACTGATCAGCCAAATCATGAAATTTGAGCATGGAGTTACTTTCTCAAACCTGTAAGCATTCCTGATCATGGTTCGAGCTTGTCGCCTCTTGAAATTCTCCGCAGAAAGGATCATAACAACATTTATGCAGTCTAGATATAGCCATTCGATCTACCTCCATTCCCATAAATCCTTGCTCAGCAAGGAAGGCGTCCTCTATTGCCAACCTCAACTCAGAGGGCTTGTTGTTATTCAAATCCGTTTGCCCCTGAAACCTGAAAGTCAAAACTTTAATCAGCACAACAACCATATATAAAGAATATACTTAACTTTCTACCTGTCTAGATAGTCCACAAACGGAAAAATCATCCCTTGATTCACCAATGCATACTTCCGCTAGAAAATTCAAATCAGATTAATATTAGACCATCATGAAGCAACAAAAAAGCAAACCTAAGGAGAAAATTTTGAAAAAAAAAGAGAGTCAAAAACCCACATACCCTTTGGCCTATTCCTCCAAAATATCCGAAGAACATTACACAAACAGCTCCATTGCTACAAGAGTTTTGAATTGTCTCCAAAACTCGTTGCATTGGTTTGATAATCACAGCAGGCCAAGCGGGACATCTATTCCCTGGCTTAGCCCAGACTACATCACCCAACAACAATTCAATGGAGTGAAAATTTTCTCTCTGCTCAAGTTTGGGAGCCAATGTATTATTCAAAGTACAAACTGTTTCAGTTGGGAAAGTAACGAGATCATCCACATTGCCCAGCGCAGAGTGAGTCGTCTCCTCTGCCCCCATTGACGATTCATGAAAAAACAAACTACATGGGACAAGAGCCCTCTTTCTCGATTCGTGATAAACCTCTGTTTTCAATATCTTGGAAGATTTCTTTGATTTAACTTCACTCACATTACTTTCTTCTTCTAAATCGGAATCAAAATCCCCATGTCTGGGTATCTCCCTCCTCCAAGTTTTAATGGCTGACGAATCGAAGAACCGCGAAGGAAGTACCTGCGCGCGCCCTCGCCTAGTAATCAAAACCGTGGATCGCTGCCTTTTCGGCGGGCGGCCGCATGCCGCCGACCAGGACACGACTTCGCCGGAACTCGACGAAGGCTCTATGTAATCAACAGCGGCTGTCTTCCGGATGGAAAACGATTCGCCGCCGAATCCCCGAATCACGCCCAATAAAAAACACTCCTGATCCTCATTCCTCCATCGCTTCCGGCTCTGTCCCCTGCCTACCTCGCCACTGCTTCCGGCCGAATCGAAACATTTAAGGCTCCGCATTTGGGCTCCGTGATATTGCTTAATACAAACTATAAACCCTAGACTCCGGTGGCATCGGAGGCGCCACCGACATTCAGACAGAGGATTGTTTCAAGATAGCCCGAACGGAAAACGCAGATGAAGAATCGAACACGTTTCGGATACGGAATCGGGAAGATGAAGAAGGAAACCCTAGTTCTGGAAGAAATCGCAGGAAGAAAGCAATCTCCGGCTTCGTCTAGGACACCAATGCCAGCGCGAGCGCGTCCAGGAAATATTTCCTATTTTTTCGTTCTTGTATATATAACCGACTGGAGAAAAACCTTCTCTTCTTAAGAACTTTAATAAGATCTTGGAGGAGGTCGGAATTATTACAAATTAATTTAATAGTTTTAGTAGTTTCGTGTTCGCCGGCGAGCGGGAGGAGTCCGATCGTCTCGGAGCTCTAACGGTTAACTTCTTCGAAATAAATTGGTGACCATTTTCAGTAATTTATTATTTTGGTAGTGGGGTTGGTTTCTGTTCTATTGATGTTTACTACTATGTTTATTTTCAAAATTAGAGGAATAAAACAAAGATTCTTTGTAGATCATGAATTTATAAGCTATGGTTTCTTATTAATTTCATCACAAATGTCACTTTTATAAGTTTGAGTGTGGCTAGAAGAGCTCCAATTGTGGGGACATCTCCAATTTTTATCTTTTGAGGATAGAGAGAGAATGGAGGGGAGGAGAGGAGGGTGAAAGGTAGTGAGAGTTGGAACTAGCTTGCAGAACAAAAATTATTTGCAGTGTTGAGCAACTCAAAGCTGGTTGCGCTAGACACGCAAAGACAAACGATGTCGTTGCATTGGTCCTGAATGAAAAAAAATCGTAAACAACTCTCTTGTTGATATGCTTTGCGCTTTTTCCCGCAAAACATCCCCCACACGGATTTCACATACTTCCAACATATTAGTTGTATACTTGTATATGCACTCAGTCTCACAAATCCTACTTGTCAGGTGATTTTGCTGGGAGCTTCCTCTTCTCGACAGGATGACATTTTGACCTTTGGTTATAGGCGTGCAAATAAGGCATGTTGGACCCAGGCCGGCTAAGACCCCTTGGGCCCAGGATTTTTTGTTGTCGGGCCTAAGCCGAGCCCAACTCAAATCGGGCCCAGGCGCTTGCAAAATAAGGGGGCCTACTGAGCCGACAAAACCCGGACCAAGAAGGTCATAACGCTACTGGCTAGCTGCCAAATGGTAGTTAGCTGCTGCCAATAGCAAGTTGGGCGACCAAAGAAGCTGGAAAAATAATGGGGTCATCACGCACCAATAATTTAATGTTAGGGCAGCCCCAGCAGGAACAATAGTAATCGAGTCTTGGGCCTAGTAGGGCCTAGGCCTGGCTCGGGCACTAGGCCGGGTGAAAGTCTTTAATTCCAAGGTAGCGAAACACCTAGAGGGGGTGAATAATTTTCTAGTCTTTTAAGATTTTTTTTAACTTGGTGTGTTGTGAGTTACCAAGATTAGCTTGCTTTCAAGACAATCCACAAAAACACAAACAATATTTATAGTGGTTCCCCAGATTATGGGTACGTCCAATATCCATCACCTTTCTAACATCTTGTTAGACAAGGCCCTTCTCCAAAACTCGGCTCCTAAGTGGTTACAATCCAGATCTCGCGGGATCTCTCAGTCTCTTTCAAGACCTACAACTCAGACACAAGGCCTTACCTCAGATCAAGCTTGCTCTTACAACTCAGTGATCAAAAGACCACCTACCTCGAACTTGAACGCAAGTCCTACTGCTCAGGCTATGGAGGTTAGCCTTACAACTCAGAGAGTAAAACTCTCCTACAACTCAGATATTTTAAGATTCTACCTCAGGAACACAGGCCCTACACTCAAATCAATAAATGATCTTACATCAGCCTTTATAAATCAGGCCTACAACTCAGATCCAAAAAGATCCTACAGCTCAGATCCAAGAATGGATCCTACAGAAAGAAAGGAGTTTGTTGTTGTTGATTTGACACCAGAGAAAATTTCTCTGTGTCTGCATTCCTAGACTGAGTTATCTCAGCCCTAACTTTCTTCACAGAAACAAAAATAAGATCTTCAATAAGCAGCTGCCTGTGCTGGAAGAAACTCAGAAACCAAGTTCCTGAACTTGCTAAAGAAGACTCTCTTGGATCTCGTGGCCAACCATAGGTGGGTGAATAAGGTTTGACGCGTTAAATAGAATTTAAAAAATATTTCGCTCCAGGAAATCAAGTCTTGGAAGCTACCGCAGGGCATTAGGTATCTAACGCGTGGAGGTACGTCTGTGCACTCATTTCCTGCGTAAATTTTCTTGTACACCCTTTAGATGAAAACCAATTAACAATCACAGCAGATCACAGAATTAATAAAACTTAAAGTGAATTTCACTGCAAGAATCAAAACAACTGTTTTTGATAATTACACAATTGTGATCCCCGTGACGCCGGAGATCGAAGGCGATGAGAAAGAAGAACTTTTTGTTTTCTATACCGACCAACTACCCGGACCGGTTAGCTCTCTCCCTTTCCCTCCAAGAAAGTTCTTCGAGCCGCTCTTCACCTCCATGCAAGGAAGGGTATTAAAGCTCCGCTAGATCCTCCAAATCTAGATGTCCTTATCCCCAGGACGATTTCCCATGGAATCCTTCCCCAGAATCCGACGACCCTTACCGGTCGATTTTCCTCTCCTCTAGATTTAGAAAAGACAAAAAATTACAAAAGTAAGAGATATAAATATTCAAAAGATGAAGTTCTCCCTCTTGAAGACTACTCCGTGTAGCGATCCGCGGGCGATGCTTAAGATCTCTTTTTGTTGGCAACCAGTCGGTTCTTCGTATTCATTGTAGATTTTGGATCTTCGGAGTCTTTCAATCATGAGCGGGAGGGAGATGACTATCTTCTTCTTTGACGAAAACTTGTGGAATGGAGCGCAAGAAGGCGGCCGAATCCTAGAATTCACGTACTCCCGTCCTTTCTTTTTATCCAGATGTCAATCCTTTTCAGGGCACTGAAATCAAGGTGGCCTTTTATATGTCTTCGTGAAAATAGGTTACCGCCGGCGGTAAGACTAGCGCCCGGCGGTAGGTTCATGCGCTTGTTGTGCCAGCTGTCGTCCAAATACGGAATGCAATTCAAAACGAAATATTTGCCGCTTTAATCATTGCTAGCGTCGCACGGTTACTGCTACCGTCGCACGGTAATATGGAGCACGACGATTCGGAAGAGCCATGTCGAGTCGTCAAGAGGCTAGCGCGACGCGGTAGGGCTAGCGCCGATTTCGTCCAGAGCGCTAAGTCCAAATAAATCATTTTGGTAACGCCTACGGCAGTACTGGCGTCAGGCAGTAGGCCAACGCTCGACGAAAACTGGCTCGCCGTTCGTCGAAGGGTTAGCGCGGCGTGGTAATACTAACGCCGGTTTATTCCCGAGCGCTCGGTCCAAATAATTCATCGTGATTGCGCCTGCGGTAGAACTAGCGCTAGGCGGTAGTCCAGCGCTCGACGAATCTGGCTCGACGTTCGTCGAACGTCTAACGCGGCGCGGAAAGTGATAGCGCTTGGTGGTAGCATCCACTCAACGCTACTGTCTTGACACACTCAACGTCATTCTTCTCAATGCTCTTGACGCGGTGTTGAGAGGGCTAGCGTGGGGGCGGTAATAGCTAGCGTTGTCCGATATCTTCTCGAGCGCCATGTCGATTTAATTCCAGCTACCGCCTAACGGTAACTGCTAATGCCCGGCGGTATTGTACAACCCCGTGTCCGGCGAGCGGGCCCCGCCAGGGAGGTCGAGCAGACCTAGTCCCGCGACCCGCACCCCCAGCGGCAAAACGGGTATGCGACAGAAGGGATGGCCCGCTCCCGCCTATTGCAGGCGAGCGAGCCGGGCGAGGCGGACGAGCGGATCGCGCGGAGAATTACTGGCCGAAGCAGATGAGTTTGGCGACCCGCGACTAGCGAGCCGATCGGGGTCGCGGCGGCCGCCGGCCGGCCCCCACACGCGACCTGGCCATCGGTCCCTCCCGGCAGAAGACAGGCAGGTCGCGACGTTCCGGCTCGCGCTCGCCCAGAAAACACACGCGACCACTAGAGCCAGGTCGCGCTCGCCCCCCGCGGAGGAGGGTTGGAGGCGAGCCGACTACCAAGGGGTGCGAATAGCCCCTCAGAACAGCGGAGCCACGCTGTTGGCAGACCAGGTTGGACTGCGCATAGCCACTTAGAACAGCGGAGTTTGGCTGTTGGCAGACCCAACCAAGGGTCTTTTGGTATTTTCAGGTCAGTTATTTTGGTTATTGGCAGTTCAGATTCCGAAAAACTATAAATAAGACCCAAGGGATACCTCAGAGGGGACGCTTTGAGTGCATCCTTACTCTCGTCTTCTAGTGCTCTCTGAGGGTACCTTAGCTCGGCTTCTGGCTAAGGAGGGGAAGCGCTCAGAGATCTTTCGGGTTTGTGGTGGGACCTCCCTGTGGAGCCCTTGGGTCTATTTCTCCTTGTCTTCTTCGTTGTTTCTCTCGCAGGAGCAAAGTAGGCGCGAGACCACCCCTTCCCCAAGGGTCGAACTCCACAAGAGGTCGGATTCCGGTTTCAACATTTTGGTGCGGTGAGCGTGGACAGTGGTCAGTGCGGAAAAGCTTCGGCGGGCTCAATAACGGGAGGACAAGGATCTGACAGGCAGGACTCGCCGCCCCCCCCCCCCCCCCCCGCCACTCGCAATAGTAGGGATGTTGGAGGACTTCAGGAACGAGGTGCTGGGCCACGTCAGGATCGCACTCGGCGCGCGGGCCGAGTACTCGACTCCGGCAGCCCAGATCGCGGCCGCCCCATCTTTAGGCGAAGACGCTCCTGGCAGGCGAGCCGGGAAGGAAGTGGCTGAGGAAGGCCGGGGGTGCGAGCTCCCGGGGCGCGAGCTCTTCCCCGGTTCGGCAAGCCGAGGCCGGTTCGGCGAATTGGGCTCGCGGGACTCGCCGGCTCGCCCGGTGGGGGGAGGCAGCCCTTTCAGCGAGCTGGTCTCCTCAGCTCCAGTCCCAGATGGGTTCAGGGAACCCGAGATGTCTTACTACACCGGGAAGGGAGACCCGATTCAGCACGTCCAATGGTTCGAAGACGTGGTCTCCATCCGTCAGATGTCGGACGGATTCAAGTGCCGACTCTTCGCCATCACCCTCCGAGAGAAGGCAAGGGAGTGGTTCCACCAACTCCCGGCCAGCTCCATCTACTGTTTTGAGGACCTGCGTCGAGGATTCATGCTGAGGTTCACTACTTCGAAGAAGAGGAAGAAGGAGTCTGAGTCCTTGTTTCACATTAAGCAAGGAGCGAACGAGACGTTGGGGAGCATAGTCTGATGATGGCTTTCACCCTGGGCCTGCAGTAGGGGTTCTTCTGAATGGAGCTGAAGAGAGTTCCCCCTCTCTCCTACGAGGAGTTGATGGAGAGGGTGGCGAGAGAGGTCGACGGGGAGGCGTCGAATCCGGAATTTGCAAGGAAGCTGGCCAGGTGGGCGACGGAGGAGGAAAAGGAGTCGAAGGGAGGAAGAGGACAGGAAGAGAGAAGGGGGGAGCCTAGGCAGAGGGAGCAGAGGCAGCTCCAGTGGCAGCAGCAGCCGAGGTGGGGGCACCAGGAGCCCGACTGTCGGCTGGGCTGGAGACCTGAAGGACAGGGGCAAGGGCCACAGAGAGGGTACTTCGGAAGGGGTCACTATCAGGGGAGGCAGGACCAGTTCCACCTTCCGGGTTGGAGGCAGGGCCAGAGGCCCCGGCTCCCCGATCAGGAGGAGGCCATGGCCATAGCTTTGGGAGCGAGGAGGGGGATCATGAGGAGGAGGAGAAGGGAGTTCAGGGTGGAGCTGCCCTATTGCGACTTCCATCAGGAAGAGGGGCACGCAACAGCCACGTGCCCGGAGTTCTTGGAGATGAGAGGGAATAGGGAGCGGCAGCGGCAGCAGGAGGAGGCGCGGCAAGAAGTGAGAATCGAGGAGGTCCTGCCTCGGGCGGAGGAGGATCGTTGCGAGGACCGGGTTGATGTTGGGACCCGAGGAGGGATCGGAGTGATCCACGGGGGAGTAGGGATCGAGGCTTCCCGCAAAGCAAGCCTCCACACCATGTACCGGCGGAGCATCGCCTCTACATCCCAAACCCCGCCGCCGGAGGAGAGGATCACCTTCTCCAAAAGTGATATGCCAGACCACGAGGATCCGTTCTGTGATGCGCTGGTCATCAAGGCCGCCATCGAGAATTTCACTGTCTCACGAATCCTCGTGGACAACGGGAGCTCCGTCAACGTCGTCTTCAAAAAGGCGTTTGACGCGATGCAGGTGGAGGCTAAGAGGGTGCTGGCCTCGGACGGGCCCTTGTTCGGGTTCTCGGGAGAAAGGAAGGAAGTAGAGGGAGGAGTCGGCCTCCATGTCACCCTGGGAGGGCAGTCCCGAAACTGCAAGTTCGTCATTGTGGACGCCCCCAGTAGCTACAGCGCAATCTTCGGGAGGCCCCTGATCAGCGCCTTCCGCTGCGTCCCCTCATCTTTCCATCAGTGCTTGAAGTTCAACGCTGAGGGGGTGCAGGTCAGGGTTGGGGGGGACCCAAAGGTGGCACGGGAGTGCTATGTCACCGCGGTGAACACCATCTCTTGTCAGGAGGGAGCCGAGGAGATGGGGCGGAGGATGGAGAAGGTTGAGCAGGAAGCAGGAGGGGAGGAGATGAGAGTGAAGGACTGCGCAGAGAAGGCGGCGGAAGGAGATCTGGAGGAGGTGGCCGAAGTAAGGGCCGTGGGAGGAGAGATGGAGGTAGAGGTTCCTGTTCCGGAGGAAGGGGATGCCGAAGGATGGGGGAGCGGTCCAGGCTGGAGGCAGCAGAGGAAGTGGCGGAGCTGGAGGTGCTCACCCGGGGAGGAAGGGTGGAGAAGGTTCGTGTCAGCGGAGGGCTGACCCCGGAGGACCAAGGCAGGATGCTGGAGTGCATCCGGAAGAACGTGGACATCTTCGCCTGGAATGCCGCGGAGATGCCGGGGGTTGACGCGGATGTGGCTTGCCACCGCCTCAACTTGGACCCGGGAACACGCCCCGTCCAGCAGAAAAAGAGATCCACGGCGGACAAGCTGGCGGAACCCATCAGGGAGGAGGTGACGAAGCTTCTCAAGGCTGGTTTTGTGTCCGAGATTCAGTATCCCGGCTGGGTCTCCAACGTTGTGATGGTTAAGAAAGGAGACGGCCGCTGGCGATTGTGTATCGATTTTTCCCTTCTTAATAAAGCTTGTCCTAAGGACTGTTATCCTTTGCCTCGGATCGACGCGCTGGTTGACTCAGCCGTCGGCTTTTCTGTAATGAGTTTTTTGGATGCCTTTTCAGGTTACCATCAGATCAGGATGCACCCCCCGGACATCAAGGATGTCTCGTTCATCACAGGGGATGGATGCTACTGCTACAAGATGATGCCATTCGGGCTGAAAAACGCTGGGGCCACCTACCAAAAAATGATGGACAGGATCTTCAAGGAGCAAAGGGGGAGGAACTTGGAGGTGTACGTGGACGACCTCATGATCAAAAGCCGGGATGTGGACTCCCACCTCCGGGACTTGGAAGAGACCTTCACCACCCTACGCAGATACAAGATGCGGCTGAATCCCCTTAAGTGTGTCTTTGGGGCCGGCCGGGGGAAGTTCCTGGGGCATCTCCTCACCCCCGCGGGGGTCGAGCTGAATCCAGACAAGGTCAAGGCTATCTTGGAGCTAGGGTCCCCGCGAAATGCAAAGGAGGTCCAACGGTTGACGGGGAAGCTGGCAGGGCTGAGTCGCTTCCTTTCTCGGGCAGGGGAGAAGTGCTCCCCCTTCTTCAAAATGCTGAGGGGAGGCCAGAGTTCGAATGGACCAAGGAATGCGAGGAGGCGTTCCAGGCCCTCAAAGTGCAGTTGACACAGGCTCCGCTGCTCCAAGGGCCGAAGGAGGGTGAGGATTTGTTCTTATATCTCGGGGTCGGGGCAGAGGCCTTGAGCTCCGTCTTGGTGCGTGAAGAAGGGAAGAGGCAGCTCCCTGTTTATTACGTCAGCCGGGTCCTGAGGAAGGCCGAGCTCCGGTATCCGATCTTGGAGAAGCTTGCATTCGCACTAATCATCTCGGCTCGGAGGCTGCTACCTTACTTCCAGGCACACTCAATCCGAGTGGTGATCGACCAACCTCTCCGCAACATCTTCGAGGGGGTGGAGCATTCAGGCCGGCTGGCCAAGTGGTCGGTGGAGCTGAGCGAGTTCGATGTCTCCTTCGTTCCGCGGCTCTCGATCAAAGCTCAGGCGATGGCCGACTTCCTGGCCGACTACGTAGTGGAAGTAGCAGAGGAAGAGCTCACCCGCCCGACCCCCTGGACAGTGAGGGTGGATGGAGCCTCAGGAAGGCATTCTCTTGGAGTAGGGGTGGTTCTGGAAAGCCCTCAAGGGACTCAGATTGAGCAGACGGTGGTGGTGCATTTTCCAATTACCAACAACCAGGCCGAGTACGAAGCAGTGATAGTGGGGCTGCGCCTGGCCAGGGAGTTGGGGGTGCTGGATGTGGAGGTCCTAACCGACTCCATGGTGGTGGCTTCCCAGATCAACGGGGAGTTCGAAGCAAGGGAGCCCGCTCTGAAGTTATACTTGGCCAAAGTGAAGGGGGTCAAAGGGACCTTCCAGACCTTCTCCATCCGACACGTGCCAAGGGGAGAGAATGAACATGTCGACCAACTAGCAAAGCATGGCCCCCGGGTGGGTGGCACCATCACCGACCTGTTCCGCCCCTCCATCGAAGAAGGGGAGCTCATGGAGATCGACCAGCAAGCCTCGTGGATGGATCCAGTAGTAGTTTTCCTCTCCACGGGAGAGTATCCGGAGGGAGTAGACAGGAAGAAGCTGAGGCACAAGTCCGCTTACTACCTCCTTAAAGACGGGCAGCTGTATAGGAAGACCCTCTCCGGGATGCTGGCTCGCTGCGTAGCCGAGGGTGAGGCGCAGAGGATCTTGGAGGAAGTCCACTCCGAGGAGTGCGGGAGTCATTCCGGGATTCGGACCCTGGAGGTAAGGATAGTCAGGCAAGGGTATTTCTGGCCCACCCTGGGCCGAGACGCCACGGAGTTCGCACGGAGATGTCATAAGTGCCAGCTGTTTGCCCCCCTCCAGCTACAGCCGGCCCAACAGCTCAAGAGTATCACGGCCCCCTGGCCCTTTGCAATCTGGGGAATGGATTTGGTTGGACCGTTCCCCCAGGCCAGCGGTCAAAGAAGGTTCCTCCTGGTGATGATCGACTACTTCTCGAAGTGGATGGAGGTGAAGGCGTTGGCCAAGATGACCTCCCAAGTAATCAGGAACTTCGTTTGGGGGGAGATCATCTGTCGCCATGGGCTGCCCCAGGCCATCGTCACAGACAACGGACCCCAGTTCGCCAGTGCCGAGTTCACCAGCTTCTGCGAACAGCTTGGAATCGACCTCAGGTTTGCCTCGGTCCACCACCCCAGGAGTAACGGGCAGGTGGAGGCCGCGAACAAGATCATCGTCAATCTCCTCAAGAAAAAGGTGGAAAACTTGAGGGGGAGCTGGGTGGAGCAGCTCCCCGCAGTTCTTTGAGCCCTAAGAACCACCCCTAACACGGCCACGGGGGAGACCCCCTTCAAACTCTCCCATGGGTGCGAGGCGGTGCTCCCCATAGAATTTGAAGTCCAAACGCCGCGAGTCGGAGCGGCCAGAGAGGGCCGAGAGGAGTGGCGAGCCGAGAATGAGGGGGAGCTGAGACTCTCCCTTGACATGGTAGAAGAATTGAGGGACCTTTCAGCCATCCGACAAGAGGAGGTAAAAAGAAGGATGACCAAATACTTTGACAAGCATGTCAGGGTCAAGCAGTTCGCGGAAGGAGACCTGGTGCTGAGGAAGGTGGACGCGGCAGGGAGGTCAGCGTCCGTAGGAAAGCTCAACCCCAGCTGGGAGGGGCCATTCATTGTGAAGGAAGATTTGAAGTCAGGGGGCTATCGGCTCCAAAATGTAGAGGGCGAGACCCTGAGTCTCACCTGGAGTGGAGACGACCTGAAGAGGTTTTTTCCCTAAGCACCTGTAAGCAACACGATTTGTTATAATGAATTCCTTTTTCTCCCCCCCAGAATTGCCATAGCCAGCTTGCACAGAGAATTGGAATGAGTTTGGACCCCGAGGAGATCCCGCTGCCAGGCTCTCACCTAGCTGGCAGGGCCGGAAGTCACTCGGTGTCATCCCTAGCCTCGAGAAGATCCCGCTGCCAGGCTCTCACCTAGCTGGCAGGGCCGGAAGTCACTCGATGGAATGTGTTTGGATCCCGAGAAGATCCCGCTGCCAGGCTCCCACCTAGCTGGCAGGGCCGGAAGTCACTCGGTGTCATCCCTAGCCTCGAGAAGATCCCGCTGCCAGGCTCTCACCTAGCTGGCAGGGCCGGAAGTCACTCGATGGAATGTGTTTGGACCCCGAGAAGATCCCGCTGCCAGGCTCCCACCAAGCTGGCAGGGCCGAAAGTCACTCGGTGTCATCCCTAGCCTCGAGAAGATCCCGCTGCCAGGCTCTCACCTAGCTGGCAGGGCCGGAAGTCACTCGATGGAATGTGTTTGGACCCCGAGAAGATCCCACTGCCAGGCTCCCACCTAACTGGCAGGGCGGGAAGTCACTCAGTGTCATCCCTAGCCTCGAGAAGATCCCGCTGCCAGGCTCTCACCTAGCTGGCAGGGCCGGAAGTCACTCGATGGAATGTGTTTGGACCCCGAGAAGATCCCGCTGCCAGGCTCCCACCTAGCTGGCAGGGCCGGAAGTCACTCGGTGTCATCCCTAGCCTCGAGAAGATCTCGCTGCCAGGCTCTCACCTATCTGGCAGGGCCGGAAGTCACTCGATTGAATGTGTTTGGACCCCGGGAAGATCCCGCTGCCAGGCTCCCACCTAGCTGGCAGGGCCGGAAGTCACTCGGTGTCATCCCTAGCCTCGAGAAGATCTCGCTGCCAGGCTCTCACCTAGCTGGCAGGGCCGGAAGTCACTCGATAGCGATGATTTGCGACCCAGAACGAATCACGCTGCCGGGCTCCCCCCTAGCCGGCAAGGCCGGGAACTACTCGAATGGTGTTAATAGCGGGTCGGAATCACAGAAGTAAACCAAAAAGGGGTCAAACATGACCGCCCAGCCCCAAGAAAGACGGCCGAACGGAGGCAGAGACCTAGGCGAAGAACCCGCAAGAGATTCGACAACTCAGGCAAAGGGAGAGCCAACTCGCCTCGCTTGGCGGGCGAGCAGCCGCATCATCGGGGCTGGGCCGCAGAGGCAGGTCACGTTGCACGGCAATAACAAATATACGAATAAGGCGGGCGAGAGAGCATTTGTAAAAGCAATAATAGGTGAAAATCGCGAAGTCTAGGCGCAGCCCGCGCGTACATCTTAAAACAGGTAAACACACATGATAATACACATCTGACAAACAAATGACAAAAAGCAGGGGTGACGCGAGATCCGGGGGGAGAAGTCCTAAACGGGGCGGAAGGATTTGTCCCCAGGGTCCGGCACAGGAAGGAATAGCGCCGGCACCACGTCGCCCGCCGAGAGTTCCGCCGCCTCGCTCTTGAGGAGATCCGCGCGTCGCAGCATTTGCATCGTGTATTTCGCGGCGCTGGCAGCATTCTTTTGCATCAGCACCTCCAAGTCGTAGTCGGAGAGGTGGTCGAGCGGACAGACCCTGCTGTCTGGAGGAGGTACAGCGGCGGCAGCCTCCAGCTCGCGTACTCGCGCCTCCAGCATCGCCTTGTCCTGACCAAGGGTGGCGATCTCGGCACCCATCCGGCTCGCCGTCGCCGCGTCCTGGGAAAAGGAAGAAGAAGAATCGTGAGCTGCATTCGCGGGAAGGGGCGGAAGTTCAGGATGAGTGCGTACCACCCCGCCCAGGTACTGCGCGAGGGACTCCTCTGCCGCGTCGGCCTGCCTCCTCTGAAGGTTCGCGTCCTCCTGAGCGAGCTTCTGAGCCTCCTCCCTCTCGTCCGCCAGCTTCTTCAGAGAGGTGGCATTCCGCTCCAGTTGGGTGCAGCGCCTCCCTACCATATGAGCTAGCTCCAGGCCGCGTAGCTGGGCCCGCGCGCTCTCGTGAACCAATACCCGCGTCACCTCTTTGTCGTAGATGGCAGCGTCTTCTCGCGAGTACAGGTCGAACGAGAAGTTGTAGGCCTCCCCGCCGATGGTGTCCTGCTCCATCCAACTCGGCAGCAAGGTCGAGATCGCGGCGCGATTCGACTCCTTGTCCCACGAAAGGAGCGGCGTGCCGAGCTCGTCCAGATATCTCTCGCCGTAGCCAAAGTTGAGGTGACCCCTTGGCACTGGCTTCGCGGTAGCTTGAGACCCGTCCGGCGGCGCAGAGGTGCCCGCTGCCCTGTCCGGGGTATCGCTGGTCGAAGCAACCAGCGGGGGCGAAGGGCCCTGGGCCGGAAGGCCCGCAGGGGCCTTGCCTTTCCTTTGGCTCGCAGCCGGTTGCTGACCCGCGGTCTTCGCCGCCTTCGGCGGAGGGGAGGGCTGTCCGCCACCCGGCCGCTTCTTGGCCGGGACCGACGGGATGTCGCGCTGAGCGGCATCCGCAGCCTGAGCCCGGGCAAGAACCCCGGGGGGGATCCGGGCGCTCTCATAAGGGGGGTGAAGAGGGATGTCGCGCTCACCTGCAAAAGAGGAGGGGTGAGATAAAGGAAAAATGGGGGGGGGGGGGTAAGGCAGAACAGCGGCGAGTGGCAAACCTCCCCCTGGCGGGACGGCGGCGAGGTCGCCAAGATGGCGGCGCAGGTAAGCAACCTCAAAATTCTTCCCGGCAAAGAACGCGCACAAGTCGGCTTCATGACCGCCTAGGCTGGGCGGCCGGTAGCTCGCCTCGCTAAGCTGCACCGGCGAGAAGGGGACGTTGCCGAAATCCCCTTTGACGAACAGGAACTTCTTGAGCCAATTATGGCTCTTATTGACTGTCTCCCGCACCTTGAGGTGGGCGCTGGAGAAGTAGGCGGTCCCGTACCGATTCGCCCGGAAGGAAAACAGTTTTCGGAAAACGGCGAGGCTGAACTCCACTCGCTCCTCTTGCAGGAAGCAGGCGAACCCCACCACAACAGCTATGGAGTTCGGGGTCCTCTGACCTAGGACGACCCCGAAGTATTTCAGCACCTGGCGCACCTCGGGCCACAGGGGGAGTCGCAGGCCCACCTCAAAGTGGGCTAGAGGGATGGCGAGCTCGTCCCCGGATAAGTCGTTGATCTTTTCTCTATCCCCGGGCCGTCTCGCAGAAAAGCCCGGCGGAACGTGGTCGCCGAGAGCATCCAGGTACTCGCGTTCAGAGATGACAGCGTGAGGAAAGTTGTGCTCTGAGAAGGTCCATGCGCACTTACTCCGTCCGTCCACGTCGCCGCCGCCTCCGCCCATTCCCACCGAATCGCCGCCGAACGCGCGAGATAGAGCCAGAAGGCGAGCGCGAACCGTACTTCGCGCGAAAAAGGAAGCGAGAGGACGTTTGGAATCGATGAGGGAATAAGAGCCAGCAAGGCCTATTTATAGGGAAAGAGAAAGGGCGGGAAACTTCCCGCCGAAGGAGGGGGTGCAGATAGCAAAAATCAGCCCGACGGTTCGACTTCCCAGCGCGCAACCGCACCCCAAAGGCCGATCGGGCTCGGTTCTCTCCCGGCCACGTCCGCGGAAGACCCGAGCGGGCGAATATCGGCCCGCACCCGCCCGGGATTCCGCGCGAGTCGGGAGGCTCCCGTCTGGCGAGCTCCTCGGCTCGCCCTCGCCCCAATCAGCGCGAGGGGAAGAGCGGATCTTTCCCTTAACCCGCCCACAGAGAGCAAGAGCAACAGCATGATAATTTCAATAAATCTCAGCAATAAAAAGTTAGGCCCATAGGCGGGCAAGAAGAGTTGCAAGTGGTTACAAATACAAGATAAGTTTGAAATAACAGCAACCCCGCGGTATCCCGCAAGCGCGGGGCAGAAGGCTGGATCAGTACTCGACCCACTTCCACCTGTGCCGCCGCTTCGTTCCCGATCGCGGCGGCACGCGAGGGTCGTGGTAATCGCGAACCGCCACCAGTTCCCGCTGAGCCAGGCCGACTTGCTCTGTGGCGCTCCTAAGATGCCCCTCGGCTCGCGTTATGTGCACGCCCGGTGAAGTGACATCGTCGTCATCTGCTGCGCGTGGAGGTCCCTCCAAGGCCGCGAGCCGGGCCTCGGTCTCGGCCTTGTCTTCATCGACCCTCTTCAAGATCTCCTGCAGCAGCAGCGTGTGTTTTTGGAACAGCAGCGTCACCTGCCTCTTCATCCCCACCGCATCGGTCGGGTCGCCCAGGTAATCAGAGACACTGTCCAGGTCGGGCGGAGGCGAATACCCTTCGCTCGTCTCAGTTTCGGAGGAGGCCCTGTTGTAGCCTACAAACGGGGAGAGTTAGAAGGAGCGGACAAGGACAAAGCCAACAGTAAGTACTAGCTTACCAGGGGTTGGCACGTCACCCGCGCCGACGGATGGGCGAGAGGAGCCCGGCCGACCCTGAAAGGCTTTTCCCTCGAGGGTCTCAAGAGATTTTCCCAGTCCACGGGGAGCCGGCGAGCGGGGGGTTTCCGGAGGTGGGCGGTCCGGACCTGGGGAACTAGCGACCCTCTCAGGCGACAAGGGAGGGGGGCGATCCTTTCCCCCGTTCCCCACCTCTTCACAAGGAACTGCCTGCAAAACAAAAGATCAGAGGTACATCGATAATCCGCGGAAGGTCACGTACCCCAGGGACGACCTCAACACCCGCCGCCGAGCTGGAGCCCGGACAGTCACCCGCTAGAGACCGTCTAACAATCTTTCCCTTCGCCGGCCTTAAGAGAGGGCCGGGATACCCACATGCTAGCCAAGGGGCGGCCTCGAGGGCCTCCTCCTGAGTCTTCAGGCCCGCTGCCGCCAGGCGAGCTCGCACCTCTTCGCTGACCGGCATCGAGAAACTGGTCTGTTCGAGGAAAATGAGGGGATCTGGGGAGCCTCCTCCAGGGCTCAGCGGTATGTATTTATAGCCGAACAGTGGGGCCCCACCAGAAGATTCCCTGCCAGCTCAGCACAGTACTCGCCGAACACGCGGGTTGGATGATTCTTTCCGAGCTTGAATCAAGCTCCAAAAGAGCGGGGATTGTGTACAACCCCGTGTCCGGCGAGCGGGCCCCGCCAGGGAGGTCGAGCAGACCTAGTCCCGCGACCCGCACCCCCAGCAGCAACGGGTATGCGGCAGAAGGGCTGGCCCGCTCCCGCCTATTGCAGGCGAGCGAGCCGGGCGAGGCGGACGAGCGGATCGCGCAGAGAATTACTGGCCGAAGCAGATGAGTTTGGCGACCCGCGACTAGCGAGCCGATCGGGGTTGAGGCGGCCGCCGGCCGGCCCCCACACGCGACCTGGCCATCGGTCCCTCCCGGCAGAAGACGGGCAGGTCGCGACGTTCCGGCTCGCGCTCGCCCAGAAAACACACGCGACCACTAGAGCCAGGTCGCGCTCGCCCCCCGCGGAGGAGGGTTGGAGGCGAGCCGACTACCAAGGGGTGCGAATAGCCCCTCAGAACAGTGGAGCCACGCTGTTGGCAGACCAAGTTGGACTGCGCATAGCCACTTAGAACAGCGGAGTTTGGCTGTTGGCAGACCCAGCCAAGGGTCTTTTGGTATTTTCAGGTCAGTTATTTTGGTTATTGGCAGTTCAGATTCCAAAAAACTATAAATAAGACCCAAGGGGTACCTCAGAGGGGACGCTTTGAGTGCCTCCTTACTCTCGTCTTCTAGTGCTCTCTGAGGGTACCTTAGCTCGGCTTCTGGCTAAGGAGGGGAAGCGCTCAGAGATCTTCCGGGTTTGTGGTGGGACCTCCCTGCCGAGCCCTTGGTTCTGTTTCTCCGTGTCTTCTTCGTTGTTTCTCTCGCAGGAGCAAAGTAGGCGCGAGACCACCCCTTCCCCAAGGGTCGAACTCCACAAGAGGCCGGATTCCGGTTTCAACAGGTATCAACTATAGTAGGCTTCTTCTCTTCACTTGAACCTGTCAACCTGCACACTCTATCAACAGAAGACTGATCAAATACAATCTGGGAGTTGATATTCTCAAACACAGGGCATGTGAGACATCAGTCCAACAAACTCCCCCTTTTGATAATATCAACTTCCGTTCATAAGAAATTACAATGAGATAGAGTGCATATAAAGAATACAAGTTATAGGCTATAGTCAGGTTACAGCAGGTTCTCTATGGTTTCCCTACACGCGCTCCCCTATCTACATGTTTGACATGCTCCCCCTATCTATGTGCACTCCCCCTACATGTAACCTCTCCTAACCCCATACTCGAGAGCGTACTCATGAACACTTTATTCTCCCCCTTTGATAATATCAAAAGGGTGGGCAATGCTAACCAGACATGTAGGATGAAAAAAATAGTAGAAATTATGAGCATTGAGACAAATATCAAGTAATGCACACACAAAGGTAAAGATAAACATGGCACGCATAGAGGTGACTCAACAAAAGTACATATCAGAGAATTTCAACACATGAGTCACACAATGGAGCACAGTATACAGTCAGAGAAAATCAATTTTCAGATTAATCAAGAATTAGATAGCACATACTAAACTAAGCACACAACAAGTACATCTATAATGCTATAAGAGTAAGGAAGTAATCAAGTGAGACAAACATTGAAAAACATCATGAGTGTAAATCGTGTGCTAGTACGTATTGTGCGAAAGAGAAGGATAATGTAGTTGTAGTCCAATTCTTATGCGTGGAAGTCTTAGACACGACAATGACATGTGTTCGTGTAACATCGATAGCGAGATAACACCAAGGGAAAGACATCATATTGTCCATGGATATCTTGATCGTCTAGGAACCTAACATAAGAGAAATAAGATGAATAATCACCTTACATATCATTCGATATCATACCAAGGCAAAACAAAACTAGGGGCACTAAGCTAAAGATAGAGTCGATGCACACGATCGAAGTGACTCTTTAACCAAGGTGCTCATCCTCAGAATGCTCATGAAGACTTATCAAGAGGAATGAGTAGAGCCTGGGGGGACCGTGATAAGAGATGTGATAACTTACATAGTTTTATTTTGTTAGCGTAAATCTATCACTTTAATCATATTTTTTAAAAAGGTTCACGGAGTCCCAAGTCAATCAAAATCTATCCACCTAGATAGATACACTTTAACTTGTATACATGCGACCTTTGTACTAGAGTTTTGGCCCAAAGTTTCACACCTGGTATAATCACAAATGTATCGTGACATTAATTATTCAACGTATTTCTACTGTGTTAGAATATAGTGTCACGATTTATAGCATGTACGCAAATCATTTTTCATCTCGAGTGCACCTGCTAGGGATGTGTGTATCATGTGAATTCATTCCCTTATCTAAATCCTCACACATACTTAGAGGCATAGTCAACACACACGACCTTGTCTTGTCGCAATCAATAGCTAAGCACCTATAGATTCAGCCCACTATGACCGGAGGACAATATTTACATAGATTACACGTATAAACTCAAACATTGTACGTACGCGTTATGGTCTAAGCCACAATCATGTGAGCCCCCAGGTTGATTACTATTAGTTGCCACTTAATGAAAAAGATGTTACCGCTTGTTAAGAGAATTATCATGATCGGGCATAAGTACATTATCAACGTCCTATGATTGCTTCCCCTACATAGATATTTTTTATAAAAACTTTAAGATACTTCCCCTAAATCAAGAGATTGATGCGTGATATTCTCCCCCTTGTTGGTAGAATAGAAGGAGGGTAGAGGTGAGTGTATGCAATGAGAATTAAAAATAGGTCTATGTTAGAGAAGGAAAATGGGATACATTGAGCAAGATCATAGGTAACACTCTTTCACTTATTAGGCAAAATGTATGCATTATTGAAACAAGAAAAAAATATAAAAGTAGCATTTTTACGCACATAATACAACCTCGTACTTATAGTTTATCACTTATTGAGAGAGTAGATATTCATGATTAAATACAAGTAGTACGAATAAAAATATGTTAATCACTCTTAGGATAAACATATATATATTTTAAAAATATGATCATATTAAGGATATGAAATTTCAAGCCTAATACGATGATGTTTTCAATTCAATACAAATCCAAGAGATGTTATTACATTGGAATTTTTGCAAGCATGATTTCAAAATATCAAAGAGAGATACAAACCATAATGTGAGCAAATTTGCATTTCAAGTAAAATTAAACATTGTAGCTGGCATGCTTTACTATCTAGTGCATTTACTTATGATTTAAAGAATAATATAGATATGCATTAGGATCCAATTCTCATGAGTGGAAGTTTTATGAGAAATAATGATGTGTACAAATAGTGTTTTGATAAAGTATACAAGTGAATTAATCAAAACACATGATATATAAAATGAACAAACATACCATTAAAATACAAAAATAATATTACTTCCACTATTTTCAATGCACATGAGTAAGAAGTACAACTACCAAGGTGCTCTACACACAATGCTTATTAAGACTTATCAGTGAGTAGAGTAGTGCTTGTAGAATCACATTTATGCCATTTTAGTGTTATTTTTATTTTTTTGATCCAGTGTACTAAGAGAAATGGTGACAATTTTGTTTGCTACAAGACACTTTACAATTATTTTTCCAAGGTGCTCAACCTCACAATGCTTATTAAGACTTATCAGGAGGGTGAGTAGTGTTTGGTGGAGTTTTCCTTGTCAATTTTTATTTGATTTTTATTTTAGTGACAAAGGATCCCGAATTCACTTGTTGCGCAAACAATAGTAATTTTTGTAAAGACATATTTGTCCAAAGAATAAGTGCATGAAAAAAATAAAGAATTGAAATACTCAATTCATTGTAGTGTAGGTAATCTATTTATGTATTTTAATTATTATATTATTACACTACACAGTCATGCAAGTATAAGATTAAAATCACACGTAGGTTATCAAAATAGGTGAGTGAATAGAATCATTATCAAACATAAAATATTACTCATACTTAGAGGCACACTAAGCAATCCTACACATGTTTTCTATATTCAAATTCATTGCACATAATAAGATACTATTCAAGGCATGATATAACTAAAATAATGTTTTAAGAAACTTGACAATCAAATCAACCATTGTATTTAATCTTTAATTGATAGAATGTATTCATCCTTGACAATGACACTGAATAATAAGCAGTTTTTATAATAATTTTTTGATATATATTGTTTTTTAAAATAAAAATACAAAAGAATAAACACACAGAGAGATATATAAATTATTGTTCTTTTAAACTATTTTATAATTATATATATATATATATATATATATATATATATATATATATATATATATAAAAAAAAATACTTGTGTTTTTCTAAAAACATGAAGACTCAAAAAATTATATGATGCAAACATAAGATAACATGATAGATTATAGTGCATGAATATAACGTACATGATAAGTGAAATAATGTTTATGCAGTGGATATGTGAATCTTAAGTATACCCAATAACCTAAGCTATATGTCTACACCCTAGCCTCGTACTAAGTGACAGATGGGCATGAGGAGCTGCACAAATGCCGTAGGGTGGGGTGTTAATCCCATGTGCACACAGAAGAACCCGCTTAACTTAACACTCTTTCTCTTCAGTGCCACAGAAGGACCTACTGGAACCCTCCTCAGTTAAGAACAAGACGTGATTTACAAGTTAGCATTTCAAAAGCACACACACCTACGCCGCCACTATTGTGAGACATACTTACTGGGTGAATGATCACAGGCATACTAGGACAACGTGATAAAATGATTATAGAAGGTAAATTACAAACACTTGACAATGATATGACTTTTATTCCAATTTATTCAGTTAGATTGATTTATTATTAATCTAAATAAGAGAAAGTCATATAGAGGAATATATCTTAAGTGTCCATGACATGTTGGCTTAAAAAATACAAAACCAATAGAAAAAACAAGACAAAATATAACAAAACGAAATAAAACGAGAACAATATGCATATCACGAAGTAGATTATCGAGTACCTTTCATTTAACTAGTTTCTACTTCACGCAATTGGTGGATACTAATGGATGAGAGATTTAGGTATCTAAAAGGAGCCCAGTGTTGCGGCCTCTTTGGGTACCCAAATATAGCGTGATAAACCATGCAAATATGGCAGTGAATGGGCCCTTTTGAGTGGAATGGGTGCGCTATTTTGAATGATGGGCCTCCATTCATACTGTAACGTCCTGAATCGTAATAGGCCCCTCGTACGTGTTTTTGAGTCAGGAGAGCTGACTTGGGTTCAGGGGGAGTGCTGACAATAGGGCATCACATGTGAAAAGGAGGAGAAATCAATCAAGCATAGGACACAGGTAGAGACACGGACGTGTCCCTACCACTGTGGGAGTGGCCATCTCTCGAGTCGATGACTCGAGTATGTCCAAAGAAGGACACGGGTAGTGATACGGGCATGTCACTACCCGTGTGAAGGGACACGGGTAGAGACACGGGTGTGTCCCTACCCGTGTGCGTGCGTGTCGAGTTGAACTCGATACAGCGTGTCGAGATCGACGAACTTCGTGTCGAGATCGATGAATTGTATGACACAGGTAGAGACGCGGTCGTGTCCCTACCTGTGTGTCATTGTGTCGAGTTGAGCTCGATGAGGCATGTCGAGATCGACGAGGTGTGTCGACATCGTATGACACGGGTAGCGACACGGGCGTGTCTCTACCCGTGTGTGTCGAGTTAAACTCGACAAAGCGTATCGAGATCGACGAACGACGTGTCGAGATCGACGAATTGTATGACACGGGTAGAGACACTGGCGTGTCCCTACCCGTGTGCCGTTGTGTCGAGTTGAGTTCGTCGAAAGGCATCCAGAGAAGGACACGGCCAGGGAACACGACCGTGTTATGTGAACACGGGTCGGGACACGAGCGTTTCCCTACCCGTGTCGAGTGTTGAACCGACGCTGAAACCGCCATTGACGCTTTGCCCGAAGCAGGACACGGGTAAGGACACGGGCATGTCCCTACCCGTGTCAATTTTCATATATAAAGGGAAGTGAAAACCCTAGCCGTTTCCATGCTCATTTCATCACCTATTTCCTGAGAGAAACTTCTGTAGAGAAGGAAACTGCTGGAGAAAGTCTTGGAGGAGAAGATCCGTCGTCGCCATGAAGGTGAAGATGCCGCCAAGAAGAGTTACACGATCCATGGCCAAAAATAGTGGAAACGCCGGAAATGAGGTGAGCTTCCTCCCCTTTCCCTTGGTGCTAGATTTGTAGTTATCTAGGCGAGATGTCGACTCAAAGGAGTCTAGACTTGCGAGATGGTGATTTCTTTAGGAAGAGGTCGTCCTAGGGCTTGTGCTCTAAGGATAGTTATGTCTTCAACCTCTCAAACCTTCTATGCGATGATGGGGGATGCTTTCGTGAAGAGTAAATGCCTCATGAGGGTGAATAAGGGTGGAGGATTTCTGGAGGTGATTTTGGAGAATCGACTTGAGGAGGAAGATGAGCCGATGTAGTTCATTCCTCTTCAAGATGCATGCAGAATCTGTGTTCTGCGCTCAGCAATCTTCTTGGACATTTTCAGATGTGATATGTCCAGATCTGTGCTTTCGGCTAAACATGAAAGTTGAGGCCCTTGACAATACCTTTCCAACGCGTAGTTGCATGCCTTCATGCGAAGTCTGTAGCCACGAGAAAATCTGAACGAATATGACATCCGATAAATCCTGCATGTAGAAATTGTGTTCTGTATGCAGCGGACTTCAAAGCTGATTTCAAGTATGATACCATTGAATTTGGTTTGTGGTCTGAACATAAAAGTTGTAGCACATGGAAAGACCTTTCCATCGAGGGGTTGCACGTCTTCACCGGATTCCTGTAGCTTCGGAAATCTCCAGTCGAAGTTGCTGTCCAAATTTATTCTACACTTAAATTCTGGGGTTTATATAATATGAATTTGAATTCGGTGGAATTGATGTTGCAAATTAACTCGAGATTTTGGAGAACTGTTTTATGTTAACCACCGTAGTACTATGAATGATGAGGATTACTAATTTGATTTCATATATCTGAATTGTGAACCAAGCTTACTTAAACGAAATGACTTGTTAGAAATTGGTAGACAATTATTTATGCGCATTATGTTATATTATGTTGAAATCATTTGAAATGACATATAGAAGGTTAAACTATGGCCACGAGTATGTTCGATGGTTGGAATGAAATTTAGTAGTCCAATACTTAGAGCTTAGTATCCCTACGGGTAGTATTGCGGAAGGATGTAAGTGCGGTGTTGACCGTCACTAGTTGGGTTAGTGTGGAGATGAGGTTATATGGATGGTTGGGCTGTGTACTCGTGCTTACTTTCGAGGCCCCTTCCATGCCACAGTGTTGTGGAATTTGCATGCGGTGTGAGTCGACACGCGGTGTCGTAATCCCGGGTTAAGGATAGTGTGGCAGGTCTACGGTCTATGGGCTCGCCGATCGTCACACTAACAGGAGTTGACAGTTAGAGTTTGGGCGGTTGGGATTGGTCCTCGGTGTCTACGTCCCGGGGCTCCTTTCGTGTCAGGTGAACGGTTGGGCTTAGCCCTCGTGCTTACTTCTGAGGCTCCTTCCGGGTCACACAAGGTCAGTTCAGGGCTTGGTCCTCGGTGCACATCTACCCGAGGCTCCTGCTGGGCCATAGTATGCATGGGCTCCGCTGTTGTGTTCTTAGCGTTGAGGCGTACGGAGGCCTAGGTGAAGTAGTGTGGATACCCGCCTAGTAGTAGAGATGCCCGCTCTACTGTCACCGTCTGGCCACGACGGCTGATGCCTGAGAGGTTAACTACCTGCTCAAATAGTGGGAACTATAGTCTATGTCGACATAGCAATTGCATGTGTGTGATCATGAGTGAGTCATTGCATAGCATACATACCATACATAGCATTGCACAAACAAGATCCTCATCGTATAAGTTTGTATGGGCACTCTTATATGTTGAGTTACTTTTACGTAACCCGATCCTTAACTTATAAGCTTGTATGAACATCCTTATAAGATATGTTACTTTTCTACTGTAGATACTTGTACTTGATAATTTATTATTATTTATGTAGAACTGCTAGAATATAATGCTATTAATCTTATTGTACCATTACCACCTGCTTGTGCTTGTTACACTATTTATTATACGTGTACCCTTGTTCCTTTCTCCGCCCGGTGCCGAGGAGTCGCCGGGGGAGCGGATGTGAAGCCGCTTAGTCTTTTCGACTAACGGTTGCTACGTCTTCCTTTTTAGGAAGTCACCCCGCAGGTAGAGCAGCCGCAGACCTTGCAGCAGGACAGCCAGGCCAGGACGACAGGGCCTGATGTGACGGTGCCGTCACTATCGTCGGTCACGGATGTGAGTGTTGTGAGATTTTGATGTAGCCCGTTTGGGCAATTTTATAGTTGTATTCTGATATTGTAGAAGCATGTTTTTGCTTCTCTCTTATTTGTTGTATTTGGATTATATACTTGATGTGGATTTGACTTCTCTTTTATATTTTGGTTGGGTTGGCATATTTATATTGATATTGGTTGTAGCCGGCGGAATAGGCGTCTTGTGGTACAGGTTAGCCCGAGTGCTAATGCTACCGCAAGACGGCTGTTCTGGGTATAAGACCCCCCCTTCTTGCCGTGTTTTGGGATCCGGGTGGTGGGGGGGGGGGTCTTACAAATGGTATCAGTTTGCCACGATCCTCAACTAAAGAAGTCATTCAACAATGGTTCCACCCCCGCTCGATTAGTCCGTTTGAGGACAAACTGACTTAGCGGAAGCAGTGGTGTGCCCATATGTAATTCACACTAAGTTGTCCAACTTTTACCACAAAATTAGCCAGCCTGACCATACGTTTGTGTTTTACGTGTAGGTTCTAGTGCACATTGAGCCGATGGGGGGCACTCCTGCCCCTTCCATACCCACTCAGTTTCAACAATCCGAGTTGGGGCAGACGCTCACCGCCATCCTGGATGCCTTTAGGGTGCAACAACCTCCGGTTCAACAACAGGCTCCAGGCTCTAACTAGCTGAGCACCTTTCGGGCTCTCTCCCCTCCCGCCTACCTCGGGACGGAGTTGGCCGTACGTACGGAGGAATGGCTTGACACGGTGCAAGAGCTATTGGCAGGGATCCGTTGCCCAGCCAACATGGATGTATCGTTGGCGGTGTCCGTCTTGGATCTACATGCTAAGAGGTGGTGGAAGTCACTCATGGGCTCCACGTTCCAAGGACGAGTGTATACCGAGATAAGTTGGAGCGAGTTCTCGGGTGTCTTCTTGGAGCACTTCATTCCTACATCGGCTTGAGATGAGCTCGAGTAGAGGTTTCTACTACTGAAGCAGGGATCAAAATCGGTTACGGAATACTAGTGAGAGTTCCAACATCTCGCAAGGTTTACAGACTCATATGATTTGGATGATAGAGGATACGCCAAACGCTTCTACAAAGGGCTGCGATATCCCCTAAGGAGGCCCTTTTGTTTATAACGGATGCTAGTTTGGCGGAGATTATCAATATGGCAAAGAGATTGGAGGCAGACTACTTGGGATGTGGTAAGAGACCTGCGGAGGACGTGATGGAAGCTGGTCCAAGCAATAGGAGGAGGCGGGACTTTAGAGGAGGAAGAGGACATCAAAGAGGTGGAGGTCGTTTCCACCAAAACTATAGAGTGGAGCATCCGGTTCCGCAGCTGCCTGCGTTGCCTCCACCGCCTCAGCCTCAGCAATTTCAGCAACCTGAGAGGCGTTGTGGGCTTGTGTGTTTCGAATGCAACCAACTAGACCACATTCGACACTACTGCACGCAGCTGTTTGGGAACGTCCCTCCTGCTCTCCCTCCGGCAGCTCCGCGGGGGCGGGGTTACATGCATGGTCGAGGACGAGGAGCGCGAGGAGGAAACCCCGGCCCTGTTCGGGATCAACTGTACGCACTGGACATGGCGCAAGAACGGAATCCCCAAGATGTGATTGCAGGTATGATTTAAATGATTATCATGTTTTCATTATCTAACTTAAAGTTGCTTGAGACAAACTAGACACCTAGCAATAAGTTTTGGTTAGTGGTACTTAGGCACCATGATAGTTGGCGGGAAGACGGCCTATGCAATGTTCGATACCGGTGCCTCACACTCCTTTGTGTCTGAGGACTTCATTAAGGACATGGAGGGCGTATAATACTTCACTGGTATAGCCCGACGAGTGTGCCTACCGGACGGCTCAGAGATGACTGCAACCGCTAAGTGCGAGTTCGAGATATTTATTGAAGCAAAGGCCTTTGATACGCCTGCCACGGTCTTGAGAATGCCGGATTTTGACATCATTTTGGGCATGACGTGGTTGGACTGACACTTTGCAAGGATTTATTGTGCAGAGAAACGAATCTACTTGAGACATGGAGACTCCGGCGTCATCTTCCAAGGTATTAGCTTCGCACCTCGTATGTTGTTATCCTCAGTTCAGACAGTAAAAGCCCATATGAAGGGGGATGAAGTCTTCATGATCTGGTTTGAGTTGAAGGAGATAACATTGGATATAAAAGGCGTACGGGTAGTGCGAGACTTCCCCGAGGTATTTCCTGAGAAACTGCCAGGATTACCCCCGCATAGAGAGGTTGACTTCCAGATTAATCTAGTATGGGCTGCCAAGCCTGTATCCAAGGCCCCTTACCGAATGGCCCCGAAGGAGCTCGCGGAGTTTAGAGTTCAACTGCAAGAACTGGTGGAGTCAGGGTTCGTTCGCCCCAGTTCGTCACCCTGGGGAGCCCCAGTTTTGTTCGTGAAGAAGAAGGATGGGACCTTGCGTTTGTGCATAGACTATCGGGAACTCAATCGGCTGACGGTGCGGAACACTTATCAGCTACCTCGGATCAACAAGTTGTTCGATCAACTAGTGGGAGCGCATTGGTTTTCTAAGCTGGACTTGCGTTCAGGGTATTATCAGTTGAGAATACAAGAAAGTGACATCCCCAAAACGGCCTTTAGTTTAAGATATGGACTGTACGAATTCACTGTAATGCCGTTTGGGCTCACAAATGCCCCTTCGTCCTTCATGAGCTTGATGAACAAGGTGTTTGAACCTTATTTGGATGTCTTCGTCATTGTTTTCATCGACGACATCTTGGTCTACTCAAAGATGGAGGAGGAGCATGTTGAGCACTTGACCTTGGTATTGAAGAAATTAAAAAAGCACGCCTTATTCGCCAAGTTCATCAATTGCGAATTCTGGCTTAAAGAGGTTGCTTTCTTGGGGCATGTGATCAGTGGAGCAGGACTAGCGGTGGATCCGGCCAAGGTGCATGCCGTAAAGGAGTGGTCGCCCTTGAAGTCGGCGGCCGATGTGAGGAGTTTCCTTGGACTTGCCGGGTACTACCGCAAGTTCATAAAAGGATTTCCAAAGATTGCTCTTCCTTTTACTTCATTGACGAAGAAAGGTGTGCCATTTGAGTGGACACCCCAATGTGAAGCGGCGTTCCAGGAGCTGAAGGATAGACTTACCTCCGCCCCCATCCTTGCACTTCCGTTTGGGAAGGAAGGATTTCAAGTTTACACTGACGCATCATATCAAGGGATGGGAGCGGTGTTGATGCAGCATGAACACGTGATTGCTTATGCTTCAAGACAACTGAAGAAACATGAAATCAATTACCCGATTCACGATTTGGAGCTTGGAGCAGTGGTGTTCGCCTTAAAGGTTTGGAGGCATTATCTATACGACGTCCACTGCGAGATCTTCTCAGATCACAAAAACTTGAAGTACGTTCATACTCAGAAGGAGTTGAACTTGAGACAACGGCGGTGGTTAGAATTTCTATGTGACTATGAGTTCACCATGAACTAACACCCCGAAAAGGCGAACTCGGTGGTCGATGCATTGAGTAGGAAGGTACCAGGCTCTAGCCTAAAGGCTCGATTGATGAGTATGGAGTTGGCTCAGATGATTGAGGAGATGGATATTATTATGGTGTTTAAGGCTCCTTCAGTAGAGTATATGGAGTACTTGGCAAGCATGGGCATAGTTTGTGATATCCGGGACCGAATTAGAGTGGAGCAAGGAGTGGATGCAGCCCTGGCCCCGACAATCAAGTCAATCGAAGATGGCACTACAGATGAGTATACGCTAAAAGACGACCTCGTTTATTTTCGAGGCCGGCTCTACATTCCCAAAGACATTAAAATCTGGGAGGATATCTTGAGAGAGGCTCATTGCTCTCAATATTCAGTGCACCCGGGCATTGCTAAGATGTAAGCCGGCTTACGGAAGACCATGTGTTGGACGGGAATGAAAAAGGATGTCCGATATTTTGTTACACATTACAAAGCTTGTCAAAGGGTGAAGGCGGAATGCAAGAGTCCGGGTGGTTTGCTACAATCGTTGCCCATCCCCGAGTGGAAGTTTGAGGATATCTCCATGGACTTTGTCCATGGGTTACCTCGCTCATGCTCAGGAAATGATTCGGTGTGGGTGATAGTTGATTGCCTGATGAAAGTAGCCCGGTTTATCCCAATGAAGAAAGAAGCTCACATGGATGTCTTAGTATGCCTCTTTGTGGAGCAATTCGTACGGTACCATGGCGTGCCTAAGACGATCGTGTCTGATCGTGATGGTCAGTTCACCTCCAAGGAGTGGAAAGCGGTACAGACATATTTGGGCTCGCGCCTTACCTTCAGCACCGTGTTTCATCCTCAGACGGACGGACAATCTGAAAGGACCATCCAGACATTGGAAGATTTGTTGAGATTATGTGTGTTGGATAGAGGAGAGCCGTGGGAAAGAATCTTACCGTTAGTAGAATTCTCCTACAACAAGAGCCACCAGGCTAGTATCGGCATGGCTCCTCATGAAGCTCTTTATGGAAGAAGGTGTAGAACCCCCTTGTCTTGGGTACAAGATGAAGACCCGAAGGCTTTGGGTGTTGAATATATTGATGATACCGATGCAGTAGTTAGACTGATACGGGATCGCATGTTGGAGGCTCAAAATCGACAGGCGAAGTATTATAATGCAAGGCACCGGATGGTGGAGTTCCAAGTGGGTGATAAGGTGTTCCTGAAAATTCGACCGATGCATGGAGTGTCACGTGTGCGTGGTGTGAAAAAGCTTAGCCCAAGGTATATTGGGACTTTACTATATTGGAAAGGATTGGCCCGCTAGCCTATCGGTTGGAGTTACCGCCTGAGCTAGAGAACCTCCATGACGTGTTCCATGTGTCGTCGCTTCGGAAGGAGATGTTGTGGCCCGATCAATACATCCCTACAACTGATGGTGCTGTGGCGTCTGATAGGTCTGTGCGACTAGAGCCGGTGCGGATCGTAGATAGCGAGATAAGAAAGTTACGCTGCAAAAGTGTTCCCTTGATGAAGGTGTTATGGTCTAATCACGGGAATGAGGAATATACATGGGAGTCAATGGATTAGATGCAAAAACGCTATCCGGAGTTGTTTTCTCAAGGTAATTTTATTTAAAAGCATATTTTATCTTCTGTTATGCTTTTCTCCCCATAGCCTAAGCTTGATTTCGTGGACAAAATCTTTTATTTTGTTTACAGGATTTGTAACATCCCGAATCATACTAGGCCCTTCGTATATATTTTTGAGTCAGGAGAGCTGACTTGGGTTCAGGGGGAGTGCTGACAACAGGGCAGCACATGTGAAAAGGAGGAGAAATCAGTCAAGCATAGGACACGGGTAGAGACACGGGCGTGTCCCTACCCGTGCGGGAGTGGCCAGCTCTCGAGTCGATGACTCGAGTATGTACAAAGAAGGACACGGGTAGTGACACGGGCATGTTACTACCCGTGTGAAGGGACACGGGTAGAGATACGGGCGTGTCCCTACCCGTGTGCGTGTGTGTCGAGTTGAACTCGACACAGCGTGTCGAGATCGACGAACTTCGTGTCGAGATCGACGAATTGTATGACACGGGTAGAGACACAGGCGTGTCCCTACCCGTGTGTCGTTGTGTCGAGTTGAGCTTGACGAGGCGTGTCGAGATCGATGAGGTGTGGCGACATCGTATGACACGGGTAGTGACATGGGCGTGTCTCTACCCGTGTGTGTCGAGTTAAACTCGATAGAGCGTGTCGAGATCGACGAACTACGCGTCGAGATCGATAAATTGTATGACACGGGTAGAGACACGGGCATGTCCCTACCCGTGTGCCGTTGTGTCGAGTTGAGTTCATCGAAAGGCATCCAGAGAAGGACACGGCCAGGGAACACGGCCGTGTCCCTACCCGTGTCGAGTGTTGAACCGACGCTGAAACCGCCGTTGACGCTTCGCCCGAAGTGGGACACGGGTAAGGACACGGGCGTGTCCCTACCAGTGTCAATTTTCATATATAAAGGGAAGTGAAAAACCTAGCCGTTTCCATGCTCATTTCATCCCCTATTTCCTGAGAGAAACTTCTGTAGAGAAGGAAACTGCTGGAGAATGTCTTGGAGGAGAAGATCCGCCGTCACCGTGAAGGAGACGATGCCGCCAAGAAGAGTTACACGATCCATTGCCGAAAATAGTGGAAATGCCGGAAATGAGGTGAGCTTCCTCCCCTCTCCCTTGGTGCTAGATCTGTAGTTATCTAGGCAAGATGTCGACTCAAAAGTGTCTAGACTTGCGAGATGGTGATTTCTCTAGGAAGAGGCCGTCCTAGGGCTTGTGCTCTAAGGCTAGTTGTGTCTTCAACCTCTCCAACCTTTTATGCGAGGATGGGGGATGGTTTCGTGAAGAGTAAAGGCCTCATGAGGGCGGGGGATTTCTGGAGGTGATTTTGGAGAATCGACTTGAGGAGGAAGATGAGCCGATGTCGTTCATTCCTCTTCAAGATGCGTGCAGAATCTGTGTTCTGCGCGCAACAATCTTCTTGGCCATTTTCAGACTTGATATGTCCAGATCTGGGCTTTCTACTAAACACGAAAGTTAAGGCCCTTGCAAATACCTTTCCAACGAGTGGTTGCACGCCTGCATGCGAAGTCTGTAGCCACGGGAAAATCTGAACAAATATGACGTCTGATAAATCCTGCATGCAGAAATTGTGTTCTGTACGCAACGGACTTCAATGCTGATTTCAAGTATGATACCTTTGAATCTGGGTTGTGGTCTGAACATAAAAATTGTAGCACATGGAAATACCTTTCCATTGAAGGATTACACGTCTTCATCGGATTCCTGTAGCTTTGGGAATCTCCGGTCGAAGTTGCTGTCCAGATTTATTCTGCACTTAAATTCTGGGGGTATATATAATATGAATTTGAATTCGGTGGAATTGATGTTGCAAATTAACTCGAGATTTTGAAGAACTGTTTTATGTTAACCATCATAGTGCTATGAATGATGAGGATTACTAATTTGATTTCGTATATCTGAATTGTGAACCAAGCTTACTTAAACGAAATGACTTGTTAGAAATTGGTAGACAATTATTTATGCGCATTATGTTATATTATGTTGAAATCATTTGGAATGACATATAGAAGGTTAAACTATGGCCACGAGTATGTTCGATGGTTGGAATGAAATTTAGTAGTCCAATACTTAGAGCTTAGTCTCCCTACGGGTAGTATTGCGGAAGGATGTAAGTGCGGTGTTGACCGTCACTAGTTGGGTTAGTGTGGAGATGAGGTATAGATGGATGGTTGGGCTGTGCCCTCGTTCTTACTTCCGAGGCCCCTTCCATGCCACGATGTTTTTGAATTTGCATGTGGTGTGAATCGACATGCGGTGTCGTAATCCTGGGTTAAGGATAGTGTGGCAGGTCTACGGGCTCGCCGATCGTCACACCGACGAGAGTTGACAGTTAGACTTTGGGCGGTTGTGCTTGGTCCTCGGTGTATACGTCTCGGGGCTCCTTCCATGCTAGGTGAACGGTTGGGCTTGGTCCTCGTGCTTACTTCCGAGGCTCCTTCCGGGTCACACAAGGTCAGTTCGGGGCTTGGTCCTCGGTGCACATCTACCCGAGGCTCCCGCTGGGCCATAATATGCATGGGCTCCGCTGTTGTGTTCTTAGCATTGAGGCGTACGGAGGCCTAGGTGAAGTAGTGTGGATACCTGCCTAGTAGTAGAGATGCCCGCTCTACTGTCACTCTCTGGCCACGGCGGCTGACGCCTGAGAGGTTAGCTACCTGCTCGAATAGTGTGAACTATAGTCTATGTCGACATAGCAATTACATGTGTGTGATCATGAGTGAGTCATTGCATATCATACATACCATACATAGCATTGCACAAACCAGATCCTCATTGTATAAGTTTGTATAGGCACTCTTATACGATGAGTTACTTTTATGTAACCCGATCCTTAACTTATAAGCTTGTATGAGCATCCTTATAAGTTAAGTTACTTTCCTACTGTAGATACTTGTACTTGATAGTTCATTATTGTTTATGTAGAACTGCTAGAATATAATGCTATTAATCTTATTGTACCATTACCACCTGCTTGTGCTTGTTACACTATTTATTATACTTGTACCCTTGTTCCTTTCTCCGCCCGGTGCCGAGGAGTCATCGGGGGAGCGGATGTGAAGCCACTTAGTCTTTTCGACTAACGGTTGCTACGTCTTCCATTTTAGGAGGTCACCCCGCAGGTAGAGCAGCCGCAGACCTTGCAGCAGGACAGCCAGGCCAGGACGACAGTGCCTGATGTGACGGTGTCATCGCTACCGTCAGTCACGAATGTGAGTGTTGTGAGATTTTGATGTAGCCCGTTTGGGCAATTTTATAGTTGTACTCTGATAGTGTAGAAGCATGTTTTAGTTTCTCTCTTATTTGTTGTATTTGGACTATATACTTGGTGTGGATTTGACTTCTCTTTTTTATTTTAGTTGGGTTGGCATATTTATATTGATATTGGTTGTAGCCGGCGAAATAGGCGTCTTATGATACAGGTTAGCCCGAGTGCTAATGCTACCACAAGGCGGCTATTATGGGCATAAGACTCTCCTTCGTGTCGTATTTTGGGATCCGGGAGGGGGGGGGGGGTCTTACACATACTTTGGTTTGATGTTATTTTTATGTTGCAAATTTTCTTCTGAAATTCTATGAGTCTTTGTATGATGATTTTTAATTGAATAATATTGCGTTGGAGGATTAATTATCTTTAAGTTGTTCTTTAAGTCAAGATTATTTCTCTTAACATTAGGACTCATAGTATAGTAGTTGTTGACCAAAAATCTACATTCATTTGTTTTTGAGTCGTGAGTAATTCGTTTTTCAAAGTGAAAGTTATTTCTATAGTTACGAGTTTTACTTGCACAAGCTTGCGATTTTCTACCCTCTTTGATTAACTCAGCCTGTAGATGGTGGTTCATATTCAACATGCTTTTGGGTTTTATATGCAGCTTAGGAATTGGGCTTTGCGAGTTTTTAAGTAGTATTTCCTTAAGCATGTTGATTATTATAGTTAGCTCTTTGTTCTTCAGTTTGAGGTTATGTCTAGCTTCATTGTATGCGATTGTGATATTTTTTAGAGTGGTGACAATAGATTCGATATGAGCTTTATACTTACTCCTAAAATCATCGAATGTCTCGTTCATCTCTTCGATTTCAACTCTATAATTTCTGCATTCAGCACAGTCACTTTTTAATGATGAGTTCTCTAGACATAATTTATCGTTTTGTTCTTTTGTAAAATGAAGCTCTTGTTCAAGAACCTTATATTTTTCTTTTAATTCATTATAATCTATACAAGGCATAGAAGTGCTATCTAAAGAGCAGTTGGGAGGACAAGTCACGTCACAATAAGATTCTACATTAAGTTGTGCCTTTAAAGTTTTGTTTTCTAGTCATAGGTTTGAATTAATATTTTTCAACTTCTTGATTCTACGGCTAGCATTTTCTAGCACAAGTAATGTAGAGATAGATTTATAAGCAAATAGGGAATTTGACTTTCTTACAGAGCTATTGGACAAGACATGATTTGAACAAGAGGTTCCTTTATCATCTTCTGATGTAGCGTGTTGCTAACGGCAGCCTACACGGGAGAAGGCTCTAGTTCGTCATTCAACACACCCTTGATTCGCCGCACCTACACAAGCATCTATAGCCCTCAATAGGTAATCATCTCGCGCACAATGCATAAACACAATCAGAGAGTGATCGACTCTAAAACATCGATGCAAAATGAGTCGACTTGTTCCCCAAGATAATGCAAAAGTTGCCAATCCTTTTTGAGGGCAAGACCAAGGCTATAGGCCAAGATCCGCTCAAGCAAAATGGACCTACCCGGTCCGGAAAATGGAAACACGGATAATAACAATTTTGTTCAGAGATTTGAGAGCGATTGGAATTTAAAATCACGGAGAACACGATGGTTCAACCTCCACAAATCTAAAGAGAATAAACACTAGAGGAGGGGGAGAGATTACCCATCCCATTGGTAGAAAGCACACTTGATAACTTTGTGGGAGAATCACTCTCTCCACGATTTCCACCGGCGTCACACCGAACGTATCCACCGGCGTCGCACCGAGTGGGGTTGCCGTCCTTCTTCCTTGGAGTCGCACCAAGAAACCACGCCGGAGGCTCCATGAGTGGGGAAGACGAAATGGAGGAGGGGGTTACAAGGGGGGCGGCTAGTCACAAGCCTTGGCCGAACTCCTCAAGAGAGAGAGGGCTGCTTTTAGGGTTTTCCTTTTTCATTGCCAAATCACATAATACGCCTTATATATATAGGAGTTACAAAATAGATCCAACCATCCAAGATTGAGATGAAACTTCATCAATCCGGATGGTTAATAGCACAACAAACTGTTTATATGCACACCAAAAGTAAAGTACATGAAATTAAAATATTACAAGTTCCAAATTAAATAAAGCATTTAAAGTAATTGAAATGGTCTTCAAATAAGCTTTTAAGTAGGCTTCACGCGCCGCAAATGGAGGTTGTAACGTTGTCTTCCGTTAGCAGCCAAGGAGTCATCATGTCGCCTGAAATATTTATGTTGTAGCATTTTGGTGTCCGGATCATCTTCAAGTGGTGGTGGAGGGGCCGCGACATCAATCCTCCACCGCTCAAAGTCACGTATCTCCGAGGCCTGGTACAAGAGATAGCGGTGGAGAAGAGTGGTATCCAATTGTTGAAGCTCTGTCTCGAGTACCCATGAGTCGTCGGAAGGAGGGTTGTCACGCCAACGGATGAGAAAGCGGAGAGTAGCACCATCGGCAGTAGGGAGCAGCTCAACATCAAGTATCCTGTCATCCGATGCTAAACCTATGGTAACCATAGGAGAGAGATCATCTGTACTACCACTCCCCAAACCGATAGAATGTTGAGTGGAAGGAGAAGATGACAAAGAAGTCAACTCTTGTGGCGGTGAAACAAACATCATCAAATCCGAGACATTAAAAATGGGTGAAACACCACAATCAGCAGGCAAATCTAAGACAAAAGCATTATCACCTAGTTTCTTTATAATCCAGAAGGGGTTGACGCGCTTTGGATCTAACTTTCTAATGGTGCCAGTTAGCAGTTGCTCGGGAACAAGGTGAACTAAGACTTGATCGCCGACTTTAAAGTGTGACACTCTCCTACATTGATTAGCATGTGTTTGATAGGATTCATATTGGGAGGCCAAGGTTGCCCTGATATGTGCGTGCAAGTCATGAATGTGTTGGGCGAAGGATTGTGCAAACTGACTTGTTTTATATATTGGTGGTAATAGAACCAAGTCAAGTGGCATAGGAGCCTTATACCCGTGAACAATCTCGTTAGGGGACATACTCGTGGACCTATTCTTAGAGTTATTGTAAGCCAATTGTGCATGTGGGAGAAGTAGATCCCAAGTGCCCTTGTGATCACTCACAAGACATCTTAGAAGATTCCCCAAACTCTGATTGACTACTTCCGTTTGCCCATCGGTTTGCGGGTGATAGGTAGCGGAAAATAATAATTTGGTCCCCATTAAAATCCATAGAGTTTTCCAAAAAATAGCTAGTGAATTTCACGTCTCTATCCGAGACAATTGTCTTTGGCACTCCGCGATGACTAACGACCTCTCTAAAATATAACTTGGCTACGTGAGATGCGTCGTTGGTCCTGCTACATGGGATAAAGTATGCCATTTTAGAAAACCTATCCACAACTACAAAAATGGAGTCGTGTCGACGAAGAGTGGTGGGAAGGCCTAACAAGAAATCCATGCTCACTTCCTCCCATGGTACGGAAGGAATCGGTAGAGGGTGTATAACCCAACATTGGATTTAGTGCCCTTAGATACTTGACATGTACGACAACTACTCACTATCCCTTCAACCATCGCTTTAAGTTTAGGCTAGCAAAATTTCTCCTCAACGGGTGTAATGGTCTTATCCCTTCCAAAGTGTCCACTCAGACCTCAACTATGTAATTCCCAAAAAATGTGGTGCCGTAAGGAGGATCGAGGAATACACAACTTCCATGCCTAAAAAGATAACCGTCCCTAAGAACAAATGCGGATATGGTCGTTGGAGAGCTATCCTGGGCGGAGTAATACACCTCGTGGAAATCTGGGCAAGTTGCGTATTCATCCTTGACTCGTTCGAATCCTACGACATTGACTTGAATGGTGGACAGCAGAAGGGTAAGGCGACTAAGTGCATCGGCAACTCGGTTGTCAGACCCCTTAAGGTGTTTAAGACTAAACGTGTACTTTTGTAAGAAAGCTGCGCATTTAAAGTGACACAGGCTGATTTTATGCTGACCGTTTATGAAACGCAAAGCATCATAATCGGAGAGTATCACAAACTCCTTGGAGAGAAGATAGTGCCTCTAATGATGCAAACATCTAATAACAACATAAAACTCTCTATCGTAGTTCGAATAATTCAATTTAGCACTCGCTAATTTTTCACTGAAATAACTGACCGGGTGACCCTCTTGACTTAAAACACCTCCTATTCCCACCCCTGACGCGTCACAGGTAAGCTCAAAAACCTTGGTGAAGTCAGGTAGACGTAACACCGGTGCCTCGGTCATGAGCTTCTTAATACGTTGGAAGGCAAAGGTGGCGGACTTCGTCCAAGTGAACTCACCCTTCTTCATGTAGTCACTGATGGGTTCCATAATGCTACTAAAGTCTCGTATGAAGCGGCGATAAAAATTAGCCAAACCATGGAAACTACGCACCTCTCGTAGGCTAGTCGGTTAGGGCCAGTCCTCAATCACCCGAACCTTTCCAGGATAAACTCGAATTCCCTCAGACCCAACTATATAACCTAGAAACTCTACTTCCGGAACATAGAATATGCACTTCTTAAGGTTAAGGAATAAAGTTACCTTCCTCAAGGTGGAAAGTGTCACTCTCAGGTGGGAGATGTGCTCGGCAGTGGAGGTGTTATAGACTAGGATGTCATCAAAATAGACTACCACAAACTTTCCCAAGTACGGCCGAAAGACGTGTGTCATCATCCGGGAGAAGGTGCTGGGGGCATTGGATAACCCAAAGGGCATCACAAGCCACTCATATAACCCATCCTTAGATTTAAACGCAATCTTCCATTCATCTCCCCGACGAATCCTAATTTGGTGATAACCGCTCCTAAGATCTAACTTAGAAAATATAGTGGCGCCAGCTAATACACCCAAGAGGTCATCTAAACGTGGGATAGGGAACCTATACTTGACGGTAATCTTGTTGATAGCCCGACTATCAACACACATTCGCCAAGAACCATCTTTCTTGGGGGTAAGTAGAGCTGGTACCGCACATGGACTCATACTCATCCTAATAAACCCCTTATTCAACAAGTCCTCTATCTGAACCTGTAACTCCTTATGGGCAGTGGGGTGGAGTCGATAATGGGGCTGGTTGGGCAAGGAAGAGCCCGGGATAAGATCTATCGCAAGCTGAATATCCTTAAGTGGAGGTAACGTCTATGGAAACTCATCCGGTACGTATCCCTATACTCTTCCAACAATTCCCGTAGCTCACTGGGCAAGTCATCCAAAACTCCAGAATTCGTCTTCGCACTCAGAAGGACTAGAGCATACATCACTCCATCAAGAAATGGGTCCTTAATAAAATCCTTTCTCCCCACTAGGTTCAAGGCCTTCCTCTCAACTGGGACCTTGGTGTCCTTAACCGGTCCTACAGGTTCCTTCGGGATAGTCGGCCTCAATGTAATGGTCTTGCCATTGAACTTGAATTCATACATGTTGGCTCTGCCAAAATGCATCACGTCACGGATATAAAGCCAAGGTCAGCCTAACAACACGTGACAAACGTCCATAGGAAGGACATCACACCACACCTCATCAGTATAAGATTTGAATGAGAGGGGGGCTAGGCATCGCTTGGTGACCGGTACGGTAACCTTATTGATTCAAGCTACCTGATAGGGAGTCGAGTGGGGTTCTATGGTCAAGGTCATACGTGTAACAGCCTTCTTGGATATGACATTCACACAACTACCACTATCAATGATCAATTTGTAGAACTTCTCACCACTCTTAAAAATCAAAGAAAATATACTCGTCCTCTTCCAATCATCTAACGGACGAGCAGTGGTCAAGATACTATGCATCACCATAAGGAGGTGATCGTCCTCCAAGTCACTCGGGACACTATCTGGGTCACTCTCTTGAGCAGCCTCATAAACTAGATCAGAGGGGTCGGTAGTCGAATCTAATAGGGCTATGGCCTTAGTCTTTGTTGGGCATTCAAAGGCATAGTGGCCCTGAATGCCACAAGCATAACGTGTGGTATTGGACCTACTAACCTTCCCTATGGGGATACACTCACTTGTGGGATTCTTAGCATTCCTAGCTGTGATAACTACCGATTTAGACTCGTTAGACCGAAATTTCCCTTTATCCTGGTATGTGGAAGTGGACGCTCCCAGTGTGGGCTTACCCTTCGCTTGGGAATAACGGGAGTGTGCCTTAGAGGCAAGACATTTTTCAATGTCAAGGGCGGCATTGAAAGTCGTGTTCAAATCCGTATGCCCATAGCGTAGGAGTTTCCTTTGGATATCGGGAGATAGGCCCTTTCGAAATCTAGATAAAGTAACCTCGAGAACCTCTCTAAGGTCACAACGCACTAAGCAGTCCTTTAACTCGCCCATGTATTCAGCTACTGATTTTGAGCCTTGCTGTAGGGTGGCTAGCTCATCGAACATCTGTGTACGGTGGTACGCGGGGACGTACTGATCTGTCAACAAGTTCTTCATTACGGGCCACCCAACTAGTGGGACTTCGTTCCCGGTCCCTAGCCTACGCTCATCATTTAGCCAATATGTCTTAGCACGCCCAGGTAACTTTATTCTGGCAACTTGGACCTTCTGAAGGTCCGTGAGAGTGTGTCATTCGAAGTAGCAGCCCATGTCTACTACCCAGGTGAGGAAGATCTGGGGATCTCCCATGTCGTCGTAGGTGGGGGCATCGATCTTAATGGCCCTAGTAATATCAAAGTCACGCTCGGGGTGACGATCTTGATGAGGCATTCGGGGAGAGTTCCCATCAGAGTCAGAATCATTTATCGGTTGGTGCCGGTTAGGCTGTCTCACATTAACGGGTGGAGGCGGTTGTTCTTGGTTCAGTAGGAATTGGGCTATCATGGTCCTAAGCTCCGTCATCTCAGTTCGTAGTCCCTCAATAGCCTCGGTATTTGCATCCCCGTGCTCATTCACAGCCATTCTAGACGATGACGGTGTAGTGTACTCCATTCCTAGTCTAGTGCGCATACATGGTTACATAAAAAGTTTGAAAGACGAATTTTTCTAGGGCTGGACCTAAAGTTAAAACAAGATATTTTGAAATTTTCCTGAAGTGACAGGAATGAGGAATGTTAAATTTTTTTATATATATATTTTCGCAGAGAAATAAAGAGTTTAGACCACTATTTGCAGACCAGAATTTTTTTTTCTTTTTTGATTCGTGCCAACGAAGGAGAGTAAGGACATTTGCTACATAAAAGTTGAAACAACCTCGCTTTGATACCAAATTGATGTAGCGTGTCGCTAACGGCGGCCTACATGAGAGAAGGCTCTAGTTCGTCATTCAACACACCCTTGATCCCACCGCACCTACACAAGCATCTATTGCCCTCAATACGTAATCATCTCGCGCACAAATGCATAAACACAATCGGAGAGCGATCGACTCTAAAACAGCGATGAAAAATGAGTCGACTTGTTCCCCAAGATAACACAAAGGTTGCCAATCCTTTTTGAGGGCAAGACCAAGGCTATAGGCCAAGATCTGCTCAAGCAAAATGGACCTACCTGGTCCGAAAAATGGAAACACGGACAATAACAATTTTGTTCAGAGATTTGAGAGCGATTGGAATTTAAAATCATGGAGAACACGATGGTTCAACCTCCACAAATCTAAAGAGAAGAAGCACTAGAGAAGGGGAAGAGATTACCAAACCCGTTGGTAGAAAGCACACTTGATAACTTTGTGGGAGAATCACTCTCTCCACGATTTCCACCGGCGTCGCACCGAATGGATCCACCGGCGTCACACCGAGTGGGGTTGCCGTCCTTATTCCTTGGAGTCGCACCAAGAAACCATGCTGGAGGCTCCACGAGAGGGGAGGCCGAAATGGGGGAGGGGGCTACAAGGGGGCGGCTAGTCACAAGCCTTGGCCGAACTCCTCAAGAGAGAGAGGGCTGCTTATAGGGTTTTCCTTTTTCATTGTCAAATCACCTAATAAGCCTCATATATATAGGAGTTACAAAATAGATCCAACCATCCAAGATTGAGATGAAACCTCATCAATCCGGATGGTTAATAGCACACCAAACTGTTTATACGCACACCAAAAGTAAAGTGCAAGAAATTAAAATATTACAAGTTCCAAATTAAATAAAGCATTTAAAGTAATTGAAATGGTCTTCAAATAAGCCTTTAAGTAGGCTTCGCGCGCCGCGAACGGAGGTTGTAACGTTGTCTTTCATTAGCGGCCAAGGAGTCGTCATGTCGCCTGAAATCTTTATGTTGTAGCATTTTGGCGTCCGGATCATCTTCAAGTGGTGGTGGAGGGGCCGCGACATCATCTTCCTCTTCGAACGATATATTTTCATCTTCCCTTCTACTTGATGTGTTTGATGTGTCCTCCAAAAATAAGTCTTCATTTGATTCTTCACTTGGATCCATAAGGAATTGCTCAGATTCATTATCTATAGAAAGAGAATTATAAGTTAGTTCAAGAAAATTCCATATATCATGTGCAGTAGAAATAGTGTAGATGAGTTTAAAAATTTCTTGACCAAGCATGCAAAATAAACCATTCATAGCCTTAGCGTTTATATGACACTCGTGCTTTGTTAAGTTACTTGGCGGCTTGATACATGTTATGTTCCACACTTCTATGTCTAGAAGTATAAGAAATTTCCTCATTAGCACTCTCCATTCGTTATAGTTCACTCCTATAAATAGCGGTGGTGCAGTCGAATTTTCAGTGTACAATTTTTCGTCCCCACTAGCCGATTCAAGATTATGATTGGCCATTATTCCCGGTCGTGAAACCATTTTGGAATAACCTCCCTCTAATACCACTTGTTGGATCTCGTGGCCAACCTTATAGGGGGGTGAATAAGGTTTGACGCGTTAAATGGAAATTAAAAAATATTTTGCTACAGGAAATCAAGTCCTGGAATCTACCACGGGGCATTAGGTATCTAACGCGTGGCGGCACGTCTGTGCACTCGTTTCCTGCATAAATCCTCTTGTACACCCCTGAGATGAAAACCAATTAACAGTCATAGTAGATCACATAATTAATAAAGCTGAAAGTGAATTTCATTGCTAGAATCAAAACAACTGTTTTTGATAATTACACAATTGTGATCCCCGTGATGCCAGAGTTCGAAGGCGATGAGAAAGAAAAACTTTTTGCGTTCTATACCGACCCACTACCCGGACCGGTTGGCTCTCTCCCTTTCCCTCCAAGAAAGGTATTCGAGCCGCTCTTCACCTCCACGCAAGGAAGAGTCTTAGAGCTCCGCTAGATCCTTCAGATCTAGACGTCCTTATCCCCAGGATGATTTCCCACGGAATCCTTCCCCGGAATCCGACGACCCTTACAGGTCGATTTTCCTCTCCTTAAGATTTATAAAAGACAAAAAGATTACAAAAGTAAGAGATATAAATATTCAAAAGATGAAGTTCTCCCCCTTGAAGACTACTCCGTGTAGCGATCCGCGGCCGGTGCTTAAGATCTCCGTTTGTTGGCAATCGGTCGGCTCTTCATATTCATTATAGATCTTGGATCTTCGGAGTCTTTCGATCATGAGTGGGAGGGAGACAACTATCTTCTTCTTTGACAGAGACTTGTGCAACGGAGCGCAAGAAGGCGGCTGGACCCTAGAATTCACGTACTCCCATCCTTTCTTTTTCTCCAGATGTCAATCCTTTTCAGGGCACTGAAACCAAGGCGTCCTTTTATATGTCTTCGTGAAAATAGGCTACCGCCGGCGGTAAGACTAGCGCCCGGCGGTAGGTTCGCGCGCTTGTTGTTCTAGCTGTCTTCCAAATACGGAATACAATTCAAAACGAAATATTTCTTTCTTTAATATTTTCTAGCGCCGCACGGTTACTGCTACCGCCGTGCGGTAATATGGAGCACGATGATTCAGAAGAGCCATGTCGAGTCGTCAAGAGGCTAGCGCGGCGCGGTAGGGATAGCGCCGGTTTCGTCCAGAGCGCTATGTCCAAATAAATCATTTTGGTAACGCCTGCGGTAGTACTGGCATCAGGCGGTTGGCCAGCGCTTGACGAATACTGGCTTGCCGTTCGTCGAAGGGTTAGCGCGATGCAATAAGACTAACGCTGGTTTCTTCCTGAGCTCTATGTCCAAATAATTCATCGTGATAGCACATGCGGTAGAACTACCGCTAGGCAGTAGTCCAGTGCTCGACGAATCTGGCTCAACGCTCGTCGAAGGTCTAACGCGGCGCGGTAGGTGATAGCACTTGGCGGTAGCATCCACTCAACGCCACTGTCTTGACGTACTCAACTCCATTCTTCTCAATGCTCTCGACACGGTGTTGAGTCAGCTAGCGCGGGGTGGTAATATCTAGCACTGTCCGATAGCTTCCCGAGTGCCATGTCGATTTAATTCCAGCTACCGCCCAGTGTTAACTGCTAACGCCCGACATTATCAAATATAGTAGGTTTCTTCTCTTCACTTGAACTTGTCAACCTGCACACTCTATCAATAGAAGACGTGATCAAATACAATCTGGGAGTTGATATTCTCAAATACAGGGCATATGAGACATCGGTCCAACAAACTCTTCAATTAGCTAACCTGGAATGCAGAGATCAGCTGGCTCTGCTCCTTCTTTATCAGAACCTTATATGAACTTGCTGTAGCAAAAGAAATTAGCTACAGCTAACTTGCTGGAACTTTTGGAACCTATTCAAATACAATCTGGGAGTTGATATTCTCAAACATAGGACATATGAGACATCAGTTTAAAAAGATTATGTGCACCTATTCATCCCCCCTCTAGGTGTTTCGGCACTGTTTCTTTCAAGTGGTATCAGAGGGAGGTTACTCACAAAGGACATAACAGTCTGAGTAAAGATCTTGTAGGCAGAATCAAGAATCAAGAACATGGGTTCAATTAAGAATCACAAAGAGCTAGGATCCATGAAATTGCCAATCTGCAGAAAAGAGATTTTTGGCATATGGAAAGAGAGGGTTAGACTCTTTATGAAAGCATCTGACCCAAGAATATACATCACAGTCAAAGAAGAGCCATATGTGCCAATGAAAGTATCTGTTCTGGATGCAAATCAGAGAACTCCCAAAGACTATTCAGAAATGACTAAAGATGAAATAATTCTGGCCACTATGGACAAGAGGGCCCAGAATATTATTGTAAGTGCAATTGATGATGTCATATTTCAGAACTTAATACATTTTAAAACCTCAAAAGAAATGTGGGACACTCTGATAGTTTACATGGAGGGATCTGAAGAAGTAAGACAAGACAGGAAGTCCCTGTTAAATCAAGAGTATGAAAGCTTCAGACAAGGAGGGTCTGATAGCATTACTGAGTGTTATAAGAAATTCTATAGGATTGTTAATGAGTTGATGTCCTATGGAAGAGAATTCAACAATTATGAGCTGAATGATAAGTTCTTGAGATCCCTAACTAAGGACTGAGATACTAAGATTTGTGCCATAAGGGAAATGGCCAAACTAGCTGATATACCTCCTCCAACATTGTTTGGAAAACTGTTATCATATGAGATGCAGCTAATGGTTAGGAAGGAGGAAGAGAAGACTACAAGAATGGAGCACAAGGAAAGAGCTGTGGCCTTCAAAACTGAAGCCACCAGGAAGTACAGAAGCAAGTCTCCATCTCCACCACAAACAGTTGCTGAGACTGCTTCAGAAAATTCAGAGAACCAGAACTCAGACAACAGTGAAAGTGATGAGGATTTTGCTGCCTTTACAAGATAATTTCAAAAGTTTTTGAAGAAGAAGCAGTGGAGGTCTAAGCCATCCACTTCACAGTCTAAAGATGACTACTATCATAACAGGAAGTCCTCAAGGAATGACAAAAGAAAGTCCAAGCCTACTAAACACATCCTCAAAGATAGTATGTTATTGTTGCAATAGACAAGGACATATAGTAGCTGACTGTCCAGAAAAGAGGAAAGAGTCAACTGACAAGAAGAAGACTCAGTACAAGGGCAAAAAGGAAAGGTCCTTTGTTGCCAAGAAGTACAAGAGTTTGACTGATCAGTCATCTTCAGAAACAGATTCAGAAGCTTGAGCATATATTGGACTGTTTGCTGAAGAGGAGGAAGATGAGTTCATGCAGCTAATGAACTCAATTTATGAGCATGAGGACAATCAGTGCAATGGAATGATGGCCTTAACAGAAGGAGACAAGATCCAGGATCAGCCTGGACCAAGTAAGGTACAATATTTTTCAGATTATAGTACTAATTCAGAATCAGATACATCTACATCAAGTGATGTGGGTGGGTCTGAATCTGAGGGAGATATTCATCAGTTGATGGATGAATATAGAGATGTATTGCAGGCACTTAAGAAGAGCAAAAATCTGGTCAAAACACTGACTAAAGAAATTGCTAATCTTAAGTTGGCAGCTGCTGATTCAGATAAAGTGTTAGATCAAAAACTGAATGAGATTGCCAAGTTGAAAAACATTACTGCCATTCAATTGGGCACAATCATATTTAAGAATGATTAAATAAAAAATCTGGAGGCTAGACTTCAGAAGGAGAGAGAGAGTGTTGCAAGTTTTTCTAAACCAAAATCAGTTTTACCTTTGATAGATGAGTTTATTACTCAAAAGGGTAAGACTGGATTGGGGTTTACAAACCTGCTAGGACAGTTAGGTCCAAGTCTAAGGGCAAAGCTCTAGTACTCAACAAGTAGCCTGCTGTAGATAAAACAGCCAGGGTTATACCTAAACAAAGGTACAACAGATTTGAGTGCTGGTGTTGTGGCAAGGTATGCCACTTTGCCATAGATTGTTGGTACAATTCTAGTGTCAAGGAGATTAGCGAACTACCTGCTAGAAGAGCTACAAGTAGTCTTGTTAAAAGTCAAACTAACCTGCACCAAGGACCCAAGAATTATTTGGGTTCTAAGGTTAAGTAATCTGTTTTGTAGGTGAGTCCAAGTGGTCATGCCCCTATATGGTACTTGGACAGTGGATGTTCCAGGCACATGAGTGGAACTAGGGGATTGCTGAAGGACTATACACCAATCAAGGATGATCCTAAAGTTACCTTTGGTAGTTCAAAAAAAGGAATCATCAAAGGCTTTGGTAATATTTCTAGCAACCTAATTACAATTACTCAAGTGGCTTATGTAAAGGGTTTGAAACATAACCTCATTAGCATAAGTCAGCTGAGTGATTTATGATATGACATCTCATTTATCAAGGATGGTTGTCATATCAGTAGGTCAAGTGATCAAAAGATCATTCTGATAGGATATAGGAAGAGAAATGTCTATTGTCTAGACATTATGTGTGAGAACATTGTTTCTCCTATTTGTCTTGTAGCTGATGAGAAAGTCTCACATTGTGTTAAATGGCACAAGAGGCTGACTCATCTTAACTATAAGACAATTGACCAACTCTTTAGCAAAGAATTAGTGAGTAATGGTCCTCAGGTTAAGTGTATAAAGGTTGGGATATGCTCAGCTTATCAAAAGGGCAAGCAGACCAAATCCACCTTTCATAGCCTTGAGAACAAAGATGCTGTGAGGTGTCTATACCTCTTGCATATGGATTTTTTTGGTCCTATGCCAGTTCACAGCCTAGGTAGGAAGGTCTACACATTTGTGGTAGTTGATGACTACTCAAGGTATTCCTGGGTGTTCTTCCTAAGGCAAAAATCTGAAACACCAAGCATCTTGTATAGTTTTGTTAAACAAATACAGAATGAATTGAACAGTACAGTGGTCAAAATCAGAAGTGACCATGGTACTGAATTTCAGTCTGAAAGTATGACAAAACTGTGTGAAGAGTTTGGAATTTTTCAGGAATTTTCCTCACCAAGAACACCTCAGCAAAATGGTATTGCTGAAAGGAAAAATAGAACCTTGATAGAGGCTGGTAGAACCCTATTGAGTGACACATCTCTCCCAGAATATTTCTGGGCTGAGGCAGTCAATACTGCATGTCATGTAATCAATAGGGCTACTATCACCAAGAGCCACAAGAAGACCCCCTATGAGATTGTGAAGGGCAGAAAACCAAATCTATCCTATTTCAGGATCTTTGGTTGCAAGTGCTATATCCTTAACAATGGTAAGTCTTATCTAACCAAGTTTGCTGCCAAATCCCAAGAGGGGATCTTTGTTGGGTACAACAACAATAGTAAGGCTTATAGGGTCTACAACTTGATTACTCAAGTTGTAGAAGAGTCTGTTCATGTAGTTTTTGATGAAGCTAGACTCATTAACAATGAATTGCCTAGAAGTGTTTGCAGCTCCACAGGTGTAACTGAGAAGATGGACAAGCTTACTATTGCAGAAGATCCTACTACAAGTCAACAAGTAGAAGATGGTGGCTGCTGTCCAGGGGGAGTACAAGATACTCCTATTGCTGAAGAAGACCAAGAGGAGCAGCTGAATGAAGAAGCTGAAGGTGTACAACCAGAAGACAGGCTGCCTCCAGCAAATAGGCATTTAAAAGATCATCCAGCCAATCAAATTATTGGAGATCTCAGACAAGGGGTACAAACAAGGAGCAGGAGTCTAAGTTCAGTTCTCTACTCCAGCTTTCTATCCCAAGTAGAGCCAAAGAAATTTGAAGAAGCAATCCTAGACCCTCATTGGATTGAGGCAATGCAAGAGGAGCTGAACTAGTTCAAAAGATGCAAGGTCTGGGAGCTTGTTCCTAAACCAAAGGGCCACAACATTATTAGAACTAAGTGGATCTTTAGGAACAAGTTGGATGAGAATGGAATTATTATAAAGAATAAAGCTAGACTAGTTGCAAAAGGGTATAGATAGGAAGAAGGTATTGATTTTGATCAAATCTTTGCTCCAGTAGCAAGAATGGAAGCAATAAGGATGTTCCTTGCCAATGCAACACATCAAGGATTTAAGGTATATCAAATGGATGTTAAGTCAGCTTTTCTGAATGGAAACCTGAAGGAAGAAGTCTATGTAGAGCAACCATCAGGTTTTGTAGATTCTCTTAAACCTGATTATGTATATAGACGTAGGAAGACTTTGTATGGGTTAAAACAAACCCCTAGGGCTTGGTATGAAACCCTATCTAGTTTCCTCATTGAGAACAAATTCTCGAGGGGGAAAATAGACAAGACTCTATTCCTTAGAAAATCCAAAGGCAAGATTATCTTGGTCCAAATATATGTAGATGACATAATATTTGGGTCTACAGAAAATAGTCTTTGCAGAAAGTTTGCAAAACTTATGCAAGGACAATTTAAAATGAGCACTATGGGGGAACTTAAGTTCTTCTTGGGTCTCCAAGTTAGACATACAGGAGATGGATTATCCATATGCCAGTCTAAGTTCACCCTAGAATTGATAAGGAAGTATGGTATGTAATCATCCACTACCATGAAAAATACTATGGGGTCAAGCATGTCTCTAAGCAAAGATGATGCAGGGAAACCTGTAGATGAAACTTTGTATAGAGGGATAGTTGGCTCCCTACTATATTTGACTGCTAGTAGACCAGATATCATGTATGATACATGTTGTCTGTGCTAGGTACCAAACTTGCTCTAAAGAATCTCATTTGACAGCAGTCAAAAGAATTTTGAGATATCTTAAGGGCACATCTCATCTAGGCCTTTGATACCCTAGGAATGGAGATTTTGAACTGACAGGTTATTCAGATGCAGACTTTGCAGGCTGTAAGAAAGATAGAAAGAGTACTACAGGAACTTGTCAATTCCTAGGTGGAAGGCTGGTGTCTTGGAGTAGCAAGAAGCAGACCAGTGTGGCTATCTCCACAGCTGAGTCAGAGTATGTGGCTGCAGGAAGCTGCTGTGCACAACTACTATGAATACAACATCAGCTAGAAGATTATGGTATTCAAGTAAGTAGAACACCTTTATTTTATGATTCTACTAGTGCCATTTCTATTGCAAATAATCCTGTCTCTCATAGTAGGACTAAGCACATAGAAATAAAATACCATTTTCTAAGAGAACATGTAGAAAAAGGAGACATTTACTTAAAATATATAAATACAGATAATCAGTTAGCTGATATGTATACTAAGCACTTAGATGAAATCAAATTCAATAAATTTAAAATTGAATTAGGGATGATAAACTTAGAATAGTATAAATAGGTTTTCGCCATTGTTTGTCGACACGATCACCAAAGTTTCGAGACCAAACTTGTGTGTCGACATCTCTCTTCTCTAAATTCAAAATTTATTCAAACCCTAATGGCACCCAAGCTAGAAGAGAACTTTAACGAAGGATATGAGCTCGTGCGACACGCCTTTGATGACGCGGAACCCGAAATCAAAGGTGTGGTAACCCTAATTGCCGAGACTGGATTGGAATACCTTGTATCAGAACCAATCAAGATCTGTAAGAAGGAGGTCCTTGAATTTTTGAGTACAGCTTCACTTGACGACTCTGGACTCAAGATTAAGTCCAGAGTTCATGTGACCAAAGTCAAGGTCACATAGAAAAGTCTAAGGAAGGTACTTCAACTACCAAGAACAAAAGAGGAAGAAGATGTATCTGCTTATAATACTAGAGAGGCATTGAGATGGTGTGGACTGGATTCAAACCTAAAAATTGGATCAATTTTCAATAGAAAAGGGATGAACATCCAAGGAAAGTTTCTGTCTGAAATAGTTGTCAAGGTCATCCTGAGCAAGCCTGGAGGACATGACAGAATTTCAGCTCAGATGTTCAATTTGATGACAAGGATTATCTTCAAACTTGATACTGATTGGTCTGCAGTTATGTTTAATAAGATAAAAGAAAGTATGAAGAAACCCAATCTGGGTAGAATTCTGAGTCTATACTTAGCTGGTAGTATACCTGAAGTGATGAACCAGGCTGTAGGTTCCAAGATAAACCACATGAGGAGAATGAATTTGAGAATTTTCTCTAGGTGGGATAGAGTATTGACAAAAGAAATACCAACTCCAGTAAAGGACACACCTCAGAAGAAGAAGAAGAAGACAGCCATTGTGGCTCAAGAATCCTCCAGCAGCTCTGAAGAGCAAGTGGTCTTTACTCCTGATGATGAGAGACTGGAAATGCTAGCCAGTCTCCAGCAAGACAAGAAGATGCACAGAGGCAGGGGGAGCTACCCTCAGCTAGCCCAATTCACTTGGATCCACTCCAGGGTGAGCCTCTACATGTGGAAGAGCCAACTCCACTAGAGAGTGAAAGGACTACTCAAACCATACTAGAGGTAATCACTGAAATTAATCAATTATATTTCACTATTGAGGATGAAGTTTTGACTGATTCATTACCTGATGTTCATCAGCAAACACAGATACAACCTCAACCACAAGATGTTGTCATGGAGGACACATCTTGAAAGTCCACCTAACGTCAACTAGCTTCACCTATAGGGGGGGGGAATAGGTGACGTGCAGCGTTTTTGCGGAATTAAAATTGTACCTGCACACGAAAATAAAACAGCACAGCAAACAGAGTACACAAACAATTTATAGTGGTTCCCCGATTTGGGTACATCCACTTTCCCCCTTCGACCTATCTCCCAACAAGGGACGACTCAGTCTCTTCACCAACAGGATTGAAATCCAATCCTTGCACTATCGGAAGGAACCCTTCCACACGTAGCAGTCAACACTCCCACAACACGGGTTGCACCCAACCCTTACAACTCGGAACCAACGTTCCTTTACAACAAAAATGAACTAGAATGTACAAGAAATACAAACTACTTTTGGAGACTAAGGTGTCCCTCTTTGTTGACGACGTGTTCTTGAAGTCCACGAAGAGTCCACAACCCTAGATCTCTCTTGGAGAGAATTTCCCCGGAACCGGCGGCGGCAAGATGGGCGGCGGCTTGGTTCACGGGATCGGCGGCGACAACGGTGTGCGGCTGCTGTACTTTGGAGATCCAAACTTCGTAGCAAAGCTAGCTAGGTCTTCCAACGGTCACACTAGGATCGATCGTCTCAATCGATTCGGACGGGGAAGGTTTTCCCGATCAACAAATCAAGAGACAAAGGATCTCCGGTTAGACACGTGAGACGCTATGCTTGGCTAAGCTTCTGTCACCGGAAGATCAGGAAGAATCGCGATCAAAAGCGGTAACCAACTAGCACGAGCGGCGACGGCGGCGGTGGAGCAGTTTCGCGATTTTAGGTCAAGATCGTCGCTCGGCTTCTTTCTGTGTGTCCTACTGTACAAAAATATGCGTGTATTTATACACAAGTATACTCCTAAATGACCGTTGCGGGTCCCACCAGAAGAAACCCTAAATCCGGTTCAAAACAGTGCCAGCGGCAAAGTCCGGTCCAGCGGTTTCCAGAAAATCGCCCAAGTCAAAATCGGCGAGAATCAAGGGTGATTCACGTCGAATCGTCGAGAATCAAAGGTGATTCTCGACGATTCGGCGAGAATCACAAGGTGATTCTCGTCGAAGTTGACTTGTTTGCACTCACTATTTTAGCCGGATAGAGACGGCGAGAATCAGCTAGTGATTCTCGACGATTCGGCGAGAATCACTTGGTGATTCTCGTCGAATATGACTTAGCGCCAGAGTTGCATGCTTTGATGAAGCCGGATCGAGACGGCGAGAATCAGCCAGTGATTCTCGACGATTCGGCGGGAATCACTAGTGATTCTCGCCGAATCGGCGAGAATCACTTGGCGATTCTCGTCGATTTACACTTAGACGATTTTTCGTCTTTCCGCCCATGGACTGCTCTTTGACCCATCCTTGCTCCTTGTCTGTTCTTGCAAAATCACAGCCCTGTACTTGAAAGTAAGTGCACTCCAATAGAGAGAGTACACGTAGGCCAACACACTGATCTGCTCAACGAGGGATTACGTCGTGCAGACCCGTGTATATTGACCTACTGCACCCTGACATTGGTGTGCACTTAGCGTGGAATAACTGCAAGCACAACTTGAAATATTTTGTCAAATACATTGTCTATTTACCTTAGTTTGTCCAGGGGCGTCTTCAAATCAGGTACGTTGTGGATACAATACCCAACACATCTGTTGCTGATAAAGTGGTTGATGAGATCAGAGATTCTCCAGCCCTTCCTCAACAGGAATTTACATTACAAGAGCTATTCCCTGATCTTGTACAGACAGATCTTGAGAAAGAAATAGATGCTGTTGAGGGGGAGAAGGCCAATATTGAGGGGGAGCATATGGAGATTGTAGAGGAAATTGCAAGCAAGGAGACTGTGGAGCCAAAGGATGCTGAAGGACTATCAAGGATTGAGAAGGATTCACATCCTAGTCCTAAGGAAAGAGTAGACATAGTCCGCACATCTGCTTCAGAGGATGAAGAGGCTGTTAGAGCCAAGAAAAGGAAGTTCCAGGTCTTCAAGAGAAGAAGCCAGAACTATAAGAAAGCCCTATAGACAATTGCTCCACAGCCTGCCACCACTATTGATTATAGTTCTCTGATGGTAGCATTGTAAATCAAGCTGGATGAGCAAAGGCAAGCTCTAGAAAAATATGTGGATGAAGGGCATAAATCCCTGCAATTTGATCTGCCATAAGACATCAAATCAATCAGATTTGAAGTGAATCTCAACAAGAAAAAAATGACTGATTGTTTCCATAAAGGAGGCAATGCAGTGGTCTATCTGGCTACTCATCAAGAGAACCTCAAAACACAGGTTGATGAACTTGTAGTGAAGTAAGACTATGTCCTGGAAAACCAGATAAGGATGAATGATAATCTCACTGCTTCACATAATGCCATTATAACTGAAATGAAAAATATAGCTACTACTCAGCCTACAGTAAGTGCCACTGCCAAAGAAGAATTTGATAAGAAATTACAGGAGAGTCTCACTGCTGTGAAAACTGCCATTGAAGATTCTCAGAAAGCTATTTCTGCCCAGCTTCAGAAGTTCAAACCTTTTTATAAGGATGGAGTAAACTATTTGAATGCTCAAATAAGATTCCAGAAAGATGATCTTAGAGATCACATAGAGAGAGAAGTCATAAAGGGGGAGAGGGTACTAGTCAAGGCAGGCTCTGATCATGCAAAGTGGATTTCAAACTCCATCAGAGCCACCCTTGGATATCCACCTTTATGTGATGATGACAATGTGGCAGAGTCTGGAATCAATCCTGCCTACTTTGGAGGAGAGCAAGCTGAAGTGGCTCAAGTGATATATCCTCCTGCAGATTTTGAGATGATACATCAGGAGGTACAGTCTATGTATAGTCCTCCTGAGGGTAATCAGAATATAATTCTTGAGAAAGTTGTCCAGCCTGTGCTAGATGCAATCTTAAAAGAGCAAGAGGCCTATCTAAAAGAACAAGAGGCCCAATTATCTAAGAAAAGATTCAGAGAGCAAGCTGAATTAAGGCCAGATTTTGAACAATGGAGCCCCACATCTAGGAATATCATCTTGACTGCTTGGAAGGCTGCTAAGGACAATGTCCTGGATAGAGGCAAGTGGTATTCTGACCTGGAGTGGAGAAAACATGAGAATAGGCAAGAGGCCATTGTAAAATATAGAAGAAAGGCTAAACTGGGAAAGCTACCACCTAATGCACAGGAGCCTAGCAAGTATTTCCCTAAGCCTTATCACTATTTTGAAAGGCAGAAGATAAAGGCTGAAGAGCTGAAAAAGAAAGATCTCAAAGGGAAGAAGCCTGCTGCTGCTGATGATAATGAAGCTCCAGTTCAGGCAAAGATTCAATCTGGAAAGGGGATTGTAATCAAGGAACCAGAGCAGCCATAGGATAGCATTTTTTTAAGTTTACAAATTGTAATCATTTGCATTAAAACTCTATGTAAATTTTTGATTAATGAAAATGTTGGAATTTGTAAGAACATTGTGTCATGGTTCAAATCTATTACATTAATTGTTCTGAGATAATTGTCTATACATGTTCTGTTCATACATGTTTAAGTATTTACCCTGTCATATATTACTGTTTTACATCATACTGAGAATTTGTTATGTATGGTGTATATCATTGACTAAGGGTTATGACTTCTCCAAATAGGGGGAGATTGTTGGGTACATTGGAATATATGTACTTGATTTGAAGAAGCCTCACCCTACTCAATGATATACATCAAGGTGTATTTGATGTGCTTTGAGTTTATTTGTGCAGGTTAAGTAACTGCAGGTTTGCAGGAAAAGTTTCTAAGTCCATGTGTCGACACCTAGATGAAAAGTGTCGACACTTAAGAAGGCTTGTGTCAACACCCAGAGAAGCTGTGTCGACACTTGGAGTAATTGTGTCGACACCAGGAAGGCAGAGTCAACACTAGAAGGAAAGTGTCGACACATACAGGCAGTGTCGACATACAATTAAGAAATGTCTACATAATCAGTGTCGACACTTAGAAGCAGTGTCGACACCCAGAGAAACTTTGTCGACAACAAAAGTGTCGACACTAGGAGGCTGTGTCGACACTCAGCAAAACTTCAACAAAGTTCAAGTACATGTGTCGACACTAGGAGGCTGTGTCAACACTCAGCAAACTTCAACAAAGTTTAAGTACAAGTGTCGACACAAAGGAGATGTGTCGACACACAGCTAAGTCTCAACACATGAAGAATGTGTCGACATAAAGGAGATGTGTCGATACTCAGCAAAAGTTTCAACACAGAAGGCATGTGTCGACACTTAACAAGTTTCAACACAAGAAGATGTGTCGACACAAAGGAGTTGTGTCGACACTTACCAGAAATCAACTAAGTATTGAAGAAGAAAGACTTGTGTCGACACACAGGATCAGTGTCGACACATTCTGAAGAAGTAGTGTCGAGAAGCTATTACAACAACACAAGGAGTTGTGTCGACACCATGAAGGCTAGTGTCGACACTTAGTCTACTTGTGTCGACACTTGGTCTATTTGTGTCGACACATAAAGACTATCTGTCTCGACACTTTCAGACAGTAACAGAGATTTCAAGAAGTGACTGGATGACTTGATAGCTGCCATTTCAACCGGTCAACTGTTACTGTCAGAGCCGTCAGAAAGTTGTTAGAAACCGGATCTGCCGGTCACCATGAAGAAAGCTTATATAAAGGCTTATTCCTTCAACAGAAAGAAAAAAAATAAATGAAGCAATCAATGAAGTAAAAAACAACACAACAAGAAGAAGACCTTCAAGGGAAGATCTAAGAAGTTGGAGAGAGAGAGCTCCTTCTAAGAAGTGCTGTTGCTGAACCTGGTAGCTAAGTTATATTCAGATTGAGATCTGAATCTCAAGACAGAAGTTGATCAAAGATCATCTTCAGGAGATTCAACCCTACTGTGTTCTAATTCAAGAAGCTTTGAAGAAAGATAAGGGAGGTTAATCTCAGTCAAGTTCTTCCAAGAACTCATCAAGAAGCCAGTCAACTCATCTCTCTCTATCTGAGTTGTGGTCATATACTTTGTATTTTCTAATTTCTGTAGGATCTTGTATAGATCTGAGTTGTAAGCCTAAATCTATAAAGGCTGAGGTAGGGCATGTGAGCCTGAGTGTAGGAGAATCATTTCTCTGAGTGTAGGCCTTGTTGAAGGCTGAGGTAGGGCTGTTGTGCCTGAGTGTAGGTCTTGTTGAAGACTAAGTGGTAGGGCTTGGTGCCTAAGTTGTAGGAGTGGGATCACTCTGAGTTATAGGAACTTGTTTGGGGTTCTGAGTTGTAAGATCTGAGGATCTGAGGTGAAGTGGTGAAGTTAGGCCGAATCTAGTACACTACTAGATAGGCGAAGGGGGAAAGTGGATGTACCCAGACCTTGGGGAACCACTATAAATCCTGTGTGCTCTTTGTGATTGTATGGTTGTATGGTTGCTGTACTGTGATACTTGTAGAATTGCAATTACTGTACTGTATTTCTGCCTTTAAAGTTTTAAAAGATTAAGTGCACCTATTCACCCCCCCTCTAGGTGTTTAGGCACTGTTTCTTTCATTGCTGAAACACCTTCAGATAATTCTGATAACCAAAGTTCTGAAAGCAGTGACTCAGATGAAGATTTTGCTGCCTTCACAAGGCAGTTTCAAAGATTTCTGAAGAAAAAGCAGTGGAAGTTTAAGCCTTCCACATCTAAGCCTAAGGATGATTACTATCAAAAGAGGAAGTCATCCAAAAAAGACAGGAGCAAGTCTAAGCCAAACAAGTCTACAACATCAAAGATTGTTTGCTACTTTTGTAATAGGCCTGGACATGTAGTGGCTGAATGTCCAGATAAAAGAAAAGAGACTGCAGATAAGAAGAAGAGTCAACACCAAAGCAAGAAGGAGAAATCCTTTGTTGCTAAGAAGAAGAAGACCTTGTCAGACCAATCTACTTCAGAGTCAGAATCTAAAGCTGAGGCCTACATTGGTCTATATGCAGCAGATGAAGAAGAATAGTTTCTTCAGGTGCTAAAATCTATATATGAACAAGAAGACCATCAGTGCAAGGGACTGATGGCTGCGTTAGAAGAAGACAAATGCCAGGATCAGCCTGGTCCCAGTAAGGTACACTGTCTTTCAGATTGCAGTACTGAGTTAGAGTCAGCAACATCTGCATCAAGTGATGTGGATGGGTCTGAGTCTGAAGGTGATATTCAACAACTGATAGATGAATATAGAGATCTATTGCAGGCACTTAAGAAGAGCAAAAACCTGGTCAAAACTCTGACTAAGGAAATTGCTGATCTTAAGATGGCTGCATCTGATTCAGAGAAATTCCTGGATCAGAAGCTGAATGAGATTGCCAGATTGAAAAACATAACTGTTATTCAAATGGGCACAATCACATTCAAGAATGATCAGATTAGAAATCTGGAGGTTAGACTTCAGAAAGAGAAAGAGATTGTGGCTAGTTTTTCTAAACCTAAATCTGTTTTACCATTGCTTGATGAGTTTGTACCTCAAAAGGGTAAGACTGGATTAGGGTTTAAAAAACCTGCCTGGACTGCTAGGTCCAAATCTAAAGGGAAAGCCCCAGCACAAAACAAGAAGCCTGCTGTAGATAATTCAGCTAGGGTTGTACCTAAACAAAGGTACAACAAGTTTGAGTGCTAGTGTTGTGGCAAGGTAGGCCATTTTGCCTTAGATTATTGGCACAATTCTAGTGTCAAGGAGAGTAACAATCTGCCTGCTAAAAGAGCTACAGGTAGATTTGTTAAAGTTCAGACTAACCTGAACCAAGGACCCAAAACTCATTTGGGTTCTAAGGTAAGGTAATCTTTCTTGCAGGTGAGTCCAAGTTGCCATGCCCCAATATGGTACTTGGACTGTGGATGTTCCAGGCACATGACTGGAACAAGGGGATTGCTGAAGGACTTCACACCTGTGTTGAATGGACCTAAAGTCACCTTTGGTGGTTCAAAAAAAGGGATCATCAAAGGATTTGGTAACATTTTTAGTAACCAGATTACTATCACTCAAGTGGCCTATGTGAAGGGTTTGAAACACAACCTTATTAGCATAAGTCAGTTGAGTGATTTAGGATATGACATTTCATTTATTAAGAATGAATGTCATATCAAAAGGTCAAGTGATCAAAAGATCATTTTGACAGGATATAGGAAGAAAAATGTTTATTGTCTTAACTTTGAGTGTGAGAACAATGTTTCTCCTATTTGTCTTATAGCTGATGAGAGAGTCTCACATTGTGTTAAATGGCACAAGAGGCTGGCTAATCTTAACTATAAGACTATTGGCCAACTCTTTAGCAAAGAGTTAGTGAGGAATGGTCCTCAAGTTAAGTGTATAAAGGATGGGATATGCTCAGCTTGTCAAAAAGGCAAGCAGACCAAATCCACCTTTCATAGCCTTGAAAATAAGGATTCAGTGAGGTGTCTATACCTCTTGCATATGGATCTATTTGGTCATATGCCAGTTCATAGTCTAGGTAGGAAGGTCTACACTTTTGTGGTGGTAGATGACTATTATAGATATTCCTAGGTGTTCTTTCTAAGATAAAAATCTGAAACCCCAACTATCTTATATAGTATTGTTAAACAAATTCAGAATGAGTTGAACAATACAGTGGTCAAAATCAGAAGTGACCATGACACAGAATTTCAGTCTGAAAGTATGACAAGACTATGTGAAGAATTTGGGATTTTTTATGAATTTTCCTCACCTAGAATACCACAGCAAAATGGTATTGCTGAAAGGAAGAATAGAACATTGATAGAGGCTGGTAGAGCTCTATTGAGTGACACTTCTCTCCCATAATATTTCTGGGCTGAGGCAGTAAACACTGCATGTCATGTGATCAATAGAGCTACTATCACCAAGAGCCACAAAAAGACTCCCTATGAGATTGTGAAGGGCAGAAAACTAAACTTATCCTATTTTAGGCTCTTTGGTGGCAAGTGCTATATACTTAACAATGGCAAGTCTTATCTAACCAAGTTTGCTGCCAAATCCCAAGAGGGGATATTTGTTGGGTACAACAACAATAGTAAGGCATATAGAGTCTACAACTTGATTACTCAAGTTGTAGAAGAGTTTGTACATATAGTCTTTGGTGAAACAAGACTGATTAATAGTGAGTTGCCAAGTAGTGCTTGCAGTTCTACATGTATAAATGAGAGAATGGACAAGCTTACCATTACAGAAGAATCAACTGCAAATCAGGAAGTGGAAAATGGTGGCTGCTGTCCAGGGGGAGTACAGGACTCTCAAGATACTGAAGAAAGTCAAGAGGTGCAGCTTAATGAAGAAGCTGGAGGTGTACAACCTGAAGATAGACTACCTCCAGCTAATAGACACTTAAAGGATCATCCAGCAACTCAGATAATTGGTGATCCAAGATAAGGTGTGCAAACAAGAAGCAGGAATCTGAGCACAGTTCTTTACTCCAGCTTCCTATCCCAAGTGGAACCAAAGAAATTTGAAGAAGTAGCTCTAGACCCACATTGGATTGATGTTACGCAAGAGGAGCTGAATCAGTTTAGAAGATGTAAGGTCTGGAAGCTAGTTCCTAAACCCAAGGACCACAACATCATTGGAACAAAGTGGATCTTTAGGAACAAATTGGATGAGAATGAGATCATTATGAAGAATAAAGCAAGACTTGTTGCAAAAGGGTATAGGCAGGAAGAAGGTATTGACTTTGATCAAACCTTTGCCCCAGTAGCAAGACTGGAAGCAATCAGGATGTTCCTTGCTTATGCAACATATCAAGGCTTTAAGGTATTTCAAATGGATGTAAAGTCAGTTTTCCTAAATGGAAATCTAAAGGAAGAAGTCTATGTAGAGCAGCCCTCAGGTTTTGTTGATCCTCTCAAACCTGATTATGTTTATAGACTTAGGAAAGCATTGTATGGGTTAAAACAAGCCCCAAGGGCTTGGTATGAAACCCTGTCTAGTTTCCTCATTGAGAACAAATTCTCAAGGGGGAAAATAGACAAAACTCTATTCCTTAGGGAATCTAAAGGAAAGATTATCCGAGTCCAAATATAGATAGATGACATAATATTTGGGTCTACTGAAAGTAATCTTTGCAGAAAGTTTGCAAAACTTATGCAAGGAAAATTTGAAATGAGCAGTATGGGGGAACTTAAGTTCTTCTTGGGTCTCCAAGTAAGACAGACTGAAGATGACCTGTCCATATGCTAGTCTAAGTTCATCTTAGAGTTAATAAAGAAGTATGGTATGGAATCATCCACTACCATGAAAACTCCTATGGGGTCAAGTATGTCTCTAAGCAAAGATGATGCAGGGAAACCTGTAGATGAAACTTTGTATAGAGGGATAGTTGGATCCCTTCTGTATTTGACTGCTAGTAGACCAGATATCATGTATGCTACATGTGTCTATACTAGGTACCAAGCATGCCTTAAAGAATCTCATCTGACTGCAGTCAAAAGGATTTTGAGATATCTTAAGGGCACACCTTATCTAGGCCTTTGGTACCCTAGGAATGGAGATTTTCTACTGACAGGTTATTCAGATGCAGATTTTGCAGGTTGCAAGGAAGATAGAAAAAGTACTACAGGAACCTGTCAATTTCTAGGTGGAAGACTAGTGTCTTGGAGCAATAAGAAGCAGATCAGTGTGACAATCTCCACAGCTGAGTCAGAATATGTTGCTGCAGGAAGCTACTGTGCACAACTTTTGTGGATTCAGCACCAGCTAGAAGACTATGGTATTCAAGTAAGTAGAACACCTTTGCTTTGTGATTCTACAAGTGCAATTTCTATAGCTAATAATCCTGTCTCACATAGTAGGACTAAGCATATAGAAATTAGATACCATTTTCTTAGAGAACATGTAGAGAAAGAAGACATTTCACCAGAATATGTCAAAATAGATAATCAAATTGCTGATATGTTTACTAAGCCCCTAGATGAAACTAAATTCAATAAGTTTAAAATTGAATTAGGAATGTTGAACTTAGATTAGTTTCACAAAATTGGCTAAGTAAAATAGTGTCGACACAAGGAGTTGTCTGTGTCGACACATAGAAGTGGTGTCGACACTTAGGTTTAACAAAGATTTCTTCGAGTGGAGTATCGACTATTCGTCGAGCGCAGATATATTTGTTTTGACACATCATAATTGGTGTCAACACATAGTAGTCAACACCGTTGTCGAGACTTAAGTAGTCTGTGTCGACACTTTTTAACAGTGTCGACACATTTAGAGGATTATGATGCGCCTTTTCACCTTCGTTTTTAGAAAGGTATAAATAGGTCTTCAACATTGTTTGTCGACACGCTCTCAATAGTTTCGAGACCAAAACTTTGTGTCGACATCTCTCTCATCTAAATTCAAGATTTCTCAAAACCCTAATGGCGCCTAAGCTTGAGGAGAACGTCAATGAAGGATATGAGCTAGTACGCAACGCATTTGACCATGCGGAACCAGAAATTCAGGAGGTTGTAACCCTAATTGTAGAGAATGGGTTGGAAGTTTTAGTTTCTGAGCCAACCAAGATTTGGAAGAAGGAAGTACTCGAATTCTATGGTGCAGCTACGTTGGATTCAACTGGACTCAAGATCAAGTCTGCAGTTCATGGTGCGAAAGTTAAACTGACTATGAAGAGTTTAAGGAAAGTTCTACATCTACCTAGAACTTAAGAGGAAGAAGATGTACCCGCTTCTAAGCTTAGGGAAGCACTGCAATGGTGTGGACTAGATTCAACCATGAAGATTGGCTCAATATTTAACAGAAGAGGAATGAATATGAAAGGAAAGTTTTTATCTGAAGTGGTCGGAAAGGTGATTCTGTGCAAGCCAGGTGGGCATGATAGGATATCAGCTCATATGTTCAGCTTAATGACAAGGATCATCTTTAAACTAAAAACTGATTGGTCAGCAGTGATGTTTGAAAAGATTAAGAAAAGTCTGAAGAAGCCCAATTTGGGTAGGATAATGAGTCTGTATTTGGCTGGAACTATTCCAGAAGTAATGAACCAAGCTTCTGGTTCTAAAATAAATCACATGAGAAAGATGGACATCAGGATTATCTCAAGGTGGGATAGGGTGTTAACTAAGGACATGCCCACTCTAGAGAAGGAAGTTCCTCCTCCTCCTCAGAAGAAGAAAGCCCTGATGGCTCCTGACTCTTCCAGTAGTTCAGAAGAGCAAGTAGTTTTCAGTTCTAATGAGGAAGAAGCTGATAATATTGGAAGGTCACCAGTAAGAAATGAAGATGCTCAGAGGCAGGGGGAGCAACCATCTGCTAGCCCCATCCACCTGGATCCACTCCAGGGGGAGCCTCGCCATGAGATAGTGCCAACTCACTTGGACAGTGAAATGGAAACACAAACAATTCTTGAGGTAATCAGTGAAGTCAATCAATCAATTTTCAATATTGAGAATGAAATGCTAACTGACTCTTTGATTGATATTGATCAGACAACTCAGTTACCCAGTCAACCACAAGATGTAATCTTGGAAGATACATCAGCAGTTGCTGATGCTCCAGAAATAAAAAACTCTCTTGTCCCTTCTCAACAAGAATTTACCCTAGAAGAGCTGTTTCCTGATTTAGTGCAGGCTAATATTGAGGGGGAGCATGCTGGTTTTGAGGGGGAGAAACCTGCTTTTGAGGGGAGCATGTAGAAACTCAGGAGGAGAATACAATGACTGAGGAGGAGCAAATTAGAATAGAAACTGAGGAGCAAAGGACTCAGGGGGAGCTACCTAAGACTGCACAGGACTTGCCTCCTGGTCCAAAGGATAGAGTAGATATAGCTAGTACCTCTGAATCTGAGGATGCTGCTGAGGTTCAAGCAAAGAAAAGGAAGCTCATGGTCTTCAAAAGAAGAAGCCAGAGCTACAAGAAAGCATTACAAACTGTGGCTCCACAGCCTGCCCCAACAATTGATTATAGTTCTTTGTTAGTATCCATGCAAGTAAAGTTGGATGAGCAAAGGATTGCAATGGAGAAGTATATGGATAAGACACACAAAGATCTCCAATTCTTCTTGGCCCAAGACATCAAATCCATAAGATTTGAGGTGAATCAAAATAAGAAGGAAATGACTGACTGTTTCCACAAAAGGGGTAATGCAGTGGTTTTCCTAGCTACCCATCAAGAAAAGATAAAGACACAAGTGGATGATATAGCAGTTAAGCAGGGCTATGTCTTAGAAAATCAGATTAGGATGAATGATAATCTGATTGCATCCCATAATACAATTGTTAGAGAATTGAAAAATGTTGCATCAGCCCAGCCTGCTGATAAGTCTACAGCCAAGCCAGAGTTTGATAAGGAGAAGTTTCATAAGGACTTCCAGGAAGGCATAATTGCTGTCAAAGCTGCTATTACAGATTCTCAAAAGACTATTTCTGGACTGCTGTTGAAGTTAAAAGGTTTTTATAAGGATGGAGTTAATTTTCTGGATGAACAGATCACATTTCAGAAGGATGATCTTAGAGATCATGTGGCTAGAGAAGTCATAAAGGGGGAGAGGGTTTTAGTCAAAGATGGATCTGAACATACTAAATGGATTTCCAATAGCATCAGAGCCATACTTGAATATCCACCCCTGTGTGATGATGAAAATGTAGCTGAATCTGGTATAAATCCTGCATATTTTGGAGGAGAACAAGCTGAAGTTGCTCAGGTAATCTATCCTCCTGCAGATTTTGAGATGATACATCAAGAAGTACAATCAATGTACATCCCTCCTGAGGGTAATAAGAATATTATTCTAGAAAAAGTAGACAAGCATGTGCTAGAGGCAATATTGAAAGAGCAAGAAACTCTTTTGTCCAAGAAGAGATTCAGAGAACAAGCAGAGTTAAGGCCTGATTTTGAACAGTGAAGCCCAACTTCTAGAAATATTATACTAACTGCTTGGAAAGCTGCAAAGGACAATATTCTAGAGAGGGGCAAATGGTACTCAGAACAAGAATGGAGAAAACATGAAGCCAGGCAAGAGGCCATAGTTCAGTACAGAAGGAAGGCAAAACTTGAGAAGCTACCTCCTAATGCACAGGAGCCTAGCAAATATTTCCCAAAGCCTTATCATTATTTTGAAAGACAAAAGATAAGGGCCGAATAGCTGAAAAAGAAAGATCTAAAGGGCAAGATGCCTGCTGATGACTCTGATGTTCCTGTGCAAGCCAAGATTCAATCCGGCAAGGGCATTGTCATCAAGGAGCCAGAGCAGCCTTAGTTTAGATTTTCTTAAGTTTACATCTTTGTAATCTTTTGTGTTAAATTCCATGTAAACTTTTGATTAAAGAAACTTTTGGTAGTTGAAACAAAACTATAATGAATGCTCATTGTGTTAGCATACTTATTCTGTGATGAAATATCTTTTATGCTTTGTTTTAAGTATTTACCCTGTCATATAATATTGTTATACATCAAAATGTGTATTTGTTATGAATGGTGTATATCATTGACTAAGGGTTATGACTTCTCCAAATAGGGGGAGATTGTTGAGTATATTGGAAAATGTGTACCAGATTTGAAGAAGCCTCACCCTACTCAATGATATACATCAAGGTGTATTTGATGTGTTTTGAGTTTATATGTGCAGGTTAAGTAATTGCAGGAAATGCAGAAAAATTTCTGAGTCCATGTGTCGACACCTAGAGAAGCAGTGTCGACACTTATGAAGGCTTGTGTCGACACTGGAGAAAAGCTGTGTCGACACTTGGACTTAATTGTGTCGACACTTGGAAAGGCTGAGTCCACACCAGAATCAACTGTGTCGACACCAAAAGGAATATGTCGACACACAGTGAAGCTCAGTCGACACACAAAGAAGCAAAGTCGACATCAACTATGTTGACACCAAAAGGCAGTGTCGACACACAAGAATACTTAGTCGACATCAAATGTGTCGACACATAGAGGCAGTGTCAACACACAGAAGTATTTGTCAACATCAACTGTGTCGACACACAAGACTTGTGTCGACACACAGCAAAGCTTAAACAAAGTTAAAGTAAAGAAGAACATGTGTCGACACAAAGGAGATGTGTCGACACACAACAAGTTTCAACAAAGTTAAAGAAAAGAATGCTTGTGTCGACACACAGAATCAGTGTCGACACATTCTAAAGAAGCAGTGTCGAGAAGCTGTTACAACAACAAAAGGAGTTGTGTCGACACCACCAAGGCTAGTGTCGACACTTAGTCCACTTGTGTCGACACTTAGTCTAATTGTGTCGACACATAATGAAGTTCAGTCTCGACACTTTCAGACAGAGACAGTGATTTCAAGAAGTGACTGGATGACTTGACAGCTGCCATTTATAATAGGTCAACTACTACTGTCAGAGCTGTCAGAAGGTTGTTAGAAACCAGATCAGCCGGTCACCATGGAGGAAGACTATATAAAGGCTATCTCCTTCAACAGAAAGTGATGATCAATCATTTGAAGAATACAGATTCTGAGCAATACATATAGAAGTAATTATACAGAAAATTTTCGACAGAAGATCTAGAAGAACTTGGAGAGAGAGGACTCCATCTAAGAAGTGCAGTTGCTGAACTAGGCTGCCAAGAAAGATTCAGATTGAGATCTGAATCTCAAGTCAGAAGCTGATTGAAGATCATCTTCTCAGGACATTCAACCCTACTGAGTTCAGATTCAAGAAGCTTTGAAGAAAGCCAAGAGAGGTTGATCTCTGCCATCAAGTTCTTCCAAGAACTCATCAAGAAGCCATCCATCCCTTCTCTCTTTATCAGGGTGGTGGTTATTTACTTTGTTTAATCAAATTTTTGTAGGATCTATATAAATCTGAGATTGTAAGCCTGTTTTATAAAGGCTGAGTGTAGGAGAGTAAATTCTCTGAGTGGTAGGGCTGTGAGCCAGAGGTGTAGAAGATTGTGATCTCTGAGTGTAGGCCTTGTTGAAGGCTGAGGTAGGGCATTTGGCCTGAGTTGTAGGAGTGGGCACACTCTGAGTTGTAGGAACCTGGTTTGGGTTCTGAGCTACTGTAAGATCTGAGGATCTGAGAAGAAGTGCAGAAGTTAGGCCGAATCTAGTACACTGCTAGATAGGCGAAGGGGGAAAGTGGATGTACCCAGACCTTGGGGAACCACTATAAAAATTTGTGTGCACCCTTTGTTGAATTATTTCTGTGATTGCTGTGCTGTGTAGTAGTAGAATTTGCAATTTCTGGTTAATTAACAGAATAGATTTTCTGCCTTAAAAAGTAAAAGAAAAAGTACACCTATTCACCCCCCTCTAGGTGGTTAGGCACTAATTCTTTCATATACTCAATGCCTTTTGATATATGGCGTTGAGTGAATTGCCTTCACTCAATGCATGTGGACTTAGTCGTAGAATTGTTTTGCAGACTGTTGGGCTTTGACTGTCAACACCTTCACTCAACGCCCGTTGACTTATGCGATTTTCAGCCTTTCCAGCATCCTTCTTTGACATCTGGCATTGAGTGAACTGCCTTCACTCAACATCTGTAAACTTAGATAGATTTCTGTCTCTCCACTTCTCTACCTTATGACCACCTATCACAATCACTTGGAATACCTGTTCAATCAATGCGATAAGTACCACCCCGCATGCATGAACTTGAACATACCTCAAATACAAATATTTGTATATCATTCACTTGTTTGACTTCTACAAATCTGGGACATTGTGAGCAATGGACACAACAATTTCCCCCTATTTGAATAAGTCAAAACCTTCAAACAACATTCTGAGTCAATGATATACACTGATATATGCAGCAATAAAACAGGAGTGTCAAGTTATAATAAGAGAACAACAGTGTCAAGTTATAGGTTACCACACTTTTCTTGCTTGCAGGGAGATCATCATCACTTCCTACTCCCCTTATTTTGATGTTGCCTTGTCTTGATCATTTCCTTCTCCTTACCCTTTTTGACTTCTGTAAATAGTCAGGGAGGTGCTTGCCTCTGATTATCTTCTCCCCCCTTTTTGAGTTCATATAATCAACTGTTGCAGCAGCTTGCTCCTTCACCACATAAGGCTGAATCTATCACTATAAGTGCTGGACTTACTCACCCTCAACTGAAGCATCTTCTATCATCCTTCATGGTAGACACTTTAGTCTATTCCAGTCTGGATATCACTTGAACCACTTGAAAAACTTGATACCAATGAAGGTATACCACTCGAAAATCTTCATACCGCTGGAGGTCTTTTCCACCTGCAAGAAGTAGTACAACCTGCAACAAAAACAACACAAGGAGCAACTAAAGCTATACCAAGTTCAACATACCAAACTCAAACTTGAAGGTGTTGAACTTTGCTTCATCCAATGACTTAGTGAAGATGTCAACCACTTGCTTGTCTGTAGGGATAAACTCAAGACTAATATCTTCACATTCCATATGCTCCCTAATGAAATGATACCTAATCTTAATGTGCTTAGTCCTGCTATGAGAGACAAGATTCTAGCAATTGAAATTGCACTAGTATAATCACAGTACAAAGGAGTTCTACTTATCTGGAGGTTATAGTCTTGGTGCTAATGCTGGATCCACATCAACTATGTACAGAGGCTACCTGTTGAGATGTATTTAGACTCAGCTATTGAGATTGCAACACTGGTCTGCTTCTTGCTGCTCCAAGACAATAGTATTCTTCCTAAGAACTAACAAGTGTCTGAAGTGCTCTTCATGTCCTCTTTGCAGCCTGCAAAATCTGCATCTGAATAGCCTGTTAGTTCAAAATCCATATTTCTAGGGTACTATAGGCCAAGATCTGGTGTGCCCTTAAGATACCTCAAAATCCTCTTAGCAGCAGAGTTGTGAGATTCTTTAGGGCTAGCCTGATACCTAGCACAAACACATGTATCATACATGATGTCTGGCCTACTTGTAGTAAGATATAGAAGGGAGTCAATTATCCCTCTATACAAAGTTTCATCAACAGGTTTCCCTGCCTCATGTTTGCCTATAGACATACTTGACCCTATAGGAGTTTTCATGGTGTAGGCATTTTTCATACCAAACTTTTTGATCAACTTCCTGGTGAACTTATACTGGGATATAGATAATCCATCTTTAGTCTGTCTTACTTGGAGGCCCAAGAAGAACTTCAGTTCACCCATACTGCTCATCTCAAACTTCTCATGCATAAGTTTGGCAAACTTCCTGTAAAGGTTATCATTAGTAGATCCAAATATTATGTCATCTACATAAATCTGGACTAGGATGATCTTGCCCTTAGATTCCCTTAAGAATAGGGTATTATCTATCTTCCCCCCTTGATAATTTGTTCTCAATGAGGAACCTAGATAATGTCTCATACCATGCTCTAGGGGCTTGCTTCAGCCCATATAGAGCTTTCCAAAGTCTATAAACGGAATCAAGTGAGTTAGGAATAACAAAACCTGGAGGCTGCTCAACATAGACTTCTTGCCTTAAGTCACCATTGAGGAATGATGACTTCACATTCATCTGGTAGACTTTAAATCCTTTGAATACAGCATATGCAAGGAAGAGTCTGATGACTTCCAATCTTGCTACAAGGACAAAGGTTTGATCAAAGTCAATAACTTCTTCTTATTTGTACCCCTTAGGTATAAGCATATCCTTGTTCTTGATTATAATATCATTTTCATCAAGTTTATTCCTATAAATCCACTTAAATCCAATGACATTATGTCCTTATGGTCTGGGAACCAGCTTCCAGACCTTATACCTCTTAAACTGGTTCAATTCCTCTTGTATTGCCACAATCCGAAACTGATCTATGTTGCCCTCTTCAAATCTCTTGGGCTCAACCTGTGACAAGAAACTTGCATATATTGTTATATCATGGCTCTTGCTTCTTATCACCACTCCTTGGTTTGCATCATCAATAATCTGATGTCTTGGATGATCTCTTAGATGTCTGACAGCTGGAGGCAATCTTCTTTCAACATCAGCTTCAGTGGAAGCATATTGCTGATCTTCATCCACTTCAGTTGGGCCTTGCCCTTCTTCTGGAATATCCACTCCATCTTGGACTAATGGAGCAGCATCTTTGATGGTTAGTTTGTCCATCATCAGATTTGTACCTGTAGTGCTAGAAGAGGAGCTTGACAGCTCACTATTAATCATGGTAGACTCATCAAAGACTACATGTGCAGACTCTTCTACAACTTGGCTTTTCAAGTTGTATATCCTATAGGATTTATTGTGATTGTTGTACCCAACAAAAATCTCATCAAAGGACTTGGCAACAAACTTAGTCACATAGGACTTACCATTATGAAGCATATAACACTTGCTACCAAAGATCCTGAGATAGCCCAAGTTTGGTTTTTTGCCCTTAAAGTTCTCATAGGGAGTCTTCTTGTTGCTCTTTGTGATAGAGGCTCTATTAAGGACATGACATGCAGTATTACTGCCTCAACCCAGAAATATTCTGGGAGAGATGTGTCACTTAGCAAGGTCCTTCCAGCCTCTACGAGAGTTCTATTTTTTCTCTCAATAATCCCATTTTGCTGGGGTGTTCTTGGAGAAGAAAATTCTTGATGAATTCCTTGCTCTTCACAGTACTTTGTCATGCTATCAGACTGGAATTCAGTCTCATAGTCACTTCTAATTTTGACCACAGTTCTATTAAACTCATTCTGAATTTGCTTGACAAACTTTATGAAGATATCAATAGTTTCATTCTTTTTCTTAAGAAAGAATACCCAAGCAAACCTAGAATAGTCATCAGCCACCACAAGGGTATAGACTTTCCTTCCCAGACTATGAACTGACATAGGACCAAACAAGTCCATATGCTAGAGGTAAAACTCCTCACAGAGTCTTTGGTCCCAATACCATTGAAGGAAGCTTTGGTCTGCTTGACCTTTTGGCATGTTGAGCAAATGCCTTCCTTGGTGCATTTCATCCTGGGACCATTCCTAACTATCTCTTCACTAAAGAGCTTATCAATAGTCTTATAATTCAAATGAGCTAGTCTCTTCTGCCATTGCACACAATATGAAACTTTCTCATTTTCCACTAGACAAATAGGATAGTCTGTATCTAGACATAGAAAGTTTAAGCAATAAACATTTCCACTCCTAGTGCCTGTTAAGATGACCTCTTGGTCACTTGATCTCTTAATCTGGAACTCATTCTTTTGGAAGACAATGACATAGTCAAGATCTGAGAGTTGGCCTATGCTTATAAAGTTGTGTTGCAACCATTCAATATAAGCCACTTTTGAGATTGTGACTATGCCATTGGTAATCTTACCATATCCTCTAGTCACTCCTTTATCTGAACCACCAAAGATAACTTTGGGTCCATCCTTTACTGGAGTGTACTCCTTTAGATTTCTCCTTGTTCCAGTCATGTGCCTGGAACAACCAATATCCAAGTACCATATATGGGTATGGACACTTGGACTAACCTGCATCATATAATTTATCTTACCTTAAGACTCCAATAATTATTGGGTCCTAGGTTCTGATTAGCCTGAAAATGAATATGGCTTCCTGTAGAATTTCTGACAGGAATACTAACACTGGCTCTTGGCACAGTAGGATTGTGCCAGCAATCTAAGGCAAAATGCCACACCTTACCACAACACTAACACTCATAGATATTATATCATCTTTTTTGCGTAGGTTCTGCAGTTTGGTTAACTGCCGACTGAACATAAGGAAGAGGTGCAACAACCTTCTTTAAGTTACTTTCAGCAAGGATTTGACTGAAGGTAAGTCTTCCAGCAGGCTTCCTTGGCTGGCTCTGACTGCCATTTGCAGCAGTCTTTTTTGCAGATGGCATGTTGTTTATAGTATCAGAGGTAGCTAGATTTGGCCTGCTAACAGACTTACCCTTTGTCTGAACCTTTGCTGGATGGGCTTGAGTGAAGGCAACTGCCTTGTTCTTGAGAGTGGGGGCTGGGGTACCAAAAAATGGTCCAGTATGGGCCATTTGAATTTCCTCATGGGGAGCCTTAAAGGCACTCATTCCCATACTATACCTTCCACCATAGCTATGAACATCTTTGTTCACACTAGTGGATTTACCATTCATCCAGTGACCATATATGCTTTCTTGGTCATACCTGTCTGAAGGTAACATCACCTTTTTAAAAGGGATGGGAGGCTCAGAAGCCAGAGTCTGGACTGGAGCTTTCCATTTCCATTTGGAAGGGGCAACTCTAGTGTTTCCCTTAAACCCCAACCCCTTCTTATCCTTCTGAGAGGAGAAGGAGTCTATCAAGGGCAACACTGTATTGGGCTTAGAGTAACTAGCCACAATTCTCTTCTCCCTCTGGAGATTCCCTTCAAGATCTCTAATGAGACTATCCTTGTACTTGATGGTGCCAATCTGGATGAGAGTAATGTTGCTGAGTTGGATGACTTCCCAAGCCTTCTGATCTAGCAAGGATGTTATCTCAGCCTGCTGGGCAGTAGCGTGCTGAAGAGAGGCAATCTCCTCAGCTTGCATTTTGGCCAACTTCCTGCTCCTCTTGAAAGCATCCAGAAGTTCACCATAATTATCAATCAGTTGATTGACATCTTACTCAGATTCTGACCCATCATCACCACTGGATGATGATGCCTCAGAATTTGGACTAGTCTCATTATTTGATTCAGGAGATGAGCTAAATAGAGAGTGTACCTTTGTTGGACTAGGCTGATCCTAGTTGGATTCTTCATCAGACATTGCCATCAGCCCACAACAGTTGTAGGCATTTTAATCCTCATCCTCCTCCTCCGAGTCATAGTCTGACTGTGACAGAGGGGCCCTGTTACCCATCCTAGCATTAGGATAGTCTTCAGCTTCATCTGCAATTGCAGCCAATAGCCCAATGAGGGCTTCTTCTTCTTCAGACTGGGATGAAGATGATTCAATCCAGCTCTTCTCCTTCTTTGTAATGAGGACTTGTCCTTCTTGCCCTTATGTTGGGTATTGTATCCACAATAACCTAGATTTGGTGAAGTCACCCTTGAACTAAGATGAATTAAGTTGTATTTGATGTATTGTTTGAGTTATGTGTTTGCAGGACTAAATTGCCAAGTGTAGACCAATGTCAGTCTACAATGGGTCACCAAACACATGACCATATAATGTAATCCCTCATTGTGGATCCATGGTGTTGACTCATGTGTAACCTATCTATTGGGATGCACTTCATTTTCAAGCACTAGGATTGATTGGAGAAAGACGTGTTGCTGATTTTATTTAAGAAAGTAAAATCCTCATGAAGGAAAATATTCGGAGTATTTCACTCGAGTAGAAGTTTAAGTACTCGAGTTGAACCCTTAGTAAATACTCGAGTAAGTCTGTCTTAATTCGAGTAAGGGAAATGGTTCTCGAGTAGTCTGAACATAGCTCTCGAGTGGCCAAGTCCATTACTCGAGTAGACTTCTTCTTATTCTCGAGTTGACAGATTTCCTCTTAGAAAATATTCTAAGAACTTTACTCGAGTAGTCAAGACCACCACTCGAGTAGTTGAACCAGTTGTCTCGAGTTGCAGGAGTAATGTTCTCGTGTTGAATTTACCTCACTCGAGTAGTCTAGTTCCTATACTCAAGTAGTCTTTCTACTTCTCGAGTTGTCTGGATCAAATACTCGAGTAATCAATTTTAAACACCCAGAATTTTTCTAAGTCCTTCTCTCGAGTAGTTCACTTCTACCTCTCGAGTAGTTCACTTCTACCACTCGAGTAATCCTTCCATATCTCGGGTAACATTTCTGGCACTCGAGTAAATCTTCATTCCACTCGAGTGATTATAGTTTTTTGTTCTGAATTCCTTGAAGAACTTCTTCTCGAGTAGTCTATTCTATCTACTCGAGAACCTGAAGTAGTACTCGAGTAACTTCTTCTTCACTCGAGTAATGCAGATAATTTTTCCAGAATTTCGCTAAGTCCAGAACTGACGGCATTTTAAAATGACGCGACGTGATTGGTCCACGTGGACGTCATTAATGCTAATTATGACCGTTAGAGAGATCTTATAAAAGGTCTTGTTATTTTGACTAACCCTAAGCGCGTTAATAAAGCATTCTAAGAATTTTGAATCAGCCAATTTCTCTTTCCTAAATCGGATGCCCCCGCCGCTCATCTTCCTCATCGCCAAGGGTTGTCGATCCAGGACGATTCAGAAAAGTTGACTTACAGATCGAGATTGCTTTTCATCTTCTTCATCATCTCTCTGATCGTGTGAGTCAAGAAGTTTCAGATCCAGATCTAGCTGAGCATCTTCTTCAACAATTTCTAATAAAGTCACAAAGTTCAAAGGAAGAAGACCTTGGCCAAAATCTCCAAATCTGAGAAAGATATATTGGTTGTATTTCATTTTCTCAATTTATTATTGTAGGAGATTACTCTCCGAGTGTAGGAGCTTCGTTCTTCGAGTTGTAGGAAGTTTTGATCTTCCAAGTGTAGATCCGTGTTGTGGATCGAGTTGTAGGAACTTTGTTTCGAGGTGTAGGATTGGTTTCAATCCTAGATAGTGGAGTAGCCGAGTCTAGTGCTTTGCTAGATCGGTGAGTGGAAAGTGGATGTACCCAAGGTTGGAAAACCACTATAAATCTCTTGTCATTTGTGAATGCTTGGTAGATTTTTGTGCATAGATCGCTAATTTTTATTCCGTAAAAAGACGCACGACTCACCTATTCACCCCCCTCTAGGTGATTTAGGTAGACAACTAAACACTTTTAATTGGTATTAGAGGGAGGTTGATCATTAAAAGGTTAGCACCTTGATCAGATCCGTCCCTAGTTATCTTTTGAGATTTTCCAAGCATGGACAAGGCCAAAGATTTTGCCAAGCTTCCCTTGTGCACAAAGAATAACTTTCCCATATGGAAATAGAGAATCAGATTTTTCATGGAAGCTGTGGATCCAAGGATCTTCATGATCGTTGAAGAAGGTCCTTACATTCCGATGACCATCTCCACTATAGATCCAATAAAGAAGGTTCCTAAGAAATTGATGGATCTCGACAAAGATGAGATTGCACTTGTGTCTTTAGACAAGAAGGCCAATAATATTATAACAAGTGCAGTTGATGACTCCATGTTGTAGAACCTGATCCACTGCCAGTCCGCTAAGGAAATGTGGCAGTCCCTCGTCACTTTGATGTAAGGCACATAAGAAGTTAAGGCTGATAGAATATCCCTTCTTAATCAGAAATATGAAGCCTTTCGACAAGGACCCAAGGATACCATTGCAGATACGTTTGAAAATTTCTTCAAGATAGTCAACGGCCTAAGAGTCTACGGCCGAGTCTTCACCAAGGGAGAACTGAATGACAAGTTCTTGAGATCCCTAACTAAGGAATGGGATAACAAGGTTTGTGCCATTCGGGAATTTGGAAAGCTAGCTGAGACAGACCCGCAGAATCTCTTCGTAAAGCTTATGTCGTATGAGCTACAAATTAATTCAAGAAAATCTGAAGAAGAGAAGAGCAGGTCTTCATCCAAGGAGAAGTCTGTAGCTCACAAGGTAGACACCTCAAGGAAGTCAAAGGCTGCCTCTCCTTCCCCAGCACAAGAAGTAAGTGAAGAAGAAATCTCGGAGCCAAGTACCTCAGGCTCAGAGCTATCTGAAGGAGAGTTCTCTCTACTCTCAAGATAGTTCAAGAAATTCTCGAACAAAAAGAAGCAATGGAAAGACAAGGATACCTTTTACAGAAGATCACGCCATGATGGTGATCGACACAGAAAAGGCACAAGCAGCCATGACAGTTATACTACTAAACCGAACAAACATATTTCTACTGACATTGTTTGTTATTGCTGCAATAAACAAGGCCATGTCATCGCTGATTACCCCCACAAGAAGAAGGAGGGTGGAAAAATAGAAGAAAAGAAATCTTCTTACAATAAGAAGAGAATAAAAAAGAGCATAATAGCCAAGAAGGGCAAAACTCTTAGCGACTCTGACTCATCTGAGTCAGGTGAAGAAGAAGAAGCATACTTCATGCTAATGGATCAGACTGACGACGAACAAGAACCCACGTTCACTGGGAAGGTAAATTCTCACACGCCGCTCTCTAAATCTGATGTTTCTGAACATGATCATGAGGACAGCTCTTCTGACGATGAGTCTGAACTCATGACCCAATATAAAGAGTTGATCAAGGCTTACGACAAATGTCGATGAGTTGTGAAAGCTCAAGCTAAAGAGATAAAGTCTCTAAAGGCTGAGGAGATCACTTTGAGAGAGGAAGTCGCTAAGACTGACTCACTTAGAGAAAACTTCAATGCTGCCATTGAAGAATATAATAAGGCTCTCGAGCACCTACACTTAAAGGAGAAGATCATCAAAGAGTTGGAAGAACAACTTGCTGCTGAAAATAAACTTGTGGAAAGTTTCTCGAAGCCCAAGACTGTCCTTCCTCTCGTCGCTGAATTCTCATCAAAGGCCAAGGGTGCTGGGCTAGGCCATGTTGAAGCTCCTAGTAAATCTTCTAGGAGGAATAAGTCTCAAAGAAAGAATAAGACGACCAAGAAGACTTTGGCCAAAGAGAAGGAGAAAGCCCCTTAAGATCAAACTTCTTTCAAGAAAATCATATTTCCAACAAACGAGTTTGGTCTTGACTCGTCCTATGGTCACTTTGCTAGGCCTACCTATGTAGAGCCGAAGTCTCGTTACTAAGGATGGACTCATCCATGAAACTTTGGTGAGAGTGTCTTTAAGGCACCTTATGAAGAAATTATTCTTCAGAGCTATGACCCTTATAATCATGGTCATAACATTAAGAAAGCACCAAAGGTAAAGCCTATTGTGGAAAAGCCACTGAAGGAGAATAAATCATGTGATTGCCATCACCGTGAAACTTCTTCCTCCAAGAATACTGTCCCTGCTAGATCACCATCTCAAAAGGTCAAGCAGGGGAATCTAAGACAAAAATACAACAGGTTTGACTGTTGGTGCTGTGGTAAAATTGGTCACTTTGCCATTGACTGTTGGTTTAACTCCAAAAATTATGTGACTCCTCAAGTTTGCAATATAAAAAAGACCATTCATAGTGCTAATACTCGTAGGGGGAGTGTTCTAACAAGAGACCAAAGACCCAAACGTGTTTGGGTTCATAAGGCAAATTGATTTGTAATTGCAGGTATGTCCAAAGGCCAACAAAACTCCTATATGGTATTTGGACAGTGGATGCTCTCGGCACATGACCGAGACAAGAAACCTTCTTCAGAACTATTCTCCAGTCTTGAACGGGCCAAAGGTCATCTTTGGAGGTTCAGACTGAGGAATTACTAAAGGCTATGAAATGATCTCTAACGGTAGTGTATCCTTCTCAGATGTGGCTTATGTTGAAGGATTGGAACACAATCTCATAAGCATAAGCCAACTCTGCGATAAAGGTTACATTGTTGAATTTCATGCTGATAAGTATTTGATAAAATCGGTTGACAATATGGAAACGATTCAATCAGGCACTCAAAGCAGAAATGTATTTTGTTTAAATTTTATTTGTATAGACTCGTTTACACCAGCGTGTTTTATGGCTAAAGATAGTGCGTCTCTTGGTGACCAATGAAACAAGAGATTATCACATATTAATTTCAAAACTATTAATAAATTATTTTCTCTGAATTTAGTACGTGATGCCCAAAATGTCAAGTACGCTAAAGATAGACCTTGTCATGCATGTGTGAAAGACAAGCAAACAAGGGTTACCTTTAAAAGCATTATTGGCGAAGATTCTAATAGATGTTTACATCTACTTCATATGGACTTGTTCGGTCCACTGTAAGTTAGAAGTTTGGGAGGTAAGGATTATACATTGGTTATTATCGATAATTACTCGCGCTTTGCATGAGTGTTCTTTCTGAAACACAAGTCAGATACCTTTGAAATCTTTACTAATTTTATCAGGCAAGTCTAGAATGAATATAACTGTTCTGTAGTCAAACTAAGAAGTGACAATGGAACAGAGTTCAAGTCTGGGGTCATGATAGAATTCTGTGAAAGCTTGGGTATCTTTCATGAGTTTTCCTCTCCTTGTACTCCTCAACAGAACAGAGTAGCTGAGAGAAGGAATATGATGCGTGGAAATCGGCAAGCGCATCTGTCGCACAAGTAATAAAATTTGGGAATAAATCCCCGAGTGTCGGTCTTTTGAGGAATGCAATTAGCATAGAGCGGCGACAGTTCAGAAAATATCGTTATGAGGTTTATACTAAGAAAAAATTAAAAAAGGGACTTGTGAGATTGTGGTTTCTTGATCTAATAAACTAATTAAGGCTATGCGGGTAGAAGGCACCGCTTTGCAAGGTGAGGTGAGTGTATCGGCCGCGATGCCGAACTTCGGTTGGGCGAGTGGACGGAAAGCTAATGGATGGAAGTGTTCTTGTGCGGAGTGCAATCGGGTGAAACAAGGGTATGGAGTGGATGTGGAGTGGGCGAGGCACATTCACAACACACAACTCAAAAGCAAATGAAAACTACAAACATCCACTTAGATATAGAGTAGAAAATATAGTTCATTACAATAGCAAATCATTCCATACAACGAAGGAAGGGGAAGAGGAGTAAACCACTAGAGGGTGAAGGTCCACCGCAGGTCGTGGCCAGAATAGTGAGTTGTCAATCCGCTTCCGGGCTCAGTCCGAGGAGGCTTCCCGTACGAACAAGTTGTCACCTCGAAGGCCTTTGAGTCCATTCTCTAGGTCGTCTTCTTCTCCAACTCCAGTGGAAAGCTTGTGGTTGAGGTCATCAATGGCCGGGAGCTTTGCCGGAGGGTTTGGAAAGCTTCGGAATCACCGGCTACGGACTCCCGATGAAGGTGGAGGTGGATGGAGTAGCTGGAGAAGTAGAACGGCACCTCCCGTGCACTCCGATCACAGAAATGATCAGCGTTACCCTAAATCGCGGAGCAGGCCCTTAAATACGGAGGCAGAATAAGCAGAGCGCACGATCAGTGGCGCATGACCAGTGGTCGTGCACACTGTCGGTCGATGATCGTGCGCAATTTCCAATTAAACCCGCAACTTGGATAGAAACATCAGCAGATATGCACACGATCAGTGGCGCACGACCGGTGGTCGTGCGCACTGAATCCACTGATCGTGCGATTGGGTAAGATAGAACTGGGGAAAAGGAGAATGTAATGCGCACGATTAGTAGCGCATGACAGTGGTCGTGCGCAGTGAGTCCAGTGATCGTGCATAGTGTTCCTGTATCATCGGGGTCTCCCGAGCGGTTTCGGAGCACGCACACGACCCATGCACCAACAAAAGAGGCAGATAGGCCACCAAAAGTGCACACCTCATTCTCAAGACACGGCGAGAGAACAAGTAAAACAAACAGAAATACAGAAACATCTAAAACACACAGAAAACGGGTCTAAAGTGCACTTAATCATGAAATAGGCAAATATGCAAATATAAGCGGTTATAGCTCTCAAGTGCAGTGCTAAGATGATAAAACTGGCCCAGATGAGTCCAAAAATCAGTGTAATATTTGGACTCATCACACCACCAGACTTACCCATTTGCGCGTCCCGCGCAAATCATTACTCCGTGGACTGTAAAAACAGCTAGCTGGCTTAGAAACTTTAAAATAAAGTAGGACGAGAAATCAAATACATCATGCGCATAGAAAATAGAGTAGAAAAAGTTTTTTAATTATACTACGGAGCTTAAAATTATTCGACAGGGGTAAATAAATATTGTGTCTACTTAAAATTAGAATTCTGGAGAATCGTTCGGTCATGTGTACGGAGAAAGTAGACATGTCACTAAGGTGAGCATTACCCAAGACCAGGTGTCGTGATCACCTCCAAAGAAATCCATCAATGTCGGGAACCATAAGCTTGCCCTTTCACACTCTCTCCACGATGCTAAGTAGACTCAAATGTGAATCAGCAGGACTTGTAGGTTTGAATGGGGCTAAGGATAAGGTGTGGTAGTCAATGATAAACAAGGAGGCTACACGCAACCAAAGCGAGCGAACAAGAGCTAAACCCAAACAACCACTAAGAAATGCATGTGTGACACACCCCCAGACTTGGCTTGAAAACCGGGTATGCACACGGCCTATCCCGACCAAAAACTAACACACAAGATGGGGATTGCAATTCTCCTTGTAATAATTTTAAATTTTCTTTTTTTTCTTTTTTATTCATCTTTTTCTTTTTTTTCTTCGTTTTCATTCAGCAATCCCCAAATCTAAAAATTAGTAATTCATGAATTCATCTCCACATAACATGAATCCCAAATATCACAACATATCAAATTTTTGAAATCGATCAAGCTCAAGGTTTTGGTTGCGACAAAAGGGTTGGCTTTTAGGCTTTGGTGAATATAGGTGGAGCTGAAACAAAAGGAGGGTAGACGCAAATTTGGCTTGCAAGGGTCAGCTGCTAGGACTAGGTACAAAAAAGCTCAAACTAGCCAAAATGATGGCCTAGCTCACACTCACACTCGACTAACCGGGCACCAATGCTTCGAGAGTAGCTTGGGGCAAGTTCCCAGTCCCCGAAAAGGACGATCCTCCCCCCTGACTCGAGCAATACGAGTCTAGTGACGGCTACACTTATCTCTACACTACCGTTCAATTACTCCATATTCTACAACTTTAAGTAGCACAAACAAAATTTTATTTTATAGAATAAATTTAAGTCTACGAGCTTGAAGAAAAAGTAATCCTATACTATTTCTATGCAAATCATGAGTACTCAATTAGGAGCACTGCATGAGTTTCGAACTACTATATCCCAAAATCCTAAGTCAGCACCACTTTTTTAGAGTTTACACAAAAGTAAAACATTTGCCCTGAGCCGCGCGCATGGTTAAGTGTGCACTCATGTGGGTGATTCAGTGTGTGCAATTAGTGATCATGAAATAAATAAATGCAGACTAGTATGCAATAAACTGTGCTGTGTAGTGATCACAGGCAACTCCACCCCCAGACTAGAATATGACAATACAAAAAAAGTAAAACATGTAAATAAAAATAAAGGGCTAGGGGAAGAAGTACCCATGCTCAAAATTGAGCATACCGGTCGTGCGATGAGATATCCAAGTGCGGCCAAGTTGGTGCGCCTCAAAAATTCCTGCACCTGTGATTTTAATACGTACGCAAAACAAAAGATAGAAACAAATATATATATAGAAAAAGAGCTCAAAACACAGCACAGGACCAAATGGTCCAACATGGGTTGTCTCCCTAAAACCCTTTTGTTTACCGTCCTTAAGGTGGACCAAATACATGTATTAGAAGATCATATAGTATATATAAAAAAAACATTCGGCACCCAGATGGGCACCCACAAAAATATAATTGTCTCATGTCTAACCATGCTAAATAAAGTACAAAAATTTCTCCAATTTAATAAAGCACGGAAAATAAGAACAGAAGGCGTGGTAGACTAGCTCCATGGTGAACTCCACTCACTCCCCCTCACTATCGCTGTCGTGAATCTCGATGGGAGACAGACGAGGAGCAGGCGCCGATGGAGCGACACGAGTAGGTGGTGGTCGAATGTCCAACCCGCCTCTCACCGCTTGCTGATAAATAAAGTCCTGCATCCAAAATTGTGAAGCTTCCAGATCAGCAAGGCGCTCAAATAAATATGGGATGCCCCGCTCCCGAGCTGGGCTGAACTAGCGGCTAGATTTCCCCTCATGCTTTATTGGAGGCCTCAGTTACTGCTGACTCTGATGCAGTGGCACTCCCACACTCCGCCTACCCATAGAGGAAGATTCACCCGGCTCTCCTTCATCTTCCTCCTCATCTCTACCCTCAGGCGCATCACCAGGCATGCTGACGACAAACTTCCGGCTAACTTTTCTCCCAACCACTCGCAGCAAATGACAACTCACCAGGTTGGCCCTGGAGATCATGGAAGGGGCAGTGACCTGCACCATCAGAGGTAGCTGGCTCCAAACTCCCAAACTTTTAGCGATGCGGGTAATGTAGTAAGCACCCCTGATCGCGCCCGCGAGGCCATAAGTGGCTTCGTGGTGGAAGAAATAGGCCAACATGTACCCCAGATGGATGGGGTACTGCTGCATACTAAACAGGGAAATCAAATCCTGCCATCCCACCACATTCTTGCTCAGGGCCCTTGCGGTGAGTGAGTGACTAAGCAAATGCTGCAAATACCTTAGAGCGGGGGAGATAATCTTCATCGATTTGGCACGGCGGGCTACGTACTCCTCGTTCCCTCCGGTCAGAGAACGCCAAGCGGCATGCGGAGTCACACCCTCTGGAAAATCAATGCATAACTGGGGGAAGTTAATCTAGGATGCCTCCGCCATGGTATATACGCCGACATGAATGGCAAGCTCCGGCAATGTGACAGTGAAGACGTTTCCCATCATACGGAATGAATAAGTGGGCAAATAGCGGTTGTCCTCCGTTGTCTCCCAATCGAATATGGAAAGGAACTCCAACGTCAGTTCCCGGTATCCAAGCTCGTCGCACTCGAAAAACTTTCTCCAAAAATCGAAGGAGTAGAGGATGAGCACGGCCTCCGCCAACGCACCATCATCCCCAATTGAATGCAGCTCGTTCTAGTCAACAAGCCGCTGAGAGAGGAATGACTTGTACTTCAAGGAATTGTAGCACTGAGTATGCTCTGCCTTCGAGAAGCTTCCCATTCTCCCCAAGATCTGAGTAGGGGTTGTCGAAGCACGACCGGAGCGTTGGTAAGCCTTTAACACTTGGCGGCGTCCAGGTTCCATTACAGCACAAGGAGGAAGAGAGATCTGAGATTACGGGAGCCTATCGGAGGAGAAAGGGCTGGATCACCGGAGAGGAATCGGAACGGGAGGAGCGATGAACAACGCACGCGCAGCGGACCAAGCGAGAGATTAGGGCGCACGCATAGTGGACGACCGACTGAAATTTAAAGAAATTGGGCCAGCGCACGACCAGTGGTCGTGCGATGATAAGTAGTGCGCACGACCAGTGGGCGTGCGCAGTGAAATTTTTCGCGCGCCCTATTTTTTCAGTCAATTTCACACTACTGACCACGTGGTGCAACAGAGAGTTCATCACACAGCTGGGCTACCACACCCTTTCGACAGATAAATTTAACAATAATCCTAAAATAGAGACAAAAAATACATACATATATTTAAAACAAAAGAAACACTACCCTAAATAACTATTGGGTTTATTGTCTCCCAACAGGACTTATTCAAAATCTGAGTATTTCATAACTGATTGGCGTATGAAACTTGAAATGCTCAGGCAGTGGTTCATGTTCGCGTTTCGGTAGCGGGTACCGGAACATAGACAAAACCGAAGCCCCAATACCTGCATACGTATACCTGTCGTGTGTGTCAGGCATGGACAGAAATTAACTTGGGAAGCTCGTCGGCTCCAACTCCACCTGCATCTGGTCACTATAAGTCCTAGGCCAAATTACAGGCCCTTGCACTGATTGGACCGGTTCCACGATGTGGTCCTGCAGGGAAGTAGACACGAGAGCGGGGTTAAGAAATAAACAAGAAGAATAACATAAAGGAACCTCAATCTTGGGGATGGTCCCGGATTCATCCCCCGTCAGTGGAATTGTGGGTGCTTCTACACAGCTATCTAGGCTGATGCAAGAATGTTCTAGAGTTGCATCTGCCTCGTCCGCGCATCAGGCATCCTCACATGGGGTAGAGGTCGCAACCTCGACCACGGAGTTGTCCTCTTCGATTGGATCTAACAGAACGCTGGAAACGCTAATTTCCACCTGCGAATCAACCTCAACAGCACTGTCAGAAAAAGAAAGAATTCTATGCGAAAAAGAAGGTGAAGGCACGGAGCTCGGTAGGATGTCGAGCGCTGGCTCTTTACAACTAATAGACTCTATGATAAGTGATGTATGCACTTCAGTAGTATAAATATCCGTGTCGGAATGGGGATAAACACATGTATCGGTGCACATACCTGATACGAAAGGGGTGCTGCCCAAGGTTGAAGTGGAGACAATCCAAAGATCCGGCTCGTCATCCCCTTCTAGCTCAGCTAGGTAAGCGGCGCAATCCTTCAATGCATGATCCCAACTTCGACAAAAAGGCACTGCTTAGCCGGCTTCAGCGGTGCAACGGGTGCTGAAGCCGAATAGAAGTAGTGCGGCAATGGCTTCGCGGGTCGGTAGCTAACAGGCTTATGTCTACGATATATAGACTCCTGAATTTCCTGGCTACTATACTTCTGAGGGCATCTATCACTAGCATGAGAGATGTCTCCACAATGACGGCAACAGATATTGAAATTGGCCCACATTGCGGAGATTTCAAATATAAAGGATACAACTACTTTGCATAGATTTTGAGAATAAAACTAACAATTCCAACTGACGGAATAACAGCACAAGAGAAAAGGGATCAAAACAAAACAAAACAACTCCTAAAAACTTCTTTTAGCGACACAAATAACTCTTATAACGAAATTTTCAGTCATCCTGAGTCGCTCTATAGTTGCATTCCCCGGCAACGGCGCCAAAAACTTGATGCGTGGAAATCAGCAAGCGCACCGGTCGCACAAGTAATAAAATTTGGGAATAAATCCCCGAGTGCCGGTCTCTTGAGAAATGAAATTAGCATAGAGTGACGACACTTCAGAAAATATCGTTATGAGGGTTATACTTAGAAAAGATTAAAAAGGGGGCTTGTGAGATTGTTGTTTCTTGATCTAATAAACTAATTAAGGCTATGCGGGTCGAAGGCACCGCTTCGCAAGGTGAGGTGAGTGTATCGGCCGAGATGCCGAACTTCGATTGGGCGAGTGGACAGAAAGCTAATGGATGGAAGTGTTCTTGTACGGAGAGCAATCGGGTGAAACAAGGGTATGGAGTAAATGTGGAGTGGGCGAGGCGCATTCACAACACACAACTCAAAAGCAAATGAAAACTACAAACATCCACTTAGATATAGAGTAGAAAATGTAGTTCATTACAATAACAAATCATTCCATACAACGGAGGAAGGGGAAGAGGAGTAAACCACTAGAGGGTGAAGGTCCACCGCAGGTCGTGGCTGGAATAACGAGTTGTCAATCCGATTCCGGGCTCAGTCTGAGGAGGCTTCCGGTACCAATGAGCTGTCACCTCGAAGGCCTTTGAGTCCGTTCTCTAGGTCATCTTCTTCTCCAACTCCGGTGGAAAGCTTGGAGTTGAGGTCATCAATGGCCGGGAGCTTTGCCGGAGGGTTTGGAAAGCTTCAGAATCACCGGCTACGGACTCCCGATGAAGGTGGAGGTGGATAGAGCAGCTGGAGAAGTAGAACGACACCTCCCGTGCACTCCGATCGCAGAAATGACCAGCGTTGCCCTAAATCGCGGAGCAGACCCTTAAATACGGAGGAAGAATAAGCAGAGCCCACGATCAGTGGCGCACGACCAGTGGTCGTGCGCACTATCAGTCAATGATCGTGCGCAATTTCCAATTAAACCTGCAACTTGGACAGAAACATCAGCAGATATGCACACGATCAGTGGCGCACGACCACCGGTCATGCACACTGAATCCACTGATCGTGCAGTTAGCTAAGACAGAACTGGGAAAAAGGAGAATGTAATGCGCACGATCAGTGGCGCACGACCAGTGATCGTGTGTAGTGTGTCCAATGATCGTGCACAGTGTTCCTGTATCATCGGGGTCTCCCGAGCGGTTCCAGAGCATGCACACGACCCATGCACCAGCAGAAGAGGCAGATAGGCCACAAAAGTGCACACCACATTCTCAAGACACGGCGAGAGAACAAGTAAAACAAACGGAAATACAAAAAACATCTAAAGCACATAAAAAATGGGCCTAAAGTGCACTTCATCATGAAATAGACAAATATAAGCAATTATAGCTCTCAAGTGCAGTACTAAGATGATAAAACTAGCCCAGATGAGTCCAAAAACCAGTGTAATATTTGGACTCATCAGAATAGAACACTCATAGAGGCATGCATGACCATGTTGAGTGATGCCTCACTATTGGAGTACTGCTAGGCTGAAGTCGTCAACACTGCATGCCATGTGCAAAATCGAGCACTTATAAATAAGAACCACAATATGACACCTTATGAACTTCTAAAGGGCAGGAAACCGACTGTTTTGTATTTTAGAATTTTTGGCTGTAAGTGCTTCGTCCTTAACAATGACAAGTATCATACTACCAAATTTAGCAAAAAGAGTTTTGAAGGTATTTTTGTAGGGTATAGTAACTATAGTAATGCATATAGTATATTTAATAGAAAAACTCTGGTCGTAGAATAATCCATACATGTTGTATTTGATGAGACGAGCTTGCTGCAAAACAACTCTTCTAGTGTGTTCATTGAAGATGCATGTACAAAGTTGAAAGAACGTAACTTGGGTGAGCCGACTGAAGAAAAGCTGAAAAGTTCATCAAGATCACCACTCCAACCCAGATTGGAGAGGCTGATGATCAAGATGAAGTAACCATCCAAGTTGATGAAGTCACTCCTGTGAAAGAAGAAACTCTAGATGCAAGGACCTTAGAGCTCAGACACTTGAAGGATCATCCAATGGAACAAATCATAGGAGATCCCCGCGATGGCGTCATAAATCGTAGATGTACAACTAACGAGAATTTATATTTGAGTTTTCTCTCACAGGTTGAATCGAAGAAGTTTGAGGAAGCAAACTCAGACGCTTCTTGGATAATGACAATGAAAGAAGAACTAAATTAGTTCAAGCATTGTGAAGTCTGGAAACTTGTTCCAAGACCCAAAGGTAAGAATGTCATCGGGACAAAGTGGATCTACTTGAACAAGATGGACGAGAATGGAACGATCATAAAGAACAAGGCCAGACTCGTCGCCAAAGGATATCGTCAAGAAGAAGGAATCGACTTTGACCAGACGTACGCTCTAGTGGCAAGATTGGAGGCAATCAGGTTATTCCTAGCATATGCCGCTCTTAAGGGCTTCACTGTCTATCAGATGGATGTGAAGTCTGCCTTCCTTAAGGGTGACATAAAGGAAGAGGTGTATGCGGAACAACCTCCAGGTTTCGTTGATTCTAACTTTCCTGACTATGTTTATCTATTATATAAAGCTTTATATGGTTTGAAACAAGCTCCTCGAGCTTGGTATGAGACGCTGTCTACCTTTCTTCTTGAAAACAAGTTCACAAGGGGAAAGATAAATAAGACATTATTTCTTAGGGAAATAAAAGGCAAGATTTTGCTAGTGCAAATCTATGTCGACGACATTATTTTTGGCTCTACTGACGACAACCTATGTAAGAAGTTTTCTAAACTTATGCAAGGGAAGTTTGAAATGAGCAGTATGGGTGAGCTGAAGTATTTCTTAAGGTTTCAGGTGAAACAATCTGAAGATGTAATTTTCATCTCGCAGACTAAGTTCACCAAAGAGCTAATTAAAAAATTCGGAATGAAGAACGCAACCTCTATGAGGACTCCAATGGGTTCAGCTATGTCTTTTGACAGGGATGAGAAATGGAAACCTTTTGATGAAACCAAGTACAGAAGCATAATTGGATCCTTGCTCTACCTTACTGCCAGTAGACTGGACATAATGTTCTCAACATGTGTATGTGCTAGATTTCAAGTGAACTCTAAGGAATCTCACTACACTGCTGCAAAGCGGATTTTGAGATACCTTAAAGGTACACCAAATCTTTGCTTATGGTTGATAGCGAGCTAATTGGTTTTTCAGATGCAGATTTTATAGGTAGAAAAGACGACAAGAAGAGCACTTCCGGGACTTGCCAATTCCTTGGAAGAAGGCTCATTTCCTGGAGTAGTAAGAAGCAGAACTGTGTTGCAATCTCAACGACTGAGTCAGAGTATATCTCTGCAGGCAGTTGTTGTGCACAGTTGCTATGGATAAAGAACCAATTTGAAAACTATAACATGAAGTTTCAGAACATTCCATTGTTTTGCGACTCTTCCACCACGATTGCAATAACCAACAACCCAGTCTTACACAGCCGGACAAAGCATATAGAGCTGCAGTACCACTTCATCCGGGAGCATGCGGAGCATGGGGACATTGATCTACAATATGTTCCAACAGACAGGCATATTGCAGACATATTCACGAAGCTGCTGGACGAGGCCAAGTTCTCGTTCTTCAAAACAAAACTTGGAATGTTCAACAAAAAAGATTAGAGAAGGTGGACTTACAAAAAAGCTCAGAAATCAAGGAATGCATCAAAAGTTGAAATTTTTCAAAGTTCCGACTCAATGACTCGAGTAAGGTAAAGACCACTCGAGTACTTCTTCAGATCATTCGAGTACTCCGCAAGTCACTCGAGTAACACTACTCGAGTACTTAAATTCCCACTCGAGAAGAATGAAGAAGTCACTCGAGTACTGTCATTACTTCACTCGAGTACTGCCGGTCCACTCGAGTATCAGGAAGACTTTTTCTCACTTATATTCAAATTTCTTTATTCGCAACCCAAGCCTTATACCGCCACTTTCAAAGGTATGTTAGCTTAATTTCCTTCTTAATCATCGATAAATTAGGGTTATATAAATAGGAAAAGTCCGGATTTACTTTCTACATGAATTCAAATCCTCTCAGTCAAGAAAAAGAGAAAGTTTGTTTGTCTTCCGCCGACTGTCGCAGAGCCCGTGCCGTCTTCTTCCCCGCAGTAAATTTCTCTCAACTCTTTGGATCATGGCACTGCCGTCAAAGATTAGAATCGGTTCTGAACTCGTCACCGCCGGTATTATCGAATTGTCAGACGATTTCAGGAATCTCCTCATTCTCCTCGACACCACCGGGTTGATGTTCGTTCTTCAGCAACTGTGCAAAATCCTATTTCTAGAGGTCGAAGAGTTCTTTACAAACATCAAGGTAAGAAGAAATGGAAAAGTCCTTAAATCTACAGTCAAGGGTATCAAAATAAAACTCACCAAAACCTCTGTCTCCAACCTTCTTCGGCTACTCGTAGTCGATGAAGAAGAACATCTAAGTCATGAAGACTCTAACAGGGCTTGTATGTTCTGTGGATTATCACCAAACGTTCTTACCATCCGTCGATCAGATCTCAATCCAGAAATCAAATTCTTGGTGGATATCATTGGAAAGATTCTCCTGTGCAAGACCAGTTCTATAAGAGACATTTCTCTTGATATATTTGACATTATGACAGCCATCATCTGCATAGAGAAGTTTCAGTTTGGTATGTTGATTCTTGACAAGATTAGGGAGAGCATCAAAGATCCAATCTATGCTAGGATCATCTCTTTGATGTTCCATGAGATCAATCCTGAAGTTTTCAATTTCTCCAAAGGTACAACACTACACCACATGAAGAAAGTATCTATCTCTTCTATTCAGAGATGGGATTGAAACTACTGAATCCTGCCCAGTCTTCCAGAGCCCATGATCATCCTGCTGCAGAGGATAGGACCCTATCTCCCTCTCCACCTTATATGGCCAGCACATCTAGTGCAGCTGCTGAGGGCGAGCCTGCTCCTTCTATTCCAGAAGACAGAATACCTAATCCTCCTGTTGTTACTTCTCTCTCTCCAACCACTCCTGAAGAAACTCCCTCAGATGCTCAAATTCAAGACACCATTCTATCTACAGAAGAAGCCATCAATCAAATAATTGAAGAGTTAATTACTGATGAACCTCTTCCTCCCCTCCAATCAGAACAACCTACTGAACCATCAAAGCAACCAACACCAGTACCATCTCCAACTCATTATCCATCTCTTGTATCCCCTATTCACCACTCTCCTGCTGCTGACCAAGAGCAGGTTGAGACAATACTGATTTCTGATGAGAAAGAAACTACCCCAGAACCCGTTGAAGATCCTTTGAAGAGCCTGGACTTCACTATCCCCACCATCATCACTGAAGAAGGAGATGCCCTGATTCATACTGCCAAAGCTAAGAGCTCAGTCACCATTGAAGAAGATATTCCATGGTCTGCTCCTCCTCCTCTAGCTCCTCAGACTGCAACTCCTCCTCCTACTGCAAATGATATTATAGGTAAGATTGAATAGATGCTGCTAGAATAGAGAAAGTATTTTGATGACTCTCTCAAAGTTATTCAAGATAAAGTTACTGCTCTTGAGAAAGAGATGAGCAGAGGATTTACTGAAATTCAGCAAAATACAGATGAACTCAGACAGCTATTCAAGATAGGTGGAAAAGCTCTAGACCACACAATCACCAGTGTTGGTCATGTAATGGAACAAGCTGTTACTGTTGCAAATAACCAGATTCAGTTAGAAAAGTTAGCTCAAGCTCACACATTCAAGATCTATGAAGTAGGTACCTTCAAAGAAGATGCTATCAATAATATGACTGTAGAAGTCAGAAAGGGGAGAGAATTTAGTCAAAGAATACTTAGAGAAATCAGATGCCAACAAGAAAACACTCTGGGAAGCAAAGCTAAAATAAATTCATGATGATGTGCAGAGTCAGATCCAAAGTGTAAAATTCCATACTTATGATACAGCTGTATGGATGCATAACCAAATATTCCATGATTTTCAAGCTGATTCAAATGTTATTCATCATCATCTGAATCCCCTAGCTCCTCAAGCTCCAGTTCCTATCCCTCAGCCTTCTTTCTCTCCAAGATCTGAAGGCTTTGAAGTCCCTCCTCCAGAATCTTATACTCAGGTTTGGGAGTCAAATACAACAGACATATTTCTTCAAGCCCCTCCTGAAATTCATATACCAAAGAAGAGAAAATATGGTGATGGAGCTTCAGCCAGCAGATCTATTCCAGTTCCAGATACAGAGAAAAGGAAAGCTACTAAATTTGCAGAAGTTTGGTCTCCTACTTCAAAGTCCCTTATCCTAGATACTCGAAAGTTAGTCTTGGACTTTAGTGAAAATAGACATGATCATTACAGCTCCCAAGAATGGGACTTGTATGAGAAATCTATGACCATGAGAAGACTGTATGATAGAGAACATGGAAGAAACAACCCTGCTGCTCCTCCCAAGCCTCCCAAGTACTATCCAAAGCCTTACAGTTATCAAAGGAGACAACAAGAAAAGAAGGATAGAAAACAACAACAACAACATCAAGTCTAAGATTGAAGAAAGTTATAAGTGTGTGGATGAGAATTGTGTAGAAATAATTTTTGGACAATTCTAATTATATAATCCTTAATTTTGATTGTCTATTCTTTGCCTATAACCTTTGTGCTTGTTACTCTATTTTCTATCTTACATATCTAGCTCTTTATTTGTCTATATAATTCACCTTAGTGTAGAGGGTTTTGACTTTTACAAATATGAGAAGATTATTGGGTATTGTATCCACAATAACATAGATTTGGTGAAGTCACCCTTGAACTAAGATGAATTAAGTTGTATTTGGTGTATTATTTGAGTTATGTGTTTGCATGACTAAATTGCCAAGTGTAGACCAATGTCAGTCTATAATGGATCACCAAACACATGACCATACAATGTAATCCCTCATTGTGTGATCCATGGTGTTGACTCATGTGTAGCCTCTCTATTGTGATACACTTCATTTTCAAGCACTAGGATTGATTGGAGAAAGACGTGTTACTGATTTTATTGAAGAAAGTAAAATCCTCATAAAGGAAAATATTTTAAGTATTTCACTCGAGTAGAAGTTTAAGTACTCGAGTTGAACCCTTAGTAAATACTCGAATAAGTCTGTCTGAATTCTAGTAAGGTAAATGGTTCTCGAGTAGTCTGAACATATCTCTCGAGTGGCCAAGTCCATTACTCGAGTAGACTTCTTCTTATTATCGAGTTGACAGATTTTTCTCTCAGTAAATATTCTAAGTACTTTACTTGAGTAGTCAAGACCACCACTCGAGTAGTTGAACCAATTGTCTCGAGTTACAGAAGTAATGTTCTCCTGTTGAATTTACCTCACTCGAGTAGTCTAGTTCCTGTACTCGAGTAGTCTTTCTACTTCTCGAGTTGTCTGGATCAAATACTCGAGTAATCAATTTTTAAACACCCAGAATTTTTCTAAGTCCTTCACTCGAGTAGTTCACTTCTACCTCTCTAGTAGTTCACTTTTACCACTCGAGTAATCCTTCCCCATCTTCAGTAACATTTCTGGCACTCGAGTAAATCTTCATTCCACTTGAGTGATTATAGTTTTTTGTTCTGAATTCCTTGAAAAACTTATTATCGAGTATTCTGTTCTATCTACTCGAGAACCTGAAGTAGTACTCGAGTAACTTCTTCTTCACTCGAGTAATGCAGATAATTTTTCCAGAAATTCGCTAAGTCTGGAACTGACGGGATTTTCAAATGACGTGACGTGATTTGTCCACGTTGACGTCATTAATGCTAATTATGACCGTTAGGAAGATCTTATAAAAGGTCTTGTCATTTCGACTAACCCTAAGCGCATTAACGAAGCATTCTAAGAATTCTGAATCGGCCAATTTCTCTTTCCTAAATCGGACGCCCTCACTGCTCATCTTCCTCATCGCCAAGGGCTGTTGATCCAGGACGATTCAGAAAAGTTGACTTATAGATCGAGATTGCTTTTCATCTTCTTCATAATCTCTCTGATCGTGTGAGTCAAGAAGTTTCAGATCCAGATCTAGCTGAGCATCTTCTTCAACAATTTCTGATAAAGTCGCGAAGTTCAAAGGAAGAAGACCTTGGCCGAAATTTCCAGATCTGAGAAAGATATATTGTTTGTATTTTATTTTCTCAATTTATTCTTGTAGGAGATTACTCTCCGAGTGTAGGAGCTTCGTTCTCCAAGTTGTAGGAAGTTTTGATCTTCCGAGTGTAGATCCGTGTTGTGGATCGAGTTGTAGGAACTTTGTTCCGAGACATAGGATTGGTTTCAATCCGAGATAGTGGAGTCGCCAAGTCTAGTGCTTTGCTAGATCGGTGAGTGGAAAGTGGATGTACCCAAGGTTGGGGAACCACTATAAATATCTTGTTGTCTGTGAATATTTGGTAGATTTTTGTGCATAGATCGCTAATTGTTATTCCGCAAAAAGACGCACAACTCACCTATTCACCCCCTCTAGGTGATTTAGGTAGACAACTGAACACTTTCAGCTTGTGCTGGTGCTCTTTCTCTCACCATCCTCCTTTCTCTTGACTGGGCAGTCAATTATTATATGCTCAGGTTTGCTGCAATAGTAGCATACAACTTTAGAGGAAACATGTTTACTAGGCTTAGAGTTATACCTGCCTCCCTTGGAGTGCTTCTTATCTACCTTGTAGTAGTCCTTATGATGAGAGGAGGAGGGAGGTCTGCTTCTCCACGGCTTCCTCCTCAATAATTTCTGAATCTGCCTTGAGAAGGCAGCAAAGTCTTCATCTGACATGCTGCTGTCAGATGAACTTGTCCCTATATTGTCTGAGTCAGCAGGCCTCCTTGGAGGAGAGGGAATCCTCTCCTTGCCCCTCTTGGTGGTGTTTGCTCTGAAGGCCAAAGACTTTTTCTTGGCCTGGAATTTGCTGATGGTGTCCTCCTCTTTTCCGGCAGCCAGCTGCATCTCATAAGAGAGCAACCTTCCAAACAGAGTATGGGGAGGAGTATCAGCTAGCTTAGCCACCTCTCTGATGACACATATCTTGGTGTCTCAGACTCTAGTGAGAGACCTCAAGAACTTGTCATTAAGCTCATAATGACTGAAGACCCTCCCATAGGTCTTCAGCTCATTCACTATTCTAAAGAATATTTCATAGTAAATAACTATACTCTCTCCCTTAGCCTGCCTGAAAGCCTCATACTCCTGGTTGAGCATGGAATTCTTGTCATCTCTAACCTCTTCTATTCCCTCCATGTAGATCACAAGAGAGTCCCACATTTCCTTGAAAGTCTGGCAGTGAACCAGATTCTGAAAGGTAGAATCATCTATGACACTAACAATTATGTTTTGTGCTCTCTTGTCCAATACAGCCAATATAACCTCATCTTTAGTCATTTAAGAATATGCATTTGGTGTCTGGACTGTTGCAACCAGAGCTGAGACCTTCATTAGGATGAAAGGTCTTGCTTTGGTTGTCACAAAGATCCTTAGGTAAGAGGCTTCCATAAATAGCCTGCCCCTCTCTTTCCAGATTCTAAAACTCTCCTTTCTGTAGATAGGAAGTTTCATGGAACCCAGCTCCTTATGGTTCTTTCCTGAACTCATAAGTATACTTGTTTTAGCTACCCTTTGAGATCTGCTCTGACTGTTAGCTCCTTCTTGAGCAACCTCCCTTCTATACTACTTGAAAGTCGTTAATTCCAATGTAGCTAAACACCTGGGGGTGAATATGTTTTCTAGTCTTTTAAGATTTTCTTTTAACTTGATGTGTTGTGAGTTAGCTTGGTTAGCTTGCTTTCAATACAATCCACAAAAGCACACACAATATTTATAGTGGTTCCCCAGATTATGGGTACGTACACTGTCCCTCACCTTTCTAACAGCTTGTTAGACAAGGCCCTTCTCCAAAACTCGGCTCCTAAGAGCTTACAACCTAGAACCCGCAGGATCTCTCAGTCTCCTCCAAGACCTACAACTCAGACACAAGGCCCTACCTCAGAGTAAGCTTGTTCCTACAACTCAGTGATCAAAAGACCACCTACCTCAGAATTGAACACAAGTCCTACTACTCAGGCTATGAAGGTTAGCCCTACAACTCAGACAGTAAAAGTCTCATACAGCTCAGATCTATTAAGATCCTACCTCAGGCCAAAGGACCTACCTCAGACACACAGGCTCTACACTCAGATCAACAAATGATCCTACCTCAACCTTTATAAATCAGGCGTACAACTCAGATCTAAAAAGATTCTACTGCTCACATCCAAGAATGGATCCTACAAAAATAAAGGAGTTTGTTGCTGTTGATTTGACACCAGAGAAAATTTCTCTATGCCTGCCTTCCTAGACTGAGTTATCTCAGCCCTAACTTTCTTCACAACAACAAAAATAAGATCTTCAATAAGTAGCTTCCTGTGCTGGAAGAAACTCAGAAACCAAGTTCCTAAACTTATTGAAGAAGACTCTTCAATCAGCTAACCTGGAATGAAGAGACCAGATGGCTCTACTCCTTCTTCTTTATCAGAACCTTATCTGAATTTGCTATAGCAGAAGAAATTAGCTACAGCTAACTTGTTGGAACTTTTGGAATAGCTTGCTGAGCTTTTTGGTTGCAAGCTCAGCAACAATGACGAGCAAGATGAAGTTCAACCGCCTCTTTTCACAATGAATAAAACCCTAAAAGTTATCTTGCATCCGCCAAACTTATCCCTTTTATCTTCAGCCATCCAACGACTATATGACCCATGGGCCCCACTGAAGTTGTTGGTTGTAACTTGGCTTTTACATAAAAAGTCTTCTTGTAGACCTGCGACGCTATTTGTCCTGTTCTGTAGCTTTCCCACAACTAATTTGAATCATGTTGACTTTTGCTGACATCAGCATTTGTGGACTTAACCAAATTCTCAGATTCAATCTATGTGTTGAGTGTGTTGAGTGAATGGTCTTCACTCAATGCATCTGGACTTGGACAATTCTTCTGCCTTGCTTAGGCGTTGAGTACGTTGAGTGAATGACCTTCACTCAACGCCTCTGGACTTAGCTGCAACTTTCTTTATCTGCTAGACATTGAGAACGTTGAGTGAACTGGCTTCACTCAATGCCTTTGCACTTAGCTACAACTATCTTTATCTGCTAAGCGTTGAGAGCGTTGAGTGAACTGGCTTCACTCAACGCATCTGAACATAGATAGATTTTTCTGTCCATCTTTCCTTGAGCTTTGACTTCACACGATGCTTTTTTCTCTGGCGTTGAATGAGCTGTATTCACTCGATGCTTCTGTACTTAGCCAGAATTCTTGACATATCTTCAACTGCTTTGACTACTTGAGCTTGTCTCAATGCTTCTTGGTATATGGCGTTGACTGAACTGGCTTCACTCAATACCTGTGGACTTAGCCGCATTTTTTCCTTTTCAATGCTGAAGTTTTGATAGGCTCAGCTATACTAGACACCTTTTGATATATGGAGTTGAGTGAACTGCCTTCACTCAACGCCTGTGGACTTAGCCGCAGAATTGCTTTGTAGACTGCTGGGCTTTGACTGTCCACACCTTACTGACCGTTTTTTAGCTTTTTGGCATTGAGTGAACTGACTTCACACAATGCGTGTGGGCTTAGGTGATTTTCAGCCTTTCCAGCATCCTTCTTTGACATCTGGCGTTGAGTGAACTGGCTTCACTCAACACCTATGGACTTAGACAAATTTCTGTCTCTCTACTTTGTGACCACATGTCATAACCACTTGGAATACCTGTCCAATCAATATGACAAGGACCAACCTGCATGCATGAGCTTGAACATACCTCAAATACAATTATGTGTATATCATTGACTTGTTTGACTTCTACAAATATGAGACATTGTGAGCAATAGACACAATACACAGACTAACCTGTACCATAAGATGCCTATCCTGCTAGCCAAACCAATATCATCCATGTCAACCCAACATAAACAATATAAAATAGAAGTCAAAATTCACACAGGTATATAAGTCTAACAAGTACACCAATAATAAGAAGCAACAATAACTTCTATAATATCATAGTACACAAAATTGCCCTAAGGGCTACAATATGAGTCTCTCCAAAAACTCACATCTGTAACTAACGACAACGATGGTAACGTCATATCGGGCCCTGTTATCCTAGCCTGGCTGCCCTCCTTCACAACCTGCAGCTGCTCTATATGCAGGGTTTCCTCCTAAAATGGAAGACGTAGCAACCGTTAGTCATAAAAACTAAGTAGCTATCACATCCGCTCCCCCGACGGCTCTTACGCACCGGGCAGAGAAAAGAAGAGGGTATAATATATATAAGCAATAATAATAAGCAGGTGGTATATCTCTCTATATTATGAGTGGTAATAGCAGTATTATATAACATCATTATCAACATTCTACTCTAGCAGTTCTACACAAGCAATTTTCATCCATCAAAGTATATAGATCTACAACGGGAAAGTAACTTAACATATAAAAATGCCCATACATATTTATAAGTTAAGGACCAGCTTAACAGTAAATTAACTCATCATATAAGAGTGCCCATACAAACTTATATGATAAAGATCTTATACGGTGCAATTTAATGTTATGAATGCAATATGATGACTCACCCATGCTCTCTCACACACACTAATATGTTGACACAGACTTGTTCCAACTTTTTGAGCAGGTAGCTAACCTCTCGGGCACCATCCATCGTGGTCAGATGGTGATAGTGAAACGAGCTTTCCACTACTAGGCTGGTCTCCACACAACCTGGCCTAGGCCTCCGTATGCCTCAATGCTAAGAATACTACAGCGAAGCTCCATGCGTACTACGACTCAGAGGGGTTTTGGGTAGATGTACACTAAGAACACAGCCCAAACAGGCCTACCGGTGTGGCATGGAAAGGTCCTCAGGAATGAGCACTGAGGACACAACCAAACCATCCACTTGGCATGGAAGGAGCCCCGGGAATGAGCACCGAGGAACAAGCCCAACCGTCCAAAATATATTTGTCAACTCCCATCGGTGTGATGACTGGCGAGCCCATAGACCCGCCACACTATCCTTAACCCAGGATTATGACATCGCGTGTCAACTCACACCGCATGCAAATTCACATGGCCTTGCCATCAACCATCCAAGGGCTCCAACCGTGTCCCTTTTCATCATTACCATTCCAGTGCTCAACGACACTCAAGGGTTCTACACTGAGTCCCTTATCATCATTACCAATCCAGTGGGGTCAAATACTCTCACACTTATACCATTTCACATTTTTGTGCTCCCACGCACTCAAGGGTTCAGTATCAACACAGGTCGCAAGCTACCTTGAACAACATACCAATCCCACACTGCTACTCGTAGAGAGACACACTATAAACAGTGGACTATACAAATTATCATCCACAATTGAGATCACAATTCAACATTTTTCATGGCCATGAGATTTACCTCATCCGATTTCTTCCTTATAATCAAGCATTCAGATTCAATTATGCTTTCATATATTTATCACAACAATATATTAACTCTTCACGTATTCATCAAGCATGATATCATAAGTATAGATTACACATTCAATAGTCTGGCACCATACCCTCTATCATAACTTGTATCATTCATCGGATTACAATCACGCGCATCCTTACCGGATTTCACAGGTAGCCATTTGTACAACCAAATCTTAGGAAGCCATTTGCTCACTAATAACCCCAAACCATTTGTTTATCTCAGCTACATATAACTAGGCTCATCCAAACCTCAACATCATCTTGTTACGTTTCTCCTACCTAGTCCAAACCGGGTTATACACTAACCCGAAAGCGTACTGCACATAAGTTGTTACCATGCAACAACTTTTACTGGACATTCCTGGAGCTACAAAGCTCCTATGAAAACATGTAATCATCCGTTGCAAAGGTCTTTCCGAGGACTACAACTTTCATGTTCAGACCAAGACCAAGATCCGGACGTATCACATCCAAAAATGGCCTTGAAGTCCGTTGCGCGCAGAAAATAGATTTATGCACACATCTAAAGCAAAATGAACGACATCGGTTCATCTTCTTCCATTATCCATTTGTTCAAAACCACATACAATACTTCTTCCTCCCTTATTCACCCTCAAAAGACCATCCTTCTTCACGAAACCAAGTCCACCATTTTCACAACGAATAGAGGAGAGGTTGAAGACAACTAATCTCTAGGACAAGGTCCTAGCATGGACTCTTCCTACGAGATCTTCATCTCGCATAAGTCCAACTCTTTTGAGTCGACATCTCTCCTACATTATAACTAATGATCTAACACCGAGGGAGAGGGTAGGAAGCTCACCTCATTTCCAGCTATGGATCTTGTTATCCTTTTTGGTGGCATCGTTCTTCACGGAGAGGGAGAGCTCTTCCTCCAGAAAATCCGACTCCGGCGACTTCTCTTCCTCCATCGGGTTTGACAAGTAACGGCTCGGCAAAGAAGAACGAAGTGACGGCTAGGGTTTCCTGTTTCTTCCATTTTATAAGAAAGATTAGGGTTTGAGTCATGCTGCCACATGTCGCCTCCGCATTGGACCGCCAATTATTACTTAAATAGGTCTTGTTTGAGAAGACCGGGTCCAAATGAGCCATCAACGCTTATCCCGAAAACCCGGTTCAGCCCGTACGTTTGAATCGGCAAACACATACTGGGCTGAAAATCTCCCAAGTCAAATTCGTCGCATATACCTATACACACTCGACGAATCGTCAAAATTCGTCGTGATCACTCAATAACTCGTTGAGTCCAGTATTATTCTAAGTCAAAGCGTCGTATTCGTCGAGTATCACTCGACGCTTCGTCGGATGACGTCGAGATCACTCAACGCCTCGTTGAGTCCAGTATTTTCTAAGTCAAAGCGCCGTATTCGTCGAGTATCACTCAACGCTTCGTCGGATGGCGTCGAGATGACTCAACACCCCGTCGAGTCCAGTATTTTTCTAAGTCATAGGATCATATACGTCGAGTATCACTCGACGCTTCGTCAGATGGCGTCGAGATCACTCAATGCCTCGTTGAATCCTGTCGACGCATTCGACGCTTCCTGAATCCAGGATTATTCTAACTCAAATTCTTCTACGCGTCGAGTATCACTCAACGCTTGCCCGCCAATCAATGCACTCGACGCTTCGTCGAGTCTAGTCGACGCACTCGGCGTCATTTGCCAGTGCACCCCGAGCCTGAGTCAGTTCTCTTGACTCAAAATGCGTGCGAGGGGTCTAGTACGAATTGAGATGTTACACCGAGGCCTAACCGGGCTAAGGCCTAATCGGGCTCAGACTTGGGACGGGCAACTAGATCCAGGCTAAATTCGCACCTCTATTTGATTAGTCGTCCACTATTTATTGATAATTAGTTATATTGCTTGTTTTATATATTGACGAGATATTTAGAGTTACATTGTATTTCTTTTTAAATGAGGTTGACAAATTTTGTTGTGTATATATCGTTAGATTTATGAATATGTTATAACGGCTCACTTGATTTTTTTTTTAAAATTTTAACTATATTTAAAATTTACTAAATTAATTAATCTTTAGCTAAAATAGGCTCCTTGTAACAATAAGTATATGGGCATCCAAAAGGCCCGAGCCTAAAATGCCCCACTCAAGCATAGGCTCTAAAAGGCACGGTTCTGTTGGAAATTGACCCACATGCACAACCGGACAAACTAGGAGATAATGTAATGCACAATCCTATATTTGTCGAGTGGGGACCCTTCAGAATAGGCCAAGACAGGAAAGGCAAGTTAAGCCCGGGTGAGTTGTCAAGGCGAGTGGAGGGTTATGCCTTCCCAACTCGCTCGAGGTGAGTTCCATGGGCTAGCAGGGGCGAATGGGGGGCACTTAGCCAACACTTGTCATAGGTTCAGGATAGTGGAGGGTGAGTAGGGCGACCCGGCCCACACACGCCCTAAGCTCAGGCCAAGCGGCGATTGCCAGCTTCACTGGGAACTCGCCACCCCAGGCGAACTGGAATGACACAAATCGGCTTGCCTAGTTGTCCAGTCAGGAAACCATTTTTGTCCTACTAATAGCCCCTCCAAACAACAGAGTTCCGTTGTTGGCAGACAAACTTGGGCTGCATTTTGTAAAACCAAAAGGGGGGATTACGCCATGTGCGGACTAGATCCAGAAAACTATAAATAGACGGGGCCGAAAATCTCCCAAGTCAAATTCGTCGTATATACATATACACACTCGACGAATTGTCGAAATTCGTCATGTTCACTCAATGCCTCGTTGAGTCCAGTATTTTCTAAGTCAAAGCGTCGTATTCGTCGAGTATCACTCAACGCTTCGTTGGATGGCGTCGAGGTCACTCAACACCCCGTTGAGTCCAGTATTTTTCTTAGTCAAAGCGTCGTATTCGTCGAGTATCACTCGACGCTTCGTCAGATGGCGTTGAGATCACTCAATACCTCGTTGAGTACAGTCGACTCACTCGGCGCTTCCTGAATCCAGGATTAATCTAAGTCAAATTCTTCTACGCGACGAGTATCACTCAACGCCTGCCCGTCAGTCAACGCACTCGACGCTTCGTCGAGTTTAGTCGACGCACTCAACGCCTGTTGCCAGTGCTCGCCGAGCCTGAGTCAGTTCTCTTGACTCAAAATGCGTGGGAGGGGTTTAGCACGAATTGAGACGTTACACCCAGACCTAACCGGGCCAAGGCCTAATTGGGCTCAGACCTTGGCCGGGCAACTAGGTCCGGACTAAATTTGCACCTCTATTTGATTAGTCGTCCACTATTTGTTGATAAGTAGTTATATTGCTTGTTTTATATATTGACTAGATATTTAGAGTTACGTTGTATTTCTTTATAAATGAGGTTGACAAATTTTGTTGTGTATATGTTATAACGGCTCACTTGATCTTTTTAAAATTTTAACTATATTTGAATTTTACTAAATTAATTAATTTTTAGTTGAAATAGGCTCCTTGTAACAATAATTATATGGGCATCCAAAAGGCCCGAGCCAAAATGCCCACTCAAGCGCAAAAAGACCAGTTATGCATAGGCTCTGAAAGGCACGATTCTGTTGGGAATTGACCCACATGCACAACCAGATAAACTAGGAGATAATATAATGTACAACTCCGTATTTGTCGAGTGGGGACCCTTCAGAATAGGTCAAGACAGGAAAGAAAAGTTAAGCCCGGGTGAGTTGTCAAGGCGAGTGGAGGGTTTTGCCTTCCCAACTCGCCCGAGGCGACTTCCATGGGCTAGCAGGGGCGAATGGGGGGGGGGGGGGGGGGGGGGGGGGCGCTTGGCCAACACTTGTCATAGGTTCAGGTTAGTGGAGGGTGAGTAGGGCGACCCGGCCCACACTCGCCCTAAGCTCAGGGCAAGCGGCGATTGCCAGCTTCACCAGGAACTCGCCACCGAGGCGAGCTGGAATGACACCAACCGGCTTGTCTAGTTGTCCTGTCAGGAGACCATTTTGTCATACTAATAGCCCTTTCAAACATCGAATTTCCGTTGTTGGCAGACAAACTTGGGTTGCGTTTAGTAAAACCAAAATGGGGGATTACGACATGTGCAGACTATTTTCAGAAAACTATAAATAGACCCACAATGTCACCTTTGGAGGGGGCTTCTTGTTTGGCTTCCCTTACTCGGGTCGATCCTGGTTGGCTAGAGCTTTCATACTGTTGGTTGTGGTTTCCGGGTGAAAAGTCTTGTGCTCCTCAGTGCTTTCCAAGGTGTCCAACTCAGCATTAGCTAGGGAGAGGAAGCTCTATTTGATCTTATGAGTGTGCGGTGGGATCTCCTCACTGCAGCTCAGGGGTTGATTTCTTAGTTCTAAGTCACTGGTCAAGTGTTCTCGTTTAGGAGAAATAGGTGTAAGTTGCCCCATCCGTCCGAACTTCTTGTTGAGCTGTGGTTTCTGGGTTCAACATATGTAGCAAAGAAAATCACAAAACGCAGAGAACAACAAATTTTATGTTAAAAAACCCTCCAAATCAATGAGAGAAAAATCAAGGGACATGCCACACAAAATCCACTATCAAAATAATAAGGATTACAAATAACTGATCTAGGTTTTCTCAACCTAGAAACCTCTCTTTGAATTCACAAATTGAATCTCCTCTCAACCCTTCATCATAAAAATTCACTTCCAAAAAGGAAACTACCTTCAAATCTCTCCAATCACCCAAAACAACGAAGACAAAAATAAAGAATCCTTACCGTGAAGATGAAAGGCACGGACAGTAAGAAAATAATGTTCTTGCTCCTTGAATAACTCCCTCCGGTAACAATGGCAGAAAATTTTGTCTCATCTCTATTTTTCACAAACGATAGTTGGAATCGGGAATAGTAACTTATGTCTAGGGTCTAATTCCTATTTATGGCAAAGGGGAGAACCCATCTTGGCCCTTGAATAAAGTTTCAAGGCAATCCAACGACTTATAATCAAGATTTAACGAACTTGGTCGGTTAGCTACCAGATGGCGGTAGCTATCACGCCATAGTAACCCTTCTAGCCGATAAAGCTCATCAAGATGATATGAATAACCGCCTGTGGTAACCCTTACTGTAGGGCGTTAGCTCTCTGCCTCCAGAATTTAAGTCAACATGTATAATGCCCCTGATTTTCCGATGTTTATTTTAATCCCTTTAGTGACGTATTTTGACATCATGGCGTTACACTGACGCGTAGTTGACGGGTACCGTTGCTGGAGCGTGACTTTTGCTCGTTCGGTATCCGAGGTTTTGACTTAAAATATTAACATGGCTAATCTCTTGCGAGCCGGTGTTCGTTTTGGAACATGACAGAGACTTTTTGGGATAATTGGTGTTTTAGACTTCGGGGAAGTTTTTACCCGAGTTTGGTCTGTCGAATCCTAAATTCGACTTCGCCGTTGGATTAGTAGCGTCGATATTTGGATACAGCGCGAATTTTGTAGAAATCCGAGTTGATTTGAGTTATATTATATTATAACATATGTATATAACATGATATTATATTATATCATATAATATTCTATTATATCATATAATATTCTATTATATCATATCAGATATTAGAGAAAATATATAGTATGTTATATTATATGTATATTGTGACCAAGTACTATTCATCTTCTTCCCCAAGATATCAGATAGAGAACGCGGAAGAAAGAGGGCGACGGGTTTCACTAGGCATTCAACCACCATTTGTACGAGCTCCGGTGCACGAAATCGTCGTCAGAGAGCTAGTAGATTCAGAAAGCTCTCGCCGATATATACGCGTTGGTGGTACGTAATTTTTTTTTCTTGGACTTTTGGCATTAGGGTTTTCCACCTTGACCCACTTTTGTCTTGAAAATTTTCAGGAATTGTTGTCTAAGAGATCTTACTGCCAGATCCTCGAAGAGGAGCGCTGTGGCCGGATTTCGGCTGGATCGAGGCAAGTGACTTTTTCCCCTTGCCAAGCTTTTCTTTTCCTCGTATATTTTCTGTGCTAATCTTCCCTTATTAGCATTTAGGGGTAGGGTAGGATTCAGCCATTTTCGATCTGTTGAATAGTGTAGTTTTCCGGCCAGATTTAACCTTGTTGATTCTGTAGGAGATATGCTGAGTAAATTGGTTGATTTTGGAAATAACCTGGGTAAGATAATTCGTCGGTTTATGCAACTATTAGTCTAAGTAAAAAGGATGGGTTTATGCAGCTATTAGTAATGATTAGTGTAGAAGGCTGGGCATTGAGTGGCGGAGAGGCTAAGTAAAAAGCGTTGAGTGTGCTTGGTACACTCACCGCAGCGTTGAGTGGGCTGAGAGGCAAGGTAAAAAGCATTGGGTGTGCTTGGTACACTCAACGTAGCGTTGAGTGATCAAAGGGGCTAAGTAAAAAGCATTGAGTGTGCTGAATACACTCAACACAGCGTTGAGTGAAGACTTGACATGGAGTGAAAGAGCATTGAGTGTGTTGAATGAATTCGATGATGCATTGATTGATGCGACGTTGAGTGAACTCGAAGTGATATGGAGTGAACTCAATGTAGCATTGAGTGAAGGCAGGATAATTGAGTTAGCTGGTTGGCGTTGAGTGTCTTGACTACACTCAGCGCGGCGTCGAGTGTACTCGACACTTTTCAATAGACTTAGTATGGCGCTGAGTGCGTTGACTACACTCAACGCGGCGTCGAGTGTACTCGACGCTTTTCCCTAGACTTAGTATGACGCTGAGTGCATTGATAACACTCAACGCGACATCGAGTATACTCGACACTTTTCCCTAGACTTAGTATGGCGTTGAGTGCGTTGAATACACTCAACACGGCATCGTGCATCTACTGCATTCGTCTTGTATACTCGACGAATCAACTTAAACTTAGAAATTTCTCGCCTAATTAGGTTGAATTCGACGAGTATGACTTGGAGTGATTTGTTACTTGAGTGTTTATAAATGTTGAGTTTGACTTTTGGTTGGTAGTGGATACAGGACCTCCAACCTAGTGCCAAATTGTGAATCATTATACTACTAGAGTTATTTTTTTGGACTATGAGGTTAAGTTGGACAAAGTGGCCATTACCACAGTACCTTGTTTATATGTATGGATTGATGGGTTGAGTTGTACATTGAGGCCACCACCCTAGTGTCTTATTGAGACATTTGGACTGCCTGGTTATGTTGGACAATGTGGCCATCGACTCAGGACCATTTCTTACCAGTGTTAATGATTAACATGAGTAGAGTTCTTAAGTCTCTTTCCTCATTTTGTACATGTATATGTTATTCTGCTTACTTTTACAGATATTCTCAAAGCATGACTTCATTTCGCACTTGGTGCAACTTTCTTACTTTTGAACTCAATAAGTAAATCTTTTATCATTGTCATATGATTCATTGCTGAAATTTAAAATGTTACTATGTTTGGGTTGGTAACCCTTTATTCCTTTTTGGTTTATTGCTAACCCTCTTGATCTTTGATCTCCACATGTATTTTCATTCTTGCTGAGGTGTTCTTTTTTTGAATGCTTCGGGTTTGGAGAAGTAGCCAGTTGAGCGGCTAAGGTTGGTTTTGGCTGGTACTCTGCAGCAATCTCTTTTCCTCATCGGTTGTGAGGTAGTGTGCTGTTTTATTCTTTTTCAGACATACATACCTTTTAGTGGGTTCGTGTCAGGTTGTTGACGCTCACTGGATTTTTGTATAATGTTAAGTACTTGCTAGTTGCAAAGTCTTTTCTGTATGACTTGTTGTATTTACTTGCTCTCTGGGAAGGTTTTATGCTAGGTTGCATGTTAGATATTTTAAATTATAAAAGTATTACTTCTATCACCTCATACATGCAATATTTCAAAACTAACATCATTATGTTTGGCGAACGTAAAAGCTATTTTCATACTTATATTAAATCTATAGTCGTGCATATCATGCGTTGTACTATATGGATGTTTTGCTCATGTAGGATGTCAAATAATGTAAACAAGGTATTTTTCGCAGCATAAACATATATTTTCAGTCATGGACTAGCTGATCCATGGAGCCGAGGGATACGACAGTCCAAAACTTAACTTAAAACGTGTTTTCTTCACATTAAAATTTGGCATTTTCATAAGTTGTGTTAGGATTGGAGTTCGCCTGAACGTCTGCAGTTATCCCCTGCACGGCGTGACATCACAACGCTTGTTTTCTCTTACTCTGATATTCATTTAAATTTGGAGAAAATACGAGTTGTGACAGTTGGTATCAGAGAGATTGGTTGTTTGACAATTGGTTGAACAACTATCTTAGCTTAACTTTAGTTATCTTGTTCCATTGCATACACACACCAATGTGTCATCAGTACGTCTTGGTTGAAGCATGAACACACACTCATAAGCATGATAAGAAGTATACAGAGCATATTATGTAGTATGAGATGCATAATATGTGTTTGTATATGAATCCTCATAGGAGGCAACATGTGACTGTTATGTAGTATGAGATGCATAACAATCATCACATGAATGCACATTAGATTTTTCTTTTCGTTGCATGTGATATTATATAGTATGAGATGCATAATATTTCATGTGTATGATGCTCATAACATGCACTATGGCTTTTATTAGATTGCATAGCACAACATGCATGACATATCATTACATTAGCACACGTGCCAAGCTAAAGATTTACATGATGACATATGTACACACATGGTTTTGAGTCAAGAAGGAATAAGAAGTCCTGCATTCATGGTCTAGGCACATGAGTCAGTGGGATTCGGTATATCATCCTATATTTAAGCATGACATCATTAATGAAATTCCTAAAGCAAGTTAGCAGCTTGAGCAAGTATTTGCACATGTATTGTCTGAACTAAGTTGTGTCATTCTAACGGTAAGCTAGGTGTTAATTAGTTGTTTGTTGTGTTATTATAATGCTGCCAAAGCGTCCTGCAACAAGGTCGAATCCCAAGTCTGAGGGCGAGTCGTCTAGAGCGCAAAATGAGGCTGTGATAGAAGGACTGCGACTGAGTAATGAGGCTCTGTCTAGGCAAGTGGTGGAGATGCAATCTGTAACACCCGAAATTCGACTGCAAAAAGTTTTTCACTATCGCTGGGCAATACCGGTTATCACTTGATGGCGAAAGCGATGCAGAGTTCATTGAGCTGCACTCGACGCACTCAATGCATTCGATGAATCATCGAAATGATATTGCCGAGTGGTGATAGTGGGTATCGCCAGATGGCGATAGCGGTAAGCGTTGAGCTGACACTCGATGCACTCGACGCACTCACGCCTGAAAGCGTTGAGTGGCTTGATATCGCGGGCGATAGTGCCGCATGGCATGATACACGTGTCAGATTGGCTGTTAAGCGGCCAATAAATGGTGGTTGACCTGGGTCAAAGCGGTGAAATCGATATTACGGAGTGACGACAGTTGATATCGCCAGGCGATAGCGCCAAAGTTGACCAGTCAGCTCAAATCCTGGCCTTTGCTTTGATTTGACTGAGAGATCATGTGGCTGGGATTAATCTCGAATCCACTTAACCAGATAAGAATAGGAAGGAGGTTTCATTTTCTTTCTCTCTCTCTCTCTCTCTCTCTCTCTCTCTCTTCATCTCTTGATTTTCCTTAAGTAAAAAGGAAGAAGAAGTTAAGGAAGTACTGGGCTGAGCTTTGTGAGCTCACTGAAGGAGATCTTGTGGTCGAAGGCCAGATCCAAGGATAGATCCGCGAAAAGGAGAGCGACGTGATCTCTGGTACCAATTTTGTAATGCCCCCATCTGTCGTATAACATATGATAGAAGGTCCGGCCGGGGCCCGACGCCATATACTACGGACAGGTTAGGAGATTACAAGTTGTTTCCAAATCCAAGCTCAAATATGAACGCACCCTAACTCAGAGCATTCTAGCGGAAGCATTTTAGTTTATGAACCCATAACAGAAGGAACATCCACTACACAATAGGAATGATATTTATATAGAGAAATATAACACATGTTTCGGTCGTACCCTTATTACAACTATTTCATATACAACAAGTGATTTCATACATCAGCACACAGGCCGACCACACATGAAAATAGTAAATATTCTCTTTTGGGCCTTCGAGGGCCAGCTAATTACAGCACATGGTCTTCAACCCACTACTTTCCACTTGGCTCTCAAGCACCTGCATAAAAGGGCCCACCAAAACGTGGTAAACAAAGCAACAATCAGCATTTTGCTGACCCGTTTATAATGATCCCACCCATTATTCGGGGAGGCATTTCTCCATCCCTGCAAACAAGACACATCATATATATAGTGACAACAACAAAGTGCATTTAAGCACCAATCACCACAGACGTTGGCCCAATGACCACACGCCCCGTGCACTCAGGACACATTTTCGGTGTACCGGATTACACCGTGTAACACCACCGTTCAGAGGTCCATGACTTAATAGTAACTTTGTCGTTCAGAGGTACTTAACTTGACGACTACGTCGTTCAGAGGTACTTAACTTGATGACCAACTGCCCATTCAGAGGTACTTAACTTGACGACCCAGTCGTTCAGAGATACTTAACTTCATGACACAGTAATTGGCCTCCACGACACAACTCATTCTTTACCATTTCAGGCTGGTACCCACCATTGTTGGGCAATTTAAGCTCACAGCTTCGTATACAGTGACCCCCAGGTCTCTTCAAGACAGGTCACACAAAATTGTAGCTCCCTTGGAGCTATCGCCTGGCGATACTCACCATCTCCTAGCGATATCAACAGTTCTCCAGACTGTGATCTTTTCCTGGAAATGTTTCCAATACTTTGATGCAACATCCTGCACACCCCTAGACCCCGAATTTCACAAGTACATCACACGCATATCCACAGAGTCTTCTCCGATACGCAAAATAAACATCACCAATCTAGACCAACCCATCTAGATGGGCTTCACACAACATACTTATTCCGTACTCTACATTTCCGGATCTATATGAAGGAATATATGAGAATCAAACCGATCTACCCATTGGACTCCACCCTTTTCACCCTTTGGTGAGGGGATCCATGCAAGTATGCATATTGAGGACTTCACTTGTCCGGGAGAAACTCGTTACCCTTGTATTTCGCTTCGGAGCCATGGCGAAGCTTTAGGAGAGAGGTCGGTGGATGACTACTTGCATGAGTTTACGAGACTGGAAGATATGTATGCTTTACATTTGTAGATGAGGAATGAAAAACAAATCAGTTATATGAAGGGCTGAGAGATGATCTGCGGTTGCTTCTCCCAGGACCGATGATGCAGGGATTCCTTACCATGGTCAATACGGCCCATTCCGTTGAGCTGGACATGAAGCGGGTGCAGCGTAAGAATGTTTTGGCAGGGAAGAACACAGAGTTCAAGGTACCTAGTTATTCAAAGTCTGGGTTTCAACGGTGGAAAAAGAAGCCTAAAGCTTCTGCGCCGGCTCCTTCTTCTCCTGCGTCTGGATCAACTTCGAGGAGAGGTCCGCCCACATGTCATACATGTGGAAAGGTGGGTCATATAGCTCAAAATTGCTGGAGTGATCTTCCAAAAGGGGAGAAAAAGACGGGTGCGTCTTATACTGAAAAGGGAAAGGCAGTGGTGGAATCGACTGCATCCCAAGCACAACCCCGAGTTTGTAATCTTGGCCAACAAGAGGCCATAAAACAAAGTGACGTTGTGACAGGTATGAGTTAAGATATAGTTTTTACTGCTTTCCATACTTAGTACCTTGTGCGTTGCTTGTGCATGATTGGTTTGATTTAGGATTTGTCCTGATTTCAGAGTGTCCGGCGAGAGCACTGTTCAATACAAGAGCTTCTCATTCTTTTCTGTCGGAAGACTTCGCGGGGCGTATTGGAGTGCCTTCGTTTACGTCGACAAATCTAGTGAATGTGCTTCTACCTAACGGGTGCTTAATGCACGCGGATCGAGCTTGCTGTGTTGAGGTGCAGATAGGAAGTCGGGAGTTTTGGATTGGAAGCATCTGTGCTCCCGATATCGGAGTTTGATGTAATCTTTGGTATGGACTGGCTCTCGGAGCAAGGCGCCTATATAGATTGCAACTCTAATGAAGTCACACAGGGGCAGAACGCTAAACGAGAGACTAAATTCACTGGTATGCGAGGATCAAGTAAGATATTATTGTCAGATGTCCAAGTAGTCAAGGCAGTTCGGAAGGGCGCGGAGTTGTTCTTCACGCTGTTGGAGACTGTTGAGCTGAATACCAATTTGAGCGATGTTCCTATTGTATCAGAGTACGCTGATGTGTTTCCTAAGGATCTTTCGGGGTTGCCGCCCCAGAAGGAGATGGACTTTGCTATTGAGTTAGTTCTAGGTGCATAACTTGTGGCCCGCTCGCCATATCATGCTGCTCCAAAGGAGATGTCAGAACTAAAGGTTCAATTGCAAGATTTGCTGGAGCAAGGCTTTATACACCCAAGTATGTCACCTTGGAGCGCTCCGGTCCTATTTGTGAAAAAGAAGGACGGAAGCTTGCGGCTATGCATTGACTATCGAGAGATGAATAAGATGATGAAAAAGAATAAGTATCCGATTCCACGGATTGATGACTTGTTCGATCAGCTAGTGGGCTCAACTATCTACTCAAAGCTGGATTTAAAGTCTGGCTGTTATCAGTTGAGGATTCGGGAATGTGATATTCCCAAGACGGCGTTTGGTACACGTTATGGTCATTACGAGTTCACGGTAATGCCGTTTAGGCTAAAAAATGCGCCATCGGTGTTCATGGACCTAATGCACCGAATATTTCGAGAGTACTTGAATTTATTTGTCATCGTCTTTATTGATAACATTTGGTGTACTCTCAGTTTGAAGAAGATCATGCAAACCATTTGCGGATGGTGTTGCACACTCTGAGAAAGAACAAGCTCTATGCCAAGTTTTCAAAGTGCGAGTTCTGGTTGTCGTCAGTGGCCTTTCTTGGCCATGTGGTTAGTGAAGAGGGCATTGCGGTGGATCCTGCGAATATAGTTGCGATACGGGAGTTGCCGATGTTGTCTTCTGTAGCCGAAGTCTGGAGTTTCCTTGGACTGGCAGGCTACTATAGGCGCTTCGTAAAGAACTTCTCGCGGATAGCCTTGCCTCTCACCACACTAACATAAAAAGATCAGAAGTTAATTTGGACGCCAGAGTGCATACGAGCTTTTGAGGAGCTGAAAGGTCGTCTGACTACGACGCCAATCTTGAAGACGCTATGTGGCTTGGATGGCTATGAAATTTACAGTGATGCATCAAGGAGCATATTAGGCTATGTTCTTCTTCAGTTTGGTAAAGTAATAGGGTATGGCTCATGCCAGTTGAAAGTGCATGAACGAAACTATCACGTCTACGATTTGGAGTTAACGACGGTGATTTTTGCACTTAAATTGTGGTGTCACTACTTATATGGCGTGAAAGTTGACATATTCACGGATCATAAGAGCCTTAAGTATCTATTGGATTAGAAGGATCTCAATATGCGACAACAGAGGTGGATGGAGTTCCTCGGGGACTACACCTTCCAGATTCATTATACTCCCGGGAAGGGAAATGTGGTTGCAGATGCCTTGAGTCGTAAGACTTCGACAAGAGCAAGTTGGTTGCAGATGCATGATGAGCGTCTAATCTTAGAGTTGGAGGCCTTAGACATCTCTTGTGTGGACAAGAATGCTACTGCAACTGTATGCCTGAACTGGACGGAGGTATAGTATGACCTTGCGGACAGGGTTCGGCGAGCAATGGAACTTGATGAAAGTCTACAACGCTATGCAGTGGATGGGACAAATGCCCACTTCTCCTAGGATGATGTTGTTTTGCAGAAAGGTGATCGTTTGTGCGTCCCCAATGTGGGTAAATTACATGAAGAATTGTTGTATAAGGCACACTTTACGAAGTATTCAATCCATCCAGGGAGCACAAAAATGTATAAGGACATGAAAACGATGTTCTGGTGGCCAGGTCTGATGAAAGATATAACCCATTATGTGGCAAAATGTCAGACTTGCGCCTTGGTAAAAGCTGAATGCCAGAAGCCTGGAGGTTTCCTAAAGTCGCTACCTATACCGGAGTGGAAGTTTGATGAAATTTCAATGGATTTCGTGCACAGTTTGCCGAGATCGCAATGCAGGAACGATTCTGTTTGTGTGATCGTAGACCGGTTGACTAAAGTGGCTCACTTCATTTTGAACAAGAGGGACGATTCAGTGGAAATCTTGGCTAAGCTTTATGTCTAGCAAATAGTACGATTGCACGGTGTGGCCCGTAGCATCGTCAGTGTTCGAGATGGGCATTTTACTTCGAATGATTTGAGGCTAATGCATCAATTGTTGGGGACAAAACTAAAGTTCAGTATGACCTTTCATCCACAAACAGATGGCCAGACTGAGAGGACCAATAGAAAAATGGAGGGCATGCTCCGTATGTGTGCCATGGATTTCAAAAAAGGTGGGGAGACCATCTCGATATGCTAGAGTTCGCCTACAATAATAGCTATCAAGCTAACATAAATATGACGCCTTTTGAAGCTTTATATGGTAGGAAGTGCCGTACAATGTTAGCTTGGGCGAAAACATGCGAGTCTAAGTTATATAAGCGTAAGGAAGTCGAAGAGGCTAATTCGACGATACGCTCTATCCGGGAGAGGCTACTGATTGCCCAAGATAGGCAGGCAAAGTACTACAATGCCAAACACTGAAACATAGAGTTTGCGGTTGGCGAGTGTGTATACTTAAAGATCAAGCCATTCAAAGGCGTGTCCAGGATTCGGTGCTTGAAAAAGTTAAGTCTGAGGTATCTTGGTCTGTTTGAAGTGGTGGAGCGAATTGGAGAAGCTGCCTATCAGTTAGCTCTATCTGCAGAGTTAAGTGGTTTGCGCGATGTGTTTCACATATCGGTGCTGCGACAAGCTATGAAAGAACCAGCTCAAGTGGTTGTTGTGGATAAAGTACCGGTCGATAGTAGGCTAACGAAGAAAGTTAAGCCCATTCTGTTGGGTACATTGGAATATATGTACCTGATTTGAAGAAGCCTCACCCTACTCAATGATATACATCAAGGTGTATTTGATGTGCTTTGAGTTTATTGGTGCAGGTTAAGTAATTGCAGGGAAAGCAGAAAAGTTTCTAAGTCCATGTGTCGACACCTTGAAGAAAAGTGTCGACACTTAAGGAGGCTTGTGTCGACACCTAGAGAAGCTGTGTCGACACTTGAAGTAATTGTGTCGACACCAGGAATGCAGAGTCGACACCAGAAGAAAAGTGTCGACACATACAGGTTGTGTCGACACACAATGAAGAAATGTCTAAAGAATCAGTGTCGACACTTAGAAGCAGTGTCGACACCCAGAGGAACTTTGTCGACATCAAAAGTGTCGACACTAGGAGGCTGTGTCGACACTCAGCAAAACTTTAACAAAGTTCAAGTACAAGTGTCGACACTAGGAGGCTGTGTCGACACTCAGCAAACTTCAACAAAGTTTAAGTACAAGTGTCGACACAAAGGAGATGTGTCGACACTCAGCAAAAGTCTCAACACATGAAGAATGTGTCGACACAAAGTAGATGTGTCGACACTCAGCAAAAGTTTCAACACAGAAGGCATGTGTCGACACAAAGAAGATGTGTCGACACTTAGCAAGTTTCAACACAAGAAGATGTGTCGACACAAAGGAGTTGTGTCGACACTTTGCAGAAATCAACTAAGTATTGAAGAAGAAGGACTTGGGTCGACACACATGATCAGTGTCGACACATGTTGAAGAAGCTGTGTCGAGAAGCAATTTCTACAACATAAGGAGTTGTGTCGACACCTTGAAGGCTAGTGTCGACACTTAGTCTACTTGTGTCGACACTTAGTCTATTTGTGTCGACACATAAAGACTATCTGTCTCGACACTTTCAGACAGTGACAGAGATTTCAAGAAGTGACTGGATGACTTGACAGCTGCCATTTCAACCGGTCAACTGCTACTGTCAGAGCTGTCAGAAGTTTGTTAGAAACTGGATCAGCCGATCACCATGAAGAAAGCCTATATAAAGGCCTATTCCTTCAACAGAAGGGGATTGGAAAATATCAATCAATGAAGTGAGAAACAACAAACCAGAAGAAGACCTTCAAGTGAAGATCTAAGTAGTTGGAGAGAGAAAATTCCTTCTAAGAAGACAGCTATTGAACCAGGCTGCCAAGAAAGTTTCAAATTAAGATCTGATTCTCAAGTCAGCAGTTGATTGAAGATCATCTGCATAGAGATTCAACCCTACTGTGTTCTAATTCAAGAAGCTTTGAAGAAAGCCAAGGGAGGTGGATCTTTGCAAAGTTCCTTCAAGAACTCATCAAGAAGCCAGTCAACTCAACTTTCTCAATCAGATTTGTGGTTATTAATCCTTGTACTTTTTTATTTTCTGTAGGATCCTAAGGGATCTAAGTTGTAAGCCTTTATTTATAAAGGCTGAGTGGTAGGGCTTGTGGGCCTGAGTGTAAGAGATACATTTCTCTGAGTGTAGGCCTTGTTGAAGGCTGAGTGTAGGCCTTGTTGAAGGCTGAGTGTAGGTCTTGGTGAAGACTGAGTGGTAGGGCTTTGTGCCTGAGTTGTAGGAGTGGGATCACTCTGAGTTGTAGGAACCTATTTGGGGTTCTGGGTTGTAAGATCTGAGGATCTGAGAAGTAGTGGAGCAGTTAGTCCGAATCTAGTACACTACTAGATAGGCGAAGGGGGAAAGTGGATGTACCCAGACCTTGGGGAACCACTATAAATCCTGTGTGCTCTCTGTGATTGTATGCTTGTGTGATTGCTGTGTTATCTGTGTTGTGAATTGTAATTACTGTACTGTATTTCTGCCTTAAAAGTTTAAAAATATTAAGTGCACCTATTCACCCCCCCTCTAAGTGTTTAGGCACTAGTTCTTTCAAGTGGTATCAGAGGGAGGTTCCTCAAAAAAGACATAACAGTCTGAGTAAAGATCCTGTAGGCAGAATCAGTATTAGCAAGAATCAAGAAAATGGGTTCAACTGAGAATCACAGAGAGCTAGGATCCATGAAGTTGTCAATCTGCAGAAAGGAGATATTTGGCATTTGGAAATAAAGGGTTAGACTTTTTATACAAGCCTCAGACTCAAGAATTTACATTACAGGCAAAGAAGGGCCATATGTGCCAATGAAAGTATCTGTGCTAGATGCAAATCAGAGAACTCCAAAAGATTATTTAGAAATGACAAAAGATGAGATAATTCTGGCCACTATGGACAAGAGGGCCCAGAATATTATTGTAAGTGCAATTGATGATGCCACATTTCAGAATCTGATTCATTGTAAAACATCAAAAGAAATGTGGGACACACTGATAGTCTATATGGAGGGATCTGAAGAGGTAAGACAAGACAAGAAGTATTTATTAAATTAAGAGTATGAAAGCTTCAGACAAGGCAAGTCTGATAGCATAACTGAATGTTACAAGAAATTCTATAGGATAGTCAATGAATTGATGTCCTATGGAAGAGAATTCAGCAATTATGAGCTGAATGATAAGTTCTTGAGATCCCTGACAAAGTACTGGGATACTAAGATATGTGTCATAAGGGAAATGGCCAAACTAGCTGACATACCTCCTCCAATATTGTTTGGAAAGCTGTTATCTTATGAGATGCAGCTAATGGTTATGAAGGAGAAAGAGAAGACTACAAGAGTGGAGCATAAAGAAAGAGCTGTGGCCTTCAAGACTGAAGCCACCAGGAAATATAAAAGCAAGTCTCCATCTCCACCTCAAAAAGTTGCTGAGGCTGAAACAGATACTTCAGATAGTAAGAAGCCAGAAAGCAGTGAAAGAGATGAAGACTTTGCTACATTTACTAGACACTTTCAGAAGTTTCTAAAGAAGAAGCAGTGGAGGTCCAAGCCATTCTCTTCACAGACAAAAGATGACTACTACCAGAAAAGGAAGTCATCAAGGAATGACAGGAGAATGTCCAAGTCTAGTAACACTATATCCTCAAAAATAGTTTGCTATTGTTGCAATAGACAAGGACATGTAATAGCTGATTGTCCAGAAAAGAGGAAAGAGTCCACTGACAAGAAGAAGACACAGTTCAAGGGCAAAAAGGAAAGGTCCTTTGTTGCAAAGAAGGATAAAAGTCTGACTGATATGTCATCTTCAGAAACAGATTCAGAAGCAGAAGCCTATATTGGCTTGTTTGCTAAAGAAGAAGAAAATGAGTTCATGCAGCTAATGAACTCCATTTATGAGCAGGAGGACATTCAGTGCAAGGGACTGATGGCCTTATCAGAAGGAGACAAAATCCAAGATCAGCCTGGACCTAGTCAGGTACAAAATTGTTCTTCAAGTTCAATTTCTAGTGCTGGATCAGAATCAGATACATCAGCATCAAGTGATGTGAATGGATCTGAATCTAAAGGAGACATTCATCAGTTGATTGATGAATATAGAGTATTGTTGCAGGCTTTGAAGAAAAGCAAACTCTTGGCCAAAACTCAGGCTAAGGAGATTGCTAGTCTTAATGTGGTTGCAACAGATTTTGACAAGTTATTAGATCAGAAATTAAATGAAATAGCTAGACTGAAGAATATTACAGTTATTCAGATGGGGACTATTACATTTAAAAATGATCAAATTAGAAATCTGGAGATTAGTCTTCAGAAGGAGAGAGATATTGTAGCAAGTTTCTCTAAACCAAAATCTGTTCTACCTTTGATAGATGAGTTTGTACCTCATAAGGTTAAAACTGGATTGGGGTTTACAAAACCTGCCAGGACATTACAGTTCAAGTCTAAGGGCAAAGCCCCAGTACTCAACAAGAAGCCTGCTGTAGATAAACCAGCCAGGGTTGTACCAAAACAAAGGTACGACAGATTTAAGTGCTGGTGTTGTGGCAAGGTAGGCCACTTTGCCATAGACTGTTGGCATAATTCAAGTGCCAAGGTGAGTAGCAAACTGCTGCTAGAAAAGCTACAGGTAGTTTTGTTAAGAGTCAGACTAACTTGCTGATGAATTGTAAATATACGTATTTTTATGCACATTAATTTAGTCATATTCATTTATTTTCGTCGTTTTTACTTATTTTTGTTCAATAAAATGCTCCTATTCTTGTAAATTTATTACTAACTTATTTTATTTTATTTTGCAGAAAAATTTCCAAAATCTGCCAAAATTGGGCAGTACACGCCCGTGACATATTTGTCATGCCCGTGACCAGGCCGTGACATCGCATTTCCCGTGAAATCGGAAAATTTCTGAAGTAAAAGCTTGACACGCCTGGCGACATGCCTGGCGACACGCCCGTGTCACCCGACACGGGGCGTGACCCAAGCCCGTGTCCTCTCCTCTCGACGAATTCATCTCGACGATCGTTGAGTGTCGACACCAACAGTCACGCCCAGCGTCACGCCCATGACCTGGGGCGTGACTCAATTTCCGCTCGACGATCTCCACTCGACGAATTCATCTCGACGATCGTCGAGTGTCGACACCAACTGACACGCCCAGCGTCACGCCCGTGACCTGGGGCGTGACCTTTCCAGCTGGCCCGACAAGATGCTGACAAAGACTTTCGACGCAACCCGCGCCCGGTTCTACCTCCCCGACACGCCCAGAGTCACGCCCGTGACCTGGGGCGTGACTGCCGCGAACTCAGCCCGAAGTCAACTTTCCTGTCCAATCGCCGGCCGCCTTCATGAATAGTATTGTCACGCCCCCCCTACACGCCCGTGACCGAGGGCGTGTACTTAGAATTTTTTGCCTATAAATTGCCCAGTTCTGTAAGGTACAAGGGTTCAGATTTTTGGGCCAATTTAGTGTCTTTTTGTGGGCTTAATCCGTGGATACTAGTGCTATGTAAGGAGATTTCTCCCTTCTTATTTCATGTTTTGTTTTGCTTTATCTTTTAGCTTTGTAATAGCTTGATAATTTTAATAAAAATGTTAGATTTTCTCTCTCTATATAGCATGAAAATTCATTTGGATGGCTCACTTCTTCTCCTTTTTTATCCTTGGTTTCATCCTTGTTCTTCATTTATGAAATGTGTGTGTGTGTATGAGTGTAATTTATTTACTTTACATGTCCTTTAACTTGTCTTCATGCTTAGGATTTTGATTTCATTCTCATGAATTTATAAAAGAGATTCAAAAAGTGATTTTGTTCCTTTTTTTACTTAGTTTTTTTTTAGGATTGTAAAACCTCTTTTGTTCTTTTCATCTTCTTTTTCACCTTTTTTTCACTTTCATAACATCATAAGAATGAAAATGTTGGCATTTTAATTTTCCAAAAACTTTGTTTTTTTAATTTGTTTTGAAAAACTTTTGTCTTCTAAAAATTGAAATTTCCTCTTTTTATTTGTTTTTGGCAAAACCTAAGCATGAAAAAGTTAAAATTTTAATTTTTAGGTAACTTTCATTTTGCTTTTTATTTGTGTGTGTGAGTGTATGAGCCTAAATTTCCTTTTGTTCTTCTTAATCTTCATGAAGTGTGTGTGAGTGTAGGTGTATAACTTTTATGCTTTGATTCAAATTGTGTAGAGTGTGTGAGTGTAGGTGTTAAATTTTAATGCTTTCTTTTAATTGCTTTCTTTTAATGCTTTGTTCAAATTATGTAGAGTGTGTGAGTGTAGGTGTTAGCTTTATTGCTTTCTTGAAATTCATATGGAGTGTGTGTGTTTGTGTGCATTTATTTCCGCCTACTCGTTAAGAGTTAAATGTCGCATCGTTTTCATTTTCAGTCCTACTCGTTTGAGTAGGACTTGTTATTTTCTTGCTTTATTTTTCCGCCTACTCACTTGAGTTTAATGGCCGGACTTTATTTCCCGCCTACTCGTTTGAGTAGGATTTGTAATTTTTCTTTCTTTATTTTTCCGCCTACTCACTTGAGTTTAATGGCCGGACTTTATAGCCCTGTAATCGCATTTATTTTCTCCTACTCATTTGAGTAGGACTCGCTTTCATTTCAGTCCTACTCGTTTGAGTAGGACTTGCAATTTTCAGCTTTTATTTACCGCCCCCACTCGTTTGAGTGGGACTCGCAAATTTTGAATATGCAAATTTCTTTCATGTGTAACTTAGTTCCTTTTTAATTTATAATTTGGAGTGTGCGTGAGTTCTTGTTTTAGCTAATTTTTCAGTTTTCTAAATGTTGTTATTTTTCTTGTGTCCCCTTCTTATAATCATTAATGTTTAATTTCGAATTCGCGCCTCACTAAATTATAAGCCGTCCCCATACCGATGTGTGGCTAATCGCTATTAGTCTCGGCATCGAAGAGCATTGAGACATTTGAAATGATTTATAATAATTGAAGCTCTTTATTTTCATTTTAATTTAAGCACTTAAGGTTTACCCCGGGTTTACGACGCGTAGGACCACATAATCGATGTGTGGGCCCTATTTCCGTAGTCCATATGCTAGCTAGCCGAGAGGCCGTGCATATGGACCGATCACCCCTGGGTAAATAGAGTTGCGTGCATACCCTCGAAAGAGGACAAGCGTAATTCTACCGGATTGGGTTTCCCACCCAATAGCGGGGTTCTTAGCGTAAAGCGGGCGTTAAGAGGAATTCTTCGTCGGACTAACGTTCGGTCGAATAGTCTTAACGTTCAGGTGAGCAATATTCCTAGAGATAAGTGCGCTCACATTTGTGGAACCTCCACGGCCAAGTTGCCTTATTATTAATTTGAAAACTAAGTCCTATAATTATTAAAAATTATTTTAGTCTTAATCCGATTCGATGCCGAGCGTTAACCCTTCATCGAATATTTTCTAAATCGTTTTTTCGCTCCTTTGCTTTTCCGTCTTTTATTAAGTAAAAAAATCCACCTTACTTTCAGTAAAATAATAGTCCTCTCGGAGGAGTAAGAATAGTCAACACGACCCCGAGAATAATACGACCTCGGTATTCCCCCGAATATCGAGTACTACTTGCGATAGGTGCACTTGCCTACCCGAGCGAGCCCGCAGCGATCGACTCACCGAACCAACCACAGTAAGAGTCTGTTCGCGGGCCAATCAAGTTTTTGGCGCCGTTGCCGGGGACTCTCTTTTCGAGTTGCTATTTCGAATTCCGGAGTCTATTAATTTTACTTATTTTCTAAAAAAAAAAACAAAACTAAAAACTTTATTTTAAAACAAAAAAAAGAAGTTTATTTTGTTTTATTTTTGTTTGGGTGTATGACCCGTGGACAACCCTCAGAGTCTGAAGATTTTGACTTCGACCCTGAGATCGAACGCTCTCTTGCGCGTATTCGATCTCAACGCCGAAATCCTTCTTTAGATCCCGAGGAATCTATCGGAGAACCTACTGTTGTAGTTATGGCCGCGCCTAACCCTCCCCCGGTGGCCGAGCGTACTATGTCTTATTACGCCCGGCCTAACCTGGATGATTCTGGGTCGAGTATTGTTCGCCCTGCGGTGGCCAATAATAATTTTGAAATAAAGTCAAGTGTCATTCAAATGGTCCAAAACGCCGTGCAGTTCGATGGAATGCCGGATGAGGACCCGAATGTCCACTTGTCCAATTTCTTGGAGATATGCGACACCTTCAAGATTAATGGCGTCACTGATGACGCCATTCGTTTGCGCTTATTTCCTTTTTCCCTTAAGTCCAAAGCCAAGGCGTGGTTGAATGCCCTCCCGCGAGGATGTATCACCACGTGGGCTGAGTTGACGGAACGGTTCCTAACGAAGTACTTTCCGCCCGCAAAAACTGCAAAGTTGCGGGCGGACATTTCTTCGTTTGTGCAGAACGATCCTGAGTCTCTATACGAGACTTGGGAACGGTTTAAGGAATTCCTCCGCCGTTGCCCGCACCACGCGCTGCCAACGTGGTTGCAAGTTCAAATTTTTTATAATGGGCTGAATTTTCAGACGCGTCAAATGATTGACGCGGCTGCCGGGGGTACGCTTAACAACAAAACCCCCGAGGCCGCCCAGGCTTTATTCGAAGAGATGGCTATGAACGCCTATCAATGGAACGTCCCGCGGGGACGGCCAAAGCCGGCGGCTGGTCTTTTTGAAGTGGATGCTACTGCTCTCTTGACCCTTCAAGTTGAAAGGTTAACAAAGCAGGTGGCGGAGATGTCTGCTGCCTCCTCCACTCCGCCTTGTTTTATTCCCCCTAACGTCTGCGTGGCTGAAGAGTTCGTGGACTTCATGGGAAATTCGGGTCGTCCTCCCTTCAACCCCAACAACAACCCTTATAGTAATAACTATAATCCGGGTTGGAGGAATCACCCCAACTTCTCGTGGAGCAACCCGAATAATGCTCAGCGTCCCCCTATTCCTTTTGCGCCCGGATTTCTTCCTCCTCCTCCTCTTCCGAAACCCTCCCCGATGGAGGAAAATTTTTCGAAGTATATTGCGTCCAACGAGTCAAATATCCGGAACATCACCGGATCGCTAAAAACACTCGAACAACAGGTTGGACAGCTGGCGAGGATGATGTCCGAGCGCGCGCTCGGGGCACTGTCGGGAAACACGGAGCCCAATCCGCGGGAGAACGCCAACGCTATAACCCTCCGTAGCGGAAAGGAGGTGGTCGATCCAAAACGGACTGACCCTCAGGTACATATTTCACCTCCGACCCCTCTTCCCCTTTCTTCGCTTACGCCGCCTTTACCTATTATAAAAGAAAAAATTATTTTAAACAAGGCTCTTCCGTATCCGCATAAATTAGATAACGAGCGTAAGGACGCGCAATATGAAAAATTTATTTTATTATTAAAACAAATTCACATTAATGTTCCTTTTTGCGAGGCTATCTCGCAAATGCCCAAATATGCGAAATTTTTAAAAGAACTACTTTCTAATAAACGCAAATTAGAGGATATTTCGCATGTATCTCTCAACGCTGTCTGCTCGGCGACCCTTACTAATAAATTGCCCATAAAACAAAACGACCCGGGACGGTTTTCCATCCCGTGCCTTTTTGGCGATATATTAGTAAAGTACGCCTTAGCTGATTTAGGGGCTAGCATTAATCTGATGCCGTTCTTGCTCTTTTCGCGTTTAGGTTTGGGTACTCCTAGTCCTACGAATATGCGCATCCAATTAGCGGATCGCTCGGTTAAATTCCCTATCGGGGTAGTGGAGGACGTCCTTGTCCGAGTCGACAAGTTTACCTTCCCGGTAGACTTCGTCATCTTAGATATCGAGGAGGACACCGAGGTACCAATAATACTCGGTCGCCCTTTTCTCGCCACCTCCCGCGCACTAATAGATGTTAGTAATGGTAGCCTTCTCCTCCGAGTAGGCGATGACCAAGTTACTTTCTCTATTAATCCCTCGATGGACAATTTGTCATCGAGCGACGATTTCTGCTACTCTTTAGATACCTTTTTCGGAGATCGTTCTTCTCCCGTTTTCGAGTCGGTATTTTTAAACAACGATATTTATGCGCTCGAAAATTTTAAATGCGATGAGGATACTTCTTTAGACTTGCCTTTCGAACCAATTGGTAAGAAAGACATAGACATTAAAACCTCCCTAGAAGAACCGCCCATCCTAGACCTCAAACCCTTACCCGCCACGCTCAAGTATGCTTTTTTGGGAAAAGGTGATACGCTTCCCGTTATCATTTCTTCGGACTTGAGTGATTCGGAGACTTCCGATTTATTGGAAATTTTATTTAAACATCGCCACGCAATTGCGTGGCAAATCTCTGACTTAAAGGGGATTAGCCCCTCCTTTTGCACCCATAAGATTTTCCTTAACGATAATTGCCGCAAAACGATTCAGCCGCAGCGTCGTCTTAACCCAAACATGAAAGACGTCGTTAAAGCCGAAATCATTAAGTTATTAGATGCGGGGATTATCTACCCTATTTAGGACAGTGCATGGGTTAGTCCCGTGCATGTCGTACCCAAGAAGGGCGGTCTTACCGTAGTGGTGAATGAGCATAACGAGCTTGTCCCAACTCGTACTGTTACGGGTTGGCAAGTGTGCATCGACTATAGGAAACTTAATGACGCCACCCGCAAGGACCATTTCCCTCTGCCATTTCTAGACCAGATTTTAGAGCGTTTATCCGGTCATCCGTATTATTGTTTTCTTGATGGTTTATCGGGGTTTTTCCAAATCCCCATTTCCCCCGATGATCAAGAGAAAACAACTTTTACTTGCCCGTTTGGCACCTTCGCATATCGAAGAATGCCATTTGGACTCTGCAACGCGCCAGCTACATTCCAAAGATGTATGCTAGCGATCTTTGGCGAGCTAGTAGAAGACATTATGGAAGTCTTTATGGATGACTTTTCTGTTTTCGGACGCTCTTTTCCCGATTGCCTTAACAATTTAGATCGTGTCCTTCAACGGTGCGAGGACACAAGCCTTGTTTTAAATTGGGAAAAATGCAACTTTATGGTTCGAGGAGGTTTGGTCCTCGGCCATATGATTTCGTCTAAGGGGATAGAGGTGGATAAGGCCAAGATAGAAATTATAGAAAAACTTCCGCATCCAACAAACGTAAAATCTATTAGGAGTTTCTTAGGCCATGCGGGCTTTTATCGACGCTTCATTCAAGACTTTTCAAAAATAACAAAGCCGCTAACTCACCTCTTGGAAAAGGAATCACGTTTCATCTTTAGTAGCGAATGCGAGTCCGCCTTTAGTTTGATAAAACAAAAACTTATCTCTTCACCAATTTTAGTGGCCCCTAATTGGTCCCTTCCGTTCGAAATAATGTGCGACGCTAGTGATATTGCCTTAGGTGCCGTTCTTGGCCAACGCGTAGAAAAACATTTTCATCCTATTTATTACGCTAGCAAGACGCTCACTTCCGCACAAGTAAATTACATGACAACGGAAAAGGAACTCTTAGCCGTCGTTTTCGCTTTCGATAAGTTTCGCTCGTATATAACGCTATCTAAAGTTATCGTTTTTACCGATCACTCCGCGCTTAAATATTTATTAGCTAAAAATGATGCGAAGCCCCGCCTTCTTCGATGGATTCTCCTCCTACAAGAGTTTGATTTGGAGATCCGAGATAAGCGGGGAGCGGAAAATCTAGCGGCGGACCACCTCTCCCATTTAGAAAATCCGGGTGCGGAAGCGCTCTTCGAATCTGAAATAAATGACAGATTCCCCGAGGAACGCCTTCTTGCCATTAATAAATCTTCGTCATCTTCGCCTTAGTTCGCAGATTTTGCAAATTTTTTAGTAGCGCGGGTCCTTCCAAAAGAGTTTTCCAGTCATCAAAAGAAGAAATTCTTTTCTGACTTGAAAAATTTCTTTTGGGAGGACCCATTTCTTTTTCGTATCTGCACGGACCAAACGGTCCGAAGATGCGTTGCGGGTGTGGAGTGCTTACAAATTCTTAAGCACTGCCACGAGGGTCCAGCCGGTGGGCATTATCAAGCCAACCGGACCGCTCGGAAGGCGCTAGAGGCGGGCTACTTTTGGCCCACTCTCTTCAAAGACGCGCATAATTTTGTGCGCGTATGCGATAGCTGTCAGCGGTCGGGTAACATCTCTCGTCGCGACGAGATGCCCCAAAACATGTTTTTAGAGTGCGAAGTCTTCGATTTGTGGGGCATAGATTTTGTTGGCCCCCTACCTCCGTCTTTCAAAAATATGTATATTTTAGTGGCGGTCGACTACGTATCGAGGTGGGCGGAAGCGCAAGCTCTCCCCACCAACGATGCGCGAGTCGTCGTTACATTTCTTAAAAAATTATTTTCTCGCTTCGGCACGCCTCGCGCAATTGTTAGTGATAGGGGAACGCATTTCTGTAATGCTCTTATGGCTAAGACGTTAGCTAAATACGGAGTCACGCACAAGCTTGCCACCCCTACCACCCGCAAACAAGTGACCAAGTCGAGGTAGTAAATCGAGAGATTAAGCGAATTTTAGAAAAAACCGTTTCACTAAATAGGAAAGATTGGTCCGTTAAACTCAACGAAGCGTTGTGGGCGTATCAGACGGCATACAAAACCGCTATTGGATGTACGCCGTTCCGGTTAGTCTACGGCAAAGCGTGCCATTTACCCGTAGAATTAGAATATCGCGCACTTTGGGCTTTAAAACTCTTAAACCTCGACTCCAACTTAGCCGCTCAGAATAGAAAACTGCAACTAAACGAGCTCGATGAATGGCGTGCGAACGCTTACGAGAGCAATAAATTCTATAAGGAGCGCTCTAAGTTATATCACGATCGACATTTAAAGTCCCCAAAAATATTTTCTCCGGGCGATCTTGTCCTTCTTTATAATTCACGCCTTAAGCTTTTTCCGGGTAAACTAAAATCTCGATGGTCCGGTCCCTTCTTAGTTGAAGAAGTCTTTCCATATGGGACCGTACTCGTCTCCCACCCGGAAAGAGGTTCGTTTAAAGTAAACGGTCATCGGCTTAAGTTATAAATCGCGGGCGACCCAGTGATCGAGCATTACGAAACCATAACCCTCCTCGATCTATAACTCCGCCAAAATAGTCAAGCTACACGACTATAAACAAAGCGCTCCTGGGAGGCACCCCTCGCTTATCTTTTTCGCTCTTTCCTTATTATCTTTGCTACTTTTTCTAATAAACGCAGGGTTTCTGATCGGCCTCCCCCTACGCGTTTCAGGGAAGCTTCTACCCCCTTCTTTTTTTTTCTTTGTACATATTGTCTTTCCTTTTATTCCGCATACTTACGATACAACATTGGGGACAATGTTGGACTTAAGTATGGGGGTATTTTCGTGCTTTACTTTCTGCACTTCATTTTTTTCTGCATTTCAAAAAATACAAAAAAATACATATAACAACAAAACAAAAACAAAAAAATTTAAAAACATCTTAAAATGAAACAAAAAAATTTTAAATGAAAAAATCCAAAAAAATTTTTTTGTTTTGTTCTCTTTCTTTCTTTTTTTCCAAAAAACTCAAAAACAATTTAAAAAAAAAGAGAAAACAAAAAAATATATTTAGTTTCACTTTGTAAATATTTTTTGTACTTCCTTTTTTCTCTCTCCCCCTTACTCATTCTTGTAAAAACCTCTCTTTTTCTCCCATATTTTTGTACATAAATGAAAATTCTCTTAAAAAATATAAAAAAAAGATAATAGTTTAAAAAAAATTTCAAAAAAATTGAGAAAATCAAAAATACAAAAAAAAGATAATAAATGAAAAACAAAAAAAATGATAACAAAAACTATAAAAATAAAAAAAAAATGTTTTGAAATAAATAAATTAAATATTCCATACTTAACTTTTCTGCTATCCAAAAATTCAGTTTTGAGTTTATTTATATGCGAATTTGATTAATTCTTTGTTCACTACCCGTTTATTAATTATTGATTGAAAAAATTAAATAGCCGGGGTTAAGTTTTAAAGAATTCTTTATGCTTTGTTAAAACTAGCGAACTCGTTTTAGGCACTACTTCTAATTTTTCATTGATAGGAGCACGTATATTATGTTAGGAAATAACGACTATAGAATTCAATTATACTTACTTTTAGCTTTCTGAAAAAAATTGGAACGTACAAATTATTAAGGTTGCTCTCAAAAATTTTTAGGATTACAATCTAGTTTTCCTTTCTCCCCTCACTTTTCATGACCTACTTGACATGAAAATTTTTATCCTTAAAAGATCTTATGTCAATGGGAATAAGATTTCGTTCCGTAAACATAGGCACCCAATAATTTAAAAAGATTATATAAGGAGTAAGAGGATAAAATTCATTACTCCTACAAATATACATTGGGTTAATTTTATTCTTATGAAGTTGAAAAACAAAAATCATATTAGGAAAATAAGATTTCATTTTCCTAATAATCCAAAAGAAAAAAAATGGAGGTTCGAGAAAAAATTACCTCACCTCAAATATCAAAACCCTCTTCATAAACCCACTACCCCCTTAGTCAGTTACACGATTCTAGAATTAATTCAAAAATCTTTTTGAGAGCATAATTAGTAAATTGTATTATTTTTGGTAGCACTCGTATAAGCTAGAGTTCTTATAATTCCAAACTATTTTCATTAATCTAACCATTACAAATGTTGCCTTCTATTTGATTACATCAAGAAGTCTTTTTGCCAAAACTTTTGCGCTATTTAAATCATCTACATAATTTTAGGACTTAACTCTTACACCCCGTATATTTATTTCGATCTCTCTTATAATTGATTAAGCGATAGTCAAAACTTAGAGTTTTTTTTATTCCTTATAGATTCACCTCAAACTTTTGCTCTGGAATAGCAAAAGCCTAAGTATGGGGGTATTTGATGAATTGTAAATATACGTATTTTTATGCACATTAATTTAGTCATATTCATTTATTTTCGTCGTTTTTACTTATTTTTGTTCAATAAAATGCTCCTATTCTTGTAAATTTATTACTAACTTTTTTTATTTTATTTTGCAGAAAAATTTCCAAAATCTGCCAAAATTGGGCAGTACACGCCCGTGACATATTTGTCACGCCCGTGACCAGGCCGTGACATCGCATTTCCCGTGAAATCGGAAAATTTCTGAAGTAAAAGCTTGACACGCCTGGCGACACGCCCGTGTCACCCGACACGGGGCGTGACCCAAGCCCGTGTCCTCTCCTCTCGACGAATTCATCTCGACGATCGTCGAGTGTCGACACCAACAGTCACGCCCAGCGTCACGCCCGTGACTTGGGGCGTGACTCAATTTCCGCTCGACGATCTCCACTCGACGAATTCATCTCGACGATCGTCGAGTGTCGACACCAACTGACACTCCCAGCGTCACGCCCGTGACCTGGGGCGTGACCTTTCCAGCTGGCCCGACAAGATGTTGACAAAGACTTTCGACGCAACCCGCGCCCGGTTCTACCTCCCCGACATGCCCAGAGTCACGCCCGTGACCTGGGGCGTGACTGCTGCGAACTCAGCCCGAAGTCAACTTTCCTGTCCAATCGCCGGCCGCCTTCATGAATAGTACTGTCATGCCCCCCCTACACGCCCGTGACCGAGGGCGTGTACTTAGAATTTTTTGCCTATAAATTGCCCAGTTTTGTAAGGTCCAAGGGTTCAGATTTTTGGGCCAATTTAGTGTCTTTTTGTGGGCTTAATCCGTGGATACTAGTGCTATGTAAGGAGATTTCTCCCTTCTTATTTCATGTTTTGTTTTGCTTTATCTTTTAGCTTTGTAATAGCTTGATAATTTTAATAAAAATGTTAGATTTTCTCTCTCTATATAGCATGAAAATTCATTTGGATGGCTCACTTCTTCTCCTTTTTTATCCTTGGTTTCATCCTTGTTCTTCATTTATGAAATGTGTGTGTGTGTATGAGTGTAATTTATTTACTTTACATGTCCTTTAACTTGTCTTCATGCTTAGGATTTTGATTTCATTCTCATGAATTTATAAAAGAGATTCAAAAAGTGATTTTGTTCCTTTTTTTTACTTAGTTTTTTTAGGATTGTAAAACCTCTTTTGTTCTTTTCATCTTCTTTTTCACCTTTTTTTTCACTTTCATAACATCATAAGAATGAAAATGTTGGCATTTTAATTTTCCAAAAACTTTGTTTTTTTAATTTGTTTTGAAAAACTTTTGTCTTCTAAAAATTGAAATTTCCTCTTTTTATTTGTTTTTGGCAAAACCTAAGCATGAAAAAGTTAAAATTTTAATTTTTAGGTAACTTTCATTTTGCTTTTTATTTGTGTGTGTGAGTGTATGAGCCTAAATTTCCTTTTGTTCTTCTTAATCTTCATGAAGTGTGTGTGAGTGTAGGTGTATAACTTTTATGCTTTGATTCAAATTGTGTAGAGTGTGTGAGTGTAGGTGTTAAATTTTAATGCTTTCTTTTAATTGCTTTCTTTTAATGCTTTGTTCAAATTATGTAGAGTGTGTGAGTGTAGGTGTTAGCTTTATTGCTTTCTTGAAATTCATATGGAGTGTGTGTGTTTGTGTGCATTTATTTCCTCCTACTCGTTAAGAGTTAAATGGCGCATCGTTTTCATTTTCAGTCCTACTCGTTTGAGTAGGACTTGTTATTTTCTTGCTTTATTTTTCCGCCTACTCACTTGAGTTTAATGGTCGGACTTTATTTCCCGCCTACTCGTTTGAGTAGAATTTGTAATTTTTCTTTCTTTATTTTTCCGCCTACTCACTTGAGTTTAATGGCCGGACTTTATAGCCCTGTAATCGCATTTATTTTCTCCTACTCATTTGAGTAGGACTCGCTTTCATTTCAGTCCTACTCGTTTGAGTAGGACTTGCAATTTTCAGCTTTTATTTACCGCCCCCACTCGTTTGAGTGGGACTCGCAAATTTTGAATATGCAAATTTCTTTCATGTGTAACTTAGTTCCTTTTTAATTTATAATTTGGAGTGTGCGTGAGTTCTTGTTTTAGCTAATTTTTCAGTTTTCTAAATGTTGTTATTTTTCTTGTGTCCCCTTCTTATAATCATTAGTGTTTAATTTTGAATTCGCGCCTCACTAAATTATAAGCCGTCCCCATACCGATGTGTGGCTAATCGCTATTAGCCTCGGCATCGAAGAGCATTGAGACATTTGAAATGATTTATAATAATTGAAGCTCTTTATTTTCATTTTAATTTAAGCACTTAAGGTTTACCCCGGGTTTACGACGTGTAGGACCACATAATCGATGTGTGGGCCCTATTTCCGTAGTCCATATGCTAGCTAGCCGAGAGGCCGTGCATATGGACCGATCACCCCTGGGTAAATAGAGTTGCGTGCATACCCTCAAAAGAGGACAAGCGTAATTCTACCGGATTGGGTTCCCCACCCAATAGCGGGGTTCTTAGCGTAAAGCGGGCGTTAAGAGGAATCTTTCGTCGGACTAACGTTCGGTCGAATAGTCTTAACGTTCAGGTGAGCAATATTCCTAGAGATAAGTGCGCTCACATTTGTGGAACCTCCACGACCAAGTTGCCTTATTATTAATTTGAAAACTAAGTCCTATAATTATTAAAAATTATTTTAGTCTTAATCCGATTCGATGCCGAGCGTTAACCATTCATCGAATATTTTCTAAATCGTTTTTTCGCTCCTTTGCTTTTCCGTCTTTTATTAAGTAAAAAAATCCACCTTACTTTCAGTAAAATAATAGTCCTCCCGGAGGAGTAAGAATAGTCAACACGACCCCGAGAACAATACGACCTCGGTATTCCCCCGAATATCGAGTACTACTTGCGATAGGTGCACTTGCCTACCCGAGCGAGCCCGCGGCGATCGACTCACCGAACCAACCACAGTAAGAGTCTGTTCGCGGGCCCATCACTTGCACCAAGGACCCAAGAATTATTTGGGTTCTAAGGTTAAGTAATCTGTTTTGCAGGTAAGTCCAAGTGACCATGCCCCAATATGGTACTTGGACAGTGGATGTTCCAAGCACATGACTGGAACTAGGGGATTGCTGAAGGACTATACACCAATCAAGGATGGTCATAAGATTACCTTTGGTGGTTCAGAAAAAAGAATCATCAAAGGCTTTAGTAACATTTCTAGCAACCTAGTTACAATTACTCAAGTGGCTTATGTGAATGGTCTGAAACATAACCTCATTAGCATAAGTTAGCTGAGTGATTTAGGATATGACATCTCATTTGTCAAAGATGGTTGTCATATCAGTAGGTCAAGTGATCAAAAGATCATTTTGACAGGATATAGGAAAAGAAATGTCTATTGTCTAGACATTATGTGTGAGAACAATGCTTCTCCTATTTGTCTTGTAGCTGATGAAAGAGTGTCACATTGTGTTAAATGGCACAAGAGGCTGGCTCATCTTAACTATAAGACAATTGGCCAACTCTTTAGCAAAGAGTTAGTGAGGAATGGTCCTCAGGTTAAGTGTATAAAGGATGGGATATGCTCAGCTTGTCAGAAAGGCAAGCAGACCAGATCCACCTTTAATAGCATTGAGAACAAAGATGCTGTGAGGTGCCTATACCTCTTGTATATGGATCTTTTTGGTCTTATGCCAATTCACAGCCTAAGTAGGAAAGTCTACACATTTGTGGTTGTAGATGACTACTCAAGGTATTCCTGGGTGTTCTTCCTAAGGCAAAAATCTGAGACACCAAGTATCTTTTATAGTTTTGTCAAACAAATTCAGAATGAGTTAGACAGTATAGTGGTCAAAATAAGAAGTGACCATGGTACTGAATTCCAGTCTGATAGTATGACAAAGCTATGTGAAGAGTTTGGGATATTTCAGGAATTTTCCTCACCAAGAACACCTCAGCAAAATGGTATTGCTGAAAAGAAAAATAGAACCTTGATAGAGGCTGGTAGAACCCTATTGAGTGACACATCCCTCCCAGAATATTTCTGGGCTGAGGCAGTTAATACTGCATGTCATGTGATCAATAGGGCTACTATCACCAAGAGCCACAATAAGACCCCCTATGAGATTGTGAAGGGCAGAAAACTAAATCTATCCTATTTCAGGATCTTTGGTTGTAAATGCTATATACTTAACAATGGTAAGTCTTATTTAACTAAATTTGCTGCCAAATCCCAAGAGGGTATCTTTGTTGGGTACAGCAACAACAGTAAGGCATATAGGGTCTACAACATGACTACTCAAGTTGTAGAAGAGTCAGTACATGTAGTGTTTGATGAAGCTAGACTCATTAACAATGAATTGTCTAGAAGTATTTGCAGCTCCACAGGTGTGACTGAGAAGATGGACAAGCTTACTATTGAAGAAGGTTCTACTGCAAGTCAGCAAGTGGATGATAGTGGCTGCTGTCCAGGGGGAGTACAAGATACTCCTGTTGCTGAAGAAGACCAAGAGGAGCAGCTGAATGAAGAAGCTGAATGTGTACAACCAGTAGACAGGCTGCCTACAGCAAATAGGCATTTAAAAGATCATCCAGCCAATCAGATTATTGGAGATCTCAGACAAGGGGTACAAACAAGGAGCAGGACTCTAAGTTCAGTTCTCTACACCAGCTTTCTATCCCAAGTAGAGCCAAAGAAATTTGAAGAAGCAATCCTAGACCCTCATTGGATTGAGGGAATGCAAGAGGAGCTGAACCAGTTCAAAAGATGCAAAGTCTGGGAGCTTGTTCCTAAACCAAAAGACCACAACATTATAGGAACTAAGTGGATCTTTAGGAACAAGTTGGATGAAAATGGAATAATTATAAAGAACAAAGCTAGACTTGTTGCAAATGGATATAGGCAGGAAGAAGATATTGATTTTGATAAAACCTTTGCTCCAGTAGCCAGACTGGATGCAATAAGGATGTTCCTTGCCTATGCAACATTCCAAGGATTTAAGGTATACCAAATGGATGTTAAGTCAGCTTTTCTGAATGGAAATCTGAAGGAAGAAGTCTATGTAGAACAACCATCAGGTTTTGTTGATTCTACTAAACCTAATTATGTTTATAGACTTCGGAAGGCTTTGTATGGGTTAAAACAAGCCCCTAGGGCTTGGTATGAAACCCTGTCTAGTTTCCTCATTGAGAATAAATTCACAAGGGGGAAAATAGACAAGACTCTATTCCTTAGGGAATCTAGAGGCAAGATCATCTTAGTCCAAATATATGTAGATGCCATAATATTTGGGTCTATAGAAAGTAGTCTTTGCAGGAAGTTTGCAAAACTAATGCAAGGACAATTTGAAATGAGCAGTATGGGGGAACTTAAGTTCTTCTTGGGTCTCCAAGTTAGACAGACTGAGGATGGTTTATTCATATGCCAGTCTAAGTTCACCCTAGAATTGATAAGGAAGTATGATATGGAATCATCCACTACCATGAAAACTCCTATGGGGTCAACAATGTCTTTCTTCAAAGATGGTGCAGGGAAACTTATAGATGAAACCTTGTATAGAGGGATAGTTGGCTCCCTACTATATTTGACTGCAAGTAGACCAGATATCATGTATGATACATGTGTCTGTGCTAGGTACCAAGCTTGCTCTAAAGAATCTCATTTGACAGCAGTCAAAAGAATTTTGAGATATCTTAAGGGCACTCCTTATCTAGGCCTTTGGTACCCTAGGAATGGAGAGTTTGAACTGACAGGTTATTCAGATGCAGATTTTGCAGGCTGCAAGGAAGATAGAAAGAGTACCACTGGTACCTGTCAATTCCTAGGAGGAAGGCTGGTGTCATGGAGTAGCAAGAAGCAGACAGTGTGGCTATCTCCACAGCTGAGTCAGAGTATGTTGCTGCAGGAAGCTGCTGTGCACAACTACTATGGATACAACACCAGCTAGAAGATTATGGTATTCAAGTAAGTAGAACACCTTTATTTTGTGACTCTACAAGTGCTATTTCTATTGCAAATAATCCTGTCTCCCATAGTAGGACTAAGCACATAGAAATAAAATACCATTTTCTAAGAGAACATGTGGAAAAAGGAGATATTTCACTAGAGTATATAAATACAGATAATCAGCTAGCTGATATGTATACTAAGCCCTTAGATGAAACCAAATTCAATAAATTTAAAATTGAATTAGGGATGATAAACTTAGAATAGTTTACAAAAAATTGGCTAAGTAAAATAGTGTCGACACACAGAGTTGTCTGTGTCGACACATAAAAGTGGTGTCGACATTTCAGAGAAATGGTGTCGACACATCTAGGAAGTCTGTGTCGACACTTCAGAGAATTAGTGTCGACACATGATGCGTAGGTGTCGACACATCCAAGGTGGTGTCGACACTTAGGATTTACACAGAATTAGTCAAGTAGACTCTCGACTAAGTGTCGAGCTAAGTGGTGTCGAGACATATACAAGTGTCGACACATATATTCTGTCGATTATACTTGTGTCGACACATAGTTGTCGAGACATTATAAGTAAGTGTCGACACTTTTCAACAGTGTCGACACAATTTAAGTATTTTGACGCGCCCTTTCATCTTCGATTCTAGAAAGGTATAAATAGGTTTTCGCCATTGTTTGTCGACACGCTCACCAAAGTTTCGAGACCAAACTTGTGTGTCGACATATCTCTTCTCTAAATTCAAATTTCTTCAAACCCTAATGGCGCCCAAGCTAGAAGAGAATGTTAATGAAGGATATGAACTCGTGCGACATGCCTTTGATGATGCAGAACCAGAAATCAAAGGTGTGGTAACCCTAATTGCCGAAACTGGACTGGAATACCTTGTTTCAGAACCAATCAAGATCTGGAAGAAGGAGGTCCTAGAATTTTTGAGTGCAGCTTCAGTTAATGACACTGGACTTAAGATTAAGTCCAGAGTTCATGGAACCAAAGTCAAGGTCACACCAAAAAGTCTGAGGAAGATACTTCAACTACCAAGAACAAAGGAGGAAGAAGATGTATCTGCTTCTAAGACTAGAGAGGCATTGAGATGGTGTGGACTGGATTCAAACCTGAAGATTGGATCAGTATTCAACAGAAAAGGAATGAACATTCAAGGGAAATTCTTATCTGAAATAGTTGGCACGGTCATCCTGAGCAAGCCTGGAGGACATGACAGAATTTCAGCTTATATGTTCAGTTTGATGACAAGGATAATCTTCAAACTAAATACTGATTGGTCTATAGTTATATTTGATAAGATAAAAGAAAGTATGAAGAAGCCCAATCTGGGTAGAATACTAAGTCTTTACCTAGCTAGAAGTATACCTGAGGTGATGAACCAAGCTGCAGGTTCAAAGATTAACCATATGAGGAAGATGGATATGAGAATTTTCTCTAGGTGGGATAGAGTGCTAACAAAAGAACTGCCATCTCCAGTAAAGGACACACCCCAGAAGAAGAAGAAGAAGACAACCACTATGGCTCAAGAATCCTCAAGCAGCTCTGAAGAGCAAGTTGTTTTTACTCCTGATGATGAAGAAACTGGAAATGCTGGTCAGTCTCCAGCAAGACAAGAAGATGCACAGAGGCAGGGGGAGCTACCCTCAGCAAGCCCAATTCACCTGGATCCACTCCAGGGGGAGCCTCTACTTGTGGAAGAGCCAACTCCACTAGAGAGTGAAAGGGCTTCTTAAACCATACTAGAGGTAATCACTGAAATTAGTCAATTAGATTTCACTATTGAGGATGAAGTTTTGACTGATTCATTACCTGATGTTCATCAGCAAACACAGATACAACCTCAACCCCAAGATGTTGTCATGGAGGACACATCTGTTGCTGATAAAGTGGTTGATGAGATAAGAGATTCTCCAGCCCATTCCCAACAGGAATTTACATTAGAAGAACTGTTCCCTGATCTTCTACAAACAGATTTTGAGATAGAGAAAGCTGCTGCTGAAGGGGAGAAGGTCAATGTTTAGGGGGAGCATATGGAGAATGTAGAGGAAACTGCTACACAAGAGACTGAAAAGCCAAAGGATGCTGAGGAACTACCAAGGACTGAGAAGGATTTACATCCTAGTCCTAAGGACAGAGTGGATATTGCTAGCACATCTGCTTCAGAGGATGAAGAGGTTGTTAGAGCCAAGAAGAGGAAGTTCCAAGTCTTCAAAAGAAGGAGCCAGAACTATAAGAAAGCCCTACAGACCATTGCTCCACAGCCTACCACCACTAGTGATTATAGTTCACTGCTGGTAGCATTGCAAATCAAGCTAGATGAGCAAAGGCAAGCTCTAGAAAAATATGTAGATGAGGGTCATAAGTCACTGCAATTTGATCTTGCACAAGACATCAAATCTATCAGATTTGAAGTAAATCTCAACAAGAAGGAAATGACTGACTGCTTCCATAAAGGAGGAAATGCAGTAGTCTATCTAGCTACACATCAAGAGAAAATAAAGACTAAACTTGATGACCTAGAAGTCAAGCAAGGCTATCTCCTGGAAAACCAAATAAGGATGAATGATAATCTCACTGCTTCACATAATGCCATAGTTACTGAAATGAAGAATCTAGCTACTGCCCAGACTGCCCAAAGTGCCACTGCCAAAGAAGAATTTGACAAGCAATTACAAGAGAGCCTAACTGCTGTTAAAACTGCCATTGAAGACTCTCGGAAGGCAATTACTGATAAGCTCCAAAGGTTAAAACCCTTCTATAAAGATGGAGTAAACTATCTGAATGCCCAGATAAGATTTCAGAAAGATGATCTGAGGGATCATATAGAGAGAGAAGTCATAAAGGGGGAGAGGGTGTTAGTCAAGGCAGGCTCTGATCATGCCAAATGGATTTCCAATTCCATCAGAGCCACCCTTGGATATCCACCCTTATGTGATGATGTCAATGTTGCAGAGTCTGGAATCAATCCTGCATACTTTGGAGGAGAGCAGGCTGAAGTAGCACAAGTGATATACCCTCCACCAGACTTTCACATGATACATCAAGAGATACAGTCTATATATAGTACACCTAAGGGAAATCAGAATGTCATCATAGAGAAAGTTGTCCAGCCTGTGCCAGAGGCAATACTAAAAGAACAAGAGGCTTTGTTAAAGGAACAAGAGACTCAATTGTCTAAGAAAAGATTCAGAGAGCAAGCTGAATTGAGACCTGATTTTGAACAATGGAGCCCCACTTCCAGGAATATCATCTTGACTGCATGGAAGGCTGCTAAGGACAATGTCCTGGATAGAGGCAAGTGGTATTCTGACTTGGAGTGGAGGAAGCATGAGAATAGGCAAGAGGCCATTGTGCAATATAGAAGAAATGCTAAACTGGGAAAGCTACCTCATAATGCACAGGAGCCTAGCAAGTATTTTCCCAAGCCTTATCACTATTTTGAAAGGCAGAAGATAAAGGCAGAAGAGCTGAAAAAGAAAGATCTTAAAGGGAAGAAGCCTGCTGCTGCTGATGACACTGAAGCTCAAGTTTAAGCATAGATTCAATCTGGAAAAGGGATTGTAATCAAGGAACCAGAGCAGCCTTAGGATAGCATTTTCTTTAGTTTACAAATTGTAATCATTTGTATTAAAATTCTATGTAAACTTTTGACTAATGAAAATGTTGGAATTTGTAAGAACAATATTATATGTTCATCTATTACATTAATTATTCTGAGCTAATGGTATATACATGTTCTGTTCAAGCATGTTTAAGTATTTTCCCTGTCATATATTACTGTTTTACATCATACTGAGAATTTATTATGTATGGTGTATATCATTGACTAAGAGTTATGACTTCTCCAAATAGGGGGATATTGTTGGGTACATTGGAATATATGTACCTGATTTGAAGAAGCCTCACCTTACTCAATGATATACATCAAGGTGTATTTGATGTGCTTTGAGTTTATTGGTGCAGGTTAAGTAATTGCAGCGAAAGCAGAAAAGTTTCTAAGTCCATGTGTCGACACCTAGAAGAAACGTGTCGACACTTAAGGAGGCTTGTGTCGACACCTAGAGAAGCTATGTCGACACTTGGAGTAATTGTGTCGACACCAGGAATGCAGAGTCGACACCAGAAGAAAAGTGTCGACACATACAGGTTGTGTCGATACACAATGAAGAAATGTCTAAAGAATCAGTGTCGACACTTAGAAGCAGTGTCGACACCTAGAGGAACTTTGTCGACATCAAAAGTGTCGACACTAGGAGGCTGTGTCGACACTCAGCAAAGCTTCAACAAAGTTCAAGTACAAGTGTCGACACTAGGAGCCTGTGTCAACACTCAGCAAACTTCAACAAAGTTTAAGTACAAGTGTCGACACAAAGGAGATCTGTCGACACTCAGCAAAAGTCTCAACACATGAAGAATGTGTCGACACAAAGGAGATGTGTTGACACTCAGCAAAAGTTTCAACACAGAAGGCATGTGTCGACACAAAGAAGATGTGTCGACACTTAGCAAGTTTCAACACAAGAAGATGTGTCGACAAAAAGGAGTTGTGTCGACACTTTGCAGAAATCAACTAAGTATTGAAGAAGGACTTGTGTCGACACACATGATCAGTGTCGACACATGTTGAAGAAGCTGTGTCGAGAAGCAATTTCTACAACACAAGGAGTTATGTCGACACCTTGAAGGCTAGTGTCGACACTTAGTCTACTTGTGTCGACACTTAGTCTATTTGTGTCGACACATAAAGACTATCTGTCTCGACACTTTCAGACAGTGACAGAGATTTCAAGAAGTGACTGGATGACTTGACAGCTGCCATTTCAACCGGTCAACTGCTACTGTCAGAGCTGTCAGAAGTTCGTTAGAAACTGGATCAGCCGGTCACCATGAAGAAAGCCTATATAAAGGCCTATTCCTTCAACAGAAGGGGATTGGAAAATAGCAATCAATGAAGTGAGAAACAACAAACCAGAAGAAGACCTTCAAGTGAAGATCTAAGTAGTTGGAGAGAGAAAGCTCCTTCTAAGAAGACAGCTATTGAACCAGGCTGCCAAGAAAGTTTCAGATTAAGATCTGATTCTCAAGTCAGCAGTTGATTGAAGATCATCTGCATAGAGATTCAACCTTACTGTGTTCTAATTCAAGAAGCTTTAAAGAAAGCCAAGGGAGGTGGGTCTCTGCAAAGTTCTTTCAAGAACACATAAATAAGCCAGTCAACTCAACTTTCTCAATCAGAGTTGTGGTTATTAATCCTTGTACTTTTTTATTTTTTGTATGATCCTAAGGGATCTGAGTTGTAAGCCTATATTTATAAAGGCTGAGTGGTAGGGCTTGTGGGCCTGAGTGTAGGAGATACATTTCTCTGAGTGTAGGCCTTGTTGAAGGCTGAGTGTAGGCCTTGTTGAAGGCTGAGTGTAGGTCTTGGTGAAGACTGAGTGGTAGGGCTTTGTGCCTGAGTTGTAGGAGTGGGATCACTCTGAGTTGTAGGAACCTATTTAGGGTTTTGAGTTTTAAGATCTGAGGATCTGAGAAGTAGTGGAGAAGTTAGGCCGAATCTAGTACACTACTAGATAGGCGAAGGGGGAAAGTGGATGTACCCAGACCTTGGGGAACGTTCCACTATAAATCCTGTGTGCTCTCTGCGATTGTGTACTTGTGTGATTACTGTGTTATCTGTGCTGTGAATTGCAATTACTGTATTGTATTTATGCCTTAAAAGTTTAAAAAGATTAAGTGCACCTATTCACCCCCCTCTAGGTGTTTAAGCACTAGTTCTTTCACATTCGGATCGAGAATACGAAGATCAAACAGCTACGGAACAAGACAATCGGGATGGTAAAAGTTTGGTGGGAAAACTATGGCCGTGAAGAGCTAACATGAGAGCATGAGCAGACCATGCATGATGAATATCCCGAGTTGTTTGTGAAAGTTATTATAACATTATTTGTATGAATAAAAAGGAGTTGTTTGTATGCAAATTTTGGGACGAAATTTTTGTAAGGAGAGGAGGGTTGTAACACCCCAAATTCGATAGCAGAAAGTTTGTCACTATCGCTGGGCAATACTGGGTATCTCCTGATGGTGATAGCGATGTAGAGTTCGTCGAGCTGCACTCGACACACTCAATGCATTCGACGAATTGTCGAAATGATATCACCGAGTGGCGACAGTGGGTATCACTAGATGGCAATAACGGTAAGCATTGAGTCAGCACTCAACTCACTCGACGCACTCAATGCCTGAAAGCATTGAGTGGATTGATATCGCGGGTGAAAGATATAGTACCTAAACACCTAGAGGGGGGGGGGGTGAATAGGTGACCAAATTCTTTTTAACTTTAGTGGCAGCAATCAGTTATAAACACAGAATCTAATCTACTTTTGCACAGCAATCACACAGCATACACAGCAAATCACAATCACAGCAGACACAGAGTTTTATAGTGGTTCCCCAAGCTTTGCGTACATCCACTTTCCCCTTTCGCCTATCTAGCAGTGTACTAGATTCAGCCAAACTTCTCCACTATCTCAGAACCCAAACTGGTTCCTACACCTCAGGCCCAAGGCCCTACAACTCAGCTTTTCCACAAAGCCTACACTCAGCCACAAGGCCTACACTCAGCCAACAAGGCCTACACTCAGCCACCAAGGCCTACACTCAGCCACCAAGGCCTACACTCAGAGATTTCAATCTCCTACACTCAGGCTCTCAAGCCCTACCATCAGCCATTATAATTACAGGCTTACAAACACTCAGATCCAAAGGATCCTACAAGATAAAAATGAATTTACAAATGATAACTCAGCAACTCAGAAACAAGAGAGGGGAGTTAAGAGTTTCTTGATGAGTTCTTGGAAGAACTCAGCTGGATTCAATCTGACTTAGCTTTCTTCAAAGCTTCTTGAAAGTAGAACTCAATTAGATTGACTCCTTCTGCAGTTGATCCTTGACCTCTGCTTCTTAAGATCCAGAATATATCTGAACCCTTCTTCTCAGCCTAGTTCCAACGGCTGATTTCTTGGATGAAGCCCTCTCTCTCCAACTTCTTAGATCTGCACTTGGACAGCTAGATTTTCTTGTTTTGATACTTGATCAATAACTTGAACAACTCTGTGAACCACTTTTTGAATAACTTCAACAACAACTTCTGTAGACTGTATGAGCCTATTTATAGGCCTTCTTCATGGTAACCGGCTGGTCCGGTCCATAACTGAATTCTGACATCTCTGACAGGTGCTGTAGACCGGCTGGAACGACAGCTGTCAAGTCATCCAGTCAATTCTTGAAAGTTCTCTAACTGTCTGAAAGTGTCGAGACTTTCTGTCTTTAAGTGTCGACACTTATAGACCAAGTGTCGACACAAGTTGTGTAAGTGTCGACACAAGTCTACAAGGTGTCGACACAACTCCTTGTGTTGTAGATTCTATGTCTCGACACAGTTTCTTCTGCATGTGTCGACACTGAAATTGAGTGTCGACACAAGTACTTGATCTTCTATCTTTTGCTGAATTCTTCTAAGTGCCGACACATCTCCTTTGTGTCGACACAACTTCTTGTGTTGAATCTGTTAAGTGTCGACACTACTTCTTGGTGTCGATACATAGTCTTCAATGTTGATACTTGCTGAGTGTCGACACAGCTCCTTGTGTCGACACTTGATTCTTCTGTTGAGACTTCAGCTGAGTGTCGACACATAGTCTTAGTGTCGACACTTGTACTTAGAATATTTTGTTGATCTTGCTGTTCTTTGTTAAGTGTCGACACAGCTCCATGTGTCGACATTTTCTTCAAGTGTTGAGTCTTCAGCTGAGTGTCGACACATTGTTCTTGGTGTCGACACTTACTTCAAGTGTTGACTCTTCTATTGAGTGTCGACACATTGTTCTGGGTGTCGATACATATACTTAGTCTCTGCTGACTTTTGCTGAGTGTCGACACAGCTCCAAGTGTCGACACTTTCTGGTGTAGACACAGTTCTTCTAGGTGTCGACACTGCTGTTAAGTGTCGACACAGCTTTACTGCACTTTTCTTCACTGAATGTCGACACAGCTCCTTGTGTCGACACTTTCTGTCTGGTGTCGACTCAGCATCCCAGGTGTCGACACAATGACTCCAAGTGTCGACACTGCTTGCCTGAGTGTCGACACAAGTCTTCTTAAGTGTCGACACTTTCCCTCTGAGTGTCGACACATGGACTTAGAAATTTTTTGCTTTAGTCCTGAAAATACTTAACCTGCACAAGTAACTCAAAATACATCAAATACATTTTGATGTATATCATTGAGTTGGGTGAGGCTTCTTCAAATCAGGTACATTTAAACCAATGTACCCAACAATCTCCCCCTATTTGGAGAAGTCATAACCCTTAGTCAATGATATACACCATTCATAATAAAATTACAAAATGATGTAAAGCAGGATTATATACAGCAGGGTAAACATAAACATGTATCAATCACACATGTATTCATATACATCATCACAGAACAAATATGAAATAGACATAGACATTATCACAGAACAAACATGAAATAGATTAATCATATAATATATTGTTCTAATATCTGTCTTATACATTTTCAGAAGTTCACAATATGTTTTACATCAAGAAAATTACAAAGTAAACTTCAAGAAAATTCTAAATCTATTTCAGTTCTGGCTCCTTAATCACTATTCCTTTGTCAGCATGAACTTTAGCTTGGACAGGAGCATCAGCATCTTCAGCATCAGCAGGCTTCTTGCCTTTCAAGTCTTTCTTCTTAAGCTCTTCTGCTTTGATCTTTTGTCTTTCAAAGTGTAACACCCCCTATCCGTCGCATAGCATATAGCAGTAGGTCCGGCCGGGGCCCGACGCCATATACCACAGACAGACCGGGTGGTTACGTATGGAAACCATCCAACCAATCTCAACGTGCTACACAGAGCATTCTAGCGGAAGCAGTTTAAATAAGTTGTACACAAGAACCCAGCAACAAGCATGAATGTCCACTAATAAGATAATAGGAATGTATACAAAATACCCAAAAAAATCGGCCTTAAGGCCTTACAGAATGTTTCACTTGAATAATACATGATTTACCAACCTCGGCACGCAGGCCGGCCATACATGAATAAAACAGAAAACATTTCCACTTGGGCCTTCGAGGGCCAGCTTCGCAAAAAGGGCTTTAGCCCGCTATTGACCGCTTGGTCCAGCTGCACCTGCAAGCAACAAACCACCGCACGGTGGCAAACAAGGCAACGGTCAGCAATGCTGACCAAATTATAACGATCCCGCCCCCAACTCGGGGCGGCGATGCTCCTTCCCTGCATTTCATTAGCACAAGCGAGCAATGCATATAACCATAGCCATTTCATCACAGACGTTGGCTCGTACGACCACACGTCCCGTGCACTCAGGGCACATTCTCGGTGAACCGGTCGATGTTACGTCAATTAAAGCCATTAACATTCCGGACTCACCACCGCCACTTAGACGGCCATTCCTATGAGCAATTTGTCTTCCTGGCATTGGTCACGTCAATTTAAGCCATTGACCGCCGAAGACCCCCATCTATGCCAACGGCGAGTGCCATGTAACTTTAGGTCTCTCTAACCCGAACGACATAAAGCGGGTACGGCTCCATCTAACCCGTGCTCACATCGCAACGGCAATTTAAGTCATTTGCGCGGGTCAAACTTTCACCGAGTCCCATTCTACCGCAAGACACATAACCCCGTTATGTTCAAGTTGGCTCTCAGGCCACCAAGTTGGCAAGACCTCGTGTCCGCCCAGTTTTCCGGGTGCACCTTTGGGTTAGTCCCCAAGGCTCCCTGCTGCAATCTACCGCGTAGAAAACCCGAAAAACACCCAATAGCACGGAGTCTTCTCCGGCCTTATGCAATGCAACATCACCGATCCGAACTAACATGTCCGGGTAGGATTCAACCAAAATGCCTATGTCCGTTCTCGCATACGGACTCTAAACAACGGGGACTTTACATATCTACCCGAAGGAACGCCTCCAACTCTCCGCAAACTCGCGAGAGCGGGCTTCCTATGCTAAGAAAAGGAGCGATTCATGCTCAAGATGAGGATCGTTACCCTTGCGTTCCTCTTTGGCGCCATCGGAAAGTAATCGGATGGAAATCACCGCACTTGCGTTGCCTCCGTGGATCCGGAGTCGGCTTGCGATTCGGAGCTCTGAAGCTCCTCCAATGGCGGATCTAGCTCTTCTTCCTCTTGCCTTAGCTCTTCTTTCTCCAAGGGTTTAGAAAGAGGATAAGTGAAGAAAAGTGATGGATTTCAAGTCAACTCCCGGGTATATCCTCCCAGGAACAACCTCCAGCCATTGGATCTTCAATCAAGGAAACGAACGGCTTTGATTCGGGACTGAAATGCCCAATCTGGACCGAACACGGCCTGGCACACGCCCGTGTCCAGGGCCGTGTGCCGCATTCGCCGTCAAAATCGAATCTCCTGGACACGCACACGGGTATCGAACACGCCCGTGTTCGAGCTGACACGCCCGTGTTCCAGCTGACACGACCGTGTACCCCATGATTTTTCCCCCATTTCCAACCCGAGCACTGCACGGGTTCTAGGACACGCCCGTGTCCTTGCCCGTGTCACTTTGACACGCCTGGGCCCCCAGGCCGTGTACACGGGACATTTCGTCGAGTGGAGATCGACGACTCGATGACACGGCCTTGGACACGCCCGTGTCCTAGGCCGTGTGCCTTGACTCGACGATCGTCGAGTGAATCTCGACGATTTCACCTTGACGATCGTCGACACGGGTCGACACGCCCTGCGACACGCCCGTATCGCAGGCCGTGTGCCCATTCTCGACGAATCGTCGAGTATAACTCGACGATTTCACGGCTAAGTGTCGACACGGGTCGACACGCCCTGCGACACGCCCGTGTCGCAGGCCGTGTGCCCATTCTCGACGAATCGTCGAGTATAACTCGACGACTTCGCGGCTAAGTGTCGACACACGCTTGACACGCCCTGGGACACGCCCGTGTCCCAGGCCGTGTGCCTACTGCCAGAACCCAAACTGGCCCAAAACGTCCCCCTTTGCTCCTTTGAGTTTCGGGGCGTTACACAAAGTAATGGTATGGCTTAGGAAAGTACTTACTAGGCTACTGGGCAGTAGGAGGTAGCTTTCCCATCTTTGCCTTCCTTCTGTATTGGACAATTTCCTCTTGTCTGGATTCATGTTTTCTCCATTCAGCTTCAGAGAACCACTTGTTCCTGTCTTGAATGTTGTATTTGGCAGCTTTCCAGGCAGTTAATATAATGTTCCTAGAGGTAGGGCTCCATTGCTCAAAATCTGGTCTCTGTTCAGCTTGTTCCCTAAACCTCTTCTTTGACAATCTAGTCTCTTCTTCTTTCTGCATTGCCTCTTGCATGGCTTCAGAAATAGGCTGAACAACCTTTTCAAAAATAACATTGTCCTTGCCCCCAGGTGGGCTGTACATGGACTGTACATCAGCATGTATCATGTCAAAATCTGGAGGATGGTATATGACTTGAGCCACTTCAGGTTGCTCTCCTCCTAGATATGCAGGGTGAATTCCAGATTCTGCCAAATTGTCATCATCACAAAGAGGAGGATAACCCAGGGTAGCTCTGATAGAATTGGATATCCATTTGGCATGATCAGAGCTGGCCTTGACTAACACTCTCTCCCCCTTTATGACTTCTCTTTCTATATGATCTCTTACATCATCCTTTTGAAATCTCACCTGATTATCCAAGTAATTGACTACATCCTTAAAGAACGATTTTAACCTTTGGAGTTTGTCAGTGATCAGCTTTTGTGAATCTTGGATGGCAGTCTTAAGAGCAGAGATTTCTTCTAGAAAAACTTTGTCAAAATCAGTCTTGGCTATAGCTGGAGTCTGCCCTGCAGCCAGATTCTTCAGTTCTGTGACAATGGCATTGTGAGATGCAGTAAGATTGTCATTCATTCTTATCTGATTTTCAAGAACATAACCTTGCTTCACAGCCATGTCATCTACTTGTACTTTTATCTTCTCCTGGTGTGTAGCCAAGTACACCACTGTATTTCCACCCTTGTGGAAACAGTCTGTCATCTCTTTCTTATTAAGATTCATCTCAAATCTTATTGATTTTATGTCCTGGGCCAGATCAAATTGCAAAGATTTCTGCCCTTCATCCACATACTTCTCTATTGCCTGCCTGTGCTCATCCAGTTTAATTTGCATTGCCACCATTAAAGCACTATAATCAACTGTTGGTGTTTGCTGAACTATAGGCTGTGGTGCAATAGATTGTAGAGCCTTCTTATAACTTTGGCTTCTTCTCTTGAATACATAAAGTTTCTTTTGTTTAGCCCTTGTAGCCTCCTCATCTTCAGATTCTGAGGAGCTGGCTAAGTCAACCCTCTCCTTAGGGCTTGGAGGCCTCTCAGTTTGCACATCTGGTGCCTTCTCAGTTTCTTGCCTCACAGGCTCTTCCAGAATCTGCACTTGCTCCCCCTCAACAGCAGCATTCTCTCTTTCAGCAGCAGCCTTGTCCATGTCAAAATCTTGTTGGTCTAGATTTAAAAATAAATCCTCCATAGTGTACTCTTGTGGTGAAGGAGCTGGAGTAATTCTAGGCTCTTCAACCACTGGATCAGGAACCACTTGAACAACAGCAGATGTGTCTTCTATAACAGCATCTGGAACTTGGCTATCCAGCTGAATTTGTTGATGAACATCAGACAAATCAATATCTTGTATAGGAAAATCCAAAGTATTTAGTTCAGTGATTACCTCTAGTATGATGGTGGTTGCTTGTTCACTTTCCAGTGTAGTTGGTTCATCTACAACTGGAAGCTCCCCCTGGCTTTGATCCTTGTGGAGGGGGCTTGCTTGTGGTAGCTCCCCCTGGATCTCAGCATCATCTTGAGGAGCAGGAGACTTCACTGCAGGCTCTTCCTCATGCTCATCTGGAGTGAAGACAACCTGTTCTTCACTATCAGAGCTGCTAGTGGACTCTTGTGCCACTGTATCAGTCTTCCTTTTCTTCTTTGGAGGAATTTCTTTCTCAGACACTGTCTTCTCAGGGGTTGGCATCTCTTTAGACAACACCCTGTCCCATCTAGAAAATATTCTCAGATCCATCTTCCTCATATGATTGATTTTGCTTCCAGCAGCCTGTTGCATAACCTCTGGTATGGTACCAGCTAGGTATAGACTTATAATTCTGCCCAGATTGGGCTTCTTCAAGTTTTCTTTGATTTTCTCAAATACTATAACAGACCAATCAGTTCTTAAAGTGAAGATAATCCTGGTAATGATATTGAACATAGAGGCAGACACTCTGTCATGCCCTCCTGGCTTGCTGAGGATGACCTTTCCAACAATTTCAGAAAGAAACTTTCCTTGATTGTTCATGCCTTTTATGTTAAAAAACAGAACCAATCTTCATTGTAGAATCTAGTCCACACCAGGTTAGAGCTTCCCTGGTGTTTGATGCAGTAACTTCATCTTCATCTTTAGTTCTTGGAAGTTGTAGAATCTTCCTCAGACTTTTTGGTGATACCTTGATCTTCTCACCATGAACCCTGGATTTGAGTTTGAATCCAGTTTCATCTATCTTGGCTCCATTGAGGAATTCAAGTACCTCTTTCTTCCATATCTTAGTAGGTTCAGAAACTAGATATTCTAACCCGGAATCTGCTACTAGGGTTATCACGTGCTTGATTTCTTGCTCAGTATCCTCAAAAGTACCGCGCACCAGCTCGTATCCTTCGTTGACGTTCTCCTCTAGCTTAGGCGCCATTAGGGTTTGTAGAATTTGTCTTGAGAGAAGAGAGGTGTCGACACTGAAGTTTGGTCTCGAAACTTTGAAAGCGTGTCGACAAACTAAGACAAAGTCCTATTTATACCTATCTGATTTTGAAGATGAACAAGCGGGACAGCTAACTAAAATTGTGTCGACACTGGCAATAAGTGTCGACACTGACTTATAATATCTCGACACATATGTGTCGACACAAGTTTAGTCAACAGATTTTATGTGTCGACACTTGTTTATGTGTCGACACAACATAACTCGACACATAGTCGAGACTTTAGTTAGAAAATTCTGAGTAAATACTAAGTGTCGACACCACCTTGGGTGTGTCGACACCAACTTGTCATGTGTCGACACTAATATTCTGAAGTGTCGACACTAACTTTCTAGATGTGTCGACACCTTTTCCCTAAAGTGTCGACACCAACTTTCTGTGTCGACACAGAAATCTCTATGTGTCGACACCTTTTTACTTAGCCAATTTCAATTCTATAAACTTACTCTAAGTTTATCATTCCTAGTTCAATTTTAAATCTATTGAACTTAGCTTCTTCTAGGGGCTTAGTATACATATCAGCTAATTGTTCATCTGTTTTAACATATTCAAGTAAAATATCTTCTCTTTCTACATGCTCCCTAAGAAAATGATATTTAATTTCAATATGTTTTATTCTACTATGAGATACAAGATTATTAGCTATTGAAATAGCACTTGTAGAATCACAGAAGAGTGGAGTTCTACTTACCTGAAATCCATAGTCCTCTAGCTGATGCTGTATCCACAGAAGTTGAGCACAGCAACTTCCTGCAGCCACATACTCTGACTCTGCAGTGGAGATAGCCACACTGATTTGCTTTTTGCTACTCCATGAAATTAGTCTCCCACCTAGGAATTGACAGGTTCCAGTAGTGCTTTTTCTATCTTCTTTGCATCCTGCAAAGTCTACACTGAATAACCTGTTAGTTCAAAATCCCTATTCCTAGGGTACCAGAGGCCTAGATAGGGAGTGCCCTTTAGATATCTCAATATTCTTTTGACTGCTGTCAAATGAGACTCTTTAGGGTAGACTTGATACCTTGCACAGACACATGTAGCATACATGATATCTGGTCTACTTGCAATCAAGTATAATAGGGAGCAAACTATCCCTCTATACAAGGTTTCATCCACAGGTTTCCCTGCATCATCCTTGCTAAGAGACATACTTGACCCCATTGGAGTCTTCATGGTACTGGATGAATCCATACCATACTTCCTTATGAGTTCTAGGGTGAACTTGGACTGACATATGGATAAACCACTTTCAGTCTGTTTAACTTGGAGACCCAAGAAAAACTTGAGCTCTCCCATACTACTCATCTCAAATTGACCTTGCATAAGTTTTGCAAACTTTTTGCAAAGGCTGCTTTCAGTAGACCCAAATATAATGTCATCTACATATATTTGGACAATTATAACTTTGCCTCTAGATTCCCTAAGTAATAGAGTCTTATCTATTTTCCCCCTTGAGAACTTGTTCTCAATGAGGAAACTAGATAGGGTTTCATACCAAGCCCTAGGGGCTTGCTTTAACTCATATAAAGCTTTCCCAAGTCTATAGACATGATGAGGTAGAGTTGAATCAACAAAACCTGAAGGCTGTTCCACATAGACTTCCTCTTTAAGATTACCATTCAGGAATGCTGACTTGACATCCATTTGGTAAACCTTGAATCCTTGATAGGTTGCATAGGCCAAGAACATCCTTATGGCTTCCAGTCTGGCTACTGGAGCAAAGGTTTGATCAAAGTCAATACCTTCTTCTTGCCTATATCCTTTAGCAACCAATCTTGCTTTATTCTTAATGATGACCCCTTGTTCATCCATCTTATTCCTGTAGATCCACTTGGTTCCTATTATATTGTGGTCTTTAGGTTTAGGAACAAGTTCCCAGACCTTGCACCTCTTGAACTGATTAAGCTCTTCTTGCATTGCTTCAGTCCATTGTGGATCTAGTATGGCTTCTTCAAACTTCTTAGGTTCAACTTGAGATAGAAAATTGGAGTAGACTGCTGCATTCAGGTTTCTGCTCCTTGTTTGTACCCCTTGTCTTGGATCTCTAATAATCTGCTCAACTGGATGATCTCTAAGATGCCTATTGGCTGGAGGCATCCCGACTTCTGGTTGAACTTCTTCAGTTTCATCATCTTGCTGTACTCCTTGTACTTCTTCTGCATTTGGTACATGTAGTTCTCCCCCTGGACAACAGCCACTGTCTTCTACTTGCTGTCTTGCAGCAGGTATTTCTTCTATAGTAAGCTTGTCCATCTTCTTTGTTAAACATGTGGGGCTGCATACACTACTAGACAACTCATTGTTAATAAGTTTAGTCTCATCAAAAACTACATGTACAGATTCTTCTACAACTTGTGTAGACAAGTTATAGACTCTATAAGCCTTACTATTATTGTTGTACCCAACAAAAATTCCCTCTTGGGACTTGGCAGCAAACTTTGTCAAGTAAGACTTTCTATTGTTAAGTATGAAGCATTTGCAACCAAAGATCCTGAAGTAGGATAGGTTTGGTTTCCTGCCTTTCACAACCTCATAGGGGGTCTTGTTGAGGCCTTTAGTGATGGTAGCCCTATTTATAACATGTCATGCAGTGTTAACTGCTTCAGCCTAGAAATATTCTGGCAGTGATGTATCACTTAATAGGGTCCTACCAGCCTCTATCAAGGTCCTATTCTTCCTCTCAGCAATGCCATTTTGCTGAGGTGTTCTAGGTGAAGAGAATTCTTGAAATATCCCAAATTCTTCACATAGTTTTGTCATGCTATTAGACTGAAATTCAGTACCATGGTCACTTCTAATCTTGACCACTGTACTGTCTAGTTCATTCTGAATTTGCTTGACAAAGTTATGGAAGACAATAGGTGTTTCAGATTTCTGTCTTAAAAAGAACACCCAGGAAAACCTTGAGTAGTCATCTATAACTACAAAGGTATAGACCTTCCTACCTAAGCTGTGAACTGGCATTGGACCAAAGAGATCCATATGCAAGAGGTATAAACACCTCACAGCATCTTTGTTTTCTATGCTTCTAAAGGTGGATTTAGTCTGCTTGCCCTTTTGACAAGCTGAGCAAATACCATCTTTAACACACTTAACTTGAGGAGCATTCCTCACTAACTCTTTGCTAAAGAGTTTGCTAATAGTCTTGTAGTTAAGATGGGCAAGCCTCTTGTGCCATTTGACATAATGAGAGACTGTCTCATCAGCTACAAGACACACTGGAGAACCACTGTTCTCAACCATAATGTCTAAGCAATAGACATTCCTTTTCCTATAACCAGTCAAAATAATCTCTTGATCAGTTGACCTCTTGATATGACAACCATTTTTAACAAATGAGATGTCATACCCAACATCACTTAATTGACTTATACTTATTAGGTTGTGTTTCAACCCTTTAACATAAGCCACTTGAGTAATGGTAACCAAGTTGCTAGAAATGTTACCAAATCCTTTGATGATTCCTTTTTCAGAACCACCAAAGGTTACTTTTGGACCATCTTTTATTGGAATGTAGTCCCTTAGTAATCCTCTAGTTCCAGTCATATGTCTGGAACATCCACTGTCCAAGTACCATGTTGGGGTATGGCCACTTGGACTCACCTGCAAAACAGATTAATGAACCTTAGAACCCAAAGAATTCTTGGGTCCTTGGTGCTTGTTAGTTTGCAACTTGACAAAACTATCTACTGGCTTTCCAACAGGTAATTTGCGACTCACTTTGGCACTAGCATTGTGCCAACAGTCCATTGCAAAGTGGCCAACCTTGCCACAGCACCAACATTCAAACTTATTGTACCTTTGCTTAGGTACTGTCTTTGCTGTCTTATCTACAGCAGACTTGTTGAATGTTGGGGCTTTCCCCTTGGACTTGGACTTGGACTGCTTAGTCCTTGCAGGTCTAGTAAATCCCAGTCCAGCTTTACCCTTGTGATGAACAAATTCATCAATTATAGGTAACACTGACTTAGGTTTAGAAAACTAGCAACAAACTCTCTCTCCTTCTGAAGATTAATCTCCAGACTCTTGATTTGATCATTCTTATAGGTGATAGCTCCCATCTGAATCACTGTTATGTGTTTCAGTCTGGCTATCTCATTAAGCTTTTGATCAAATAGCTTCTCAGAATCTGTTGCAGAGCTTTGAGATCAGCAATTTCCTTAGCCTGACTTTTGGCTAGGGACTTGCTCTTCTTATAAGCTTGCAACAGCACTTTATATTCATCTATCAACTGATGAATATCATCCTCAGACTCAGATACACTCTCATCACTTGATGATGATGAATCTGATTCTGTGCTGGAACAAGAAACTGAACTTAAAGTTGAACTTTGTACCTTACTGGGTCCTGGCTGCTCCAGGATTTTGTCACTCTCTGTTAAAGCCATTAGCCCTTGGCATTGACTGTCTTCTTGTTCATATATAGACTCCATAATCTGCATGAATTCTTCTTCTTCTTCTTCAGCAAACAGCCCTATGTATGCCTCAGCATCAGACTCAGTTTCTGAAGAAGAGATATCTGATAGAGTCTTCTCCTTCTTGGCAACAAAAGACTTTTCTTTCTTGCCTTTAAAATGAGTCTTCTTCTTGTCACTAGACTCTTTTCTCTTTTCAGGACAATCTGCAACAATATGGCCTTGCCTATTGCAGCAATAGCACACTATTTTTGAAACAGTTGCCTTGCTAGATTTAGTCCTCTTCCTGTCCTTCTTTGAAGACTTTTTGTTTTGATTGAAGTCTTCTTTTCCTTTTGAAGTAGAAGGCCTTGTCCTCCACTGTTTCTTCTTCAAGAATTTCTGAAAATGTCTAGTGAAGGCAGCAAAGTCTTCATCACTTTCACTGCTATCAGATTTTGTGCTGACTGACTCATCTGACTCTGATTCAGCAACCTTTGGAGGTGGAGTTGGTGACTTATTCCTGTACTTTCTGGGGGCTTCTGTCTTGAAAGCTACAGTTCTTTCCTTGTGTTCATTTCTTGTTGATTTCTCCTCCTCTTTCCTCACTGTCAACTGCATTTCATATGACAACAATTTGCCAAATAGTGTAGGTGGAGGAATTTCTCCCAACTTAGCCATTTCTCTAATGACACAGATCTTTGTGTCCCAATCTTTAGTTAGGGACCTTAGAAACTTGTCATTGAGTTCATAATTACTGAACTCTCTTCCATAAGACATGAGTTCAGTCACTATCCTATAGAACTTCTTATAGCACTCAGTTATGCTATCACCCTTTCCTTGTCTAAAACTTTCATACTCTTGATTTAGCAAGGATTTTCTATCTTGCCTAACTTCTTCAGAACCCTCCATATACACAATAAGAGTATCCCACATCTCTTTGGCTGTCTTACAGTGTAGTAGATTTTGAAAAGTTGCATCATCTATGGCACTCACTATAATGTTTTGTGCCCTTTTGTCTATGGTGGCTAGGACAATCTCATCCTTAGTCATTTCAGAGAAATCCTTTGGTGTTCTCTGATTTGCATCTAGAACTGATATCTTCATGGGCATATAAGGCCCTTCCTTTACTGTGATGTATATCCTAGGGTCTGAGGCTTCTATAAACAGCCTTACCCTTTCCTTCCAGATCCCAAATATCTCTTTCCTGCATAGAGGTAATTTCATGGATCCCAATTCCTTGTGATTCTCAAAGGAACCCATGGTTCTTGATTTTCTTGAATCTGTAATTTGACTTAGACTGAATCTGCCAATCAGGATCTCCTCAGACTGTTAGTCCTTTTTGAGTGTTGAAGTTGGTGACCGGGCGGTCTGTCTTGGCGGGTTGAAGACCGCGCGGTCTGGCGGTTTGACTCGCCGGCTTGTAAACCGGGCGGTCTAGCGATCTTCACAGGCGACCTCTCTGCTTCTCTTGTTGTAGCTATGCGGTTAGCTCTTCTGTCTAACCGCGCGGCTTGTGCGGTTTACTTTGTATAGTCCGCTTAGCTTGTAAATTTTTAGTCCCACATCTCTTATTTGTATTCTCTCATCTCTCCTCCATTCTATATAAGGGAGGGCATACCTTTGTAATAGTTACCTTTTTTTGGATAATAAAATTTCGATTATTCAAAAGTTTATCCGCTTGTTCTCTCTTTTTCGCTACTTTCTAACATGGTATCAGAGCACACGATCATTTCCTCCTGATTCTGTGCGCTCTCTGTTGTTCGCGGCTTGTTTTCCGCTTTCTGCGACCTGTCTCGCGGCTCGCCTTCTTTTCTGTCCGCTGCCCTGTTCGCGCGGCTTGCTTCTTCTTGGTTCTCTTCTCCTCTGCTATTCGTCGCAGCGACCTATTTCCTTGTCGCCGCGCTCCTTGCTCTTTCTTGCCTCTCCGACTTCCTAGTCTTTGCGGCTTGTCTCTACCCGCTGCGGACTTCTTCTCCCTGTCCGCTTCTGCTTTCCCCATATCCGCTTGTCCCTATACTCGCGGTTTGCTGCTGTGATCTGCCTGACCGTGCGGGTTGTTCCTTTCTCACCCGCATCTTGGTCGCGGTCACCTGCTCTTCTCCTCTCTTCTATTCGCTCGGCCTTTTCAGTCCGCGCGACCTCTTCCCCGCTGTGCCTTTGACCTCTTGCTAGCCGCTACTGTTCGCGCTCTACTTGTTGTTGCCTTCTACCTGCTCCTGCTTGCTAGTCGCGCCGGCCTCATCTTTTGCCGTGCGACCTGTTCTCCTCTGTTCGCCCGACTTTTTCAAGCCGTGTGACTTCTTTCCCTCTGCTTTGCTCTGCTTCTTGGTAGCGGCCTTCCTAGCCGCCCGACCTGTTTTCTGTTCGCCCGGCTTGGTGCTCTTTTATCTTCTCGCTGCTTATTCTTATCGTCGCGGCTTGCTCCTCTCTTGCTTCCATGGCTTTCCCCTCCTCCAGCCTGTCCGCCTCCGTGGTCACCTCTTCTGGTAGTGCTCTTGTTGTTACTCGCGGAAGATGGCTAATCGACTCTGGTGCAACCAATCATATGACGGGCAATCCTCAATGTTTCTCTCTTCTTGACACACATGCTCAGTTGCCCCCGGTCATTGTTGTTGATGGATCTCCCTCCCCGATCCATGGGACGGGCATGGTTCAAGTCACTCCATCTCTCTGCCTGGCTTATACCCTCTATGTGCCCAAGTTTTCGTGCAATTTATTATCGGTTACTTCTTTATGCAAGCAACTACGGTGTTCTGTCATATTCACCCCTAGCTCTTGTGCTTTTCAGGATCCGGACTCCCAACGGACGATTGCTACCGGGACTGAGAGTGGTGGCCTCTACTTCCTCGACAACGTTTCTGCTCTATCCGCCTTCTCCTCCTCCTCTACGGATCTTCTCCAATGGCATCTTCGCCTTGGACATGCTCCTCCCCGAATTCTCCGCCAGCTCCTGCCGCACCTCCCTCCTCATCAACGCAAAGTCGGGGCTCTTCCCGTCCGTTCGACCTCGTTCACTCTGACATATGGGGTCCCGCTCCTAACCTCACCATCGGTCGGGGTAGTTCCTATTTTGTCACCTTCATTGATGATTTCTCTCGATGTACGTGGGTATATCTTCTCAAAGATCGCTCCGAGCTGTTCTCTGTTTGGACCTCCTTTTATTCTATGGTTAAGACTCAATTTGATACATCTATTAAACTCCTTCGTTCAGACAATGCTAAGGAGTATCTTAGCCACGACTTCTCCTCCTTTTGTATTCACCATGGTGTTCTTCATCAAACAAGTTGTGTCTACACCTCACAACAAAATGGGGTGGCGGAATGCAAAAACCGTCACCTCCTTGATGTCGCTCGCAAATGATGACTCAAATGCATGTTCCTCGCTCCTATTGGGGCTATGCTGTCCTCCTCTCCTGCTATCTCATCAATCGCCTTCCCTCCACAGTTCTCCACGGTGCTACCCCCTTCTCCATTCTTTATCCGGACAAGGATCCCTTTCCTCTTCCTCTGCACATCTTTGGCTGCACCGCTTTTGTGCACTCTCCCACTGCCACCCGTGATAAACTCTCACCACGTGCCACCAAATGTGTCTTTCTGGGCTACTCTCCCACTCAGAAAGGATATTGCTGCTTTGACCCTGTTACCCGCAAGCAATTTGTCTCTGCGGATGTCACCTTCTTTGTCAATGCCTCTTACTTCTCTCCCGCTTCCTCTTCTACTCCTCCTGCTCCTACTTCTCATACCAACCCATCCATTCCCTCTGCTCTCACTGATGTTCCGCCCTCTCCACCCACTCCACCATCTTCCCCATCCTCATCATCTCCACCCTCTACTCCGCTTTCTCCCTCCACTCCGCTGCCATCTCTCTATACTCCCGGGCCAGCTCTCTCCACCACGGATACTCCGGATACTGAGGCACCTGCTGACCTGGATCTCCCGATTACTCTTCGCAAAGGAGTTCGGGCCTGTACCCAACACCCGCTTGCTGCAGTTGTTTCCTACGATCGTCTTACCCCTGCTCGCAGAGCTTTTGCCCTGGCTATCTCGGCCACTGCCACCCCTCATTCCTATCAGAAGGCCCTTGCTATTCCCCACTGGAAGCTGGCCATGGATGAGGAAATGGCGACCCTCACGGAGCGGGGTACATGGACTCTTGTTACTCCTCCCTTCGGTACTGATGTTGTTGGCTGTCGCTGGGTTTTTGTGGTCAAATTTAGCCCAGACAGCACTGTGGATCGGTATATGGCTCGCCTTGTTGCTAAGGGTTTTACTCAGACCTATGGGGTTGATTACTTTGACACCTTCTCCCCTGTGGCTCGTCTCAGCACTATCCAGGTCCTTCTCTCTGTGGCCGTCAATCGGGATTGGCCGATTTCTCAGCTGGACGTCAAGAATGCCTTCCTTTATGTTGATCTTCACGAGGCCGTTTACATGGAGCAACCTCCTGGGTATGTTGCTCAGGGGGAGACACGAGTATGCCGGCTGTAGAAGGCAATTTATGGCCTCAAGCAGAGTCCTCGAGCTTGGTTTGACAAGTTCAGCGGCATTGTGGCGACTGTTGGTTTTGTGCGAAGCTCTGCTGATCACTCTCTCTTTATTCACAAAACTCCTTCTGGGCTGGTTGTTCTTGTTGTGTACGTCGATGATATTCTTCTCACTGGCGATGACCAGGAAGGGGTAGCCCTGACAAAGCGACATCTTCGCCAACATCTGATCACTAAAGATATGGGCTCTCCAAAGTATTTTCTGGGGATCGAACTCTCTCGGAAGCCCGACTCCTTAGTTCTCTCTCAGCGTAAGTATGCCCTTGATCTTTTAAAAGAGGCAGGATTAACTGGAGCAAAACCTGCCCGATGCCCCATGGCTACTAGGGAGGACAAAACCTGGACAGATGATTCACCTCCTCTTTCAGATAGTTCGCGGTACAGGCGTCTGGTTGGTAAGCTCATATATCTCACAGTGACCAGACCCGACATTTCTTATGCTGTGGGCAAGGTGAGTCAATTCATGCAAGCGCCTAGGGAGTGTCATCTACAGTCCGCCTTGCGGATCTTGGAGTATGTCAAAGCAGCGCCTGGGAAAGGATTACTTTTTCATAAGAATGGTCATCTGAGGATTGAAGCCTACTCAGATGCAAGTTATGCTGATGACAAAGTGGATCGCAAGTCAACCTCAGGTTTTTGCACCTTTGTTGGGGGAAATCTGGTGAGCTGGAAGAGCAAGAAGCAGTCTGTTGTCTCCAGGTCCAGTGCAGAAGCTGAGTATCGCAGTATGGCGTCAACCACTTGTGAGTTGAAATGGTTGCGGGCTCTCATGCTAGATTTAGGAGAGGTGTACAATCATCCTCTACCTATGTTCTGTGATAACAAGGCCGCCATATACATCTCCAAAAATCGGGTATTCCATGAAAGAACAAAGCACATTGAGGTTGACTGCCATTTCATTCGTGAAGAGATTTTAAAAGAACAAATTTGCACTCCGTTTGTCACGTCTGATAAAGAGCTGGCTGACATCTTCACCAAGCCAGTTTCCGCCTCGTTTCTGCATGTTTGCGACAAGCTGGGCATGATTGATATATATGCTCCAGCTTGAGGGGGAGTGTTGAAGTTGGTGACCGGGCGGTCTGTCTTGGCGGGTTGAAGACCGGGCGGTCTGGCGGTTTGACTCGCCGACTTGTAAACCGGGCGGTCTAGCGATCTTCACAGGCGACCTCTCCGCTTCTCTTGTTGTAGCCGTGCGGTTAGCCCTTCTGTCTAACCGCGCGGCTTGTGCGGTTTACTTTGTATAGTCCACTTAGCTTGTAAATTTTTAGTCCCACATCTCTTATTTGTATTCTCTCATCTCTCCTCCATTCTATATAAGGGAGGGCATACCTTTGTAATAGTTACCTTTTTTTGGATAATAAAATTTCGATTATTTAAAAGTTTATCCGCTTGTTCTCTCTTTTTCGCTACTTTCTAACATTGAGGAACCTCGCTTTGATACCACTTGAAAGATATAGTACCTAAACACCTAGAGGGGGGGGGGGGGGTGAATAGGTGACCAAATTCTTTTTAAATTTAATGGCAGCAATCAGTTATAAACACAGAATCTAATCTACTTTTGCACAACAATCACACAGCATACACAGCAAATCACAATCACAGCAGACACAAAGTTTTATAGTGGTTCCCCAAGCTTTGGGTACATCCACTTTCCCCCTTCGCCTATCTAGCAGTGTACTAGATTCGGCCAAACTTCTCCACTATCTCAGATCCCAAACTGGTTCCTACACCTCAGGCCCAAGGCCCTACAACTCAGCTTTTCCACAAAGCCTACACTCAGCCACAAGGCCTACACTCAGCCAACAAGGCCTACACTCAGCCACCAAGGCCTACACTCAGAGATTTCAATCTCCTACACTCAGGCTCTCAAGCCCTACCCTCAGCCATTATAATTACAGGCTTACAAACACTCAGATCCAAAGGATCCTACAAGATAAAAATGAATTTACAAATGATAACTCAGCAACTCAGAAACAAGAGAGGGGAGTTAAGAGTTTCTTGATGAGTTCTTGGAAGAACTCAGCTGGATTCAATCTGGCTTAGCTTTCTTCAAAGCTTCTTGAAAGTAGAACTCAATTAGATTGACTCCTTCTGCAGTTGATCCTTGACCTCTACTTCTTAAGATCCAGAATATATCTGAACCCTTCTTCTCAGCCTAGTTCCAACGGCTGATTTCTTGGATGGAGCCCTCTCTCTCCAACTTCTTAGATCTGCACTTGGACAGCTAGATCTTCTTGTTTTGATACTTGATCAATAACTTGAACAACTCTGTGAACCACTTTTTGAATAACTTCAACAACAACTTCTGTAGACTGTATGAGCCTATTTATAGGCCTTCTTCATGGTAACCGGCTGGTCCGGTCCATAACTGAATTCTGACATCTCTGACAGGTGCTGTAGACCGGCTGGAACGGCAGCTGTTAAGTCATCCAGTCAATTCTTGAAAGTTCTCTAACTGTCTGAAAGTGTCGAGACTTTTTGTCTTTAAGTGTCGACACTTATAGACCAAGTGTCGACACAAGTTGTGTAAGTGTCGACACAAGTCTACAAGGTGTCGACACAACTCCTTGTGTTGTAGATTCTATGTCTCGACACAGTTTCTTCTGCATGTGTCGACACTGAAATTGAGTGTCGACACAAGTACTTGATCTTCTATCTTTTGCTGAATTCTTCTAAGTGTCGACACATCTCCTTTGTGTCGACACAACTTCTTGTGTTGAATCTGTTAAGTGTCGACACTACTTCTTGGTGTCGACACATAGTCTTCAATGTTGATACTTGCTGAGTGTCGACACAGCTCCTTGTGTCGACACTTGATTCTTCTGTTGAGACTTCAGCTGAGTGTCGACACATAGTCTTAGTGTCGACACTTGTACTTAGAATATTTTGTTGATCTTGCTGTTCTTTGTTAAGTGTCGACACAGCTCCATGTGTCGACACTTTCTTCAAGTGTTGAGTCTTCAGCTGAGTGTCGACACATTGTTCTTGGTGTCGACACTTACTTCAAGTGTTGACTCTTCTATTGAGTGTCGACACATTGTTCTGGGTGTCGACACATATACTTAGTCTCTGCTGACTTTTGCTGAGTGTCGACACAGCTCCAAGTGTCGACACTTTCTGGTGTAGACACAGTTCTTCTAGGTGTCGACACTGCTGTTAAGTGTCGACACAGCTTTACTGCACTTTTCTTCACTGAGTGTCAACACAGCTCCTTGTGTCGACACTTTCTGTCTGGTGTCGACTCAGCATCCCAGGTGTCGACACAATGACTCCAAGTGTCGACACTGCTTGCCTGAGTGTCGACACAAGTCTTCTTAAGTGTCGACACTTTCCCTCTGAGTGTCGACACATGGACTTAGAAAGTTTTTGCTTCAGTCCTGAAAATACTTAACCTGCACAAGTAACTCAAAATACATCAAATACATTTTGATGTATATCATTGAGTTGGGTGAGGCTTCTTCAAATCAGGTACATTTAAACCAATGTACCCAACAACGGGCGACAGTGGATATCGCCGGGCGATAGTGCCGCGTGGCATGAGACATGTGTCGGATTGGCTGTTAAGCGGCCAATAAGCGGTGGTTGACCTAGGTTAAAGTGGTGAAATCGATATCGCCGAGTGGCGACGGTCGATATCGCCAGGCGATAGCGCCAAAGTTGACTATTCAACTCAAATCCTGGCCTTTGCTTTGTTTTGACTAAGAGATCATGAGGCTGGGATTAATCTTGAATCCACTTAAACAGAGAAGAATAGGAAGGAGGTTTCATTCTCTCTCTCTCTCTCCATCTCTTAATTTTTCTTGAGTAAAAAGGAAGAAGAAGCTACAAAAGTGCTGGGATGAGCTTTGTCAGCTCGCTGAGGGAGATCTTATGGTCGGAGGCCAGATCCGCGGATAGATCTGCGAAGAGGAGAGCGACATTCTCCTTTCCATCCACGTAGAAAAGCTTCGCCATGGCTCCGAAGCGAACTACAAGGGTAACGAGTTTCTCCCGGATAATTGAAGTCCTCAATATGCATACTTGCATGGATCCCCTCACCAAAAAAAGAAAAAGGGTGGAGTCCAATGGGTAGATCAGTTTTATTCCCATATATTCCCGCATATAGATCCAGAAATGTAGAGTACTGAATAAGCATGTTGTGCGAAGCCCATCCGGACGGGTTGGTCTGGATTGATGATGTTTATTTTGCATGCCAGAGAAGACTCTATGGATATGCGTGTGATATACGTGTGAAATCCAGGGTCCAGGGGTGTGCAGGATGCTGTGTCAACGTACTGGAAGCATTTCCAGGAAAATACCCAAAAAAGATCACAGTCTGGAGAACTATTGATATCGTCGGGCGATAGTGAGTATCGCCAGGCGATAGCTCCAAGGGAGCTACAATTTTGTGTGACCTATCTTAAAGAGGCCTGGGGGTCACTATATGCAAAGCTGTGAGCTTAAATTGCCCAACAATGGTGGTTACCCGCCTGAAATGGTAAGAATGAGTTGTGTCGTGGAGGCCAATTATTGTGCCATCAAGTTAAGTACCTCTGAACGACTGGACCGTCAAGTTAAGTACCTATGAATAGGCAATTGGTCGTCAAGTTAAGTACCTCTGAACGACGTAGTCGTCAAGTTAAGTACCTCTGAACGACAAAGTTACCAATAAGTCATGGACCTCTGAACGGTGGTGTTACACGGGGGAGTCTGGTACACTGAAAATGTGCCATGAGTGCACGGGGTGTGTGGTCGTTGGACCAACATCTGTGGTGAATGGTGCTTAAATGCACTTTGCTATTACCACTATATATATGCCGTGCCTTGTTTGCAGGGATGGAGAAATGCCACCCCGAATAAGTGGTGGGATTGTTATAAACGGGTCAACAAAATGCTGACCGTTGCTTTGTTTATCACATTTTGGTGGGTCCTTTTGTGCAGGTGCTGGAGAGCCAAGTGGAAAGTAGCGGGTTGAAGCCCATGTGCTGCAATTGGCTGGCCATCGAAGGCCTAAAAGCAAATATTTACTGTTTTCATGTGTGGCCGGCCTGCGTGCCGATGTATGAAACCACTTGTTGTATATGAAATAGTTGTAATAAGGCTACGACCGAAACATATGTTATATGTCTCTATATGTATCATTCCTACTGTGTAGTGGACATTCTTTCTGTTATGGGTTCATAAACTAAAATGCTTCCTCTAGAATGCTCTGAGTTAGGGTGCATTCATATTTGAACTTGGATTTGGAAACAACTTGTAATCTCCTTACCTGTCCGTAGTATATGGCGTCGGGCCCCGACCGGACCTTCTGTCATATGCTATACGACAGATGGGGGCGTTACACAATCGCAGATCCAAGCCTTATTGTCTGTTGTGTCAGGTCAAGCGCTTAGAGTACAGGAGCCTGCTGTGGGTCAAGCTGTTCCGGTTCCTCTTGCTCCTCTGGTGCCTCCAGTTTTGTTGACACTAGAGATGAACTTTATTTTGCATTTTCAAGGACTGGGACCCCCTACCTATGATGGGAGAGCTGATTTCATGGCTTTGGATGACTGAATTGTCGCTATCGAGGAGATGTTCTCTTACGAAGGGGTTTCTGCCGACCAGAGAATGATGGTCGCTTACTACCAGCTAAAGGGTCTGGCTAAGAGCTGGTGGTTGAGAGAAAAGGAGAACTTAAAGGACGGATGTTCATGGGAAGCCTTCAAGTACAGGGAAGTGTGCAATTTCTATAGCCGGTCAGGCCACCCATTTGAGAAATGTTTCAAGAGATTGGGAGCTCAGAAGCAAGAGCAGGTCCAAGCGATTCAGAGTGCTCCTAAAGGAGAACTTGTTAGTGCTTTATGCAAACGGAAGGGGCACGATGCTACCCATTATTGGCATAAGGACAAGGTTTTCTTTTAGCATGGATAGTAAGGGCATTTCAAGTCTAAGTGCCCGCAACCTCAACCCACGTTACAGCCAGTTCCACTTCAGGCCTTGCCGTCACCGCAGCTTTTCGACAAAGGGAAGGGCAAGCTGAACCTGGTAACCATGGACGAAGCGTAGACATCCACCCAGGAGATCTTAGGTTAAATCTTAACCTAGTTTGTTTTTAGCTCATAATTGTAGTTTCGATGTTGCTCGGTTAGTTATGTATGTGATTTTATAGGGAAGTTTAAGGTAAAGAACCGCTGGGTGTGCTTTCTTTTCGATTTTGGTGCTAACCACTCATTTGTGGCTAGGAACTTTGTGGAGCGCCATCGTTTGACTCTTGATCAAGTTGGCGGTGCTTTTCTTGTCAAGTTTCCCTCTAGTGAATTAGCGGTGTTGGACCAGGGTATCCTAGGATGTCCGATTCTTTTGGGTGACTTTCTAGATTTTGCTGATTTGAAGGTGATAGACCTGAAGGACTTTGATGTGATCTTGAGCATGGACTAGTTGTCCAGATATGGTGCAGTTATCCAGTGCAAGGTTAAGCGCTTGGACTTCAAGATGGATGACGGTCACCCCAGGTGTAACGCCCCGAATTTTGTGTGTGAGTCGGTCGCGGAAAAAGAGTTTTTGGTGCCTGTAGGGGTACACGGCCTAGGACACGGGCGTGTCCAAGGCCGTGTCTGGCTGGTGATTTTTTGGCCGTTTCCAACCCGAGAAGGACACGGCCAGGAACACGGCCGGATGACACGGGCGTGTCATCCGACACGGGCGTGTGCCAACCCGTGTCCCTACCCGTGTCCTGATGGGTCGTGTCCGTTGCCGTGGCGGTTATGCGTGACACGCCCACGAACACGGGCGTGTCGAGGAACCCGACACGGGCGTGTCAGGTCAGACACGGGCGTGTCTTGACCCGTGTGCGTTTCTCAGTTCGACGATCGTGCCTGGATCGAGGCACACAGCCTTGGACACGGCCGTGTGCCAAGCCGTGTGCGCCCAGGTCTGGGGAATTTTGTGCAGATCCGAGCCATTCGTTTCCTTTAATTTAGATCCGACGGCCCAGATGAAATCCTGCTCTGTTAAGGCCGGGAATAGGGAGTTATTCCCTCATTTTCTCTCCAAAGTTCTCCCCTTCCAAAGTGAGAGAGGAGAGGAAGAAGAAGGAGGTTTCCGGCCGCCGGCGGAGCATCGGAGCACCGTTTCGAAATCGGAGAGCGGATCCGTGGAGGGAAGGTCATTGCGAAGAGTTCTAACCGCGTAGTTTTTCCATGGCGCCAAAACGGACTACAAGGGTAACGATTCTCAACTCGAGCGCTTGAAGCTCTTTCTTTCTGCATAGGGAATCCCGCTCCCGCGAGTATGCGGTGAGTGCGTGGTGTTCCTTGGGGTTGACGGGAATAGTCCCCCTTGTGTTGCATGTAGAGCCCGGAATCGTAAGTACGGGCATAGGCATTGTGTGTGAAGCCTACCCAGACGTGTTTTGTCTGGATCGGTGATGTTGCATTTGATGTGGTTTTGCCGGAGAAGACTCCGTGCTTTGGATTTTTCGGGTTTCTACGCGGTAGATTGCAGCAGGGATCCTTGGAGGTTAGCTTAAAGGCGCACCCAGAAAATTGAGTGGAAACGTGTTCTGCTAACTTGGCGGTCTGGGAACCGGCCTTGATCATAACTGGGTTATGAGATTGTTTTGGAAAATGTGGGATCCGAGAGAAGCTTGGCCCGCGCAAAGGACTTAAATTGGACATGCGGCGTGAGCAACGGGCAAGTGGAATTGGACCTAGGCTATGTGGTTCGGTGCGAGAGACCCGAAGACGGGGACTGGCCGTTGGCATAGTCGGAGCCTTAGACCGTGGTCAGAAAGGCTAAATGCTCACATGTTGTTGCCATCCTAGGGATGGTGGTGAATGCACTGATTTGTCAGGGTTCACCATGAATGTGCCCTGAGTGCACGGGGTGTTTGGTCGTGCGAGCCTACACCTGTGGCGAATTATAATTGCGATATATATATTGTTGGGCTAATGTTTTGCAGGGAAAGAGCACCGCCGTCCCGAGTAAGGGGCGGGGTCGTTATAATTTGGTCGGCTTTTAGCTGACCGTTGCTTTATTTGCCACCGTGCGGTGGTATGTGCTTGCAGGTGCTGCGGAGCCGAGCGCCAAATAGCGGGCTGGAGCCCATGTTGCTGTGCTGGCCCTAGAAGGCCGTAGAATAGCTGTTTTTACATTTCTCATGTGTGGCCGGCCTGCGAGCCGATGTATGTAAGGCATGTTATATTTATGAACATTTGTAAGGCCTTAAGGCCATGTACCTGTTTCAGTGTATTTGGGGTTTCGTTCTTGTAGTTGTAACTGTGGACATTCATATTTGATGGACTTAAGTTTGGGTTCTTCAACTTTAAAAACTTCCGCTAGAATGCTCTGTGGTTAGGACGAGTAGTCTTAATTGGTTGGTTTGATTATTCATTTAGTAACCCTTCCGACTGTCTGTGGTATATGGCATCGGGTTTCAGCTGGACCTTCTGTTATATGCCATGCGACAGATGGGGGCGTTACAATTTGGTATCAGACTTCTGGTTACGGTCAAGCTTAAATGAATTCGTGGGCGAATTCTTTTAAGGGGTGGTGAGCACATGTGTGCGTCATCGTTATAACATTAAAAAGAACCCATGAATGTCCACTTAGGAATGAAAAATACTCGTGGTTGAGGAACCTGCGCGTTCCTATAATTTCTTTTTGCAATTTTGTTTGGTCACTTATTGGTGTTTTGTATGACTATAGGTGACCGGGAGTGGCGTAGAGCCGACAGAACATCTGGTTTCTGAGGATTATAGTGCACCCAGTGGCGCGCTTGAGACCCCTCTTTCGTTAGAAACCATAAGAAGGATCGTTGAAGTGGTGCTCGCTATGACTAGTGCACAGCAGGGAAGCAATGTGCAACCTTTTGTCCCCGAGATGACTTCAATGCCGGGTGGTGTGTTGGATCAAATGACATTTAGGAGGCCATCAGGTCAGCCGTTGAATATGTGCTTGGTGCAGGGTACGCACTCAGTTGATGAGTATTTGCAGGCATTCCTTTTGATAAGCCGCTACCCATGCTTTGAGTTGGAGAACGAGAGGTCTATAGTCGATAGATTCTATAGTGGTCTACGTGACGAACTGCGAATTCTACTTCTAGGACCAAAACTAATGGGATTCCGAGCCTTGGTAGAGTCGGCCAGATCTTTGGAAGTGGAAATGGGAAAAATTCACCAGATACCAGTAAGTAGGGTATCGAACTCTGCAATTCCTATGAGGGGTGCATCTCGCAAAATGCTGAAGAAGAAGGTTAGATCATCGACTAGCAAGGTTGCTTACAACTGTCATACTTGTGGAAAGAAAGGACACTTTGCCCGAGAATGTTGGGATGGTGCTCAGAAGATTAAGGAAGCTATGTCAGGAGCAGGTGAGGACTCTGGTACTAAGAAACCACAGTTCAAAGGGCCAAGTTCAAAGTCTGATGTCCGCAGTTGGAATAAGAAGCTGAAGACTTCGAACTCAGCCCCTTCTTCTGGTGCGTCGGGAGCAACTACAAGTCGAGTCCCAAGAGCTTGCTATATCTGCAAAAAAGTGGGACATTTTGCACGTGAGTGTTGGAGTGGACGTGCAAAGTCCGAAAGGAAGTCTGAAGAGTACAAGCTTGGTCAGCAAGAGGACAGAAAGCAAGCAGACGTGGTGACAGGTAAGGTTTAAAATTCTAGCATTTAGCTTTAGACACTTGTAGTCTTTGTGCATGTTAGCCTAGAACCGCTTGTGCTAAGCGTTGTTCTGAATTTCGTTTATCCGGCGGGAGCACCGTTCGTTAAAGGGGGCTTTGTGTCTCCGTTTGCCCAAAGGAATTGTATTACGTGTCGGAATATATCTTCCGATGGCAAAAGTCTTAATGGATGTGTTGTTGACTAGTAGTACTCGATGCGCGCAGATAGAATCTGTTGCGTTTAGGTATGGATTGTGAGTCAAAAGTTTAATTTGCAGACGTTGTTTCTACCGCTAGGAGAGTTCAACGTGATCTTTAGTATGGTCAGGCTCTCGGAACAGCAGACATACGTTGATCGAAGTTGCTAGTGGGTCAGTTGAGAGCTAGTCATGAGGTGACTTTCGCGGGCATGAAGGGGTCGGGTAAGATTTTGATGTCAGCCCTTCAGGTGTTCAAGGCAGTTCGGTCTGGGGCAGAACTGTATGTCACTCTAGTGTAGACTTCGACGCCTAAACCTAGTTTGGGCAACATCCCAGTTGTGTCCGAGTATCCTGATGTGTTTCCAGATGATCTCCCAGGAGCCCCTCCTCAGTGGGAGATAGACTTTACTATAGAGCTGGTACCGGGTGCCAAACCGGTGTCACGCTCCCCCTATCGGATAACCCCAAGAGAAATGGCAGAGTTGAAGGTGCAACTGCAGGAGTTGCTAGAGCAAGGTTATGTGCGTCCAAGTTCGTCGCCTTGGAGCGCACCAGTTCTCTTTGTTAAGAAGAAAGATGGGAGCTTGCGGCTTTGTATCGATTATCGGGAATTGAACAAACTTACGGAGAAGAACAAATATCCAATCCCGAGGATTGACGATCTATTCGATCAGTTGGTTGGGTCAACCGTATATTCGAAGTTAGATTTGAAGTCTGGTTACTATCAGTTGAGGATAAGGGAGAGCGACATTCCAAAGATAGCATTCAGTACGCGGTTTGGGCATTACGAGTTCACAGTCATGCCGTTTGGGTTGACGAATGTGTCATCCGTGTTTATGGATCTGATGAATAGGACGTTCAGAGAATACTTGGATCAGTTCGTGATAGTATTTATCGATGATATCCTGGTGTATTCGCGGTGCGAGGAGGATCACTACAAGCATTTACACATGGTGTTGGAAACATTGAGGAAAAGTCAGTTGTATGCAAAGTTCTCCAAGTGTGAATTCTGGTTATCCTCAATAGCGTTCCTTGGTCATGTTGTCAGTGGAGAAGGAATAGTTGTGGATCCGGCGAAGATAGTGGCGATACGGGAGTGGCCTACTTTGACTACAGTGGCAGAGGTCCGGAGTTTTCTAGGGCTTGCTGGCTACTACAGGCGCTTCGTAGAGAACTTCTCGCGGATAGCACTACCACTCACAACGTTGACAAGAAAAGATCAGAAGTTTGTGTGGTCTTCGGAGTGCGAACAGGCGTTTGTAGAGTTGAAGAGGCGGTTAACCACGGCGCCTATTTTATGTTCGCCAAGTGGAACCGAAGGGTTCGAGATCTATAGTGATGCTTCGGGCAGTGGTTTGGGCTGTGTCCTGCTACAGCATGGGAGAGTGATAGCTTATGGTTCACGACAACTGAAGGTTCACGAGAGGAATTATCCGGTCCACGACTTAGAGTTGGCGGCCGTGATTTTTGCTCTAAAGCTTTGGAGGCACTATCTGTACGGTGTGAAGGTGGATATTTACACCGATCATAAAAGTTTGAAGTACCTATTGGACCAAAAGGATTTGAACATGAGGCAGAGGAGGTGGATGGAGTTCTTAGGGGACTACACCTTCAAGATACACTATGTGCCTGGGAAGGGAAATGCAGTGGCGGATGCGTTGAGTCGTAAGATTCCCGCACAAGCCAATTGGTTATCAGTGCATGATAAGAGATTGGTCCAAGAGCTGGAGGTATTGGAGATATCTTGCGTTGACAAGCAGTCTAGTGCCGAGGCGAAACTGTTTTGGACAGAGGTGCAGTGTGACCTAGCGGATAGAGTTCGGCGGGCTTTGGTTCAGGATAGCAGCATGAAGCAAATCTTTGATGGAGCTTTGGATGGGTCAAATTCCCAGTTTGTGGTTGAAGATGGGTTGCTAAGGAAGGACGGTCGTCTATGCGTTCCTAGTGCGGATAGCATTCAGGAGGAGTTGATGTATGAGGCTCATCATACCAAGTACTCAATCCACCCGGGAAGCACGAAGATGTATAGAGACATGAAGAAATTATTCTGGTGGCCGGGTTTGAAGAAGGATGTGGCGCTTTATGTGGCCAAGTGTCGTATTTGCGCATTGGTGAAGGCGGAATGCCAGAAGAACGGAGGTTTCTTGAAATCACTTCCTATCCCAGAATGGAAGTTTGACGACATATCTATGGATTTTGTGCACTGTTTGCCGAAGTCGCAGAAGGGAAACGACGCCATTTGGGTGGTCGTAGATAGATTGACAAAGGTGTCGCAATTTATCCCAGTGAGAAAGGAGGATCCAGTGGAAAAGTTAGCCAAACTCTACGTGGATAATATTGTACGATTGCATGGTGTGCCTCGCAGTATTGTTAGTGATCGTGATGGACGCTTCACGTCAAATGACTGGAGGTTGGTGCATGGTCTGTTGGGTACTAAACTAAAGTTCAGCACAGCCTTTCACCCGCAGACAGATGGCCAAACCGAGAGAGTCAACAGAATTATGGAGGACATGCTTCGCATGTGCGTCCTAGATTTCGGGAAGAACTGGGAGGATCACTTGTACATGGTGGAGTTTGCGTATAACAACAGCTTTCAGGCAAGTATTGGAATGGCGCCTTTCGAAGCCTTGTACGGGAGGAAGTGTCGTACGCCGTTGTCTTGGTTGGAGGCAGGCGAATCAAAGTTGTATAAACGTCAAGCGGTGGAAGATGCCACTTCAATGATACGGACAATTCAAGAAAGGCTGAAGATTGCTCAGGATAGACAGTCAAAGTATTACAATGCCAAACATAGAAATGTGGAGTTCAATGTTGGCGACATGGTATATTTAAAGATCAAGCCGTTCAAGGGTGTATCGCGGGTTCGACGCTTGAAGAAGCTGAGTCCGAGATACCTTGGACCATTTGAAATCCTGGAGCGTGTTGGCGAGGCGGCGTATAGGTTGAAGCTGTCGACGGAGTTGAGTGGGCTGCATGACGTATTCCACGTATCGGTGTTGCGTAAGGCAGTGCAAGAGCCTTTGCAGATCGTTGCAGACAATCAGGTACCGGTTGATTATGAGTTAACAACAAGGGTCATACCAGTACGAATTGAAGACGTTGCGGTCAAAAGACTCCGCAACAAGGAGGTCAGAATGGTTAAAGTCCGTTGGGATAATTGCCGACGTGAGGAGCTTTCTTGGGAGCGAGAGCAAGCTATGTTGGAGGAATACCCCGAGTTATTCCACTCAGGTATCATTTAGCTTTCGTGTACCTTTGCTTAATTTCGGGACGAAATTCCTTAAGTGGGGGAGATTTGTAACGCCCCGAATTTTGTGTGTGATTCGGTCGCGGAAAAAGAGTTTTTGGTGCCTGTAGGGGTACATGGCCTAGGACACGGGCGTGTCCAAGGCCGTGTCTGGCTGGTGATTTTTTGGCCGTTTCCAACCCGAGAAGGACACGGCCAGGAACACGGCCGGATGACACGGGCGTGTCATCCGACACGGGCGTATGCCAACCCGTGTCCCTACCCGTGTCCTGATGGGTCGTGTCCGTTGCCGTGGCGGTTATGCGTGACACGCCCACGAACACGGGCGTGTCGAGGAACCAGACACAGGCGTGTCAGGTCAGACACGGGCGTGTCTTGACCCGTGTGCGTTTCTCAGTTCGACGATCGTGCCTGGATCGAGGCACACGGCCTTGGACACGGCCGTGTGCCAAGCCGTGTGCGGCCCAGGTCTGGGGCATTTTGTGCAGATCCGAGCCATTCGTTTCCTTTAATTTAGATCCGACGGCCCAGATGAAATCCTGCTCTGTTAAGGCCGGGAATAGGGAGTTATTCCCTCATTTTCTCTCCAAAGTTCTCCCCTTCCAAAGTGAGAGAGGAGAGGAAGAAGAAGGAGGTTTCCGGCCGCCGGCGGAGCATCGGAGCACCGTTTCGAAATCGGAGAGCGGATCCGTGGAGGGAAGGTCATTGCGAAGAGTTCTAACCGCGTAGTTTTTCCATGGCGCCAAAACGGACTACAAGGGTAACGATTCTCAACTCGAGCGCTTGAAGCTCTTTCTTTCTGCATAGGGAATCCCGCTCCCGCGAGTATGCGGTGAGTGCGTGGTGTTCCTTGCGGTTGACGGGAATAGTCCCCCTTGTGTTGCATGTAGAGCCCGGAATCGTAAGTACGGGCATAGGCATTGTGTGTGAAGCCTACCCGGATGTGTTTTGTCTGGATCGGTGATGTTGCATTTGATGTGGTTTTGCCGGAGAAGACTCCGTGCTTTGGATTTTTCGGGTTTCTACGCGGTAGATTGCAGCAGGGATCCTTGGAGGTTAGCTTCAAGGCGCACCCGGAAAATTGAGCGGAAACGTGTTCTGCTAACTTGGCGGTCTGGGAACCGGCCTTGATCATAACTGGGTTATGAGATTGTTTTGGAAAATTTGGGATCCAAGAGAAGCTTGGCCCGCGCAAAGGACTTAAATTGGACATGCGGCGTGAGCAACGGGCAAGTGGAATTGGACCTAGGCTATGTGGTTCGGTGCGAGAGACCCGAAGACGGGGACTGGCCGTTGGCATAGTCGGAGCCTTAGACGGTGGTCAGAAAGGCTAAATGCTCACATGTTGTTGCCATCCTAGGGATGGTGGTGAATGCACTGATTTGTCAGGGTTCACCATGAATGTGCCCTGAGTGCACGGGGTGTTTGGTCGTGCGAGCCTACACCTGTGGCGAATTATAATTGCGATATATATATTGTTGGGCTAATGTTTTGCAGGGAAAGAGCACCGCCGTCCCGAGTAAGGGGCGGGGTCGTTATAATTTGGTCGGCTTTTAGCTGACCGTTGCTTTATTTGCCACCGTGCGGTGGTATGTGCTTGCAGGTGCTGCGGAGCCGAGCGCCAAATAGCGGGCTGGAGCCCATGTTGCTGTGCTGGCCCTAGAAGGCCGTAGAATAGCTGTTTTTACATTTTCATGTGTGGCCGGCCTGCGAGCCGATGTATGTAAGGCATGTTATATTTATGAACATTTGTAAGGCCATAAGGCCATGTACCTGTTTCAGTATATTTGGGGTTTCGTTCTTGTAGTTGTAAATGTGGACATTCATATTTGATGGACTTAAGTTTGGGTTCTTCAACTTTAAAAACTTCCGCTAGAATGCTCTGTGGTTAGGACGAGTAGTCTTAATTGGTTGGTTTGATTATTCATTTAGTAACCCTTCCGACTGTCTGTGGTATATGGCGTCGGGTTCCAGCTGGACCTTCTGTTATATGTCATGCGACAGATGGGGGCGTTACACCAGGAGTGTTTATGATTATCCGAGCCAGGATTCCCTGATTATTTCTGCGGTATGTGCTCAGAAATTTTTAGTTTCCGGTTGTTTTGCTTTCTTGGCTTCCGTTTTGGGAACCGTTATTGGTTTGCCATGTGTCGAGGAGGTTCCAGTGGTGTGTGAGTTTCCAGATGTTTTCCCTGATAGTCTTCCTAGTCTTCCACCTGAGAGAGATATAATGTTTGTTATAGTTCTGGAGCTGGGTACTCGTCCCATTGCCAAGGCATTATATTGTATGGCCCCGCGATAGCTGGAAGTGTTGCGTACCCATCTAAATGATTTATTGCAACATGGTTTCATTAGGCCAAGTTCTTCACCTTGTGGTGCTCCCATTTTGTTTGTAAAGAAGAAGGATGGGTCTTTAAGGCTGTACATCGATTATCTAGAATTGAACAAGGTAACTATCAAGAACAAGTATCCCTTACCGCAGATAAATGATTTGTTTGATCAGTTGCGTGGTAGTATAGTGTTTTCGGAGATTGATGTTCGTTCGGTCTACCATCAGTTGAGAATCCATGAGTCGGATGTTTCACGGACTGCTTTCCATTCTCGGTATGAGCATTTTGAGTTCTTGGTATTGTCCTTTGGATTGACAAATGCACTCTCTACCTTTATGGATATGATGAACCAAGTGTTTAAGGTTCTCTTGGATCAGTTTGTGGTTGTTTTTATTGATGATGTCCCGATTTATTCTCGGAGTACTGAGAAGCATTCCCAACACTTGCGTTTAGTCTTGTCTGCCTTGAGAGAGCATAAGTTGTATGCCAAGTGGAGTAAGTGCAAGTTTTGGCTACATAAGGTTTCCTTTTTGGATCATGTTGTGAATCAAGAGGAATTTTAGTTGACCCCGAGAAGATAGTCGCTGTTATGGATTGGAAAAGAACTACCACACCCAAAGAGATAAGAAGCTTCCTAGGGTTGGAAGGCTATTATAGAAAATTTGTTGAAAAAGTCTCTACGTTGTCTGCGCTGCTGACTAAGCTTATGTAGAAGAACACAATGTTCATCTAAAGCGATAAGTGTGAAGGAGCTTTTCAGGAATTGAAACAGAGATTATGCACCGCTCCAGTTTTGTCTTTGCCTACCGAAGGGGTAGAGTATGACATTTATGTGGATGCATCACATGTCGGGCTGAGATGTGTCCTGATGCAAGAAGGCAAAGTAATTGCTTATGAGTCAATGCAATAAAGATTCATGAAAGAAACTACCCTACGCATGAATTAGAATTTGCGACTATGATTTATGCTTTGAAGCTGTGGAGGAATCTGTTTTATGATGCCTTGTGCAAGATCTATAAAGACCATAAAAGTTTGAAGTATGTTTTCACTCAAAGGAGTTGAACCTGCGCCAGTGTAGATGTTTAGAATATGTCACGGAATATGATGTTGACATTTTGTATCACCCAGACAATGCTAATGTTGGTAGTTGGATGCCCTGAGTAGACTCCTTT